>CM040126.1:121129575-122428446 GCA_022559845.1 Amorphophallus konjac | reverse complement strand
GGAGAATAGGGGAGTTGCGGGGTCGTTCGGGTTTGTTGCCGCGGGGAGGCCGAGAGAGGCATGTTTGGGCGTTTTTGGGGTTTTTCCATGTTTTGGGGTGAGCCGCCCGATCTATGGTTTTAGCCCATGATTCTATGTTTTGGTGGCTTAGATGCATGCTAGGGGTCCCCAGGGGTCTTCCCCCTTGTTTTCCCCCTCTCCGGTGGAGGTACGGGGGCGTGGTTGGTGTTTTTGGGGTTCTCCCGCCGTAGCGTGCTCTGGGGCAAGCGACGGTCACTCCAGTGACCGTCACATGCTTGTAACGCCCCTAGAGGGGTGCGTTACTTCCCTGGGTGTTGGCCTTTGGGGTCGAGGGCTGTAACGGTCCTGCGACTGGCCGCCGTTTGCTAGTGACGGCCCTGGGCTGGGCCGTCACATGCTTTCGACCGTTGGGTTTTGACCGTTGGGGGTCAGGCCATGTAACGCACCGAGATAGGCGTGTTACATGCGTGTAACGCACTGGGGCAGGAGCGTTACTTCCTGTTGTCCCCCATGTGGATGGGCCAAGCGACGCGCTGGGGCAGGCGCGTCACTTCCCTTTCCATCCCGAGCGTGAGGGCCATGCGACGCGCTGGTCTAGGCGCGTCACATGCGAGTAACGCACTGAGCCCGACGCGTTGCTTGCAAGCGACGCGCCAGGGTAAGCGCGTTACTTTCCCTGTGGTTTTCGTGGGTGTGGGGTGCCATGTGACGCCCTGGCCTAGGTGCGCCGCTTCCAAGCGACGCACTAGGGTAGGCGCGTCGCTTCCCCCTACCTCCTGGCCGTGTGACGGTCCGCCTTAGACCGCTATTTCCAAGTGACGGCCCTAGAGTGGACCGCCATTTGGCAGTGACGGTCTGAGGGTAGACCGCCACTTCCTGTGTTGCCCCATGAGGGTGGCAACCTCGCTTTTCTCCGACCGTGGTCTCCGTGTGACGGGACTGGTGCGTGGGGTGATTCCCACACGTTGTCGGGCTTGGGTGTTGTTTTCCGTGACTCGAGAGTCTACTCCTTTAGCGACCCTCCACTAGTCGTAGCCCACCAGTGCGCGGTGCTGGTCTCACCTGGGAGTGGTGTACGGGCACCCACCTTTCGAGACGGTTTGTGGACCGGTTACCGTAGGCCCCTCGTCGGTAGCCAGAGTCCGGCTACGGGGGAAAACCGGTCAGAGGACCAGACCTAGTGACGCAAGGTCTGTGTGTGCACACGTGGTTGGGGGCGGTTGGACCCACGTCGACGGGCGTGACCCCAACTAGTTACTTGTTTGTGGTTACTTGTACGGTGTTTGCGCCTCGGGTAGGACCTACCATGTCAGGCGGTGCACCTGCGGTGCGGTGTAAGACGCCAGGGGACGCTACCGGCTGTGCTTCTAGTGGGTGGTACTCCTGTCGGGTATGGAGTGTCAGACTGTCAGTCGTGTGTTTCCGACCTTCGGGTTTTACGGTTCGACCGTTGATTTCGGTCTTCTCGTACCGTGGCACGTGTGTCGGTTTGCGTGCCGTAGGGTCTAGTTCTGTAGAGTGCAGGGTTTTCCTTTCCGAGGTACTTTCCTACCGCTAGAGTAGTGGTTTCTCGTTTTACGAAGTAGGGTTCGAGTGATCCCTACTGAGTCTTGTTCCGAGACTCATTCCCTGCGTGTTTTCACCGTGTTTCAGGTGAGACGCCACCTTCGGGGAGCGCGTCAGGAGCGCAGCGTGGTGCGGGTGCCCAGCGGTAGTGCCGGAGGTCAGAGCCGGGGGATGCCCCGTGTAGCTGTACTTTTCTTTCTTGTCACTGTACTAGTCGTGGACTGTTCTTGCTATTGTTGTTCTTTATTGTGGACCATGTAAAATGTTAATTTATTTCCTGTTTAATTTTTGCAATTATCTGTGATGCTTGTGTAGTTTCCACACCATCCTTTTAACCCTTCCGAGTCTTCGGGCTCGTGGGTGGCGGTACGAGTCTCGGGTTATCGGGCCTTCCCGGTAATCGGATTCTCGGGTCGTTACAGCTGGTATCAGAGCGCGGTTGTGGAATTACATGAGAATCATAGGTAATTGTAGTGGTCCACTAGTCCATGACGATGATGTACAGGTGACGCTGGCATTGGGCACCGCGTGTTTATTCTGACATTGTCGTTTCCGTGTTTTCTGTCTTGTGCTTCAGGAGCGAGGATGGCGCCGAGGAGGAGTTCTCGCTCTCAGCAGGGGCAGTCGGCTGGAGGCCAGGAGTTCCAGCAGGAGGTCCAGCAGAGGGACCAGGAGGAGCATAGCAGAGCACCACGGGGGGCTACCGAGGCCGAGGATGCTGCGAGAGTTCCGGGGGCCGAGGGTTTTCTCCGTGGCATGTACCATCTCATGGCTCAACAGTTCGGCAGAGAGGCCGGTGAGGGCTCGTCAGTCAGGGGTGGGCCAGGCCGAGCAGTGAGGGATTTCATGCAGTTCCATCCACCTTACTTTAACGGCCAGGCAGACCCTGATGCGGCTCGTGATTGGCTTGATGAGATGGAGCGGGTGTTCAGTTCAGCGAAGAGTGCTGCCGAGGACAGAGTGGTGTTGGCCTACAACCAGTTGCAGGGTACGGCTCGTAGGTGGTGGTCTTCCGAGTGGAAGACGTCCTTTCAGCTTCGTCCACTTGAGCAGATCGAGTGGGATGACTTTGTCAGTGCTTTCGAGCGTACGTACTGTCCAGACGTTGTTACTACGCAGCGGATGCGGGAGTTTCTGGAGCTGGTGCAGGGTGACATGTCCGTGCTGCAGTACAGGGCCCGATTTGTCGAGCTGGGTCGGTATGCACCTCATATCATGGAGCATGAGAGGGTGAGGACCACGCAGTTTGTGCAGGGCTTGAGGTTGGAGCTGAGGCACCATTTGATCGCGAATGGGGCCACTGATCTGGAGACGGCGTCTCGTGTTGCGATTTCCTTGGAGATGGATATGCAGAGGACTCGAGGACCGATCAGCCAGGGGCAGTCTGTGTCAGGTCGCAGCCAGCAGTCGGCTACCCAGCAGCAGGGTTTCTTCCAGCATGCGTCGGGTGGTTCAGGAGTACCGGCACCGGCAGCGTCAGTGACAGGATCTGCGTCCTTCGGCTCGAAGGTCAAGAAGTTCTTGAAGAAGAGTCTTCGTAAGAAGCACAAGGATCAGGGGCAGGCTTCATCGGGCAGTGTACAGCAGCCGTTCTCTTTGCAGCGTCAGGGATCGGTGGGTGGATCGCGAGGACCTTGTCCACGGTGTAGTGGGACCCACCCAGGCAGGCAGTGCACGGCGCCGATCATCTGTTTTCGGTGTGACCAGCCAGGGAATATGGCGCGTGACTGTCCTCAGAGGCCGCTGCAGCAGCAGGTTCCCCAGCAGCAGCAGCAGCAGGGATAGTATCCGCCGCTACCCAGGTCAGCTAGTGTGGGAGGCAGGCAGAGAGCTCGTGGCCAGATCACGCACTTGACCAGGGCAGAGGCAGTAGCGTCGCAGCTCGTGGAAGGTACCGTTCAGATTTTGGGTTGTGCGGCTCGGGTTTTATTTGATTCTGGCGCGTCTCATTCGTTTATTTCGGAGGATTTCGCGTCGAGCGTCGAGGAGCCGGTGACCCAGTTGTCCTGTGATTTGGCTGTGGAGTTGCCTTCGGGTGACTTTATGGTCACTCCGTATTGCTTCGACCAGGTTCCGGTGTGGATCGATGGACGGAGTATGCCAGGCAGGTTGTATGCGTTGCAGCTTCGGGATTATGATGTGATTCTAGGCATGGATTGGCTCGAGACTCATAGAGCGGTGGTGGATTGTGGAATGAAGAGGGTCTACTTCCAGCATCCGAGCAAGAGGACCTTCTATTTCCAAGGTATCCGTTCCACCTCTTCTCGATTTCTTATCTCTGCTATTCGAGCCCGTCGATTGCTTGATTCAGGTTGCCAGGGTTTTCTCGCGTCAGTGGTTGTGTCTGACCGGATGGAGCCGAATGTCGAGGACATTGCGGTGGTGTGCGAGTTTCCCGATGTTTTTCCTGAGGAGTTGCCTGGATTACCTCCCCAGCGGGAGATCGATTTCGTGATCGAGGTTGTGCCTGGTACGGGACCTTTGGCGAAGGCTCCCTACCGTATGGCCCCCGCTGAGTTGAGGGAGTTGAGGGCGCAGTTGCAGGAGCTGTTGGCCAAGGGGTATATTCGTCCGAGCTTTTCCCCTTGGGGTGCGCCCGTGCTGTTTGTGAAGAAGAAGGACGGTAGTCTGCGGCTGTGCATTGACTATCGGCAGCTGAATGAAGTGACCGTCAAGAACAAGTATCCGTTGCCGCGGATTGATGATTTGTTCGACCAGCTGCAGTCTGCGCGAGTGTTCTCGCGGGTTGATTTGCGGTCCGGTTACTATCAGCTGAGAATTCGCGAGTCCGATGTGGAGAAGACTGCGTTCTGTACGAGGTACGGGCATTATGAGTTTCTGGTGATGCCGTTCGGGCTCACCAATGCCCCAGCAGCCTTCATGGACTTGATGCAGAGGGTGTTTCATCCGTATTTGGACCAGTTCGTGGTCATCTTCGTGGATGACATCCTTGTTTATTCGCAGTCTGCCGAGGAGCATGCGTACCATTTGGGTGTGGTGCTGCAGACGTTGCGAGATCACCAGTTGTATGCGAAGCTCAGCAAGTGCGAGTTTTGGCTCAGCGAGGTGCACTTTCTGGGGCACGTGATTTCTGGTGATGGCATTTCCGTGGATCCCGCCAAGGTCGAGGCCGTGATGCAGTGGCCGAGGCCGAGGTCGGTGACGGAGATCCGGAGTTTCTTGGGGCTTGCGGGTTATTATCGCCGGTTTATCCAGGATTTTTCCCGCATTGCGACCCCGATGACGAGGCTCACGCAGAAGGATGTGCCTTTCGTCTGGTCCGAGGAGTGTGAGCAGAGCTTTAGGGAACTGAAGAGATTGCTCACCTCGGCTCCGGTGTTGGTTTTGCCTTCTGGATCGGGAGGTTTTGTGGTGTGTACAGATGCTTCCGGCGTCGGATTGGGTGCTGTTCTGATGCAGCATGGTAGAGTGGTGGCTTATGCATCTCGGCAGCTAAAGCCCCATGAGGAGAACTACCCTACCCATGACCTTGAGTTGGCGGCAGTGATCTTCGCGTTGAAGATCTGGAGGCATTATCTGTACGGTGAGAAGTTCGAGGTGTTCACTGACCATCAGAGTTTGAGGTATGTGTTCTCGCAGAGAGATCTGAACCTCAGACAGAGGCGTTGGATGGAGTTCATGAAGGACTATGACTTCACCCTGTCTTATCAGCCGGGCAGGATGAATGTCGTCGCCGATGGCTTGAGTCGGAAGGTCGTGATCAGTGCCTTGATGTTGAGGAAGTGGAGGCTCTGGGAACAGGTGCCCGAAGTATCTTTCAGGCTCAAGATTCCCCAGGAGCCAGGGTTGGCAGTGCTTGCGAGTCTGACTGTCACTCCTGCTATCCGTCGTCAGGTGACAGAGGCTCAGCATGCGGACCCTGAGTTGCCCCGGATTTTGGCGATAGCTGATGTGGAGCTTGGCGAGGACGGTGCTGCGAGGTTTCGTGGCAGGCTGTACGTCCCAGGGGAGGAGCAGGTTCGTCGTGCGGTGTTACGCGAGGCTCATGGGAGCAGGTACACTGTGCACCCGGGTGCGACGAAGATGTATCGGAACTTGCGGAGGCAGTTCTGGTGGCCTGGCATGAAGAGAGATGTGGCCGAGTTTGTGGCCAGGTGCCTGATCTGTCAGCAAGTGAAGGCGGAGCATCAGCGACCAGGCGGTACTCTCCAGCCCTTGGATGTTCCTGCTTGGAAGTGGGACCATGTGACCACGGATTTTGTGGTGGGGTTGCCCAGAACCCCGACTGGGCAGGACAGTATTTGGTTGCTGGTGGATCGGCTGACGAAGGTTACGCGGTTGCTACCGGTCAAGGTCAGCTGGAGCGTGCCTAAGTTGGCTCGTCTTTATGTGGAGCGGATCGTTCCGTTGCATGGGGTTCCCATTTCGATCGTGTCGGATCGGGATCCGCGCTTCACTTCTGGATTCTGGAGGAGTTTCCAGCGAGCTCTTGGCACGGAGTTGGCATTTAGCTCGGCGTATCATCCTCAGTCAGATGGTCAGTCTGAGAGGACCATTCAGACTTTGGAGGACATGCTGAGATCCTGCTGCCTGGAGTGGCAGGGGAGTTGGATTCATCACCTACCGTTGGTGGAGTTTGCCTATAACAACAGCTTTCATTCGAGCATCGGCATGGCTCCCTATGAGGCTCTGTATGGGCGTCCTTGTCGGACTCCACTCGATTGGTTTGAGGTGGGTGAGCGTGTTTTGACGGGACCGGAATTGGTGCAGCAATGTGTGGATGTTGTGCACCTGGTTCGTCAGAACATGTTGGCGGCCCAGAGTCGGCAGAAGAGCTATGCTGACCGTAGGCGGCAGCCCCTCGAGTTCGCCGTGGGCGATCATGTGTTCTTGAGAGTTTCTCCGATGAAGGGGGTGATGCGGTTTGGACGGCGTGGGAAGCTGAGTCCCCGCTATATTGGTCCTTTCGCGATTGTGGAACGCATCGGTGAGGTTGCTTACCGGTTACAGTTACCCTCTGAGTTGGCGTCGGTGCATGACGTGTTCCACGTCTCTATGTTGCGGAAGTATATGCCCGATGACTCTCATGTGCTCGAGTTTTCCGTTTGGCCTGAGGTGACTCCAGATCTTTCTCTCCCAGAGTTTCCGATCCGCGTGGAGGATAGGCGAGAGCAGCGCCTGCGGAACAAGGTTATTCCCTTGGTGAAGGTCGTGTGGCAACGACACTCTGGTGGTGAGGCTTCGTGGGAACGTGAGGACGAGATGCGTCAGCAGTTCCCGTACCTGTTTGAGTGAGTCTTCCTCTTCTTTCCCCTTGGGTTGTTCTCAATTTCGAGGACGAAATTCCTTAAGGGGGGAGGGCTGTAATATCCCGGACCTTTCGGATCCTTCTTCGTGGGTCCCGGATCTGGTTTTCGGAGTGTCCGGCTCCGTTGTGTCCGAAATTTCGTTTCGGACATCTTTCGTGTTCGGGTCGGCGCGATCCGGAGTTGTTTCGGAGGCCCGGAGGCGTTCCGCGGCTTTTCCGCGTGTGTTTTCCGATTCCCGGTGTGTGTTTCGGCTTTTCTCTTCGGACGCTCGTTGCGGGTGAACCGGGCTGTTCACACGGACACGAGTGGTACCGTTGCGATCGGTGCGTTCCGAGGATCGCGGGGGTGTGATTTCCTATTTTTTGGAATTTTACGGATTTTCCGGGTTTTTCTATAAAACCCTTTTTCTTTTCTCTCCCCCCCCACCATCTTCTTCTTCCTCCTTCCTCCTCCACCGTGTCTCCCTCCCTCTCCCTCTCTTCCTCCCGGTTGGCCACGGCGAGCTCCCCTTCGGCTACAGACGGCGGCGGGGCGACGGCGCGGCGACGTGGGCGGCGGCGAGGCGGTCGTGGGGGCGTGCGGCAAGCGTGGGAAGCTTAAGGAAGAACGAGGGTTTTCAAGCGTTCTTCGCGATTCGTGGACGATCCGGCGGAGCATTCGCTCCATTGAGGTAGGGTGACGTTCCCTAGCTCTTCGCCGTTCTTTTCCGTGGTTTGTAGGCCGCGGGGAGGCCGAGAGAGGCATGTTTGGGCGTTTTTGGGGTTTTTCCATGTTTTGGGGTGAGCCGCCCGATCTATGGTTTTAGCCCATGATTCTATGTTTTGGTGGCTTAGATGCATGCTAGGGGTCCCCAGGGGTCTTCCCCCTTGTTTTCCCCCTCTCCGGTGGAGGTACGGGGGCGTGGTTGGTGTTTTTGGGGTTCTCCCGCCGTAGCGTGCTCTGGGGCAAGCGACGGTCACTCCAGTGACCGTCACATGCTTGTAACGCCCCTAGAGGGGTGCGTTACTTCCCTGGGTGTTGGCCTTTGGGGTCGAGGGCTGTAACGGTCCTGCGACTGGCCGCCGTTTGCTAGTGACGGCCCTGGGCTGGGCCGTCACATGCTTTCGACCGTTGGGTTTTGACCGTTGGGGGTCAGGCCATGTAACGCACCGAGATAGGCGCGTTACATGCGTGTAACGCACTGGGGCAGGAGCGTTACTTCCTGTTGTCCCCCATGTGGATGGGCCAAGCGACGCGCTGGGGCAGGCGCGTCACTTCCCTTTCCATCCCGAGCGTGAGGGCCATGCGATGCGCTGGTCTAGGCGCGTCACATGCGAGTAACGCACTGAGCCCGACGCGTTGCTTGCAAGCGACGCGCCAGGGTAAGCGCGTTACTTTCCCTGTGGTTTTCGTGGGTGTGGGGTGCCATGTGACGCCCTGGCCTAGGTGCGCCGCTTCCAAGCGACGCACTAGGGTAGGCGCGTCGCTTCCCCCTACCCCCTGGCCGTGTGACGGTCCGCCTTAGACCGCTATTTCCAAGTGACGGCCCTAGAGTGGACCGCCATTTGGCAGTGACGGTCTGAGGGTAGACCGCCACTTCCTGTGTTGCCCCATGAGGGTGGCAACCTCGCTTTTCTCCGACCGTGGTCTCCGTGTGACGGGACTGGTGCGTGGGGTGATTCCCACACGTTGTCGGGCTTGGGTGTTGTTTTCCGTGACTCGAGAGTCTACTCCTTTAGCGACCCTCCACTAGTCGTAGCCCACCAGTGCGCGGTGCTGGTCTCACCTGGGAGTGGTGTACGGGCACCCACCTTTCGAGACGGTTTGTGGACCGGTTACCGTAGGCCCCTCGTCGGTAGCCAGAGTCCGGCTACGGGGGAAAACCGGTCAGAGGACCAGACCTAGTGACGCAAGGTCTGTGTGTGCACACGTGGTTGGGGGCGGTTGGACCCACGTCGACGGGCGTGACCCCAACTAGTTACTTGTTTGTGGTTACTTGTACGGTGTTTGCGCCTCGGGTAGGACCTACCATGTCAGGCGGTGCACCTGCGGTGCGGTGTAAGACGCCAGGGGACGCTACCGGCTGTGCTTCTAGTGGGTGGTACTCCTGTCGGGTACGGAGTGTCAGACTGTCAGTCGTGTGTTTCCGACCTTCGGGTTTTACGGTTCGACCGTTGATTTCGGTCTTCTCGTACCGTGGCACGTGTGTCGGTTTGCGTGCCGTAGGGTCTAGTTCTGTAGAGTGCAGGGTTTTCCTTTCCGAGGTACTTTCCTACCGCTAGAGTAGTGGTTTCTCGTTTTACGAAGTAGGGTTCGAGTGATCCCTACTGAGTCTTGTTCCGAGACTCATTCCCTGCGTGTTTTCACCGTGTTTCAGGTGAGACGCCACCTTCGGGGAGCGCGTCAGGAGCGCAGCGTGGTGCGGGTGCCCAGCGGTAGTGCCGGAGGTCAGAGCCGGGGGATGCCCCGTGTAGCTGTACTTTTCTTTCTTGTCACTGTACTAGTCGTGGACTGTTCTTGCTATTGTTGTTCTTTATTGTGGACCATGTAAAATGTTAATTTATTTCCTGTTTAATTTTTGCAATTATCTGTGATGCTTGTGTAGTTTCCACACCATCCTTTTAACCCTTCCGAGTCTTCGGGCTCGTGGGTGGCGGTACGAGTCTCGGGTTATCGGGCCTTCCCGGTAATCGGATTCTCGGGTCGTTACAGCAATCTCAGTAGAGGATCCCTGTCAGATAGAGTATCGGATGATCAGATTAAATAACAACTCTGTATAGACTTATCAGAAGAACTGCGTTGTATAGACTTCATATAAGTGAAAGCTATGTACAGACTTGCTGTATGAAGCAACCGCTGTACAGACTTAGGTGATATGAAGACTGTCAATGTATAGACTAAGTGAAGATCAATGCAATGTACAGACTGCATGTACAGACTTCGCAAATGAGGATGCAATGTGTAGACTTCATGAATGAAGATGCAATGTGCAGACTTCAGTAAGAAGATGCAATGTGTAGACTTCAGTGAGACTCAAACGAAGACAAGCGATGTATAGACTTTGCCAGGGCATGCACAATGCAATGCGTTGACGCTTCACTACATGCCAATGCACTGCGTTGACGTAATACAATGTGACTTTGAAGGCTATGAACAACAAGTCATGCTGTACAGACTTTGATATATAGCATGTAATGCAATATGGACAATGTATACACTTAGCCTTTGAGGAACGATGTATAGACTTAGAACGTGAAGATAGGCTGTATATACTTGAAGAATAAGCCAGTGTACAGACTTTGAGCTTCAAAGCACAATGTGCAGACTTTACCACTGTATAGACTTGAGGCTCTGAACGTAGGTAAAGACTGGCAGTCCAATGTATAGACTTGGAGTGAAGCTAAAGCAACGAATGTAGGAAAAGGTTGGAACGTTCGATCAGCAATGTATAGACTTCACAGAGATGTGAACATGAGAGTGTATAGACTTGGTGCCTTGAAGGCAATGTACAGACTTTGAGAGTGCAACGAATGGACTTTGAAACGCAAAGGCTGTACAGACTTGCATGAGACGCTGGGTAAGACGGTGGATGTACAGACTTTGAATGAGACGCTGCATGAGACGCTCCACTGTACAGACTTGGACTTGATGCCTGAGACGCAAGTTAAGACGATGCAGTGTACAGACT
Source organism: Amorphophallus konjac (assembly GCA_022559845.1). Taxonomy (NCBI): domain Eukaryota; kingdom Viridiplantae; phylum Streptophyta; class Magnoliopsida; order Alismatales; family Araceae; genus Amorphophallus; species Amorphophallus konjac. The sequence goes on along the minus strand of CM040126.1, from coordinate 122,417,922 downwards.
TCATGAAATGCAAACGGTTGTACAGACTTGAATGAGACGCTGCATGAGATGATGCAGCTACAGTGATGTACAGACTTTAGGTGAAGACCAATGTATGGACTTCGAATATGAAGACGCTAAGAAAGACGATCCAGCGTATAGACTTTGAAGAAATGAGGTGATGTGCATACTTGCTGAGTTGACGCTGCAGCCCAATGAGTTGATGCATTCCAATGTACAGACTTTCAAGCCTGAAGGCCAATGTGTGGACTTGCATGAGACGCTCAATGTACAGACTTCGCCTTAGACTCTAAATGAGACGGACAGTGTATAGACTGTGCGATGCACTGTGGATGTATGAACTTTGAACAATGCAGTGTATAGACATGTGAACTGCAAAGAACACTCAGGCAAATTGATAACAGACATTCATCAATCACAGACAATCTGATAACATAAGTACATCAAAACATAAACAGTGTTGCCAATCAATCAAAACAATGTGTTGCCATATGAAGTAAAGTTACATGTCAACACCATCAACACAGAGGAGTCACAACAATCTCCCCCTTTTTGATGATGGCAACCCCCTATCATATAGAGTAGCAACATCATGTTATACAGATGCATTTTTGATGAAAGCCATGATTTGTTATTCAGATTGTTATGAATGACATGCTGCATGTATGTAGATGCTATGAATGACATACTGCATGCTACAAAATGTAAGCAACTCCCTGCTAACAAAATTTCCCCCCTTTGCCATACCATGATGCAAATGCATACACTCCCCCTAAATGCAGAATTCTCAATTCAGAATTCTCCCCCTGAACAGAAGGAATGAATGCAGACAATATTCTCCCCCTTTGCCATCAACAAATAAGAGGGAAAGTGAGTGTAAGGGAAGGAAAAAGAAAGTTCAGGTGACTGGCATTCTTAGCAAGTAGTTCAGAAATTAAGCAACTAAAGCACAGAACTTTCAGTCATATGAATTGAGAAACGGCTTAGAAATTGAAATTCTGGTTTAAAGGTTATAAAAATGAGAGTTTATGCACTACAGTCATTGGATAAGGTAGATGTGCATGATAAAACAATAAACCAGAGTCATATTTACATGAGAGATTCAGTTTCAGAATATCTTACTTTCATAGACTCAGTAAAATGTGTTAAGAGAAACCAGGTCATATATTGAAATTAAACAATTGACATCCATGAAATTTCTTTGAAGGAACAGCATTTTCAATGTTATTTCATTTAGGGCATTCAGGTACCAAAAGTCTTTTTGCGTAAGGGTATACGTTTATCAGACGCCAATACCCCTAGATACTCAACATGATGGACCGTCTTGCCTATGATCAAACTCAATAGAATTGATTGACACCTTTTTGTGTGAGGGTACACGTTTATTAGACGCCAGTTACCCCCAGGTACTCAGTGAAAACAACCTACTGTTTTGATCATTTTGTACAGAGATAGCTGATACACCTCATGACATGAGTGGTGTCCACTTCTTTGATGGATCACTCAGTTTCTCAGTGATTTATCAGTCATTGCTCTGTCAATGATATTTTTTCAAATAATTTTCAATGTTTTTCAATATCTTTCTTAGTTGCCCTTTATTTGTTTCAGAATGACTTGTTTAAGGACAATACACATACTTAGCTTCTCTAACATGATTTCAGATGAGTTTTCAGATTTCAGATATAATTCGCTTTGTCTGACATGAAATAAGATAAGGGTTGAGAGGTTTATCAATTTTCAGCATCCTTATTTACAGATTATAGTCTTTCAACTCTAAAGATTATAAATTTAAACCATTAAGTCAGTCTTTAAGTAATTAAAGTTCTTATAAGAGAAGAAGTCTGTTTTCTATTGCTTAATATTAGAACTGACTAAAAGATTGTCATACTGTCAGACTTAACTCTGAATTATATGCAATACTCCCCTGTCTATGTGCATGTGATCTTGCAGATGTGGACTGAACAAATGATTTTGAAAATCATACTTACTCAGACTATCTTATCGTGCAGTATGACCCATGATACCAGGCGGAGAACCTGGTCATAAGGACCATCTCACACATAGTAAGAACCTCCAGACAGATTTCCCTGCCCTTTGGTAGCTTACCATTGGATATACCAGGGTAATGCAAGGAGATGCAGTGCAATACAATCATGCAGAAATATAGACATATCATGCATCTAGACATATATATGCAATGATGATCATGAGTGCAATAAAAAATATGAGAGTCATGCATTATCATAAGTCTGTTGCACAATGTTTATTCAATCTATCAACAGCAAGTTCAAATCAGAAGTTTATTCAAAGCAGCTCAAAAGTTTTATTCAAATCAACAAAGAGTTCATTCATTATGTTGAAATTTACACAAGCCAAGTTCTCTTCTAAAAAATTTAAAATTTTCATTTCCAAGTGGCTTAGTAAAGATATCAGCAACTTGTTTGTCTGTTTCAATGAAGTCCAGTTCAATTTCCTTTTTGTTCACAGCATCTCTTAGAAAATGATGTTTTATTTCTATGTGCTTAGTCCTAGAATGATGAACAGGATTTTTAGCAAGGCATATGGCACTAGTATTATCACATAGAATTGGAATACATTCCAGTTTTATCTGATAGTCATTTAGTTGGTGCTTAATCCAAAGTACTTGGGCAGCACAATTACCTGCTGCAACATATTCAGCTTCAGCTGTAGACAATGCTACAGTGTGTTGCTTCTTAGATGCCCAAGATACTAGACAACCACCAAGGAATTGACAATAGCCACTAGTGCTTTTTCTATCTACTCGATACCCAGCATAATCAGCATCAGTGTAAGCTAGAAGCTCTAACTCACACCTAGCAGGATACCATAATCCTAGCTCTTGGGTGCCTAGCAAATATCTAAAAATCCTTTTCACTGCTTTAAAATGATTTTCTTTAGGACTGGCCTGAAACCTAGCACATAATCCTACAGCGAATTGAATATCAGGCCTAGATGTTGTTAAGTAGAGAAGGGATCCGATCATACTTCTGTATAACTTCTGGTCAAATGGGTTACCTTTAGAGTCTTTATCCAAGCTTGTAGAGGTACCCATTGGAGTAGCTATCTCTTTAAGGTTATCCATCTTGTATTTCTTGAGTAGATCCCTTATGTACTTGGACTGAGCTATAAACATTCCATCCTTTGTTTGTGTAACCTGCAGTCCAAGAAACAATTTGAGCTCACCCATTGAGCTCATTTCAAACTCATTAGTCATTGTTTTAGAAAATTCCTCACACAATTTGGGGTTAGTTGACCCAAAAATGATATCATCCACATAAATCTGTACAATAAGAATTTCAGAATGACTCACCTTTGTAAACAAGGTCTGATCAACTACTCCTCTAGTGAAATTTTGATCAGTGAGGAACTTGCTCAACCTGTCGTACCAAGCTCTGGGAGCTTGCTTAAGACCATAGAGAACTTTATTTAATTTGTAAACATGATTAGGGAAATCTAGACATTCAAACCCAGGGGGCTGTCTAACATAGACATCCTCATTAATTTCCCCATTCAAGAATGCAGATTTTACATCCATCTGCTGGAGGATTATACCTAGGGAACATGCATAAGCTAATAAAATTCTAACAGCTTCTAATCTAGCTACAGGGGCAAATGACTCTTCAAAGTCAATACCAAACTCCTGGTTGTACCCCTGAGCAACAAGTCTACCTTTATTTTTAACAATATTCCCTGATTCATCAGATTTATTCCTGAAAACCCACCTAGTCCCTATGACTATTCCATGATCAGGAGGTGGGACCAAGTGCCACACCTTGTTCCTGTCGAACTGATTAAGCTCCTCATGCATGGCATTAATCCAATGCATATCCTTGAGGGCACAGTCAATGGACCTGGTTCAATTTGAGAGACAAGAGCATATGCATTTAATTCATCCTGAATTCTAAAGTGACCTCTAGTTCTAGGGGGATCATTCAGATTGCCAATGACATTATTCACAGGGTGATCTTTAAGATATCTAACATTAACAATCTGAGTTTCAGGAATTTCACTTACCTCCCCCTGAACTTCAGGTTCTTCTTCATTTTGCTCTTCTTTATCTTCCTCACCATCAGACTGGTCTGCAGAGTTTTCATCTTTCAAAATGTTCCCATCTTCGTTCCTGTAATAACCATGGTTAGTTTCCATCAAGGTTTCATCAAAGATAATGTGTGGAGATTCTTCAACAATTTTTGAGTTTAAATTGAACACTCTATAAGCCCGGGTGTTTTCAGAATAACCGAGGAAGATTCCTGGTTCACCTTTTGGCTCAAATTTATCAAGGTCCCTCTTGTCATTTATATGTATAAAACATTTACAACCAAAGACCTTGAAGTGGGCGATTAAAGGTTTCTTACCTCTCAAAATCTCATAAGGGGTTTTCTGGGTGGAAGATCTTACCATTGCCCTGTTAATTACATAACAGGCTGTGTTGACTGCTTCAGCCCAGAATTTTCTTAGCAGTTGACCTTCAACTAAGAGAGTTCGGCCCATTTCTACTAGAGTTCTGTTCCTCCTCTCGACAACACCATTCTGCTCAGGTGTCCTGGGTGAGGAGAACTTATGATGAATCCCACTTGACCTGCAAAATTCTTCAAAGTATGAGTTTTCAAACTCACCTCCATGATCAGTCAAAATATTTTCAATTTTCTGATTTATTCTTATACAGAACTCCTGAAATTCTGAGAATGCATCATTCTTATGTGACAGAAAAAATACCCAAGTATACCTAGAAAAATCATCTACTAAGACAAACCCATACCTCTTCCCTGATAAACTGACAGACCTGGTTGGCCCAAATAGGTCCATGTGTATCAGTTCATAAGGTTTAGTGGATAGGTTTTCTATCCTAGATTTGAATGATTTTCTAGTCAACTTAGACTGAATGCATGCGTTACAAAATTTATTGTCCTTTTTAAAAGAGACTTCATGGAGTCCTCTAACCATGCTATGCTTGTTTAGTTTATGCAAAATAGTATAACTAGCATGGCCTAACCTACGATGCCATAAAAATGCTAAATCTTCTCTATTGGCAGTAAGACATAGGTTAGAATGCTGAATATCATCTAGATCTATCATGTATGTGTTATTTATTCTATTTCCAGAGAATTTTACAATTTCTGAATCAGGTTCAAAAACCTTGCAGCATTGAGAATCAAATAAAACCTTATGACCCTTATCACACAACTGGCTGATACTAAGTAAATTGTAAGCTAACCCTTCAACCAGCATAACATCATCAATGCAGCAGGTAGAACACTTACCTACCTTACCTGATCCAATGATCCTACCCTTTGTGTTGCTTCCAAAGGTGACAAGGCCTCCTAGCTTTTCAGTTAGCATGCAAAACTTGGCCTTATCTCCTGTCATATGCCTGGAGCAGCCACTGTCCAAGTACCACAAGTTGCTCTTGGCTGCCAGGCATACCTGCACACACAATTAGGGCAAAGAGTTTGGAACCCAAGTCTGATTGGGCTCCAATGCAGATGAAGTGCAAGTAAAGAAAGAGAGCATGGTTTTGGGAATCCACATTTGTTTGAAGCAGTTCTGTTCAGTGGATTTTCCAGATTTCCTTTTGTTCTGCTTTTTCTTGTTGACTTTCTTCTTATTTGCACCAACAGAGTTATTCACAGAATTTTTGTTATTGTGCCAATGCTTCGGTCAGGTTGCATTCATAAAGTTTTGGCCATAGTAGTTCCTGGGCTGGCTGTGGAAATGTTGGTAATTCCTAGGCATCCGACTACCATACCCATTTTCCCAATTTCTGACATAGGGTCTGTAAAAGTGTGTAGGTTGATAAACATACCCTGTGTGCATCCCTTGAGTTCTAGTCCACCCACACCCATTAGGATAGATTGGCTGTGTGGGGTAGTAGGACTGAGCTCTAGGTGGATTGAATTCGTTGGGCTGACTTCTGAAAATATTTTATCTTCCCTGCACCCTTGACCCTGCTGACATATTCATAGGTTTTGGTTGGGTCCTTTTCTGTGATGATGGTGGTGAAGACTTTTTGGCATTGACATGGGGTTTGTTTACCTGAGCAGGCTGACCCCTAACCTTGGGTTGAGTACTAGAGCTAGGTTTGGAAGTCCCAATTCTACTAGGCTTACCTACTTTCTGTTTGCCCTTCTCCTCTGCATTTAGCCTTTTCAGATTCAAATTTGTCTTTACAGCATTATTAGAATTCATGTTGATCAGAGGTCCTTTCTCCTTTTGTGCAACAAAGGAAATAGTTTTCATTCCAAAGCTTTTAGTTGCACTAGAGTTGAATCCTAGGCTCTCTCTTCTGAAATTTACCTTTGACCCCAATAATGCATCCAAATTTTCAGATCCTTGGGTCATTTTCTCAATTGTTTTTAGCTTATCCTCATTATCTTTCTGAACTTCATCAATATATTTTTTCAACTCATTATTCACATTGAGGACAGCTTCATATTTTTCAGAAACAATTTTTATCTCATTTTCATAATTCTGAATTTTCAGTTTCCATGCATCAATTTCATTGTCTAATCTCACATTTTCTTCCTTAGAATTTTCAATTCTTTATTGATTTCTTCAAATTCAGAACATGTGAGTTTCAGCTTACTGTTCTCAGTTTCTAAACAGGCAATTTTATCAGACAATGAAGTATCATTTTGCATGATTTTAATTTTTCTTCGTAGATGCCTGTTTTCTTTTCTGACCTCATCTACTCTATCAGTAAGTTCATCATAAGCAACCATCCAATCAGTAATAGTAAAATTTTCATAGCGAGAGGATACCTCATCAGATTCTTCCTCTCTATCTTCTGAGCTGGTTGCCATGAGACAGATTGGCTTCTCAGCTTCAACTTCACTGTCCGAAGTGACGCTCAAAGATCCCTCGTCCTCATCACTCCAGGTACTCACCATAGCTTTCCCTTTTGTGTTCTTCTTCTTGGACTTATCTTTGAGGTTCTGATTTGTCGGACATTCAGCTTTAAAGTGACCCGCCTTCCTGCATTGATAGCAAACATTAGTTTCAGCTTTTTTTACAGGGTTTGATTTATACCTTGTGTCTCGGCGGCCACTGTTGGGATTTCTTCCGCTGAATCTTCTTCCTTCCTTCTTGAGAAATCTCCGGAATTCCCTAGTAATCATGGCAATATCAGCATTTGCCACGTCTTCTTCAGACACGCTCTCTTCAGTTGATGATCCGTTAGGGCTGGATCGACCGGATCTGCTAGCACCAGCCTTCAGAGCTATAGGCTTCCTCTTTCTGTCAGCCTCCTCTATCTTCGGCATATTCATCTCATAAGCCATTAGAGATCCGATCAGCTCATCTGCCTTAGTATTGTGCAGATCTCTTGACTCTTCCATAACTATGGCCTTGGTGTGCCAAATTGGAGTCAAGGATTGCAAGATCTTCCTGACTACATCATACTCAGAATACTTTTTCTCGAAGCCTCTGAGACCATTTGTGATAATAGTCAGCCGAGCATACATTTCTTTGATCGTCTCATTAGGCTTCATCTTGAAAGCTTCGTATTCTGAAACCAGTAGATTAGTCTTAGTCTCTCTGACTTGTGAAGTCCCCTCATAGATGACTTCAAGTGCATCCCACATTTCCTTTGCTGAGGAACAGGCAGATATTCGTGAGAACTCGGTGGGATGCAGAGAGCACTGGATTGCATTGATTGCACTCCAGTTGAGCGTGGACTTTCTTATTTCCTCCTTAGTCCATACATCTTCATTTGGGGACAGCTCGAAAGGTCCCTTGCTAACCACCTTCCAAATTTCATAGTCCTTAGCCCTCAAGAATACCTGCATACGGTGCTTCCAGTATGCGTAGTTGGTTCCATCGAAGTACGGGGGCTTGGATGTGGAGTGTCCTTCAGCTATCATCCCTCTTCCGTCCATCTGTGCTTATCCTCTTCGGGCGGTAAGTCCCTGTAGAAGAGTCTCGCTCTGATACCAAGTGTTGAAGTTAGATGGAAGGCTCTATCACCACAGGATGTGGATCTAGAGGGGGGGGGGGTGAATAGATCAACTGGCTATTTAAAAATTATGCCTAGAATCAAATGCGGAATTAGAAGAACACTAAACGAACACAGCCAATGCACCGAATGAAACACACAAGATCTGCTGAACAAGCAATCAAACACACGAGAGGCACAAAGACTTTTAGGTGGTTCGGTCAATCCGACCTACGTCCACCCCACATTCAACTCGAATGTGGATTACTGTTGATACACAGCTTCAATCTGCTGGGCTCTACAGCTTGCCAACAACGACTGGGGCTTACAGCTTATCCCGACCAGAGGAACACCCTCTGCAACAGCTGAGCTTCACAGCTTGCTCCACTGGGCACTACAGCTTAGCCGACCAGAGGAACACCTCTGCAACCCGCTGCCTCACAGCTTGAAACCGCTGACTAACAGCTTGATAGAACAAGAGTTTTCAAAGAGAAAATAGCAAGATCGAAAACAAACAAAACACACAATCGAATGGAAGAAAACCAAAACGACTGTAGCTCAAAGTTGAGCAATATCAGCTCTGGTAACTGGACCAAGAGACTGATTCACAAGCTCTCACAATAACTCTCTCAACTCATCTCTTCTCTCTTTCTTCTTCTCTACTTTTCTTCCTCTCACAGTGGATCTCGGTGGCTGCTGCTTCAGACTGGATGTATAGACTTCGCCAACTTCGATCAGCCTTCAACAGAAGATGAAGACTTATATATATAGCAGCAGCAACAACAGGTGGATAAGGGCGCGTGGCTTCCACGTTTTCCCGCCCAAATGAATTCGCCAGATTCGAGACAATTCCATCCACGTGTCAGCATCTGCACACCTCGTCCTCCTGGGATCACGAGCCATGTCAGCAATCTCAGTAGAGAATCCCTGTCAGACAGAGTATCGGATGATCAGATGAAATAACAACTCTGTATAGACTTATCAGAAGAACTACGTTGTATAGACTTCATATAAGTGAAAGCTATGTACAGACTTGCTATATGAAGCAACCGCTGTACAGACTTAGGTGATATGAAGACTGTCAATGTATAGACTAAGTGAAGATCAATGCAATGTACAGACTGCATGTACAGACTTCGTAAATGAGGATGCAATGTGTAGACTTCATGAATGAAGATGTAATGTGCAGACTTCAGTAAGAAGATGCAATGTGTAGACTTCAGTGAGACTCAAACAAAGACAAGCGATGTATAGACTTTGCCAGGGCATGCACAATGCAATGCGTTGACGCTTCACTACATGCCAATGCACTGCGTTGACGCAATACAATGTGACTTTGAAGGCTGTGAACAACAAGGCATGCTGTACAGACTTTGATATATAGCATGTAATGCAATATGGACAATGTATACACTTAGCCTATGAGGAACGATGTATAGACTTAGAACGTGAAGACAGGCTATATATACTTGAAGAATAAGCCAGTGTACAAACTTTGAGCTTCAAAGCACAATGTGCAGACTTTACCACTGTATAGACTTGAGGCTCTGAACGTAGGTAAAGACTGGCAGTCCAATGTATAGACTTGGAGTGAAGCTAAAGCAGCGAACGTAGGAAAAGGTTGGAACGTTCGATCAGCAATGTATAGACTTCACAGAGATGTGAACAGGAGAGTGTATAGACTTGGTGCCTTGAAGGCAATGTACAGACTTTGAGAGTGCAACGAATGGACTTTGAAATGCAAAGGCTGTACAGACTTGCATGAGACGCTGGGTAAGACGGTGGATGTACAGACTTTGAATGAGACGCTGCATGAGACGCTCCACTGTACAGACTTGGACTTGATGCCTGAGACGCAAGTTAAGACGATGCAGTGTACAGACTTCATGAAATGCAAACGGCTGTACAGACTTGAATGAGACGCTGCATGAGACGATGCAACTACAATGATGTACAGACTTTAGGTGAAGACCAATGTATGGACTTCGAATATGAAGACGCTAAGAAAGATGATCCAGCGTATAGACTTTGAAGAAATGAGGCGATGTGCATACTTGCTAAGTTGACGCTGCAGCCCAATGAGTTGACGCATTCCAATGTACAGACTTTCAAGCCTGAAGGCCAATGTGTGGACTTGCATGAGACGCTCAATGTACAGACTTCGCCTTAGACTCTAAATGAGACGGACAGTGTATAGACTGTGCGATGCACTGTGGATGTATGAACTTTGAACAATGCAGTGTATAGACATGTGAACTGCAAAGAACACTCAGGCAAATTGATAACACACATTCATCAATCACAGACAATCTGATAACATAAGTACATCAAAACATAAACAGTGTTGCCAATCAATCAAAACAATGTGTTGCCATATGAAGTAAAGTTACATGTCAACACCATCAACACAGAGGAGTCACAACATTAGCAAGTCTATCTCTTGCCGATATTTCTGAAGTAGTATCAAGACTGATGGGTCTATAGTGGCTGTAGTGGGGATAACTTCTGCTGTCTCCCCAGACGTACCCTCAGGTAGGATGTCGAGGGGGACGCCGTCTTCTTCTTCTGCCGTCACCACATTGGCGGTCAAGACGGCAGCTTCATCCTCCCATTGGTGGTAGACCTGGGGTTGTTTTCCCTTAGTCATCATCAGGAGCTCCCTTGCTGCTTCTGTCCTCTGAGTGCTAAGCCCTGGCCTTGCGGCCAACTGAGCCAATTCTCGGGGATCTTTGGGAAGCCCCCCATATCGGTTGGATATACCAACCATGTTGCAGGTGAAGACCTGCATCCTTCTCCTTTGTCGATGGACCCTCCTTTTAACTTGGTGTGGGAAGGTCAGCCTCTCGAACACAGAAGTTCTTCTTGTTTCTTCCCGCTTGGGGAAGGCTTCATCGGCTTCGATCTCGAAGCCGTTGTCATATCCATTGTCGTCGACTGACGACACCATCATTCTTTCTCTTACATCTTCTTCATCTGCCATTGACGGGCAGTAGTCTTCACTGGCGGCGACTGCTTGCATCAGTCGTTGTTGCCCAAGCGAGGGGTTGTCTAACCCTCGAAAATAGTTCCTGACCAGACAGGTCATCTCTTATTGACCCCACTTTTGATGTAGGACGGGGGACAGTGGTCTACCTCCCGCAGGAGGGATGTAGACCAGCCGAACTCTATCGGCAGGCTGTTGGAATCTCCATCCCATGGCTGGGACGTTGGCTTGGCGGGCAGCAGCCCGGAAACTTTCGCGGCGCGGAGGATCCGCAACCACTTCTTCTTCTTCTTTCGGGGGCAAGCCTCTTTCTCTTCTCTCTTCCGCCCCGTCATACACAGGACGGCGGCGGATAGGTACCAGCTGATGGACAGGTTGGGCCTGCTTGGGAACCCACACATGTTTGAACTTTCTCGGCCTGGGGGCCGACCTTCCTTGGCCATAGTGGCCGATTTCTTCTCTTTCTACCCTCCTTCCAGCGAGGGCCTGATATGTGTTGTGGATAGGGATGGTGGGGATGACTCGGTCTAGGACCACCCGTGCGTTGCGTCTGTTGAGGAAGACGCGCATGCCACCCACCATCATAGACTTCCCGGACTGAGACAGAGTTCCAACAATCATAGCAGCACTCCTTTGGACTTGCCGGCGTTGACGTCCTCTAGGGTGCTTGTTGACAATATTGGGGCGGGCCCCATGGATAGCATGGTGCACCAAGCAGTTGGCGACCGGGGTTGGACTCTTGAACGAGTCATGGCAGGATCGAGCCTTCAGAGGCTCCATATTCTTCGTAGCTCCCTCGACAGGCTTAGAGGGTTCCACTTCGAGCATATCCACAAAGGCTAACCCCAAGAAGTTGGGGAAGCCAACAGCGGTAGGGAAGCTGCTGAACTCCATAGGCACCGCCAGGTACCCTTGCGCATGACCGGCAACAATCGAAGGACCGAAGTCGACGCCTGTTAATCCAGTTGTCATCATCGTTCGCCTGCAAAGACAGACAAACCAACGATCAGCAACCTTTGGGATGGCCTCGAAGCCCAAGTATCTCGGCAAAGAGATGAAAGGTGACACTGGTCCCACCGGGCGTGCCAGACTATTTGCGATCGTTTTATTCTACCGAGGGGGTATTTTATTATGTAGGTCCCTGACTGTTTGGGATGGGATTTCTATTCTGTTTGTTGGTTTATTTCACGCGTCGATCAATCAATTAACTGACTGATTGACTGCGCGGGCGTGCCAGTCACGTGAGTGACAAGTTTATTGTGCGCTCATTCTGACCCGTGTCGGGCGAGAGTGAGGTTCGGTCGGGACCAGCAGTCCGCCATACCATAAAGGCTATGGCGTTAATTACATCCCCCGCGAGGAGGGAAAACCTTTGATTAATTGCCGAGATAGTGGGCTGTCGAGGTCGGAATAAAGATGCGATGTCATGAACATGACGAGATCATATGAGATGCGTCTATCTATCATGCGAGAGAGGCATGGTTCATTAAATTGATGACCCTCGGTATAGGGCGGAGGACGTAGGTCCGAAGACCACCATCGCGCATAGCGGAGACTTCCGATCGGGCGTAACCTGGCCTTCTGTCAACGCCATTTGATACACCCGAGGGTCTATGCAGGCATGCATGCATGATGCTCATGACTATGGTAAGCATGGCAATAGGGTTATGAAAGTGAACAGAGCTCAATCACATTTATTAATCCCCGCCAAAAGGGGGGAAATGGTGACACAAGCATGATAACGAAAGTAGAGTACTGACGGACATGGTAGTGAAATCATGATAACGAAACGATTCGGACTCGAACGGTCCTCCTCTCCCTTCGTATTGACTCTCTTCTATTTTTCTTCTCTTCTCTTCCTCTTGTTCATGTTTCGAAGACATGGCGTATATGTAGCCACCGTTAATCCGGCGCCATGGAAAGGGGCGCGCCAGATTTAATGGCGCCGGGGAACATGTCCCCAATTGGAATTGGCGCGCCCGATTTGGCGGCGCCGGATTAAGGGGCGCCAACGTCCTTTTGTGCGTCGCTTTAGCTTGTCCGCTCGACGCGGGCTAGCCGATGGGCCCGGGGATGGTTCCGGAGGCTCCCGTTGACTGTTCCTCTCGCCCTGGTTCTTGGAAAACCTTGGCGGGTGTTGACGAAGCTCTCCGCGTGGTGAATGACCTTAATCGGAACTTCATGTGTGTTTGGCCCGAGGATGCGGGTTATCTGTCGGTATGGCCTTCGGCACTATGATTTGCGCTTTCAGCTCAGACGGACTCATACTGGAAGCTTCCTTATGGGATGGCATTGCATCCGAGATAATTCCGCCTTGAATGGCGATCAATCGGCCACTAATGGGCCCACCATGGCCAGAAGCCAAACCCGTGTCGGGTGATCGGGACCTTCTGCTGATAGAGCCTTTGGCTCCCTGTTATGAAGGGCCGATGGTGTTTCTTCCTCCTCAGGAGAGCCTTCATTCATGTAGGGAGCCATTGGGTGGACTGTCATCCTTGATCGGGTGACGGGTGCAGGGTAGCGGCACTACGGAGTCGACGTCGGATCATTAGGCAGGCTTGGTCGCACTGCCGATTGGTTGTGAGTTCATCTCGGCTCTCCTGAGGTGAGGTCCCCATGCTCATACGGGGTGACCCGAGGCCCTGGCAGCTTGAGAAGTCTTCAATATGTCGATCTTTATCGGCTTCTGAGTCTCAGCGGGCCGTATCATTCGTCTTTGCGGCTTGATCGCCAACGATCATACTTTGAGTGCCAACACCCGGCCCTAGCCAGAAACGGATCCCGCGAGGGTCGACCCTTGAGGTCGACCCTTCCTTTGTATTTCATCAAAAAAAGTTTTTGAAAGGTAATGAAAGATCAAAAAGGTTCGGCTCTATTCCCCAATGATAAATTCATGTTGGAATCAAGAAAATTTGAGTTGTTTTAAGGATAAATCAATTAGGGAGCATGTTTCAATGAAATCTAAGCTCATAATAGACGTTCATTATCCAATGCTTCCGGATTTCAGATTTCGAGGGGTTTTGCTTGCTTTTTTACATTTAAGAGATTTCAAGGGAATATTGGCCATAGAAATAACTGTGACATGGGTGTATACTATAGATAGAAGGAATGCAATACACACAATCATGGTGTTTTACACATATCTAATTTTTGTTTTGTTTTTTCAATCAATCATAATGCACATGCATGACAAGGGGAAATGCAACTATGCACCATACTAATGCAAATGCATGCTATGCAATGACGTATACACATAGTAATGCAAATGATCATGACTCAGACTCGTCTATCCTACAAACCCCTAATTCTCTCCTAAATGATGTGAATTTTTCTTCACTAAGAGGTTTGGTGAAAATGTCGGCAATTTGTTGATCTGTTTCAATGAACCTGATTTCTACATCACCCTTGCTCACATGATCCCTGAGAAAATGATGTCTAATTTCAATATGCTTTGTGCGAGAGTGATGGACTGGGTTCTTTGACAAGTTTATGGCTGAAGTGTTGTCACACAAGATGGAAGTGTTTTGGAAGGAAATGCCATAATCAATCATATGTTGTTGGATCCATAGCACATGGACAACACAACTCCCGGCAGCCACATATTCGGCTTCGGCGGTTGATAGAGCCACTGAGTTTTGTTTCTTGGAGGCCCATGAGACCACACACCCCCCAAGAAATTGGCAATACCCGCTGGTGCTTTTCCGATCCACTTTACAACCCGCATAATCGGCGTCAGAATAAGTAACTAAATCAAAGCTCGAATTACGCGGAAACCACAATCCTAAATTACTTGAACCAGCAATATATCTGAAAATTCGTTTAACAGCCGACATGTGTGATTCTTTTGGATTGGACTGAAATCGTGCACATAAACACACATCAAATTGAATGTCAGGCCTGCTGGCAGTTAAATACAACAAAGAACCTATCATGCTTCTGAAGAGTTTTTGATCCACGGATTTACTTGATTCATCTTGATCAATTTTTATTGAGGTGGACATGGGAGTTGGTTGTGGTTTGGTAGAGGTCAAGTTGAACTTTTTCAGCAGCTCCAATGAATACTTCTTCTGATGTATGAACATACCATTAGCCGTCTGTGTGACCTGCAATCCCAAGAAGAATGTCAGCTCTCCCATAAGACTCATTTCAAACTCACTTTGCATTAATTTGGCAAAGTCTTTACTGAGAGCATATTTGGTGGAGCCAAAAATAATATCATCTACGTAAACTTGAACAATTAAGATTTCCTCACCGTTCAACTTCGTGAAAAGGGTTTGATCAACATTACCTCGTTTGAATCCATTTTGAATGAGGAAATCACTTAACCGTTCATACCATGCCCGGGGTGCTTGTTTCAGACCGTAGAGTGTCTTGTCTAGCTTGTACACATGGTCTGGATGCTTTATGTCCTCAAACCCCGGTGGTTGTTCCACATACACGTCCTCCTGTATGTAGCCATTCAAAAATGCACTCTTAACATCCATTTGAAACAATCTAATGTTGTTACAGCATGCAAATGCTAATAGAACTCTCACTGCCTCGAGTCTTGCTACTGGAGGAAAAGACTCATCGAAATCAATTCCAAGCTCTTGGCTATAGCCTTTAGCTACTAGCCTAGCCTTATTCCTAGTTACCACTCCTTGATCGTTTATTTTTTTTCAAAAAACCCACTTTGTTCCGATCACTGAGTGATTTCTAGGACATGACACGAGGAACCACACTTTGTTTCTTTGGAACTGGTGTAGTTCTTCTTGCATAGCCATGATCCAAGACTCATCCTTCAAGGCCTCTTCAATAGAGTGAGGTTCAAACTGGGAAAGTAAGGCAATATAGTCCTGATTTTCAACTTCCCTGAAAGAGGCTCGTGTTCTTGTTCCGTCTTCAACATTGCCGATCACATTCTCCGACGGATGGTCCTTTTCGAAAGTCCATTGCCTTGGAAGCTGTTGTTCCAACTGATCTTCCGGATTTGCATCATCTTCTTGTGGTTCTTTTACTTCTTGTTTTTCAATTTTTCCTTCCATCATCTCGATATTACCGTCATTCAATTCATCGTCCTGCAAAACAGAATTTTCATTAGTACTTTTAGAAGATGATTCATCAATGATGACATGGGGGCTTTCCTCAACTACAAGAGTTCTCAAGTTATACACTCAATAAGCTCTTGAGCTAAGAGAGTATCCAAGAAATATACCTTTGTCACTTTTGGGGTCAAATTTAGCCAGGTCCACCTTACCATTATTGTGAATGTAACAAACTGAGCCGAACGGTCTAAGATAGGAAATGTTTGACTTCTTACCTCGATACAACTCATAAGGGGTTTTCTTCAACAGTGGTCTTACCATGGCACGGTTTACAATGTAGCAAGCAATGTTCACTGCTTCAGCCCAAAAGTACCTTAGTAAATTATTCTCGTTTAGCATGGTTCTTGCCATCTCAATTAGCGTCATGTTCTTCCTTTCAACAACACCATTCTATTCGGGGCTTCTTGGTGCGGAGAAGTCATGCGTATAGCCTTGAGCCCTACAAAAGTTACTGAACTCATGGTTATCAAATTCCTTACCGTGATCGCTCCGCACGGCCTTGATGCAACACCCCTTTTCATTTTGGACTACCCTGCAAAATGCTTCAAATTCTGTCAGGGCATCATTTTTATGTGAAAGGAAGTAAATCCAACAAAATCTTGAGTAATCGTCCATAATGACAAAGCCATACAATTTACCACCCAAGCTATATGTTCTGCTTGGTCCAAATAGGTCAATGTGGATTAACTCAAGGGGCCTTGATGTAGTTACATCATTCTTGCACTTGAATGATGTCCTTGTTTGCTTACCCATGCTGCACGCCCCACAGACTTCTTCGTCAGTAACCTTCAGCTTAGGCAATCTAACAGCCAAATCATTTTGAGACAGTTTTAGCAAAACATTAAAACTAGCATGCCCAAGTCGGCGATGCCAAAGCCAAACATCATCATTATTCCTTGCAACTAAACACAGATTTTTATGAGAGGGTTCATCCAAATCAATCATATATACATTGTTATGCCTGAGACCAATGAACTTTATCTCATGAGTATTTTTATTCACAACGGTACAGTAGTTAGAATCAAAAATCACATTGCATCCTTTATCATAAAGTTGAAAGATTATGATGCAACCCTTTCACGAGCAAGACATTCTCAATGGCATGATTTTGATTCTTACCTATCTTACCTTCTCCGATGATTTTGCCTTTGTTCTTACCACCAAATGCCACTATTCCACCATCCTTTTCATGCAGGTCTGCAAACAATTCTTTATTTCCCGTCATGTGCCGAGAGCATCTACTATCCAAATACCACCTATTCCATTGAGCTCTCAAGCAGACCTGCAATCAAAACAACCGTACTTATGCAAATTTTGGTACCCAAGCAAGCTTGGGTCCACGATGGTTAGAAACATGAGATATGTATGATCTATTTCTCATCCTAGCAAAGCTTTCATCATCAATTTTCAGAATTCTGCAATCATACATATCATGGCCTAACCTTCCACAATAAAAGCATGTAATGGCTCTATCCTTGTTTCTTCTCCTTCCTTTATTCAAGAATGAATTATGCACATGTGTTTTTGACGTGGATGGAGATGAACTTCTGGGAGGCATGTGAGTTGAATGTGTTTCAGATTGTAAAGTTTTTCCTTTTTCAAAAATAGCAATAGCATCCTTCAACTCATGGTTTTCATGCATTAGAGAATGGACTTGATTTTTGGCCTTTTCTTTTGCTTGATTGCATGCCATGCTTTCAAGCTTTTCTTGTTCCAAATTATTTTTCAAATCATCATGCACTTTACTTAGAGTGAATTGCTCCTCTCTCATGGATGAAATCTCTTCTTCAAGCAATTCATTTTTTGACACAAGAATTTCTTTCTCATTTATCAATTTCTCAGTTTTTGATTTCAACACATGGCAATTTTCACATGAGTTTTCAGCATGCAAAAGATGTTCAATTTTCTTTTTCAAATGTCTATTTTCAGATCTGATTTTTTTACATTTTTCATATAACGACTCATATGTAATTTGCCATTGTTCACAAGTAAGAGTTTCAGTTTCAGAATCTACCTCATTTCCATCGTCGTCATTGGCCATGAAGCATAGGTTTTAGACCAGCTCATCTAGTCCATCTTCATTCCCAGACTCTTCCTCATCTTCATCGCTCCAAGTGGCCACCATGGCCTTGGGCTTCTTGAATTTTCCTTTCTTCAGCTTCTTCATCAGATCGGGGCACTCACCCCGAATGTGATCGAGTTTCTTGCATTCGTAGCATATCACTTTTTTTCTTGCTACTTTCTCCTCTGTTCGGACCTTGCCTTCTTGGTCCCTTTCTGAATTGACCACCAAAATTTCTGGTCCTTTTGACGAACCTTCTTGCCCTTCTTGTAATCATGACAACCAGCTCTTCATCTTTAGTGTTGCCGGTTGAATCATTGTCACTGCCCTCTGAATCTTGTGGATTCACTTTTAGAGCCAAAGGTGTGACTACCTTTTTCTTTTTATGGTCCTCCTCGCTCCTCTTGATGTTGATTTCGTAAGTCATCAAGGAGCCAATTAGCTCGTCCAATTTCAAAGTGCTGAGATCCTTTGAGTCCTCGATTACAGTGGCCTTTGTGTACCATTGTGATGACAAGGATCTCAGTACCTTTCTGATGAGTTCCTTGTCGGAATACTCTTTACCAAGACCCTTTAATTCATTCGTGATTTCTGTCAATCTTGCAAACATATCATAAATGGACTCTTCTAGTTTCATCATAAATAACTCATAATCCCGGACTAGCAGATTCGCCTTGGTTTCCTTTACTTCCGATGTTCCTTCATAGATCAACCATAGCTTGTTCCACATCTCCTGCGCGGAAGAACACATGGAAATACGTGAGTATTCATTAGGATGAATGGCACATTGTATTATATTCATGGCTTTAAAATTTACTGAACACTTCTTTATATCCTCATCATCCCACTCATCCTCATTTTGAGACAGAGTATATGGACCCTTGCTTATGACGCGCCACACGTCATAGTCTTGGGCTCGTAGAAAAACATACATTCTGTTCTTCCAATAAGGGTAATTTGATCCATCAAAGAACGAGGGTATTTGGATCGAATGCCCTTCGGGCATCATCCCCTTGTTTGCCATATAATGGGATCTGCTCTACGACCGTGTGGTCGAGTGAAATAGAGACCAAAGCTCTGATACCAATTGTTGAGTCCCAAACGGTGGCAATCAAGAGGGGAGGGGTGAATTGATTGGCCAATTAAAATTTCTTCCAAGGAAAACAATGATAAGTAAAACATATAAGCACTAGACCTCACTCGATCATGATCTCACTTGTGAATGCGTGTATATAAAGGTGAGTGTTTGATTAAGGAATGGTGTACGCTCAACTCACCGTGAAGCCCACTCGATAATGAATCTGGAAAAACAAACCACAAGTAACACACGGAGTTTTTAGGTGGTTCGGATACACTGCCGTGTCCCCTACGTCCACCCCTCACACGTGAGGATTAAGACTCCACTATGAAGTGAGCCACACACACACGCTGTGTAGAATAGTAAACACACACACACACACACAAACGGCACCCGATCTGGGCTGCCAAACATACATACACACACACATGTTCGTGTTTCCGATCACGAACACCACACACAAGAATCTGATTTAAGATATACTACAGATGCACAAGCTCAAGCAAAGGATTCAGAAAATGGAGAATGAAGAATTATTTATCGTGGTTGAGGCTCCCCCTTTCGCGTCTCCGGATGTAGTTTAGCACTTCTGCAAGTGGAAGAATGATCTTGGAGGAAGTATGAAGCAGTGCTGCACGAAAAAAGGTTGTAGCTTGATATCTGACACAGCTTTCAGTTGTAGATGGTCTTGAGGCTTGATTCAAGCTTCTTCCCTTCGATTTCAGGTTCAGAACAAGGTTGAAGTGGAGCTTGGAGCTGTTGCTGCGAATCTGCACTCATAAGGGTTAGAAAAATAACACACTTTAGATGCCTCTCTCCCCCTAGGGTTTCATACCCCAATAAGATGTATATAAAGAGTTTGGAAGGTTCAAAGACACCCTAGAGACCAGATCCACAATTCCTAGAACAATTTAGGGAGGTTAGGTTCGATTGGTATGACTTTTGGTGCATGCGCACGCAAGTCAAAAATCATGGCTCGGGTTCGAGACTGAAAGGGTCGACCCTCGTGAGGGATTTGGAGGGTTTAAAAGGGTTCTGGGCCAATGGGTTGACCCTTGGGGTCGACCCTCGCGTGAATGGGTCGACCCTTGGGGTCGACCCTTACAAATGTGATGAAGGAACCCGTCGGGTGTAGAAATCATGCTATCAGGGGTCGACCCTTGGGGTCGACCCTTGCGGCTGGGGGTCGACCCAATGGGTCGACCCTTTCAGTAACTGATTCTATTTCAAGATTAAAGAGCATAGGGGTCGACCCAATGGGTCGACCCTTGTTCCAGAACTTCCAAATGGTTGATTAAAAGGCCACTAAGTCCAAGAACAAGCCAAGGGGTTCCAAGGTTGGTTATAAGCCATCAAGGGGAATGTGCTAAGACATGAATAAGAGAAACCCAATACAATTAAGCTTAGATAAGACCCAAAACAATTTGACCCTTGAGATCAAAAAAGATGAACATCAAAACACAAGATCAAGGGCCAATAAGTTAAAGTGGATCTCACCGACCGTCCTTGAGGACTTATGCACGTTCCTTGCCCTGTAAAGACATAACTTGTGAATTAGAATTAGATGTAGCCTTGCAATTTGAGTTTAAAAGGCTTACCCGTTGAGGTTGTTATTTAACCTTCTTAGCTCCAAGACCTCAACAGAATGGTGAGATTTTCAAGACTCTATATGCTAGAACACTTCAAAGACAATATATATATATATATATATATATATAGTGTTTGGTCATCATCAAAAGCTATCAAATTAGACATTCACTTAAGGAGGGGGTTCAACAAGATTTAATGATTTCCTTGAAGTTCTGATATAATTTTCGAAATCATCTATGTTCCATGGTGTTAATAGACTTTAACTAGAGATTACATGTTGTGCCTTGAATGACTATCTTGGAATCTGAAAATTCAAACTTCATGGCAACCTTGGTGATACACTAAAACTTAGTATTATTTTTAAACACCTTGCTTGATGAGCTAGAATTCCTGACAGTAAATTTGACAGAGCAATGATATTGTTGCACGGAGAAATATGTCACGTCCTCAAAACAAGTGACGAATGATATGTCATGATGTGCCCCTGTTATCTCTATCTTAATTAAATCGGACTCTAGGGAGAGTAATGGCATAATTGATGAGAAATATATCTCCTCATCAAAGAAATGAGATCAGATATGTCATGAGGTGACATTGCTATCTCTGTTCATTTCGAAGCATAACAGTCAGTCTTACCAAATACCTAGGAATACTGGCATCTAAACAACGTGTATTCTTACGGATAGGAGGCATGTACTCGACTCGATTGCTCGTAAAATATGAGTCATGTGCATACAAATGCAAAAGATCATGAAAATAGTGCTGAAATCATAAAATTTCATACTTTAGTCATGCTTGTTTAACCTCAATACCAGTTTGAGCTATTCCCGACGAAGTTATTGAATATGATTGTGTACGATAAAGGAAGGTTGAACATGGTTATGATCTTTAATTCTGGTTCACTTTTATTAAAACATGAATGTGGATGGTTTTCAACTTCTGTTCGTGATCTCAGATCTCATTAGATTTGAACCATGTAATTTGATCAACACAAGCTTCAGATTTGTATAATTGGCGGCTCTGCACTTCTGTCATTTTTTGAACTATGAGATATATCAGACTGTGCTATTTCAATCCTCTTCATCTCTAGAATTGGTTTGAAAACTTTTTTTTGTTGATGTCAAAGGGGGAGAACACCTTTGTGAGTCAGTCCTAAGCTTGAGCAGCTGCATGTGTCATGTGTCATAAAGTTACCTACCTCTACCTTATGCATTCATGCGTCATCACACTATAGCTTGAGCAGCTGCATGTGTCATGAAATTGCCAAGTTTTTGTGCTATGTTTCTATATAATGACTCACAGTGTTGCCATCATCAAAAAGGGGGAGAATGTTGTGCCCCTGCGGTCATTTGACAATTTGTAGTTTTGATAATGCCTAACACTATGAGTCATTTAACTCCATGACACTATGAGTTTGCTTATGAGTCTTATTCTTAGATGGTTGATGCGTTCTCTTGATAAATAAATCCATAGGAGCAAGCCATCCAAGGTTGAAAGTCACTCAAGATGCAAGTGCACAGAAAACAAGGCAAATGGTTGCACAAAGGCAGATTTCACCAAGGGACAATGCTCCTAGAAGCAAGAAAGAAATGGGCAGAAAAGATAGGCAAAAGAAGCTTTAAGATAAATTCTCTTAAAGAAGTGTCGACCTCTCTCTCCAGAAGTGTCAACACTTCAGTCTTCTAGAAGTAGTCATAAAGGAGAGCTCAACAGAAGTGTCGACCTCTCTCTCCATAAGTGTCAACACTTCAGTCTTCCAGAAGCCGTTATAAAGGAACCAGTCAATAGAAGTGTCGACCTCTCTCTCCAGAAGTGTCGACACTTCAGTCTTCCAGAAGCAGCTATTGTTGACTTCGTTTTTCTCAACGTTGGCAGCCCCTTTTCTTAGATTTGTTTAATCCTAAAGTCACCCAATCTCCCATGATTTGTGGATCTGGTCTGGGGCTTGTCTATGGACCATTCAAAGAGATATAAAAACAACACAAAGAGGGTTAGAAACCCTAATAAAAAAAGGGAGATCAAGAGAGGCTAGAGGAGGTTGTCCAAGGGAAGAAGAACATGGTACTGTAGCCGTGAGCAGTACTTCGTGCAGAAGTTCTTCATCCATTCCAAGGTGTTTCAACTCATATCCAAGTTAGCAACTTCCAAGGCAGTGCACAAGCAAGCAAGGCTATCAAGGGGATCCAAGGAAGCTGATTTCATAAGGAAGAAGAAGCCATTGCTGCTGAATCAAGAGGAGAGCTTTGCGAAGAAGAAGAAGCCTTTGTTTGTGATCTACATCGTGTGAAGACAAGAAGAAAAAGAGGGAACCCTTGCTAAAGCATCAGATTCACCTCCTTCATTTCAGACAAGATCTTTTCGATTCTAGCATATCTCCATATTTTGTTTGAGCATTTTCATCTTGTTATCTTTTCAATTTGTTCAAGCTATTGAAACTGTGAATCGTCCCTACCGCGGTTAGTAGGAAGGCAGTTGGAAGGTGCTCCAATCTGCGGTGTTGTCGCCCCTACCGGTGGTTAGTAGGAAGGCAATCGAAAGTTTTCCAATCTGTGGTTTGGTATGCTGCACTAGTGAAGCCTCATCGGATTTGGTGAGGGGTGGACGTTGGACTGAGGATTCAGTCCGAACCACCTTAAAATCTTGTGTGTTGTGGTTTTCTTGTGGGATTACTTTGTGCTAGATGCATGCTTAGGTTCAATCCTTGTTTAACTTGTTCATTCTGCTAAGCAAATCGTTGTGTCCTTTGTTAAGCTAGTTATATTTCGCTGCGATTTTCTTTATCTAGCTTTAAAGAGTGGTGTTCTACGAAAAGAGGGGCAGATCTATTCACCCCTTCCCTCTAGATCCGCCATCCACTACTCAACATCACTCCTTTTTCTTCTTACTGTGGAAAACTTACTTTACCATTTTACCCGAGGCTCCTCATTTGTTCAATGGGGAGATCCAGTTACAAGGATTCGTATTCCACTTATTCATTATTTTTTGAGACATGTAGCTTTTTCTTCACGATTACTCTTCAAGTTTATGTAGAGATTTGAGCATCTTTAAAGTATTAGGAAGAATCTCTAATATCCTTTCTATTAAAAGTAATTAGTCACATTATATGCAAGATGTGTGGGGGTTTTGTTCCAAATGTACTTTATAAATTATGCTAGATATAGAGTTATGGCTCTCCCCCTTAATGTATGCACTCACCAAAAAGATGATTTCTCCCCCTTAGTATATGACATGATGCACACTGTCTATAATCAATGCAACATTATTTAGCGAGAAGGTATGGTCATAGAATGATTCAAGAAAGACTGTATAAGTATATATACAAGCAAGCAGAGTAAGTAAACATTCAATCCAAGTTCATGCAAGAATTTTATTTTCATTAAAAAGTGTTTATTGTTGTGAAGGTTTGAGAATTATGTGTAATTCAAAAACATGTACTGAAATTTATTCATATCCACAAAATATTCAAGAGTGTATATGTTGTGCAAGTGAATGCAGTATGCTACTAACTATCTATTCTAGAAATTCCAAGCTCTCTCCTTATTTTGAAAAATTTTCTTCATTCAAAGGTTTGGTGAAAATATCTGCAAGTTGGTTGTTTGTATCTATAAATATTAATTCAAAAGCACCTTTATTTATGTGATCTCTAATAAAATGATGCCCGATTTCAATGTGTTTTATTCTTAAGTGTTGAATTAGATTTTTATACAAATTTATTGAAGACGTGTTATCACATAGAATTGGTGTACTTTTTAAGTAAATGTCAAAATCAATGATTTGTTGTTGGATCCATAGCACTTGGGCTATACAATTGCCTGTAGCCACATATTCGGCTTCAGCATTTGATAATGTCACTAAATTTTGTTTCTTAGAAGCCCATGAAACCATGTAGGCCCTTTGAAACTGACAGTACCCGCTAGTACTTTTGCGATCCATTTTACAACCAACAAAATCGGAATCAGTATATGCAACTAAATCAAAACTGGAGCCTTTTGGAAACCACAAACCAAGACCTACAGTTCCAACCAAACATCAAAAAATCCTTTTCAAAGCAGTCATATGTGACTCTTTTGGACAAGACTGGAATCGAGCATAGATGCAGACGCTAAACTGTATATTGGGTCTACTAGCAGTCAAATACAGTAGTGATCCTATCATTCCTCTAAAGAGTATTTGGTCAACATTCTTACCATGGTCGTCTTTATCTAATTTTAGAGATGTAGACATGCATGTGGAGTGTGGCTTGGTAGATTCAAATTTGTACTTCTTGATCAACTCTTGGGTGTATTTCTTTTGGTTGATAAATACTCCATCTTCCATCTACTTTACCTGCAATCCCAAGAAGAAATTCAGTTCACCCAAAGGCTCATCTCAAACTCTCCTTGCATCAATTTAGCAAATTCCTCATTCAAGATACTATTGGTGGCTCCAAAAATTATGTCATCAACATATACTTGTATGTTGAGTTCCCTAATTGATTTTGACATTAAGGTTTTGATGATCACAAAATATGTGTGATATTGTGCTTGATGGCTTTATTCTTTTGATGAACTCTTGATAAGTCTTACTTTTGGAAAGACTTGAATTCCTCTCTTGATTTGAGTTCTTGGTCCATATACTTATGATCCTTGAGATTTGATGAGGATGAGTATCAATTTTTGCGGCCCTTGTTCTCATAGTTTTATTAATAGAAAGTTGAATGTTTGAATTCTTTCTTTAGTACTCAAACAAGACTAAAAGATGATCAAAGAACATTCAAATGGAAAGCCAAGGTATGTAGCCTTTGATATAAATGTTTCATGAGCTTACTATATTTTATTCTATGTTTTTTAGGTGAAGGTGCCGACAGGAAACATAATCAGGTCGACAAGTTTCCTGTGAAGTTTCAATTTTCCTGAACTATCATGAAAACATGTCGACGCAACATGAAATCAGGTCGACAGGTTTCCTGTGGAGTTTCAACCTTCCAGAACTATCAAGAAATTCGGTTGATAGGTTTCCTGTGAAACTTCAATTTTTCAGAATAAGCATGAAGTCCAATCGATAGAACATGAAATCCGGTTGACAAGTTTTCTGTGGAGCCTCAATTTTCCAGAACTAACTTGAAGTTCTGTCGACAGGGTAATTGGTCAGGTCAACAGGGTTACTGTACAGGTTCTTCATCCAGAACATGAGGAAAGTTCGATCGACAGGGTGCACAGTTGCCAGGTTGATAGGTTTACTATCAAGTTTTTTATCTAGAACCATTTTTTAATCAGGTCGACATGAAAAAATAAAGGGGACAATGGTATGTCGACCGAAGTCATACAAAATGTCTTGATCTGTTAGGACAGAACAAGGTCCGGTCGACAGGGTCCTTAAGTCTGGTCGACCGAGATATTCATGGAATTTGCATTATCATTTGTGAACTCACTGCGGACCACACGTGAGACCTTTTATGGCCCTAGAATTTGCCTAAAATGCCCTCAACTCATTTCCTGACATGTGAGAGGGGCCTAGGGCACTTTCTAGAAGGGGTATGGAAGTAATTTTACCTATTTAATCTCATATAAAAGCATTTGTTATGAGAGTTGGCTGAAGTGCGCCGTAAGAAAGAGAAAATAGTTACAGTTTCATTAGGAGAGACCATCATCATGCCGCCAAGTGAAGGAGAAGAAGGAGAGAAGCGTGGAATCTTTGAAGAAGTGGGTGGTTCATCATCTGAAGAGCTTCATCCTATCAATCTACATCCTAGGAGGCTGGCGGATCGCAGAGCAGATATAGAGAAATTCGAGATTAGATCTAATTCGCGTAGGAAACCAAAGGGGGATTTCTAATTCTTCTATTCTTCTTGTTTGAGAGCTTCATTGTAATACTCTGAGCATATTTCAACTATTTATGAGTGATCGTGTGTGTGTATGGTGCAGAGATCTTTATGTCTGTGTATTTGTGTGTGTGTCTGGGCTGCTCTGTGCAGCGTGGTTGTGGTAGAGACTTTGTCTCCGTGAATTGTGTGGAGACTCCGTCTTCGTTGGTGTGTGTGTGTGCTACTTGGTAGCGTGGAAATAATTAATCCTCACTAGTTAGTGAGGGGTGGACATAGGCACACTAGTGTGTGTGGCCGAACCACCTAAAAATCTTGTGTCTCTATGGTTTGCATTGAGTGTGACTGAAATTGAGTGTAATTTCTGTGGCTTAGATCGAATGTGTTTCGGTGAGGTTAGAGAGAATTGTAAAATTCTTGATATATTTTGATTGCTTAAAATCTATTCACTAGATAATTATTTTTTTGTCAAAAATTTGGGGGTAATCAATTCAACCCCCCTTCTTGATTGCCATTTGCCTGGGACATCAATTGGTATCAGAGTGCTGATCTCTGTTTATATAGACTTCACAATCTTTGAGTAAAGATCACAAGCAAATGGCAAGCAAGGGATTATTGCCTGAAGGTCACTTGATTCATAGGCCACCCTTCTTTGATGGGACAAATTATCCTTACTGAACAAATAGGATGACTATGTTTCTTAGGGCGTAGGAATTCGATGTATGGCGTGTGATTAGTAAAGGTCCATATCAACTACCTGAGAATGAAGATGCTTGGACTGATGAACATATTAAAAAGTCCATTGCCAATTTCAAAGCAATGAATATAGTTCAATGCACTATTCATCCCAATGAGTACTCACGTATATCTATGTGTTCATCAACGCAGGATATGTGGAATAAACTCAGGTTGATCTATGAAGGCACATCCGATGTTAAGAAGACAAAAGCCAATCTTCTCATCAGGGACTATGAATTGTTCAGTATGAAGCTAAAGGAATCAATTTCTGAAATGTTTGCTAAGTTGATGGAGATAACCAATGCTTTGAAAGCACTGGGAAAAGAATACTCCAATCAAGAGCTGGTCAAAAAAGTAGTCAGGTCTTTGTCTCCATAGTGGCATAGCAAGGCCACTGTAATCGAAGATTCGAAAGATCTCACTACACTCACTTTGGATGAGTTGGTCGGTTCACTCATGACTTATGAGTTGAACATAAAGAGAACCGAGGCAGACAACAAGAAGAAGAAGACTGTGGCGCTGAAGGCCAACCCCCAGTCATCTAAAGAAAGTGATGACATATCTAATGTGAACAATGAAGAAGAGGAGCTGATGACACTGATTACCAGGAGAGCCATGAAGTATTTCAGGAACGCAAGGAAGATAGGTGTCTTTCCAAAAAATTCAGAGGAAGTCAATGATCAAGGAAGGTGAGACAAGCAAGAAAGATGAAATTATTTGTTATGAATGTAAAAAAGCAGGTCACATGAGGGGTGAATGCCCTGAACTCCAGAAGAAGATGAAGAAGGGTAAGGCAAAGAAGCCTAAAGCTATAAAGGTAACATGGAGTGACGAGGGTGATGAGCTAGTCAAGAACCTCTGCCTGATGGGTCAAAATGATGATCAAACTGAGGTAAACTCTGATTCAGAAAGTCTTACCAGTGAGCAATATCAAATTGCTTATGCAGGTCTTTATCAAAAATATAAAAAATTCAAATCTGAAAATAAAACTTTGAAGAAGAAAGTGCATGACCTTGCTCACACAAATATCTCAAGCAAAAGATGTAGTGATCTAGATTCTCAAATTGAAAATCTAAAGGATGAAAATGAATTGCTAGTTTCTAAAGTAAAATTATTTGAGGAAGAAATTGCATGCATGGAAAGCGAGAAACAAAATGCAGATAAGTTGATGGACAATCTAGAAGAACAAAATGGAAAGTTGAAGAAAGAATTGGAAGAAATACACATGAAAATAATCAAGTGTGATCAAGCTAAGCAAGAGGCTGAAATTAAAGTTGAATCATTGCTTCTTGAACTAAAAGATCTGAAAGATGTTCTTGAGAAGTTTGTTATGGGAAAACAAAATATGGACAACATTCTAGGCATGAAGGTCAATTTTCTACATGAGGGATTGGGCTATATGCCCACTAATAAAAAGGAGTTTGAACATAAACTCATGACCTCATATTTGAATGCAAACACATCCACACACGCACTCAAAAATTGAAAAATCACATGGATATGGATACAATAATTATAAAAATATGAATAACAAAAGTAGTTTTGGAAAAAGAAAAGTTTCATATTTTTATTGTGGAGGTGCAGAACACATAATGTACATATGCAATTTAATGCAATATGATGATGAATTGTTTGATAGGATATT
Source organism: Amorphophallus konjac (assembly GCA_022559845.1). Classification (NCBI taxonomy): domain Eukaryota; kingdom Viridiplantae; phylum Streptophyta; class Magnoliopsida; order Alismatales; family Araceae; genus Amorphophallus; species Amorphophallus konjac. Next base: position 122,388,991 of record CM040126.1, on the reverse strand, counting down.
TAAGAAATCATTTGTAAATACTAGAGCTAACACGTATGGACCCAAGTTTACTTGGGTACCAAAATCAACTTGATAATTATCTTTTTTTTTACAAGTCTGCTTGAAAGCTAAAGGGAATAAGTGGTACATGGACAATGGTTGTTCCAGGCACATGACTGGAAATAAATTGCTCTTCACATACCTACATGAAAAGGAAGGTGGTACAGTTTGGAGAGGGGGATTTCTGTAGCCCATCTAAGAGCAGCCGAACTAGGTCCACCAGGACCAAACGAGGCCAAGCTCATCTAAGTGACAGCCCCACAGGGCCCACTTAGACTAAAAAGCTCAATAAGATCACTTGGGATCAAACCCTTCCTCGGCGGCACTTAGGCTCGGAAGGCCCGAGCGTCGGTCAGGTCGGAGGAAGACCCACGCCTGATCTATCCTCTCGCCGGGATAAAGACTAGCGCTCAGCGCCCACTCCGACCGATCCTCATCTGAGCTATGCCTATCGCCTGGATAGGGTTGGCACTCTTCATGCTTAGGTTGACCGATGATTTGCTTATCCACACTGCCGTTGAGAGCCCTTTATGAGCAGGAGTTTATGAGGATAAGGGACCCATGACCCCTCAAGGCTATAAAGATCCCACGATGAGGACGTAAAGATCCCACGTTGAGGACGTAACTCCCATCTGAAACTCCTTAGCTTACGGGACTCATGAGATCGGCGCACTATTTAAACCTGGGACTCCCTCCAGTGAAAGGTAAGGCCAACACACGCCTAAAACCCCATGAGTAGGAACCACTTCACCACCTTGGTGTAGAGGGATCTCGTGCCTCTTTTTCCTCCTCCCTTCATAGCTTCCACCATTGCTCTACTGACTTAGGCATCGGAGGGTCTACCCCAGAGAACCATCCCTGGGCCCCCTGATCCGTTTCCCTTCCTTGCAGTTCACTGTTCGATGATCATCTCCCCAGCTCAGGACTAGTGCGAGATCACGCCTCTTCATCTGGTGCCGTCTGTGGGAAACGACCAAAGAGCTAGTATGGTGCGAAGAAGTTCAGGGAGGAGGTCCGCCGGCGACAGGGGAAAGGCCATGGTGGCAGTGGGAGAAGGCCCCTCTCAAGCCTCACAAAACCCTCCCTCCAACGCCAACACCCCAGCCGACGGACCACCCCCTCCTCCTGCGGTGGTGGAGCTACCACCCAATGGGGGTGCTGACGCTTTCCAAGCCCTCAATGCAAAATTGGACATCCTCGTGGAACTCATGAGGACCCAGGTGGCTAGGGAAGGAAGGTCACGCGCTTCTCCGGAGAGCCCTTCCCGCGAGAACACATCCCAGCACACTGCCGGAGGCCTCTTCACCCTCCGAGGCCGACAAATTATCCGTAACAGGTCAGGAGGACCTTCACGAGCCCCTCCCCCGGAGCAAGAGGCCTCCTCCACGCCGAAAAAGGGAAAACCTAGGGCTCGCCGTCCAAACCCGGAGACCGAAGCCCTCGGGGAGCGTCAAGGAAGCCCCCCCATCCCCACAGCGCGGCGACAGCCGGAGTTATCCCTCCGACTGTGAGAATTCGAGAGGCGTTTCACAGAACAAGAACGTGCCCTACGCGCCTTGCAGAATGTCTCTCCGGTAGAAGATGAGGAGAAATCCCCGGTCTCTGAGTACATCTTGAAGGCAGAGGTATCTCCCAGAACCTCCATCCTGACCTTCAAGTCCTACGACGGCCAAGGCGACCCGGCCGACCACTTCGACAGCTTTGACGTCCTGATGACCCTTCACGGAGCGTCCGATGGCATCAAGTGCCGAGCCTTTGTGACCGCCCTGGTCCAAGGTGCCCAAGCATGGTTCCGGGCCCTCGCCCCCAGATCCATCCGGGATTTCAAGCAATTCGGGCGAGTATTTAAGGAGAGTTTCATAGGTAGCGGCCCCCCAAGATCGGTAGCAGGGCTATTGGCTCTCAAACAGGCGCAAGGGGAGAGACTACAGGCTTACATTAACTGATTCAAATCGGAAGCCCTGAGAATCCCCCGCCTGGATGTAGCCTCGGCCATAACCGCACTAATCGGAGGCACCCGGGACGAGAACCTCCACCACGAGCTTGTCCTCCACCCTCCCTCGACCCTTGCCGAGCTAGTGACTCTGGCTTTGCATCACGCTGAGTGCGAAGAAGTCCTCAGCGCGTGCCGAGGAGCAACCGGCTCGGGTTGGGAGGGGGACAAGAAGCGGGCACCCGAGCCAAGCTCGGGTCCAGGAAAAAGGCAGAATCGAGATGGGGAACACAAGGAACCGTCCCAGAAGTATGAGTGGTACACTCCCTTAACCGCTCCGATGTACGAGATATATGAAGACATCAAAGGCTCGGGCCTCCTCCGCCAACCCGAGCCAATGAGGTCGAAAAGCCACAATCGCAGCAAGCATTGCCTATTCCACAGCGACCACGGGCATCACACCGGCGATTGCCACCAGCTCCAGGATGAAATCGAGCGCCTCGTCCGCCAGGGACACCTATCCTGGTTCGTGGCTGGGCGTGAGGAAGACCGAGGTGCCCCAGAGGAAATCGACAACACCCCTCACGGGGTCCACATCAACATCATCACTAGAGGAGCTGCATCAGGAGGAGACAGTGACCGAGGAAGGAAGCGTCATGCTGAGCGGGCGAGCCTCCCAAGGCCCCGCCAAGTGAGCCCCAAGTCATAGTCTTCTCCGACCAAGACCTGGAAGGGCTGACCACCCCGCATGACGATGCCCTAGTCATATCCGCCACAATAAACCATTGTAACGTAGACATGATTCTAGTTTACAATGGAAGTGCCCCTGATGTATTATCTTACGAATGTTTCCTTAAGATGGGGGAGAATCCGTCTAAACTCCGCCCGATCCGAACCCCCCTTTGCGGGTTCAATGGCCAGACCACTTATCCCGAGGGAGCCCTAAGCCTGCCGGTTACTCTCGGCACCCCGCCCAAAACCATTATGGTCATGGTGGACTTCATAGTGATTGGAGAGGGGGATTTCTGTAGCCCACTTGAAGAGCAGCCGAACTAGGCCCATCCGGGCCCAACAAGGTCCCGCTCGCCCGAGTAACAGCCCACTGGGCCCACTCCGGACTGAAAGCCCAATAAAAGTTTGCTCGGGGATACCATCTTCCTAGGCGGCCCTTAGGCTCGGGAGGCCCGAGCGTCGGTCAGGTCACAGGAAAGGTCCACGCCCGAGCCATCTCTCCACCGGGGAGAGGAAGGCGCGTGCCAACCGATCCGACCCATCTTCATCCGAGCTAAGCCTACCGCCCAGGACAAGGGCTGGCATCTCTGAGCTCGGAACGGCCGACGATTGCTTATCCATGCAGCTGTTAGGAGCTTTTTGTAAGCAGGAATCTAAGGGGATAAGGGACTCCACGTCCCCATGGCGATAAAGATCCGACGATGAGGCAGTTAAGAGCTCACGTTGAGGACGTAACTCCCGCCTGGAACCCCTCGACTTACAGGACTCCTGAAGAACGGTGCACTATTTAAATGAAGGATACCCTCCGGTGAAAGGTAAGGGTAACCACACGCTCAAAACTCCTGAGCAGGAACCACTTCACCCTTCTGGTGGAGAGGGATATCGCGCAGAAGCTACTTCCCCCCTTTATTGCTCCAACCATAGCTCTACTGACTTAAGCATCGGAGGGTTTTTCCCAAGGGACTCATCCCTGGGCCCCCTGATCCGTTTCCCTTTCTTACAATTCATAATCCGGTGATCCCCCGTCCGCTCAGGACCCGCGCGAGATCACGCCTCTTCATCTGGTGCCGTCTGTGGGAAACGTACAAAAAGCCAGTATGGTACGAAGGAGCTCAGGAAGGAGGTCTGCCGGCGACAGGGGAAAGGCCATGGTGGCGGCTGGGGATGGCCCCTCTCGGGCCTCGCAGAACCCCCCCTCCAACGCCAGCGCCCCCGCCGACGAACCACCCCCCCTGCGGCAGAAGGGCTACCACCTAACGGTGGTGCAGACGCCTTCCAAGCCCTCAACGCAAAATTGGATATCCTGGTGGAACTCATGAGGACCCAGGCGGCTAGGGATAAAAGGTCGCGCACCCCGTCGGAGAGCCCTCCCCGCGAGAACGCATCCCAACACACTGCCGGAGGCCGCTTCACTATCCGTGGCCAACGGATTATCCATAACAGGGTTGGAGGACCCTCGCAAGCTCCGTCGCCAAAGCAAGAGGCTTCCTCCACACCGAGGCGGGGAAAACCTGAGGCACGCCATCCGAACCCGGAGACCGACATTCCCAAGGATCGCTAAGACATTCCCCCCAGCCCCGCGGCACAACATCAGCCGGAGTTATCCCTCCGACTGCGAGAGTTTGAGAGACGCTTCGCAGAACAAAAGCTCGCCCTGCGCGCCCTGCAGAAGGCCTCTCCCCCGAAGGATGAGAAGAAATCCCCTTTCTCCGAGTATATCTTGAAGGCAAATGTGTCTCCCAGAACCTCCATCCCAACCTTCAAGCTCTACGACGGCCAGGGCGACCCGGCCGATCACTACGACAGCTTCGACGCTCTGATGACCCTACACGGAGCGTCCGACGCCATCAAATGCCGAGCCTTCGTGACCACCCTTGTCCAAGGCGCTCAAGCTTGGTTCCGGGCCCTCGCCCCCAGATCCATCTGAGATTTCAAACAGTTTGGGCGAATCTTCAAAGAGAGTTTCGCCGGAAGTGCCCCCCCAAGGTCGGTAGCGGGGTCCTGGCCCTTAAACAGGCGCAAGGGGAGAGACTCCGGGCTTATATTCACCTATTCAAGTCGGAAGCCCTGAGGATCCCCCGCCTAGACGTGGCCTCAGCCGTAACCGCACTGACTGGGGGCACCCGGGATGAGAATCTCCGCCGCGAGCTTGTCCTCCACCCTCCCTCGACCCTTGCCGAGCTAGTAACTCTGGCTTTGCACCATGCCGAGTGCGAGGAAGTACTCAGCGCATGCCGAGATGCAACCGGCTCGGGTTGGGAGGGGGACAAGAAGCGGGCGTCCGAGCCAAGCTCTGGTTCGGGAAAAAGGCGGAACCGGGACGGGGAACGCAAGGAACCGTCACGGAAGTATGAGCGGTACACCCCACTAGCCACGCCGGTCTATGAGATCTATGAAGACATCAAGGACTCGGGTCTCCTCCGCCAACCCGAGCCAATGAGGTCAAAGAACTGTAACCGCAACAAGCACTGCTTGTTCCATAGCGACCACGGGCACCACACTGGCGACTGCCACCAGCTCCAGGATGAGATCGAGCGCCTCATCCGTCAAGGACACCTAGCTCGGTTCGTAGTCGAGCGCAAGGAAGACCGAGGCACCCCAGAGGAGATCGACAACGCCCCCCGAGGGGTCCACATCAACGTCATCTCGGGAGGAGCAGCATCAGGAGGCGACAGTGGCCGAGGAAGGAAGCGTCATGCCGAGTGGGCGAGCCGAGCCATAGAGCCTCCCAAGGCCCCACCGAGTGAGCCCCAGGTCATAGTCTTCTCCGATCGAGACCTGGAGGGGCTGAACACCCCGCATGACGACACCCTCGTGGTATCAGCCACAATAAACCATTGTAACGTAGATAGGATCCTAGTTGACAATGGAAGTGCCCCTGATGTGCTGTCTTATGATTGTTTCCTTAAGATGGGGGAGGATCCGTCTAAGCTCTGCCCGATCCGGACCCCTCTCTGCGGGTTCAATGGCCAGGCCACCTACCCCGAGGGAGCCCTAAGCCTGCCAGTTACTCTCGGCACCCCACCGAAAACCGTTACGGTCATGGTGGACTTCATAGTGATCAAAGATATGATAGCATACAACGCCATCTTCGGCCGAGGAATCCTCAGCCGAACGAGAGTGGTGCCTTCTACCTATCACCAAAAGATGAAGTTCCCCACCAAAAATGGGGTGGGGGAAGTCTGAGGTAACCAGCCCATGGCTCGGAAGTGCTATAACATCTCGGTGGAAGCCTCAAGGCCGGACGGGAATAACAAGGGCCCCCGGGGAGTCGAGGAAAAATCCGCAACCGCCGAACCTGGAGGCGAATGGCTAGCGGTTTTCTTAAATGACGACCCGACCCTAGGAGTAAAAATCGGAGCCGGCCTACCGTCTGAGGTTCAGAAGCAATATAGAGATTTTCTTTTTGTGTACATCCGAGTCTTCGCATGGTCTGATGATCAGCTCCCTGGGATACCAGGGGAGACCGTAAGGCACAAGCTCAACCTCGACCCCACTATGAAGCCCGTGCAACAATGAAGAAGGAAGCATGCACCAGAAAAGCAGGCGATCATCAAGGCACAGGTCACCAAAGGGTAAGAGACTGGCCTCTTTAGACCGGTCCTGTACCCGATGTGGCTAGCCAACGTCATCCTGGTACCGAAAGCTTCGGACAAGTGGCGGATGTGCGTGGACTTCACCGACCTGAACAAGGCCACCCCTAAGGATTGTTATCCGTTACCGAGCATCGACCAGCTAGTTGATTCAACCTCGGGCAACGAAATACTCAGCTTCCTAGACGCCTATTCAGGTTACCATCAGATCAGAATGGATCCAGAAGATGTCGAGAAGACCACCTTCACCGACCTCGGCGTATACTGCTACACCCGGATGCCTTTCGGGTTGAAGAACGCCGGAGCCACGTACCAGAGGCTGGTCAACCATATGTTTGAATAGCAGCTCGGTCGGAACGTGGAGGCCTATATTGACGACATGCTCGTCAAGACCCCCAAGGCCGAAGACCACTTCGCCGACCTCGCCGAGACCTTCGACACTCTCCTGAGGTACAACATGAAGCTTAATCTTGCCAAATGCGCCTTCGGAGTAAGATCTGGGAAGTTCCTGGGTTTCCTAGTTACTCAGCGTGGGATCGAGGCCAACCCCGATAAAATCCAGGCCATCCTGGACATGCGCCCGCCCACCTGCATCAAGGACGTCCAGCGCCTAACCGGGAGTATCGCTGCTCTTAGTAGATTCCTGTCCCGTGCGGCCGAACGTTGCCTGCCCTTCTTCAAACTATTGAGGGGGCCCAAATTGGCATCTGCTACGTTTGCATGGGACGAGGAATGCTAGAAAGCGTTCGCCGAGCTCAAGGAGTTCTTGGCTTCACCCCCGGTGCTTTCCAAGCCCGTCCCGGGCGAAGCCTTGCATCTCTACTTCTCGGCAACCCCATCGACGGTTAGCTCGGTCCTAGTCAGGGATGACTCGGAGTCGAAAGACTGGTCTATTATACCAGCAAGGTGCTCAACGAGGCTGAAAGAAGGTACCCCGCAACCAAGAAGCTCGTGCTAGTGTTGGTTACCTCAGCCAAGCGCCTCCGACCCTACTTCCAGGGGCATCCCATCACCGTGCTAACCAGCGAACCGTTGAAGAGGATCCTCGCTCACCCTGAAGCCTCAGGACGCCTCGTCAAGTGGGCCACCATGCTTGGGGCCTACGACATATCTTATCGGCCTCGCTCAGCTATCAAGGGCCAGGCGCTCGCTGATTTCATCGCCGAGAGCACTATCCCGACTGAAGAAAGACCTCCGTTCGCACCCGGGCCAACTTGGGAACTGTTCGTCGATGGGTCTTCCAACTCGGTCGGGAGTGGTGCCGGAATCCTCCTGAAGTCTCCCGAAGGAGTAGAGCTACAGTATGCCTTGAAGTTCAAATTCCAAGAGTCCAACAATGCTTTCGAGTACGAAGCCCTTATCTCGGGAGCACGCATGGCCCGACGGCTGGGGGCTGAGCGAGTCAAAATCCACACCGACTCCCAGCTGGTCGCTAGCCAGGTCAACGGCGAGTACGAAGCTCGAGAGGCGCCAATGATCAAGTACCTCCAATTGGTCAGGGCCCTGGCCGAGCAATTCGAGAGATTTGAGGTAGTCCGAATAGCTCGGGAGGAAAACTCCCGAGCAGACGCCCTCTCTCGGCTGGCCTCCTCTCTCGACCCTGAGGGTACCCGATCGGTCCTCCTCGAAGAGCTAGAGCGCCCGAGCATTGACTCGGAGCTCCTCGCTGTTGACCCGACCACCCCGATCGACTGGCGCACCCCATACCTGTCGTGGCTCCAGGACTCCCAAGAGCCTCTCGACTCCCGAGAGGCCCGCAGATTGAAGTACCAAGCTCGACGTTTCGTCATCCTAGACGGCACTCTCTACCGAAGGTCCTTCTTCGGTCCCCTCCTGAAGTGCCTTAGCACCGACGAAGCCAACCGAGCTATCCAAGAGATTCATGAAAGCCTGTGCGGAGCGCATTCGGGAGGAAGGTCGCTTGCCAGGATCCTGCTGCGCCAGGGTTACTGGTGGCCCACTCTTCAGCGTGACTGCTCAGCCTATGTGCAACAGTGCGACCGGTGCCAGTGATTTGACCACTTGGTCCATCGGCCGGCAACGGAGCTCGTCACCCTAGCCGAGCCATATCCGTTCGCTCGGTGGGGGATCGACATCCTTGGGCCATTCCCTACGGCTCAGGCCCAGAAGAAGTTCATCATCGTTGCCATCGACTACTTCACCAAGTGGACCGAGGCCAAAGCCACGGCGAGGATCACCGAGACAGTCATCTGGAATTTCATCTAGAAGTCGATCATCTGTCGCTACGGCATCCCCCGGGTGATAGTGAGTGATAACGGTCGGCAATTTGATTCTCGCTATTTCCGAGACAGATGTGCCGACCTAGGCATTCACAATCACTTCACCTCAGTCGCCCACCCTCAGGCTAACGGACTGGTCGAGAATGCCAATAAGACTATCTTAAAAGGCATCAAGACCAGGCTTGGCAAGGCCAAGGGCAGCTGGCTTGAGGAATTGCCTAGCGTGCTTTGGTCGCACAGAACGACTCCTAGAACGGCAACCGGTGAAAGTCCTTTCCAGTTGGTATACGGCACCGAGGCCGTCATTCCGTTGGAGATCGCCAATCCCTCCCTCCGAGTCATCTGCTTTTCGCCCGAGGCAAACGAGTATAAATTGCTCGAAAATCACGACCTAGCAGATGAAATCCGAGAGATTGCCAGCATCCGAGCAATGGAATACCAGCGCCGCCTCACTCGATACTACAATGCCAAAGTCCGAGATAGACACTTTCAGCCGGGAGACTTCGTCCTCAGAAAAGCCGAAGCCTCTCGACCACTGGAAGCGGCGGGCAAACTATCCCCTAACTGGGAAGGCCCCTACCGAGTGGTCGAGACGCTCGGGAAGGGAGCTTACCGGTTATCTACGATGGAAGGAGAACCCATCCCTCGGACCTGGAATGCAACGACGCTACGCAAGTTCTATTTCTGAATACCAAACATTGGGTAAGCAGCATAGAATAAAACAAATTTCCCTTCCTTTATTCAAACAACTCGCTTGTACATCAGGAAGGCCGAAGCCAAGAGAATACATGTCAAAAAAGTAAAAAATCCATCTGGCGCCGTCATATGAGCCCCGCTCGGCCGAGTCGGATGACCTTCCTGCGTCCAGCCACTGACTCTGCCTCGTGTAGAAACTGGCTCGGATAAAGGATAGTTGACCCCGTTGGCTCGGGCAGCTCGAGACAAGGGTGACAGAGGGATTAAGAAAGAGAAGGCTACCTTCCAAGTTGAAGTTGGAAGAGAAGGAGGCGAGGGAATGCATGTTTTCCCCGCCAAACTGCCAACTCCTTGGAAGAAAGAGAGTACGGGCACCCTCCGAAGAGTGAAAGAAAGGAAGAGCAGAAGAGGGAAAAAGAGGCTACCAGAAAGAAAAAGAAACCAGCAGAGCTGGATGAGGAGGCAGGGGAAGGCCCGGAAGGGAGGGAGCCTAGTTGGCTTCCTCCTCCCATCCGCGAGACGAGCAGAAAGGGACGGGCATCAGGGATGTCTGATGCCCCCATCCGTCCCCCATCTCGCCCCCCTGCAAGCCTCGTCGGAATTGATAAAGGGAAAACGGCGCGCCTCCGCACGTTGACCCCTTTTCAAGTCTACCTGCCGGCCGTCGACTCCTTTTCAAGTCCGGAGCAGCAGGAACTCCTTGCCCCCCATCGTCGGCAGTCTCCTCATCTGGTGCTTCCTCCATGCTCCGAACACTACGGCACAACGCAACGTGAAGAAGGAATGAGGAAAGACTGTTAGGGAAACCCCTAAGCGGTGGAGAGGAAAAGACGCCCTTCAATCTTTTTATAGGCAAAGGGAGGCTACTTGCCTTAAATGATTCTCTCCTCAAAAACACGCCAAAGGAATTTCCCTCTATGAATGGTCACCTCAAACTTCTCATCTTCCGCCCCAGCGGGGTACACGAAGCGGCCAGGCATTCAAAGCATGAGAAAATGGAAGGACACCCTGTCAGGGGATCACCCAACCATCACGTGAAATCTGCGCAGAAAGTATCTATCCTTTCCAACTACCGTAGATACGCTGATCGAATCACGGCAAGGGCAGCAAGAAGCAAATAAGATTTTATTTATTACCTTACAAAAAGAGGAAGTCCTTTTTTGAAAAAAGAAAGAGACAAACAAAGAAATGAGGCAAAACAGGACGATACGTCAGGCCCCCGGCCCCTCTTGAAGCTCGGAGGTGGGAGGCACGGATGGTCTGCCCCCGGTACCCTTGGTGATGGCCGACCCTGGCACTGAACCCGCCTGGGCGGGAACTGCCTCGGCTGCGAGCCCTCCCGAGGTAGCCCTAGTTGGCGACCCCTCGGGAGAAGAGCCCTACGGATCTTTCTCGCCCGACGCAGAGGAGCTGGAAGACGACAAGTCCGAGTCATAGCATTGGCCAGAGGGGAAGTCGATCCCAGAATCATGTTGCCCGGCATAAGCCATCGCCCGGTGGTAACCCTGCTTGAACCCCTTGCGGATGCCTCGGTGAAGTGCTGACTCGTAGTAGGGAAGGGCGGCTTCCTGCAGGTCGACCCGGTAGGCCTCTGAGAGTATGTACTGCTCGATCGCCTCCGCCCCGGCCAGTCCCACCCTACCAGCGAGCTTGGTCTTCCACCGCTCTGCCTCGGCTAGTCTCTGCTCGGCCGCGGCCGCCCGCTCCTCAGCCTCCGCCGATCGCTCCTCCGCCTCGGTCAACTCCCGCTCGGCTCCGGCCACCCACTCCTAGGCTTCAGCCGATCACTTCTCCGCCTTAGCTCGGGCGGCTTTGGCCTCCAATCGAAGGCGCTCCGCTGCCTCCGCCCGATCCACCAGCTCGGCGCGCTCGGCTTCCCAATGGCCATCCAGCTCGACACGAAGAAGGCGCTCCTCATCAAGGAGTTTACTCTTCCTCTCGAGCGACTCCCGGCCTTGGTTATATGCTCGGTCAGCGCTCAGACCTCCAGCCGGCTCATTCGTGACAACTCTCTGATGGCGGAGAACTCCCGCCGGAGCCCCTCATGCTCCTCAGTGAGTCGGGCCAGCTTCCTTTCGCACCCTCCGAGGGTCCAAGCAAGCTTCGACCGCTCTGACTCCGACCGAGTGTAGGTCTCCGCCATCGTAGCCCCCATCTGGGCCATGATCAGGCCACCCTCCATAACTATGTCGAGGACCTCGGGCGGGGAGTGACGCCTGTCTCCCCCTTTCACCCTCGCGGCTACGCCGCGACAAATCTGATATAAAGTACTCGAGACGTCGAGCCTTTCTAGAGCCACCGGCATGGGGACCCTGTCCGCATCTGACACCTCTCCGGATGGCCCAGATCACGCTGCGGACTCGGCCGCTCCACACACCACGGTCGGTTGGGGCTGCGACGGCTCCGCAGGCGAACCCCCGACCTCGACCGACCCGGCCCGCGCGCCACCGCCCGAGGTACCGATCGACGCCCCAGCTCCAGCCGTGGCTTCTTCAACCTCGGCCCCCTCTATTCCCACTGAGGGGAGAGCCGATCCAGCACCATCACCCCCCGGAGCGCTCCTAGCCCCCTCGGCCCCCTCTTGCTCGGCGGATGGGAGAGCTGACTCGGTAGGGTCGGCCCTATCTCGCTCAGGAGAGGGGAGCGCCGCCGGGCCAGAATCACCTCCAGCAGCGGGGACGGTCCCAGCCATCCTGGCCCGCTTCTTGGCCTTCACAGCGTCCCGCAACATGTCCTCGACAGGATCCTTGCGGTTCACTCCGTGCGGCCGGGAAGTCCCCCTTGAGGCCACCCCCTTGCCCTTATCTCGAGCTTGGGGGCGACCCTCAGGGACGCCCGGCTCCAAGGCAGAGGAGTCATCACAAAGATCGACCACCTCAGTGGCCTCCTTCAGAGGTTCCCGCCTGGTGTCTGCAACAAAGAAGAAGGCATGACCAGGAAAAGAAAAATGACCCTCACATCCAAAGGAGGATCTAAGTGGTGGCACCTGAGCCCGACGGATGCAGCCGCGTAAGAAGACACCGCTCTACGTTCTTCGGCGTCACCAGTTCCTCGGTGGACTGGCGATTCCTCAACAGGATGGCGACATACTCCTCCACATGAGGAGGGAACTCGTCCTGTCTTGGAGGGATATTCGGGTGGAAATTGGGCATTACTTGGCACCTCTAGGTTTCCTCCACTGAGTTTATCCCCACCCAGAAGAATTGGGCCTTCCACCCCTTGTGTGAAGAATCCTTCGCTGCCAAGGAGATGCAACTCCTGTTCCTCCTCGCCTGGATAAAGTAAAAACCCTTCCCGGCTGACGGATGCGCCTTCAATTCGAAGAAATAATGGAAGAGGTCCAAGGAAGTGGGAATCCCACATTGGCGGCAGAGAATGCGAAAGGCAGAAAGGAGGAGATAGGAGTTGGCTACCAGCTGGATGGGTGCCAACTGAAAAAAACCGAGGAGCGTGAGGACGAAGGGCTCGAAGGGAAGGCGGAATCCGCCCTTCCACGCCAGGAGGAAGGTACATATATGGCCAGTACGAGAATCCAAACTCGTCTCATGCGGAGCAGCCGGGGCGAAGCTATACTTGTGAGGCAGGCGAACTGATGCTCTAGCCTCTTCACCTCGGCTTCCCCCAACTCCCTATAGTTCGGGACCGGTGCTCTCACCACTGGCTCGTCACCCCACTCCTCGGCACCCGAACGCTGGTCCGCCATGGATTTCGAGGAAGAACTTGAAGAAGAACTCTCTCGGGACCTTGAAGATGCCGGGGGAGGAGGAAGCTGCCAGACCGCCTCCGCAGTTATCTCCGCCAACTCCTCAAATGCTGCCGCAAGTTTCTGCGCCTCCGTCGTGCCCTCTCGGTGCATCGAAGAGCCCCAAAAGCAAGAAGCGAAGGAGAGCCAAAACCCTAACGACGGAAAGAGTCTGGGATGACAACCAGTGCCCAATGCCTATAAACCCACGCGAGAGGCGGCGCGTCGTTCCGACCTCCGAGAAAAGGGGGCCCTTTCATTTCAAATCCGTTAGGATTGCAATTATTACGGGTCCAGATGACCATGACACGTGGCTTCATAGCACCGCCAGATCTCCACCCACCCGAGCCACGCTGGTCCTAAACCCTAAATGAACTACTCTACCGAGCCTACTTTGGCTCGAGAGTAGGAGGGGGATAAGTAGAGAGGGGGATTTCTGTAGCCCACTTGAAGAGCAGCCGAACTAGGCCCATCCGGGCCCAACAAGGTCCCGCTCGCTCGAGTGACAGCCCACTGGGCCCACTCCGGACTGAAAGCCCAATAAAAGTTCACTCGGGGATACCACCTTCCTAGGCGGCCCTTAGGCTCGGGAGGCCCGAGCGTCGGTCAGGTCACATGAAAGGTCCACGCCTGAGCCATCTCTTCACCGGGGAGAGGAAGGCACGTGCCAACCGATCCGACCCATCTTCATCCGAGCTAAGCCTACCGCCCAGGACAAGGGCTGGCATCTCTGAGCTCGGAACGGCCGACGATTGCTTATCCATGCAGCCGTTAGGAGCTTTCTATAAGCAGGAATCTAAGGGGATAAGGGACTCCACGTCCCCATGGCGATAAAGATCCCACGATGAGGCAGTTAAGAGCTCACGTTGAGGACGTAACTCTCGCCTGGAACCCCTCGACTTACAGGACTCTTGAAGAACGGCACACTATTTAAATGAAGGATACCCTCCGGTGAAAGGTAAGGGCAACCACACGCTCAAAACTCCTGAGCAGGAACCACTTCACCCTTATGGTGGAGAGGGATCTCGCGCAGAAGCTACTCCCCCCCTTTATTGCTCCCACCATAGCTCTACTGACTTAAGCATCGGAGGGTCTTTCCCCAGGGACTCATCCCTGGGCCCCCTGATCCGTTTCCCTTTCTTGTAGTTCATAATCCGGTGATCCCCCGTCCGCTCAGGACCCGCGCGAGATCACGCCTCTTCAGTGATCAAGGGTATGATAGCATACAACGCCAAGCAATCTTCGGCTAAGGAATCCTTAGCCGAACGAAAGCGGTGCCCTCTACCTATCACCAAAAGATGAAGTTCCCCACCAGAAATGGGATGGGGGAAGTCCAAGGTAACCAGGCGACGGCCAAAAGGTGCTATAATATCTCGGTTGAAGCCACAAGGCCGGACGGGAAGAACAAGGGCCCCCGGGAAGTCGAGGAAAAACCCGCAACCTCCGAGCCAGGAGGCGAGTTGCTAACGGTTTTCCTAAATGACGACCCGACCCTAGGAGTAAAGACTGGAGCCGACCTACCGTCTGAGGTTCATCAACAATATAAAGAATTTCTTTCCGTCTATATCCGAGTCTTTGCATGGTCTGATGATCAACTCCCCAGAATATCGAAGGAGATAGTGATGCATAAGCTCAACCTCGACCCAACCGTGAAGCCCGTACAACAACGCAGAAGGAAGCACGCGCCAGAGAAGCAGACGATCATAAAGGAGCAAGTCACCAAGAGTAAAAGACTAGTCTTTTTATACCGGTCCTGTACCCGACGTGGTTGGCCAACGTCATCTGGTGCCAAAAGCTTTGGGAAAGTGGCGAATGTGCGTGGACTCCACCGACTTGAATAAGGCTACACCAAAGGACTGCTATCCATTACCGAGCATCGACCAACTGGTTGATTCAACCTCGGGCAATGAGATACTCAATTTCCTGGATGCCTATTCAGGTTACCATCAGATCAGAATGGATCCATAAGACATCAAGAAGATCGCCTTTATCACCGACTTCGACGTATACTGCTACACCCGGATGCCTTTGGGGTTGAAGAACGGTGGAGCCACGTACCAGAGGCTGGTCAATCATATGATTGAAGGATAGGTCGGCCGGAACGTCGAGGCCTATATTGACGACATGCTCATCAAGACCCTCAAGGCCGAGGACCACTTCGCCGACCTAGCTGAGACCTTCGACACCCTCCTGAGGTACAATATGAAGCTCAATCCCACCAAGTGCACCTTCGGAGTAAGATCCGGGAAATTCTAGGGTTTCTTAGTCACCCAGCGTGGGATCGAGGCCAACCCCGACAAGGTCCAGGCCATCCTGGACATGCGCCCACCCACCTGCATCAAAGACGTTCAACGCCTTACTGGGCGCATCACCGTGTTCAGCAGATTCTTATCCCGTGCAGCCGAATGATGCCTACCCTTCTTCAAACTGTTGAAAGGGCCCAAAATGGCATCTGCTACGTTCGTATGGGACGAGGAATGCCAAAGAGCATTCACCGAGCTTAAGGAGTTCCTGGCTTCTCCCCCGGTGCTCTCCAAGCCTGTCCTAGGTGAAGCCTTGTATCTCTATCTCTCGGCAACTCCATCTACAGTTAGCTCGGTCCTGGTCAGAAATGACTCGGGAGTCAAGAGACCGATCTACTACACCAGCAAGGTGCTCAACGAGGCTGAAAGAAGGTACCCCGCAATCGAGAAACTCGTGCTAGCGTTGGCTACCTCGGCCAAGCACCTCCGACCCTAATTCCAAGGGCACTCCATCACCGTGCTGACTGGCGAACCTTTGAAGCGGATCCTCGCTCACTCTGAAGCCTCGGGATGCCTCTTCAAGTGGGCCATCATGCTTGGGGCCTACGATATATCATACCGGCCTCGCTTGGCTATCAAAGGACAGGTCCTCGCTGACTTCATCGCCGAGAGCACTATCCTGACTGATGTGGACATCACCTTCCATGCCCACATTCATAGCTCGTCTCCTCGCCCCGGTTGCATCCGGCATGGTTTAGTCATTTAATTTTGAGTCCTATGTAATTTTACTTGAGTCATTTGATGTAATTTGCATTTTATTTGAGTCATGTCCCTAGGTCTTGCATTTATTTTCCTATGTTTGAGTGTCATTAGAATGTGTAATGTGCTAATTGGGCCCATTTCTTCAGGTTTGGCCCAATGAGCTCCCCTACCCCTTCGGTTATTTGTCAATGAGTCTTTTGTCAGGGTCTTATTGTAAAATGTGGGTTTCCTATATATAGGGCCCCATTTCCTTCATTTGGAGGAAATGAATCAATCAATGAAAAAAATGCCATTTGAGAGTCCAAAGCTTAGTTTAGTGGAGTGATTCCAACATTTTTTGGGTGAGAAACCCTAGGGGAGAGATTCCCCACCCTTCCCTCTCTTAATCCCTCTTTTTCACTCCACTTTCTCTCTCCTCATCACCCAATTTCGAATTTTCTTCTCTCTCCTCCCTTCCCAACCACCTCAACCCCCACCTACCATCATTAAAGCCCTCCACTTCCCCATGGCCTCCATTACTCCACCCCCTAGTCCCAAGGAGATCCCTCACCATTCCAACACCACTTTCCCCATTCCAACACAATCAACCCCTTCCCCACACAACCCCACAACTTCCAATGCCATTTCAAATTTGAAATCCACCCTTCCCTCCACTCACTTGTGCCCCCCCTCACCTTCTCCTCTCACCCACCTTCCCAAATTCGTAGCTCCTCCTCCCACCACCTGTTAGACCCCCTTCCAGACCCCATTCTTCCCTTCCCCCACCTTAGAACACCCCCTCCTAGACCCCCTCACAGCCCGGGCTTTCCCCACACTCATCCACCCCCATTTCCCCTCCCATATACCCCATTCCCCCCCATCATCATCAACCTACAGCTCTCAACTGAAGATCTACAGCAGACCAGCAACTTGTAGCGGCCACCACGACCTCCTCCGGACGATTCTGAAGACTCAAGAGCCATTGTCGGAAGCGTCTGCCAGTCGCCTTCGCAACCGAAGTGGTTTCGTCTTCTTCCAATCTCCGAGTCGTCCAGGAGGTCCATTCTCCCACAGCTGCGCGGTTCTGCCTCGGCTGAGGACCTGAGCCGGCTTAGAAGCTCTTCCACGACCAGCCCCGAAGGAATCAGTCCTCAAGTCCCTCTTCAAAGTTCTTCATCGGCCTGTCTACTTTCAGAATCAAGAAGCGGAAGCCCATTCAGCATCCGGGAACAGAAGTTACCAATTTTCTTCCACGGTCGCGCGGCTCTGCCTTCCCCAGTCTGCATCGACACCTCCTCACTCTTCTGGCTCCACAGATCGTCTCCGTTCTCTTCTGTTGTCCCTGTTTCTTTTTTTGCAAAGAGGACTCACCCATGGTTCTAACGGCGCTGACGGCATCAAATTTAGAGTTCGGGAGCAGCCAGGACAGCCTCTGTATCCTACTGTTGGTGACCTGCCCCTGCTAGTCCGAGAAACAGAGGCCCTGTTCAAGCTTCTGCCCCGACCTGCAGTGACTCCAGAAGAAATTACAAAAATTCTGAGGCATTCCCCTTCCTGTTACGAAGATTTTTCCGCTGGTGTCGCCATCAGAAAAATTCCTGAGCAAGATCTACAATAGCAACACCGACCCTCTGTCCTGGTTCGCAGACAGCAGGCAGATTCGGCGTCCACCCTTGTTCCTCGTTCTTTGCTTTGGTTTCCCCACCCCGCTTGGCCGGCTGAAGGCCCCTCCCTGCGTGGAGGTAGTATTGATGTAATATCATTAACCCCCACCCCAAGTTCCCCCTCCTGCGAGAGGTGTAGTGGTGTACTTTGTTTGGGCAGGTCAAGCAACACCGCCGCGGCGTGTGGGGATCCACTCGCCTCCCCGCTCGCCCTCGTCTCCGACCGGGATCGGTTTCTTCAAATCGGTCAAGTAAGTGCTCAAACCTTCACTCCACTTAGTGCTTGTCTTTCAATATTAGTTCTTAATTCCGCTGGTTATGCGAGTGAGAGCCCGATCCTCAAGCCCCGTTGTCTTGAGTGATCACCGTGGGAAGAGTGCAACCGTTGCCGTTGGCACTTTGTCGGCCCCCTTGATTTGGGTACCCATACCCATTGAGAATCATTCTTGGCCTTTCTGGCCCTCTACCAGCAAGGGCCCAACCCCACATCCTCCCCTTGGCATTGCCAAGTCACCCCGGGCTTGGGTGAGTGACGATAGAGCGGTGGCCCAACTTGGCCCGTTTTGAATGCGATTGTGCTTGCTTGCATTAGGTCCAAGGTTGTGTCACATCAAGTGGTATCAGAGCAAGTCTTTGATTTGTTCTCACAAGTCAAGTCCATGGGCACGCTTGCATTAGAGTTCTCATCGGATCGTTCTATGCATTATCCACCTCCCATTGTCATTGAGTCTACAGACCAAAAGGCCCCAATTCCCATCATATCCCAAGCATACCTACCTAATGGGAGCCCCACAGAAATTGACTTCATCGACATGGAAGAAGATAATTGGGTATCCCCCGAAATTGTAGCCACCCTCTCTACGACTGGACAAATTGTGCACAACGGAGACCTAGTCTTCGTTGAATTCCATAAATGGTTCGGGAAGACTAAGTATTTGGATGGGGCTTGGTGTCAAAAGGGAACATTGGCGGGTCCATGTATAATCCTAGGTAAGAAATGGTTAGATGAAAGGAATGCCGACATCGACCCAACACGTCGGACTTGCCTAGTGCATCCGCCACACCTTCGGGAACCTTTAAATTCAACAACCTTTTATTCTCCCACCCGCGGGAATCCCACCCTTGTTCACCACCACGGGTGCACCATACTCCGGCCATCATCACCCCACCATCAAAGAACCTTCCCACTCCATTAGTTTTGGAAGAAGTAGTCCACCCGCTTTGCCACATGAAGACAAATATCCCTCGGGAACCTATCCCCTCCATAGAGAGCTCCCATGTCTCAATTGAAGAGGAAGCCTCGCACAAGGATCTTCACCCTACACCACCCCCTCTAGATAAGGCTGAATTCATCTTAGAAGAGTCCCTTGTTAGGTGGCTAAGGGAGAGCCTAATTAGAGAGACCTCGACCCATGTTTGCCCTCCCATAGAACAAAATTTTCCCCTAGTGCCCATCTTCTCCTATCACACCACAATCCAAGCATCCTATCAAGTGGAGACCTTAGAGGATTTTCTTAGGGGCTTAGCATGGCAAATTGAGTTCACTAGCATGTTGACCCCTATGGCCGAACAACCTAGGAGCCTTAGCCTCCTACACCTATGCATAGGATCTATCACCTCGATTTGCACCAATGGTTGCTACACTAGCGACCTCCTTCTATTCCTCCCTACACCGAATGAGCCCAACCTTCTCCTCGATTTAGAGCTTCTTATCTCGGATAGAAAGCCAAGCCCTCCACTCATGGCCGACCCACTTGTCAAGAACATTGGCCCAACTATCATAGGGAAGGAGGACTTAGCACCTTTTAAGGATCTTGAGGACATGGAGATCCCTCCCCTAAGTGACCTATTTTATGATCCATATGATCCCTTCCAATGGGAGTCAAGGAACTCATATGACCCAACCATCTTACCAACCACTCACCCTTGCCTACCCTCACCCACCATATTGGACCAAACCCACCTCATCCATGACCCGGGTTGCACCTTGGGAGCCATAACCTTGGACCATATATCCCTAGGTAATAAGGTGGTGCCCCACCCCATGATAACCACCTTCTTAGATCCATTCGATCCTTTCCAATGGGAGTTCAAAGGTTGTCCCACACCTCTACACATGGAAGTCACCTTTGGGAAAGGCATGCATGTGTCTAGGCTTACCACACCCCTTGGCATGAACACTATGTTGGGTCCTTTCATTCATATCACCCACATGTCAAGTAGAAAGTATGAGTGGTCTATATTCGGATGTCATGGTCCACCTTCATTCATCATAGGTCTTAAGCATGACAAAAGCATCTACAGATGTCCGAGTCCCCCGACATTCATCACCACTTTGCATGATAGGTTCACATATGGTTGCCCCGGCCCACCTAGGCCCACCAAAGTCTACATGACAACATTGCACGATAAGTCCACATATGGTTGCACCGGCCCACCAAGGTTCATCATGGTCCATATGACATCATGGCATGATAGGTCCATCTATGGTTGTCCAGGTCCACCCCTAACCACTAAAAGGATAGCATTCACAAAATTGCATGAAAACCTTTGCAAGCACATCAGCAAAAAGAATGAGGCTTATAAAAGGCTGGCCGACTCTCATCGGCGTCACCAAGATATCCAAGTGGGTGACTTTGTGATGGTAAGGATGGAGAGACTCTCCCCGGGAGCCAACTCTAAACTGAGGCCACGTGGGGCTGGTCCCTTCCAGGTCTTGAGGCGCATAGGTGCAATTGCCTACGAGTTAGATCTCCCTGAGGAGTATGGAATAAGTCCCACATTCATTGTTGCCGACCTAGTGCCATATAAGGGACCCACGGTGGTACCTAGTGAGGAGATTGAGCCTACTTCTTCCCTTGAGAGAGCACCCACCCATGATGATAAACCACTAGCCAAGAGAGTCCAGCGTGAACAAATTGAACAAATATTAGATGAACAAGTCACTACCACTCGGAGCAAGGTATATGAGCGCTATCTCGGCAGGTGGATGGATCGGTCTCGTTCGGAAGACTTGAAGGCAGTACCACTTCTACACCTTCCAAGGAGGGAAGGATACTTACTCGACGGAGTCGAGTTCTCCGCACCCCGGGAGTATGATGTGGACATCACCTTCCATGCCCACATTCATAGCTCGTCTCCTCGCCCCGGTTGCATCCGGCATGGTTTAGTCATTTAATTTTGAGTCCTATGTAATTTTACTTGAGTCATTTGATGTAATTTGCATTTTATTTGAGTCATGTCCCTAGGTCTTGCATTTATTTTCCTATGTTTGAGTGTCATTAGAATGTGTAATGTGCTAATTGGGCCCATTTCTTCGGGCTTGGCCCAATGAGCTCCCCTACCCCTTCGGTTATTTGTCAATGAGTCTTTTGTCAGGGTCTTATTGTAAAATGTGGGTTTCCTATATATAGGGCCCCATTTCCTTCATTTGGAGGAAATGAATCAATCAATGAAAAAAATACCATTTGAGAGTCCAAAGCTTAGTTTAGTGGAGTGATTCCAACATTTTTTGGGTAAGAAACCCTAGGGGAGAGATTCCCCACCCTTCCCTCTCTTAATCCCTCTTTTTCACTCCACTTTCTCTCTCCTCATCACCCAATTTCGAATTTTCTTCTCTCTCCTCCCTTCCCAACCACCTCAACCCCCACCTACCATCATTAAAGCCCTCCACTTCCCCATGGCCTCCATTACTCCACCCCCTAGTCCCAAGGAGATCCCTCACCATTCCAACACCACTTTCCCATTCCAACACAATCAACCCCTTCCCCACACAACCCCACAACTTCCAATGCCATTTCAAATTTGAAATCCACCCTTCCCTCCACTCACTTGTGCCCCCCCTCACCTTCTCCTCTCACCCACCTTCCCAAATTCGTAGCTCCTCCTCCTACCACCTGTTAGACCCCCTTCCAGACCCCATTCTTCCCTTCCCCCACCTTAGAACACCCCCTCCTAGACCCCCTCACAGCCCGGGCTTTCCCCACACTCATCCACCCCCATTTCCCCTCCCATATACCCCATTCCCCCCATCATCATCAACCTACAGCTCTCAACTGAAGATCTACAGCAGACCAGCAACTTGCAGCGGCCACCACGACCTCCTCTGGACGAGTCTGAAGACCCAAGAGCCATCGTCGGAAGCGTCTGCCAGTCGCCTTCGCAACCGAAGTGGTTTCGTCTTCTTCCAATCTTCGAGTCGTCCAGGAGGTCCATTCTCCCACAGCTGCGTGGTTCTGCCTCGGCTGAGGACCTGAGCCGGCTTAGAAGCTCTGCCACGAGCAGACCCGAAGGAATCAGTCCTCAAGTCCTTCTTCAAAGTTCTTCATCGGCCTGTCTACTTTCAGAATCAATAAGCGGAAGCCCATTCAGCATCCGGAACAGAAGTTATTAATTTTCTTCCACGGTCGCGCGGCTCTGCCTTCCCCAGTCTGCATCGACACCTCCTCACTCTTCTGGCTCCACAGATCGTCTCCGTTCTCTTCTGGTGTCCCTGTTTCTTTTGCTACAAAGAGGACTTACCCACGGTTCTAACGGCGCTGACGGCATCAAATTTGGAGTTCGGGAGCGGCCAGGACAGCCTCTGCATCCTACTGTTGGTGACCTGCCCCTGCTAGTCCGAGAAACAGAGGCCCTGTTCAAGCTTCTGCCCCGACCTGCAGCGACTCCAGAATAAATTACAAAAATTTTGAGGCATTCCCCTTCCTGTTACGAAGATTTCGCCGCTGGTGTCGCCATCAGCAAAATTCTTGAGCAAGATCTACAACAGCAACACCGACCCTCTATCCTAGTTCACAGACAGCAGGCAGATTCGGCGTCCACCCTTGTTCCTCGTTCTTTGCTTTGGTTTCCCCACCCCGCTTGGCCGGCTGAAGGCCCCTCCCTGCGTGGAGGTAGTATTGATGTAATATCATTAACCCCCACCCCAAGTTCCCCCTCCTGCGAGAGGTGTAGTGGTGTACTTTGTTTGGGCAGGTCAAGCGACACCGCCGCGGCGTGTGGGGATCCACTCGCCTCCCCGCTCGCCCTCGTCTCCGACCGGGACCGGTTTCTTCAAACCGGTTGAGTAAGTGCTCAAACCTTCACTCCACTTAGTGCTTGTCTTTCAATATTAGTTCTTAATTCTGCTGGTTATGCCAGTGAGAGCCCGATCCTCAAGCCCCGTTATCTTGAGTGATCACCGTGGGAAGAGTGCAACCGTTGCCGTTGGCACTTTGTCGGCCCCCTTGATTTGGGTACCCATACCCATTGGGAATCATTCTTGGCCTTGCTGGCCCTCTACCAGCAAGGGCCCAACCCCACATCCTCCCCTTGGCATTGCCAAGTCACCCCGGGCTTGGGTGAGTGACGATAGAGCGGTGGCCCAACTTGGCCCGTTTTGAATGCGATTGTGCTTGCTTGCATTAGGTCCAAGGTTGTGTCACATCACTGACCAAAGAAGAATCTCTGACCGCGCCCGGGCCTACCTGGGAACTGTTCGTCAACGGATCCTCCAACTCGACCGGAAGCGGCGCTGGAATCCTCCTGAAGTCCCCCGAAGGAGCAGAGCTACAATGCGCCTTGAAGTTCAACTTCCAGGCGTCCAACAACGCCTCCGAGTACGAAGCCCTTATCTCGGGAGCCCGCATGGCCTGGCGGCTGGGGGCTAAGCGAGTCAGAATTCACACTGATTCCCAACTAGTCACAAGCCAGGTTAACGGTGATTACGAAGCTCGAGAGGCACCGATGGTCAAATACCTCCAGCTGGTCAGAGCCGTGGCACAACAGTTCGAGAGTTTTGAGGTAGTCCGAATAGCTCGGAAAGAAAACTCCTGAGCGGACGCCCTCTCTCGGCTGGCCTCCTCTCTTGACCTCGAGGGTACTTAATCGGTCCTTCTCGAAGAGCTAGAGTGACCGAGCATCAATTCAGAGCTCCTGACCATTGACCCGGCCTCCCCAAGCAACTAGCGCAGACCCTACCTGTTGTGGCTCCAAGACTCTCAAGAGCCTCCCGACCCCCGGGAAGCCCGAAGATTGAAGTACCAAGCTCGGTGATTCGTCATTCTGGACAGCACTCTCTACGGAGATCCTTCTCCGGTCCTATCCTGAAGTGCCTCAGTACTGACGAAGCCAACCGAGCGATTCAAGAAGTTCACGAAGGCCCGTGCGGAGCATATTTAGGAGGAAGGTCGCTCGCCAGGATCTTGCTACGGCAAGGTTATTGGTGGCCCACTCTACAGCGCGACTGCTCGACCTACATACAACACTGCGACCGATGCCGGTGATTTGACCACTTGGTCCATCAGCCGGCAACGGAGCTCGTCACCCTAGTCGAGTCATATCCTTTCGCTCGTTGGAGAATCGACATCCTCGGGCCGTTCCCTACAGCTCAGGCTCAGAAGAAGTTCATCATCGTTGCTATCGACTACTTCACCAAATGGATCGAGGCCGAATCCACAGCAAGAATCACCGAGATAGTCATCTGGAGTTTAATCTGGAAGTCGATCATCTGTCGCTACAGCATCCTCCGGGTGATAGTGAGTGATAATGGTCGGCAATTTGATTCTCGTTATTTCCGAGATAGATGCGCCGACCTAAACATTCGTAATCACTTCACCTCGGTCGCCCACCCTCAGGCTAATGGGCTAGTCGAAAATGCCAATAAGATTATCTTAAAAGGCATCAAGACTAGGCTCGGCAAAGCCAAGGGCAGCTGGCTTGAGGAATTACTGAACGTACTTTGGTCACACCGAACGACTCCCAGAACGGCAACTGGTGAAAGTCCCTTTCAGTTGATGTACGGTGCCGAGGCCGTTATCCCATTGTAGATTGCCAATCCCTTCCTTCGAGTCATCTGTTTCTCGCCCGAGGCAAATGACCAGAAACTGCTCGAAAACCTCGACCTAGCGGATGAACTGCAAGAGATTGCCGGCATCCGAGCAACGGAATATCAACGCCGCCTCACTCGATACTTCAACGCCAAAGTCTGAGATAGACACTTTCAACCGGGAGATTTCATCCTCAGGAAAGTCGAAGCCTCTTGACCACTTGAGACAGCGGGCAAGCTATCCCCTAATTGGGAAGGCCCCTACCGAGTGGTCGAGATGCTCGGGAAAGGAGCATACCGGTTATCTACGATGGAAGGAGAACCCATCCCTCGGACCTGGAACGCAACTACACTACGCAAGTTGTATTTCTGAATACCGAACATTGTGTAAGCAACATGAAATAAAAAAAAGTTTCTTTTCCTTTATTCAAGTAATTCGCTTGTACATCAGAAAGGCCGAAGCCAAGACAATACATGTCAAAAAAGCAAAAAATCCATCTGGCGCCGCTGAATGAGCCTATCGCTCGGTTGACTCGGTTAACCTTCCTGCGTCCAGCCACTGACTCTGCCTCGTACAGAAACTGGCTCTGATAAAGGGTAGTCGACCCCGTTAGCTCGGGTAGCTTGGAACAAAGGTGACAGAGGGATTAGGAAGGAGAAGGCTACCTTCCAAGTTGACAGAGATGGAGGAAGGGGAAGAGGGAGTACGAATGAAGGCCTCCTCTCTACCAATCTGCCAACTCTTTGGAAGGAAGAGAGTGCAGGCACCCTCCGAAGAGTGAAAGAAATGATGAGAAGGGCAGAAGAGGAAGAAAGAGGCTGCGAAGAAGAGAGGAGAAGTAGGAAGTGGAGAGGAATCTTGAGAGAGATCCCCTCCATGGAGCGAGCGGGAAGGGACAGGCGGCAGGGATGCCTGATTCCCCCATCCGTCCGTCATCTCGCCCCTCCCCGCAAGCGCCGGCCGGAGTTGATAAAAGAAGACGACGTGCCTCCGCACGTCGAACCCTCTTTAACCCCGCCCGCCGGCCGTCGAACCCTCTTTAAACCCGATGCAGCAAGGACTCCCTGCCCTCCGTCATCGGCAGCCTCATCTTCCAGAGCGTCTTCCATGCTTCAAATGCAACGGTACAATGCTACGTGAAGAAAGAATGAGGAAAGACTGTCAGGGAAAACCCTAAGCGGTGGAGAGGAAGGGACGCCCTTCAGACCTTTTATAGGCGAAGGGAGGCTATTTGCCTTAAATGATTCTCCCCTCGAAAACACACCAAAGGGACCTCTCCCTACGAACGGTCACCTCAAACTCCTCATTTTCGCCCCAGCGAGACACACGAAGCAGCCAAACATTCAAAGCATGAGAGAACGGAAAGACACCCTATCAGACGCTCATCCAACCATCATGCGAGATCCACGCAGAAAGTATCGACACTTTCCAACTACTGCAGATACGCTGAACAAAATACGGCAATGGCGATACAAAAAAGTTAAGTCTTCATCATAATGCTACTGCCTTTACGTTTTTTCTTACACGATAAGGAAAGTTTTCCTTCGAAAAAGGAAAGACATACAAGAAGAAGAGAAAGTAAAGCAGATACGTTAGGCCTCTGACCCACCCCGAAGATCGGAAGTGGAAGGCTCAGATGGTCTGCCCCCGGCATCCTTGGTGACGGCTGACCCTGGCACTGACCCCACCGGCGTGGGAACTACCTCGGTTGCGTGCCCTCCAGAGGCATCCGGAGTTGGTGACCCCTCGGATGAAGAGCCCCCCTGATTTTCTTCCTCCGACACTAAACCAGAGGAACCGGAGGATGACAAGTCTGAGTCATAGCATTGCCCGGATGGGAAATCGATTGTCTCGGACGCCTGCTCCTCGGCATAAGAGACGGCCCGGTCGTAGCCTTGTTTGAACCCCTTGCGGATGCCTCGGCGAAGTGTTGACTCGTAGTAGGGGAGGGCAGCCTCCTTAAGGTAGACCCGGTAGGCCTCCGAGCTTTTGTACTGCTCGAGCGCCTCCGCCCCGGCCGATCCCACCCTACCAGCGAGCTCGGCCTTCTCCCGCTCCGCCTCGGCTAACATCCGCTCGGCCTCAGCCGTTTGCTTCTCGACCTCCACCGCCTACTTCTCCGCCTCAGCCCGATCAGCCTTGGCCTCCCGCCGAAGGCGCTCGGCTTCCTCCGCTCGGTCCACCAGCTTGGCACGCTCGGCCTCCCACCGGCCATCTAGCTCACCTTTTCAAGAAGCCTACTCTTCCTCTCGAGTGATTCGTGGGCCTTAGCTAGCCGCTCGATTAGTGCCCGGGCCTCCGCCTGGCTCGCCCGCGCCAGCTCCCTAACTGAGGAAAGCTCCCGCTGAAGCCCATCACGCTCCTCGGTGAGCCGAGCCATCTTCCTGTCAGACCCACCAAGGGTCCAGGCAAGGTTCGCCCGCTCTGATTCCGACTGGGCATAAGCCTCTGCCAGAGTGGCCCCAATCTGGGCCAGGACCAAGCCGCCCTCCATAATCATCTCGAGGGCCGCGGACGGGGAGTGCTGCCTGTCTCCTCCCCTCACCTTCGTGGCTATACTGCGACATACCTGGTATAGAGGACCCTGAATGCCGAGCCTCTCCAAGGCCGCCGGAATAGAGACCCCCTCTTCGGTCGACGTCCCGCCGGTCGACCCAGATCGAGCCGTGGCTTCGTTCGCCCCTCGTGCCTTGGTCGGTTGGGGCTGCGTCACCTTTTATTGCGACCCCCAGCCTGGACCGGTTCGGCACCTGCATCGCTACCTGGAGCGTCGCCCGCCTCGATCAACGCCCCAATCTTGGTTGTAGTCCCAGCGTCGCCTGCCTCATCCACGGCCCCCTCGGCTCCTGCCGAGGGGAGAGCCGGGCCAACACCGCTGCCAACCGTAGAATCAGCCTCGACCCCCTCTGTAATACCCCGATTTATTTATTGAGTTTTATTAATTAAAAATTGAAATAAAATGGTTTAATGCATGAATTTTGGAATTTAATATTTAATTCCTTAGTAAATAGAACTAGTGAAATTTCGACTACCTTATAAAAATCTGGAAAAATACTAATTGGGTCAAGGACCATTTATTTAACAACTTTGTCTTCTGTGGTCGACCCAGCAAAAATTCATAATTGGGTCTAATCAGTGGATTAAGCCCAAAAGTGCACACTTATCTAACCCTTACTTAACCTTAACTTAAACCGTAAAATTTGAGCTTAATACTCAACCAAATGACCCCAAATCGGTGGCAAATGAAAGGCCACGATCTAAGGATCATTTCCCCTCTATCAATTGATCGAAAACCAAACCCTAAAACGTGCAGTCGGCCGAGTTTGGTTGGGTCAAACATTTCGGCGCCGTTTCAAACACTCACCTTGCATCGTCGATTTCTCCCAGCTCCGAAGGCTCCAGAAGGTGTATGAGCTATAAAAATAAAGCTCTTCAACCCTAGTTTCCTTTGATAGCAGCGGCAGCCGCAGTGGAGTTCGATCTAGGAAGATCTTGGTCGATTAGTGGAGGTGGGTCGGCATCCCTTCGTCCTCCTTTCTTCATCTTTGTTCCTTCGATTGAGGTAGGCATTCTCAACCAAAATCTGTACATGAGTACATCATTTTGTTTCTCTCGACGAGATCTTTCCATTGGTAGTAAAAGCCCTAAATTTTATTAGGTATCCAGAGAGATCTCGGGGTTTTTTCTGAAGTGCTGTCAAGTTCGTTCTTCAATCTAGGTTCATAAGTTCTCTCTTCGATTGAGGTAGGTTATAACAACCCAAACTCTAATTAACATATATGGATGTAATCAGAAGCATGTTAGCTTTCATTTGGGGTAGAAAGCCCTAAATTTTATTGAACATGTTTAGAGAATTTCTGATTTGAGTAGGAGTATGTCTAGACTTGGTTTATGATGTGTTCTTTCGAGTTAAATCATGATTTCGAGCTGATTTCGAGCTGTTAATCTTGATCCCCATATAGCATGTCATATATGGTTGGAATCAGCATCAAGCCCTCTTTCTTTTGATATATAAAGCCCCAATTTTCATAGACCATGCTTAGAGTATTTTGTGTTTTATTAGAAGCATGCTAAAACTAGGTTTTCAATTGTTCATCATAGATAGGTTGTGATTTCGATTGATTTTTCGGCAAATTTCGTGTTCTAAATCCTTGTATTATGACCCTAGTATGTCCATCAGGAACCCAAAAGCATGGGGGTTAAGATCCCAGCCCAATTAGACCCCAATTGGGTGAGCTTTCATTGATTTCCGAAGTCACGTTCGGATCTGTGGACGCAGGGGTCGACCCATTGGATCGACCCATGCTCAAGCAGTTTTTGACTGCCCGAGGGTCGACCCATGGGGTCGACCCATTCTGCAGCGTGCGGGGGTCGACCCATGGGGTCGATCCATACAGCAGATTTACCGGGGGGTCGACCCATCACACAGGCAGACCCTATTTTTGCAGGGGTCGACCCATATGTCAGCAGACCCGTTTTAATTATTTTTCGACCCGAGGATCGATCCGGACCATTAGGGGATCGACCCATTCAACCTAGTCCAATTGAAAACTATATTTTGAGGAACCAGTGACCCATACATGTAACTTTATGATCTCAATTTACAATGGTCCCTACATTCAATCATAGTGTAAAACCGTTCCGATCACCATCTCCATTTCAACGCATACAATGGTTAATTAGAAACCCACATGATTAGTGGTTAATTATGTAACTAAATTTCTGTTAATTGCATGTTGTTCATTCCTACGTGATCTGGTTCATTCTCTTTATCATCTTGAATCATCTTTTTGGTAATTTGAGTTAACGTAGAACTTAATCCTTGGTAAATTGACATGAAATTAGGATTCATATGATTATTAGGTTGCTGGACAGCCACCTTACTCCTGTTGAACAGCGGCCAACTTATGACCGCATATATGTAATACGGCCCAGTAAGGACCATATATCTTATGCATGGGTCATAATGTCTTCTGGATATGCGCGGCCCATTACTTACCGTTCATACCTTAGAGCGGCCTACTGTCAGCCGTTCATTCTTGACATCGTGGGATGAGTTCCAGTCCAATTCCTGTATGCACGGCCCTGTGTTATCCGTATATACCCTTGAGCGGCCTTTGTATGACCGCACATCTCTCGGAGATGAGTTTTATTGTGTTTTGTACTCTTGAATCCAAGGACAGGTTAGTCCTTTACATCTAAACTTATGGACAGTAATTCCTCTGATTAATTGGCCACGAATTTGACTAAATGTCTAGACGGATCTTGGGATCTTGTATCCAATAAATCAATGCCAACGCATCATAAGGGCCCGGTCTGGTCCTGGGGAGAGCGCCCAAAAAATTAGTGAGCCCATGGGATGTTATAATGACATGGTGAGGCATTGCACCGAGTGCATGACTAGCTTGTTGTCTACGACAGAAAAACTCTTGTTACTCTTGTTACTTGATCATGCTTGACTTGTTATCTCTTGTTACTTGCTAGTGGCCATTCCTCGTTACAGTTCTTGTTACACTTGTACATGTTATTCTTGTTAAATTCTAGTTATCTTATATCTCTTGACCTTGCAAGATCTTTTATTTCGTTGTTTCATTGTATCGTCATTTATTTCCTTTATTAGCATGGCATATGAAAATGTTATTAAATTGTTAATCACGTAAACTTGTCTGTTATTTCCTACTGAGCGTCTGCTCATAGTTGTTGTTTCCACCCTTTCCTGGCTGTTCAGGTGATGATGCGCATACCGATGGGGAGGGGCAGGAGTGATACTTTTGAGTGTACTTGTTAGTAGATGCCGAGTTGGCATAGTTGTTTACACTAGTTATTCCTTAGAGTTGTGTTGTACTTTACTGCTTTTTGGAGTCAGTTATTGTATTAGAATCAGTTGGAAGTTATGTTTGATCGTGTGTTAGCAGTGTTGGTTATTGTAATAAAATTTGGAATCTTCTTGATCAATAGATTTACTTCTTTCCATAGCACTTGTATAATTGTTTAGTTTAGAATATTTATTTGATTTCTAGCTAGTTTCTAACTGTACGACCCAATATTTCGCGTCGGGGTGTGACAGTTTAGTTGGTATCAGAGCCCTAGGTTTCACATTCCTAGGTGTTCCTAAGTTCTAGGTTTTTCAAGTTCTAGGGTTCTAAGTGTTATCATAGGACCCCTAACCTTGTTAAGTCTAAGAACCCGACCTGGTGAGATTTGGGTAGAAACTCGGGTTAAGTTCGTATCTTAATTGTGTTATTATCTATCTTATTGAACCTAAGTAATCTATTCCTCGTGTAGGCCATTGAAATGGCAGCAGATCGTGCGGAATGGAGGAACTTGCAGCGTACGGTTCAAGGCCTTACACAGGCTTTACAGCAAGTGGCTCAAGCAGGAGCGACACACCATGGCACTGGTGACTTATATCGAAACTTCCGAGGGATGAATCCGCCGAGATTTGGAGGCTCGACTGACCCTGATGAAGCCGAGCACTGGCTAGATGAGATGGGAAGGATATTTGAAGTAATGCAGTGCAGCAATCAAGAGCGTGTCCTTCTTTCAACCTTTCAACTTGAACGTGATGCAAGAACATGGTGGGATTCTGTGAAGGCTACCCTTGGTGACCAGCAAGTCACATGGGAGGAGTTCGAGGAATTCTTTAACAGCAAGTATTTTTCTGATAGAGTGCAAGAGAAGAAGGCAGCAGAGTTCGCGGCTTTGAAGCAGCGAAGTCTATCCGTGGCAGAATATGAAGCTCAATTTTCTCGGTTATCCCGATATGCTAACCACTTGATATCTACCGAGAAGATGAAGGCCAAGCGCTTTCTCAATGGACTGAGGCTGCATTATATCAACCAATTGGCACCAATGAAAATCTCCACTTATTCTGAGATGGTGAGGAAAGCTCAAGTCCTAGAAGATACTCTAGAAATGACGGAGAGAATCCGTGGAAAAGGTGCAAGAAAGGAACAACCTACGGCTTCCGGGAATATCAAACCCGGGTATGGCAAGAAGAGGCCCATTAGTGGACCTGGTCCGTGGAGTGGTTCTGGATCGTGGAAGGGCAAGATGCCGAAGCATGAAGATAAGAAGCCTGGCCCTATTGTCCCATTCAAGGGCGTGTGCAAGTTTTGTGATCGTCCTGGTCACAAGATGAAGGATTGCTAGCGCAAGCTAGGCGCCTGTCTGCGATGTGGAAGTAGGGAGCACCGTATTCCTGACTGTCCCCTTCTGTCGGAGCATGCTACCCCGGCAAAACCACAAGGCATCAGAAAGCCACAAGGCAAGCTTCAAGCTTTACATGCAGATGAAGTAGGAACCGCCGAGGATGGTGGACTCGTCGAAGGTACTCTTATTATACTCGACAAGCCAGCAATTGTTCTTTTTGATACTGGTGCCACACATTCATTTATTTCTCGAAGATTTACTAAGTCTTTAGCTGTGGAACCTGTTTTGATGAATTCTCCGTTAGAAATATCAACCCCTATTGGTTCTAGATCAGCAATACAGTATTTATATCCTTCTAGTACGGTTATGATTGGTGAATAGAATTTACCAGCTGATTTAGTTTGCATGAACATGAAGGATTATGATGTAATCCTAGGAGCAGATTGGTTGGCTAGATATGAGGCTAATGTTCACTGCAGTTCTAGCTCCGTGTCTTTTACTAGGCACCCGAGACTTTCTTTTGTGGGAGTTAAGCACCATAACTCCGTATCACTCATCTCGGCTCTTCGAGCTGATAAGCTGATGAGACGAGGATGCGAGGCTTTTCTGGCCTTTGTCTGTGCAACCCCTGAGCAGCAGATTGAGATTAAGGACATTTCTATTGTCCGAGATTTTCCTGAGGTCTTTCCAGAGGAACTACCAGGACTTCCGCCTGAGCGGGAAGTTATCTTCTCTATTGATCTCATTCCTGGCACATCTCCTATTTCCAAGGCTCCTTATCGTATGTCTCCTGCAGAACTGAGAGAATTAAAGCAACAGTTGATGGAATTGCTCGAGAAGGGTTTCATTCGTCCTAGTACTTCCCCTTGGGGAGCCCCTGTATTATTCGTCAGGAAGAAAGATGGTTCGATGAGGTTGTGCATCGATTATCGACAATTGAACCAGCAGACTGTCAAGAACAAATATCCATTGCCGAGAATTGACAAACTATTTGACCAGATAGCGGGAGCTCAGTATTTTTCTATGATCGATCTTCGATCTGCATATCATCAGTTGTGGATTAAGGAAGAGGATATCTATAAAACAGCTTTCCACAGCAGGTATGGTCATTTTGAATTTGTCGTTATGTCTTTTGGTCTAACGAATGAACCAACAGCTTTCATGCAGTTGATGAACAATGCATTTCGGCCCTATCTTGATCAATGGGTCATGGTATTCATTGATGACATCCTGATTTATTCCAAGAATGAAGAAGAGCATGTTGAACATCTGAGGATGGCATTGCAACTGTTGAGAGATCATCAGCTATATGCCAAGTTCAGTAAGTGTGAATTCTGGCTGCAAGAGGTGTCCTTTCTCGGACATATCATCACCAAAGAAGGTATTTCTGTTGATCATTCGAAGGTAGAGGCAGTGAAGAATTGGGATCAGCCTACCAGTGTGACTGAAGTTAGAAGTTTCCTAGGCCTGGTAGGCTACTACAGAAGATTCATTCAAGATTTCTCCAAGATTGCGGTACCTATGACAAGATTAACCCGCAAGGAGAACAAGTTTGATTGGTCAGATGATTGTCAGCGAAGCTTTCAGACTTTGAAGGAATGTTTAACTACTGCACCTGTATTGGCTTTACCTTATGGTGAAGGAGGTTTTGTGGTATACACTGATGCTTCAGGTATTGGTTTAGGTTGTGTACTCATGCAGCATGGGAAGGTGATTGTCCTATTCTTCTAGGCAGTTGAGGAAGCATGAAGAGAATTATCATGTTCATGATTTGGAACTAGCAGCATTTGTGTTTGCCTTGAAGATATGGAGGCACTACTTGTATGGAGAAACATTCACAGTGTTTTCAGATCATAAGAGTCTGAAATATTTATTTTCTCAGAAGGAACTCAACATGAGGCAGAGAAGATGGTTGGAGTACTTGAAAGACTTCGACTTCTCGATTGAATATCATCCTGGAAAAGGAAATGTTGTGGCAGATGCATTAAGCCGAAAGCCTGTAGCTAGATTATCAAGTCTCATGTTACAAGAGTGGAAGGTACTGGAACAATTAGCTAGCCTGGATCTGAATGTTGATAATGATCGGGTTATGATTGCACAGATTCAACTTAAGCCTGAATTATTGATGGAAATCAAGTCCTTGCAAGATAATGATCCCGAGCTAGTAGAGATCAAGGGAAGCTTGAGCAGCAGACCTGACTTCATGATGGCTGACGATGGAAGATTGTTATTCCAGGGTAGAACTTGTGTACCTGATGAAGCTGGAATAAAGAACAAGATTCTGGAGGAAGCACATAGATCCAGATATACCATTCATCCTGGAGGCACTAAAACGTTCAAGGATTTGAAGAGATCTTTTTGGTGGCCGAACATGAAAAGGGAAGTTGCAGACTTCGTAAGTAGATGCTTGGTTTGTCAGCAAGTTAAGGCTGAACATTTCAGACCGGCAGGAAAGTTGAAACCACTTGACATACCCCAATGGAAGTGGGAAAGCATTTGCATGGATTTCATTATGGGTCTACCTAGGACTCGTGGTGGATTTGACGCAATATGGGTGATTGTCGATCGATTGACAAAGTCAGCTCATTTCTTACCCATTAAGTCCAAGTGGACAGTTGATGTATTGGCTGCTTTGTATTTGAAAGAAGTGGTAAGGCTCCATGGCATACCAGTCAGCATTGTGTCTGATAGAGACCCCAGATTTACTTCACATTTCTGGAAGGGACTACAAGAGTCTTTGGGTACTCGTCTGAATTTCAGTACTGCTTTTCATCCGCAGACAGATGGACAGACTGAAAGAACCAATCAGATAGTGGAAGATATGCTTAGAGCATGCATGATTGATTTTGGAGGTAGTTGGAGTGATCACTTGGCATGGATTGAATTCGCCTACAACAACAGTTATCAATCCAGCATACAGATGGCTCTTTTTGAAGCATTGTATGGAAGAAGCTGTCGTTCCCCGTTATGTTGGGAGGAGATAGGTGAGAAGCAATGGCTTAGACCGGATCTTATTTCAGAATCATCACAGAACATCCGTATTATCCGAGACTGGTTACAAGTAGCCCAATCAAGACAGAAGAGTTATGCCGACAACAGAAGAAGAGAATTGGAGTTTCAGGTTGGCGAGCATGTATTCTTGAAGGTCTCTCCTACGAGAGGGATTCAAAGATTTGGCATTCAGGGAGAGCTCAGTCCGAGATATATTGGTCCATTCGAGATCCTGGATAGAGTGGGAGAGGTTGCTTACAGACTGGCTTTACCGCCTCAGTTGTCTGGCGTACACAATATTTTCCATGTGTCCATGTTACGGAAATATGTGTATGACCCCACTCACATCATTCAGCATGTGGATTTTGAATTGAAGGAAGATTTGACCTATGAAGAAAGACCTATCAAGATTCTAGACCGAAGCAACAGTAACTCCGGAATCGTTCTATACCTATGGTCAGGATTAAGTGGAGTCGGCGTGGAACCGAAGAAGCTACATGGAATCTGAAGATACTATGCGGAAGCGGTATCCCGACTTATTCTAGGTGAGCTATCTCATTCCCTATCCTCCGTATTTAGTGCGGTGAATTTGGAGGACCAAATTCCTTAAGTAGGGGAGGGTGTAATACCCGATTTATTTATTGAGTTTTATTAATTAAAAATTGAAATAAAATGGTTTAATGCATGCATTTCGGAATTTAATATTTAATTCCTTAGTAAATAGAACTAGTGAAATTTTGACTACCTTATAAAAATCTGGAAAAATGCTAATTGGGTCAAGGACCATTTATTTAACAACTTTATCTTCTGTGGTCGACCCAGCAAAAATCCGTAATTGGGTCTAATCAGTAGATTAAGCCCAAAAGTGCACACTTATCTAACCCTTACCTAACCTTAACTTAAACCGTCAAATTAGAGCTTAATACTCAACCAAATGACCCCAAATCGGTGGCAAATGAAAGGCCATGATCTAAGGATCATTTCCCCTCTATCAATTGATCGAAAACAAAACCCTAAAACGTGCAGTCGGCCGAGTTTGGTTGGGTCAAACATTTCGGCGCCGTTTCAAACACTCACCTTGCATCGTCGATTTCTCCCAGCTCCGAAGGCTCCAGAAGGTGTATGAGCTATAAAAATAAAGCTCTTCAACCCTAGTTTCCTTTGGTAGTAGCGGCAGCCGCAGTGGAGTTCGATCTAGGAGGATCTTGGTCGATTAGTGGAGGTGGGTCGGCATCCCGTCGTCCTCCTTTCTTCATCTTTGTTCCTTCGATTGAGGTAGGCATTCTCAACCAAAATCTGCACATGAGTACATCATTTTGTTCCTCTCGACGAGATCTTTCCATTGGTAGTAAAAGCCCTAAATTTTATTAGGTATCCAGAGAGATCTCGGGGTTTTTTCTGAAGTGCTGTCAAGTTCATTCTTCAATCTAGGTTCATAAGTTCTCTCTTCGATTGAGGTAGGTTATAACAGCCCAAACTCTAATTAACATATATGGATGTAATCAGCAGCATGTTAGCTTTCATTTGACGTAGAAAGCCCTAAATTTTATTGAGCATGTTTAGAGAATTTCTGATTTGAGTAAGAGCAAGTCTAGACTTGGTTTATGATGTGGTCTTTCGAGTTAAATCATGATTTCGAGCTGTTAATCTTGATCCCCATATAGCATGTCATATATGGTTGGAATCAGCATCAAGCCCTCTTTCTTTTGATATATAAAGCCCCAATTTTCATAGACCATGCTTAGAGTATTTCGTGTTTTATTAGAAGCATGCTAAAACTAGGTTTTCAAGTGTTCATCATAGATAGGTTGTGATTTCGATTGATTTTTCGGCAAATTTTGTGTTCCAAATCCTTGTATTATGACCCTAGTATGTCCATCAGGAACCCAGGAGCTTGGGGTTAAGATCCCAGCCCAATTAGACCCCAATTGGGTGAGCTTTCATTGATTTCCAAAGTCACGTTCGGATCTGTGGACGCAGGGGTCGACCCATTGGGTCGACCCATGCTCAAGCAGTTTTTGACTGCCCGAGGGTCGACCCATCCTGCAGCGTGCGGGGGTCGACCCATGGGGTCAACCCATACAGCAGATTTGCAGGGGGGTCGACCCCAGGGGTCGACCCATCACACAGGCAGACCCTGTTTTTGCAGGGGTCGACCCCAGTGGTCGACCCATATGTCAGTAGACCCGTTTTAGTTGTTTTTCGACCCGAGGATCGATCCGGACCATTAGGGGATCAACCCATTCAACCTAGTCCAATTGAAAACTATATTTTGAGGAACCAGTGACCCATACATGTAACCTTATGATCTTAATTTACAATGGTCCCTACATTCAATCATAGTGTAAAATCGTTCCGATTACCATCTCCATTTCAACGCATACAATGGTTAATTAGAAACCCACAAGATTAGAGGTTAATTATGTAACTAAATTTCTGTTAATTGCATGTTATTCATTCCTACGTGATCTGGTTCATTCTCTTTATCATCTTGAATCATCTTTTTGGCAATTTGAGTTAACGTAGAACTTAATCCTTGGTAAATTGACATGAAATTATGATTCATATGATTATTAGGTTGCTGGACAGCCACCTTACTCCTGTTGAACATCGGCCAACTTATGACCGCATATCTGTAATACGGCTCAGTAAGGACAGTATATCTTATGCATGGGTCTTAATGTCTTCTGGACATGCGCGACCCATTACTTACCGTTCATACCTTAGAGCGGCCTACTGTCAGCCGTTCATTCTTGACCTCGTGGGCTGAGTTCCAGTCCAATTCCTGTATGCACGGCCCTGTGTTATCAGTATATACCCTTGAGCGACCTTTATATGACCGCAAATCTCTCGGAGATGAGTTTTATTGTGTTTTGTACTCTTGAATCCAAGGACAGGTTAGTCCTTTACATCTAAACTTATGGACAATAATTCCTCTGATTAATTGGCCATGAATTTGACTAAATGTCTAGATGGATCTTGGGATCTTGTATCCAATAAATCAATGCCAACGCATCATAAGGGCCCGGTCTGGTCCTGGGGAGAGCGCCCGAAAAATTAGTGAGCCCATGGGATGTTATAATGACATGGTGAGGCATTGCACCGAGTGCATGACTAGCTTGTTGTCTACGACAGAAAAACTCTTGTTACTCTTGTTACTTGATCGTGCTTGACTTGTTATCTCTTGTTACTTGCTAGTGGCCATTCTTCGTTACAGTTCTTGTTACACTTGTACATGTTATTCTTGTTTAATTCTAGTTATCTTATATCTCTTGACCTTTCAAGATCTTTTATTTCGTTGTTTCATTGTATCATCATTTATTTCCTTTATTAGCATGGCATATGAAAATGTTATTAAATTGTTAATCATGTAAACTTGTCTGTTATTTCCTACTGAGCGTCAGCTCATAGTTGTTGTTTCCACCCTTTCCAGGCTGTTCAGGTGATGATGCGCATACCGATGGGGAGGGGCAGGAGTGATACTTTTGAGTGTACTTGTTAGTAGATGCCGAGTTGGCATAGTTGTTTACACTAGTTATTCCTTAGAGTTGTGTTGTACTTTACTACTTTTTGGAGTCAGTTATTGTATTAGAATCAGTTGGAAGTTATGTTTGATCGTGTGTTAGCAGTGTTGGTTATTGTAATAAAATTTGGAATCTTCTTGATCAATAGATTTACTTCTTTCATAGCACTTGTATAATTATTTAGTTTAGAATATTTATTTGATTTCTAGCTAGTTTCTAACTGTACGACCCGATATTCCGCGTCGGGGCGTGACACCCTCGGCTCCGGTCGAGGGGGGAGCCGAGCCAGCATCATCACCGACTGTAGGAGCAGCCCCAACCTCCTCGGCCCCCTCTTGCTCGGCGGGTGGGAGAGCTCACCCTCTAGGGTCGGCCCCATCATCCTCGACGGAGGGGTGAGCCGAGGCAGGGTCGCCTTCGACTACGGGGGCGGCCCCGGCCTTCTTGGCCCGCTTCCTAGCCTTCACGGCGTCCCGGATCATGCCCTCCACGGGATCCTTGCGCTTGGACCCCCGTGACCTGGAAGACCCCTCCCGGGCCTTCCCCTTGCTCCTATCTCGGGCTCGGGAGCGACCCGTGGGAGCAGCCGACTCATCGGCAGCCGTGTCTTCGTCGAGGTCGATCACCTCTGCAGTCTCCTCCAAAGCTGGCCGCCTGGCGCCTGCGCAAAGGAAGATATAATCAAGAGAAGAAACGAAGGCCTCATCGCCCAACCAGAAGGTTAGCTCATGATGTCCGTACCTATCGGCTTTAGCCGTTGGAGAAGGCATCGCTCGATATTCTCCGGAGTCACCAGTTCCTCCGTAGACTGGCGATGCTCCAACAAGATGACCGCATACTTCTCCACGTCCGGAGGAAACTCGTCCTGCCTCGAAGGAATGTTCGGATGGAAATTGGGGATTATGGGACACCTCCAAGTCTCCTCCACCGAAAAAATCCCCACCCAGAAGAACTGAGTTTTCCACCCCTTATGCGAAGAATCCTTCGCCGCCAAGGAGACACAGCTCCTATTCCGCCTCGCCTGGATGAAATAGAAGCCCTTCCCGACCGAGGGATGTGCCTTCAACTCAAAAAAATAATGAAAGACGTCCAAGGAAGGAGGAACCCCGCATTGACGGCAGAGGATGCGAAAGGCGGAAAGAAGAAGGTAAGAGTTGGCTACCAACTGTACGGGCGCCAACCGAAAGAAATTGAGAAGCTTGAGAACAAAGGGCTCGAAGGGAAGGCAAAACCCACCCTTCCACGACAGAAGAAAGGTGCAGATGTGGCCCGTACGAGGGTCCAGGCTCGTCTCGTGCGGGGCAGCCGTGACGAAGAAAAACTTATAGGGCAGACGAAACTGGTGCTCCATCCGTTTCACCTCCCCCTCCCCCAGTTCACTACAGTTTGGAGCCGTCGCCCTCGCTACAGGCTCGCCCTCCCACTATTCGACATCCGACGCTGATCCGCCATGGAATCCGGAGAGGAACTTGAAGAAAGATGCTCTCGGGACCCCGAAGACTCTGGAGGAAGGGGAAGCTGTCAGACTGCCTCTGCAGTTATCTCCGCCAACTCCGCGAATGCCGCTGCAAGCCTCTGCTCTTTCATCGTGTCCTCACGATGCATCAAAGAGCCCCAAAAGCAAGCGCGAAGGAGAGCCAAACCTTAAAAACGGAGGGAGTCTGGAGCGACGACAAGCGCACAACGCCTATATTCCCACGCGGAAGGCGGCGCATCATTCCGACCTCCGAGAAAAGGGGGCCCCTTCAGTTCAAATCCGTCAGGATCATCATTATTACGGGGCCAGGTGACCACGACACGTGGCTTCTTAACACCGCCAGATCTCCACCCACCTGAGCCACGCTGGTCCAAAATCCTAAACAGCTACTCTTCCGAGCTTACCAAAGCTCGGGAGTAGGAGGGGGACAAGTGGAGAGGGGGATTTCTGTAGCCCATCTAAGAGCAGCCGGACTAGGTCCATCAGGACCAAACGAGGCCCAGATCATCTAAGTGATAGCCCCACATGGCCCACTTAGACTAAAAAAGCCTAATAAGATCACTCGGGATCAAACCCTTTCTCGGCGGCACTTAGGCTCGGAAGGCCCGAGCGTCGGTCAGGTCGGAGGAAGACCCACGCCCGATCTATCCTCTCGCCGGGATAAAGGCTAGCGCTCAGCACCCACTCCGACCGATCCTCATTCGAGCTATGCCTATCGCCCGGATAGGGTTGGCACTCTTCATGCTTAGGTTGACCGATGATTTGCTTATCCACACTATCGTTGAGAGCCCTTTATGAGCAGGAGTTTATGAGGATAAGGGACTCATGACCCCTCAAGGCTATAAAGATCCCACGATGAGGACGTAAAGAGCCCACGTTGAGGACGTAACTCCCGTCTGAAACTCCTCAACTTACGGGACTCATGAGACCGGCGCACTATTTAAACCTGGGACTCCCTCCAGCGAAAGGTAAGGCCAACACACGCCTAAAACTCCCTGAGCAGGAACCACTTCACCACCTTGGTGTAGAGGGATCTCGTGCCTCTTTTTCCTCCTCCCTTTATAGCTTCCACCATTGCTCTACTGACTTAGGCATCGGGGGGTCTACCCCAGGGAACCATCCCTAGGCCCCCTGATCCATTTCCCTTCCTTGCAGTTCACTGTTCGGTGATCATCTCCCCAGCTTAGGACCAGCGCGAGATCACGCCTCTTCATAGTTGTTTTTGGTGGACGAGATAGAGGTAAGATCATTGAAGCGGAAAAATAGGTAAAAATTCTGAAAACTCAATTGATAGTGTCTTTTAGTTGGTGGTCTGAATCATAATCTCTTGAGTATTAGCCAATTTTGTGACAAATGTTACAAAGTATTTTTTGAATCATCACATTGTTCGATTGTTGATAAAATTTCAAACTAAATAACGTTCATTGGAAATAGTAACAATAATGTTTATACGATTGATTT
Source organism: Amorphophallus konjac (assembly GCA_022559845.1). Lineage (NCBI taxonomy): Eukaryota > Viridiplantae > Streptophyta > Magnoliopsida > Alismatales > Araceae > Amorphophallus > Amorphophallus konjac. The sequence goes on along the minus strand of CM040126.1, from coordinate 122,347,957 downwards.
AAATGAAGCATCAAGTAGTAATCTCTGTTTACTTGCAAATAACTCTGACGATGCTTGGCTATGGCACCGTCGTCTAGGACATGCAAGCTTCAATGTTATCTCCAAACTATCAAGAAAAAAATTAGTTTTAGGCTTGCCAAACTTAAAATTTGAATCCAATAAAATCTATGAAGCATGCAATAAAGGAAAACAAACCAAGAATTCATTTAAATGTAATAACATTGTCACCACTGAAAGACCCTTGCAACTTCTCCATTTGGACCTACTAGGACTTATAGTATTGGAGGGAAATTATATAGATTTGTTAGTTGATAACTTTTCACGATACTCATAGGTGTTTTTTTGGCACATAAAAATCAATTTTTACAGGAATTTGAAGTTTTTTGTCGAAAAGTACAGAATGAGAATGACTACTACATATAAACTATTCAAAGTGACCATGGTAAGGAGTTTGACAATCATGAGTATAAAGAATTTTGCCGGAAGCATGGGTACTCTCATAATTTCTCAGCACCAAGGACCCCTTAACAAAATGGAGTCGTTGAAAGGAAAAACAGAAGACTCGTGGACATGGCAAGAACTATGTTATCCGAAAATGATCTTCCAAGGTATTTTTGGGCCGAAGCAGTTAGCATGGCTTGCTATATCAGGACCGTACCTTTGACTAACTGCGATGCTTCTGCTTCAACGCAGGTGATATGCGCGACGCGGCCCCTTAGTCTTGGTCTTCCCACACTAGCTGACTGCGACAAGGGTGGAGGCTGCATTTGTTGCTGAAACTGCAGCTGCTGTTGGGAATAAGACTGCTGGGGCTGAAATTGGGGCTGGAACTGAAGTGGCTGCTGGGGCCTTTGGGGGCAATCACGAGCCAGATGCCCCTGTTGATCACACCTGAAATAGACCACCGGCACCTGGCACGGTCTACCGAAATAAAAACTGTGGCACCGTGGACACGCTCCTCGCTGTCCACCCATGGAACTTTGATGTTGATACGATGTGGGCTACGGCACGCTACCCAAAGAACTCTGCCTCTGGTCTGACTGCTCCTGGCGCCTCCAGCCAAAACCCCTTTTGATAAACTTCCTGATTCTAGAACCAAAGGATGAAGATCCTAATGCCGAAACCGCTGAGGGGGACGGTCCTGACCTGCCTGGCTCCTAACAGAACGACCCGGTCTGATTGCACCTACCCTGACCTGAGTTGCTCTTGAGTTCTTGCCAATTCAATCTCCAGACTCACGGAGGCTTGATTCTCTGCTTCCATACTGCTTACCGAGGTGGCCGCAATCACATGCCTGAGCTCAGCTTTTAGTCCTCTAATGAACTGCTGGGTCCTCAGCCTTTCATTTGCCATAATGTGAGGTGCATAATGACCCAACTCCATGAATTTGCTTCGATACGGAAGTATGGTCAGGTCTCCTTAGGTCAGTTCCATAAACTGATACATCCTCTGAACTTTGATGGGCTCATGGCTATAAGCACGCTCAAGTGCCTCAATAAAGTCTTGCCAGAAGATCTCCCGGAGTGGACGCGACTGAAACACTGATCTCCACTCTGAATTCCACCACGACCCTGCCGGCCATTGCATTTGATAGGCAGCCAAAAGAACCTTCTCATCCTCAGGACATTCCATGGAACGAAAAATCCTCTCCATCACATCAATCCACTCTCTGACCACATCCGGGTCTGATTGCCCTTCAAACTGCGGTGGGCGAAACTTCAAAAACTCCTTCAATGCTTGGCCACGATCCCCTTGAGATGCAGAACTTTCGCCGGTTCCCTTGCCATATTGTTGAAGGTAGTGCTGGTAAAAGCCTTCCACGAACTCCTCACGCCCTGGAGCTCCTCTAGCCGCTCTCGCCATAGCCGGTGCCCTACTCTGTGCCTCTTGCTCCTCGTCTGGTGGCTCTTGTAGAGTGCAGACCCTCCTTCTGGGCGCCATGATCTTCTAGTATACACACAAAAATCAACTACAAGGTCAATAAAACAAGCGGATCCTAGGCCAGTTGCCAACGGCGCTGCACTTCCTGGACATTCTGGATAGCCACAATCGCTCTAGATTTCTACAAACCCTCACAACACCGCTCTGATACCATCTGTAACGACCCAAGATCTGAATACCGGGAGGGAACCCGATATTGCTTGGATCTTGGCCCGCCGCCCACAAGCCGGGGCTCGGAAGGACTAAAAAGGGGTGTGGGAGTGTGTAGGAATCTAAAGTTATTGCGGCGAACAACAACTTAACATAATTAAAGTGCTAGAGTTAAACTATTACAATGGTTAATAAAAATACACAGTTCATTAATACATAGTCCAGAATTTACATGTCCATTCATAAGTGCTGAAGATAAAGGAGTACAAAACTACAGGCATACGCCACCTTGGCCAACTGGAAGAAGCTACTGACCACCGGTACTGCGAGCCGCCCTCAAGGTGCTGAGGGTGAGCTGCGCCTCACCTGAAAATACAGGGGTGAGCCTCGTCTCATCGGCTCAGTAGGGGTCACACGTATCCCCCACCTCTACCGGTAAACATACAAAGCTAGGAACATCAGTAAGGAACGATAAATGATAGAATTTTATAAATAAAATGGTGACTACACTAAGCAGAAATTAAAGCAGTGAAACACGACCACAAGATAAAGCCGCACAGCTAACTACCTCGGCTGCCCTATCACGAATCACATCGTAAGAAAAACTAGGCTACTACACTCGTGTGTCAGGAGGTCCTATCCACCAGAAGCAAGGATTGGAGGCGTCCCCTGACGTCTTACACCACAGCCCATGCGTCTCCCTACTAGCCCCAGGCAGACACTGAGACACCGTACATGGAACATAAACAAGGGTCTAGTCGGGGCCGTGCTCGTCAGCACGTGTCCGAGGTCCCCGACCATGTGTGCACACATTGACAGACTATATAATGCCAGGCCCTCTAGCTGGTTTTTCTCCCGGCCTGGGCTCGAGCCACTATAGGGGAGGCCCTACGGTAACCAGCCTAAAAACTGTCTCTCTCACGGGACTAGCTCCCCACCTCCCCCGGGTGGGTCGGCACACGCGTGCCTAGGCAAGCTATGACTAGTGGTAAGGTCACTCTAAGTGAAGAACCCGTCGTGAAAACATCAACACGACGCAAACCTACGGATACACGCATATCACATGAGACATGAGGCTAATCAATAAGCATACGGGCCGCCGAGGTTATAAATATGGGAATCCATATCTTATTTTAGTTCCCCACCATGGGCTAGTCCTATATTTAAATCCCACGTCATTGGGTGCCACACCATGGGGCTGCCCTCATGGAGTTAGACGACTCAATTCAAGCACATTTTATCCATATTTACTATTAATTACGGTCTGGGGAGTGAAACCATAAGCCCAGGGCCTAAAACCCGCTTATTCTACACTACCCAGGGGAGATCGGTCGACCGACGCAGGCCGATCGGTCGACCGAGATCTCCAGGGACCAAGGGTCCCTGAACGGGGTTGACCCTCCGTTCTCAGGCCACCCAGGTTCGGTCGACCGGCGCAGGCTGGTCGGTCCACCAAAACCTGGGCAGTTCCCCCCTTGCGTCTGCTGCCTGGAACGGTCGACCTATTGGTCGACCATTTCCGGCGGGATGCGACCGAGAACCCCCTTCTTGGGGTCCGACTAGGCTCGAAAGACCACCATTTCACGCGGGAACCACGGGGAATCATTTCTCGACCTTCGGGAACACATTTAGAGCCTAAAGAGGCTCAACGGATTCGCCGTTCACCCTAAAACATGAAAATTTCCCCCAAACTGATCGAAACCCGCTCATTCTCACCCGGAACTACTCGAAACGAAGGGGAAAGCACGGGGAGAGGTAGATGGTCCATCCCCCTACCTTGAGACGTCGCTTTGCCACCTCAAACCGCATCGAACAATGCCGTTTCCATGACCAAACCCGGCGAAACTCCACGAACCGCAACCCCACCGCACGGCCTTCGCCTCCATGCCTCATGAACCACGCATGCAGCACCTCCTGAACCTCATCGCGCCTTCCTCGCAGCCGTCCGTCTGTAGCCGGCGGAGAGAGGGAGAACGAGAGAGAGAGGGCAGGGGCGATCGCGTGAGAGAGTGAGGGAGAGAGAGGGGTGCGTGGGTTTTAAAAAAATATTTTTGGGTTTATATAAAAACCCCAAAGAAAGTAAAATCATGTAAATGCCCGAATCTTTTATAACTTCACCCATTTAATTCTAAAATTCCACATAAACCAACCATAATTCATCTTAAAATTCCTAAAACAATCCGGGACTTGCTGAACATCAACAAGGAATGGATCCGGCATCCTACTACGTGGGAATCCGAATTCCGGGGCGTTACAATGTGGCACAAGCAGAACAAAATCCAGAAAATCAAGAGGATCAAGTACCACAAGCATCATAGCAGGAGCTGCCCAATCAATGGACATTTCACAAATACCATCTGGGGGAGAACATAATTGGTAATGTGGAAGAAGGCATGAGAATAAGAGCCTCACTCAGAGAAGTGCAAAATTTTGATTATCTTGCCCTACTTTCATAATTTGAACCCAAAACTATAGAAGAAGCGTTATCAGATGATTCTTGGATTTTCGCTATGCAGGGGGAGTTACTCCAATTTTAAAGGAATGAGGAGTGGTTCCTTGTGTCTCGCCCTAAGGATCACCCAGTGATCAGAAGTAAATAGGTTTTTTGAAACAAACTCAGCGATCAAGGGGTGGTAATTAGGAATATGGTCAGGCTGATAGCCAAAGGCTATAGTCAAGAACTAGGAATCTATTTTGATGAATCATTTGCTCCTGTAGCTAGGTTGAAGGCCGTGAGAATCTTACTTGCTTTTGCTTGTTCAAAAAATATCAGGTTATTTCAGATGGCTGTCAAAAGTGCGTTCCTAAATGGATTTGTCAAGGAGGAAGTGTACGTGGAATAACCAGATGGATTCGAAGACAATCAATTTCCCAACCACGTATACAAGTTGGACAAAGCACTATACGGTATGAAACAAGCACCCCGGGCCTAGTATGATAGACTTATAGGGTGTTTAGGAATAATTTTTTTAAAAAAACTCTTTCTATCTTAAAAATTATGACGTATCAATTTTTAACCTAAGTTTTAAAATTGATAAAAATAAGTCACTCTATGTTTGGCAAAAACATCATAATTTTTTAGGACCATTATGGCGAGAACTCCGCACGACTCCTCCTCCCCCTTCTCCAAGCGCCACTTCTAGTGGATTATCAAGAAGGCCGGCACCGGGGGGAAGTAGCTTGACGGTGACAAGGAACAGGAGACCCTCATCTTCACCACCACCACCTCCTCCTCCACTAGTGGCAGTGAGGAAGGCGCCGCCGCCGTCCCTGCTCCCGCCTCGAAGAAGAAGCACCTGGGCGCCGGGCCGACCATCGTCGCAATCTCCAGGTTCCAGGCGGCCTTCATGTCGGCGATCGTCGCTGGGAGGCTCCACCGGCTGGATGGGGTCCCGGGTGACGGGCACCTGTGGACGCACTTTTTATTTAAGATCGTTGTTTATTTGTTTATTGGGTTTATTAAGTGCGTGGGCGTGCCAGTCACAAAGTGACGATTTATTGTGCGCTCAATCTGACTAGTCAGACGATTGTGTAGTTCGTGTCGGGACTGAGGACCCGCCGTACCGTGAAGGCTACGACGTTAATTACATCCCCTCGGAGAGAGGAAAACCCTTGATTGATTGCCAGGAAAAGGGGCCCGATGGCCAGGAAATTAATGCATAGAAAAACTATTAAGAAATGCTGAAGTCCTCGCACGAGGGTGTGAAGAAAGTATCTGAGCCTATGTCGGTCATGTGTTGATCATTTTAATGTTTGGACGAATGTTCGGCTTGAGAATAGCATAATCGTTGCGGGAAAACCGGAACATGTGTACGTCGGGATACGACAGATTTATTGTTCAAAGGAATGGAAAACGTCCAATTAAATCCCCGGTTAGAGCGGTCGGAAACCGAGAAGTTTGTCGGCCCGAAGCAAGATCAAGCTGCGACCATACTGCGGTGGGCCCCCCGCGCTCGAAGTCGGGCTCGCGTGGGCATCGTCAATGTTCTCGGTGCAAAGGGGGCAACGGGAAAGTGTCTCGGGACTAGATTCTGAAACGAAGACATGTGCAGAGATAGCTAGCTATAGGCCTAGGATGTGGGTCAGGCAATGACCATGGTTGGGGCGAACCCGAGGTCCAAACGCGACTCACGAAGGTCTTATTGATATTCCCATGCAAAGGTTCCAGGGATGACGAGAGCCTTCTCGTTCCATTCAGATTTTGTCGGTCATACACGGACCCTTTTATGTTCGGACAAAGATGCGTATAGAAAACAAGATGGTGACGGAGCGAATCCGAGCAAATGTCTGCCGTGAGTATGGCAAGTTTAATGCAAGCGCGGGATTAGATCCCGGTATATATGTCGGTCGCTAACGGACCATTCATCGTTAGACGAGAGTCCGCATTTGAAGCGTCGAAGACAACGACAAAACCACACGGATGTCTGCCGTAGGTATGACAAGTTTAATGTGGGTGCGGGATAAGATCCCGATAAAGACGGGTCGAGCTAACGAACTATCGGCCCGGGATAAGATCGGATCATGGTCACGTTCGGGCGAGGGCTCCCGAGATCCAAGTCTTACCTAGTGGGGCATCATTGCTTTTCTCTTCAAACACAGTCCGGGGAAGCGGATTGTTAGGTGTAGAGCCCAAACTCGCCAACGTGCGCCCTCGCACGCGGATCGACCTGCGCGGTCAGGTCGCGGGGTTCGACCTGTCCGGTCCGGTCGCAGGGGTCAAGGAGGCAGTGCCCCCGGAACAAAATTTTAATTAAGGCGCGGGTGATAGAGTTTCTTTTATTCTTTTATTAGCATGATTGACCTTTTATTATTATTATTATTGCCTATTTATTCCCCTTTGTATTAAGGAGGCGCGCTGGTTTAGCGAAGGAAGAGGATGGCGCCGTTTTAGAGTTCAAAGGAGGAAATGGGGCGCCGTTTTAAGGTGAACAGTGAAGGACAAATGCGTGCCGATTTAGGACGTTAAAGGGGGGGGGGGCGCCGGTTTAGAGGGCGCCGGATTAGCAGGATGCCAAGGGCAAGGAGGGCGCGCCGTTTTAACGGGATGCCAAAGGAAATAAGGGCGCGCCGCTTTTGGCCGCGCCGGAATAGGATGTGTAGGAAGAGGGGTATACAATCAAATTGGCGCACCGGTTTAGAGGGCGCCAGATTAACGGGATGCAAAGAGGGTGATGGGGTTCTGAGAGGAAAGTTGAAACGGCGTGAAGGAACAGTGGCCGTGCTGTTTTAAGCCACACCGGGATAGCTGTGCGGGGGGTGTTTCGAAGCCCTGTTTGCTGCGTTCTCTTTTATTTCACCCGTGGATGGGTTTTATGATTCGTTTATTGACTGTTCTTGATGTTCTTGGCCCCTGGCGGGAATCGGGCAGCACCTCCCCCGGACCTGGGCTTGCCAGAGAGAAGCGAAGGCCACCAAACAGATTGCTCCGGGGTGACCCTCAAAACATCGGAGTGGCCTCACGGCGGTCCGAACCCAAATGTGAGTGTGGAGCGCTCGAGGGCCAGCCTACGAGAGCGACCACGACTCACGGGCGATGATTCTTCAGCACGAGACAGGTGTATGCCACAAGAGGCCATGAATGTTCACCCTTCATATGGGTTCCTTTGAAGACCATGCCATGGGAAGGCAAGCTTCGAGAGGCCCTGGGTGAGCGAAAGATAGGGAGATGCGGAGAGAAAACAATGGCATAAGAATGTTACGCAAACTTTCAAAACGGGGACCTTCTTCTTATTCACCTGTAAAAAGGGAGATACATGAGGGGAGACACTTCCCCATGGTGGAAGAAAACATAAACAAAAGGGGAGGTGGAGTTACAGTGGTAAAAGGGGGGGGGGGGGCGAACAAGACCCAAACCCGACCCCTGAGCTCACCTCCCTTCTCTCACCCCTTTCCCTCTTTCACCCACGGGCGCCTGGCTTACTCTTCAGATGGCCTTCTCCTCCACGAGCGAAGACGGCCAGCTCCCTTTTTCTTCTTCTCTCTTTTTCTTCTGCGCACACACACCCTTCTTTGTCTTGAAAGCTCCCCTTTTATAGAGTGGCGCCTGGGGATAGGGTGGTTACTGCCACTTCCGCCTCATCCGCAACGAAGCTTGGGGTTGATTGGTTGCGCTGGACGCCGTTGATTCGTCCCGTACACTGCTGCTCGTCCGAGGATGGGATGCTCAGAGATTTGTCGGAGCTTGCCTTGCTGCCACTGCTTATGTGCTGTCGAACGGAGCCAAAGATAGAGCATCGGGCATTGAATGTTCTCTGTGCATCTCATTTATGCCGAACAGAGTATCGGCTGGCGGATGGGATGGCCGTCGAGTTAAAACGGAGCGAGGGAAGGTAGTCGCGCCGATTAAACGTCACTAGTGGGTGTAAAAAGGCGCGCCGATTAAGCATTGAAGGGCCACGCCGTTTTAAAATTTGAAGGAGAAGCTTTTAAAATGTGCAAAGTTGTGTTGTTAAAACGGCGTGGCAGGGGAGGCGCGCCGGTTTAACCCTTTGCAAAGGGGGGAGATGGGAAATGGTGCGCCGTTCTTAGTGGAGCCGTATTAAGGTGTAGAAGGGGGCATTTCCTTCAAATGGGCACGCCGGGTAAGTCGTGCACAAGGGGGGCGCGCCGATTTTAATGGTGTATGGGGATGGCGCCGTTTTAACAACCAACCAAGGAATAAAGAGGAAAGGGGTGCGCCGGTCTTAGCGGCGCCGTTTTAAGTGCATATCGTGCCGGTTTAAGCACCAGATGGATTCTTTTCAAGGTCGACGCCGTTTATATGAATGTTGGCATTCCCGAAATGTTCCTGTTGGGATGTATGGCCTCCGTAATATTCTGCTCGTAGCCTCCGGGACTCGGTCCCAGACTTTGCGTGACTTCCGATGCATGCTGAGACTGTGCCGAAATTCCTGGCTCTTCTTTGATTCAGCTCTCGGCGTGGCTGGCTGTAGAGTTGTTGCTGTATCTTCCGTCCGGGGGGCTCCCTCATCGGCTAGCTGTCCACCAAGCGAGTCCTCGTCTTGATCGGGCGAGGTATAATGTTTATTCGACATTTTCATCTTCGGCTTACTCTCGAGTGTCGAGACGTGCATGCCGTATGATCATCATTGATATTTTTTGACGTCCACAAATGCCCCCCACTTGCGGGTGGCGCAAGCGAGGAATGAGTGCGCGGGGCTCGCGAGTGTAGAGTTCTTTGAGAAGATATATGTTCTCCCGGGCTAGTGGCATATCGGTCTGGTGCTGATTCACGGGAGAGCGCTCACTCCTTCAGCGAAAGGATGAGGGAACCGCTCCACCGCGTGCGCACGTGGGCTGAGAGTCCTTTTGTTCATTGACTCGAATGGGAGGTCCGAGCCGGAGCCAATGTGGTTTCTTTTTGTTCATCGACTTGGACGGAAGGTTCGAGCCGAAGCAAAGGAGGTTTTTTGTTCATCGACTTGGACGAAAGGTCCGAGCTGAAGCAAAGGAGTTCTTTTAGTTCATCGACTTGGACGGAAGGTCCGAGCCGAAGCAAAGGAGTTCTTTTTTTTTATCGACTTGGACGGAAGGTCCGAGCCGAAGCAAAGGCGTTTTGCTCATCGATTTGAACGGAAGGTCCGAGTCGATGGTTAATTCACCGGTGGGACTTGAGATTGCAATACTGGGGTGGTTTATTCATTGGCACGGGGTTAGTGCCAAAGCAAGGGTTTTTTTGTTCATGGCTTCCGACGTAAGGTCTGGGCCACTAGTCTATTCGTCGGTGAGACTTAAAATATTTTGATCTCCGGCGGGACTTGACGAGTTGACATCCCTCGGAGGCTTCGATGATGATTTTTTTATTCTCTCTCTCTTTTCCTTCTTTGTTTGTTTTTTCTTCTTCTCTTTTTTCTTCTCTTTTTTTTCTTCTTTCTTCTTCTCTTCTTCTTTTTTTTTCCTTCTCTTCTTTTCTCTTCTCTCTTTTTGAACAACTTTGTATAGCTGTCGGCACGGACACCGATAATGAGACAGCTGTCGGCATGGAAGCCGATAATGGGATAGCTGTCGGCTAAACGTCGATATTTAGATAGCTATCGGCATGAAAGCCGATATTTAGATAGTTGTCGGCATGGAAGCCGATAACGGGATAGCTGTCGGCTAAACGCTGATATTTAGATAGTTGTTGGCACGAAATCCGATATTTAGATAGCTGTCGGTAGGGAATCCGATATTGAGATAGCTGTCGGTCATACAAGCCGATATTGAGATAGTTGTCGGTCATACAAGCCGATATTGAGATATCTGTCGGCACGGAAGCCGATATTGAGATAGCTGTCGGTCATAGAAGCCGATATTGAGATAGCTGTCGATCATACAAGCCGATATTGAGATAGTTGTCGGTCATACAAGCTGATATTGAGATTGCTGTCGGCACGGAAGCCGATATTGAGATAGCTGTCGGTCATACAAGCCGATGATGAGGTAGCTGTCGGCGTGGAAGCCGATAATGAGATAGCTGTCGGCATAAAAGTCGATAATTAGGTAGCTGTCGGCATGGAAGCCAATGACGAGATAGCTGTCGGCATGGAAGCCGATGATTAGATAGCTGTCGGCATAAAAGCTGATAATTAGGCAGCTGTCGGCATAGAAGCCGATATTGAGGTAGCTGTCGGCATGGAAGCCGATGATTAAAGAGATTATTTTTTGGTTTGTTCCTTTCTTATTTGTTGTGTGTTTGTTCTTTTTATTTGTTTCTTTTTTGTTAGTTTCCTTTTGTTTGTGCTTTTTATTTGTTTGTTATTTTTGTTTGTTTGTTGGTTTTTTTTGGTTTGTGTTTATTGTTTGTTTGTTTATTTGTTTGTTTGTCTGTTCCTTTGTTTATTTATTTCTATTGTTTGTTTCTTCTTTTGTTTGCTTATTTTTGTTTGTTTGTTTGTTTGCTCTCTTGTTTGTTTGTTTCTTGTTTGTCTGTGTTTATTATTTGTTGGTTTATTTGGTTGTTGGTTTATTCTTTTGTTTGTTTATTATTTTTTGTTTGTTTGTTCGTTCCTTTTGTTTGTTTGTTTCTTTTTTGTTTGTTGTTTGTTTGTTCTTTCTTTTTTGTTATTTGTTTGTTCTTCTTTTTTTTGTTATTTGTTTGTTTGTTTTGTTTGTTTATTTGTTTCTTTTGTTCATTTATCTGTTTCTTTGTGTTTTTAAGCACGCAAGCATTCGCTAACATCAAGCATCAAATAGATACATAGTATGTCCCCTATATCGAGGGTAGGGTAGGGATGAAGCACCGAATTCACAGACCACATGCGGCTCACGAGTCATAACTAAAAGAGCTGTGCATTCGCCGAAAAGGCATCACATCACCTCTGCGTATAGTTTAAATCACGATTTCCACCCAAAACAAATGTTCCGTGGTGTGAGAGTGCAGGCACGTGAGCCGTGGCCCCAAAACATAGGGATGTGCAGACGTTCTAAGCAACACTAAAGGATTGCTCTACCGCCTACGTGTACATTTCAGACTTTCGACTTTTGGTAGCTTCACACAGCCCCCTTATTTATTTTGGGCTTCCAGACTTCACCGTTCGGCGCGAGTTTCCTCATTTGTTTCAGTGGGGATTCCCGACTACTAGGATTCATCCTTGGCCGTAATTCGCTTCACCATTTTCGCGCGAGTCTCCTCATTTGTTTCAGTGGGGATTCCCGGCTACTTGGATCCATATTTCATTTCTTCATCATTTTTTTTACATACATTTTTTTTAAGGAGGCATGCAGCTTTTTCCTCACGATTACCGTTCATGCGAGCGTAGGAAACTCAAGTATCCCCAGAGTGTTGGGAAGAAATTCCGCGCTCCCTACAGTTAGAAACCACTGATCGCATTGTGCGTAAAGTGTGGGAACATCGTCTCTGTTAGGGTGCTATGCCCGGATACAGAGGGGGTGAATGTATCCTACTACGAATAATGCCCAATTCAAAAACTCAGATGCTAGGCAAGTTCCGGAATTAAGCAAATTCGATTAAACAAAATAACAAGCAGATGGAGCGTGCCTATTCAAGCATCTAGCAGAAGCAACTCAAGCAATCAAACCACTGCTCAATAGATTTTTAGGTGGTTCGGTCCTCCAGACCTACATCCACCCCTCACTCCCAACCGGAGTGAGGATTCCACTAGCTCACGCTAGAAACCGCAGACTCAGTCTGCAACAAATGCTGCCAAACAGCTTGACCAGGGGAACACGCTCCCCTCTTCCTCCCAACCGGAGGGACACCCCAAGTGACTTTCAGCCACTTGGAAACCAGAGACCGAAGTCTCTCTTCCTCCAGACCAGGAGGGAACCAACCGGTGACTTCCATTCACCAGCAAACCAGAGGTCGAAGACCTCTCTTCCTCCCAACCGGAGGGACACCTGGACTTGCAACCACAAGCCCAGAACCGGAGGGCTAGCCTCCCTTCCTCTAACCAGAGGGAACCCACAAGTGACAACCTATCACTTGCAACCCGGAGATCAGATCTCCCTTCTCCTGAATCAACAGGAGGAACCCGATCCCCAACAGGGCAATCGGAAGACCAAAGATAATCAGAAAAACAAAGGAAACATAATAAACGAAAATAACACAGCAATCAGAAAGCTGTAAAAGATGAAAACACAAATGTGGCTCTTAATGGAGCTGACTGGCCTGGATCTGATCCACGGTCCAGTAGGAACAAGTCTTCAGATGAAGCTTCCCATCTCTCGTTCTCTCTTCTTCTTTCTCTTCCTTTTCTTCTCTGCTTCCTTCTCTCACTCGCGAGCTCTCTCTCTTTCTCTTTTTACTTTTGTAGCTTCTCTCACTCTACCACTCTTCTTTTTCTTCTTCTTCTCTTCTCACTGGCACTATCTCTCTCTCTTTTTCTTCTTCTGCTCTCACTCTCACTCTCTTCTCTACTCTCTTCTTTTCTTCTGGATCGAAGGGCTTTCTACTCTTAAGGCTTTTTCTTCGATAATTTCTTCAGAGGATGAAGACCCATATATATAGCAGCAGCATCATCATCACCCCCGATGTGTGACCTCCACATTTCCAGCCCTAAGTATTCGGACCACGTGGCAGTCTCTCAACAGGCTTCATTTCAGCCTCGGATCACGTGCTGCCAGTCACTCGGGAATATTTCCTCGGACCACCTTCTTCTTCTCCTGCAAGGAATTAACACGATTAAAACTCAGGGCACCAGAACCTAAAACTGCACGAGGTGTATAGAAACAACAAGAGGTGCACTGCACTGAGGATGACACGAGATACAGTGGTGACAAAACAAACACTACACATAGAACGACACGAGGTTCAAAGGTGACAAAACAAGTACTACACAGAGAACGACACGAGGTCATAAACACAAGAATAACACGAAGACACGAATACAAAGAAACAACACGACATAACAAATAGCGAAGAGAACGACACGAGCTGACAACAACACGAAGACGAAAAACAGAAACCAACACGAAGTGTGGTTTCAACACAAGAGAGACACGAGGTCTAGGAAGAACAACACGAAGACGGAAATAATAAAGAACCGACTCGAACTAAGGACGACATGGAGACAGCACAGACACGAGCTTGAACTTAGAGAAGAGTGCACGAAGTAAAATCAACACGAAGACAGAAGACATGAACGGCTACAACGACACGCGATTAAACAGTGAAGGCAGGAAGACGATTCGAGTAACTACAGTAAGTGACACGAAAATACAAGAGCAAACATAAAGAGGATGACACGAGATGAGCAACTAGATATTGAAGAAAACGACACGAGGTTCACAGGAAAAATGACTCGAAGTATATTAGAACAATTCGAGCTGCTTTAGTAAACAACACGAAGACAATCAACAACAGACACTTAAAACAACACGAGGTACGAAGGGACGACACGGCGTGTTGAAAACACAAACATCATGAAGTATGATAGAAACAGTACGGACATACAATGTACTACCTCATAGCAGATTTCCTGTTAATCAATATGCATCAGACGACTGTGTATGGACTTGAAGACCCTTAGCCAATGTATAGACTTCAAGTAGAGACCAATGTGTAGACTTCATGTGAAAGCCCAATGTGCAGACATGTCGAATGGCTCAGCAATGTATAGACTTAGCCTAAGATGCTTAAGACGCTGAGAGAGACGGTGAAGTCTGTAGAGACTTGCTGTAACAGTCTGATGTACAGACTTTGTCTTAGACTCTAAATGAGACTGACAGTGTATACACTTAGCCAATGCAATGCACTGTATGGACTTCCAAGAGACGCTCAATGTACAGACTTACTGCCAATCAATGTATAGACTCTGTAAGTGCATATGAATGCTTTATGCAGCAGATAAGACAATCTGAACTTCAATTGCAATGACTCACAGTGTAAGCAGATAAACTGACTGAACATATGAAAGACTGAATGAACATTTGAAAGACAGACTGAATATAAGAATGACTGAATGAAACCAAGGTGACTCACAGTGATTAACTCACATTAAAACCAATCATCACAAACCCCTAAAGCCAATCATCAAAACCACAAGCCACAGGGGCCAGGGGCACAACAGTCTCGAGTATATTTTGTGAGTTACGCTAACATCATAGCTATGACTCTCCCTCTCGACGTATGCACTCGCCACGATGGGCTTTTCTTCTTTAGCATATGCCATGGCGCACGCAAGTCTATGATCGGGGCGGCATTATTTATTCAAGGAGATGTGGTCCTTGGAGGTCCAAAGGAGGTCTATTAAATATAATATAAACAATCATGCAAGCAAGGCGAGCACGCATTCAAAGTTCAACTCATGCAGCGTTCATTGTTGTGTTTTTTTTTTGTTTGTTTATCATTTTGTTGTTGTTATTATTTTTGTTTTCTTCTTACTTTTGTTTGTTTGTTTGTTTTATTATTCGCATATTCTCTTTTATTCTTTATTATTATTCTTTATTATTATTATTATATATTTTTTTATTCTTTTCCTTCTTTCAATTTTGTGATCTTTCTTTCTTTTTTCTCTCTTTTTTTTGGTTTGAATATCTATAAGCATATGTCAGCACGAATGCCATTGGTTGAGTGCCTTGTGGATTGCTATCGGCTCGGATGCCAATGATGAAATGTTGTTGGCTTAAGTGCCAATGGACGGATTGCTGTCGGCTTAAACACCGATGGTTAGAGAGCTGTCGGCTTTAAATATCGATAATTAAGAAGCTGTCGGCTCAAACGCCGATGATTAAAGAGCTGTCGGCTCAGAGGCCGATGATTAAAGAGCTGTCGGCTCAGAGGCCGATAATTGGGAAGCTATTGGCTCGACACCAATACTTTTGTTTGTTTGTTTATTCCCTTTTTTTTAAACATCTTTGAATAGCTATCGGCTTGGATACTGATGGTTGAGGAGCTGTCGGCCCGAAAGTCGATAATTAAGAAGCTGTCGGCTCAAACGCCGATGATTAAAGAGCTGTCGACTCAGAGGCCGATAATTGGAAAGCTGTTGGCTCGACGCCAATACTTTTGTTTGTTTGTTTATTCCACTTTTTTTTTGAACATCTTTGAATAGCTATCGGCTTGGATACCGATGGTTGAGGAGCTGTCGGCCCGAAAGCCGATAATTAAGAAGCTGTCGGCTCAAACGCCGATGATTAAAGAGCTGTCGGCTCAGAGGCTGATAATTGGAAAGCTGTTGGCTCGACGCCAATACTTTTGTTTGTTTGTTTATTCCCTTTTTTTTGAACATCTTTGAATAGCTATCGGCTTGGATACCGATGGTTGAGGAGCTGTCGGCCCGAAAGCCGATAATTAAAGCTGTCGGCTCAAACGCCGATGATTAAAGAGCTGTCGGCTCAGAGGCCGATAATTGGAAAGCTGTTGGCTCGACGCCAATGGATGAAGTGTTTATTAGTTTAATGCCAATGACTGGTAAGTTGTCGGTTTAGGCACCGATAATTGGAAAGCTGTTGGCTCGACGCCAGTAATTTTGTTTGTTTGTTTATTCTTTTGTTTTTTTTGAACATCTTTAAACAGCTATCGACCTGGACACTGATGGTTGAGGAGCTCTCGGCCCAAAAGCCGATAATTAAGAAGCTGTCGGCATGAAAGCCGATGATTAAAGAGCTATCGACACGTAAGCCGATAATTAAAGAGCTGTCGGCATGAAAGCCGATAACGAATACTCATTGAAAAGTTACCGACTGGGATGTCGGTGGTTGAACAATTTGATTGGTGATTTTTTTTTAATGTCACTAGATAACTGCTCGCTACGGTGCCAGTGGTTGGGTACCTTGAGTACCTTTGGGTATTTTTAGATTTACCTGCTGGCGTAGATGCCAATGCTTGAGAAGCTGTCGGTTTAGGCACCGATGGTTGAGATGTTGTCGGCCCAATTGCCGGTTTGCTTCATCATATGCCCCCAGAGTCGGGCACCATTTGCATGTTATTTTTTTTCTTCAGCTTCTACCATGATTCAAGGGGTTTGAGACGTCTCTCGGGGTGTATTATTCTTCAGCTGGTGGGGTGAGGCTACGTTCACCGACCTCCCAAGGTTGGGCATTTGATGGGGCCACGGCGGATTCACCCTGTGCTCGCCTATTTTTAGTTCGCCTTTTTGGATCTGGCCTTCGAGAATATCTTTGGATACATAACAATCCTCAATAGGATGCCCCCTCTGTTGGTGATAAGGACAAAATTGAGGGTCATCTTTCCATTTGACATCATTCGGCCTTTTGGGCTCCGGGAGGACAACCCTGCCACATGCACGAGCCCATTCGAACAACATTCGAGTCTTCTCCTTAGGGAAGGAATAAGGTTTCTTCATCTTGTCCCTCAGCGAGGGTGCTTGTTCGGCAGGCTGAATGGGCGGAACTCCGACTGCCTCTTTCGTTCGCTTTCGTTGTAGCTCAAAATCCCTAGAATCTGGGGCGCATATTCCCTTTTGCGCTCGGTGCTCACTGGCTGGTTTGTTCTCCTGGCTTAGTGCAGTAATAGCCGGGGAATATTTTGCCAAGAAGGCCTCAGCATCAGCCGCCAGCTCGCTTAGCTGTTCGAAGGTTCTGACTTCGATGCCCATCACCCTTTGCAGAATTTCATCCTTCAGATTTCTTTCACATTTTCGAATGATGTCCTCGTAGCTCGGGCGGTCCTGCATCTTTCATGGGAATCTCTTGCTTTTCTTACATAGTCCGGGGCGGACCCATCGTCTCTTGGCCTGGTCTCATATAATTTTACCCTGGTGGTCTGGTTCTGCGCCAGCTGTCTGCTCTATACTTGGCTCATTCATTGCCGACAGAGCTGTTAAATTCGGGTTCGGGTCGGCTGAGCCCAGACCCATTTCACTCATCTTTTTCTTCATTGTTTCAATTTCCTGGCGCAGCTCCATCATTAGGGCGAGCGCAGGTTGGCAGGAGCTAGAGCTGGAGGTAGATGACTCGAGTTGATTCGGCCTTGTCGGCATAAAGCATATTTCTTCATTTTCTTCTTCTTTCGTCATTTGGCTTGCGTCAGATGATGTCAACAATGTATTGCAGGAGAGAACAACGCCCCTCTTCTTATTTCTTGACTTCTTTTCCTTTTTCCCATCTACAGCCGGCATGTGCCCCCATGGTGGGTTATCTTGTGATTGTCGGTGTATAGACACCGTGTTGACAGCTTTCTTGAAATCGGGAAGCTCGTGAGGGCACGGAGGATCAACTCTGGATTCGCCCATCTGGAGTTCTCCCCTCCCGATCATGCCTTCAGCCATATCTTTAAATACATAGCAGTCTTCAATGGAGTGCCCAAGCATTCGGTGATATGGGCAAAAGCAGGGGTCATCTTTTCTTTTAAGGTCACCTGGCCTTCTCGACTCCGGCAAAGTGATCTTGTTATACTTGGTGGCCCATTCAAACAAGAGCCGAGTTTTCTCCTTAGGAAAGGAGTAAGGCTTCATCATTTTGGCCCACAGGGGAGGCCCTTCTTGTTGTTCGACGCGCCTGGTCGGAGGAGTTTTGGCAATGCCTTTATCTTTCTTTCTTCGCCGCTCTAACATCTCAAGGTCGGCTGCATGGACTTCTTCGGGCGCGGGCCGTTTATTTGATGATTTGACCTCCTGACTTGAGGCCATAGGGGCAGAAGAGAGGAAAGCCTCAATTTCTGCCACTACATTGTTCAATCGGTCGAATGACCTAATTTCGATCCCAATCATCTTTTCGAGGATCCTTCTCTTCAAATTTTGTTTGCAGATTTGCACTGCCTCTTCTTGATGTAGCGGTTGCCTGCACCTCATGTTGAGATTGCGCCATCTCTTAATATATTCAAGAGGAGTTTCATCATCTTTCTGCTTGGAAGCATATAATTCGGCCATGGTTATTTCTCTTTCAGCAATGTGAAACCGCTCCCGGAACTTCCTTTGCATATCCAGCCAGTCGTTGATAGACCCAACTGGTAAGTTAGAATACCACTCAAAAGTGAATCCTGTGAGAGAGGACCCGAAGAACTTGAGTAGGTAGGATTCATCAGCTGCCAGGTCACCCATTGTGCTGACATAGTAAGCTATGTGTTCTTTCAGCGAGCCTTGTCCGCAAAATTTTTCAAACTTTGGCGGTTTATTGACTCCGGCAGGTAGCCTCTTGGCCGCATGATGGACAGGGTAGGGTACCTTGTACATATCGAAAGCGGCATAATCAACATTGCCTCTATCAGCCAGCTTCTTTTCGATCATCTGTTCTATGATTATTTTATTTGCCATGACCAGGTCGGTCGGGCCTGGGAAGAGGTGGGCCTGCTGCATTTGCGGTACCACCGTTGTTGCTTGAGGTGCTGCTGCAGTCCCCTGGTGCGGAACAACCAGGAGTCGTGCTGAGGTTGTATGTTGCTGCAGGGGAGGAATGCCCCCGGTGTAATCAGGTGTCGGCTGAGACGCGGCCGCCTGTAGTGAAGCTTCAAGGGTTTGGGCCTCATTTCCCAGGGTTTCAGGAGGGACTTCCACCTGTCTGGAGGTAGATGATTGCGAGTTCTTTTCATTCAGCTACTTTTTCAATGTTTCAACCTCCTGCCGATATTCTTGCAACAACATTAGCATCGCGGGGTCATGCATGGTGGGGTTGAGAGTGACACCTCCTTCCCTAGCTGGATTCTCTTCAGACGACATGGATGATCTCCCGTCATTGCCTTCAGTCGTAACTGCATTGACGGTGATGACTGTCACCGTCTTGTCCTGGCTGGTTTCTTCTGCAAGGGTCTGCAACACCTCACCAGTTTGCACTGGAGTTCGGGGCCAAGATCGCTCAGACACCATGAAATGTTTGAATGTGGTCAGCTTCAGGGCCAGCCCCCCTTTTGATTTGGCTTTGAAGTGAGCCAGCTTTTCTTGGGCCAGCACTTGGAAGGTATTGTGTACCGGCACCGTTGGGATTACCCTATCGGGCGTGATTCTGGCTTGTCGGCCATCCAGGAAGACCCGGACGCCACCGATGAACACGGATTTGCCCGAGGTAGATAGCCGGCTTTGCAATGTGCTGGGGTTCTTCTTCGCCACCCTCCCGGCGGCTGGCGCGCGCTTCTTGCTGACGGGGGCGCGTGAATCAACATGGCGAGCGTGGAAGCCCAATGTAGCAGCTTCAGCCGGGGTTGCCTCGGCGACGCCAACCAATTCCATCTCCTGGATATGTAGGAGCTCCAGGAATGCGACTCCCAAGAAGTTTGGGGAGCCGACGACTGGTGGGAAGGTGCCGAACTGGATCGGCACCGCCAAATAGCAATGGGTGGCATGGCCGGCGACAACAAGGGGTCCGAACGACACGGCCATCCTAGTTGTCGTAAAGTAGCCTGCGGGATAAAAATCACACAGTTAGAATTTTAAGAAGAGGCCATTGGGCCCCAAATCCTGGCAAGGAGATGAAGGGAAGTTCAGTCCCACCGGGCGTGCCAGACTTGTGGACGCACTTTTTATTTAAGATCGTTGTTTATTTGTTTATTGGGTTTATTAAGTGCGTGGGTGTGCCAGTCACAAAGTGACGATTTATTGTGCGCTCAATCTGACTAGTCAGACGATTGTGTAGTTCGTGTCGAGACTGAGGACCCGCCGTACCGTGAAGGCTACGACGTTAATTACATCCCCTCGGAGAGGGGAAAACCCTTGATTGATTGCCAGGAAAAGGGGCCCGATGGCCAGGAAATTAATGCATAGAAAAACTATTAAGAAATGCTGAAGTCCTCGCACGAGGGTGTGAAGAAAGTATCTGAGCCTATGTCGGTCATGTGTTGATCATTTTAATGTTTGGACGAATGTTCGGCTTGAGAATAGCGTAATCGTTGCGGGAAAATCGGAACATGTGTACTTCGGGATACGACAGATTTATTGTTCAAAGGAATGGAAAACGTCCAGTTAAATCCCCGGTTAGAGCGGTCGAAACCGAGAAGTTTGTCGGCCCGATGCAAGATCAAGCTGCGACCATACTGCGGTGGCCCCCCAGCGGTCGAAGTCGGGCTCGCGTGGGCATCGTCAATGTTCTCGGTGCAAAGGGGGCAACAGGAAAGTGTCCTGGGACTAGATTCCGAAATGAAGACATGTGCAGAGATAGCTAGCTATAGGCCTAGGATGTGGGTCAGGCAATGACCATGGTTGGGGCGAACCCGAGGTCCAAACGTGACTCACGAAGGTCTTATTGATATTCCCATGCAAAGGGTCCAGGGATGACGAGAGCCTTCTCGTTCCATTCAGATTTTGTCGGTCATACACGGACCCTTTTATGTTCGGACAAAGATCCGTATAGAAAACAAGACGGTGACGGGAGCGAATCCGTGCAAATGTCTGCCGTGAGTATGGCAAGTTTAATCCAAGCGCGGGATTAGATCCCGGTATATATGTCAGTCGCTAACGGACCATTCATCGTTCGGACGAGAGTCCGCATTTGAAGCGTCGAAGACAACGACAAAACCACACGGATGTCTACCGTAGGTACGACAAGTTTAATATGGGTGCGGGATCAGATCCCGATAAAGACTGGTCGAGCTAACGAACTATCGGCCCGGGATAAGATCGGATCATGGTCACGTTCGGGCGAGGGCTCCCGAGATCCAAGTCCGACCTAGTGGGGCATCATTGCTTTTCTCTTCAAACACAGTCGGGGGAAGCGGATTGTTAGGTGTAGAGCCCAAACTCGCCAACGTGCGCCCTCGCACGCGGATCGACCTGCGCGGTCAGGTCGCGGGGTTCGACCTGCCCGGTCAGGTCGCAGGGGTCAAGGGGGCAGCGCCCCCGGAACAAAATTTTAATTAAGGCGCGGGTGATAGAGTTTCTTTTATTCTTTTATTAGCATGATTGACCTTTTATTATTATTATTTTTGCTTATTTATTCCCCTTTGTATTAAGGAGGCACGCCGGTTTAGGGAAGGAAGAGGATGGCGCCGTTTTAGAGTTCAAAGGAGGAAATGGGGCGCCGTTTTAAGGTGAACAGTGAAGGACAAATGCGTGCCGATTTAGGACGTTAAAGGGGGGGGCGCCGGTTTAGAGGGCGCCAGATTAGCAGGATGCCAAGGGCAAGGAGGGCGCGCCGTTTTAACGGGATGCCAAGGGAAATAAGGGCGCGCCGCTTTTGGCCGCGCCGGAATAGGATGTGTAGGAAGAGGGGTATACAATCAAATTGGCGCGCCGGTTTAGAGGGCGGCAAATTAACGGGATGTAAAGAGGGCGATGGGGTTCTGAGAGGAAAGTTGAAACGACGTGAAGGAACAGTGGCCGTGCCGTTTTAAGCCACACCGGGATAGCTGTGCGGGGGGTATTTCGAAGCCCTGTTCGTTGCGTTCTCTTTTATTTCACCCGTGGATGGGTTTTATGATTCGTTTATTGACTGTTCTCGATGTTCTTGATGTTCTTGGCCCCTGGCGGGAATCGGGCAGCACCTCCCCCGGACCTGGGCTTGCCAGAGAGAAGCGAAGGCCACCAAACGGATTGCTCCGGGGTGACCCTCAAAACATCGAGTGGCCTCACGGCGGTCCGAACCCAAATGTGAGTGTGGAGCGCTCGAGGGCCAGCCTACAAGAGCGACCACGACTCACGGGTGATGATTCTTCGGCACGAGACGGGTGTATGCCACAAGAGGCCATGAATGTTCACCCTTCATATGGGTTCCTTTGAAGACCATGCCATGGGAAGGCAAGCTTCGAGAGGCCCTGGGTGAGCGAAAGATAGGGAGATGCGGAGAGAAAACAATGGCGTAAGAATGTTACGCAAACTTTCAAAACAGGGACCTTCTTCTTATTCACCTGTAAAAAGGGAGATACATGAGGGGAGACACTTCCCCATGGTGGAAGAAAACATAAACGAAAGGGGAGGTGGAGTTACAGTGGTAAAAGGGGGGGGGGCGAACAAGACCCAAACCCGACCCCTGAGCTCACCTCCCATCTCTCACCCCTTTCCCTCTTTCACCCATGGGCGCCTGGCTTACTCTTCAGATGGCCTTCTCCTCCACGAGCGAAGACGGCCAGCTCCCTTTTTCTTCTTCTCTCTTTTTCTTCTGCGCACATACACCGTTCTTTGTCTCGACAGCTCCCCTTTTATAGAGTGGCGCCAGGGGATGGGGTGGTTACTGCCACTTCTGCCTCATCCGTAACGAAGCTTGGGGTTGATTGGTTGCACTGGACGCCGTTGATTCGTCCCGTACACTGCTGCTCGTCCGAGGATGGGACGGTCAGAGATTTTTCGGAGCTTGCCTTGCTGCCGTTGCTTATGTGTTATAGAACGGAGCCAAAGGCAGAGCATCGGGCATTGAATGTTCTCTGTGCATCTCATTTATGCCGAACAGAGTATCGGATGGCGGATGGGATGGCCGTCGAGTTAAAACGGCGCGAGGGAAGGTAGTCGCGCCGATTAAACGTCACTAGTGGGTGTAAAAAGGCGCGCCGGATTAAGCATTGAAGGGCCACGCCATTTTAACATTTGAAGGAGAAGCTTTTAAAATGTGCAAAGTTGTGTTGTTAAAACGGCGTGGCAGGGGAGGCGCGCCGGTTTAACCCTTTGCAAAGGGGGGAGATGGGAAATGGTGCGCCGGTCTTAGTGGCGCCGTATTAAGGTGTAAAAGGGGGCATTTCCTTCAAATGGGCACGTCGGGTAAGTCGTGCACAAGGGGGGCGCACCGATTTTAATGGTGTATGGGGATGGCGCCGTTTTAACAACCAACCAAGGAATAAAGAGGAAAGGGGCGCGCCGGTCTTAACGGCACTGTTTTAAGTGCATATCGTGCCGGTTTAAGCACCAGATGGATTCTTTTCAAGTCGACGCCGTTTATATGAATGTTGGCATTCCCGAAATGTTCCGATTGGGATGTATGGCCTCCGTAATATTCCGCTCGTAGCCTCCGGGACTCGGTCCCAGACTTTGCGTGACTTCCGATGCATGCTGAGACTGTGCCGGAATTCCTGGCTCTTCTTTGATTCAGCTCTCGGCGTGGCTGGCTGTAGAGTTGTTGCTGTATCTTCCGTCCGGGGGGCTCCCTCATCGGCTAGCTGACCACCAAGCAAGTCCTCGTCTTGATTGGGCGAGGTATAATGTTTATTCGGAATTTTCATCTTCGGCTTACTCTCGAGTGTCGAGACGTGCATGCCGTATGATCATCATTGATATTTTTTGACATCCACAGCACCCTATTCGGATGGCGGCGGGGACACGTCCACTTCGCCTTCTAGGTGGATCCCAAGGCCAACCCTATCCTCCTATAGCAGAACCAGAGGGCAAGTGCCGTCACCTCCAGTAGGAGGACCACCGCCAAGGCCAACGTCACCGCAGGCTTTGTCAACTCACGCCGAAACCGATGGAGGTCAGGGCCATCGCCGGTGCTACTCACTGATCCTTTCCCCGTAGGTGGTGTCGGAGGAGTTCTCCCCTCCATTTGGAACCCCCATGGAGGCAGAGGAGAAGCGGTCCATGTGTCTGGGAGAGGTGGAGTAGCTGCGGCCAGGGGAAAGTCTTGTAGTTGCGCTGGTCGAGCTGCCTGGCAGGGAGGAGGAGAGATGACGAGTGATCCGATGGCTGCTGCTGCCACAGCTAGGGTCAGCAGGAACCTGTGGCTGAAGAACCCCATATCTCTCCTGCACACAACACACACAACACACACATACACACATGTTTTAGCTCGCCACCCCCACGAGAGGCCTTGTCCGGGAGATGGCCTCGGGGCTCGTCTGCATTGCCCTGGAGTGCGAGAAGAGGTAGAGAGTTGCTATCGAGGTTGCCAGTGCTGGTGGGAAGAGGCGACTACTGGAGGAGCTGTTGTGGCGGACGTACTGCAATGGGAAGAAGTGTGGATATGCGATGTGGCGGGAGTGTGGGCCGGCTGATTGGAAGGTGCTCCCGACGAAGGGGATCGGGAGAGAGAGAGAGAGAGCGAAGAGGGGAGAGGAGGGAGGAAGGAGAGGCCAGAGAGAGAGAGAGAGAAAGAGCACCGGAGGGGAGAGGAGGGAGGAAGGAGAGGATGGGAGAGAGAGAGAGAGAGAGAGGAAATGTCGGGAGAAGGGATCGGGAGAGAGAGACGTCGCAGCTCTCTTAAAATAAAAATATTGAAAGAGTTGTTTTTATTTTGGAGAATTTAAAACGTGATAAAATTTTATCCTAAAAAATTGGAGAGCCTTACCAAACATGGTTAGTAGATTGTTCACTCCTAATTTTTATTTTGAGAGAAAAAAGAGGTGAAAAATTGTAACCAAACACCCTATTAGCACATTCCTTATTGAAAATGGCTTCGAGAGAGGTAATATTGACCAAACTCTATTCACTAGAACTTGCAATGAGCACATCTTAATTGTACAAGTATATGTTGATGACATAATTTTTTGAGCCATCAATAGTATCTTGAATGAGGAATTTGCTAAATTGATGAAGGGGGAGTTTGAAATGAGCCTTATGGGTGAACTAAATTTCTTCTTGGGGTTACAAGTAAAGCATATGGAAGATGAAATATTTATCAACCAGAAGAAATACACCCCACGAGTTGATCAAGAAGTATAAATTTGAATCAGCCAAGCTACACTCCACACCCATGTCTACATCTCTAAAATTGGATAAAGACGAGCATGGTAAGAATGTTGACCAAACACTCTTTAAAGGAATGATAGGGTCATTACTATATTTGATTGCTAGTAGACCCGATATACAGTTTAGTGTCTGTATGTGTGCTCGTTTCTAATTTTGTCCAAAAGAGTCACATCTGACTGCTTTGAAAAGGATTTTTCTATATTTGGTTGGAACGGTAGGACTTGGTTTGTGGTTTCCAAAAGGTTCCAGTTTTGATCTAGTTGCATATATTGATTCTGATTTTACTGGTTGTAAAATAGATCGTAAAAGCACTAGCGAGTATTGTCAGTTTCTAGGGGCCTGCATAGTTTCATGGGCTTCTAAGAAATAAAATTCAGTGGCATTGTTAACTACTGAAGTCGAATATGTGACTGTAGGTAGTTGTGTAGCTCAAGTGCTGTGGATCCAACAACAAATCATTGATTAGCATTTACTTAAAGAACACACCAATTCTATGTGATAACACATCTGCAATAAATTTGTCTAAAAATCTAATTCAACACTCAAGAACAAAACACATTGAAATCAAGTATCATTTTATTAGAGATCACATAAATAAAGGTGATTTTGAATTGATATTTTTAGATACAGACAACCAACTTGCAGATATTTTCACCAAACCTTTGAATGAAGAAAAAATTTCAAAAATACGGTAGAGAGCTTGGAATTTACAGAATAGATAGTTAGTAGCATATTGCATTCACTTGCACAACACATACACTCTTGGATATTTCATGGATATGAATAAATTTCATTACAAATTTTTGAATCACACATACTTCTCAAGCCTTCACAACAATAAACATCTTTTTAATGTAAATAAAATTCTTGCATGAACTTGGATTGTGAATGTTTACTTACTCTGATTGCTTGCTTGTTTGTATATATACTCATATAGTCTTTCTTGAATCATTCTATGACTATACCTTCTTAATAAATAATGTTGCCTTGATTCTAGACTAGTGTGCATCACGTCATTTACGGAGGGGGAGAAACCATCTTTTTGGTGAGTGCATACATTAAGGGAGTGATGTGACACCACCCTTGGACCTATTTGCAAGCATTCAAGTTTGAGCAGCGGACTCACACTAGCGAGATCACCCGTATGGCGCACACTAGTGCCCGATGGCGACTAGGCGATGTTGGAGAGGGTCCGAGGCGGGACCTTGAGGCTCCAATGGTTGGCTAGCTTGGGAAGAACCCCAAATGGGCCTAGGATGCCCAAATCATGGGCGGCCAACACACCAAGGGTGTGGGTTAAGTGGATTCACTCTCAACTTGCCCGCGGTGGCCACTCACGATACTAGCAATTTGGGCCGAACTCTCACTCTCCGTCCGACGAAGCAATAGCAATAATACTAAGCTAAGCAAGTGATTAACCAGTAAGAGAGGGACCGAGGCTTACCTAGCCGGCGTGAAGACGCCGACTCCGGCCGGAGACGGGGGCGAGCGGGGAGACGAGGGTATGTACCCGCACGCCGCGTCGATTGAAGCTTCAAACCTGCGACTTAATAAGTACATGAACTACACCCCATGCAAGGGGGGGGGGATATTGGGGTAGGGATTATGCTTAATACATCCAAAACTACCTCCACGCAGGGAGGGGCCTTCAGCCAGCCAAGCGGGGTGGGGAGATATGCAAAGAGAACCGACTTCCCGAGCTTCGCCGATTCTGCCTAGCTTCTGTATTTCTGGACAGAGGGTCGACGTCGATGATGCCAATAATTCCACCGAGCTCAGAATCTGATGAGACTTACGCCAAAAGCTTGCTAACAGGTTAAGGATGATGTCTGAATTTTGGCAGGAGCTCTGGAACTCAGGGCTTGTCGGGCCAGGGCCTGGAACAGGTCAGCAGCTTCTTCCTCTGGCTGGTGCAGAACTGGTATAGCAGGTTGCATAGGGTACCACGGACGCTTCTGAACTCCAAATGTGACGAGCCTGGCGGTGATGTCCTCGTGGTCGGAGTAGCTTAGAGCAAGAGTTGACGGGGCCCCAATCGGAGGTCGGAGGGGAGAATGGTGGTCGGATATGTGAGGACAGGTCAAACCTGGACCTGCAGGTGGCTGGCTGCGACCTTCAACGAAGAAATTAGTAACTGATAGCTCCGGTGGCCGAATGAGGTCCTTCTTCTTGGAGGTGAAAGCTAACAGGAAGTAGTCTCTGCCCTCCAAAAATGGCGCTCAGAGCCTTCACGAGCTGGCCGTGGCAGCTTCTTCTTTCAGCTTCTGGTCTGCAGACTGGGACAGCAGATGCAGTTGGACGAGATCGGCTCCCCCGATCAGCTCCGACCTCGGAAGCCGGCGAAACCACCTCGGTTGGAAAGCTAACTTGCAGACGATTCCGGCGATGTAGGCCTTGCCACTTGAATCTCCGAGGGACGGTCGTGGCTGCTTCTGCAAGTCGCTGTAGTTCTGCTGCCTGAAACAGAGACAGATTAAGGGGAAGAAGAAGGTGTGGGGAAGGGGATGGCCAAGAGAGCAAATGGTGGGAAGGGTGTCTAATGGCTAAAGGAGGGAGATGAGAGGAGTTTTAGGGGTTGTGAAGGCTAGGGAGATGGAGGTGGGGAGGGCGAAGTGGGGCTGGAGAGGGGGCTGGTCTGCTAGAGATGGTGGTGGGAAGGGGTGAGCACAAGGGAGAGAGGGAGTGGGAGGGAAGGTGGGGGCGAACTTGGCTTGAGGGGAGAGGAGGGGTGCGACCTAGGGAGCAAGGGGGGAAGGGGAGATGGGTGGGAGATTCAAATTTGGGCCTAGGAAAGAGATCCTTCAGCCTTGGGGAAGTGAGGAGGTGCTTAGGGAAGTGGAGGGAAGTAGGTGGTGGTTGGGAAGTAGGGCTTGGATTGGTGGAAGGTTGTTGGGACTAGGTGGAGAGTAAAGGAGGGTGTGGGAAGTTATGGGGGTAATAATGGAGGTAGGTGGGGGTTGGATTTGAATGAGAGGGGGGGAGGAGAGAGGGGAGGTTCGCCCCTTTCCTTGGGGAGAGAGAGGGAGAGCTAGAGAGAGAGAGAGAAGTGGAGTAATGAGAGACTTGAAAGGGATTTCTTCAATATTTCATCAAAATTGTTACATATGAGGAGTGGAGTGGCCTATTTATAGGCACATGACTTTTTTCACAAAGGACCCTAACAAAAGACACAATGACTAATAACCGAAGGGAAGGGGGTGTCCATGGGCCTAGCCCAATGAGATGGGCCCAATAGCCTATCTAAACAACACAATGACTTAGGACATTGGTAGATAACCTACTAACCTAGGTACATGACTCAAATAAAGGGAAAATTACATGATTAAGACTCAAATAAAAACAAGAAAATTACATGACTCGACTCACAAACACTTGAGGAACATAATGGCGCTTGCCGACGAACAATCCGAGTCCGGAGAAAATGTGGAGGGGCAAGGGATGCCCTCATCATACCTCCGGGGTGGGGAAAACTCGACCCCGTTTAGTATGGGTCCACCAGGGAAGTAGTATATCGAACTGCGGCTCTGGGCGATCCACGATCTCCATACTCAACCTGCGACCATAGTCGGGGAACGGCGCTTCAGCTCGACAAAGTGACTCGGTCATACCCTCATGCTGGCGATGGGATCTTGCTTGCCTAGTATTGCCGCTGTGTGCTCACGTCGGGCTCTCAGGCTATTTGTGGTGGCACACCGAGGGTGTCTCTCACAAGGGTAGGTGTAAGCTGGAGGCACTCACTAGGATCCACCGCGGTGCCCTTATAAGGTGCTAGATCCGCCACATGAGAAATGGGGAGAATCCCAAAACCCTTTTTGAAAGTTCAACCCATAAGCCGTGTTGCCAAAGCCACTCGGAACTTGGCAAGGTCCAAGTCCTCGTGCCCTCAATTTGGAGGTGACCCTGGGGTAGAGCCACTCCAAAGTCATCATCGTCAAGTTACCAACTTGGAATTCCAAGTGGCGCTCATGAGTTTTTGCTCGCTTGTTGTGAATATCACCGCTTGTTGCTTGATATGTGCTTGGATGCATATGCCATGCTTGATGATGCGATGTGAGTGGACAATGTTTGGTATGCAAAGGTGGTCCGGGCAGCCACATGTAGATCGATCATGCTTTGATGCTATGAAGATTGTGACAGACTCAGGGGGGCCGGGACATCCATAGATGAACCTTTTATGCATGGGTATGACAAATGTCGGGGGACCCGGACATCCATGTATGCTCCTCTCATACTTAAGACTCATGATGAATGAGGGTGGGCCAATACATCCAAATATGGTCCACTGATGCTTCCTACTTGACATGTGGGTGATGTAAATGAATGTACTCGACTTATGAATCATGCCAAGTGGTGTTGTATGCCAAGACTTATGCACTCTTGTGACAAAGATGTCTCCTATGTGTGGGCCTTTGGACTTCCATTGGAATGGGTCAAAGGGGTCTAGAAAGGTGATATCATGAGATGGGGCACTTCCTCGATCCCTAGGTGTATACCACCCAAAGTCATGGTTCCCATGGTGTAACCCGGGTCTGGGATGGGGTGGATTGGATCAAACATGGTGGGTTGGGGTAGGGAAAGGTAGGTGGTAGTTAAGGTGGTTGGGTTACTCGGGTTCCTTGACTCCCATTGGAATGGATCATAGGGATCATAAAGTGGGTTACCAAGGGGCTCCATGTCCTCAAGGTCCTCAAAAGGTGATGAGTCGTCTTCTTCTAGTGGAATGGTTGGGCCGGTGTATGGGGTGGGCTGGTTGGTCAAGGTTTTAGGAATCACAATGGTAGGGGAGTGG
The DNA here is from genome assembly GCA_022559845.1 of Amorphophallus konjac. Lineage (NCBI taxonomy): Eukaryota > Viridiplantae > Streptophyta > Magnoliopsida > Alismatales > Araceae > Amorphophallus > Amorphophallus konjac. Next base: position 122,318,140 of record CM040126.1, on the reverse strand, counting down.
ATCAGGATGGGCTCTTCCACTATGGGGAGAAGGAAAAGGATGTCACTAGTGTAGCAACCAATAGTGCAAACCCAGGAGATAGACCCAATGCATGGATGGATGAGGTTAAGGCTCTTGGGTTGGTCCGCTCCTAGGGCCAATAAAGAAGTCAAGTCTGATTGCCACTTTAGACCTTTGAGGAGATCATCCCAATCTTCTATCTCATAGTAGGATTGGATTGTGGTGTGATAGGAGTGGAGGGGAACAATTTGGGATGGATATCCCAAAGGTGAGAGAGGTGGGGGTGAGCTAGGAAGGGTGGGTCCTTGCTTGAGCCATTGGAGTATATGCTCATTCATGGTGAAGGTGGGTGACTCTTGAGGATCCGGGCTATTTGAAGTGGTAAAGGGTTGAGGCTTTTCCTTACCATTGGTGTGATCTTGGGCTTCCTTATGGGTGGGAATGGGTTCCGGACTAGCATCTACTCCCATGTGGAGGGTTGTGGAGGTTTCAATTCCTAGTGTTAATGGGTTGGGTAGGTCTAATGCGGGAGAATTGGTGATAGCTGGAGCATGGTGCACTTGGGGTGGTGGGCAAGGGTGGACTTGGATCGGAAGGGGAAGTAGAGGAGGCCTAGGTTGGGGAAAGATTGGTGTAGGAAGCGGGAGGTGAGTTGGGTGAGGGGTTTTGGGTTTGGGGATGGTGGCCATTATGGGCCTTGGTGGAGGGGTGGACACGGTGTCCACATGGTTTTTAATGGTGAGGGTTGGATGAGTGGTGGTCACCATGGAGGGAATTGGGTCGGTTAGGGGTCTCTTGCCCTTGGGATTATTTGGGGTGGAAGTGGGGGCTAAAGAGGCTTGACTAGTGTAGGTTAGTGAAGGGGGTTTTGGTTGGGGTGTGGGGGCCCTCATGGGATTAGGTGGGGAGGTGGAGGCCTTGGAGACTTGGGTTCTAGTGGTAAGGGTTTGGACGGGTGGGTTTGGAGGAGTGAGAGTGCTCCTCGAATTTTGGTAACCCGAGTAGGAAGGGGACATATATTTTGCTCTAAGTTGCTCCTTCATGTCCTTCCAAGTGGTGATGGGAGTTTCCCTTCTAAGTATCTTTAGCCCGACAATTTGCATCCAATAAGTTTTCGCCCGTTTGGTAAGTTGCATTTTGGCAACCAATGCCTTTTCATCCTCGGATATATGATACCAAGTGAAGTATTGGTCCATTGTAGCTTCCCAATCTAAATATTCTCTAGGAGAGGTTCCATCAAAGGTGGGAAGTGGGAAAGGGACCATTCTATCGTCTGTCCTTGGGGCGGGCCTATTTTCTCCAAGTTGGTTGAGTCGGCCCGATATGTTATCAAGCCGCTCATTGGCATAGGTCAAGGCTTTCATGAAGTAGTTGACATGGCCAGGGAAGTTATGGGTGTTAGTGGTAGGCATCTCTTGGTGGCTTGGACTTATGGAGTGGGCCGATTGGTAAGGTCGATATGAGGTGGCCATACTAGGGGGACAAGAGTGATGCACTTGAAGACTCTAAATGCATAGACATGCCCTAGGACCAACTTGATAGAGACAAGTTGTGAACTTGCTCTGATACCACTTGATGTGACACCACCCTTGGACCTATTTGCAAGCATTCAAGTTTGAGCAGCGGACTCACACTAGCGAGATCACCCGTATGGCGCACACTAGTGCCCGATGGCGACTAGGCGATGTTGGAGAGGGTCCGAGGCGGGACCTTGAGGCTCCAATGGTTGGCTAGCTTGGGAAGAACCCCAAATGGGCCTAGGATGCCCAAATCATGGGCGGCCAACACACCAAGGGTGTGGGTTAAGTGGATTCACTCTCAACTTGCCCGCGGTGGCCACTCACGATACTAGCAATTTGGGCCGAACTCTCACTCTCCGTCCGACGAAGCAATAGCAATAATACTAAGCTAAGCAAGTGATTAACCAGTAAGAGAGGGACCGAGGCTCACCTAGCCGGCGTGAAGACGCCGACTCCGGCCGGAGACGGGGGCGAGCGGGGAGGCGAGGGTATGTACCCGCACGCCGCGTCGATTGAAGCTTCAAACCTGCGACTTAATAAGTACATGAACTACACCCCATGCAAGGGGGGGGGATATTGGGGTAGGGATTATGCTTAATACATCCAAAACTACCTCCACGCAGGGAGGGGCCTTCAGCCAGCCAAGCGGGGTGGGGAGATATGCAAAGAGAACCGACTTCCCGAGCTTCGCCGATTCTGCCTAGCTTCTGTATTTCTGGACAGAGGGTCGACGTCGATGATGCCAATAATTCCACCGAGCTCAGAATCTGATGAGACTTACGCCAAAAGCTTGCTAACAGGTTAAGGATGATGTCTGAATTTTGGCAGGAGCTCTGGAACTCAGGGCTTGTCGGGCCAGCGACTGGAACAGGTCAGCAGCTTCTTCCTCTGGCTGGTGCAGAACTGGTATAGCAGGTTGCAGAGGGTACCACGGATGCTTCTGAACTCCAAATGTGATGAGCCTGGCGGTGATGTCCTCGTGGTCGGAGTAGCTTAGAGCAGGAGTTGACGGGGCCCCAATCGGAGGACGGAGGGGAGAATGGTGGTCGGATATGTGAGGACAGGTCAAACCTGGACCTGCAGGTGGCTGGCTGCGACCTTCGACGAAGAAATTAGTAACTGATAGCTCCGGTGGCCGAATGAGGTCATTCTTCTTGGAGGTGAAAGCTAACAGGAAGTAGTCTCTGCCCTCCAAAAATGGCGCTCAGAGCCTTCACGAGCTGGCCGTGGCAGCTTCTTCTTTCAGCTTCTGGTCTGCAGACTGGGACAGCAGATGCAGTTGGACGAGATCGGCTCCCCCGATCATCTCCGACCTCGGAAGCCGGCGAAACCACCTCGGTTGGAAAGCTAACTTGCAGAAGATTCCGGCGATGTAGGCCTTGCCACTTGAATCTCCGAGGGACGGTCGTGGCTGCTTCTGCAAGTCGCTGTAGTTCTGCTGCCTGAAACAGAGACAGATTAAGGGGAAGAAGAAGGTGTGGGGAAGGGGATGGCCAAGAGAGCAAATGGTGGGAAGGGTGTCTAATGGCTAAAGGAGGGAGATGAGAGGAGTTTTAGGGGTTTTGAAGGCTAGGGAGATGGAGGTGGGGAGGGCGAAGTGGGGCTGGAGAGGGGGCTGGTCTGCTAGAGATGGTGGTGGGAAGGGGTGAGCACAAGGGAGAGAGGGAGTGGGAGGGAAGGTGGGGGCGAACTTGGCTTGAGGGGAGAGGAGGGGTGCGACCTAGGGAGCAAGGGGGGAAGGGGAGATGGGTGGGAGATTCAAATTTGGGCCTAGGAAAGAGATCCTTCAGCCTTGGGGAAGTGAGGAGGTGCTTAGGGAAGTGGAGGGAAGTAGGTGGTGGTTGGGAAGTAGGGCTTGGATTGGTGGAAGGTTGTTGGGACTAGGTGGAGAGTAAAGGAGGGTGTGGGAAGTTATGGGGGTAATAATGGAGGTAGGTGGGGGTTGGATTTGAATGAGAGGGGGGGAGGAGAGAGGGGAGGTTCGCCCCTTTCCTTGGGGAGAGAGAGGGAGAGCTAGAGAGAGAGAGAGAAGTGGAGTAATGAGAGACTTGAAAGGGATTTCTTCAATATTTCATCAAAATTGTTACATATGAGGAGTGGAGTGGCCTATTTATAGGCACATGACTTTTTTCACAAAGGACCCTAACAAAAGACACAATGACTAATAACCGAAGGGAAGGGGGTGTCCATGGGCCTAGCCCAATGAGATGGGCCTAATAGCCTATCTAAACAACACAATGACTTAGGACATTGGTAGATAACCTACTAACCTAGGTACATGACTCAAATAAAGGGAAAATTACATGATTAAGACTCAAATAAAAACAAGAAAATTACATGACTCGACTCACAAACACTTGAGGAACATAATGGCGCTTGCCGACGAACAATCCGAGTCCGGAGAAAATGTGGAGGGGCAAGGGATGCCCTCATCAGGGAGAGAGTCACAACTATGTATCTAGCATAATTTACAAGGTACATTCGGAACAAAACCCCCACACATCTTGCACATAATGTGACTAATGGCTTTTAACAGTAAGGATTTTGGAGATTCTTTCTAAAGATGCTCAAATCTCTACATAAACTTAAAGAATAATCGTGTGGAAAAGTAGCCTGCCCCTAAAAATAATGAATAAGTGGAATACGGATCCTAGTAACCAAGTCTCCCCATTGAACAAATGAGGAGTCTCGCGTAAAATAGTGAATTGAGTTTTCCACAGTAAGAAGAAAAAGGAGTGATGGATCCTAGTAATCGGGTCTCCCCATTGAATAAATAAGAAGCCTCGCGTCAAATGGTGAAGTCCACAATTTGAAATAAAATGGGGTTATGGGAAGCTGCCGAAAGTCGAGGATCTATCAAACAAGTGTAGTCATGAGAGTAATCTTCTAGTGTTCTTTAGAAACTCTGCCTATCCTTATGATTAAAGCTCATTGATCACATCTTCACAATTACACATATGGGCATAATTGTACTGGATGTATATTGTGAATTTGACTACATACATGACTTATGCAATACTCTTTTATGGAAGCACATCTTCCTTAGTTATGCTTCATGTGCTACATTTTACCTCTGAATCATGTGCATTTTCCTTATCCTACTCCTAACAAAGAAAGAGCCATTCTACTATATTACTTTATGCTTGATTGTGTTGAATGCTTGCATGCCTCTTTCAATACACATACTGCTTGGCAAATAACCACTTCTGTATATATATTCTTTTCAAATCTCATCCAGATTGGTTTTTAAAAAGGGGGAGATAGATAGGTTGTTGTTGGAAGGAGTTGCCGATCACCCTTATGCTGGGACGAAGTTGGCGAAAAGCAACTACTAGGCCCGGAGATGGTAAGGGATACCACTGAGAAGATTCAACTTATAAGAGAGAGACTCAAGATGGCTTAGTCTAGACAAAAGACTTACGCCGATACGAGAATGAGAGACCTCGAGTTCCAGGTTGAAGATCACATCTTTCTTAAGGTTTCCCCAGGATGAGGTATTAGAAGATTTGGTGTTAAGGGCAAGCTTACACCAAGATATATCGGTCCCTTCGAAGTGTTAGAAAGAGTTGGCGAGGTTACCTATCGGATCGCCTTGCCGCCACAACTATCCAAAGTACACAATGTATTTCATATTTCTATGCTCAAGAAGTATGTTCATGATCCGACCCACGTAATAGATCATGGCGACCTGGTGATACAAAAGGATCTCACATATGAACAAAAGCGTTTGAAGATCCTTGATCACGAGGTTCGCGTACTAAGGAATAAAACGATCCCTATGGTAAAGATTCAATGGAGCAAGTGCTCAGAACAAGAAGCCACATGGGAGACTGAAGAATCTATGAAGAAAAGATTCCCGAACTTGTTTCAACATTGTAAGTCTTCTGCACCCTCCATGTGTATATGCAATTGAATTTGGGGACCAAATTCTTTTAACTGGGGGAGGGTGTAGCACCCCGAATAAAAATTATAAGGAATAAAGATTTCTTAAATAGATTAAACATAATAAACCCTCAAACATTGAGCCTTAACCCATATACACGTAAAGGCCTTAAACCTTTAAAGATATGGGCCTTGGGCCTTAGGCATTACACCAAAGAAGGCTTAACATATATGCTCACAGGCTTGTACGTAATGGGCCTTAAAAATGGGTTTAAGGGCATAAAAGCTTAATATATATATGTATATATATTAGGATGGGTTGATTATAAAACCCAAATCCCTTCACGTGTATACATATGGGCCCATGCTTTTCTAAAAACAAAAAGGGAGGCCCAAACACAGTAGGGAGTTCGAACGCAGAAGTGGCCATGCATGGAGATTAGGGTTTTAAACCCAACTGAGAAGGTGGCTGCGATTTGGGAAGGAGAAGATCAACATAAGAAGGGTTAAGCCTCTTAGGATTCACGTAAGGAAACTTAAATCCCATTAGAAGTTAGAGATATCAATCTCTACAAATAAACTTCTCCATCGACAAGCTCCGACTACTACTGCTACTCGTATTAGTTCTTTTACGTCGACGTTGTCCTCGTCGTCTCCCTCCTGCTGCCGTACAAGAAGGAGGATAGTTGCTCTCCTCATCAGTGCCTGAAGAAGTAGTCGCTTCTTCCTCTTCCATCTTTGCTGCCATATTACTGCCATGAAGGAAGCTTGCCGCTTCTTCTCTACCGCTTCTTTCGTGAAGAAGACGCCATGTTCTTCTACCTCTACCTCCCGCTGCAGTTGCTGCCGTAAAGAAGCTGCACACTTCTTCTTCGTCAGTTGCAGATTTGTTGCTGCTGCTGATTATTCTCTTCTTATCTCTGCTTCGTTCGTCGTCCAGATCAACCCAAGAGGTAGGTGTTCTCAAGATACGAAGCCCAACATGTTAATCACTGTAAATCCATGCATATAGGTCGTTTAGCGTTTATTCCATGGTTTCTATTTTAGTTTTATGAAGGTTTACTAACTTTTAGTAAATAGCGGCCAGGTCAAGAGCGCCTATTGAATGAACGCCCGCGTGTGCTGTCGCCAATTCTTTAGAAATAGCGACAGTAGTCAGGGCGTCGTTTAATGAATGACCCTTTGTCAATCCGCTATTTCTTTTAAGCATTTAATAAATATCACATGCTTAAAAAATAATATCTTTAAAAGTTGACGTTAAAATTATTGCATGAGCATGTTTCTGGAACCTGTATATTTTTCTCTATCCATTCATGTCTTTGCTTTCTTGATTATGTGAACTCCAATTTTATGAATAGTGTTATGTGTCTAATAGCGTACCTGCCCGATGCGTAGCATCAAACAAAGAATGGGAGATAGTAACCCAGTCGCTAATTAAAGAATGACCACCCCTATACGGTGGCGCTATTTTGTAAAATCCTGTAAATAGAATTTATATTGAAATTCATGAATGAATGACCTAAATCATGACGTCATTTAAAAAATGAACGCCATCATACACAGTCGCTATTTACAATTATAAATATTAAAATTCTGGAAAATTTTAGAATTAATGCCCGTATGCAGTGTCGTTAATTCTTATTGGTTTCTTGAAAAACTTTGTTATAATTAAGATTGAGCGACCCTTCAGAGAGCCGCTATTTTTTGATATATCGACCTCTGATAAGGCGCCAATTCTTTTCTCTCAGTTTTATCACGTTTCTCAACCCATATCGCTGGTTTACTTGGCACTCTCATCTCACATCCGTAGATGGAGTCCCTGTTTTGATACTATCGATTACACACTAACTCTCGGTGATGTTTGAGCCTTCCGCGGGATATTCCTTCCTTCGGACTGATGATTTCATCATAGAGACGTCCGTAAGTCTACGCTAGCCTTGGATTCCCTCAAGACAGTCGAGCAGGTTGTACCCTAAAAGCCCATGACACCGTGTCTTGTCACGTCACTCTGAAGAAACGTGATGCCTTAGCCCTCTTAGAGCGCTATTCTTGGCCTCTTTGAGAAGTTTGTTCTCTGTCAGTAATTGGCGACACTGACTTGGGCGCCAAAAGGAATTGGCGACCTATCCAGTGGCGTTATTTCCCTGATATAGCGACCTGAGCCTGGGTGCTATTTCATGGAGCCTGTACTGTTCACAGGAATGGGCGACCACGCATGTGGGCGCTATTTCTGTAATTGATGGTGACTGAGTGGGCGCCAATTACCCAGTTTTATGACATGTCATTGTTTTTCAAAACGGTTTATCGGTATGTCCTACTTGTTCGAGTTCTGTCCTTGAACTCCTTCATTCGTGAAATCTACCTTATCATCCTATAATGGTTATTCCTTTGGAACTCTATTTTGGCTATAACTATAGTGGATGTCTAAAATATACATGACCCAATGCCTGCGCATATAGGGCCCGATCTAGTCCTGGGAGGAGCACCTGAAAGTACTTGTGCCCATGGGAGTTGATTGATCACGGTGTGGCATTGCAACGATGTGCATGACTAGCTTGATTTATGGCATTCCATGACTCATACTTGACTTGACATGACATGACTTGTGTGGCCCAGAATAGGTATTTACTTGCTTTATATTATAATAGCCAATTCACGTGACATGACATGATATATTCACGTGCTTGATCATCTTGTTACATTTTTACATGATTATCTTGAAATCTTGCTAGTTCATATCTATTAACTCTTGTTACACTCTCTCTCATCATTTTCATGCGTACATGCATAGCTGGACTTGTATTCATGTAACATATAATTACTTAAAGCAAGCTTGTACTTGAAGTATAATTCCTACTGAGCGTTCGCTCACCTAGTATTTTCTCATATTTTTTAGGTAATTTTGATGACGAGAATCAATCGGATGGGAACGGGAACGGGAACGAGTAAAGAGCATAGAGCCATCCGGTCATAGAAGCATCTATCTAGCCATGTCTCTTTTTCCTATTTTCTTGAGTCAATCATTATAATTTTCTTTTATTAAGTCAAGATTGTCCTTTAGTACTTTTTCTAAAGAGGAGATTGTGTAATAGATTTATCTTAATGGTTATTATGAATAAATTAGATTTGGTTATCTTGAAATTTACGCATCTCTATATATAAGGTCGAATTCCTTATGCTCTGATTGACATGAATGATATAAACTCGTCACGCGTACCGGGTTCCTTTCACGCTCGGGGCGTGACATTCATCATCTCCCTGCCTGTACATAAACAGCTCCGATTTGGTTATGGGAGAATGTTTTGGCGCTGTAGGAGTGCATTACCGGGGAAGAATGCCCCTTGTTAATTCGGACAGGCTTCTGGTCACTTCAGCTAGTTACTTCTTTAACCTTCTAATATCCTGCTACTGCTCATATAGTAATGCGAGCATGGCAGGGCTATATTTAGAAAAATCCAGAGTGTGGCTTAGGCCACTATCCTCCGTTCTGGCATCGGGCGGGGGCAGCAGTACCCTATCACCATGAATAGCTGGGACCGGTCCTTCAGAAGTGGATGCGCCCACATTCTTGTGTGGAGATGGACTCCAAAGGTGTACTTCTTCATCTTGTACTTCGCCATACGGAGACATGTGCTGCTCCTGGCTCTTAGCTTCTTGCGTAGCTGGATCTTCTGGAGGGTCATCGCTAGCTGGGGCAAAAATGGATATCATATCTACCTCATAGAATTCTTCTATTGAGAAACCCAAGCCAGGGTGCTGGATAATCTGTAGTAATTCTTCATCTAAGTTGGGTGGATACCACAACTTTTTGAACATCTGATTTTGACTTTCGGCTTGGTAGAAGGGAATATGCTGCCTCCTTGCCATTTTTGCCACCTTGCCGGATATATCGGGCATCCCCATGATCGGGACGACCGAGTCTTGGATTTCTTTGGGGACTTTACAATCATCATCCCCTTTCACTGGCTATTTACTGGCCATGTAAAACATTGTTGGCTGTCCCTCAGGGTTGGGAACCTCCAGAGTTTTCAGTAATTCAACTGTTGGACAGTCTATATCAGTGAGCGGTCTTGTGATTCCCGGAGGGACTTTCACATAACCTAGGAGATCCTCGTGCTCTGGTGTTTCTGGCTCGGGGTAGATATCAGCTGGGATTGCCCTGAGCACTCCCTTGACTTCAGCAATGTGTGACACCTCTTGCTGAGCCACGTAATTGGGCGAGGGCAGAGGGAACCAGTCGCTGGTCTCTACTGCTTTCTTTTCTTTATTATGAGCTAGCCGAGAAGTCTGCTTTGGCTTCTCCATGTAGAGCGAGGCGTCAAGCAGATGACACTTAAACACCTCAAAGGGGGGCAAATCAGCAAAGATTCTTTCTTCTCTTCCATCCCGGGGGTATTTGATGCATTGGTGCAAAGTAGACGGCACCACCCGGTTCTGATGTAGCCACGGTCACGGTCGGCCAAGCATCGCCTTGTATGTGGTGTCAGAGTTGATGACATGGAACTGCACCTTAGCAGTGAAGTCTCCTAATGAAAGCTCGAACTCTGCCACACCCATGGGGACTTCGAATTTCTGGTTGAACCCAGCAATCTTCATATCCCTGACCTTGATCAGGTGTACATTGAAATAATGCTTATGATAGACTCGGTAAGGGAGTATATTTACTATTGCCCCTGTGTCAATTAGAGTTCTATTTATGGGCTGGCCATTTAATTGCCCCTTCATGTATAAGGGTCTATTGTGGCTGGCCGTTGGCAGGAGCATATCCTCATCGGCAAAGGTAACAGCCGCTTCCGAACACATCTTGGCAAAGCAGCTCTCAAAGCGCGCCGGGGTTTGCAAAGCTGCAATGATGGCCTGCCGAGTTTCTTCATCTAGGGAGAGTATCTCTGTAATATCTTGGGTCTTTCGGATCTTTATCGGAGAGCTTTCGGATCGTTTTGTAGGTCCTGAGTTGAGTTTTACGATTCACATGGGTTTTTCTCTCGTACAAGTTACGGAACCCAGTGAAGAGTTTATTATTGAATTCATCGACTCGAGGACGCTACAGTTGCGTTGTGCTCCTTTCGAGGATCGTTTAGATTATTTTTTTATATTTTTCTGAACTAGTGCATTTTTGGACCAAAAATTGGATTTTTCAGAAATTGCAAAATTTCCTAATTTTCATTTTCTATTTCTTATTTTCTCTCCTTCCTCTCTCCTCACCGTCGCTCACTTCCTCTCTCTCATTCTCTCTCCTCTCTTCTCCTCTCTCCGCGGGGCGCGCGACTATGGCGAGGTGGGCGAGACAGGGACGTCGTGGAGTTGATCTGGGGCGTGATGGGGCGATGAATGGAGCATGGCGTTGGCGCGATCCCTCGGTGGATTCAAAGCCGACGTGACGGATTTGTGTGGTGTTTTCGACACGGTTTAGTCGTTTCGGTACGCTAGAACTTCGGTGGAGGTAGGGAGATGGATGCCCTACTCATGTTCTATGTTCCCCCATGATTTCGAGCTAAACGGTGTGAGAACGAGCGGGTTCTACCTTGTTTTAGGTGAAGCATGCTTCGGGGGGTGTGAGACGTATTCGCCTTTCATGGCGACGGTTTCTAGCCTAGTTAGTGTTATTTCAATCCATGGCATGTTAGCATTCTATTCCCGTTGGTTTCGTTGTGATTGGTTGTCATTTGGGACCGGTGTGAGCCCGGGAACCCATGTGACTCATTTTGGGTCGATTCGGTGGAATCGCCCGTTTCTTGTATTTTTGGTATCGTTTGGATCCCTTCCGGTATGTGGAAGGCTTATTTCATCTTTAGGGTTGTTTCCCCTTCGTTTTAGGGCGAACGGGACGTGGAAAGGTCAGGATCGGCCATTCCTCTATTTTTCCCGTCGTGACGCCTTAACGGTCGTACCAGTGACCGTTTGGGTGCTTTAAATAGTCCAGGGGTGATCGTTTGGTTCATTGTCGGTTCTAAGTTGGTTGGTTCTAAGCGGTCATGCGATAGACCATTTGGGTTGGCTAGCGGCCCATTGGAGGACTGCTAAGCCTTGTGAAACAGTCTATTGGGGACCGCTAAGCTCGTGAAGTGTATATCGGTTTGGCCAAGTGGTCACACGATAGACCGCAAGGCTGGCCTTGGCGGTTTAGTGAGAGACCGCAAGGCATTGTTTATGTCAGTTCAATGGTCTTTATGTCGGTTCGGGCTAGCGGTCCTAGCCTTGACCGCATAGTGTCCTTGGCGGCCCATTAGGAGACCGATAAGCTGGTTTGATTGGGTTGAGTCGATTCGGGCGTTGACTGGGTCTGGCGGTCAGGTCCATGACTGCTATAGTCTTCTGGCGGCCCTGTGGTAGACCGCATACCCCTGTGTTTTTGTAGTTGGTTGGCTAGCGGCCCTTTGGCTGACCGCTTGGTCTTCCTGGCGGTCAGGCATGTGACCGTTTAGTCCCAGAGTTCTGTTTTCTTTATGTTTGGCCTCCATTTGTCTTGGCTTCTCTTTGTGGTTTGCCCCTAGTCCCGTGGATGTCTTGGACGTCCTATGAGGGCGATGACCATATTGAGAGGTAGCCGGGAGTGCCATTATATTGAGTGGTGTTCTGTACTGCTTTAGAGTCATTATTGGTTCCTGGTCAACCCGGTGTGATCTAGTGGTTGACATGTGACCTTGTGAATGTCTCATCAATCCTGTATGGATCAAGACATGGTTTTGGACGCCCGGGGGTACTGTCTTACCTCAATTTGTGTGTCCATATGTTTTGAGGGTCTTGGTGATCCCTCAGGTCTCCGTGATTCATGTTATGCGGATGTGTGGATCCGGCTGTCCTGTGCCGTTTCCTTTATCAGTGTTTTACCGTGATTGGCTGAGGGATTAGGCTGATTGGCGGCATGTTACCGCTTTTGCGCGACGATCTTCACCCCGCGTCTTTGTTGGTCTGTAAGGACTAGGTATGATGGTACAAACCTGATTCAGAGGGGGGTGAATGAATCCCTCTTCAAAAATACACAATTAAAATTGTAGCTAAACAATGTTGCGGAATTAAACTCACAGGAGACAGAAACAACTTAACTGCTCTCCAATAACAATTAGAGGATCGGACAAACTAAGCTTCTAATTGGCTAAACTGAGTAGATGTTCTAATGAAGCACACAGCGGAACACTTAACATGCACTCCCAGCAGACACAAGATCTATGCACTGGAGCTATGCCTAAGCATTCATCTAACATGAGTGGAGTCAACAGATAAGGAATTAGAGCGAGATCCTAAGCATGCATCTATTGAATCAGAATAGACAAACAAACCATAGCAAACAGAAGATTTTTAGGTGGTTCGGTCTTCCAGACCTACGTCCACCCCACACTCCAACCAGAGTGTGGATTTTGCTGCCAAACAGCTTGACCCGCTGCGCACCACAGCTTGCGTCCGCTAAGCCTCACAGCTTGCTTACAACCGCTGAGCAACACAGCTTGCTTCCGCTGAGCAATCACAGCTTGCTGTCCAGAGGAGCCAATCCTCTGCAACGCTGAGCAACACAGCTTACTTTAAGAACAAAGGTTTAGAAAAATGAAACAAAGAAAACATGAAACAAAAGCTGAAAAATATAGCTCTCCAAGGAGCAGATTGGCTTGGATCTGATCCAGAGGCCAGCAACAAATCTGATCTTCAAGATGGAACCAGCTGCTTCAACTTTGATCACTCCCTCTCTGAACTCTCTCTATTCTTCCTCTACTTCTTTCTTACTAACTGACACTCTCTTCCTTGGCTTCTCTCTTTCTCTCTGCTTCTTTCTCTCTCACGGACTCCTTCTTGTCACGTCCCGAGCGCGGAAGATACTCGGATGCGTGACTCGTCTATATAGATTGTGTCATTAGAGCGATAAATTTTTTGATATACATAATTTCGGAGTGCGCAAAAGACTAATACAATCTAATAATTTCCAATAATCCAAGTGATATTTATTTTATTAACCAAAGGAATTAAAGATAGTCTATGACAAATTTTGAATTTTAAAAGACAACACTAGGCTAAGTGCCTTAACATGGTTCGGACAATTCAACTGACATACTGGAATACAAAGTAGGACTCAAATAAAATTCAAGGACGTGACTAGCTAATGATAGGTGACTGGCGTTCTAGCACTCTTCACTCGGTGTCAACCCCATTCTTGTCGCTATCCGAATCACCTAAAAATTTTAGGAAGCAACTGGATGAGCGAATCGCTCAGTAGGAATTACATCTCAAATTCGAGCAATCTTTACGTGAATTACAATTTACATGTATTATCAGTATGGCTATGCATGATGTACGTATAAAAAAATCGGGTATGCAAGTATATCTATACATGATGAACAATAAGAGATCAAGAGCTGTATACAGAGAGTATATCAAGATTTCAAGTATTTGACAAGCACTATTTCAAAAATTATAGATGTAAATGCCACTTCGGGTCTAGTAGGGATTCATGTACGATTACGAATTCAAGTGCGAGTATGTACTAATGTACAAGTATATCTCAAGTACGAGCAAGTAAAATTTAATTCAAGCAAGTAAAGTTAAGTACGTATCAGTAGAACTGGCTATTTCAATCAAGCAAGTATTTCACCCTTTCTCGGGCCACAAGTCAAGTATTGCCCGTCCGGGCCACGCAAGTCAAGTTGAGTGAGTAAAGAGAGAGTAGGGTGGAGTGTCTCAAGTCAAGTAAGTACTCCGGTGCAATGCTAAACACAGTGGTCAATAAACTCCCATGGGCACAAGTACTTTCGGGTGCTCCTCCCAGGACCAGACCGGGCCCTATATGCACATCATTTCATGTATTACCTTTGACATCCACTCTCATTTATAGCCAATATGGAGTTTCAAGGGTTGCCTTAGTAGGATATACAAGGTAGATTTTTATGGAATGGAATTCAAGGACTCATAATATGCAAGAAAATGACTTAGGGTTGCGTCTGTACAAACCACGATAGAAATGAGGGAAAATTATCAATTTATATACTTCTTCCTAAAAAAAAACTCTAGATAACTCTATAGTAAGGTTAAACAAAAGTTAGAACATCCTATAAGAGCTATTATGCAATTATGCCCGTTTACTATTTACGAATACTATTCATTACTATTCACTTACTATTTATTACTATTCACTTACTATTCATTTACACTATTCACACAAAATAACGCCCTTCGTTGGGTCGTCATTTTTGTGAATGACGACTATTAAAACAGTCGTCATTTCTAAGTTTATGTATATATTAATCGTTTAGTATATTAACCATCCCTGTGAAAAATTTAATAAATGTGAATCATGATACCTAATCTAATGCATGAGCATACCGTTAGATTCCTTATATTTTTCTCTACCTATCTACGTGTCTATATCAAAAAAATTCTTTTATTTGGAGAAGTGATACTATTCATTGAAATAGTGACTTTTATACACTATTCATACGGTAAAAATTTCTCAAAAATAGAAAGTAAGGATATGGACAGGTACAGGACATTCTCAGGAGTTCAGAATCATGCTCATGCGAAATTGTTGGATTTTGATATTTAATAAATTGGGATGATTTACGTCGGGAAGGTACATTTCGTGACTCAAAACACTATTTAAACACTATTTATTTTTAGTACTTTCAATAAATCAGGAATTAAGTAGATGGTTAAATAGAGAAACATATGAGGGTTACAGAACCATGTTCATGCAGGAGTTTCGTGATCAGGTTAAAAATGTTATAATTGTCTGAACATGGTGGCTCTACATTATGAGTCACAGTTTACTATTTAAACACTATTCATTTTTAATTCTTCCAGTAAATCAGGAATCGAAGACATGGACATGCAGAGAAAAATCTCAAGGTCACAGAAATATGTTAAGTCAAAATTTTCATGATCCGGTTTATTAGTTATAGGTTTTTGAATGTTTTGATTTACTGATTTCTAAAAAATTGAATTAACGACATAGGTACTGTCGTTATATAATGGACGACTGTTTTGACAGTCGTCCTTTTTGTAATTGACGCCCTGGTCAGGGGCGTCAAATTACAAATTATTTCACTATTTCTGTAGTCTTCAATTTATAAATTGACGCCCTGGTCAGGGGCGTCATTTACATATAATGGTAATTTATCAATTACTTAAAATTTCAGAAATAAAATTGATGACATGGGTCATGTCTTCAATTTTATAATTGACGACTATTGCATAGTCTTTAATTTGGTAATTGACGCCCTGGGCAGGGGCGTCATTTACCCTGCTTCACTATTCACCAGTAAAAAAATAAAATATTCTTCGTGTTTTCAATTTGAAAATTGACGACTATTTTCACAGTCGTCAATTTAGTAATGGACGTCCTGGTCAGGGGCGTCATTTACCGTGGTTCACTATTCCCATACTATTCATCAGTAAAAAAAAATATTCTAAATCAAGAAGTAATTATACCAATATGTCGAGAAAAATGTCAGGATTCCAGAAACATGATCATGCAAAATTTTAGTGATTTAGTTTAATTGGCATGAATTTTTGAATGTATTGAATTTTCAATTACTCAAAATCAAGAAATTAAATTGACGACATGTGTCATGGGTCCATTTAATTGACGACTGTTCTGATAGTCTTTAATTTGATAATTGACGCCCTGGTCAGGGGCGTCATTTATCAAAATATTTCACTATTCATATACTATTCATGCACTATTCATCCGTATAAAAATATTCTAAATCAGGAAGTAATTATACGAATATGTCCAGAAAAATGTCAGGATTCCAGAAACATGTTCATGCACAAATTTAGGCTTTAGTTTGATAGTTATGGATTTTTGAATGTGTTGAATTATCCATTACTCAAAATTCTAGAAATCAAATTGACGACATGAGGCATGTCGTTAATTAATTGACGACTATGTCCACAGTCTTCAATTTTTAAAATGACGCCCTTGTCACGGGCGCTATTGTTAACAAGACTGAAAAATATGGTTATTAATACTGTAAATAGTGTGATAAAATATGATTAAAAACTCATGAAAATCATGCTAACAAACTAAGTTCAAAATCATAAAGATCACAGTAATATGTGACAGGCTATTAAAATAACATGGTATATACATGATTTATAGCATGGTTGATGAGTTAAACGGACTCTAAGCATGCAATTAAACCTATTTAGCTACTGGTTAGGCAAGGATTTGAGAACACCTACCTTTGACGTGTGATACCGGGTTAAGATCTACAGCAGGATCTCAGCAGCAGGGGAGGAAGAACTTCTGCAGCGCAGCACAGCAGTAGCCTCCTCACAGTGCGACGTATGCCATTAGATATAGGAAATCACAAGGCATTAGATAATGCCTCATGAGTCAGGCTGAGTGGGATTTGTCTCTGCCAGCTCGAAAGAGTTGTTCGGTGCTATTATTGCCAGCTCTAATGAGCTGTTTATGTCTCAACCGTGTGTAATTGATGCACGTATCGTGGTCGTGTATTTTATAAATGACGCCTTGTGTAGGGGCGTCCTTTTAATGACGCCCCTTACAGGGGCGTTATTTTCAATAATGACGCCCTTAAAGGGGGCGTCATTTGTTAGAGGATTAGAATCGCCCACGCCATAACCGTACTTAAAAAAAAGACGCCTAGAAACATGGCGTCAATTGTTAAAACGACGCCCTTGCGTTGGGGCATCATTTTCACTTAAGTAATAGGACGCCTCTATAAGGGGCGTCAATTAGTAAAATGACGCCCTAATTAGGGGCGTCAATTCCGAGGGTGGACAATGTCCACATCCACTTACGTAACATCATGGCACATCCACATCCACTTACGTAACATCATGGGGCATTGTGTTTAAAGTTGTTTTGCACATTTGTATTCTAGTCCCCCTATAGTTTAATTCTTTAACTAAAGCCTAGGATTTTATTGAGATGAGTAGGTTACGTATTTCATAAGTTAAGATTTCTATATTAACTTCAGAGATTTTTATCTTTAAAAATTGAGGGAATTTGTTTGTAAAATTTCAGGGGTGAGACCCTTACATTTTTCTCTATTTTTACATATAATTTTTTTTGAAAATTTCTTTTTAAATAAAAAGTGGTACTATTCACGTCACTATTCATGTTTAGGAAATAACGACTTAGCATATGTCGTTATTTTGAATGGAGGTTTTTTTTTGTATTCACTCTACACTAACTAAAATTATCTATATATCCTTTCTCACTTTCTAAATTATGTTTATCCTTTAACACTTCATCTATATACCCTTATTTCTTCAAAATAATTATATAATGTAAAAGTTGAAATATGAAAATTTCTAAATTATTAAAATATGAATTGGCATCTTGTAAAAGTGACGTTTAACCTTTAAAACACTATCTATATAACCTATTTCCTATTTCTTTGGAATAGTGTAATATTAATTTCCTAAGTGATTAAAAATATAAATTTGCATTTCCAAAATATAATTTGGCATCTTCTAAAGCATCTATAGGTAATTAAATGTTTTAAATGGTTAATCCAATAGAATTAGAATATGAGTTCAATGATTAATTTTTTTTATATATTTCTATTTTAAAATTCTCGGGTGTTACACCTTCTTGTCTCTCTCTTTCTTTTTCCATTCAGCTCTGCTTTTATTCTACTCTTTGTTTCTCCTCAGATCCTTCTTCTCTCTACTCTTGTCTTCTACTTTGATCGCAGAGAAGGCCTTCTTATATGGCTTCAGATCTGGGACCCACGAGCTCACACATTGGGCGCATGGAGGGAGCACTCCCGCCAAGAGAATTTTGGAATGCCTTAGCCACGTGTCAGCATCTCGGCGTTGTGACTAACCACGTGGCAGATTCTTCCATCCGGTTCCTTGCCTCGGATCACGAACCCTTTAACCTGGTACTTTAACTTCCACGTGGAGTATGCTCACATGTTGTAGGTTCGTCCAACAAATGCTCGACCAAGTCACTGGCCTGGGAAACAATTGGAAGTATTAAGTATTCGTGCTAGCACAGACTTCATAAAGTAACGTACGAATATGCACAGACCTTAGGTAATATAACAAAACATGCATAGTCATATAGCAAGACATGCACAAACATCAGGTAACGTGTAACAAAGTATGCATAGACCATGAGTGTGCAACAGAAAGAAGTGTGCACTGACCTTGTATCACACAAGTAAAGAATGTGCAAGAATTTTGATAACATAAAGGAAACATGCATTGACTCTAAATGACACGCACTGACTTTAGAAAAGGTAACACAGGGTGTGCACCGACATGAGTAGCACAAGTAAAGACTTACACCGATCATGAATTCTACACAAGCTGTAACTGCACCGACCTTGTGTATGAGCAGCCAAAGGTATGCACCGACTTGGTGCATGCAAAACATAACCTGCATTGACTTTATGTGTGCGGGCAAGGTATGCACCGACTTGGAATATGCATGCTTCGGTAAAGTGCAATGACTTCTATGCGAGACTTGTGTGTATATGTAACATGCACATACTTTACTTTATGCAAACCAAACAAATGCACAGACCTTACCTGCGTGTAGTGACTAAAGTTGCACCGAGCCTATGCCAGCCCGATGCAAAGATTGCACCGACCTGAATAGTGAAGTGCACAGACTTGCACCGAGTTTGAAAATGCAAACCAGGCAATGCACCGATACTTGTGTGTGCGCGGGCAAGAAATGCACCGACTTGTTTTATGACCTTGTATCGCTTCTAGGGCAAAGGTGCACCAACCTTCTTTCTGTAATATCCTGGATCTTTAGTAGGTTTTTCGGATTCTTTTGGAGAATTTTGCATTGCTTTTGTATCTCCCGAGTTGAGGTCTTATGAACCGTGTGGTTCTTCTCTCGTATAATCTACAGAACCCTACGGTGAGTTTACCTCTCAGCTTATCGGCTCGTGGACAATACAGTTGTAGTGTACTCTTCGTGAGGATCGTTTCGACTATTTTTACGGAGTTTTAGGCCTTGGTTAGGCATTTATTCGAATTAGTTAAAGAATTATTAAAATTTAATGGGCATATTAACGATTTTAGTTCTTTGAGGGGTTAAAGTATAATTTGAAGAATTTTTTTTTAAAAAAATATATTTAGAAAAATCAGTTTTTATAAAACTCACGCACCCCCCTCTCTCTCTCCCCTCTCACTCTCGATCTCTCTCTTTTTCTCTCTCTCCCTCACACGTTCTCTCTCCCCCTCTCCCTTTCTCTCTCGGTTTTGGCCCGGACGGGGTCCAATCGAGGCGTGGGAGATACCGTTGGAACCGGCTCGACGCGAGGGACATTTTGACACTGACCTCGTCTCGATCCGTGGAGCGTGGAGACGCGTGGGAGCGAGAGGACGGCGTGGCTTCCGTCGTCCAATCTGCACCGATTTGCGGGTTTCGTCGCGATCGAGCCCAGACGGCTGCTGATCGAAGCAAGGGAGGTACCGTCGGGAAGGTCGTTTCGCGTGGATCGCGGTGACGCCCTTCTTCCCTCGATCCGCGGAGCGTGGTGACGCTTGGCGCCGTGAGGATGACGTGGCTCTCGTCGACCGTTCGGCATCGAATCGGCGTTCCCACCGCGTAAGAGGTAGGGGGATGGAATCTTCTCCTCGCTAGGGACCCGTCGGTACCACATGCGCCGTGGTTCGACGCCAGTTTTCTTGATTTTTGTGCAATTTTCCATGTTAATGTAATTTAGTGTTATTTAGCCTTAAATTCATGAAATTGATTCCATGGCCATCGTCTTTCAATTTTAATGGCATGATTGGTGATTGAATGTTGTTATGGCAGGGTGGTTGGTTAGGAAACCTGGTTTCTACGTCGATACCCGGCGGTTTCCATCGTCCGGGAGGGAACCGATTTTAAATATAACCCGTCCGCGACCCAGGTGATGTGACAGTCCTGCCAGGAACCGTCACATCCCTAACGGTCTTCCGGGGACGCGTTACTTCAATATAACGGCCCGTCGCGGGGGCATTACATTGAGAGTAACGGCGGGGCTCCCGACCGTTGTTTTCTCGTTGGTTTGTGTTGACCCGGTCAGGCGGTTCGCCCGACGGCCAGTCGGCCAGCCGTCGCTTTGATCCGGCGCGCCTAGACTAGTGCGTCACTTCGCCTGCGAACGGTTTTAAACGCAGCACGTTGGTTTTTGGCCTCGGGTAGATGTAACGGCGGTGATCCAACGCGTTGCATCGATGTAACGCGCTGGGCCCCTACCGTTACATTCCCTTTTGGGTCTCTTGAGTTGGAACTCCGGTGAAAGTAACGGATGGAGACGGACGCGTTATTCTTGATGTGATGCGCCAGTCCCCGACCGTTACATTCATATAGCGCGTGAGCAGCCGACCACCGCTTGCCTGGAAGTTTCATTACGTTGCCAGCCTATTAGTTATGCATTCCATGTTGCATATACGCCATGTTTAACCTATTTTATAAAAACTGTGGCATTATTTTAGATCCCAATAGAGTAGCTCTCTCTTTCCTTGTGATGGAGCCACTAGTCGTAGCCCTCCGACTTGGAGTGTCGGCCCACCTGGGAAAGGTGGAAAGGGTAGTTCCCGTTACACGGTTTTTAAGCTAGTTACCGTGGGCCCTCGGCCAATAGTAGCGTCCTACTAAGAGGGAAAACTAGCTGGAGAGCCTGGCTTAGGCACGAGCCAGTGTGTGCACACGTGGTCAGAGACTTGGACTGACACTGACGAGTGTTACTCTGACTAGTTACTCGGTTCGGTTTGGTTCTGTTACGCCTCTCGCTTGGAGACTCTAGCCATGCGAGTTGCTTGAGATGCAGTGTAAGCCGTCAGTGGACGCATTTGGTCTCTCACTTCTTGTGGTCTCTTCTTTTTCCTATCTCCGGGTTAGTTGAGCTTTTCTTTCTATTGGTAGATGTAGTTCCTGACGCTTATATCTATATTTAATTGGCATGTAGTTAGCTGTTTAAACTGCTTAGATAGGTTTTACAGCTTTACTATAAATGTGTTTTATTTATGCCAATTGCATGTTTATTGCTTTAAATGCATGCTTTAATTGCTGTTATATTTGTATGCCTGCGTGATTAGTTGCGAGGTAGGGATCCGTGTGACCCCTACTGAGTCTGGCTGTGACTCACCCTTCCTACTTTCAGGTGAGCCACATCCGCCGTCTCCTAGAGCTTCACGTGGTTTTGTCGGCAGCTAGTAGGGTGCCAGCAGTAGTCGGTTGGTCTTTTGTACTTTTGACCGGGGTATGCCCCGTGTAGTTGTACATTTGAACTCTCTTTTCTGCCAGTTTGGACTTGTTACTGTTGTAAATCTGGACTATTGTATATATTTTATCATTCTGATAGTTTATTTTGCTTCCGCACTTAATTAGTAATTGTTGTTTAACTAATATTGCGCGTTGTAGTTCCAATTTGTTATACAACTCCTCGACAAACTTCACTAACCCTTCAGGGGCCTCATCAGCCTCTTGGGTGGCTTCCCCAGTTCTTGGTATCGGTGTATCGATATTATCGGTATATCGGTATTCGGAGCTCTGGGTCGTCACAGTTGGTATCAGAGCTGTGTTGAGAATTTGTATAAGGAATTGAAATTGCATAGCGTCTGTCCAGAGCGAGTCCACCTGCATCATCTATTGCTGGCTTAGGATGTTTTCCGTGATTGCTGATATGATTTTCGTTGTTATGTGCTTCCTAGGGTTTGATGGCACGTCGTAAAAAGGCGCATGTTTCCGGGGAGGGAAGTGGTACTTCTCCTCCAGTGGTTGTCGTGTTGGTTTATGCACCTGTGCCTGGTCAAGTTCCTGCAACTCCTGCTCATGTGGTGGAAGGTTTATCGGGTGATCAGGTTGGAATGCCGTCTGGTGAGGGGCAGGTGAGACCTCAAGGGTGTACTCAGGCCGAGTCTACTCAGCCAGGTGTGCAGTATTACTTTGTCCCTCAGCCGACAGGACAGTTCCAGCAGGTCTATTTGCCGAGCGTACCCGGAGTCCCTTCCGTTATCCCTGCTGCCGAAGATGCTTCTTCCTAAGTTTAAAGGCAAGAGACGCCGATACAAGAAGTCTAAGAAGATTTGGACATCTAAGGATCAATAGGACGGGCAGTCGGGTGTGTTTAGAGCCTCCTCTCTTGTGCCGGTTAATCGTGGTACACCTCCGTCCATGAATACCCGGAGCAAGTTGAGGGAGCGTGAGAAGCGGCTCGCCCAGCAGCCTTCTGCCAGTGTTGTTCCGTCGTCAATACCTTCTTCTCAGCAGCTTCGGGGGTCTGTCGTTAGTCAGCCATGGACGTGCCGGAGATGCGGTGGTCATCATAAGGGCCAGCCGTGTTCTCTGCCCGTTGTCTGCTTTCGATGTGATCAGCCGGGTCACGTTGTTCGAGATTGCCCTTTTAGGTCGAGACCGGTGCAGTTCTCGTGATTTACCCAGCCGTAGCTGTTCCAGTTCCAACCTTTGCCATCACGACCTCAGCAAGATTTTTTGGCCTCAGCTTCCCTGTGCTGAGCAGTGACATCGTATGTTATGGAAGGTGCGATTCTGCTTCTCGATCAGTTAACTTGTGTTTTATTTGTCACAATTACTTGAATTGTATGTGATCTAGTTATTCCTTAATTGTTCATTGTAATAATTCTATCCGTGTGATTTTGGTTTTCTCCTCTCCTATCCTTTTCATTTCTCCCGTTCTACTTTATCCTCGTTTCTCTTTTTCCTCTGTTTCTCTCGACGCGAGGCGCGCGACCGTGTCGAGTTGACCGAGGTAGAGACGCGACGGAATGGGTTAGAACGTGATGGAATGATGGATGAGGTGGACGTTAGCAAGATTCGTTGGTGGATCTTACGCTAGCGTGGTTTAATCGTTTTGTCGCCTGTGATTTTCTTAGAGGTCTATTTCTCTGTGGGGGCTAAGTGGCTTGTCACCGTCAGTGCCGACAGCCATGTGAGTAGTCTACGTTGTGCTTTATGTTATCTAAATTTGTAGATCATTTGATGTTGTTGATAGGAGGTTCTTAGCCTCAGTAGTTATCTTTTCCTACTATTTGTGAGTTCCTTAGTGTTTCCCTGTTAGCTTTTCCCTTCTTGGTTGGAATTGCTGGCATTGGGTTTGCGATTCCTTATCGCTTGGTTTTTCGTCATTTGCTCAGGTTGCTGTTGACTTTTCGAGTTGTTGAGGTGGCCGTACACGTTTTTACGTTGTTTTGGTCATCCCAGCTCGAGTCCGTTCAGCTCCCGAGGTGTTCTACTTCTGTTGAAGTGCTCGATTAGACCCCTTTGATTGAGAAGTTGTTCGAGCGAGCTAGGCTTTTCCCTTCTTGGTGAGCTTCTGTTAGTAAGCTTGATGCTTCTCACCTCGTTTGGTGGTTTCTTTTCGAAGTCGGCCTTGGAATTGTCGTCTTAGTAATGCCTTTGTCCTGTATATGCTTAATGAGGACAGCTTTTATTTTGAGCCTGATCTTCTTCTTGCTTTGCGGTCGCTTGGCTTGGGACTTAATCTTTGTTTCGAAAGCTGTTGTGTATCGTGTTTCGTCGTGTCGTGTTTAACGGCCGATGCATTGTGAGGCTCACTTGTCGTTTTCAGGACGTAAAGGTAGGCTGAGATTAGCACCTTTCCTTGGCCTTTGTGTTGAAGCTGGTACTCTCTTCTGTTGCACTTAGGCTATTTATGATCGGTTGCTCATGGGATCAGTACTCGTGGCATATTGCATTGCGATTTTATGAGTTGCGATGGCACCGTGTGTGTGCTGAGATGCAGATATCGAGATATTCCCTGTTGCCGTGCTGTTGTTGATCATCTTCTGGTATTGGCATCGACCATTGCGAGTATTGGGGAATTTGTCGACTTTCCTGCTGATCAACTACCCTTTACTCTGCATTCTCTTTCTTGGGTGTTGTGCTCTTGAGGTGTGTTCGTAAACTTTGAGATGCGTTCCCCGAGATTACTGTCGTGTTCTTGTTATATGGGTCTTTTCTTGGTGAGCGACTTGATGCATAACTAGTTCCTTGAGGTCGTGTGTTCAGCTGTTCTTATGCCCTGATATGACCCTGCTTGCAGTGTGCCCGTGGTTCTGTGTCCAGTACGGAGCTGGGATCCTGCGAGTGCCGCTGTGTTGTTGATTTAGTGTTGTATCTGTATGATTTTGTGTCTCAGTCGTGGACCATTGTCTTGTCAGTTAGCTTGTTGTACTCTTGTCCCCTGTTAGAGTTAACTCGCGACTCGATTAGATGTGATATCTGAATGAAGGCTAACTTGATTGTGTTTATGGTCCGGTGCTATTGTTGTGTTACTGTTTCCTGCGAATTTGTCGTTGGTATTCAGTGTGCCCGGTGTTCCTTGTTGCCTTGGGCACTGGAATCGATGATGTTGTCAGGATGTCAATCGTAAGGACCTTCTTTCCTTATTTAAGCCACTGCTTGAGGTGTCTGTTGTTTCATCTCCTCGAGATCGGTGATTTGTTGCTGTGGCAGTCGTGTCTCCCGTCCTGTGAGACGTAAGCGACGTTACCCTGTTTCGGAGGTGTCGGACTTGTGTTCACTTGTGTCGTGCTCACTCCCGGGCGTGTACTTGTGATAATGGTCTGACGGTGTTCCTCTGAGTTGTGTTTCTCGAGATTGCGTTGTTGTGTGTCGGGTTGTTCTTCCCTCGCTTCTCCCTTTGTCAGCCCTTGAATTTCGAGGACGAAATTCCTTGAAGGAGGGGAGGATGTAATATTCTGGATCTTTAGTAGGTTTTTCGGATTCTTTTTGGAGAATTTTGCATTGCTTTTGTATCTCCCGAGTTGAGGTCTTATGAACCGTGTGGTTCTTCTCTCGTATAATCTACAGAACCCTATGGTGAGTTTACCTCTCAGCTTATCGGCTCGTGGACAATACAGTTGCAGTGTACTCTTCGTGAGGATCGTTTCGACTATTTTTGTGGATTTTTAGGCCTTGGTTAGGCATTTATTCGAATTAGTTAAAGAATTATTAAAATTTAATGGGCATATTAACGATTTTAGTTCTTTGAGGGGTTAAAGTATAATTTGAAGAATTTTTAAAAAATATATATTTAGAAAAATCAGTTTTTATAAAACTCACGCACCCCCTCTCTCTCTCCCCTCTCACTCTCGATCTCTCTCTTTTTCTCTCTCTCCCTCACACGTTCTCTCTCCCCCTCTCCCTTTCTCTCTCGGTTTTGGCCCGGACGGGGTCCAATCGAGGCGTGGGAGATACCGTTGGAACCGGATCGACGCGAGGGACGTTTTGACACTGACCTCGTCTCGATCCGTGGAGCGTGGAGACGCGTGGGAGCGAGAGGACGGCGTGGCTTCCGTCGTCCGATCTGCACCGATTTGCGGGTTTCGTCGCGATCGAGCCCAGACGGCTGCTGATCGAAGCAAGGGAGGTACCGTCGGGAAGGTCGTTTCGCGTGGATCGCGGTGACGCCCTTCTTCCCTCGATCCGCGGAGCGTGGTGACGCTTGGCGCCGTGAGGATGACATGGCTCTCGTCGACCGTTCGGCACCGAATTGGCGTTCCCACCGCGTAAGAGGTAGGGGGATGGAATCTTCTCCTCGCTAGGGACCCGTCGGTACCACATGCGCCAGTGGTTCGACGCCAGTTTTCTTGATTTTTGTGCAATTTTCCATGTTAATGTAATTTAGTGTTATTTAGCCTTAAATTCATGAAATTGATTCCATGGCCATCGTCTTTCAATTTTAATGGCATGATTGGTGATTGAATGTTGTTATGGCAGGGTGGTTGGTTAGGAAACCTGGTTTCTACGTCGATACCCGGCGGTTTCCATCGTCCGGGAGGGAACCGGTTTTAAATATAACCCGTCCACGACCCAGGTGATGTGACGGTCCTGCCAGGAACCGTCACATCCCTAACGGTCTTCCGGGGACGCGTTACTTCAATATAACGGCCCGTCGCGGGGGCGTTACATTGAGAGTAATGGCGGGGCTCCCGACCGTTGTTTTCTCGTTGGTTTGTGTTGACCCGGTCAGGCGGTTCGCCCGACGGCCAGTCGGCCTGCCGTCGCTTTGATCCGGCGCGCCTAGACTAGTGCGTCACTTCGCCTGCGAACGGTTTTAAACGCAGCACGTTGGTTTTTGGCCTCGGGTAGATGTAACGGCGGTGATCCAACGCGTTGCATCGATGTAACGTGCTGGGCCCCTACCGTTACATTCCCTTTTGGGTCTCTTGAGCTGGAACTCCGGTGGAAGTAACGGATGGAGACGGACGCGTTATTCTTGATGTGACGCGCCAGTCTCCGACCGTTACATTCATATAGCGCGTGAGCAGCCGACCGCCGCTTGCCTGGAAGTTTCATTACGTTGCCAGCCTATTAGTTATGCATTCCATGTTGCATATACGCCATGTTTAACCTATTTTATAAAAACTGTGGCATTATTTTAGATCCCAATAGAGTAGCTCTCTCTTTCCTTGTGATGGAGCCACTAGTCGTAGCCCTCCGACTTGGAGTGTCGGCCCACCTGGGAAAGGTGGAAAGGGTAGTTCCCGTTACACGGTTTTTAAGCTAGTTACCGTGGGCCCTCGGCCAATAGTAGCGTCCTATTAAGAGGGAAAACTAGCTGGAGAGCCTGGCTTAGGCACGAGCCAGTGTGTGCACACGTGGTCAGAGACTTGGACTGACACTGACGAGTGTTACTCTGACTAGTTACTCGGTTCGGTTTGGTTCTGTTACGCCTCTCGCTTGGAGACTCTAGCCATGCGAGTTGCTTGAGATGCAGTGTAAGCCGTCAGTGGACGCATTTGGTCTCTCACTTCTTGTGGTCTCTTCTTTTTCCTATCTCCGGGTTAGTTGAGCTTTTCTTTCTATTGGTAGATGTAGTTCCTGACGCTTATATCTATATTTAATTGGCATGTAGTTAGCTGTTTAAACTGCTTAGATAGGTTTTACAGCTTTACTATAAATGTGTTTTATTTATGCCAATTGCATGTTTATTGCTTTAAATGCATGCTTTAATTGCTGTTATATTTGTATGCCTGCGTGATTAGTTGCGAGGTAGGGATCCGCGTGACCCCTACTGAGTCTGGCTGTGACTCACCCTTCCTACTTTCAGGTGAGCCACATCCGCCGTCTCCTGGAGCTTCACGTGGTTTTGTCGGCAGCTAGTAGGGTGCCAGCAGTAGTCGGTTGGTCTTTTGTACTTTTGACCGGGGTATGCCCCGTGTAGTTGTACATTTGAACTCTCTTTTCTGTCAGTTTGGACTTGTTACTGTTGTAAATCTGGACTATTGTATATATTTTATCATTCTGATAGTTTATTTTGCTTCCGCACTTAATTAGTAATTGTTGTTTAACTAATATTGCGCGTTGTAGTTCCAATTTGTTATACAACTCCTCGACAAACTTCACTAACCCTTCAGGGGCCTCATCAGCCTCTTGGGTGGCTTCCCCAGTTCTTGGTATCGGTGTATCGATATTATCGGTATATCGGTATTCGGAGCTCTGGGTCGTCACACTTTCCTTCATGCACTTACCTCAACAGTGATGTGCATCGACTTAGTAATGGAGACAATGCATGCACCGACCTAGACTATGCGAGATGAAGTAAATGTGCACGGACCTAAACATTGAAGTACACAAACCTTTATACCAGACTTGAATCTGCACAGACTTTAGGATCAACATGCACCGAGCTACGTGAGTAGAGCAGCCAGGTGTGCACCGACCTTCTATGAATACTAGCAGATGTGCACAGACCTTTGTGAAGGTATGAATAGTAATAGCATCGATCTCTTCCATATGAAAGACAAAGCATGCACTGACCTTGTATCATACAAGGCAAATGTGCACCGAGATTACTAAGAAGCAACAAAACATGTGCAACGAGTTGAACAGTGTTTGACAGATATGTGTGTGCACTGTTCTCTTCATCCTTCAACAAACCATGAAACCATACAAATGCTGCAAGCACATATGATATTAATGCATAGATGAAGCATAGTGTTTGACATCATCAAAACCACAGGGGTACAATAATCTCCCCCTTTTGATGATGGCAACATTATGAACACTATGAGTCAAAGACAGCATGCTGATGCTGACTCCAAACTATTCTCCCCCTTTGACTTCATCAAAAAGGAAATAATTGTTTGAGAGAATCTGTAGATTGAGATCCAAAACATACAAGACTCCAAACCATTCTCCCCCTTTGTCCCTTTCCAAATGAAGTGAAGCTGATATACAGAGGGAGTCAAGGAATCCTAGTCCCCTTGAAAAATGACAAAGATGACAAACGACCAGACTAATCTCCCCCTTAATACCAGAAAGATGGTGATGATACAATCTCCCCCATTTGACAGACTAGAGGAATTGGAGTGAAAATTGTCATCAGACATTCAGATTTAAATCTGATACCAATTGATGTGGACGGAGATATCAACAAGAACACATGATCAGTCATAGAAAATTTCAACAACAATTAGAAATTAAGCATGGAATGATCAAGAACAGTGAGCAGAAAGTTGAGCACATTAATGACTGGATTACCAATGACTAGATGAGGTGGGAGGATTTTCAATAGGATATCAAATTCATAAATCTTAATAACCGAATTTTAGACTCTTCTATTATAAGAGATTATAAATGATTCTAAACAGACCAGCATGATTTAAGCATGATGTATACATAGTTTTTTCAATGAAATTCAATACTCATATCTGAAATCATGTTTTAATAAAAATGAACCAGTTACACATATGACATTCTAGTTTAACCTCCTTATATCTTACTCACTCAAAATCAATGACTCCTTTGGAAGTTACACACGATAGTATTGAGATTAAATAGTTATGAGTGTATTTGTACATGACTTTAATCTTTTTCAGGATTTTTCTTTTGTTCAGCAACTTTATTTTTCTGAGCAAGTCTGGTTAAATCAACACCTTTTTATGTGAGGCACAACACGTCTTAGGTGAAGTGACCTAGTTACTCAGTGTGACAACCATATTACCTCTCAATGAGAGCAGAGTTAGCAATTTGGAGTGCCTTTTTACATGAGGAGACACATTGATCAGAGGCCAGAATCCCCGGTTACTCAACACAGCCATGCCATTGCTCTGCCAGATTTTCAATTATTTTTACAAGAGAGGTAACTATGGCACTTCATGATAAGGGTTACTTTGATAGAGAACCCTGTTTCTCTGTGACCAAAGTCATTGCTCTGACTTTGTTTTTATTCATATATTTTCAGATTTTTTAGTCAATGCTCAATACACTGAAATGTTTAAGAACAATACTTTCTACATGTATCTTAACCAAAGAAAGTCATGTCTTTTAAAATTTTCAGATTTCAGAAGATTTTACATGAAATTACATGAGACAATTCGTTAAAAATTTATTAAACATAATGATTCAGATATTTTCAAGTCTTTTAAATCAAAACTTAATGAATACATTAGACTTAAATCAATTTGTTTCATCAAACATTCTTAAACCAGTATAAAAAGAGGATTCTTCTTTTCGAAATATGTCGGATTTGTGATTAGGGTACATAGATTGAAATCTTCTCAAATTCAGATGAATCAATATTGACAATGCAGCCAATCAATGGAAACAACTTGAACTTTTGTTTAGAGAGCAGTATAGGACATTATCAAGCATGCATATAAAATGACAGAATTGGAACACATGCTTATGCATCAAACAAATTTACAAAGATGCAGCATGAGGTATGCACTAGAGTAATCCAGTTCAGAAATTAATAGCTGAGTCTGGAGTACAGACAGATCAACTTGACAGTAGTGACAAGAATGAATTCAGGTGAAGCTCTCCTTCAGCAACTTAAGTAGTAGCAGATATAGATTTCAGCTTTAAGAAAGTTGAGAGCTCAGATGATGATAATGTAATCACCAACACACAAGAATAGGAGAGTGATTTGAGTGACTAGACATGAAGAATTCAGTTTTTGAAAGACTAGTGAGTCTAAAATGCTCCCCTTGTCCAGATGCAGTGAGTCACTTCTTTTGTATTTTCAAATTAATGATATGCAGTGCAATTCACTATATGTATGCATATGCAATGATTTTCATAAAAAACATTACATGAATATGAACATGAGTGGCATGACCATCATGCAGGGGCAGCCAGCCTCCCCCTGACTATATGCAATAAAATCCAGAATTCTACGTGCCATAAACGCATGACCATTTATGCATCTACTCCCCTTGACTAAATACATTATGTGCAATGAAGACTGAACATATGGTTTTATGATCTATGCTCATGAAGTAGACATGCAATTACAGCTTGAGATGGACTACAATAGACTTCATGTGCATTTTAGATTCTCAAAGAATTTCAGTTAGAGGATGCATAAATGAATTTCGTTATGCAAGAAAAGATTCAAATTGAGAAGTGCAGATGACACACAAGAATGCAAGTATGTATGCTTAACAAGTTATGCAAACATCTTAAATCAGGAATTTCAGATGGCACACTTCAGATTTTCAGAAAGCAACATTCAATTCACTCTCAGCTTAAAGTATGCACAAATAATTCAGCAAATGCATTTGACAATCTATGAAAGACAAGTCAAACTCAGAAGTGAGTATGTATGCATGAAATGCAACTGATTAAAAGAAAATTTTCTAAAGTTAGAGGATCGAACCTGTCAAGTGCAAAGATGGGGTTTTATCATACTTGGGTGCCTTGGTTTATTTTACCCCTCTTTATTCTTCAACACAAGGCACACCTGCAGAGCAGTTCCTTATTTTGCACCAACAGGTACCCAAGAAGTCTTGGGTCCTGCAGAGTTAGTGGCATCTTTGACAGGTGTTCTAAATAATTTCTTAGCTAGATAGTCATCAAATTCCATCAGAGAACAATCAGCCATATAGTGTTCAAATTTTACATAATATCTACATGAAACGACAGATTTTTTGATCTTATTATGCACATCAACATAAGTATGAAATCTATGTGCATGAGCATGAAACTTTCTGTTGTTTACATGAACATTTTGTCTCTTATTATTAGTTAGCCAACAATTTATAGATTTATGACCTGGCTTTCCACAATTAAAACATGAAGTATTCATTCTTTTAAGGCTCCTATCAAAAACATGTCTTTTTACAGGGAATTTAGCAGATTTGGAATTAAATGTATTTCCCTGAGCATGCCAACAGTCCTTGACTGTATGGCCATACTTTCCACATTCGAAGCACCCGATGTGCTTTCCTCTAGAACCAGTATTATTCTTATGAGACCCTGACCGGCATTCAATAGCCTTGTGACCGGGCTTGTTACAATTAAAACATATGATGTGCTGATTTGAAGCAAATTTGTTTCTATGAAGGCCATGATGATTTACAGAGAATTTAGCAAGCATCCTATCATCTTGTTTCATGACAAAGTATTCATTCATGAAATGACCATACCTACCACAGTAATGGCATGAAGCATCAGATTTCCTAATAGCATGGTTTTGGATGAATTCTCAGCATTCATTGTTCTAAAATTCTGATTCTCCTTTTTATGTGCATGTTTGTGTGTGTTCGTGTTATTTACAGAATGCACACTTTTGATATTGGTTTGAGTAGGCTTCTTCTGCAGGTGGTCAACCCTTTTAATCCTTTTAGTTGGTTTCTGACTTTTCTGAGCATGTTGCTTCTGACTCCTTTGAGCAGTAAATTGAAACACTAAAGGATTATGGGTTTTGGTATGTTTAGAGCTACCCACAATAGATGTATGAATCTTCTGATTAGTAGGCAGTTTTGATGAAGAAGCAGGAATGCTAGCTATGTCTGAGCTACGTACGAAGGTAGAATACAGCTTGTTCCTTATAGCCTGCTCAATTTGAGAATTGCAACCTTTCTCTCCACTTAATTCAGTGGTTTCAACATTCAAGGGGGCGTTCATTTTCTCTTTGCCTTTGACAGATTTTGACATAGAGTGCTTCAATTCATTTACCTCAGATTGCAGAGAATAAATTTTAAGTTCTGAATTAGTCAAGTCTTCCTCACATGAGAGGATTTGTCTCTGCATGGCATCATTCAAGTTTTTAACAGCTTCTAATTCCTATTTCAGTTTCAATTCATTCTCAGATTGAATTTTCTTATCAGCAGATCTTTCTTTCTCGACAACCAGAAGCCTTTCTGAAATAACAACATTTAGGACCATGAGTTTCTTGTTTTGTTCTTTCAGATCTTTGTTTTCTTTTACCAGCTTCTCGATTTCTTCATCATATTTTTCACTACTGGATATCAAGTCTAGTCTTTCAATCAATTTCTCCTCTCTTTGTTCAAATTTAAGTTTCTCATTCAACAACTCTTTGTTTTCTTCTTTAAGGGAGGCAATCAATTTTCTCTGCCATTCATTTTCAAGGTAGAGATCTTCATTATGTTCCTTTAGGAAAGGGCATTTGTTGCATCCTGCCTCTATAGAACAAACGTTTGAAGCTTCTTCCTCGATTTCTTTTATTCTAGCTACATAGTTTTCATTATTCTTCTGAAGTTCTGCATTCTCAAGTTTCAATTTGTCCACTTCAGAATTAATCTCATTCAGCTCTTGCAATTTCATTAGATGTTCATCATTTTTAACATTCAGCTGATCTTCCAATTTAGAAATCTTGTTCAGACGTTCTTGATTTTCATATTTCAAGGATGCATTCAAGTTCTTTAGCATATCAACCTCAGAATAAAGATCATCAATCACTTCTTTTAGAAACGCGCAATCATCATTTTCTTCTTTTGAGCATGTGTTTTCTGCTTCAAGAGATTTATTTCTAAGACTGTCATTCTCAGATTTTAATCTGTTCAATTCAGATTTCACCTTGTTCAATTTCTGTAATTTCATTTTGAGTATATCAATTTCAGCTCTTAGTTCTTCATCTTTAGTATGATCATCATTCATTGAATTCAGTTTATTCTCTAGTTCAGAAATCTTAACAACAAATTCATTGTTCTCATTTTTCAGCCAGGAGATTTGTTCTTTAAGCCTAAGAGTATCACATAGACAAGCATCCACAATATAAAGCAAATCAAGCAAATCATTGTTCTCATTTTTCAGATTCAAACAACTTTCACAAGATGAGTTAGTACTGTTCTGATCAATTTTCTTTTTCAGCCTTTTATTTTATTTTCTCAACTGTTCGTAAGAATCAAGCAAATCATTGTACGCTCCAATCCAATCATCCACAATATAATTGTCAAATTCAGAAGGTACCTCATCTCCATCTTCTTCTTGCTGTCGATCATTTTCAACCATCAGGCATGTGTTGCAGTTCTTGGTAAGCTTCAATTTGTCCAAAATCTCCTTGGTAGACCTGCAGGATGAAACACACAAAATTAGGGCTCTATCAATAGATGCCTTCATCAGATCTAACGCTTTAGCATTTTCAGAATCTTTTAATCTATCCTTATCAGTCCATTTAGATTTATCTTTTGATAATTTATGTGGATTGTGAACAATTACTTTCCATAGATCGAGATCAGTTGATCTTACATATCGATTCAAATTCTTTAACCATAGATCAAAATCATTACCACTGAAGATCGGCGGATGAGTCATCGAAAAATGACTGACCAGATATAGACCTAAAGATAATATATGAGAAATGCACCAAACTAAGACTGTTGCAAAAACAAAGCACCAAATCAGCACAGCAACACACAGATTCAAAGTGATTATCTGAAGAGTAATAGATGAGCAAAGCACCAAACATAGTAGGATCCTCTGCAGATCGTTGGATCTGGTAAGTCAGAGACCCGCTCTGATACCAATTGTTGATCTGTAAGGACTAGGTATGAATGTACAAACCTGATTCAGAGGGGGGGTGGGGTGAATGAATCCCTCTTCAAAAATACATAATTAAAACTGTAGCTAAACAGTGTTGCAGAATTTAACTCACAGGAGACAGAAACAACTTAACTGCTCTCCAATAACAATTAGAGGATCGGACAAACTAAGCTTCTAATTAGCTAAACTGAGTAGATGTTCTAATGAAGCATACAACGGAACACTTAACATGAACTCCCAGCAGACACAAGATCTATGCACTAGAGCTATGCCTAAGCATTCATCTAACATGAGTGGAGTCAACAGATAAGGAATTAGAGCGAGATCCTAAGCATGCATTTATCGAATCAGAATAGACAAACAAACCACAGCACACAGAAGATTTTTAGGTGGTTCGGTCTTCCAAACCTACGTCCACCCCACACTCCAACCAGAGTGTGGATTCCGCTGCCAAACAGCTTGACCCGCTGCGCACCACAGCTTGCGTCCGCTGGGTCTCACAGCTTGCTTACAACCGCTGAGCAACACAGCTTACTTCCGCTGAGCAATCACAGCTTGCTGTCCAGAGGAGCCAATCCTCTATAACGCTGAGCAACACAGCTTGCTTTCAGAACACAGGTTTAGAAAACTGAAACAAAGAAAACACGAACAAAAGCTGAAAAATATAGCTCTCCAAGGAGCAGATTGGCTTGGATCGTCCAGCAAATGCTTTAACCTGGTACTTTAACTTCCATGTGGAGTATGCTCACAGGTTGTAGGTTCGTCCAGCAAATGCTCGACCAAGTCACTATCCTGGGAAACAACTGGAAGTGTTAGCTATTCGTGCTAGCACAGACTTCATAAAGTAACGTACGAATATGCACAGACCTTAGGTAATATAATAAAACATGCATAGTCATATAGCAAGACATGCACATACATCAGGTAACGTGTAACAAAGTATGCATAGACCATGAGTGTGCAACAGAAAGAAGTGTGCACTGACCTTGTATCACACAAGTAAAGAATGTGCAAGAATTTTGATAACATAAAGGAAACATGCATGGACTCTAAATGACACACACTGACTTTAGACAAGGTAACACAGGGTGTGCACCGACATGAGTAGCACAAGTAAAGACTTGCACCGACCGTGAATTATACACAAGCTGTAACTGCACCGACCTTGTGTATGAGCAGCCAAAGGTATGCACTGACTTGGTGCGTGCAAAACATAACCTGCACTGACTTTATGTGTGCGGGCAAGGTATGCACCGACTTGGAATATGCATGCTTCGGTAAAGTGCAATGACTTCTATGCGAGACTTGTGTGTATATGTAACATGCACAGACTTTACTTTATGCAAACAAAAAAAATGCACAGACCTTACCTGTGTGTAGTGACTAAATTTGCACCGACCCTATGCCAGCCCGATGCAAAGATTGCACCGACCTGAATAGTGAAGTGCACAGACTTGCACCGAGTTTGAAAATGCAAACCAGGCAATGCACCGACCCTTGTGTGTGCGCGGGAAAGAAATGCACCGACTTGTTTTATGACCTTGTATCGCTTTTAGGGCAAAGGTGCACCGGCCTTCTTTCCTTCATGCACTTAGCTCAACAGTGATGTGCATCGACTTAGTAGTGGAGACAATGCATGCACCGACCTAGACTATGCGAGATGAAGTAAATGTGCACGGACCTAAACATTGAAGTACACAAACCTTTATACCAGACTTGAATCTGCACAGACTTTAGCATCAACATGCACCGAGCTACGTGAGTAGAGCAGCCAGGTGTGCACCGACCTTGTATGAATACTAGTAGATGTGCACAGACCTTTGTGAAGGTATGAATAGTAATAGCATCGATCTCTTCCATATGAAAGACAAAGCATGCAGTGACCTTGTATCATACAAGGCAAATGTGCACCGAGATTACTAAGAAGCAACAAAACATGTGCAACGAGTTGAACAGTGTTTGACAGATATGTGTGTGCCCTGTTCTCTTCATCCTTCAGCAAACCATGAAACCATACAAATGTAGCAAGCACATATGATATTAATGCACAGATGAAGCATAGTGTTTGACATCATCAAAACCACAGGGGTACAACAGTCTTGTGACTCAAGGATCATTGTGTTAGTAGGTCTAGTTGTTTGTCTTGAGTCTGGTGGCAGTCTGGTATGCTACCTTGTGTTTTGTGATTTGTAGTATGTATGATAGTGCATCTTAGCATGTCTGTACTTCAGCACTAGTGTTTTCGGAGTCTCTGTGTCTAGGGAGCCTCCACTAGTCATAGCCTGATGACACGTTCCAGTGTGTTGGTCCACCTGGGAGTGGTGGAGAGGCAGTTTCCGATATATGATTTTTAGGCTAGTTTCCGTGGACTCCCTTGCCTTGCGGTAGCGTCCTGTTGGGGGAGAAAACTAGCTAGAGGCCTGGCTCAAGGCATTGAGCTTGTGTTGTGCACACGTGTTCAGGAGCGTATACGACATGAGCTCGTGTATGTTCGTGCCTTTGACTGTGTAGGTCTTTGGTAGGCTTTTACCTGTTTTTGGTAGACTTTTCATGATAGGGTTTCATGATTTAGCAATGGATCGGTAACGCCCGACCTTGTGAGATCGGGGTTCACCTTTCTATTCTTGCTTAGAGTAGCTTAGAGAGCCGAGGTTCGTTCGACAGTCGTGTTTTTGTCCCTTACGGCTTTACTCTTTCTTTTAGTTATACTTACTCCTGCTTTTACAGCTTTACTATTGTAGTTAGTACTGCTGTTACTTTTGCTCTTCCTGCTTTACTATTTAGCGCTGTTTAGCGTGTGACTACGTTGTTTCCAATAGGGATCTCCGTGACCCCTACTGAGCTAGTGACATGAGGCTCACCCCTGCTTTTCAGGTGTGGTCTTTTTCTTCCTCGTGGTTCGTGGCGCGATGCGTCAGTTCGTTGTTGCCAGTGTTGCCTGCGTCGGGTTTCCCCCGAGTTCAGGGTACATTCTCTTTTCTGTTGGACTGTACTTGTCTTTATTTTGGACTGGACTCTGTTAATTTAAATTGTTAATTTAAAAAAAAGTAATTTTATTTCTACTACTTTAGCAAACCTGATCATTGAAATATTAATTACTTACTGCTTTATCTGGGACTTCAATATACCACACACACTCCTTTTATCTCTTCAGAGCTTTACTGCTCTTGGGAGGTCTCGCAGGATCTAAGTGGTATCGGGTTTACTCGGTATCCGGACCCTGGGTCGTCACAGGTGGTATCAGAGCTGTGTTGTGTGAAAGTACATGGGAATTCAAGATATTGCAGTATTCATAGTCCTTAAGGTCAAGTACAGTCGACCGCTGGCATAGGTTTTGCGATTATTTATCGCTTTGT
Organism: Amorphophallus konjac; assembly: GCA_022559845.1. NCBI lineage: Eukaryota > Viridiplantae > Streptophyta > Magnoliopsida > Alismatales > Araceae > Amorphophallus > Amorphophallus konjac. The sequence continues at coordinate 122,280,719 of CM040126.1, read as the reverse complement.
TTCCGTGTGTGGTCTTGTGCGTGCTGTGTTGGCACTGTGCGAGATGGTTTCGCTCTCGTCAGGATGTGACGGAGTGCTCTTCTTTTGTCATGGTGTTTGTCTCGGTTATGCTGTACTTGGTAGATTTCACCGGCAGGCATGAATATGCGGTACGGTGTTTGAGATTTCTTCTATGATTTGTTCAGGTGGTTGGTGACTTGATCATTGGTGTGATGGCCGTGCGCATTCCTATGTTGCTTTGGTCATCCCAGTCTGAGGTTTGTTCAGCCCCTGAGGTGTTAGGTTGTGTTGAGGTGGTCGATTTGATCCCTTGTTTGAGAGAATGCTCGGGCAAACCTAGGATTTTCTTTCCTGGTGAGCTACTGTTGGTTGAGCTTGATTCTTCTCATCTTGTTTGGTGGTGTCTTTTCGGGGTAAGCCTTGGAAGTGCTGTCTTGGTGAAGCCTTTGTCATGTGTCTGCTTAAGGGTGGACTGTGTTAATTCTGAGCCTGATCTGCTCTTTGTTCAACGGTTGCAACTTCGGACCCAGATTTTGTGTTTGGGGGCCGTTGTGCACTGTGTTCGATGTGCCGTGTTTGGCGGCTGATGTGCTGTGAAGGTTCAGTAATCATTCTAGGACGTGAGGATAAGCTAAGATTAGCATTTCTTGGTGCTTTGTGCTAAAGCTGGTGCTCTTCCTGGTTTGTACTTTGGCGACTTGTGATCGGCTGTTAGCAGGATCGGTACTCGAGACGTGTTATATTGAGATGCGGATGCCGAGTTGTTCTTGATGCCTGTGTGCGTGTGTTGAGCGTGCAGCGGAAGCATGTGGGCTGATAACCCACTGTTCGAGGATTTGTCGGTTGGAAGATTCTGGCCGGTTGAGAGGTTGTTTTCCTCAATGTGAATTCATCTTGGCTATGTGTGCCTTGATGTTGTTGGTTGCTGTGCCATTGTTTGGAGATATTCTGGTTGTTGGCACTGGCGCGAGTGAGGATTAAGGAAATCTGTCGGCATATCTGCTGGTCGAGTACCTTTTATTCTCTGTATTTTTCTTGGATGTTATGCTCTTGGGACATGATCGTGGTCCTTGAGATGCATTCTCCGAGATTATTGTTGTTGTTGATTGTCGTTCGTTGGTGGTTGTGCTCAGCTTGGGAGGAGTTCCCTGTGAGTCTGATTTGGCATTGTGTGGACCGAGGTCTTGTCAGTTGGTTTTGCTGTACTCTTTTGTCATGGTAGAGTTGGCATGCGACTCGAATCAGATGTAATGTCTGAGTGAGGACTGACTTGATTGTGCTTATAGTTGTTGACACTAAAAATATTCCTAATTTTTCCTGACTTCTGCTTCTCCAGGTCTTAAGTTCTGATCGAGTGCCCCTGTACTGGCAGAGAAGAAAAGAAAGAAAAGAAGAAAAAGAATGGCGGAAGCCGAATAAAAGACGAGACTGAGTAAAAAAAAGAAAAGAGAAGGTGCTCAGCTCTGACGAACAACCGTTGAAGCGAGACCCGAGAGCTCGGAAGGATATTCGAGACCATCCCCGAAGAAACAATCAGAAGTCTGAACACTGAGGCAAGTCAGTCGATTGGCCAACCCTCACAGAAGAAGAAAATAAGCATAAATGGGCCTAGATAAGTTAAATGGGCCGAAAGAAGCTGGAAATGGGATGGAGAGGCCCTAAACATGCGTGGCTGACTTTAATCCGGCGCCACAATAAACCGGCGAGCCAAAATGCTTCAGGGCCAGTTAAACCGGCGCGCCAAAGCTCACGCCGGATTAAGCCATTCCCTCCTTCCCATCTATAAAAAGCCTTCATCTCGAACAAGAAACAGAAAAAGAGAGAGAGAGAAGAACAGATTAGACGGGGGAGACTCCAAAAAGAAGAAAAGAGAAGGTGGCAGAAGAACAGAAGAAGAAAAAAGGAGAAGAAGAAGAAGAGGCATCCAAATGGAGAAAGGCTTCCGATACTCTGTTCTCGTCGCGAAGAACAGAGGTGGGTGTGCGGAGATTACCGAGCTTTATTCTTCCCCTTTTCTTTTGCTAATAGCTATGCTGGGCAATGTAATGAAACAGGCGATGATATGAGCCCGCAATTCTCTTCCTTTAGCACCTCTGCTCCTTGTATTTACTCTCCCTCCCTCAATATGGCGATGTAATCGGTCGGCGCCAGTGCGATAATGCCAGGCTGCGTCTGCACATTTTTGTTTGGGGTTCTGCCCCTTTTTTTTTGCTATGTGATGGCATCTGGGTATGAATGAGAATACTGGTGAATGCTTGAGTTCACACGCCTTCTCTGTTGCGTTTGTTTTCATATCGCCTGCTACCTTTGTTCGATTCCGTGCCCTAGGTTAACCAAGGGCTACACTGATGTTATCCCCCTCCCCGGGGTTCTTTTCCTTAGTGGGTTGATTATGTCGAATATACTGTGTGTTCATCGTGGGTTTCACCGCCAGAGACACATATATATGTGTGCATCCCCATTCATCCCCGGAATGGGCTTCCCACCATCCCTCCATTCACAATTATGAATTGGAGGGAATAGGGCCACTCCTACAATCCGGGCACGGGGTCTTCCGGAATGGTTAATGACCCACATGCCGCCTACCAACTGCTTGAGCATGTGCTTCTTACATTCCCTGTGGTTCGTCTGCTCACGGCTAACCTCTAGGTGCTAACCAACTAACCTCTCTGTGCTTGACTCGCCATCTATGATTTAACGGTCGAATGATTTCGCTCGAGAAGGACAGGGTGAGGGTCTGTTTGATATGGCCCATCCCTCTTTCCTCTATGCGGATGGCAGTCGTTTTGTTTCATCTTCTCGATGATGACAGTCCAGTAATTGGGGAGGGGGAACATTCCCCATCAAATACTCATGTTGCCTCTCTCTGAATCACCACTAGGCTACAGGGTCACGTCCGTCTATGGTGTAGACTCCTGCAAGCCATCTAAGGTGAATAGCAATGGGTCCGTTGACCCAACATCAAATTCACATTCCCTAGGGAATGGTGGTGGCTGTGGGTAAGAGACCTCTTGTAGGCTAGTCCTCGAGGCTTCCCCCATTTTAGCCATCCCTGTTGATCAATATCTCTGGCCCGTGGAGTATCGGTACCCCTCGTAGGCTAGTCCTCGGGGTCTCCGTCCACCTGGGTCTGTCGGTCACCGCTTGGCATCCCCGGCTTTAAGGTGCGTACCCCAGATTCTGTGGGACTGTCTCCACTTTGTCCCCGCAACCCTCTGGGCATGGGGAGGTGCTGCCCAATTTTTGACTGATCACTTAGTCTGAACCATGACGGATTTTCAGTTACCAGTCTATTTTTAGACTATGCTTGAGTAAGAACATCGCATAAGTCCGGATTTGCCATGTCTGCAGGGTAATTGAGACCTAAATTAACTCTTTAACCCTCATAATTAACATCAAAAGTTTCAAAGAAATCATTTGGCTTCTCGTATAGCCTAAAATTAACCAAACCTGCCCTAATCCGGCGCGCCCATAAATCGGCGCGCCATTTTTCTACGCGGTACCCCCCCCCCCCCCCGCGCCGTCTTAGCCCTACACTCAAAAAGCATTTCAACCCAATTGACCCTAAACCAGCGCAGCCTTAGCGCCCCGTTTACACCCCTTTGGAGCGCGCCGTTTAACCTACAATAGCCCGCGCCATTTTAAGCCCTCTCCACATGTATCGACCTCACCCTAAACGTGCATCGACTTCATCCCAAACATGTATCGACCCAAGCCCCTCCTGCATCGACCTCGGCCCGCTGTTGCACTGACCCGAGCCCTTGCTGCATCGACCCGAGCCGCTGTTGCGCCTGTATTTGTGTTTGAACATACTTATCTTCGCTGCCTTGTTTGCTCGTTTCGCATGCATATTTGTCGAATATATGTCATATTCTCGGGCCTCGATATATCAAATGGTGATCTGCCAAAGGTCGGACTAGCTCTGACCAGAAGTTCTCACTACGTATGATGGTGGTCTTCGGACCTACGTTCTCCGCCACGTACCGAGGGCTCCGGGTAGCAAATGAATCTGAACTGAGTGTTCGAGCTTGTATTTTGCTCCCGCATTATGAATTATCATTCTCGCTGGTTCACTTGATATTGGAATTTCAAGCCATGGCATTTTGAGGTGATTTCTGTCATGCCATTTTAGGCGATCACTCCGAGTGAATATTAACCGCCTTACTGGCGAATAGTGTCCCGACGATCAATTATCCATGGATTATCGGAGCCCCTCGTAGGCTAGCCCTCGGGGTACCCATCCATTCAGGTTCGCCGGTCGCCGTCTTTGGCCTCTCGTCATTTCAGAGTTTGCCCCGGCTACCTCGTGAGTAAGTCTCCGCTTCTTACCCCAGACACTCCGGGTCTAGGGGAGATATTGCCGGATTTTGTCAAGACATGTTGACTGACTGTGAAACTAGGGAACAAAGAAAATAAAAATAATAAAAAATATTTCAGCGAATTATAAATAAATAAATAAATGATAAAAATAATAATAATAAATAAAATATAAAATATGAAAAAGTAAGTAATAATAAAAAATAATAATGATAATGAAGGGGTAATAAAAAATAAAAAATAATAAATGATAAAATAAAATATCAAACAAAAATGAAATGATAATGATAATAATAAAAATAATAATAATAAATAACAAAACTAAAATAGGAAAAAAATAAACACAAATGCGCGCCATTTTAACGTTCACGCTCTCCAGGGCGCGCCGTTTTATCAATTCGTCACATTTCTGTGCCGTATTACGTTTTTCACCCTCCCACGCCGTTTTCGCGTAACACTCGCTCCTCGTCACTAATCAAAGTAAATAAAACACTCACTCACACTCGTACTCATGTATAACCCACAACACACACACACACCCGCTAACGCACATTCGGCCCCCATTTACAATGAACACTCGCTAATGCAAAAAAACACCCACGTTATGCATCCACCCCCACTAACACAATACAGACATATGCATATTCTCTTCCCTGCACCTTTTATTATAAAACAGAAAGTCATTTATGTTTACACATATGTGACATTTCATATGCATTGGCTAATAAAAGAAAGAGAGAAAGGTGGAAATGAAATAATAAAAAGTGAGAGATAAAGTATATATAATAAACGAGCAATGGATAAATAAATGACAGTAAAAAAAAGAAGAATAAAAATGATAAATAAATAACAAACAATGATGAATAAATAGCACCCAAATAAATGCTAATAAAAAAAATGAAAGATGAATGCATCTAATAAAAAATAATAAAAATAAAAATAACTAAAATAAACAAATAAATAATAAATGAATAATAAAAAAGGAGATGATGTAAACAAAAAAATGAAATGAAAACAAAGAATAAAAAAGAAGAAGAAATACACTCGTACATCCAAATGATAACAATAAAGAAAATGATAACAATAAAAAAATAAATAAATAAATAAAAGGTGATGAACATGACTGTGTCTGCTCTGGAGCTCTCACCTCCTCTAGACCCTGAGTATGGGAACACTAATGATGTCCCGACAAGTCGTGTCTGGACCTCGAGATTCATCCCGCATTATGGCCATCGCATGACCTAGTCTCGGGCTAATAATCCTCTGAATTTAATTTGTCTCGATCGGGTTTTAACCGCATTTCCTCATTTCTCAAATATCAAATTTGCCGTACCTCGGCGTACATTGTCCCGATGATACACGAATCTTCCCGAATACGGTCATACTCGGCCCACCTCATGGGCCCATATGTGTGTACTGTGATGCCGTGCGCAGCCTCAAAATAAAAAGGCTCCGATACCCCCCGGAACAGGGGGAGGTGTTGCCGAGATCTATCTCGAAATCACTAACAAAGGATCAAATAAACAATAAGCAATAATACTTAATGCTACTATTCTGCATGCTTGTATGATCTGACTCTCCGGTATATCAAATGGTGATTAGCGAAAAGTCGGGTTATGCTCGACCGGAGGCTTTCACTATGCATGATGGTGGTCCTCGGACCTAAGTTCTTCGCCCTGTACCGGGAGCCGGCTTAATGAATAAATACTACCATATTGTGTGCTTGCATGTAATTACATCGTCCATATATTCTATGGGCCCTAGGTATTTCTATTTTGGTGATTAATCAAGGGTTGTCCCTCTTTCGGATGGGCGTAATTAACGCTGTAACCTTTATGGTACGGCGGGTTCTGGGTCCCGACACAATCACATACAATCGTCTGGTTAGTCAGATGGTGCGCATAATAAATTCGTCACTCAGTGACTGGCACGCCTACGCAAATAAACCAATAGATAAATAAATAAATAAATAAAAATGTTCCACCAAATTGGCATGTCCGGTGGGACCCAACCTCCCTTCATCTTTTTGCCAAAATATTGGGACCATGAGGCCCCCATTGAACTATTTCAAATGCTAACTTTTCATTCGTCTTGTTTCCCTCCTTGCAGGTCAAAGCAATGGCGAGTGGATTGTCTGGACTTGTTTTCGGTTCTCAGATCGTGGCCGACCATGCTGCATACGGCTACCTTGCCGTACCTACCACCTTCGGCAACTTTCCGCCGGTCGTTGGCTTCCCCAACTTCCTGGGAGTTGCATTCGCGCGTCTGCTAGATGTGGAGAGTTCTGAACCTGCGAAGCTAAAGAACAACAAAGCTGCGGCCCGCCGAAGTGAGGGCCATGTTAAGAAAACTCTGCTGAAGTGCCCGGTGGTCGTCAGCTGCCATGTCCACCATACTATTTGCCCGATTGCGGCACATAAGAAGAAGCCGGCTGGGGGCAACAAGAAGAGCTCCAGTGGAAGAATTCTTGCTGCTCCCCGGGGCCAACTTTCGACTTCCGGGAAGTCCGTGATGATTGGAGGTGTCCGAGTCTACTTCAATGGCCGCGGCGCTGAAGTTCTACCAGACTAGGTCATCCCGACCGTCCCCACCCACAACACCTTCCAAGTGCTGGCTAGCCGGAGGGCAAATCTTGATGACAACAAGCAAGGAAGGCCAACCCCGAATGTAATATCCCGGACCCTTCGGATCCTTCTTTTCAGGTCCCGGATCTATTTTCTCGGAGAGTCTGACTCCATTGTGTCCAAAATTATGTTTCAGACATCTTTCGTGTTCGGAGTATGTCCCGTGTAGTTGTACTTTTCTTTGGGCTGTACTAGTTATGGACTACTGTTATATTTTAGACTGCTGTTATTTTGTGGACCATGTAATTTAATTAATGTTATTAATTGCTTCCTGCTTAATTCATTTAACTGCGTAACTCTGCAATTATTTTAGATTATTGTGTATCTCCACATCATCCTTTCAACCCTTCCGAGTCTTTGGGCTCGTGGGTGGCGGTTCAAGATTCGGGCTATCGGGCCTTCCCGGTGTTCAGATTTTGGGTCGTTATAGCTGGTATCAGAGCACGGTTATGGAAATATATAAGAATCGTAAATGGTTGTAGTGGTCAACAAGTCCACAATGATGATGTACAGTCGGCACTGGCTTAGGGCATCATGTGTTTTATTGATTCCGGTGTTTTCCGTGTCTTCTGTCTGTTTGCAGTAGGCGAGTATGGAGCCGAGGCGGATGACTCGCTCTCAGCAGGGACAATCGACAGAGGAGCAGGAGGAGCAGAGCAGAGTGCCACCAGTTACCACCCAGGCAGGGGATGCAGGGAGAGTTCCGGGGGCTGATGATTTCTTTCGGAGTATGTTTCAGGCCATGGCTTAGTAGTTTGGCGATGATGCTGGCGAGGGCTCGTCGGCTAGGGGTGGACCCAGTCGTGCCGTGAGGGACTTCTTGCAGTTTCACCCACCCTATTATGAGGGCCAGCCAGATCTCGATGTGGCCAGGCGATGGCTTGATGAGATGGAGAGAGTGTTCAGTTCTATGCGCTGTGCTGAGGAGGACATGGTGATCTTGGCCTGTAACCAGTTGCAGGGTACGGCTCGGGATTGGTGGTATTCAGAGTGGAAGACGTCCTTTCAATCTCGTCCGCTTCAGGAGATCGTGTGGAAGGACTTCGTTACGGTCTTCGAGCGTACATACTTCCCATCCTATGTTGGTACGCAAAAGATGCGTCTATTTTTGGAGTTGGTTCAGGGTGACATGTCAGTGTTACAGTACATGGCTCGGTTTATGGAGTTAGACCGTTATGCTCCCCATATCATGGAGCATGAGGGAGTGAAGACGGAGTAGTTCATTCAGGGTTTGAGGCAGGAGCTGAGGCACCTTCTGATGGTGAATGCTGCTACTGATTTGGAGACAGCATCTCGTGTGGCGGCATCTTTGGAGCTGGATATGCAGAAGGTCCGAGGACCGGGTGGCCAGGGGCAGTCCCAGTCAGGCCGTAGTCAGCACATGGCTACCCAACAGCAGAGTACCTTCCAGCACGCTATGGGTAGTTCGGGAGCATCGACACCGGCAGTGTCAGCGGCAGGATCTGCATCTTTTGGCTACAAGGTCAAGAAGTTTCTCAATAAGGGTTTCTATAAGAAGCGCAAGGATCAGAGGCAGGCGTCTACTGGCAGTGTACAGCAGCCGATTCCTTTTCAGCGTCAGGGATCAGTGGGTGGATCGCGGGGACCGTGTCCCCAGTGTGGCGAGTCGCATCTAGGTAGGCAGTGCACGGGGCCGGTGATTTATTTCAGGTGTGACCAGCTAGGGCATATGGCGCGTGACTGTCCTCAGAGGCCGCAGCAAAAGCAGCTCCCTCCGCAGCAGAAGTACCCTCAGCAGCAGAGGCAGCAGTAGCAGTAGCAGCAGGGGCAGTATCCGCCACTACCCATGTCAGCGAGTGTGGGAGGCAAGCAGAAATCCCGAGGCTAGATTACACACATGACCATGGCAGAGGCAGTGGCGTCAGAGCTCTTAGAAGGTACCGTTCGGATTTTGGGTTGCGCGGCTCGAGTTTTGTTTGATTCTGCTGCATCTCATTCGTTTATTTCAGAAGATTTCACACTGAGTATTGAGGAGCCGGTGACCCAGTTGTCCTGTGATTTGGCAGTGGAGTTGCCTTCTGGTGATTTTATGATCACTCCGTATTGTTTCGATGAGGTTCCTGTGTGAGTTGAAGGGCGGAGTTTACCGGCCAGGCTTTATGCGCTGCCACTTCAGGACTTTGATGATTTTGGGCATAGATTGGCTCGTGGCACATCATGCTTTGGTGGATTGTGGCTCGAAGAGGGTTTATTTCCAGTGACTTCGTGGATCCACCTTCTATTTCCAAGGTATTAGGTCTTCCTCTTCCCGCTTTCTTATTTCGGCTATTAGGGCTCGTCGTTTGCTTGATGCGACTTGTCAGGATTTTCTCGCTTCTGTGGTCGCGGTAGACCGGATGGAGCCGGATGTCGAGGACATTCCAGTGGTGTGCGAGTTTCTCGATATTTTTCCCGAGGACCTACCTGGATTGCCTCCCCAGCGGGAGATTGATTTTGTGATTGAGATTGTGCCTGGTACGGGACCTTTGCCGAAGGCTCCTTACCGTATGGCTCCCGCTGAGTTGAGAGAGTTGAGGGCATAGTTGCAGGAGTTGCTGGCCAAGGGGTATATTCATCTAGCTTTTCCCCTTGGGGTGTACCAGTGTTGTTTGTGAAGAAGAAGGATGGTAGTCTGAGGTTGTGCATTGACTACCGGTAGCTGAACGAGGTAAACGTTAAGAACAAGTATCTATTGCCGCGGATTGATGACTTGTTCGACCAGCTTCAGTCTGCTCGAGTGTTCTCGCGGATTGATTTACGGTCCGGTTATTATCAGTTGCGGATTCGAGAGTCTGACGTAGAGAAGACTACGTTCAGCTCGAGATACGGGCATTATGAGTTTCTGGTGATACCGTTTGGACTCACCAATGCCCCCGCAACATTTATGGATTTGATGCATAGGGTGTTCCGTCCGTACTTGGACCAGTTCGTGGTCGTGTTTGTGGATGACATCCTTGTTTATTTGCGGTCTGCAGATGAGCATGCGTATCATTTGAGGGTTGTGTTGCAGACTTTGTGAGATCACCAGTTGTATGCTAAGCTCAGCAAGTGTGAGTTTTGACTTCGCAAGGTGTACTTTTTAGGGCACGTGATTTCTTGTGATGGTATTTTCGTGGATCCAGACAAAGTCGAGGCAGTGATGCAGTGGCCGAGGCCAAGGTCCGTGATGGAGATTCAGAGTTTCTTGGGGCTTGCAGGCTATTACCGGAGGTTCATTCAAGATTTTTCTCATGTTGCAGCCCCGATGACCAGGCTTATGTGGAAGGATATGCCGTTCGTCTGGACTGGTGAGTGTGAGCAGAGCTTCATGGAGCTTAGGAGGTTGCTCACCTCGGCACCAGTATTGGTGTTGCCTTCTAGATCGGGAGGTTTTATGGTGTGTACAGATGCTTCCGGGATTGGGTTGGGTGCTGTGCTAATGCAGCACGGTAGAGTGGTGGCTTATGCATCTCGGCAGCTAAAGCCCCATGAGGAGATCTACCCTACCCATGACCTTGAGTTAGCGGCTGTGATCTTTGCATTGAAGATTTGGAGGCATTATCTGTACGGTGAGAAGTTCAAGGTGTTCACAGACCATCAGAGTTTGAGGTATGTGTTCACTCAGAAGGACCTCAACCTTAGGCAGAGGCGATGGATGGAGTATATGAAGGATTATGACTTCACCCTGTCTTATCAGCTGGGCAGGATGAATGTCATTGCCGATGCCTTGAGTAGGAAGGTCATTGTCAGCACCATGATGATGAGGAAGTGGAGGCTCTGGGAACAGGTGCCGGCCTTGACATTTAGGCTTAAGGTTCCCTAGGAGCCGGGGTCAGCTGTTCTTACGAGCTTGACTGTCACACCTGTGATTCGTCGCCAGGTGACAGATGCTCAACGTGCAGATCCTGAGTTGCCTCGGATTTTGGCTTTGACTGATGTGGGCTTCGGTGAGGATGGAGCTGTGAGATTTCGTGGTAGGCTGTACGTCCCAGCCGAGGAGCAGGTGAGACGTGCGGTGTTACGGGAGGCTCATGGGAGTCGGTACACTATGCACCTGGGTGTGACAAAGATGTATTGGAACTTGAAGAGGTAGTTCTGGTGGCCTGGCTTGTAGAGAGATATTACCGAGTATGTGGCCCGATGCCTGACCTATCAGTAGGTGGAGGCGGAGCATCAGCGACCAGGAGGTACTCTTCAGCCCTTGGATGTTCCCGCGTGGAAATGGGACCACGTGACCACAGATTTTATGGTGAGATTGTCGAGGACTCCGAGCGGGCAGGATAGTATTTGGTTGCTGGTGGATAGGCTGATGAAGGTGGCTCGGTTGTTACCGATCAAAGTCAGCTGGAGTGTGTCCAAGTTAGCTCATCTTTATATGGAGCGGATCGTACCTTTGCATGGGATTCTCATTTCTATTGTGTCCGATCGAGATCCGCGTTTCACTTCTGGATTCTGGAGGAGTTTTCAGCGAGCTCTTGGCACGGAGTTGGCGTTTAGCTCAGCGTATCATCCTCAGTTAGATGGTTAGTCAGAGAGGACCATTCAGACGTTGGAGGATATGTTGAGATCCTGTTGCCTGGAATGGCAAGGGAGTTGGATTCACCATCTACCGTTAGTGGAGTTTGCCTACAATAACGGCTATCATTCGAGCATTGGGATGGCTCCTTATGAGGTGTTGTACGGGCGACCGTGTCGGACTCCACTCGATTAGTCTAAGGTTGGTGAGCGTGTTGTGACGGGACCGGAGCTGGTGCAGCAGTGTATTGATGTGGTGCATCTGGTCTGTCAGAACATGTTGGCGGCGCAGAGTCGGCAGAAGAGCTATGCCGATCGGGGAAGGCAGCCACTCTATTTTACGGTCAGTGACCGTGTATTTCTGAGGGTTTCTCCCATGAAGGGAGTGATGAGATTTGGACAGCATGGGAAACTGAGTCCCCGCTATGTTGGTCCTTTCCTTATCGTGGAGCACATTGGCGAGGTTGCTTATCGGTTGCAGCTACCTCCTGAGTTTACAGTGGTGCATGACGTGTTCCATGTCTCGATGTTGAGGAAGTATATGACCAATATTTCTCATGTGTTGGAGGACTCGGTTTGGCCCGAGGTGACTCCCGATCTGTCTCTACCAGAGTTCCCTATCGGTATTGAGGATCGGTGAGAGCATCACCTGCGAAACAAGGTTATCCCTCTGGTTGAAGTGGTGTGGCAGTGGCACTCTGGTGGTGAGGCTTCTTGGGAGCGTGAGGACGAGATGCGTCAGCAGTTCCCTTACCTCTTCGAGTGAGTATCCTTTTTCTTTCCCCTGTACTTTATTTTAAATTTTGAGGATGAAATTTATTTAAGGGGGGAGGGTTGTAATATCTCAGACCCTTCAGATCCTTCTTTTCGGGTCCTGATCTATTTTCTCGGAGAGTCCGACTCCGTTGTGTCCGAAATTATGTTTCGGATATTTTTCGTGTTCGGATCTGTGCGATTCGGATCAGTTTCGGAGGTCCCGGAATGTGTTCCGCGGTTTTCCGTGTTTTTCCCTGACAGGACCTACGTAACCCCGTAGCGGGTAGACCGAGTCGTTCACCTACTCAGGGATGGTACCACAGTGATCAGAGCGTTCCAACGATCGCGGCAATATATTTTTTGATTTTTCCGTATTTTTCAAAAAATCAAGATTTTCTATATAATCCCATTTCTTTTTCCTTTTTCTTTCTCCTTTTTCTTTCTTCCTCCTTCTTCCTCTCGTGAGCGCACCCGATCCCTCTCCTTTCCCCCTCTCCTGCGGATGCGGCGGCGACCCTCTCCCCGGCTGCAGACGGCGGCGAGGTGACGGCACGACGACGACGGTGGTGGTGTGGCGATCGTGGCGGCGTGCGGAACTCGTGGGAAGCATGGAAGAACGAGGGTTTTCAAGCGTTTTCTTGCGATCGACGGCGTTTCGACGGAGCTCCAGCTCCATTGAGGTAGGGAGATGAATCCCCATGCTCATCCCATCGTCCCCTGTGATTTGTAGGTCGAGGAGAGGTCGAGAGGGGCATTTTTGAGCCGGGTAGGGCAAAATCCATGTTTTGGGGGTTGTGTGCCGATCTACTGTTTCGTCGCGTTTCGGACCGATTCGAGGGCGTAGATGCATGCTAGGGGCTATAGGGGAGCTTCCCCCTTGTTTTCCCCCCATCCATGGATGTTTGGGGGCATGGTTTGGATTTTTGGGTTTTTTTTCGCCGGCCCGTTCTCAGGCTGGTGTGGCGGTCCTTCCAGAGACCGCCAGAGTCTCTAGCGGCCCAGGGTAGGTGCGTCAGACACTGTGGCGACCCAAGGCGGGTGCGCCACAGGTTGCTATTTTATCGGCAGGGCGTCCGTCGACCGCACGATAAACCGCCAGAGCGTGTAGAGCTCTAGGGTTTGACCGCCAGAGGGGTGAGTTGACCGTCGACTTCCGACCGTTGAGGATTTTTTTAGGTGTGGCGGCCGAAGGTATGCCCGCCACATCCCTGTGGCGGCCCTATAGAGGACCGCCATTTCTTTCGCAACCCAGGGTGTGGTGGCCCATTGTTGGACTGCTACAGTCCCTGTGGCGGCCTAATTCTGGACCACCAGACTCTGTGGCGGCCCAAAGGTGGACCGCTAGAGATCTATGTCCGACCGGAGTTATGTTGTAGTGCCCCAAAATTTATAAATAATTTTTAATTATAAAATAATTTTATGGAAATTATAAAGGCTTAAATAAATTAAGGAAGGGGTTATTGGATTAATAAGTCAATATAAGGCTCAAAAAGGCTAATTAGTTAACCTAGCCTATCTAAAAAGGTTTATGGACCAAGCCCATCAAGTTTGGTCCATATTCTAGAAGGATAATTGGCTTATTCACGTATTTTAAGGATAAATACTAATTATATAAGATAATTATATGGATAAATGAATAAAAGAGTTTTATTAAATTGAAACTCCATACACGTTACATGTAACGGTCTATCGGGCGACCGCCACAGCCTGTAACGCACCTTGACACGACCGTTACATCCTGCAGATTCCGTAAGGTGAGGAAATTACAAAAAGATTAGAACTTTGAAATCCTATCTACAAGAGATCGATTTGGGATAGATTATAACATTGCTAATGACTCTTAGGGATTAGGTTCTGACAAATTAAGGACTCTAGAATCGATCTAATCTTCAAATCCTAACCAAAACCCTATAAATAGGACCTAGTTCTGAACTGAGCGACCCTTACTTTTGGCCCGTGAAGAATCAAGGTAAGGAGTCATAATTTCGGGTAAGTTCTTTAGAAGATTTTGTTTAGTATATTATAGACTAATAGTTCTCCAAATTTCATGCTAGGAGACCAAGCAACCAAGAAGATAGAAGCTTCCAAAGTTGCTGATTCAACCTTTGCAACCCAGGAATCTAAACGCAAGACCCCTAAAGATCCAGAGATTAGGACATCTAAACGAGGTAATTAGAGTTCAATCCTTTAGAACTTTTTGTACCCAATAGTCTCATCTCCTTACCCTCAAAATTTCACATCATTAGGTCAAGAGGCTGAGGAAATAGAGCAGATTGAAGTTGCTGATTTATCACAAGAAGTACAAGGGTCTAAGGGTAGCACCTAGCATTAAATTCGAAGTTTGAAGGTCTTAAAAGAGGTATGTTATCTCATGATTGGCAAAAACAACTTGTTAGGGATAAAAGCCCTCTGATTGTGCTTGATTTCACGCATTATATACTAAGAATTTCATGATTTCATAGTTTTATACATTCATGCATCTCTTAGCCCTAAATGGAAATTAAAAGGTATTATCTTGTCTATTCACTAAACCCTTGCATATAGTTGGCCTATGCATCATTATCATGACTAGGACAGTGGTAATATGTTGATTTCCAGGCATGTTATGTTTTCATAAACCTTCACTTTAGTTTTCTGCCAACAGATTCTCTTACGCACTAACGTGAGACCGTCACATGCATGTAACGGCCTTACGATAGACCGTCACATTCTATTGTGTTTTTATTTGTTCTATTATCTCTGACGCACCCTAGAAGGAGCGTTACACCACTGTAACGGCCCCTCGATAAACCGTCACAATATTGTAACGCGCCTATCCTAGACCGTCAGGCACTGTGTTCTGTCAGCCCGAGGCAGAATAATAACTAGTTAAGTTTACTTATAAATAAGCTTAGATAGCTAAGATGGACCTGTTATCATGACTTAAAGTTTAGTTACTGATTCATAATCAAATTGCATGATTAATGTATCTTAGGTTATTTTAAGTTATGTTAATTTCATCGGCTAAAACTCTATAGTTTTGTATTCTAAATCATAATTTTTCCAAATGTTGTATTGACAGAGTTTTCTCATGGTTTCACATTGTTACACGTTCTTTTCCATCTATAGAGTCATTTCTTTAAGTACATGGCGCATATTCTGGTATGTTATCCATTTAGTTCACTTTGCACTATAGGAACACTATTCTTGGACATGAGGACCTCTCTATTGGATATTCATTCCAATGGACTAGGAAATCTTGTTTCAAGGCCTCCGTAATTCTCCGCGAGCCTGGGATTCCCACTAGGACGCCGAGTTGGTTGTACCATTAAAGCCCATTGATTAGATTACACTATCGATATTTTTGATTATCGGTAATGTAACGGCTCTACACTGGACCGTCAGGAGCATCTAACGACACAATGTATGACCGTCACATTCCACTGAGTCCGATTTCTTGGTTCTAGATTCAGACTAATGTAACGGCCCAATACTGGAGGGTCACATGATGTAATGGCCAGTACACGACCGTCACACTGCTTGAGTATTTTAACCCGAGGTGGACCAAGGGTTGATATTCCAAGGTTCTACATAGACTCTTGATGATCTAGAACTTATCATATTGATCAAGGAACCTAATATAATGAATGAAAGATAAAGAATGTATCGTTATGCTGCCGATTTATTTCCATAAGCATAACCTTGCTTAAGTCATTCTTGATTTCTCATGATTCTTATTGAAGCAATAATTTATTGAATTATCGTTATCAAGAGCTTGTTGGAATTGTACATTCTTGGCCATACTTTATTGTTACATGCGTGGATAAAACTTGATTTATACTTGAAGATGCGATCGAGCACTGATTGTGTTCAAGGGCTCTATACTAGTCCCCTCGGCTGATTGTCGGAAACATACTATTATAAACCATGGGGTATGATGCTACTGGCGTCGCATTACGCTGGGAGTACTTTCTTTATAAATAAGTGAAAATCCACAACACAATACATCATGATTGATACTTGACTTTCTTGATATTCCACAGAAATTCATGAGGTACTTGCTCATAAGCAAAAGATACTGGAGTGATGATTATGTGGCTTGGTAGTACATTCTCGTTACATTCTTGTTCATGAAAGGCCATATCATGTTCTTGTTTCATTCTTGCTAGTTCATACTTTCTCTCATTCTATCTTACATGATCGTCTTGTTACTTGGTTTAAACGCGTGATTGATCGCATTCGCATGATTCTACCTTATTCTTTAGAGCTAAATTGTTAATTACTTTAATAGTGCATTCATGTTGATGCGAAGATACCTACTGGGCAAGTGTGCTCATTACCTATTTCCAATCTTTTCAGGAGATGGAAGTGATTCGAATTCGGATTCGGGTTATACAAGTAGCGGGTCCGAGAGCGATGTCAAGATGAGAGTGAAGACTTAGGAAGTCTAAATTGTTTAGATTAAGTCTGTGTAATTTTCCTATTTTCTTGAGTCTGGTATATTGGAATAAGTGGAATTAATGATTGTATTTGAGTATTGAATTTGATTATTATGAAATAAAGTTGGAGTTTGAGTAAATATTATGCAATTGCATTTATGTATGTGATTGTCTTACGCTCTGATCGTTTTTGCTTGCAAGAGACTTACCATGTCGGCTGTTTGCATTTTTCGAGCGAGTCTTCCGCTGTCATAAAGGCTCGGGACGTTACATATGTTTTGCCGATTCGAGTCCCGGGTGAGTGGATCTCGATTCCCGTGCTGACCCGTGGTCTGAATGATGCTGGGAATCATGTGGGGGCCACACGTGAGGGTGCCGTGGGATCTCGAGAGCTGGTGTTCTCGGCACGTGTCACCGTGAGTCGGTGTTGGTACGAGGAGCGGCCCTTGTACTCTGTCCGATTTAGATGTCATTTTCCGTTGACTAGAGAGTCTACTCTTTCAGTGACCCTCCACTAGTCGTAGCCTTCCGACACGCGAGTGGTCCCACCAGGGAGTGGTGGTAAGACTACCCCAAGAGACGATTTTTAGACTGGTTTTCGTAGGGCCCCACGTTTGACGACAGAGTCCGGTTGAGGGGAAAACTAGTCAGAGGGCCAGACCTAGGACGTATGGTCTGTGTGTGCACACGTGGTTGGGGGCAGTGGACCCGCGCTGACGAGCGCGACCCCAGCTAGTCACTTGTTCTGTGGTTACTTGTACGGTGTCTCAGTTCCCGCTGGGCCAGAGGGAGACACCCGAGGCGCGGTTTAAGTCGTCAGTGGACGCATCCGGCCTTGCTTCTAGTGGGTCGGTACTCCTGTCTTGTCTGGTAGTGACTCTTGGGTTTCCTTTGGCTTTTGACGAGTTGTCTCTGTTTTCATGCCGTGTGTTCGGTACTAGCCGTCGTAGTAGCTTGTAGTTACTTTCCACGCAGTTTCTCAGTTTGCGAGGTGGGGACCGGATGATCCCTACTGAGCCTTGTGTTTTGAGGCTCGATCCCTGCGTGTTTTCCGTGTTTCAGATGAGACGCAACTTCAGGGGAGCGCTTCAGAGGCTCCACGTGGTTCAGGTGCCCAGGGTTAGTTGCCAGTTGCCAAGCCGGGGTATGTCCCGTGTAGTTGTACTTTTCTTTGGACTGTACTAGTTGTGGACTACTGTTCTATTTTAGACTGCTGTTATTTTGTGGACCATGTAATTTAATTAATGTTATTAATTGCTTCCTGCTTAATTCATTTAACTGCGTAACTCTACAATTATTTTAGATTCTTGTGTATGTCCACACCATCCTTTCAACCCTTCCGAGTCTTCGGGCTCGTGGGTGGCGGTTCGAGATTTGGGCTATCGGGCATTCCCGGTGTTCGGATTTCGGGTCGTTACACCGAACTTGCCAAAGTTTAAGCAAATTTGGGTTCCCAAGAGGGCCCGGGACCCTGCACTAGCTTCCCAAGATGTCAAAAATTCTACTGATGTCCCTAAGAGAGGGGGTAAAGAGACCATGCATGCGGAGGAAGTCATGATTGCAACTCCTCCACCCGACGCCCGCAGAGCCTATGCAAGGCAGACCCGTGGTCTGACTAATGCTGGGCATCATATGGGGGCCACACGTGAGGGTGCCGTGGGATCTCGGGAGCTAGTGTTCTCGGCACGTGTCACCGTGAGTCGGTGTTGGTATGAGGAGCGGCCCTTGTACTCTGTCCGATTTAGATGTCATTTTCCATTGACTAGAGAGTCTACTCTTTCAGTGACCCTCCACTAGTCGTAGCCTTCCGATACGCCAGTGGTCCCACTAGGGAGTGGTGGCGAGACTACCCCAAGAGACAATTTTTAGACTGGTTTTCGTAGGGCCCCACGTTTGACGACAGAGTCTGGCTGAGGGGAAAACCAATCAGAGGGCCAGACCTAGGACGTATGGCCTGTGTGTGCACACGTGGTTGGGGGCAGTGGACCCGCGCTGACGAGCGCGACCCCAGCTAGTCACTTGTTCTGTGGTTACTTGTACGGTGTCTCAGTTCCCGCTGGGCCAGAGGGAGACACCCGAGGCGCGGTTTAAGTCGTCAGTGGACGCATCCGGCCTTGCTTCTAGTGGGTCGGTGCTCCTGTCTTGTCTGGTAGTGACTCTTGGGTTTCCTTTGGCTTTTGACGAGTTGTCTCTGTTTTAATGCCGTGTGTTCGATACTAGCCGTCGTAGTAGCTTGTAGTTACTTTCCGCGCAGTTTCTCAGTTTGCGAGGTGGGGACCGGATGATCTCTACTGAGCCTTGTGTTTTGAGGCTCATTCCCTGTGTGTTTTCCGTGTTTCAGGTGAGACGCGGCTTCAGGGGAGCGCTTCAGAGGCTCCACGTGGTTCAGGTGCCCAGGGTTAGTTGCCAGTTGCCAGGCCGGGGTATGTCCCGTGTAGTTGTACTTTTCTTTGGACGGTACTAGTTGTGGACTAGTGTTATATTTTAGACTGCTGTTATTTTGTGGACCATGTAATTTAATTAATGTTATTAATTGCTTCCTGCTTAATTCATTTAACTGCGTAACTCTGTAATTATTTTAGATTCTTGTGTATCTCCACACCATCCTTTCAACCCTTCCGAGTCTTCGGGATCGTGGGTGGCGGTTCGAGATTCGGGCTATCGGGTCTTCCCGGTGTTCAGATTTCGGGTCGTTACACCGAACTTGCCAAAGTTTAAGCAAATTTGGGTTCCCAAGAGGGCCTGGGACCCTGCACTAGCTTCCCAAGGCGTCAAAAATTCTACTGATGTCCCTAAGAGAGGAGGCAAAGAGACCATGCATGCGGAGGAAGTCATGATTGCAACTCCTCCACCCGACGCCCGCAGGGCCTATGCAAGGCAGACTGATATTTTCAAATATTCAAGAAGCTTCAATCAAGCTGCCAAGCTGATACGGCTTTCACATATGCCGTCTGCCAAAGTCCAAGTGCTGTCTCCTGCCATCTCTCCAGAGGGTAGTTAGGAAGACATGCCTAAGATGGTCCGAGAATATTTCCATAACCTCGGAACCCCTCCCTGGGTCAACAAAGGTCTCTTCGTGTCATCAGGACCAAAGAGGAAGAAAAATCCAAAATATCACCCGTGGGGGTGAATGAAGAAGAGAAGCAAACTGGGACTAGAAGCCTTGAAAACCCTCCACAAAATGAAAGGATGAGAAGAATTTCAATATGTGAAGGGATGACTTTCCCTAGTCAGACCCGAAGGGGAATCATAAAGCACAAAAGAAGAATGCAAGTTCTCACCTGTAATATGACAGGGGTAATGGGCATACCCGACTCCCAGCCAAATGAACAAGAAGAGCCAGTCGAGAATGCTGGAAGAAAAGACCCGATGACAAGACGGGACAAAGCTGAGGCTGAGCTGCTACAAGCCGCAAAGGGCAAGCAGGTTGCTGATGAAAGTATCGCTACTGTCACTGCCAGAATAGTGGCATCTGAACAAGAAGGAGCATCTCCGCCTCCTTCAATCGAAGGTTCTTTGGGCGAAACACCTGAGAGCATTAGTAATGAAACAACCACGGACCCTGCCGTCCTGATGTTGCTGTAAGGATACCAGCGGGAGATAAAACTACTGAAGAGAAAATTAAATGAAAAGGTGGGGCAAGCTATGGCGCCCGAGGAACCGGGGGCACGATCAGAGCCATCACAGGAAGGTTTCAACCCCGGGGGTACTCCTTCATCGGCCATTCTACAAACTGCAGCTCAGAACTGGGCTACTCCCCAGCATTATTCCCAGCGGCTCCAGCCTGCACGGCCAATGCCCCTTCATATGCAGTGGCATGCTCCCCTCTTTAAGCCTTTGCCATCCAATGCTATGACTTCGGCCGCATTATTGATGCGGCCCACCCACCTTTGCCCTCAACTAGAAGAGCCAGCTATGGTGAATAAGTTGATGGTGGAGCAGATGATCGAGGCAAGACTGGCAAAGAGGGGTGGTGATGATTATGCCCCCTTTGACATATATGAAGTGCCATATCCAGTTCACCATGCTGCCAAAAGAATGCCACCCGGCGTCAATAAACTCCCAAAATTTGACAAATATGACGGGCAAGGCTCCCCAAAAGAGCATATTGCACATTATATGACAGTCATGGGTGACTTGGCGGTGGACGAGTTGTACCTACTCAAGTTCTTTGGGTCTTCACTGATAGGACCCGCCTTTGAATGTTACTCTGACCTGCTGGCCGGATCTATCCATGACTGGCCAGACATGCAGCAGAAATTCAGTGAAAGATTCCACGTCATCGAGGTAGAGGTGACTGTGGCTGAGCTGTTGGCAGCCAATCAAAAAGATAATGAAACGTGTTGCATCCCCTAGTTCGTGTTTGGTTTTAATGATATCAAAATGATTGTGTTTGTGTGTGTACATGTTTCATTGAGCAACATGTTTTATATCTTGATTTGATGAGTTGAAAGATAGAGTCAATGTTCACTCTTGAAAGTCATGTGAACCCTTGGTGTTTAAGGAACTAATGTTATATTTATGTTGGTTTGTAGGAACACAAATTCATGGCTCATACTTAGAAACTAAAGGAGTCCATCAATGAAGCTCTTCTTTTAAAAGGGAGTTCTGTTCATATTTGAAATTCATATGAATGATTTATATTTAAGGATCTCATGCTTTGAATATTTTGATTTGCAGGATAAAAATTCATGATTCATGTTTGGAACTCAAAGGAGTGCATCAATGAAGATCTTATTGAAAAAGGGAGTTGACTCACTCATTGTATTACGTTGACTCTTCTGTATTTCATGTATTTCATCAAATAGCTTTTCAAAGTCTTGGTTGGGTATTTTCATGCGTTTTCTCATAAGATTTTTGGGCTTGAAATATTCATACAAGACTTCATGAGAGTTTGTTCCATATTGTTCATGCATTGTATGAATGATTGGTCTTGTGTACTATGCACTAAAAACTTGAGTTAATGACTTACTGTGTGAAAGAATTGCATGAAGATGGCTTTTCTGAAGATGACTTCATTTGGGTCTCAATCAAGAAGATTGTGTTCACTGAACACACCTTTCTAATTGAATGATAGTGACATATCATTCATAGAGTTATTGTGATTTCAATGTATGGATGATTCAAAAAGATCCCTTGTTTATATCAATGCTCCTCGTGAGATAATGCTTCATGAATGTTAGTTTTTAATCAACAAGAATGCCATTTGAATGAATGTGGTTCCATGATATTATGCATACTTTGCATTTGGCATAATTGTTAACACTTGTGTGATGAAGCATTTTGTTGTTGAAGATTTAGTTGTCTTGTGATTGAATGGTTGAGCTCCCATGTCATTATTTTTGGTTGATTGAGAGGTCATGTTTATCATAACAAAACCTTGTCATTTGGTGGAGTGTATTTTTGTTGATTGATTTGAGAAGCCAAATACTTGGTTGAGTTAGTTCAATGATGTATTTTTATGTGAACTAGTTCAAAGAGTTAATGTTTGGTTCATGAGTTTTGATTATCATCTAACCTCTTGGTTTATCATGTTTTTACAGGTTAAAGGATGACTTTTAAACCCTCCCATGTCAAGTGGATGATGGTAACATCTAACCATTGTTATGCTAAGTTCCGTGTTGCTTTCATGAACATCTTTCATGAGGTTGCATTATATTGGAAGTGTTTTATGTATCCTTAAAATGAGATTTTTAGGTTTTTACAATGTGCTTAATCTATTCTCATAAATCTTGTTGAAATGTGGTTTAAATGGTTTTAATACTTTGTCGAACTCATGGTAATTATTTCTTGATTTTTTGGGAATTTTTCCGGCACTTAAACGGGGCTAAATTCGATGTTCTCGGACCCTTCAAGGAAGGGGTCGACCCCCCTAGGCTGAGAGCTCAGCCACCTGCATGGGTCGACCCCTAGGGTCGACCCACTGCAAGGGTCTACCCCAAGGGTCGACCCCTGTGAGTTGGGGTTTTTATTTCGGTCTGCTAGCCCTCTGTAGCCCGAGGGTCGACCCTTCCAGAGTGGGATTTCCGGGATAGTTTAAAACCTTATAAAAATTTCTCTAAACATTACCATACTACCCTCCATTAGTTCCCTTTGTTATTAAGGTGTTTCTAACATGTATTGGGAAGGTTTTATGAGTCTTTTCCCCACCCCTTGAGTCGCATTTATAAGAGTTACGATTTTGTGAGAGGATTAACCCTAATGCTCATTCGTTCATTCTTGTAGGTGAAGAAAAGGGGGAAAACGTGGTGGTGCTCTTGCAAGGTGGTTTTCATCTACTTCCATGGAGATTTGGAGCTCGTGGTAGAAGAAGAAAAGAAGCATCTCGAAGAGAGGAACGCGAGGATGCTGAAATCGCCATCATCCAACATCAAACCAAGAAGAGCCGGAGATTCAATTGAAGGGGGAGCCTTGTGCTTGTTGAATCTTTCTCGTTTTAGTCTTTAGCACATGTTTTAGGCTTAGAGCATTCATTTGTTAGCTTGTTACAAACCTACAAACGATTTTCTGTGTGTGGGTTCAGAGAACGGTTTCTCCGAGTGGTTTGAGTTGACGCTTGTGCGTCGGTTGGTGCGGAGCATATCCACGCATGTGTTGGGGTTTTTACCTCGTGTGTTTGGGGAGAAATCCCCGTGTGTGTGTGTGTGTGCTACTTTTGTAGCATGTTTGTGTTGGGGTTTTTATCCCGTGTGTGTGGGGAGAAATCTCCGTGTTTGCTGGATTTGCAGCGTGTGGAGAAAGCCTTACCGGTTTGGTAAGGGGTGGACGTAGGGAGCCCGTCGTGGTCCCGAACCACCTTAAAAATCCTCGTCTCCTGTGGTTTGAGTTGTGTGATTGTATGGTTAGCTTGTTATACTTATTTGTGTGATCATGTGTGAACGGAGAGAGTGAGAGAATCTAGTTAACTTGTGTAGCATTAAATTCCTCTATCTTATCAATCTTGTTAATTCTGTTGTGCACTAGTTTGTGTTTTTAATTAGACATAGTTTTTAGTAGAATGATCTATTCACCCCCCCTCTAGATCCGTGTTCCTGCACTATGGGACCCAACAAAACGGCTGCAGAATATATCAAGAAATGGAGGGATCTCAACATGAGGTGCCGGCGTCCTCCGCATCCAGAAGATGCAATACAAATATGCAAATAGAACCTAAAGAAAGAAATACTTGAGAAAATAATTGGAATAGAAATCCGGTCTTTTGACTGATTAAGTGATATTGCCACGGAAGTTGAAGGTTTCTTCACAAGATATCCCTCCATTTCTGCCGACTCAAGTCATCAAGTCTGGTAGGTTAATAAACGACCGATGCTAAAAGCGGTCCATGCTGTTAGCCTAGGGGCAAAAAGGCACAAGTGGATGCACAATCCTCCTCCCAATGAACCTGCTAAATGTCGAGAGAGTCATCCTCCACAGAATAAAGCAAAGAAGCTCTATGCCTTTCCCAGAGACAGGACTCGAGCATTATTTGAGTGGGCTATCAAGTATAACAAGATCACTCTTCCAAAGTCAAAAAGGTATGACGACGTCAGGAGAAGAGATGATCCTTACTTCTGCCCTTATCATCAAATCTTGGGGCATCATATTGAAGATTTCCAAATATTCAAAGACATCGCCCAAGGCTTAGTAAAAAGAGGGGAGCTACAAATGGGGGAGGACAGATTCGATCCTCCACGCCCTCATGAAGTGCCCACTCAGGGGGCATCAATTAACATGATATCTATATGCCGACAACTACCTGAAGAAATGCCAGAGGGCTGTGCCTGGCACACTCATGAAGACTATATCCCGTCGCATGGAAGGGAGCAATAGAATTTATGAGCATCGCCAACAAAGAAAAGAACAAGACCGGCTTCTCGCCCAGCACTGGAGACCCAAATTCCCGGTGCCATGGACCAGCCTACTTTGCCTCTTGCAATCTCTGTCGGCCTTCAAACAGCCTCTTCAATGGCTATCAAAGGGTCAACTGACAATAAAAAGAAGAAACAGACCCCGTCACGGGTACATGAAGAAGCTAGCTCAGCCATGGAGCGGCCACAAGCTATTATAAGTGGGCCTGACAAGCATGAACAGCACAAGAGCCCGCCTATGCAGCTCAAGAAGCATGCCCCTCAAAGACGCAATGAATCTCATCGGCTAACAAAAAGAACTAAAGAAAAGGCAAGGGTGTTCAATGCACCGAGTGACCCACTGTGGGGGCAAATGCCAGCCATAAGGGGGAAGGAAATAAAGAATACAAAGGCTACAATAAGATATGTTGTTCTCTCCTGCAACATGCTATCAGCACCGTCCAGTATGGCTCAAGCTGCTGATGAGGAAGACAAAGAAATTTGCTTTATACCAAAGGGAGCAAATCAGGCTAAAGCTTCCGTCTCCCACCATGTTACCGGATCCGGGGCAATATCAAGACACCCGCCAGCCAACAAGGGGGCACAATACCATGATCCTCCTTGACTCGGAGGCATAAAACCTAGGGAGTTCATCTCAATGAAACTGGATGCGTCTAGCAACAATGACGGGAGGCCACTCACCCCTGTCAAACCGGAGGCAAAAGATAGCACTCCTGGCCCCTCCTGACAAGACTACGCCATGGTTGCACTGCTATACCAGAAGCAACAGGAGATCGAAATGTTGCAAAGGCAGCTAAATGAAATGAATCTAAGTCCACCTATGTCGCAATCGGCAAGACATCTACATGAGGCGACACAGGGTAGTGCTAGCTCACTTGAAGCTTTAGCACGGCCAGTCATGCCCCGAATAATACATGATCATACGGGAGGCATCCTCCCTCAACCACTCCAACACACAGTTCCCCGGGCACGTCAAGGGGCAACTAAAGCACCTCCAAAGAGGGTGCCAATGAGACTGCGCATGCAGTCGGACAAGCCAAGGGAAGAACAAACAATGACTATGAAGATGGCCGATGGGGAAGTCAGCGAGGCCAAATTACAAGCAGCCAAACAAAAAGATGATGAGTCTGTTATGGACTGCGTAAGAAGGTGGAGGAATCTCCGTGAAAAATGTCGGCATCCACCTAGCTACGAGGATTCTGTTCAAATCTGCAAAGAGAATTTGAGAACAAAAATTCTATGATGGGTCATTGACATTGAAGTCACGACCTTTGAACAACTAGGTGACATCACAGTCAATGCCGAAGCAGTTCTTGCAAGGCTCTGCCCAGCTCCGCTAGCCCCAAGCCAAAAGAATGAGCCAGCCGGCAAACACCTAGCCCAAGAAGAAATTTGCGCCTCAAATTTTGAAGCCTTCGAGCAACAGAAGAAGAAAATGAAAGAGGCATCTTCCGCCGAGTCGGCGAAATAAGGACCCTCATTAAGAGGTAAAATGATGAAACCATACTCCTTTCCAAAGGACAAGACTAGGGCTCTTTTTGAGTGGACCCGTGAATGCCGCAAAGTGGTACTTCCGGAGTTGAAGAAACCAGGTGATGTCGAAAGAAAAGACGATGTACGCTTCTGTCCTTATCACCAAATGTTAGGGCATCCCATTGAGGATTGATACGTGTTCAAGGACATTATTGAAGGCTTGATCAAAAAAGGCAAACTACATATGGGCGAGTACAAGGTGGACCAACAGCGCCCTCACCAAATGCCTGTCTGGAAGAAAGTTGGCCCGCGCGGCGTCACCGCCTCAGCTTTTCCTCACAAATCTGGCTGAAGCCAATGTCTAGCATGCCCGCGTGGCTTGAATGCGAATGCTTGCAAACAAAAAGAAGAATGGCAAATGATGTAAAAAAAAGAGAGAAGAAAGGAAAGGGCCTGTTCTGGGGGCAGGCACCAAAAAAAAAGGAGGAAGAAAGGAAGGAAAGAAAGAAAAAATGAACAAAAAAAGGGTGAATGAAATTTGCACATATAGACATAAGGCTCCGCCTACTGAATCTGAGATGTCATCTCTCAAGAGGTTGGGTCCTTCCAGGAAAGAAAGAGAAAATATAAAAAATAAAATGAAGGAGACCTTGATGGCCGCATCTGCCAAGAGAGATATCACTCTCCTCATGTCTTGGTCCGTGTCAAATAAGAAACTACCATTGTGGGGTTGGTATGGTGGAGCGAACCACTTATCCCCTCTCTGAGGGGGTGAGCACTCTCCTATGCACCCACCTTGGTCTGTTTAAGAACAAGTGGACGAAGGGTAATGGCTCTGCACTACACTACACTGTCAGCGCCCTCCGAGTCATCCGTTAAAAAAAAGAGAAAAAAATGAATGCAAATGAAAGGAAGAAAGGAACTTATGAGGTCAGCAAGCCATCCCTATCCTCCCCGTGGGCAGAAGACTCCCTACTAGCATTATATGGTGGATGCCCAAGGGAAAAGTAAAATGACTACGCCATCTACGGAGATAGGAAGACTCTGTAGCTGCAGCTTCTAAGAAAAATGCCCAAAGAGGATAACATTTGGCGTAAGCGTCGGAGGCCCAAACCGAAGTTGTTCGGAGCATCTCCTAAAGAAATCAATGACAAAAGAAGATAACTATTAATCTGATGCATAACTATCACTGGATATCCCCAGGGGGACCATGAAATCAACGGTCCCACCGATGCTAAAGAACCTTCATTGGCCACTAGGCCTCCCGTTTTAAATACGGGTCCAAACCCTCTTGGGGAATGAAAAGAACAAGTCCTGTCGAGTTGTCTGCACCCTCAGCTCCTTCCTCCTCATCAAGCCAACAAATAAGCGCCTTTCGATTTCTAGTGGCCTATCTCAACACCCCTGGTCCCACTGAAATCCATGGTGCCATGCCATCTCCCCATCCTACGGGTGTACTCCCCACTCGTCCCACCGGGACTAACCCTCCACCCTTGATCTGGGACCTATGCTCCCAGCCAATGCACTCTCATGGCCTTTCAGCATTTAGCGGCAACAATGCCATGTTTGTCCTACGGGACTCTCCTATCACGGCTGGTTCAGATTCCTTGCCCAATGTCGGCCCAATAAAATCTCCCTTTCCTTAGCATAAGGCACTCCGCCCTTACTGAGCTCAACACTTTGACCATCAGTCTCGCCGGGCTGTATCCATAAAGCTTTCCCTTAGCCGGAGGTGCTCCGCCCTAGCTGAACTTGAAAATTACCTTCCGTCCCATCAGGCTGGGTCCACGAAATCTTTTCCTTGGCCTGAGGTGCTCCGCCCTCGTCGAGCTCGAAAATAGCCTTTGTCCCACTGGGCAGGATTCATAAAACCCTTTTCCTTTGGCCTGAGGTGCTCGCCCTCGCCGAGCCCCAAAACTACCCTTTGTCCCACTGGGCAGGATTTATAAAACCATTTTCCTTGGCCTGAGGCACTCCGCCCTCGCCAAGCCCGCCAGGCTCTTGGACATCAATCCCTAGCCCCACCGGCGGAATAAACAGTCAAATTCATCAATAGTCCCATCGGACAAAATTTCCCGCGTCATAGATGAGTCTGTGTCAGGGAGCCTAACAAAAAAAAAACAAAAAAACAAAAAAAAATAATAAATAAAAAAACAACAAAAGAGGAGATGAAAAGAAGATAGAAATGAGTAAAAAATGAGGAAAATGAATAAAGAAAAGAAAATGATGATCTAAAATAAACTTAATGAATTAATGAACACAATAAATTCAATAAAACCAACAAACTCAATAAGTCCAACCAAATCAATAAATTCAATTAAATCAATTAATCCGATGAGCTCACTAATAAAAAAATCAACAAAATTTAATAAACCTAATAAGCAAAGCAAAACCAATCACCAAAATAAATCAATGAACCCAATAAGCCAAATAAACTCCAATAAACCCAACCAATCCAATAGATCAAACAAACCAATAAACTCAATAAATCAACAGACCCACCAAACCAAATAAACGTAATGAATCAACAAGCCCAATAAACCCAATAGAGTCAATAAATCAATTAAACCCAAAGCATTCAATAAACCTAATAAACTCGAACAAAGAAACCCACAAAAAGATTCCTTCACTTTGTCTTAGACCTTCTGTCTGAGCAAGGTTTGTTGATCCTGACATCTCCACGAGTCAATGTCCATATTCTATCTTGGCTTAGACCTCATGTCTTCACCAAGTTGGTCAAATTCGACATGACGTCGGGTTGACATCTTCATCTACACAATCTACCCTTGTTTCTGACCTTCCGTCTGAACAAGGTTCGTTGACTCCGACACCTCGTCAGGTTGACATCCATATTTAGCCCTGGGTCTGGGTCTCTTATACGTCTACAATCCAGTCTACCCTCACCCAAACCTTCTATCGGGATAGGGCCGTTGACTTCGACATGACGTCGGGTCAACATCTATATTCAATATGCTTCCCTTGGCTTGGGCCTCACGCCTTTGCCAAGGTCATTGGCCTCGACGGGACGTCGAGTCAACACCTATCCCATATTCTGCTCTTGGCTCAGGCCTCACGTCTCTGCCAAGTTTGTTAGCTTCGACAGGACGTCGAGTCAACACCTATCCTACATTATACCATTGGCTTAGGCCTCACGCCTTTGCCAAGTTTGTTGAGTTTGATAGGACGTTGAGTCAACAGTTATCCTACATTACACCCTTGGCTTAGGCCTCACGTCTTTACCAAGTTTGTTGAGTTCGGCATGACGTCGAGTCAACACCTATCCCATATTATACCCTTCGCTTAGGCCTCACGCCTTTGCCAAGTTTGTTGGCTTCAACAGGACGTCGAGTCAACACCTGTTCCACATTCTGCCCTTGACCTATGCCTCACGCCTCTGCCAAGATTCGTTGGCTTTGACATGACGTCGAGTCAACACCTGTCCTACATTATACCTTTGGCTTAGGCTCATGCCTCTGCCGAGTACGTTGACTCCGACATGACGTCGGGTCAACATCCACATCCTACAATCTTTCCTTGGCCTAGGCCTTACGCCTTTCCCAAGTTGGTTGACTTTGTCAAGTCTGTCGAGTCAACAACCATATTCTGCCCTGGCCCAGACCCTTTGTCTCTTCCAGGTTGGTCATTTTCAACATAACGTCGAGATGACAACAATGTTTTATGTCTGCCCTTGTCTTGGACATGCCGTCTAAGCAAGGTTTGTTGGCTCCGACTTCCCATTGGGTCAACATCCATATTTCACCTCTGGCTTGGACCTTTCGTCCTATCAGAGAAAAAAAAGACCCTTTCACCT
The DNA here is from genome assembly GCA_022559845.1 of Amorphophallus konjac. Taxonomy (NCBI): domain Eukaryota; kingdom Viridiplantae; phylum Streptophyta; class Magnoliopsida; order Alismatales; family Araceae; genus Amorphophallus; species Amorphophallus konjac. The sequence goes on along the minus strand of CM040126.1, from coordinate 122,250,979 downwards.
TTGGCTCGGACCTTCCGTCTGACCATACAATAAAAAGACCCTTCTACCTTTGGCTCGGACCTTTCGTCCAATCAGTCAACAAAAAGACCCTTTCACCTTTGGCTCGGACCTTCCATCCGACCATACAGCAAAAGACCCTTCTACCTCTGGCTCGGACCTTTCGTCCAGTCAATCAACAAAAAGACGCTTTCACCTTTGGCTTGGACCTTCCGTCCGACCATACAACAAAAAGACCCTTCTACCTCTGGCTCGGACCTTTCGTCCAGTCAGTCAACAAAAAGACCCTTTCACCTTTAGCTCGGACCTTCCGTCCGACCATACAACAAAAAGACCCTTCTACCACTAGCTCGGACCTTTCGTCCAGTAAGTCAACAAAAAGACCCTTTCACCTTTGGCTCAGACCTTCCGTCCGACCATACAACAAAAAGACCCTTCTACCTCTGGCTCAGAACTTTCGTCCAGTCAGTCAACAAAAAGACCCTTCCACCTTTGGTTCGGACCTTCCGTCTGACCCCATAACAAAAAGACCCCTTGACATTTGGTTCGAACCTTTGTGTTCAACCAGACAACAAAAAGACCCTTTTTACCTATGGCTCGACCCTTCCATCCAGTTGAACCAACAAACGAATCCTTCTACCTTGGCATCATGGCCTTTCGCCTAAGCCAAGTTGTACGTTCTCATGACTTTACGTCTAAGCCGTTAAATATTCTTGTCCGGTGTCATGATTTTCTGCCTAAGCTGGTAAATATTCTGCCTTGGCATAATGGCCTTCCGCCTAAGACAAGTTGTACGGCGTCATGACTTTACGTCTAAGCTGTTAAATATTCTTGTCCCGCGTCATGGCTTTCCGCCTAAGCAAGCAAATATTCAACCTTGGCGTCATGACCTTCCGCCTAAGTCAAGTTGTACGGCGTCATGACTTTACGTCTAAGCCGTTAAATATTCTTATTCGGCGTCATGGCTTTCCGCCTAAGCTGGTAAATATCCTACCTTGGCGTCATGGCTTTCCGCCTAAGCTGGTAAATATCCTACCTTGGCGTCATGGTCTTCCGCCTAAGCTAAGTTGTACGGCGTCATGACTTTACATCTAAGCCATTAAATATTCTTGTCTAGCGTCATGGCTTTTCGCCTAAGCCGGTAAATATCCTGTCTTGGCGTCATGGTCTTCCGCCTAAACCAAGTTGTACGGCGTCATGACTCTATGTTTAAGCTGTTAAATATTCTTGTCCGACGTCATGGCTTTCTGCCTAAGCCGGTAAATATTCAACCTTGGCGTCATGGCCTTCGGCCTAAGTCAAGTTGTACGGCGTCATGACTTTACGTCTAAGCCGTTAAATATTCTTGTCCGGCGTCATGGCTTTCCGCCTAAGCCGGTAAATATTCTGTCTTGGTGTCATGGCCTTCCGCCTAAGCCAAGTTGTACGACGTCACGACTTTACGTCTAAACTGTTAAATATTCTTGTCCGGCATCATGACTTTCTGCCTAAGCTGGTAAATATTCTGCCTTGGCGTCATGGCCTCCCGCCTAAGCCAAGTTGTACGGCGTCATGACTTTATGTCTAAGCCGTTAAATATTCTTGTCCAGCGTCATGGCCTTTCGCCTAAGTTGATAAATATTCTGCCTTGGCGTCATGACCTTCTGCATAAGCCAAGTTGAACGGCGTCATGACTTTATGTCTAAGCCATTAAATATCATCCCTTGGCGTCACGACCTTACGTCTAAGCCAAGTCATTCGGCGTCATGACCTTCGGTACAAGTCGACAAACCTCTTACCATTGGCCCGGAATTGCTATCCGAACCAATGAACGAAAAGACCACCTTTGGTTTCACACTAACCTTTGATCCCTCCAGGGATTCACCATAACATATGATACATTCTCTCAACCGCCATGGCATCGATCTCCTGATGCCAGAATCGCCAACCTGCAGGCATGCCCATTAAGCCCTTTAAAAAAGGAGAGAGAGAAAAAAAGAAAAGAAAAAAAGAAAAGAAAAGAAAAGAAGAAGAAAAGAAAGAAAGAAAAAGACAAAAAAGGAGAAAATAAAAAAGAAGAGAAAGAAGGAAAAAAAGAAAAAAAGAAAAAAACAGAAAAAAATGACAATGACGTGATTTGTATGCTTGCTTGCCTCACGTACATGTCCGCCTGTAATATAATATTAGTACACTTCCTTCAAATTTCTAAAACCGTGTATTTCCTTGCTAAATAACGCTGCCTTAATTCAGGATACGTGTGCGTCACGACACACACTAAGGAATGAAAGGCCAATTCTCGGTGAGTGCATATGGCTAGGGGAAGAGTCATAGCTATGTTGCTAGTGCAACTCACATGATGCACCCTAGATGAAACTCCCGCACTTTGCACATGATATGAGCAATGACCCTTAGCCATAGGGACATCATAAATTCTTCTTAATGCTTCATGGATGTTCAAATCTCTACACTCGCGTAAAGGGTGACCGTGAGGAAAAAGCTGCCTGCCCCCTTCATTAAAAAATGATGATAATGATAAGTGGAATGTGAATCCACGTAGCCGGGAATCCCCATTGAGACATATGAGGTGACTCGCGTGAAAACGGTGCAGCAAACTCCACGTTTAAAAATAAGGATGAATCCTAGTAGCAAGGAATTCCCATTGAGACACATGAGGAGACTCGCGTCAAACGGTGAAATCCGCTATAAAATCATAATAAATGATGAATCCTAGTAGCCGAGAATCCCCATTGAGACACATGAAGAAACTCGCGTCGAACGGTGAAGTCTAAAATTAAGAATAAAAGGGGGTTGTGCGAAGCTACCAAAAGCCGAGAACCCCGAATGTATGTGTAGGCGATAAGGTAATCCTCTAGTGTTACTCAGAACGTCTGCACATCCCTATGTCTAAGGTTCACTACCCATATAATTGTACTTTCACACTATGGAGGAATAGTCATTGGTGTAGATTGTGGTTTATGCTATGCATATGTTCTACGCGGCATCCCCTTTACGTATGCACATCTCCCTTAGTTGTGCTTCGTGAGCCGCACTCTGCCCGTGAATCGTGGGCGCTGTCCTTATCATATCATTGATATAGGGGAACTATGCTACATATAGCTATTCTATGCTTGTGGTCGTTGAATGCCTGCGTGCTTGGATGAGGCTATAAAAAAAAGATAATAAAAATGAATGATGAAATAAAAAAACGAATGAATGATGATAGATGGAAATGGAATAAATTAAAAGAAGGAATAATAAAAAGACACATGCAATATTTTCAAATGGGCTATGGGCTACATCCGCACGTCCCGCTCTTTCGTCCCTCTGTCGTGACACCCGTGGGTGGGGGACATTTGTTGACACTGAAAATATTTCTAATTTTTCCTTACTTCTGCTTCTCCAGGTCTTAAGTTCTGATCGAGTGCTCCTGTACTGGCAGAGAAGAAAAGAAAGAAAAGAAGAAAAAGAATGGCGGAAGCCGAATAAAAGACGAGACCGAAGAAAAAGAAGAAAAGAGAAGGTGCTCGGCTCCGACGAACAGCCATTGACGCGAGACCCGAGAGCTCGGAAGGATATTCGGGACCATCCCTGAAGAAACAATCAGAAGTCTGAACACTGAGGCAAGTCAGTAGATTGGCCAACCCTCACAGAAGAAGAAAATAAGCATAAATGGGCCTAAACAAGTTAAATGGGCCGAAAGAAGCTGGAAATGGGATGGAGAGGCCCTAAACTTGCGTGGCTGACTTTAATCCGGCGCCACAATAAGTCGACGTGCCAAAATGCTTCAGGGCCAGTTAAACCGGCGCGCAAAAGCTCACGCCGGATTAAGCCATTCCCTCTTTCCCATCTATAAAAAGCCTTTGTCTCGAACAAGAAACATAAAAAAAGAGAAAGAGAAGAACAGATTAGACGGGGGAGACTCCAAAAAGAAGAAAAGAGAAGGTGGCAGAAGAACAGAAGAAGAAAAAAGGAGAAGAAGAAGAAGAGGCATCCAAATGGAGAAAGGCTTCCGATACTCTATTCTCGTCGCGAAGAATAGAGGTGGGTGTGCGGAGATTACCGAGCTTTATTCTTCCCCTTTTCTTTTGCTAATAGCTCTGCTGGGCAATGTAATGAAACAGGCGATGATATGAGCCCGCAATTCTCTTCCTTTAGCACCTCTGCTCCTTGTATTTACTCTCCCTCCCTCAATATGGCGATGTAATCGGTCGGCGCCAGTGGGATAATGCCAGGCTGCGTCTGCACATTTTTGTTTGGGGTTCTGCCCCTTTTTTTTTGCTATGTGATGGCATCTGGGTATGAATGAGAATACTGGTGAATGCTTGAGTTCACACGCCTTCTCTGTTGCGTTTGTTTTCATATCGCCCGCTACCTTTGTTCGATTCCGTGCCTTGGGTTAACCAAGGGCTACACTGATGTTATACCCCTCCCCGGGGTTCTTTCCCTCAGTGGGCTGATTATGTCGAATATACCGTGTGTTCATCATGGGTTTCACCGCCAGAGACATATATATGTGTGCATTCCCATTCATCCCCGGAATAGGCTTCCCACGATTCCTCCATTCACAGTTAAGAATTGGAGGGAATAGAGCCACTCCTACAATCCGGGCACGGGGTCTTCCGGCATGGTTAATGACCCACATGCAGCCTACCAACTGCTTGAGCGTGTGCTTCTTACAATCCCCGTGGTTCGTCAGCTCAAGTCTAACCTCTAGGTGCTAACCAACTAACCCTGCTGTGCTTGACTCGCCATCTATGATTTAATGGTTGAATGATTTCGCTCAAGAAGGATAGGGTGAGGGTCTGTTTGATATGGCCCATCCCTCTTTCCTATATACGGATGACAGTCGTTTTGTTTCGTCTTCTCGATGATGATAGTCCAGTAATTGGGGAGGGGGAACATTCCCCATCAAATACTCATGTTGCCTCTCTCTGAATCACCACTGGGCTACAGGGTTCCGTCCGTCAATGGTGCAGACTCCTGCAATCCATCTAAGGTGAATAGCAATGGGTCCGTTGACCCAACATCAAATCCACATTCCCTAGGGAATGGTGGTGGCTGTGGGTAAGAGACCTCTTGTAGGCTAGTCCTCGAGGCTTCCCCCATTTTAGCCGTCCTTATTGATCAATATCTCTGGCCCGTGGAGTATCGGTGCCCCTCGTAGGCTAGTCCTCGGGGTCTCCGTCCATCTAGGTCTGTCGGTCACCGCTTGGCATTTCCGACTTTAAGGTGCGTACCCCAGATTCTGTGGGACTGTCTCCACTTTGCCCCCGGCAACCCTATGGGCATGGTGTGGTGCGGCCCAATTTTTGACTGAACACTTAGTCTGAACCATAACAGATTTTCAGTTACCAGTCTATTTTTGGACTATGCTTGAGTAGGAACATCGCATAAGTCTGGATTTGCCATGTCTGCAGGGTAATTGGGACCTAAATTAACTCTTTAACCCTCACAATTAACATCAAAAGTTTCAAAGAAATCATTTGACTTCTCATAGAGCCTAAAATCAACCAAACTTGCCCTAAACCGGCGCGCCCCTAAACCGGCGCGTCATTTTTCGGCGCGGTACCCCCCCCCGCCGTTGTAGCCCTACACTCAAAAAGTATTTCAACCCAATTGGCCCTATATCGGCACAGCCTTAGCGCGCCGTTTACACCCCTTTGGAGCGCGCCGTTTTAAGCCATCTTCACATGCATCGACCTCACCCTAAACGTGCATCGACTTCATCCCAAACATGTACCAACCCAAGCCCCTCCTGCATCGACCTCGGCCCGCTGTTGCACTGACCCGAGCCCTTGCTGCACCTACCCGAGCCGCTGTTGCACCTGCATTTGTGTTTGACCATACTTATCTTCGCTACCTTGCTTGCTCGTTTTGCATGAATATTTGTCGAATATCTGTCATCCTCTCGGGCCTCGGTATATCAATGGTGATCTTCCAAAGGTCGGACTAGCTCTGACCAGAAGTTCTCACTACACATGATGGTGGCCTTCGGACCTACGTTCTCCGCCACGTACCGAGGGCTCCGGGTAGCAAATGAATCTGAACTGCGTGTTCGAGCTTGCATTTTGCTCCCGCATTATGAATTATCATTCTCGCTGGTTCACTTGATATTGGAATTTCAAGCCATGGCATTTTGAGGTGATTTCTGTCACGCCATTTTAGGCGATCACTCCGAGTGAATATTAACCGCCTTACTGGCGAATAGTGTCCCGACGATCAATAATCCATGGATTATCGGAGCCCCTCGTAGGCTAGCCCTCGGGATACCCGTCCATTCGGTTTCGCCGGTCGCCGTCTTTGGCCTCTCGTCATTTCAGAGTTTGCCCCGGCTACCCCGTGAGTAAGTCTCCTCTTCTTACCCCAGACACTCCGGGTCTAGGGGAGATACTATCAGATTCTGTGAGGACATGTTGACTGACTGTGAAACTAGGGAACACAGAAAATAAAAATAATAATTTTTTTAAATAAATATAAATAAATAAATGACAAAAATAAAAATAATAAATAAAATATAAAATATGAAAAAGTAAGTAATAATAAAAAACAATAATGATAATGAAGGGGTAATAAAAAATAAATAATAATAAATGATAAAATAAAATATCAAACAAAAAATTGAAATGATAATGATAATAATAAAAATAATAATAAAAAACAACAAAACTAAAATAGAAAAAAAACAAACACAAATGTGCGCCATTTTAACCTTCACGCTCTCCATGGCGCGCCGTTTTATCCATTCGTCACATTTCTGTGTCGTATTACGTTTTTCGCCCTCCCACGCCGTTTTCGCGTAACACTCGCTCCTCGTCACTTATCAAAGTAAATAAAACACTCACTCACACTCATACTCATGTATAACCCACACAACACACACACACCCGCTAATGCACATTTAGCCCCCATTAACAACGAACACTCGCTAATGCACAAAACACCCACGTAATGCACCCACCCCCACTAACACAACACAGACATATGCATATTCTCTTCCCTGCACCTTTTATTGTAAAACAGAAAGTCATTTATGTTTACACATATGTGACATTTCATATGCATCGGCTAATAAAAGAAAGAGAAAAAGGTGGAAATGAAATAATAAAAAGTGAGAGATAAAGTATATATAATAAACGAGCAATGGATAAATAAATGACAGTAAAAAAAAGAATAATAAAAATGATAAATAAATAACAAAAAATGATGAATAAATAACACCCAAATAAATACTAATAAAAAAATGAAAGATGTATGCATCTAATAAAAAATAATAAAAATAAATAAAATAAAATAAATAAATAAATAATAAATGATAAATGAATAATAAAAAAGGAGATGATGTAAAAAAATGAAATGAAAATAAAGAATAAAAAAAAGAAGAAATACACTCGTACATCCAAATGATAACAATAAAGAAAATGATAACAATAAAAAAATAAATAAAAGGTGATGAACATGACTGTGTCTGCTCCGGAGCTCTCACCTCCTCTAGACCCCGGGTATGGGAACACTAATGATGCCCCGACAATTCGTGTCTAGACCTTGGGATTCATCTCCCATTATGGCTATCGCATGACCTAGTCTCGGGCTAATAATCCTCTGAATTTAATTTGTCTCGATCGGGTTTTAACCGCATTCCCTCATTTCTCAAATATCAAATTTTCTGTACCTCGGCGTACATTGTCCCGATGATACACGAGTCTGCCCGAATACGGTCATACTCGGCCCACCTCATGGGCCCATATGTGTGTACTGTGATGCCGTGCACAGCCTCAAAATAAAAAGGCTCCGATAACCCCCGGAACAGAGGGAGGTGTTGTTCCGGGGGAGGTGTTGCCGAGATCTCTCTCGAAATCACTAACAACGGATCAAATAAACAATAAGCAATAATACTAAATGCTACTATTCCGCATGCCTGTATGATCTGACTCTCCGATATATCAAATGGTGATTAGCGGAAAGTCGGGTTATGCCCGACCGGAAGCTTTCACTATGCGTGATGGTGGTCCTCGGACCTAAGTTCTCCGCCCTGTACCGGGAGCCGGCTTAATGAATAAATACTACCATATTGTGTGCTTGCATGCAATTACGTCGTTCATATATTCTATGGGCCCTATGGTATTTCTATTTTGCTGATTATTCAAAGGTTGTCCCTCTTTCGGAGGGGCATAATTAATGCTGTAACCTTTATGGTACGGCGGGTTCTGGGTCTCGACACGATCACCTACAATCGTCTGGTTAGTCAGACGGTGCGCATAATAAATTTATCACCCAGTGACTGGCACGCTTACGCAAATAAACCAATAGATAAATAAATAAATAAATAAATAAATTGGCGTTCTGTGTGCCAGATTTGTTATTTTTGGCACGGAAGCCAATGATGTGTTTGAACTGTCAGCGGAGAGGACAATGTTTCCTTGTTTAAGCTGATGCTTGTTGTGTCTGCTGAGTGTCTTATCGATAGTTGTTTTTCGTGGCATGGGTCATGTCTCCTTTCCCTGTGAGACGTAAGCGACGTTGCCTTATTTCGGAGGTGTCGAGCTTGTGTTCACTTGGGTGCCGTGCTTGTTCTTTGGATAGATATGTCTGGAGATCCAGAGCGTGTGCTTGTGATTGTGGTCTGGCAGTGTTCCTCTGAATTATATTTTTTGAGAATCGTGTTATCGTGTTTTACGTTTTGAGGCTTGGCTGATGCTTGGAGTGCGTAGCTGGTGTCTGAGTTTATTCTTCCCTTGTTCACTTGTTAGCTCCTTGAATTTCAAGATGAAATTCCTATAAGGGGGGAGGACTGTAATATCTTTGGTCTTTCGGATCTTTATCGGAGAGATTTCGGATCACTTTTATAGGTCCTGAGTTGAGTTTTACGATTCACATGGGTTTGTCTCTCGTACAAGTTACGGAACCCAGTGGAGAGTTTATTGTTGAATTCATCGACTCGAGGACGCTACAGTTCCGTTGTACTCCTTCCGAGGATCGTTTAGACTATTTTTCCGTATTTTTCTGAATTAGTGTATTTACGGACCAAAAATTGGATTTTTCAGAAATTACAAAATTTCCTAATTTTCATTTTCTATTTCTTCTTTTCTCTCCTTCCTCTCTCCTCACCGTCGCTCACTTCCTCTCTCTCGTTCTCTCTCCGCTCTTCTCCTCTCTCCGCGGGGCGCGCGACCTTGGCGAGGTGGGCGAGGCAGGGATGTCGTGGAGTTGATCTGGGCGTGATGGGGCGATGAATGGAGCGTGGCGTTGGCACGATCCCTCGGTGGATTCAAAACCGACGTGGCGGGTTCGTGTGGTGTTTTCGGCGTGGTTTAGTCATTTCGGCAAGCTAGAACTTCAGTGGAGGTAGGGAGATGAATGCCCTACTTGTGTTCTACGTTCCCCCGTGATTTCGAGCTAAACAGTGTGAGAACGAGCGAGTTCTACCTTATTTTGGGTGAAGCATGCTTATTTCATCTTTAAGGTTGTTTCCCGTTCGTTTTAGGGCGAACGGGGCGGGGAATGGCCGAGATCGGCCATTCCTCTGTTTTTCCTGCCGTGACGCCTTAGCGGTCGTACTAGTGATCGTTTGGGTGCTTTAAATGGTCCAGGGGTGACCGTTTGGTTCATTGTCGGTTCTAAGTCGGTTGGGTCTAAGTGGTCATGCGATAGACCGTTTTGGTTGGCTTGTGGCCCATTGGAGGACTGCTAAGCCTTGTGAAACGGTCTATTGAGGACCGCTAAGCTCGTGGAGTGTATATCGGTTTGGCCAAGCGGTCACACGATAGACCGCAAGGCTGGCCTTGGCGATTTAGTGAGAGACCGCTAGGCATTGTTTATGTCGGTTCAATGATTTTTATGTCGGTTCAGGCTAGCGGTCCTAGCCTTGACCGCATAGTGTCCTTGGCGGCCCATTAGGAGACCGCTAAGCCCTTTGGCTGACCGCTTGTTCTTCTTGGCGGTCAGGCATGTGACCGTTTAGTCCCGGAGTTCTGTTTTCTTTATGTTTGGCCTCCATTTGTCTTGGCTTATCCTTGTGGTTTGCCCCTAGTCCCGTGGATGTCTTGGACGTCCTATGAGGGCGATGACCATGTTGAGAGGTAGCCGGGAGTGCCATTATATCGAGTGGTGTTCCGTACTGCTTTAGAGTCATTATTGGTTCCTGGTCAACCCGGTGTGATCCAGTGGTTGACATGTGACCTTGTGAATGTCTCATCAGTCCTGTATGGATCGAGATATGGTTTTGGATGCCTGGGGGTACTATCTTACCTCAGTTTGCGTGTCCATGCATTTTGAGGGTCTTGGTGATCCCTCAGGTCTCTGTGATTCGTGTTAAGCGGATGTGTGGATCCGACTGTCCTATACCGTTTCCTTTATCAGTGTTTTACCATGATTGGCTTAGGGATTAGGCTGATTGGCGGCATGTTACCGCTTTTGCGCGACGATCTTGACCCCGAGTCTTGTGACCCAAGGATCGTTGTGTTAGTAGGTCTAGTTGTTTATCTTGAGTCTGGTGGCAGTCTGGTATGCTACCTTATGTTTTATGCTTTATGCTTCGTAGTACGTGTGATAGTGCATCTTAGCCTGTATGTACTTCAGCACTAGTGTTTTAGGAGTCTCTGTGTCTAGTGAGCCTCCACTAGTCGTAGCCTGATGACACGTTCCAGTGTGTTGGTCCACCTGGGAGTGGTGGAGAGGCATTTTTCGATATACGGTTTTTAGGCTAGTTTCCGTGGACTTCCTTGCCTTGCGGTAGCATCCTGCTGGGGGAGAAAACTAGCTAGAGGCCTGGCTCAAGGCATTGAACTTGTGTTGTGCACACGTGGTCAGGGGCGTTTGGACAAGCGCCGATGGGCGTGACCCTGACTAGTCACTCGTTACTTTTGTGCCTTCTGCTTGGTACTGTGGATCCTTGTACTTTGTTCTTTATGAGTATCTCAGTTACCGCCGTTTCAGGCGAGTGGGAGATACCTGAGACGTAGTGTAAGACGTCAGTGGACACATCTGGTTGTTCTTCTAGTGAGGAGGTACTTTTGTCATTTGACACATAACTCTTGTGACGCGTGTTTTCGTCATTGGTTTCCGAGTAGCCCGTGTGTGTGGCTTTACTCGAAGTCCAGTCTTGTGTAGCGTACACGACGTGAGCTCGTGTATGTTCGTGCCTTTGACTGTGTAGGTCTTTAGTAGGCTTTTACCTATTTTTGGTAGACTTTTCACGATAGGGTTTCATGATTTAGCGATGGATCGGTAACGCCCGACCTTGTGAGATCGGGGTTCGCCTTTCTATTGTTGCTTGGAGTAGCTTAGAGAGCCGAGGTTCGTTCATCAGCCGTGTTTTTATCCCTGACGGCTTTACTCTTTCTTTTAGTTATCCTTACTCCTACTTTTACAGCTTTACTATTGTATTTAGTACTGCTAGTTAGTACTGCTGTTACTTTTGCTCTTCTACTTTACTGTTTAGCGCTATTTAGCGTGTGACTGCGTTGTTTTCAGTAGGGATCTGTGTGACCCCTACTGAGCCAGTGACACGAGACTCACCCCTGCTTTTCAGGTGTGGTCTTCTTCTTCCTCGTGGTTCATTGCGCGGTGCGTCAGTTCGTTGCTGCCAGCATTGCCAGCGTTGCCTGCGTCAGGTTTCCCCCAACTTTAGGGTACATTCTCTTTTCTGTTGGACTGTACTTATCTTTATTTTGGACTGGACTCTGTTAATTTAAATTGTTAATTGAAAAAAAATAATTTTATTTTTGCTACTTTAGCAAACCTGATCATTGAAATATTAATTACTTACTACTTTATCGGGGACTTCAATGTACCACACACACTCCTTTTATCCCTTCGGAGCTTTACCGCTCTTAGGAGGCCTCACATGATCCAAGTGGTATCGGGTTTACTCGGTATCTGGACCCTGGTCGTCACAATCTCCCAGACACAGAATGTTGCTGGAATTCTCTTCAGTTGTTTCAATATCCGAGAACCGGCTACTGGCTCTTACATTGGCCAGTCTCACTTCTTCAACTTTGTTGTGCTTGCTGTAGCTTGGTGCCGGAGCAGTCGGCTCGGCATGCGGTCTATCTTCTTCTTCGAGAATTATCTGATCCCGACACATGTGATCAGTTGGTTCTTTTATTTGGATGGGCTTGGAAATAGGGGCGATGCCCTCGCCACTTTTATCTGTCGGAGACGGCATTCCCGAGACCTGGGTGGAGGTGTTCTCGGCCTTTGAATTGGTTGGTTGGCATAGCTGCTTGCCCTTCTTTGCCAACAAAAATTCAGCGAACGAGGGGACTCCCTGGCTGCTTGTATCTTCGGGGTAAAGGCCCAGTGGAGGCGGGACTCTTGCGCCTTTTATCTCAGGATCAGGGATTCGGTACGGTTGTTCACCCCTGAACATGATATTGTGGTTAGCCAGGGGCAGACGACCCCACTTCATCCCAGACCTAGTTGTAGATGTGTATTTCTCCCTCCCCCTTACCTTCACCTTTCTAAGTCAAAGTATGAAAAATAAACGTGATGCTAAAAGGTGGAAGAAGGTGTATGGATGTGATCGCCACCAAGATGCAGAATGCAAAGGAAGTGCACCCTTACCTTGGAAAAGGGAGATGAAGCATTCGCCAAAGGAACATTGTGAAGGTCAAACACAGTCTAAAGAGGACCGCCTATGGATGTAGACGACTACTCGATAGACCGCTCATAGCGCTGGGAAGAGAACACGGGATGAAGGTTGACTAACGCCTAAACGGTCCAAGGCACACCGTTGAAAGGAGTAGCACGGTCTACGTGTGGCCGTGTACTCCTTAGAACGGACAGAAGTAGACCTCTTGAAGTTGCCAAACTTCAAGTTGTGGGGGACCTGATCCTCCACCCCTTTCGGCCGGCCAGAGGGGATGGGCCTCGTGCTATCCTTGTGTTGACCTGCAAAACAACTCAGAGAACAAGAAAATAAAACTCAAATCAGTCATGGAATGTGTAATAACTATAAAATAAAATAGAAAACTAACATGATAACATGGAGTGGGGGATACCTCGGGTAGTTTTTAAAACCCTATAGGGCATAAACACGATAGGAAGGATATAAATGATATGGAGACAAGAAAAAAACGTGGGGAGAAACACAAGAGGAAATGATCATGCCATGGAAATGAGAGATTAGACAATAGGATGAAAACAATAAAAGAGAAACTACTCTCTGAACCGGAGGCTCAAATAGATGTAGAGAGCCTCCCTTCCTGGCCACAGTTCGCTCAAGAATCCGGCAGCATTTCGACGTGGACGCCAGATCTCCCCCCTTTCAAGCTTGGACTAAGGGTTCTATTTATAGACCCCTGAAAGCCTAGCCTGAAATGAGGGTTTTCCAATGAAAATTAGGTCGGGAATATCAAATAAAACCCGTAGATAATACTATGATCTCCCGCCCAAATCAAACGGGACCTCATTTGGTTGAGTAACCGCGGAGAAAAGTGCGAGGGAAGTTTGAGTTTCAACCACGGGTGGAGAGAGAAAATCCAAACTATCCATATATCTCGATCTGGTACGCGGTCGTTCGATAGGCCGCCCAGGTCAATACGCGGTCCATTGCTAGACCGCCTACAGGTGTCGGTGATAAATAAATAAAATGATAAATTATCCAATTATCCCACCGAACAGACCGGCTATCACGGCGCTGGACTCTCAGGATATACACGGTCTAGAGATAGACCACTCAAGAAATCACACGGTCTAATGCTAGGCCGTGTATAACGTGTCGGTGATAAATCCAATAAAACAGGATAAATAGATAATTATCTGAAAAACCCACCCGTTTAGGACTCCGTGAACTAAATGGTCTAATGATAGGTGGTTCAAAAAGGAGTAAACGGCTTATCATATACCGTTCAAAGGCTTGTCGGTGGAAATTCAAAAAATCAAATAAATATCCAATAAATCGCTCTGAGCATGTAAACGGTCTCCAAAAGGACCGCCCCGTCACTACACGGCCCATCGCTAGACCGCGTACAGGCTGGGCGTTTGAAATTAATAAAATGGGATTAATGAACCCATTTATCCCAAAAGACCAAGCGAAATCAAGGCCCATTAAGCCTGAATTCAGGAGCGAACCTAGTCAGGGAGGAAGATACCCATAAAAAAGCCCAAAGACATGCCTGGAAATGGCCCAATGAATGATGGACAACTAGAGACATCAAAAAATGGTGGTAAGAGGAATGGCCCAACTCATCGACAAAAAATGAGTGTCAACAGATGCCCCTCCTTAACGTCCTCTTTGCAAGGGAGCGAGCGGAGGTGAAGCGAAAGTGAAATGGAACATGGAGATGAAGCGAAAATTACGCGGAGCGGACTGAAAAGCGGTCGTTAAGACAAAAGACACCCGTTTTATCGCCAACGAGTGATAAGAATTTTCCGGAAAACTCCGAACCAAACACAAGGAACGATCAAACCAAAACGACGCCAGTCTGGAGAAACTAACTAAAAAAGGAAAACACATGATCAACCTTATGGGGGACACAATCCCTCGGACGAATGAGGGGACCGGAGTAAGCAACAAAATAGTAAAGAAACAAACTAAAACTCCAGACGGGGACCCTTAGTCAACCAAACCAGGTGAGCAGAGTAGAGAGAACCTTCCAACTCTGAGTGGAATTGTTTCTCTTTCCCAAAAATCATGAACGCACAATCATCCATGACAAACGAGACATTTTTAGACAAGCCATGGGTCATGAATGCTCAAAAGATGTGTATGATGCATGCTGGGCTAAAATAAAAGAAATCATTAAAACGAATGCAAAGATGGCCATAAAATAGAAAATACTCGAGAATAGTATTGCTAGACTAGAACAACTAGGGTCAGGACACTATCTGCAACCACGGCGTGTAAGATAGAACCGTCGTCCCCCAATCTTTCCCAACCTAACGGCCTATCCGATGATTAAACACGTGAACCTAGATCATCATCATTTTTGTTAAAGGGGAACGTCAGATCTGGGAACACGTGAATGACCAGTCGGTTCTCGAGATAATATAATATAGATACCATATAGTAATGCAATAATGAGAAGGGGTAGAGAGCCATACCTGACTTACCTATGCAGGAAAATGGCATTTCTTTTGGATTTTCATTTCCTGATTTTTATGGATTTTTATCATAAGACAACCGACAACATGAATAAACAATCATGAACAGAATGAAAACATAACGACCAAATGAACGAAAAATAAATAACACAACGAAGAATGAACGAGCAAGCAATACATGCAAAGCACCACATAAACAAACAACAAGCATGAGAACGGAGAAAATGGGGGGCACGGTAGCACACGGCGGGACAACACACCATGCAGAATGAAGCCATATGTAGCGGGACAGAAATACGTAGGACAAGGACGTCTAAGATAACCTAGGGGAGACATAACGCATGTGAAACAACCACAAGTGGGACAAGGACCTATGCAACATATGGCGGAACGAGACAACACGCGGAACTAGAATACGTATGAGATGACCCTAGGGGATAAAACACCTGGACGATGACCACAAGGGGACAACACAGGAAATGATAAAATATGCTCTTCAATCAAACCCAAGATCTGACGAAGCAGAACCGCCGGGTTCGCAATAGTGAGGCAAAGAGCCCTCTCTCATGAAGATATGATCACAAGCTGAGCGAAGCAAAGCATGAGAAAGACATGAGCTTCGGAACAGATCGAGGGACAAGCTTGAATAAAGAGGGGACAGATCAGAAAAGTATGAACAGGAGGCAAAGCAATAAGATAGAACCCGGAAGCTTGAACACCTGCGACCTGCACACTTAGCAAACAAATCATACCTATCCTTAAAATAAAACAGAAGATAAACATTTTTGGATTTTTGACAATTTTCTAAATTTTAATTGGATTTTTAACAATATTTGATTTTTTTTGACAATATTTGATATTTTTGATTCTAGCAATATTTGATTTTTTTATTTTCGTAATATTTGATTTTTTTGTTTATATTTTTGACAATATTTGATTTTTTGTTTGTTTGTTTATTTTTTTTTTTGAAAAAAACTATCTGCAGCAGCCAAGGACAGGTTCAAACTACTGGCCAAGGGTCGGTGTTCCTCCCCCTCTTGTTAAAGGTTTCCCTTGAGCAGGGCGTGCATTTGAGAGTGGCTCACCATAACCAACTGCTTCTAAAGAACGGTGCCCCTACTAAGGCCATACCTGGGATTCATCCCAGCCTAAGAGGGAGGAATAGAAGAAAATCGGGAGACAAGCTTTATGCAGGATGGGAGACATCAAGACTTGACTTCCTTCCAGGGCATCACCCCTCAAAGAGTAGGCCTGTTGCACCGAGGCTTTCTGTCTTTTTACATTGACTTTCATATATAATTTTGACATAACCCTTATTGGCCAAAAATTGAAATAAAGCTTACTTTTGATTTTGATACACACATGATGCTACACTACCCTTCACCGTTTTACACAAATCTCATCTCTTGCCTTAGGAGAAGTAGGCCCGGTTACTAGGATCAGGGGTATTTTTCATGGTGTTTTTCATTCATTGCTTTTTCTAAGACTGCCCCTATTTGAAACCTCTCTCGTATTGAGGAATGCCTAGGTTGGTCATCTCATCCGCCGATCTCTTGCCCCTTCACTTGGCCAAGCAAAGAAGAGGAAAGGCCTTCATGCATACCCATAGTATGGCCAAAGCAGCAACGGTGTTGCTTCAGAGGGATCGGCTATGGCTCGCCGTGAAGTGTGTGGAAAATCCATGCAAAAAAGGGTCACCCTCAACGATTGGGGGAAGAGACTAGACTCCCAGCGTAGAGCTATCACCAGCCTAAGGATGCTGCAGAAGCGACTCATTTGACTAAGCAAACTAACTAAAGCCTACTGCCACTCATGCACATCGAGGAACCAGCACTATAAGCGCGTGCAGGAATGACAGAGTAATACCAATGATAACATGTTGTTGCACAAAATAAAATAAAAGATACCTTTACAAATCCATGGCGTGGAAACCATCATCCTGAAGCGATTTCGATCATCGAGCTTTTGAGGAGCGCGAGTAGCTTTGCCTTCCTTGCTTGCCAGGATAAAGGATGGAAGGAGAACAAAGGATTGAATTCCTCGACACAGAGGAGTGGCTGACATCATACTGGACGAAGAAGGGATAAAAGGGAAGAGAGACGAGGGCTAGCACTCTCTCGTTAAGGCATTGAGGCCCTGATAACAAGGAACCAGATACAGAATAACCGGGGATTAACTGAGATCAAGGTGGACTAAAGCCTCAAAAATAGCAAGAAAAAGGGCAAGAACCCCGAAAGGGTGAGAAGGAGTAAGAAGAAAGAGGAGAATAAGAATCATCCGACATGGTCGGAGAAGGAGAGTAGCGATCACCCGCTAGAGGCGGGGAAGAAGAAGCATAAACACCCGACAAGGTCAGGGAAGGGAAATGATAGACACCCGACAAGGTCGGGGAAGAAGAATGACGGTCACCTGACAGGGTCGGGGAAAGAGAATGAGAAGTAGAACTCGGGGATATCGGAGGAGAAGGATCAGAAGAAGCCCCGAAAGTGGGATGAAAGGATGACATAGGCCGAGGCCTAGAATCATGAGAAAATGGAGAATCCGGAGGTTTCAGATGAGGGGAGAAAGAAGAATGGGGTTTACGGACCCAAAAAGAGAGGAGAAAACAACAGAAACTGGATTGGGAGAAGGTAAATACACCACCCAAGGGTGGGAGCTGAGTAGAAGAAATGATGAATGGAAGAAAGGAGAAGAAGAAGTAGTGGCCCCTCGAGTGCACAACATGCGGCCTTTGTACTTGCGCCGTCGCCTCTCCTTAGCAGCAATCTCTTTGAAACGAACCCGCCTGACACGTACCCGAGCTTTCAAACTTCTTGATTTGCCGTGTCTTCTTAGATAGCAGGCCCACCTGGAGGATGGCCTGGCCCGGTTATGAACATGCGGCTTTATCGGGGCGGTTGCCCCTAGACACGGGGTGCTAACCATGGGCGGACATTCTGGAACAATTAGCTCCTTGTGATGATTACCAGAAAACTGTGGAGTTTTGTTGCTTGGCACCAGAATCATGAGATTCAGCATCTCCATTCGACTGTTGGGCATGAAACATAACTCCCTTACAAAAAGTGGAGGACGAAACTGAGGGAGCGTAATGCACGGTGTTGACGTGGCCATCTCGCCAATGAACCGAGGGAGATTACATAACAGGTGTAGAATGCCCCTATAAAATCTTGAAAATACGATCAACTGCCCCTTGAACACGGAATTCATTAAACTCTTGGCGGTCGCATGGGTTAGCACTATCTGAGTGGAGGATCCTGCTTGGCTAGTGAATTGAACACCAATCGAGCGAGAAGAAATAACAATATCCATAGCGAATCCCTCGGCGAGCAATGAGATTGCCATCAGCCTCGCTCGAGAGGAAACTGACACTAGAACAAAGGAGCTTCTCTTGGCAACCATCTTCAAAAGTGAGGGCTCCTTATCCCCAAAACGGCCAGGGACCATGGCTTGGATCGGCATGCAAGAAATAAACTCCTAAATCCTGTAATGCATGGTTGAAGCCTGGCTTGGCTTATCATCTCCCCGGGGACTGGACCCGAGGGGCACCGAAGGTAACGCACACCCGCTCCGTGGGGTGGGAAGTATTAGAGAAGGGGTGGAAGAAAGGGGTTTGGAAGGTGTTGGTGAGGGTAATGCGAGTGGCGGAGGGATGGTGGCGATGATAGGTATGTGTGGAGGTAAAGGTAAAGGTGGAGGTGTGGGTTCAGCCTCCTCGGGCTCGGACAACGATGGTAACAGGGGTGGCTATGGTAGTGGAGATGGTGGTGGTGGAATAGGGATCTTTGGGGGAGAAGGCGACGAAGGCGGTGGTAATGGTGGTAAGGGAAATGGAAGTGGTGAAAGGGGTGATGTGGTTGACGGAGGTGGTGAAGGTGAAGGTGGAGGGAGTGAAAGTGGTGGTGAAGTGGAGGAAGTGTTAGGTTGCGGTGCTCTTCGACGTATCGTTACGATGCGTTGAGCGGCCTTGGGAATAGGAGTGGAAATGGAGGGTGAAAGAGGGGTACTCGCCTGAGCAGAGGCTTGGATAGGTGAAGAGGATGGGATAGGAGAAGGAATAGGTAACAGAGCGGGTGCTTCATTAACTGAAAGATCACATGGGTGCCCCGGGTCTTGAAACGGGGACGGCTGCCTGGGCGGTGCTTGCTGCTGCTACTGCTTACTACGGAGATCCAAAATAACTTTATGCACGATAGCCCAATCAATCCTCTTATCATTTTCCAGACCATAAATAAATTCTCGGAACTCGGGGCAATCCTCAACCAAATGCCCCTGTTGACGATGAAACTCACAAAAATGGAGCAAATTTTCGACCGCGGATTGACAAGTCATAACCGGAGGAAGTTGCAATACGCAAGTGGCCATCAAAGCCCTAAAAATATCTGTAAAGGATTCTGACAACGGAGGATGAGGAGCCAGCTTCGGACAAGGTGGATGCCGAGGGGTATGGGAAGGTAATGGAGATGGTAGTGGGGGTTGCGTAGGCAATGGCAATTGCGTAGGTAAGGGCGTAGGGCTAGTGAGTGTATTTGGTAGAGGCGTGTATGGAGTGGGAATGTAGTGAACGGCATCTACCCGCTCAGGGTGTGGAATTCCCTTGACCTGAAGATGGAGAGGATTGACTCTGGGAGGCAGCAGGTTGATGCATGGGAAGTTGATATGTGGGGGTATGTGGGTAAGTGGGGATGGAATGCTGACTCATGGAGGGATACGTGGAGGAGGGCTGACTCGTGGTGGATGGCTGATAGGAGGCGTATGTGGGCGTAGGAGGTGATGGAGTCGCGGGGTCAAGGGGCCTTTTTTTTTGAAGCAAATAGGACCTTGGATTGATCGGGGAGGGTGAGCCCATCCAGCTGGATGTGATCACTCTACCAGGTCAGCTCCGAAGGCAACATTTTATTGAAAGAATGATAATTACAATTCCTTCGGGGCATACCCCTGAGCTAAAAGAATTGGGAAGGAGGGGTTACAATCTCAGATTTAGAAGACCCATCCTATCTAGCCTACATGCACCACGAATGTTAGATGGCATCAACTGAAAGTTATTGTGGAAAATAGAATCAGATTTACAATGGCATGCAAGATTGGCAAGTCCATTCGCTGCCTGATTGCCTTCTCTGTAAATATGGGTGATGTTCATCTTCAGTCTATGAATAAGCTTGCGCAGCTCACATATGAATGTCAGAAGTCTCCATGGGCACGAGCATTCCTCCTTAATGATATTCACCAGTATTTTTGAATCAGTTTCCATAATGTGAAGATTGATGCAGTGCAGGGATGCATAACGAAGGCCATCGAGCATGGCACGGGCTTCGGCTACCAGACTGAAGCACCTGCCATAGAAATGACTATAGGCGAGTAGGATATCACCCTTGTGGTCCCTGATCACACCTCCGCCTCCACCATACCCGGGGTTGCCTTTACTGGCACCATCAGTGTTAAGCTTGAAGGTCCCGGGAGGTGGTAGAGACCATCTCACTAGAATAGGTGTTTTGAGTTTAGGAAGGCTGGCAGCAATAGTGAGGCGTTGCAAAGAGCTCAGAGTGGAAAGGTCTCCCGTCGATTGGCAGGCTGGGAATTTAGTTGTGTTGATATGCTGGATGATCCTGTGGAAGATGGTAGCTGGAGTGCTCTGTTTTCCTTCATACCGCCTCTTGTTCCTTTCACACCATGTCTCCCATAGCCATAGAGAAGCAATGAGTAGGGACACCATGCCAGCTTGGGTATATAGCTTGGAGGATTGAATCACCTTGTATAAGAAAGCTTGCACCGAGCCACATGTTGCAGGGTCAATCTGAAAGCAATGATTGAAATATCTCCAGGTGAGTAGGGCAAGGTCACTACGTAGAAAAAGGTGGGAAGTAGTTTCATTTTGGGGTTCATGGCAGCAAGAGCATTTGGAGCATAGCATAATGCCACAATGCTGGACTTTATTATCGGTTGGTAGAATGCCATGAATGAGCTTCCACATAAAGATAGATATCTTCGGGGGGATGTAGCTAGTCCAAATCTGTTTGAAAGGGAATAATCTAGGAGGTGTAACTGTGAGCTTCCTCGGTGATTTAATTGAGAAGGAGCCAGCAGAGTTAAAAGACCAGATGCATTTGTCCTGATTTAGAGGCTTCCTGGAAATAAAGAATTCAATAGCTGATAGATAGTCAGCAGGAAACACTTGGCGGATACTGTTCCAGGCTTGGTGGTTTAAATCAGAAAGAGAGCTGACTGAAATGTTTTTGTCTTCTACTTGTTGCCATTGATAGTCCGGGACCATGTCTTTGAGAGCACATTTACCCATCCAGATATCCTTCCAAAATGAGAAATTACCAGGGCCTTTAAAGTATTTGCTATGCTTACAAATAATGTCCCTTGCAAGGATCCAATCTTTTCCGCCATTGCCTTTGCATCTATTGAAATCAACGTCAGAGAGATGGTACTTAGCCAGGTGCTTGGCCTTGAAGTAATTGCCCCATAGGGAATTCTGCAAATTTAGAGCACTCCATAGCATTTTAACCTTGAATGCTTTTTGCATGTCATTCAAGGATAGGATGCCAAGACCTCCATTCTCAATTGGATTGCAGATAGCTTGCCAATTTTTCCAGTGTCTTTTTGAGTTGCCATCCTTGGAACCCCAGAAGAAATTAGCAAATGACCTGTTAATTAAATTGAGGATGGTTGTAGGCACATTGCAGCATGATAAAATATGAAGAGGGATGGATGCTAGCAGGTGCTTGATCAAGCAAAGCCTCCCTGCGGAGGATAGAAAGGCAGAGCTCCAGCTTTGAATTCTAGCTTGAATTTTGTTGATCAGGGGGTTAAAGAAACTGATTTTGGCTCTTCCAGGGAATAAGGGAACACCAAGGTATCTGAAAGGGAATTTGTTGTGTTCAATACCAGTGATGGTTAGAAGCCTTTGCTTAAGGGGTGGAGAAGCCTTACTGTGAGTATAACATGAACTTTTGGAGATGTTGATGAGCTGTCCTGAGGAGTCTTCATAAGAGTGCAAAAAATCCATCAGATTCTTCAAGGAGGATTTGCTTTCATTGGCAAAAACCAGTGTATCATCTGTAAACAGTAAGTGTGAAATTCTTGGACAGCCTCTGGGAGTATAGAAATAGCTCACTTTATTTGAGAGGAAAAGATTTGTTAGACCTCTACTTAAAGCCTCTTCAGCCAAAATAAACAGTGTTGGGGCGATGGGGTCACCCTGCCTGACTCCTCTTGTCGACTTAAAGAAACCAGCCAGATTCCCATTCAGCAGGATGGAGAACCATGAATTGGAAATGAGTCTGTAAACAATGTTGTTGAACATATCAGAAAAACCAAAATTGCTCAAAATAGCAATCAGGAAATCCCACTCCAATCTGTCATAAGCCTTAGCCATATCTAGCTTAAAGACCACATTTTCTCTCTAGATTTTCTGCCAATTTCATTGATGATCTCCTTAGCTAGGAGGATATTCTCCCCTATGAATCTGCCCTTGAAAAAAGCTCCCTGTTCCACAGATATAACAGATGGAAGGATCACTGTAATTCTATCATTTAGGATTTTGGATATGATCTTGAAAGAAAAATTGCAAAGACTTATCGGTCTGAAGTCTTTAAAAGTTTCAGGTTTGGAAACTTTAGGGATGAGGGCGATGATTGTTGCTGACATGGCCCAAGGAATGTCACTGCTAAAGAAAAATTCCCTGATGGCCAAGCATAATTCATTCTTGATAAAGGGCTAGCATGATTGGTAAAAATACCCTGTGAAGCCATTTGGGCCTGGGGCACTGTCAGGAGACAGTGAGAAGACAACCTTCTTTATTTCCTCCTCCTCAGGAATAGCACATAATAAATCATTTTCCTGCATTGATATGATATGTGGAATACCTTGAAGAAGTTGGTGGGAAATAGTATGAGGTTGAGACGTGAAGGCTTTCTCAAAGTGATCAACAGCCATGGACTATAGGGTAGCCTCATTGGTGATGATATTGCCATTCCCATCCCTGAGATTAGTTACCAGGTTGCGCCTCCTTTTGTTTATCACTATTGCATGGAAATGCTTGGTGTTGCGATCCCCTTCTTGGAGCCATTGGATGTGAGACTATTGCTTCCAGAACACTTCTTCCTGAACATATAATTTGGATATGGAAGCTCTTTCAATTTCAAGGCTATCATAATTGTTACTCGAGGGATCACTATCATAAGAAGATTGAGCTTTGATCACTTTATCCTCTGCCTCAAAAATGTTAGTGAAAATGTTTCCAAAAACCTACTTATTCCACTCTCGGAGCATGGACTTTAAGGATTTGAGTTTAAGCTGCAGAGTCAGAAGAGATGAAAAGGAAATGGGCGCTGGCTCCCAGCATCTCTGAGCTGCCTCCATAAATCCCTCATGTGAAAGGCACATTTTCTGAAAAATAAATCTGGATTTGAAGTGCTGCTGGTCAGCAGGGAGAGAAACCAGGAGTGGAGCATGATCCGAGGCTTCTCTGGACAGATGAGTGACAATGGTGGGGTATTGTGAGATCCATGAAGAGTTGAGAAACACTCTATCAAGTTTGGCCCAAATTGCATTTCCACCTTGCTGCCCATTGTGCCAAGTGAATTTGCTGCCAATGAAACCAACATCCTGAAGACCCAAAGAAAAGCTGCAGTCATGAAAATCAGAAGAGCTCGGCTATAAAGCTGTTGCCAGGATGTGATATCATTCAAGGCTAAGATATACCTAAACTCGGGCGTTGCATTGGAAATGATCATCTTGATTTGCTCTCCCTCCGGAATATGCCCCGGGACTTGCGCGGCCAGATGACGCCAGCGGTCGGTGAATGCCGAGAATTCCTCGTCAGGCCTCATCTTCTCGTGGGCCAAATCAACCATGGAGTACTTGGGCCCAACCTGGTCTTGGTACTGCTGAATAAATCTTTCTTGTACAACTTGAAAGCTCACCACCTGCTCTTGCGGCAATGTGAAGAACCAATCCCGAGCCGGGCCCTCTAAGGACAGTCCAAACAAATAGGCCATCAAGTGCTGGTCATGCTGGAATTGGGTCAACTCATACAAAAACTCCTTCAAGTGCACATAGGGGTCACCTACTCCACCATAGCGGTGATATGTGGAATCTGTGAACGTGGTGGAAGCTGAAGACCTTGGAATGCGAATGAGACACTCAAAGAAGTTTGAGGATCGATTCGACATTGTAGTTCATCAAGCTGGCGTCGGGCTTGAGCGATCATCTCCTCGATGGGGAGAGCTCGAGAAGGATGCAGGCCAGCTTGAGCAAGAGAGCATGAATTCGGGCCAGGATTATGGTAATGGGCCAAATAAGGGGATCCGGCCTGAGAAGAAGAGAGGCCCATCCCGGGAATAGAAGGATGTGTGGGCCTGGAAGGATCATAGGAATAAGGACCCATCAGGCTAGCAGCAACATAGGTGGAAGAAGAGGGCCCGTTAAAAGGAGTAGGCCCATTAAAGAAAGGGGGCCCGTTAAAGGAAGGGGACCCATTAAAGAAATAAGGCCCGTTAGGTGAATGAGGAGATGGGCCTGCTTGGGAAGAGGAATCTACGCAGGGATAGGAAGACGGGGAAGAAGATGGATAATGCATAGGGGAAGAATGCTCCATGAGGAAAATGGAGACGTTATACAGTGAGAATAAGGGGAATACAATGAGGGAAGCAAACCTAGGACAATGAAACTAAGCAAACAGACACAGGGAGTGGGCTAACCTAAATGGGCCTAACAACAGAACCTCTATAGATGATGGGGAATGCAACACAAAACAACACAAACGGGCCTAGACAAGCCCAAACAAACAATAGGCGTGTGAGGGAGTCCAACCAAGATCAAACAAGTTGATATGATCATTATTTTTTTATTTTTCTCAAAGTTCTGGTGAGCCTTTTAATGATTCGAATTATGATTAATTCCCTCTAGATAGGAAACCTATTGGGAATAAGGTCCAAACTTTGGGTTTGACTAAGGTGAATCCCTCACAACGTATGCAACATGTAAAGCTACGGGGGTGGAAAGGTACAACCGGCCTGACGTCCGTGTGGGAATCCATGGCTCACGGGGACTTACGGAGGTCTCGGGTAAGGTCACCTAGTCGGCTCCAAGGAATATGGAGACGAGAGGATCCCCTACCAAGGTAGGAATGCGACTATAATATGATAAAAATGCATGAACCTATGTGCACCGGAGTGCATGCAAAATCTAACCTAAATCTAACAAGCAATGACCAACCAATTATGACAAGTATAACAATAATCATGCAAAAACAAATGATAATCAGGGGAGATCAAAATAGCACCCAAACAAGTATGAAATGATGCGGAATATCACTCAAAATGTCAATCTCGGGTGCACTGCAGCACGCAAATGCGATCTGGTATGAGACTGCTCAGGGAGATAAACGGCCCTGGGAAGGACCGTGCAATTACAGGGAGCAGTAAAAAATGATGAATAGAGAGCTGGAATGCACTGAAATTGCAAAGACAGATGCGTACCTGACTAGACAGTCTGGAGAATGACCGTGGAACCTGCAAAATGGCTCTGAAAGGACCGTGAAAAGTAGCAAACCCACAGATATAAACAACAGGACCAGACGGATGCAGAGACAAGTGGTCTGTCGACAGACCGTGGTATAGTAAAAAAAATGGCCTACAGAAGACCGCGTGTAATAACAGGATGATAGGAAAGACAAAGCGTGAGAAATACCTGAACCCACTCACACGGCTTATCGTGCGGCCGTGGAAACTCAGAAGCGGCCCAAAGTGGACCGCACAATCATAACAAAGTAACGGGAACCAGAACAGGAATGCACCTGTGATCAGAATGGAACGGCGTATCGTCCGGACGCGGGAAGATATGAGCGGCCCTGGGTGGACCGCGTACAACTCCAAGAGCAGAAGCCCGCAGTGGATGAAATAGCAAACCTGAAAGGACTTGACAAACCTAACCAAGCATGGAACGGAGGTTAACAAAACCAAAGCACGATGGGCACTAGGAGTCCCACTGTGATCGCCAAAGAATAGGATGTAGATGTGTATTTCTCCCTCCCTCTTACCTTCACCTTTCTAAGTCAAAGTATGAAAAATAAAAGTAATGCTAAAAGGTGGAAGAAGGTGTATGGATGTGATCGCCACCAAGATGTAGAATGCAAAGAAAGTGCACCCTTACCTTGGAAAAGGGAGATGAAGCACTCGCCAAAAGAACACTGTGAAAGTCAAACATGGTCTAAAGAGGACCGCCTATGGATGTAGATGGCTGCTCGATAGACCGCTCATAGCGCTAGGAAGAGAACACGGAATGAAGGTTGACTAACGCCTGAACGGTCCAAGGCACAGCGTTGAAAGGAGCAGCACGGTCTACGCGTGGCTGTGTACTCCTTAGAACAGACAGAAGTAGATCGCTTGACGTTGCCAAACTTCAAGTTGTGGGGGACCTGATCCTCCACCCCTTCCGGCCGGCCAGAGGGGATGGACCTCGTGCTGTGCTTGTGTTGACCTGTAAAACAACTCAGAGAACAAGAAAATAAAACTCAAATCAGTCCTGGAATGTGTAATAACTATAAAATAAAATGAAAAACTAATATGATAACATGGAGTGGGGGATACCTGCGATGGTTTTTAAACCCTTATAGGGCAGAAACACGATAGGAAGGATATAAATGATATGGAGACAGTAAAAAAATGTGGGGAGAAACGTGAGGAAATGACCATGCCATGGAAATGAGAGATTAGACAATAGGACGAAAATAATAAAAGAGAAACTACTCCCTGAACCGGAGGCTCAAACGGACGTAGAGAGCCTCCCTTCCTGGCTACAGTTCGCTTAAGAATCCGACAGCATTTCGACGTGGACGCCGGATCTCCCCCCTTTCAAGCTTGGACTAAGGGTTCTATTTATAGACCCCTGAAAGCCCAACCCAAAATCAGGGTTTTCCAATGAAAATTAGGTCGGAAATATAAAATAAAACCCGTAGATAATACTCTGATCTCCCGCCCAAATCAAACGGGACCTCATTTGGTTGAGAAACCGCAGAGAAAAGTGCAAGGGAAGTTTGAGTTTCAACCACAGGTTGAGAGAGAAAATCCAAACAGTCCATATATCTCGGTTTGGTACGCAGTCGTTCGATAGGCCACCCAGGTCAATACGCGGTCCATTCCTAGACCGCCTACAGGTGTCGGTGATAAATAAATAAAATGATAAATTATCCAATTATCCCACCGAACAGACCGGCTATCACGACGCTGGACTCTCAGGATATACATGGTCTAGAGATAGACCACTCAAGAAATCACACGGTCTAATGCTAGGCCGAGTATAACGTGTCGGTGATAAATCCTATAAAATAGTATAAATAGATAATTATCTAAAAAACCCACCCGTTTAGGACTCTGTGAACTAAATGGTCTAATGACATGCCGTTCAAAAAGGAGTAAACGGCTTATCATATACCGTTTAAAGGCTTGTTGGTGGAAATTCAGAAATCTAAATAAATAGCCAATAAATCGCTCTGAGCATGTAAACGGTCTCCAAAAGGACCGCCCCGTCACTACACGGCCCATCGCTAGACCGCATACAGGCTGGGCGTTTGAAATTAATAAAATGGGATAAACGAACCCATTTATCCCAAAAGACCAAGCAAAATCAAGGCCCATTAAGCCTGAATTCGGGAGCGAACCTAGTCAGGGAGGAAGATACCCATAAAATAAGCCCAAAGACATGCCTTGAAATGGCCCAATGAATGATGGACAACTCGAGGCATCAACAAATGGTGGTAAGAGGAATGACCCAACTCATCGGCAAAAAACGGGTGTCAACACTAGTGGCATGTAGGGAGGTGGAAGTTTCGGCCTGGTTTGCTTCGGCCGGCGCAAAGCAGATTTCTTCATCACCTTCTTCAGGGCTTTAGGTCATGCTAAACAAGGCCGATAAAGTATTGCAGGAGACGGCACTACCTTTCTTTTTGTTCTTTGCTTTCTTCTTTTTCTTTCTTTTCTCTGCCGGCATCTGCTCGCGTGGAGCATCTTTCGGGACAATTTCTCCTCAAAATTCATCTTCAGCTTCTTGTTCTAGCCCAAGGGACTCTAGATGTTCCCAAGGGACTCTAGATGTTCCCAAGTGACGTATTCCTTTAGTTGCACTGGTTGGAGCTTGGGTTGTTCATATTCATCTAACCTGTCTATGATCGCCTACATGTGCTTGATTGCCTAGCTGACTTCTTTGTGTACGGGTAATGGGACTTGCTTCTTCTTTTTATCGATCGACCTCCTGATAACTATTCGAAGGGCTGTATCATTCCAGACCGGGGCCACAGCAGGTGAAGCTGGCTGGGGCGTAATGCCATGAATTCGGACTCCCGAAGCAGGGCGGGATGCCGATCTTCTTTTTGCCTTTGTCTGCACCATCTGCCAGTCTTCCTAGTCTTTTGCTAGGGTTAGCACAAAAGCCTCATAGGTGTACTTTGTGCAAGCTTCCACCACTTCTTTGGGCAATTGCTGATATAATGATATCATATTAATAGTTGCCCCCAGAGCGGGCATTTCATGCGGGCGCGGGGGATCTACCTTGTACTCGCCCATTTACAGTTCCCCCTTTTTAATCAGCCCCTCAATGACGTCCTTGAAGACATAACAGTCTTCAATGGGGTGCCCGAGCATTTGATGGTACGGGCAGAAGCGAGGATCATCTTTCCTCCTGGCATCACCTGGCCTCTTTGGGTCTGGCAGTGTAATCGTGTTATATCGGGTAACCCATTCAAATAGGACCTGGGTCTTCTCCTTGGGGAAATAGTACAACTTCTTCATTTTATTGTGCAAGGATGGGCCCTCCTGTCGTTCAGTTGGCTTTGCCGGAGGAGGGTTGTTGATTCCCTTATCCTTGTCTTTCTGCTGCTCAAATGCCTTGAAGTCTACAATATGAACCTCCTTGGGCGTGGGCCGCTTATCAGTCGATTTGGCTTTCTGACTGGAAGCAGCATAGGCACACTACAAGAAAATTGGCCTTTACCTACGTTTAAAAAACATAGTTGTAGGTCCAAAAAATGTAGGTAAAGCCTTTAACCATGTTTGCTTGCCACGCTTGCAAAGTGTGGCACTTGCTCGCGTGACTATAGGCTATACCTACGTTTCTATGAAACGTAGCCATAGGTTAACCTATTCCAACGCTTGTAAAGCGTAGGAAAAGTCTAACAAAAAGCGTAGGTAGATACCGACATATATCTATGCTTTTAAAGCGTAGGTATAGTCCAACAAAAACGTAGGTTAAAAACATGTATACACACGCATATAAGAGGCTATACCTACGTTTATAAAAACGTATGTATTACCTTTAGCCACGTAGTAGAAGAAACGTTTGAATAATTATTAGCATCACTTATTGAAAAACGTAGGAAAATAATTTTACGTCGGTTAATAAAAAATGTAGGAATATGTTTTCTTTTTTTTTAAAAATCCTATTAGTATTTGTGCTCTCATCACCTATAATAATACATCCATTCATGTTCACATTCATTGATTGTCTCACTCACATCCATGTTCATCCACATAAAATAGACATTCATGTATTCACATGTATTCATCCATCCAAAACATACATTCATGTACTTACATATTCATCCACAAAGAACATACATTAATTTACTCACAGATATTGATTCTTGAACCACTATGAAAAAATCTAACAAAAGGTAATTGTTCCCATCAATTATACATAAGTCAAGGTCAATTATAAATGATTAACATCCTGCATAAATTAAAAAGGTAGAAAAAATATTGAAGAATGAACATCTACATCACCTTGCCCCTACCCCTACGTAGGGCTCTCATTTTACAGCTAGCCACTACACAGCAAGATTATCATTCTCTTTATTTGTTCTTTTTGGGCTAATCGGGTGTGGATACAATAGGGAACTCTTAACCTTGAGAATCCATTTCACATCATCTACATGGAACAAAACCAAAAGCAAACCATGGTTGAAAAATGAAGACCCAAAACTCACATCCAAAAAATAAAATGAAATCACACCACAAATTCATAATCAGATGTTGATCAATGTAAGCATCAATACAAAAGTGGAGAAAATTGACTGAACAGTTCAATAAGAAAGTCCAAAGAGGAATAAGCACTTTGAATAAAACCTCTTCATGAAGACAACCATTTGAGGCTTTAACATACAAAGAAGACCTACTTACATGACATAAGAAAAATAATCAGTGGCTAGTAAAAAAATGATGATTACACCAACTCACAAACTCCAAATAAATGTTAAAAATTAGCTACATGGTTTGAAACAAATAACCCATCCACATATCATTTTACAAACTTCCTTAATTACTAGGCATAAGGATAAATGTGTCATGACAAGTTCACAACATTTGTGTCACAGTAAGTTCACTTGTGGTGCCACATGGCAAGAAGTGAGAGCAGCTTTGCAGGAGAAAAGGTGAAGACACTGAAATAGTATGAATCAACTTCTTGTTGCTAGCCATCAAACCCCCCCCCCCCCAAAAAAAAATGGTTCAACTGATGGATTTTCTAATCTTCCCTCAATTTTTGATTTCATTTGAGCCAGAGAACTGAAACTTCATTGTCATGTTAAACACTCATTCATCCCCACTTCTAACAGCCACAGACATGAGCAGCACTGACAACTTGGAAGGATAGGGGAAAAAGGAAAATGAATAGATCTTGCTACAATTGAAGTGGAGAATGGACTAAATAGAATAATATCAAATAGTCAGCCATGCATACCTGGCCAAAGAAAGGGCTAGGGAGCGGAGTTGAGTCCACAAAACCAGCCACACCACCAGAAGCAGTGAGTACAGTACAGCTATGAAGTCTTTCAAAGAGGCTCCCCATTTTCACAGCAGATGCACGTAAAGCATTGTATTCTGAGGCCCTTCGTTCAGTAGCACATAAATTTGTATGTGCTTCTTCCCTATAGCTTCATGCAAGCAATTCTCCAACAAGTGGGCACAGCTCATCTATTTTATGCAGAGACATCAAAATTCAATAGTTCATCAGAAAACTCCACCATACATACACACGATAAATATCACCATTCATGCATTAGACAAACACAGAAGGTGTGATAGTTAGAAAATAGACTTGTTAGCATAACATGATTGCAGAGAAGGCCCAAAAGCTCTGGTGTAAAACATGTTATTAGTTACCAATTCCATGACATGAATAAAAAAAAAGAGAAGAATAAGCAATTTGGTCAGCACGAGAAGCCTATAAAATATCGCATACATGAGTTCTATATGATAGAAGACAAACAAAATAAAGTTGTTGGAAAGTGGACAACAGACCACCAGAAACTCTTTTCTTCTTGGAAAGTTGAGTCTCACATTTGCTGGAAGCCCACTCTCGTCCCATTCAAGCCGAATCCTCACATCATAGCCTGTCACCAGTGAGAGAAGTTAGCTCAAAAGATAAAGTACAACTTCTTTCTGGAACGTGACAGAATCTAAGAAAATCAGAGGCATGAAAACACTTAGATAAAAGAGCTTCTCACAAAGAACATGGTTCATTTTCTCAAAAGCAAGAACTGGACTTGCTACATCATAACAGCCCCTTGCATTGCACTGCCTGTGGAGTCTTAAAAAATATATATGCCCAAAACTAGAAACACCAAAAACTAATGAAGCATATTGTAGCAAAAAGAGTGATATTATCTCTGCTACTAGTAAAATTAAAGACCAGAATAGCAAAATCTGAATACTAACCTTCTAAATCATCATTCACAAGATGTAAATTCACCGTTTTGCTATCATAGACAGACATATGTATCATCAGCAATGATATCCCTAGCAAAATGCAAGATTCCAACCCAGTATTGCTCTTGCATATGGCAGGCTATCCTATACATCCAACATTTTGACTTGGTGACATGAACGGATGCTTAACAATTCTACATCTAAGAATAATTTGTTTACTTGAATTGTCTCATCTTGAAGAATTGGGATCAGAGTAGCAAAAGGAAAAACTATTCACCTCAAAGGAGAATCTTTGGCATACCTTTAGCAAAACTGGCACAGTTGAGCAAAACAAAAACATCGTCAATGCAAATCCAAGAAATGGCAATACATGCAAAAGAAGAGCATACGTTCCCTTGCCACCTCCTTAAGGATGATGGTATCAAAAGACTTTGTTTAATTGACACCCCTGAGTTAACTTCCCCTGGCAATGGAATAGATTTTCTGCAGATGAAAATAATGGTCAACTGGCTCATAGGCATAGTCCATTGATAGGACCCATGCAACCTACCCTCCCTCGGTCCAGTTCTCTAAAGAACAAGAGCAAAGGGCTAGTAATAGGATGATACAAATACAAATCCCTTATTGAAGCCCTCGCTGCAGTCTGCAAGATTTATTAAGTGTGACAATATTGGAACATCACTGCAGAGTCAAAGGACTTGTGACAAAAATATCTATTAATATAGATAGCATTAAGAACATTATCAACAAAAAGTATTCTCCCAGATGGTAATTCATAAGTTGCATCTTATTGAATCAACTTTTAAATACAATGGACGTCTACACATCAGAAATCAATAAGTAGTCCTTGACAGTCTGACACCCAATTTACAAGCATCAGCCGTCCTCAAAAATTTTGACATTTTATCTATATAAGTGCAACAGATTATCGTTTCAAGGACAAGTATGAAAGAAAAATAATTATCCGCATTGTTCTGACCTTTCTCATTTCAAGGATAGGTACACTACACCCACCTCCTCATAAATGAAAATGAATCATCAATCCTTTGACTTACACACAAAATCAAAATGGATCCTACCATATCATGGACCAAATACTTTTAAATTGAATCATTTGAACCTACAATTTTACAGTGCTTTCACAAGACTTAAGAATAATAAAGAGAAGGTAATTCTGTGTGGTGATAAAAAAGCTTGTAGGATGAAGAAATACATGAAAATTGTATTTTCAACAACTCATGTGAAGATTCAAGAAACTTTGAATAAGAATTATATGGTCCATTAGTTTGTAAAGTATTTTATGACAAACCATACATTTGAATCAGATAATGAGCAGTAAAGGAAGCCTTTCTAGGTGCACTAGGCAAGTATGTAACTTCATGTAACGTAACCAATCATGCAAAAAACACTTTCCAGAATGCTAGAAGATAAGTGAAATGCATATTCTATGAAACAAAGTTCACTATGGTCAAGTGGATTCTCATTATTTATTGAATTAAACATAAGCTCTGCATCAAGAGGAAAATCTAAAAATATGCTTAAAAAGGGAAAGAATCAAGCCTTCATGGAAGAAATATCATACATAAATGACATATGGAACTAAAAAATAAGAATAAATTCAGTTCTCTATGTTTCACTATAATAAATAATAAGAAGAAATGCAGTTCTATACAAGATTTTATATATTAAAGCTGTCTATGATTGCTTAGCTAACATTATAGCTTTATGTTCATAATGTGAGTTAAAAATTTAAATGCTTACGAAACATAATTAACAATTAAGGTATAAAGGTGGAGTCTCATTCCAGATCCAAAAACCCATCTTGAACACTGAAAAAAAATGATGATACTATTCTAACATATAAAAAGACAGTGATACTACAGAACAGAGATGTGATTTCAGATCTTTTGAAGCGTAGCTCTGCCTTTATCAAAGACAAGTCATAGAGGGTGCAATCATTCAACCTTAATAATAAAAAGTACCTAAGACCTTTGATTATAAGAAATATTTAAGGTTTTTGGGCAATAGAATCATACCATTTCATTTTGGGATCCAAGAACTCACCACCCCTCTCAGACATTGATACATGATGTAACTAAACCAATGTAACATAGATAAATAGAGGAATGCTACAAAACAGAAATGTGGTTTCAGCCAAATTGAGATGCAAAGTCATAAATGATGCATCCTACAATGTGTTTATGATTTATATACTACAAAGCAGCTTTATCAACATCCATCATCTCCATGAACCACACATATCATCATTTTCGAATACCTTCACATGATAAATTCCAGAGTTTTTGAATGCAGTCCAAACCTAAAACCACGAAAAACATGCTGGAGAATAAGTGGGAAAAAAAACAAGCAATCAGGGTTTGTACTAACAATCAAGGAAATCACACAGGGGAAATTAAAGAAATTACAAAGGGGAAAACTCACCTTCTCATCCTTTCTGCCTTGTCATGGTGCAGGGATTCCATAGCTTGCTGCAAGCTTTTATAGACACCCCATCCTCTTCCTCCTACACATTTGAGATCTACTTAGGAGAGTACACATCTGTCATAGCCCAAGGCCATAACAACAGCAGGGCCAACCAGATCTACCTATTCCAAATCCAAGGCACCAAGAGGAGAGGCTTCAATCAAGAAAAATATATTAATATGATCCAATAAAAGGACATGGGTGGCAACCAGAAAGTTTTAAGAAGAGATCACACACATGCACACATTCACAAATCCCTTCAGACCAATAATCCTGAAGCCTATTATCTACATTTTCAGAAGGTAATTTATAAAGATGTTTGGGCATGAAGCTGTACACCTCACCTTGATTGATAGGATATTGGTATATGAGCAATACAAAGTCAATGCTAGCTATGGAGGCCAATACAGTACCTAAAAGAGGCAAAAAATTTCAAGCCCTCAACTAAATTAAGACTAAACATATGAACCAATATTATGTGTAGAGACTAGAGAAAGGAATGTAATCACCAACCTCCACTGAAATATGTCTTTCTTAGTAATTTGGCAGCATCTAAGTGACACAATGAAATGAATACAAGTCAGATAAGTAATAGACCAGTCCAGATCAGATAAGTAAAAGACCAGTCCGGATGTCCAATTTTGTATGAATTAGAAAATTAAAAACTAGCAGCCTCTAAGAAAAGTCCATACAAACTTAATACATTATTCAAATAGATTGGCTAGTATATGTCTCTTAATGTTAACCAACTGAGCAGAAAAATAGTGCAATCTTAAAAAAATAAGATTAGTATGCTTTCCTGGAAATTGATCAAGATAGGTAGTTTCCTGGGAGTTGTAACCTATGGATGCATAGAAATGGCATCCTTGACAAAGGGGTACACACTAGATTGATTTTTAAACCACTAGAAACAAAGAGCTGGGGAACACCCTTCAAGAACAAGTTGTTGAGAGAGACATGAG
This sequence comes from Amorphophallus konjac, assembly GCA_022559845.1. NCBI lineage: Eukaryota > Viridiplantae > Streptophyta > Magnoliopsida > Alismatales > Araceae > Amorphophallus > Amorphophallus konjac. The sequence continues at coordinate 122,215,812 of CM040126.1, read as the reverse complement.
GGGACTTGGGAAAATTCAACTACTAAAAAACTCCAAAGTTTAAGTCACAAAAATAATGAAACTCTTAAATCTTGCATTTCTCAAAGACCAGACCCTTGCACCAAATAAGATTATTTGGCTTTGATCCTCAGAGGAAAAATGAAACAATTTCAATTACTTGTAGAGCAATAATTTTCCATAACTATCATTTCTCTGGAACCCCAGAGGAACCCTACAGATTCAAGGGAATGCTACCAAGAACTCTAGATATTCAGTGGGTAGTCTTTAAAAAGTATAAATTAGTAGACTTGCAGGCCTGCTTTCAGATGAAGATGATTTTTCAGTTCTACAAATGCAATTATGTCCTTGATACATGAAAATGGTGTTCCACCCAATGATCTAGTTTCCCTTTCCTCATTCCACATAGGCTGGACATAATCATGAAAATGGGAGTAGCAATAGATTTTTGTTTCAGGTTTCTAAAAAACCTTACTTTTGGTTAGTACGAGGAAAATCAATACTCCTCAAAACACATGAATATAGTTGCAGAATAATATGGAAAAGCAAACCTGAATCTTTTCCTGAAGAAAAGAGTCTCCAAAAGAACTGTGCAAGGGATAATAGCCAGCTTTGTCATCTGGATGTAAATGGGATAAGAAATGTTAGTAACCTAATATGTGCACATAGTTCCACACTGCATACTAAACAACAACTTCCATAGTTGGGGAAATGGGGGAGGACAACTGTCAGTGTCTATTTCTCAACCTGAGAACCCAATTTTTTTTTTGAAATCGGACAGTCATTTCCAACACGAAGCAAAAGATATGCCCAAACAGTTAGTAACAGTACAGAGGAACCCATGCGGTCAATTAAATAAGATGTAATTTCATCATGCTAACATTTTGAGATAATTTATGTTTACAATATGTAGTACATAAAGATCGATTACATATTAAATCAATACTGTGCAGAAGTTGTAAAGAAGAAACAATTACAGGTCCAAATAAACCTCAAAATAGGTACATGTTGTAATTTATAACAGAAACTATGACAAAACATACCTGATAGAATCCCACTGAGTTGAAGCCAAGGCTCAAGTTAAGAGTCCAATTGATATTCCATTAAGAATACCAAATCCCATCACTGCTCTTGCATCAAAGGGTTTGTGCTCAAACAACTTCATCCATAATGCAATATGGAGAGAACAGAATGTGACAAGAAGAAGCCAGCTAGTCAAAGTTGTTGCTGCAAGAATAAATCAAGAGGTGAACACAACATAGTTTTACCATGAACATGCCATATATGTCAATAGCAAATGTGATTTGGAGGAGTTCCTCGTTTGTATGTCATTTCTGAATATTTGGTGACACAACAACTTCTAGACCAGCAATCAGGGTTCAAACTATATGGGATCAGCCCAACCCTGGCCTGGGCCATCAGTACTAACCAAATTTATAGGTGAAAAATTAAGTATAGATGAACATGTGCATGAATATCACTCATTAGACAGGTAGAAGCAAATGATGTTGGCTAGCCACCTTGTTTCCTATGTGTCCTTGGTTCATCACACAAGATATCCTTGGCTTGGCTACTATTGCATCCAGAAATACCAAAAGAGATATGTATGGACAAAAAGAGGTCTTTGGCAAAAAAGATTTGGTGAATTTTATTCAAATATATGTATGTACACACATGGAATTGAAAAACATAAAAATCAAGACAGAACTATGTTACAAGCATTTGGCATGTTCCAAGTTCACAATGATTGCAAGTCTAGTGACACATAAGGTGCAAGTCTTGCAGAGACTACAAGTTGAATCACAAGTAGCTCTGGACTCGTGCTTGTCAATGGTCCAGAAGTTGAGTCGAATTACCAAGGCCCCATATTACAAACCATGCCGCAATAGAAAACCAGCAATTTCAGATAAAGAAAGAAACATAAGTGTTTGGAGAAAAGTGACCAGTGCAATATATATATATATATATATATATATATATATATATATATATATAACACTTGTGATTATACAAAATAAAAAATAAAAAGACAAATTTTTACCTCTGTCTGATCCCGAACGAAAAGAACACATCTGAAGGAAAAAAATAATGAGACATCTCTCAAAGAACGTAAAAAAATGTAGAAACAGATCTCAAGCTGGAGTAGCCTGAAACATGGATGTGGTGCCTGAAACTAATAACTACAACATCATAAAGAAACTTTCAAGAATCCAGAATCTATGAACAAGAACTAATTAGAAACAGTCTGAATCATAAGATAAGTTTTCAGGAGACTGTTGACTTGTGTCTCCAGTAACAAGGGCATCTGCATCCACTGAAGAGGCGACAACACCATCTGCACGGGGGCTCAACCGGATGGAGGGAGCAGCACTTGGAGATGAGGAGGGAGCAGCGACATTGAGCATAGTTCCTTTAGTGGCTTGACGAGACCCTACATCAGCAACATCAACGGGTGAAGAAGCCACATCGCCATCAGACCCAAGAGCCCCTCTCGGGCAAGAATTACCAACCGTAGTAGGATGAGCGGGATGCCAAACGTGCTTGGCCCCAACCGGATCCTGGACGACTGCAGTAGTGCCACCAGGAGGGCCCCCTACCACCACCAGCAGCCGGGGACGAAGGAGGCAGCCCAGAATCGGAGCTCAGACCGACACCACCAGCAGCAGGGGCGGCCGGAGGCAGAAGACCAGTAGAGGAAGTAGAGCTAACCAAACAGGCACCACTAGCGGCGGGGATGGCGGGCGTGGTGGTAGACGCTAGGGCACCGCCCTGCGGAGGGGAAAGAGGGCGAAGAGGGGAAGGGGGAGGCGGGAGCCCCCCCTGCGCCGGCCATGGCCGGTGACCTACCGCACGCGAGCGGGAACGGGACGGTCCTTTGGTCGAATGGGGCAAGATCTTCCTTGTGCACAGAAGGTGGTGTAGGGCAGCGGCTGTGGGGTTGCAGTAGGCAGAGTAGGGCGAAGGCGGTGGCGATGACGACCTCGGCTTGATGTGGCATGAGGGATAGGGGTGGCGGAGGGAGGCACGGGTGAGGTGGTGCGGCGGTGCTGAGCAGCGATGGGGGGTGGGGATCTGGCCATGGCCGGCGGCTGGGCTTGAAGAAGGCTGGCCGTTAGAGAGGGGGACGAGTTGCTCCGACGGGGTGAGGGAGGGGGAGCGATGGGAGGGGAAGAGAAGGAGGGAGAGAATCCAAAATATTGATGGAAATCGGGTGCCAAAATGAGGGAAAATGAAAAACATCGGGGTTCAAATTTCCCGCCTTGGGGAGTCTCCAATTCTCACGATTTTTTTTGGTTTTGATAAGTTACATTTTCCTACGTTTTATTAAAAATATAAGAATATCTAAGGTCTATTCTCACATTTATTTAAAAATCGTAAGAATAGATAATCTTTTACAACGTTTCTTACACAACCGTCGTGATAAGTTGTCCATATAACTACGCTATAATGTAATGTAGGAAATTTACCTACGTATTTTTTAAAATGTCGAAATATGTCGTATATACCTACGTTTTCTATACACGTAGGTAAAATTCGTGGCTATGGGTCATATTTCTTGTAGTGGCAGAAGAATATCTTGAGAGGAAAGCCTCGATTTTTGCCACTACGTTGTTTTGTCGGTCGAAAGACCTGATTTCCATTCCTATCATGCTCTCGAGGACTTCCCGCTTCAAATTCTATTTGCAAATCTACACAGCATCTTCCTAGTGTGGTGGACGCCTGCATCTCATACTGAGATTCTGCCACCTTTTGATATACTCTAGGGCTGTTTCATCATTTTTCTACCTGGAAGCGTACAATTCGACCACAATGACCTCCCTTTCAATAACATGGAACTGCTCCCGGAACTTCTGTTGCATATCGGGCTAGTCGCTAATGGACCCAGCCGGCAGGTTCGAGTACCACTTGAATGCAAGTCCCGTAAGAGAAGACCTGAAGAACTTCAATAGGTAGGACTCGTCCACTGCTAGATCACCCATTACGTTCATGTAATAGGCTATGTGCTCCTTCGATGATCCTTGCCCGTTGAACTTGTCAAACTTCGGCGGCTTGTTGACGTCAGGAGGGAGTCTTTTAGCAACATAGTGAACTGGATATGACACCTTGTATATATCAAACAAGGCATAGTCATCACCGCCTCGATCTAGCAGCTTCATATCAATTATCTGCTCAACCATCAGCTTGCTCACCATTGTCGGGTCCACCAGATCTGGATAGAAGTGGGCTTGCTGCATTTGAGGTGTCGCCAACACCGTGGCCTGAGGCATAGTAGCAGCAGTCCCCTGATGTTGAGGAGTCGGTGGTGGTATCGGGGCCATGCCTCCAGCATAGTTGTGTAGTGGCTGAGGAGCCGTCATCTGAGGTGAACCCTCAAGCTCATCGGTGCCACGCCGTGATGTTTCAGGAGGGGCTTCCACCTACTTCGAGGCTAACGCTTGCATGCTCAGCTCACCCAATTATTTCTTCAACATCTCAATCCCTTGTTGATACTTCAGGAGTAGCATCATCATTGTTGGATCGAGGGTGGAAGGGTTGGGTGCTTGGCCCCCTCCCTCCAACGGAGCATCAGAAGCAAGTGCTGGTCTCTCGCCCTCATCTTCAATGGTGATCACGTTTGTAGTCATGGCGACTACATCCGTGCTTGTTTCTCCAATGAGGGTTTGCACTACATCAGCTGCAACCTTCTTCCTTCTGGTGACAGGGCCGGGCCTCTCGACGAGCTTAGTCACTTCTTCATGTTCTTCGGGTAAGGGCCCATAGCAGCTGGTCACTCTAGTCATGTTGTAGCTGAATATTTGGAGGTGCCTGTCCCTCCGTATTACCCTCCTGGCTGGCTATCCAGGAAAGCTTAACCTGTCGAACACCGAAATCCTCAGTGTAGTTTCTTCATGGAGGGTTGGCCCGTAACAGCTGGACCCGTCATCTGCCACTTCTTCTAGGTCAACTTGCTCTCCCCGGTCTTTGTCTTCTGCAGCACTCACAACTTCCAAGAGCCACTGTGTCCCTTGAGGGGTGTTCTCGAGCCCCGAAAATATCCTTGGATGGCCTGGGTAATATCATCTTGCCCATCTATGGGGCAGAGTGCTGATGGTGACATCCTATGTTGAGCCGACGGCCTATAGACGCGCCACCGTTGTTCGGCCATCTTGCCGCATCTCCTGTTATAATCATAAACATTCGCCTGCCGGTCGTTGGCTCGGAAGGTTGGTCTGCAAGGTGTCGGAGCTGGCACCTCGATTCTTTCTTCTTTTTCTTCTTCCTTTCTGTCGAACCTTTCAGCTTGAACAGGCTCTGGTCGGGCAACAGCCGGGGCCCGCATCAGCTTAGGCACCCACACTTGTTTAAATTTGGTTGGCTTCGGGGCCAAACCTCCCCTTGATCTAGACTTCACATAGTCTGTCCTATCTTTAGCCAGTGCTTGAAAGGAGTTCCGCACTGGTACAGTTGCAATCACCCGATCGGGTGCAATTCTGGCCTACTGGCCATTCAGAAACAGGTGGACGCCTTCGATCAGAATAGACTTGCCTAACACTGATAGCCGGCCTGGTAGCACACCGGCATCTTTCTGGCCGCCCTCCTGGCAGCCGGTGAGCGCTTCTTGTTGTAGGAAGTGCGGGAATGGATATGGTGGATGTAGCTGCCCACAATAGCAACTTTAGTCAGGGTCGCCTCTGTAGCAGTGATCGTCTCCATCTCCTGGACATCTAGGAGCTCGATGAAGGCTACCCCCAAAAAGTTGGGGAAACCCACCACCGGTGGGAAGTCACCGACCTTCGTTGGCATGGCCAGATAGCCGTACCTGGCGTGATCAGCAACCACCAACGGACCGAAGGAAACAACCATAATACTTTTCAAGGTGCAACCTGCAATTTCAGATTAAGAGAGTTAGTATTTTAGGAGGAGGCTGTTGGCTCCCTAATCCTGGCGAGAAGATGAAAGGAGGCTGAAAGTCCCACCGGGCATGCCAAACCTGTTGGACGCACTCTTTTTTTCATCACATCTATTCATCTTTTTTTATCATTTTAATCTTCTTTTCTTTCTTGGTTTATTCGATTTCGGTTTATTAAGTGTGTGGGCGTGCCAGTCACAGTAGTGACAGTTTATTCGGGTTCCGAAGACCAAGGTGGTCCGGAACCACTGGTGCGCTTCGTCTGACTAACTAGACATGTGGGTATCGGGTCGAGACTAAAACTCACCGTGCCATGAAGGTCAAGGCGTTGATTACATCTCCCCGGAGGGAAGAAAAAATTGATCTGAAAAACGCAGGAAAAGGGGCTCTCGGGCCTGAAATTGATATTGATAAGAGAAGTAATAAAAATTCTGAATTTCAATAAAACATCCCCCATTGAGGGGTGAACATTTGTACAAAGCAAGCCATTAAACCAATCCATGCTTGGACAAGAGTCCCAATTTATAAATCAAATGTTTGCCAAGAGTGTGGCAAGCTTGATATTTGGGATTAGATCCCAATAGAAATATGTTAGACATAGCGGGCTATTGGCCCAGAGCAGCGTCAAACCATGACCATGATGGGATAACCCCAAGGTTCAAGCATGACCAGCAGAAGTCTCATTAATATCCCTTTCACATAGGGTCCTGGGGGGAGGAGCCCCAGGTCAGATGTTATTAGCTTCTTAAGGAAGGTTTTTGTATTCAATTTTAATCATTATCATGCTTCTTGCCATCATTGTTATCATATCTATTATCCTTATTATTGTTGTTTTTATTATTATTATTTTTACTTCTTCTTCCTATTTTCTTTTCTTTTCTTTATTTTTTCTTATTTCTTTTAACATGCAAAGGGGGCCAAAGGACGCTGCGTCGACGAAAGGCTTAAGCCGCGTCGACACACAAAGCTCGCACATGGGGGTTGCAAAGGCTGTTGCGTCGACGAATGGTCTCACTGCGCCGATGCACAAAGCCCACCCAGGGGCTGGCATGAGACGCTACGTCAACGCGGGATAAAGCTACGTCGACGTAGGGTAGTAGGTTTATCAGCCTAGTGCGAGGCTGCGTCGACCCAGGGTGACACGACGTCGACGCACAGAGCCGCCGACGCAGGATCACGTTGCACTGCCAGAGTTCAGTTGTGTCGATGTAGGGTCAAGCTACGTCGACGTAGCCTACGCCAGTGAGCAGAACATTTTTCCTTCTTCATTTATGTGCTTGTTTTGTTCATGTTATGGATTTATCTTGGAAGCTCGAAGGATGTTAAACTCTAGTCTTTCTTTTATTTCAAACTTCATTCCTTTGATTTCCTTTCTTTTATTCCTTATTTGTATATAGAATGGATTAATGCATAACTTGTATGGCAAGGGGACTCATGACCTTGGAAAATGCAAGCAGTGGTTTTGCAAGTATTCAGAAACCAGCACAGGCATGGGGCTCAATGATGCACTTATGTAGTGTGACCTTGGTACAAGGCGGAGCTACGTACTCGCGCATCATAGGAGTATCCAATTGGGCATAACCCAACCTTCCTCAACCTACCATTTGATATACCACAGATCAAGGCATGCAAGCATACACAGGTGGCCGATGTATAGGGTTCAATTCACACGCATGATGCATGCATGACTCATTATGAGTGTTAATGAATTGCTCAATGTTGAGGAATGCATGAGGGAATGAGTTCAGCCATGCTCATGGAAATTTAGTAAGAGTTTACTGCAGATTTTATCATGCACTTAAGGTGTTTGGTTTTATCCCCAGCAGAGCTGGCCACCTGGCAACAGTCAAGCTCAGAGGGGGGGTCGACTTAGGGTGTCGACCCCTTCTATAGTAGACCCCAAATTGCCTCTTGTTCATTAAATCATGCAAATGCACACCCCTCTGTACACGCAAGCATGCTCTCCACATGACCATGAATTTTTTTTATCTATTTGGTTATTTCATTGATTGCCACTTCTTTCTTTTATTCTTTTTCTTTCTTTTCACTTCTCTTAAGCAGTTTTCTTTTCTTTATTGTTGCCAATGCAACATTCTCTTCATTTGGTTATACTGTCTATTCAGATGTGTTTTCTTCAGCATTGTTCTTGTGTTCTATTCATCTCTTTGGTCATTAGCCCATTTTCTTTAAGTCCCTAATTCTGAGGAAAATTGGGCAGCACCTCCCCTAGACCAGAGCATTTAGGGGGTGAAAACTGGAAGCGCAACCACGGAGGTTCCGAGATGGCCCCTGAAATTCGGGGTAAGCCAAGAATGGCTACCCCACATTCCAAATTGGGCAGGGAAGACCCCGAGGACTGGCTTACGAGGGGGCTCCACTGACACAAGGATTGCTACATTTTCAACTTTGTAATGTGCATCTGGTTGTTGCTGGCTCCATGGCCGTTAATGTCCATCCCTTTAGAGGAAAGTCCTCTAGGGACCATGCCATAAAGAGGCAAGCCCCTGGGGATCTAAGGGTGGTTACAGAAATCTGATCACTATAAAACATTCAATCGGAGAGATAGTGTAAAGATTGTGCCACCGCTAGAGCAGTGGGATGTATCCCCTCCCCCAGTAATAGGTCCTTACATTTAAGAAAACTTCTATGAAATCAGAGGATGGGCTTTATTGATCCTGTGCATGAGGTCATGGGTCATGCTTGGAAGATTAGCAAACCCATGCCCCAAATGGAGACATGAAACCATAATGATCAACATTTAGCAGGCATGTATACATGAGGTTGGGAGGAAACATAATTCCATTTGAGCATTCGAGCAAACAGAAGGGTGCCCGTGTGTGATTGGCATAAAAATCGAGGTGATGAGCAGCAGCTCCTTAATGAGCTAGGATTAAGTGAAGGAGAGAGCAAAAGAAAATGCAAGTTCCAGTGATTTTGGGACTGAGCCAAAGCCTCAACAACCCATAGGCATGGGTGAAAAGGGAGATGGCCATTTCCACAGAAATCTCATACACTGAGCAACAGAAGAATGTACGTATCAAAGACATAGGGAGCATGTATATTGAATGCACAGAAAAGATGGGGGTTAGAATAGATGATATGGACCTGTCTAGGATACTGGGGAGGCGACTTATGAAATTAATATTGCCCATAAGAGCGTTGATCCATCATGAGGACCAGAATAGCACACTAAAACCAGCTTCACCCCAGAGAGCAGAATGAGGTCCGAAAGCAGACTATCATCTGGCAAATCGAGAAGGACAGAAAGCCAAACCCAATCCATTGCCATTGGATAGGCTGGGCCTGAACCCCTCTCACAATACAATGCTCTCCTTCAAACGATAAAGCAAAGAAGACATAACAGCAGAATCGTTGTAAACTGTGGGAATGGGAATTGGAGAGAAATCTGCAAGGCAAGATGTACTTGTATCTGAACATGGCAAAGAATGTTTTTATTCATTCCTCTAAACCGAAAGGATACATCGTCCCAAGACCAATAAGTCTAGGAAGTAATGAATCAGAAAAAAAACAAATAGGCAGCAAGAAAAAGAATGATGGGGGAGGGTAGAGCATTGACTCTCTTCCCTCTCCAGAGCAGCACTTATTCTCCCTTTCTCTTGCTCTTTTCTTCTCCCTCACGCTCTGGAGCAACAGCAGGTCGCTCTGAGTTCGCCCTTGGGGAGCTTCGAACAGCCAACGACCAGGGGGGCTTTCTTCTGGGCGTTGCCCTTATTTTATAGCAGAAGGGCCAGGGTTTCCATCGAGGCAGGGATGAGGAAGCTCCAATGATTGGAGCTCACTCTCCCACGTGTCTTGTACGGGCTGCAGATACCTTCTGGAAGCTGGTATCACCTCCTCAATCATCCTTTTCTTGGGACCATGTGCATTGGCTGGATCCCGCGTTGAGTACGGCGTTCGTAACCGTGGGGGTGCATCGACGCAGCTGGCATTGTGCGACGATGCACCCTTTCGTCCAGCACTATCAACAGCCATCCCTTGAAGTCTGCATTGACACAACTGGCATTGTACGTCGACGCAGCCTTATTATCCAGCATGACGCCTTCTGTCTCGTTCTTCAGGTGCGTCGACGTAGCCAATGAGCTATGTTGACGCGGCATGTTGTCCAGGGCTCCTTTTCTTCTGCAACTGACTTTGCCTGGCTTTTAGTGCCAACTTTTACGCGTCAACAATTGTCTGCTTGAAGAAGAAGGTAAAAGGTTTGCTGGATAACCCATAGAAAATGAAAGGGGAAGATAGAGAGAGATCTGTGTGCTTAAAGGAATGCTTGATTTTGATGAATCAAGTGTGAAGGGGATTGACTTGAGGGGGAGGAGGAGGAGGCTGCGGGCTTGTGACCCTCATCAATTGTTCTTCCATCTTGGCGATTTTATCAATGACAACTTGTTGGAGGGGAGTTACTTGCGAAATGGAGGGTTGGCCTTGAGACCTTGAAGGGGCTTGAAATGGAGGTTGTGGACCATGGAGAAGTTGACCCATAGAAGGACCCGGTTGGACCGGGGTGCAAGGAGTGCATGTGCCTCAGGGCCGCAAGGGAGGATGAGTGGAAGAAGGCGGGTGATGGACCACCCGAGAGGGAGTAGAAGAAGGATGAGGAGAAGAAACTAGGCCCCCAACAATAGCCTTAAGGGCTTGGATTTGTTCAGGGGTGAGATGCAAAACTTAGGAGACCTTCTTGCTATGTGGAAGAGATGGTTCTGGGGGAGTAGTGGCTCGCGGTTGATGCACGGGACCATGAGATTGAGAATTGCCCACTGGGTGGACAAAATCATAAGAATTAGGGTGAAATCTCTTATGAAAATTATAGTAAGAATTGTATATTTGAGGATTATATGATGTGCTTGGTTGGTCATTGTCGGAATTGAAAATTTTATATTGAATATATTTATTTGTTGGCATTTATTATTCGTTTGATAGGTGTGCCAGTCACATGCGTGACAATTTTATTGTGCGCTCGATCTGACTCAGTTAGATGAATGTAAGTCTGGGTCAGGACTAGAAGTCCGCCATATCATAAAGGCTATGACGTTAATTACATCCCTCCGAAAGAGGGAAAACCCTTGATTAATCGCCAAGATAAAGAATCACCGGGGTTAAATGAATTTAAGTGAATATACAAATTAAAGGAGACGAATGCTGGTATAACACAAGGTTAAAACATGCAATCAAGCACACAACACGGTGCTAATATATTTTAGGTTGATTCCCAGTACGTGGCAGAGAACTCAGATCTGAAGACCGCCTCACACTTAGTGAGTGCTTTCAGTCAGATTGAACCTGACCTCCAGCAAATCACCATTTGATATACCGGGACATATGAACAAACAAGCACACAGTAATAATAGCAATGCCTATATATATATATATATATATATATATATATATATATATATATATATATATATATATATGTATGTATATATATATAGATATCCGTGAGCATGAAGAAGAAAGACCTGAATGGGCCCATTATTGATTTGTCATTACTATCATTATTGTTATTATTATTATTTAAGGTGGCCATAGGTCAGGTGAGAAGCGATCAACTAACCAACAGAAGATAGGAGTCGACTTGGGTTCATGGGAGTCGGCTTAGAGAGTGTGGCGATGAATCGACACATGACTTGAAGAACCGGCGCACAAAAAAAGAAGGGGAATAGGGTATTGGATTGACACAAGAAGGAATGGACGTGAGGAGATGGAGGGGGTGAATCGGCGCGGAGGGATGAGAGAGAGAGAACACAACAAGGAAGTGAACCGGTGTAGATGAGAGGGTAGCAGCCCAGAAGGGGGGGTGAATCGACGCATAAGGGATTTCCTTTTGTACCGATTCACTTCTCTTGGCGAGGGTTGGCACCGGATCACTAGTAAAGAGGGCGAAGTCGACTCCAAATGGCTTGGAGTCGATGCTGAGATGCTGGGCAGCGGGAGGCTAAATGCACATAGGGCTTATGGAGTCGACTCTAGAAGACTCTAGAGTCGACACAGAAGGCCATGTGAATCGGCGCCATGAGGAAGGAGAAGAGAGCGGGGAGGGAGTGAATCGGCACCAACTACGCTGATTCACCTGACTTGTCACTGATTCACCTAATTTGGGGAATGACTGGCGCCGACTCAGGCTTGTATGGGGCAAAGAGCCTGATTTAGGGAATACTGGGAGCTAATCCAAAGTATTTTTGAGAGAGCAACGAAGGGTTTAGAAGTCTAGACTGATCCATATCCTCAAAGGTTCAGAATGTTATTAAATTTGTTATAGTTGGCTTGATCAAGCTTCATTTTATAAGAGAGAGGTTGATGACTTTATTATGTTTGAGATGAACTCCGTCGTTCGCTCTCCATGCGAGGTTCATACTCGAGCACGGGTTGTATGTGATTCGAGGGTGAGTTTCTACACCACACTGTAGTATGAATCTTAGAAATAACCCATCAACACAGAGTGTAAATTATTGTCACCAGCTTATCGTTATTGTTAGTTTTTACTTCAAATGAACTGAACTGAATGGAAGGAGGTCGGGAAAGGTTATGAGTAAATTTCGACAGCATCTCCCCTTATTCTGGAAGTTGTAGGGGATGAAATAGAGATCCGCCCACGGAAGAATCCGGGATGGCCTCATAAGCTGCCAGGAGGCCGATTATACGGCAACCAAGTGACCAGGTTTGGATGCAAAAGTCCTGCGGATTGGCCTACAAGGGACCATGACAATCCATGGTCAATTCTCATTTGAAATTCGGGACCTCCGATATACGGTGTGGCCACTATGTGGCTGTCAATGTTCACCTTCAAAGCAGAGCTCCCAAGGGACCATATCATGAAGAGATAGGCCCTCAGAAAACCCGGGGTGATCTGCGGGAGTTGGTTCCTGGGGATTAATATAATGAGAGTATAACAAATAGTGAAACCGTAAATCCGAAGAGAAAAGGAATGTTTCCACCCTTTTCTTTGTTATAATGGACCCATGCTGTCCGATATTGACCGAAAAACTAGAATGGTTATGTTATCGCTCTGAAGCTGAGGGCCATAGTCTGTGCTGGATGTAGCAGCAAACTATGGATCCCGAGGGGCACATTGTATTTGAGGAATTCATTCGGCAAGTAAGAGATATGCAAGTGTGTGGCTGACCCCTAGGGGTCCAGGGTGATCACAACGAGGAAAAGAATATACACATGGGAGAAAGGGGATGGGATTTTAAATCTTAACAGATCTAGGAGGAACGGCCCAAACCCTTACAACTCATGAGAGTGAGTGAAAGGGGGCAGAAGACCGTCACCATTGGCAATAGGTCATACACAAGTGGTTCACAACGATATCCACATTACAGCAACGAACAAAGTTAGACAATAACGACATAATCGATGAAATACGGTGTAGCAGGGTCCAGAAGGAGCAGAAAGGGAGAGATTACTGTCACCCAGGGTGGGCGTGGCCAATAGCCATTTTAATCATGAAAGCCGGTGCACGAAATTGTAATCACCCGAACGATCAAAGGATCATGGATATATATAGTCTCGGTGAGGCCTCCTCACGATTGGGACACATTCCTCTGTGTGCTCGGCATCAAACATATAGACTGCCTAAATGCAAATAAGGAAGACAAAAAATTAAGTGAACTAGCACGGACATACAAAATAATATCCTGTGAAACATGAACACGAGCACCAAGGGGGCTTAACAGATTCTTTTTTATTTCTGAAACGAGGACTACACGATGGGGGCTTCTATGTTACAGGAACACGAAGAAAGGAAAATAACAGGAATACAAATGAGAGTGGGGAGGAAAACAACGAAAAGATGAAGCTATCAATCCCTTAGGACTTCGCTGCGGCAAAAACCCACCTACAGATGAGAAGGGATTGAAGGGAGCTCTCCTTCCAACACTGCAGAGACGAAGTGAGGGCGCTCTCAATGAAAGTGGCTATCTCTATCACTCCTTTCTCCTCCTTCGGCTACCTCTCTTCGATAACTCCTTTTTTTCAGTCTCTTCTGAGTCTTCCTTCCTCTTTGATTGTTCTCCTTTCTTGTGGCACATGAACGGGTGTTTTATAGGGGAAACAAGGTATCAGATGAGGGACGGGATGGCCCTTTTGTGCCGATCCACTCGCCCACCAACTGCAAAGGGGGTTGCGTCGTATCAATCTTCCCGCGTCGATTCGTCAAGCAAAACAGGGGGGCGTCGGTTCATCATGCCAAGCAGTGTGTGCCAATTCACCAAGTTTGTGCGCCAATTCACTGGACAGAGAGAAGGGGTGCACTGGTTCACCAAGTGATGAAGGGCGCGCCGACTCACTTTAGCTAATAAGGGTATTTTCTTAAATCTATCTTCTTCGCCTGTCGCGTTAACCTCGAACTGACCAAGATGATGGCTCGACATCCCATATAGCTTCAGGTTTGATGCAGTGTCTCTGGAATGTAGATTTTGAAGTCTCCAGACTCCGATTTACAGTTCCGAGTGGTTTCCGACATGTGCTGAACCCGTGTCGGATCACTCAGGTTTCATCCTGATTCAGCCCTCGACACTGTGATTTGTGCCACCAGACCTATTCTGTGGATATGTGGGGCATCTTCATCGAGTGGACTATCACTCAAAGTATTTTCAACCTGATTGGGCAGCTTTTCATCCACTTACAGACCTTTCCGGCATGACGTGTACCCAAATCGGGTCACTCGGGTTTTCTACTGATATTGCCTTTGGCACCCCGTTTTGAGGGACCAGGGACATTTCTTCACCTCGGGAGGCTTCTTCATCAGGTGGCGGACCACCAGGTGTAATTTCATCCTCGTCGGATGAGGTGTGGGGTTTGTTCGGCACGATAGAGTCAGTGCCGGTTCGTTGGGTTTGTTGATTTTGGCTTGTCGTATAGCATTGCCAGGTTGTTGTAGACTTCTTCAGACGTCCCGAGACGATGAATTATGGAGTCCTTGATGCTTCATCAGGTGACCTAGGGCTTCAGCGGTATGAGAGGACCCTTCTTCAGTCTCCATTAACTTCTTCAAGCTAGCTTTTAAAGCGTGCTTGCCGTATGGCGATATTTTAGACGTCAACAAATGCCCCCCAGCAGTGGGTGTCGCAAGTGAGGGACAAGCGACTCGGGACCCGCATATGCATTTGTTTCATGGTGGCTATTTTCTTCTATGGTATATTTAGGTTATGAACACTTTACATAGCGGGGCCCACTTTGTTTGAAAAGGGTTGAATCGGCAAAGGGCAACTTCGCCACATGAATCGGGATAGGATTCCTAGGCTCTTGAATTGGCGCAAAACTTTGACCGGAGTGAATCGGCGTCGGGGTTTGACCCTTGGTGAATGGGCACACGGCCTTGGAGGCAGTGAATCTACGCGGGCATACTGTGGGAGTGAATCGGTGCCCAGACTGTGGGGCCTTGAATCGTCACAATCGGCCACGGGACCTTGAATCGGCGCTGGGCATTTGGCGGAGCGATGAATTGGTGGGGTCAAGCGCCGATTCGCGCTCCCCCCCACTCTCTTTTCTTATTTTAAACCCCTTCGATGGGTTTGAGAACCCTACTTTTCCACTTTCCCCATCTTTCCCACCTCTCCACGGCGGTAGTGGTGAGAGCTCTCGACCCTTCTTCTACGGTCACGACGAGCGTGGTAGCGGCGGTGAGCCTCTCCCATTCTTGTCTTTGGACTCGGTGATGACGACGGTGAACCACTCGCCCCTCTTTCCTACGATCGTGACCAGGTGGCGAGCCCCCCCTCTCCTCCTCCAGGCACGGTGACGGCGTGGGTCTTTTCTTTCTCTCTTTCGGCATAGTGACCGGCGACGGCGGGGCTCTTCTTTCCCCTCCTTTCTTCAGGTGCACGACGATGGAGGGATCGGGGTCCCCCCTCTTCTCTTCTCCGATAACAGTGGCAGGCGTGGGAGTGAGGCGGTGAGGGCGAAGCCTTTTCATGACCCATTCTAAAGGGTTTAACCCCTCTCTCTTCATGGCCCCGGGGAGGTTTCTAGTAGGCTAGCCCTAGAAACCAAAATCCCCGAGTGTCCATTTGGCCTAGGTGTATTACCTATGGCCCTATTTTAGGGGCCGTCTTACCTTGGTGTGTGGACGCGTTCCCATTTTTCATTTGGCACGCTCCCGATTAAGGGGAGACTCTACCGAAATTTCTTTTGAATCATTGTTCATGATAATGCCTTCTGATTGTATTTCATTGATTTTGTGCCGCAGATAAAATGGCTTCAGCAACATCCTCTGCAACTGTGCAAAAGGCCAGTGGTTTGTCTGAAGGACCGATAAGGCCGACTGTGACTTAGGGAAATATTAATGAGCTCAACAGAGGGTTGGATCGTCTCACTATAGTGGCTGAATCTTCAGATTCAAAGACAGATACCATGGATACAGGGAGGTTGACACTGAAGTCCCGAGATTAAATGGCACCCAAGAGGGGGGGTGAATTGGGTATTAAAAATTAATGAACTGAAGCTGGATAATGCGATATAAAACTAAGCTAAAGAGAATGGAGGTAGAAGATATGGATCAAATCATTCAGTAGACAGTGATTTTTAGGTGGTTCGGTTGCAACAACAACAACCTACGTCCACCCCTCACACACTGTGAGGATTCACACACTATATTGTAGAAGATTACAAGACGAACACCAACCACACACACACACGTGAGGAGTATAGAACTCCCACGAAAGTGCTAGAGCACGGACACACAAGAACAATGATGGACAACGAAGTACACACACACACACACACACGGATCTGTCTAGATCCACACACACGAGTGCTTGAATATTATAAGGGAAGCACGAATCAGCTCAAACATGAATGGAAGGAACAAAAACAAGAAGTGAAAACATAGATCAAGCTCCCCCTTAGTAGATGAAGATAGTATTGAATGAAGCTTGCTCTTGGCTTGATCTTCACTTCATTTGGATGCAGATTTGCTCTTGAAAGCTTCAACTCTTGGATGAAGAATTTCTCTCAGATCATTGTTCACGTAAACAGTACCATCACCCTCTCCTTGACAGCCTCTCCTTCTTCTTCTTCAAAAGCCTTTGGGTTTATGACCCCAAAGAGATCTTTTGTAGATCTTGGAAGGTTAGGAGACAAGTCCCCAGACCAGATCCACAATTCACTCCAAGACTGAGACCAAAGGGTTTAAACAATAGGGAGAAACTCCCTCTTTTCGAGCTTGGACCAAAAGTCAACAAAAGAAGGCTTCGGGAATTCCGGTCGACTGGAAATCCAGGGGCGGTCGACTGAAACCTGTAACTTCCGGAGTTTTTGGTTTCTGGAAGAACCGGTCGACCGGTTCTGGGGTCCAGGTCGATCGAAACCTATAAAACTTGCCACCCTTCATCTCTGAAAAAACTGGTCGACCGGGCCTATGGTCCTGGTCGACCGGAATAGCCTGGACCTACAAAACTAAGTTGTTAGCCCGGAGAAATTGATCAAGGTAACAAGGGCTTTAAGTGAATGATTGTATCATGAATTTTGGGGTTTGTTTAAACAAGGTTAACTCAATTTGAAACACATGATTCAAATAAAACTTATGAGTTTTTCACAGAATTGATAGGTATAAACTTGAACCCCATTAGCTCGTATAAAGAGTCTTAAGACATGGGCCGAGATAAAACCTCCACTCAGAGTTTTGTTATCATCAAAATCACTCAAGGAGACTCAACAATCTCCCCCTTTTTGATGATGACAAAACACAAGTAGAGAGAGCGAAGACGAGTCAACCAAGAACTCAAATAATGGAAACATTCATATATGCCCAGATATTGATATGAAGTAGAACAAGTGAATCCATTAAGTGGCTAAAACCAAGTGCATTACATCATATCATTACAGATCGAGGATTGTTGATACAAGATTGATATAGTGCAAGGAGTTCCAACCAACAAGACGCACAAAATGCAATACACAAGATGCAAGCTAACATGATGCAACACGACTCACAATGACTCAAGCATGCAAACAAGCATACACGCAAAATACATATAGATAGGACCTGGCATAGCTACTTCTCCCCCTTTGGCATCATCAAAATGTGGAGAGGGTTACAGAAAAAGTGGACAGAAAAGACACTACATAGACACAGGGATAGCTAATGAGCAGAGTGATCTGGAGTCCCCTCACGAGCATCATCACCAGAAGCACCGGTAGCAAGAGGAGCAGGAGCAGGAGGGAGACGGTCTTCAATGCTATGCAGAATTTCATTATTATGAAGAAGCTGTTGTTGGATGGTGAGAAGGGAGTGATTGGTAATCCGGAAGGCTTCACGGTTGTCTTCGTGGCTGGCATAAATTGTGGCCATGTGGGTGGAAAGGTCATCCAGAGCATGGGAGAAAGAATCCATTCGGCCAGTCATGCTGTCCATGAAGGTGTCCGGCCTATTAAGGGATGAGTAGAGTCGGGTTTCCATGCCTAATACGCGCCTATCAAGAGCCTCATAGTCCCCCCAACAAGGCTGACCAGCACCCTGAGTAGAGGACTCCCCGGGAGCAAACTATGGAGGTGGAGGCAACTCCTCATCCATATGGTGTGGAGAAGGTGGGGGAGGCTGATCCTCCGCCTGAACTGGTGGGGGTGCATCCCCATTATCCTGTGGTTGCTGCGGTTCTTCCTCATTTGCAAGCAGTTCTACATAAGTGGGGATATCCCTTGTAAGTTCACCATCTTCACCCCAATAATAACCAAGATTGAAGAAGATCTTGTGTTCGTTGTAAACATCATCCTGGCGAATTGGAAGTGATCTTTCTTCACCCAAATCAACCCCAGCATAGATAAACACTCCTGTCTACTGGGATGCATAAGGTAAGGATCGTCCCAAGTTGGTGCGGCATGAATCAATCAAGGTGGTCATGAGCCGACCCATATTTACAGTGTTTCCATTCATAACATGGTAAAATAAGAACCGATGAACTGCCGTCACTTCATTTATGTTACCGCCTTTTGGATAAATCAAGGTAGTGAACATATGATGTAGAACACGTTGCAGAGGCAGAAAATGATTGGCATTCAACTGAATAAGATTACTAACTCCCTGAACATAGTCACAACCCGTCATAGCAAGGAATGTGTCTGGCATTTCACCATGTCCAAACGTCATATCGGCACCCTAGGATGAAAC
This sequence comes from Amorphophallus konjac, assembly GCA_022559845.1. Classification (NCBI taxonomy): domain Eukaryota; kingdom Viridiplantae; phylum Streptophyta; class Magnoliopsida; order Alismatales; family Araceae; genus Amorphophallus; species Amorphophallus konjac. Next base: position 122,196,802 of record CM040126.1, on the reverse strand, counting down.
TCCTAATGCATGCCAGAAAAGATCAGGTCCAATATGTATCTCAATGTCTTGAACAACTGTGAATACGTTTCCATTTCTCTCAACGAGATTCCCATAAAATTGTTGTACTAGGTTTGGATAATACCTAGTGTATCTGGAGACAAAATCATTCCACCCGTCTTGAATTGCAAAGAGTGCAAACAAATATGGCAATATGTCATTCACCTCTTAAAAATCAACCAGGCGAGGGTTGATGATGGGTCGTAGAGGTAGACGGGGTGCACGACTAGGTTCTGGTGCCCGCTGTGGACGAGTCGGGGCCTCTCGTCTCTGACCGCTGGCTTCCCCTTGAGTGGAATGCCGAGAGCTCCGTCTAGGCGGCATCTTAGACGAGGAAACTGACTGTGAAAGCCTTCGAGGTGAAGGGACTCTACCCTTGAGGTTGTAGTGGACCAAGGAGCACTTCTGGAGCCCTGGAAGATAGTTCCCCACACTATGGAATCGAGGAGGTAGATGGGTGGTAGCACGAACACCCGCAGCGATCGCGTCCTTGAGTGGTGACGAATCCGATGGAGATTGTGCGGATGGAGGAATGAAGAGGTTTGAAGGCTTGAGAGGTGGAAGGTTGGTGTTCTAGGGTTTTGAGAGTGTGTGGGAGAGAGAAGGAGTGGAGAAGAATGAACTAAGAGGGGGTGAAAACCCCTTAAAAAAGGGGGGCGGTCGGGTCCCGGTTGGGCCGGCCGCCATTTTTGGTCGACCGAGTCGGGTTGTCCGGTCGACCGGAAAAGGTCAACAACCAAAAATTTTTGTGTTGGTTTTGTTATAGGTAAAGAAGGCCTCCATATCTCCTGTGCTCTTGAGCTCCTTTCACTAAGTGGTATTCATCCCTCTATAATTTTCCTCCTTTTCCCTTTTTTTGTTTTCTTTATTTTTCTTTCTTTTCTTTTGGGGAGAATTTCAGTAAGGAACATCCGAAGAATCAACGAGCGAGGTTTTTCTGAAGGCTCCCCCTCAGTGACTGTCTAGTATCTCTAGGTCAATTGTCCACATTTATTTGTCAAGGAGTATAGGGTTTTAGAAATTTTCAAGGAGAGGTATAAAGATAAAATAATATAATCACACATGCAGAATGGTATCAAACATAGAGAAGTGAAACACACAACATGGTGATGCATGTCACAGTAACTACCCTTAATGCTTCTGAAATGCATCACGGGACTTAATGCAGACCTAAGTGAATGCCCTCACCCTTGCACATGCCAAGTTCCCTTCTAATCTTGTTGAAATGCTCCTGGTTTAAGGGCTTGGTGAAGATATTGGCCAGCTGATTGAGAGTATCAATGAAATGCAGCTTAAAAACCCCTTTGCCTACATGATCTCTCAAGAAATGGTATCGAATGTCTATATGCTTAGTCCTAGAATGCTGAACACGATTTTTTGATAGACTGATTGCACTTGTGTTGTCACATAAAATTGGAACACAGTTTATTTCAATATCCAAGTCAAGCAATTGATTTTTGATCCAAAGTACTTGGGCTCCACAACTTCCGACGGCTACATACTCAGCCTCGGCCGTTGAGAGAGCTACTGAATGTTGTTTCTTGGAGGCCTATGAAACTAGGCAACCACCAAGAAACTGACAGTACCCACTAGTACTTTTCCGATCAACAATGCAACCATCATAATCGGCATCGGTATATGCAATCAAATCAAAAGACCTACCGATAGGAAATCACAAACCAAAGTCTAGTGTGCCAATCAAGTACTGAAAAATCCGTTTAACAGCGATTAGATGTGATTCTTTTGGACATGATTGAAAGCGAGCACTCAGACACACACTGTACTGAATGTCAGGGCGACATGCTGTTAAATACATTAGTGATCCGATTATACCTCAAAACAGTGTAGGATCTACTGTTTTACCATTTTCATTTTTGTCCAACTTCGTGGTTGTGGCCATCGGAGTCGATATGGGTTTTGCTTCTGCCATCCCATATTTTTTCAACAGCTCCATTGTATACTTGGCTTGGTTTATGAAGATGCCTTCGGACGTTTGTTTTACCTGCAAACCAAGAAAGAAGGTTAGTTCACCATTAAGCTCATTTCAAACTCTCCTTGCATTATTCTTGTAAATTCATCACATAGAGCATTGTTGGTAGCTCTAAAGATTATGTCATCAACATACACTTGAACTACCAGTATCTCTTTACCTGATCTTCTTGTGAAGAGTGTTTGGTCAACCTTACCTCTTTTGAACCCATTTTCAGTCAGAAAAGAAGTAAGCCTTTCGTACCATACCCTTGGTGCCTGCTTAAGCCCGTAGAACGCCTTTTGGAGCTTGTACACGTGTCGTGGGTGCTTGGAATCTTCAAAGCCTGGAGGTTGTTCAACAAAAATATCCTCTTTGATATACCAGTTAAGAAAAGTAGATTTGACATCCATTTGAAACAATTTGATGTTCAATGAGCAAGCAAAAGATAATAAAATCCGGACTGCTTCTAGCCTAGCGACCGAGGCAAAAGATTCATCAAAATCAATCCCCATCTCCTGGCTATACCCTTTGGCTACAAGTCGGGCCTTATTCCTAACGACCATACCCATGTCATTCAGCTTATTTCTAAAGACCTAACGGGTTCCTATTACGGGCTGATTTCTAGGATGTGGCACAAGAGTCCACACTTTGCTTCTTTCAAACTGGTGCAACTCTTCATGCATAGTCTGGATCCAGGAGTCATTTTGCAAAGCCTCATGAATGTCCTTATAGCTCCTCTTGAGAAATTAAAGCAACCAAGTCCTCCTCTTCTACTTGCCGTAGAGAGGATATAGTTCTTACCCCGTCTTCAGGATTACCTATTATGTTTACATCGGGGTGATCTTTTAGAAGAGTGGGTGGTCTTGGCAAATCCAGGTGTTGCACTTGCTGCTCTTGAAGTGTTTCAATTGAGGGATCCTCATCTTCTTCATTTTTGCTTGATCCATCTTCAGTTGGCTCATTCTTGGACGTGACATCATCCCGACCTTTGGAATCCTCATCTGCATCCACAATTTGAACAGACTGATTTGTTAGTTTTAATTCAGATTCATCAAAAATTACATGAGGACTTTCTTCTACAACCAAGGTTCTCTTATTGAACAATCGGTAGGCTCTAGAGTTGAGTGCATAGCCTAGGAAAATTCCTTTGTCACTTTTCTCGTCAAACTTTCCTAGATTAGACTTACCATTGTTCAAGATAAAACATGAGCATCCAAAGGATTTGAGATGAGAGATGTTTGGTTTCTTACCCTTGTACAACTCATAAGGAGTTTTATTTAAGATGGGCCTTACCATTGCCCTGTTGATGATGTAACATGCTGTACTTACCGCCTCGGCCCAGAAATACTTGGGCAAGGAGTTCTCACTTAACATGGTCCGCGCCATGTCTATCAAGGTTCTATTTTTCCTTTCCACTATTCCATTTTGTTGAGACGTCCGTGGTGATGAAAAATTATGCGTGTATCCTTGATCTTCACAAAGCTTGCTGAAGCCATGATTCTCAAATTCTCCACCATGATCACTTTGAATGGTGATGATGAGATAGCCTTTATCATTCTGAACTTTCCTGCAGAAAACTTGAAATTCTGTCACGACATCATTTTTATTTGCTAAGAAGAGCACCCATGTAAATCTTGAAAAGTCATCAACAATCACAAAGCCATAGGATTTTCCTCCTAGGCTAGAGGTTCTAGTAGGACCAAAAAGATCAAGATGTAGTAATTCCAATGGCCTAGCAGATGAAACAATGTTTTTGTTTTTGAAAGAAGTTCGTGTTTGCTTGCCTTTTGTGCAAGCTTCACAAATTCTATCACTTTCAAATTTTAATTTTGGCAGTCCATTCACCAAATCATGTCTAGACAACTTGGAGATTACTCCAAAACTAGCATGACCCAACCTATGGTGCCATAACCATGCATTTTCATGATTGTTCGCAACCAAGCAGAAATCATCACAAGAAACATTATCAATATCAACAGTATAGACATTGTTATTTCTTTTTCCAAGAAATTTGATCTCATTTGTGTTTTTGTTCAAGACAATGTAGTGGGTTTCATCAAAAACAACTTTAAAACCCTTATCGCACAATTGGCTTATGCTTAGCAGATTGTGATTCATACGTTTAACCAAAAGCACATCTTCAATAAGAATTTCAGAATTCTTACCAATGTTGCCAATCCCAACGATTTTACCTTTGTCTTGACCTCCAAAGACAACTGAACCTCCATCCTTGTCTTGTAGTGTAGATAACACTTTCTTGTCCCCTGTCATATGCCTTGAACAGCCACTGTCCAGGTACCATTTGCTCCCCCTGGCTTCAAGACATATCTGCAAGAAGAAGAATTCTCATGCAATTATTTTTGGTACCCAAGCTAGTTTGGGTTCGTAGGAGTTAGTCCAGTTCTGAGTATATCTCTTCTTGGTCCAAAAACCATGATTTCTAGGTGGGTTTTGTTTGAACCTACAATTTATAATAGCATGACCAAATCTACCACAATGATAACAGTTAACAGGTGCAAACTTTCTTTGAAACTGTCGTGGTTTGGGTTGAGCATGTTTTGGTTCAGGCTTGGAACATGAAGCATGGTTTTTATCTTTTTCATGAACAAAGGATGTGGTGATCTTATCCTCAAACGATTTTTGATTTTGAGGAGTGTATCCGAGACCTTCTTTTTGAAAATTGACTTTAACTCCCAACATATTATCTAGATTTTGCTTGCCCTTAACAAATCTTGACAGTGTGAACTTAAGATCAGCCACTTCTTTTTCTAAACTCACAGCCTTTTCTTCAAGTTCTGAGTTTGTGGATTTTAGAATTTGTTCTTCAATTTTGATCTTTTCACATGCTTCCTCCATTTCAATTATTTTGCACGATAGTTCCTCTTTGGTTTTATCACAGTCTAAAATTGTTTGCAATAGACTTTCCTTTTCTTCCGTAGCCTCAAACCATTCCTGTTCCAATTTTTCAAATTTGACAAAGATATCTTCACGTGACAAGTCATCAAGTTTCTTTTTGAGAGTTTTATTTTCAGATCTGATTTTCTTGTATTTAGTGTACATCTTTTCATACTCAGATTCCCATTGTTCATTGGAAATGAAATCATGGTCAGAATTTACCTCCATAGATTCATCTTCATGTGCCATGAGGCACAAGCTTTCCAGAAGTTCTTGAATCTCTTCATCATATGGTTCATCTTCTTCGTCGCTCCAAGTGGCGACCATGGCTTTGGGTTTCTTGAAATTATCCTTCTTGAATTTCTTTTTCAGATCTGGACATTCACCTCTCATGTGCCCATGCTTCTTGCATTCGTAGCATATGATGCTACTTGGCTTGCTCGATTCGCCTTTGGTTTGCGTGGGCCTTCTTTACCCCTTTCTGAAGTTTCCTTGAAAATTTCTCTTCTTCCTTAGAAATTTCCTCACTTGGCGAGTTATCATCGCCAATTCTTCCTCTTCATTGCTTCCGTCACTTGATTCACCTTCTTGAAATTCGTCATCGGAGTGATGAGCTTTCCGTCCAATGACCTTTTTCTTCTTGATGTCTTCATCAACTGTCCTCTTTATATTTATCTCATAGGTCATGAGTGACCCTATGAGTTCGTCCAAGGTGAGAGTTGACAGGTTCTTTGAGTCTTCAATTACCGTGGCCTTTGTGTGCCAAGCCGACGATAGGGACCTTAACACCTTCCTCACAAGGTCGGAATTTGAGTATTCCTTCCCGAGACTTTTGAGACCATTTGTGATCTCTGTTAACCTTGCAAACATCTCGGAGATGGTTTCTTCAGGTTTCATCTTAAATAGCTCATAGTCAGTGACTAGGAGATTTGCCTTGGTTTCCTTGACCTACCTCTGAAGTTCCCTCGTATATGAGTCGCAGCTTGTCCCACATTTCTTTGGCTGAGCTGCACATAGAAACACGAGAGAATTCATTAGGGTGTATCGCACATTGCATAATATTCATGGCATTAAAATTAGCAGTGCATTTCTTAATTTCCTCGGGTGTCCATTTGTCTTCATCAGCCCCGAGTTTATGAGAACCCTTGTCCACAACTCTCCAAACTTCATACTCTTGAGCCCTCAGAAAAACATGCATTCTATTTTTCCAGTACGAGTAGTTTGAAACGTCAAAGAAGGGAGGACGGTTGATGGAGTGACCCTCGGGTATCATACCCTTGTTTGCCATTTAACCGGATCTTACTCTAGATCGTTAGATCTGTGAAAGAAAGAGCCTTAGCTCTGATATCAATTGAAGTCTCGAGATTAAATGGCACCGAAGAGGGGGGGTGAATTGGGTATTAAAAATTAATGAACTAAAGCTGAATAATGCGATATAAAACTAAGCTAAAGAGAATGGAGGTAGAAGATATGGATCAAACCATTCAGTAGACAGTGATTTTTAGGTGGTTCGGCTGCAACAACAGCAACCTACGTCCACCCCTCACACACTGTGAGGATTCACACACTATCTTGTAGAAGATTACAAGATGAACACCAACCACACACACACGTGAGGAGTATAGAACTCCCACGAAAGTGCTAGAGCACGGACACACAAGAACAATGATGGACAATGAAGTACACACACACACACACACACACACACACACACACACACACACACACACACACACACACACACACACACACACACACACACACACACACACACACACACACACACACACACACACACACACACACACACACACACACGGATCTGTCTAGATCCACACACACGAGTGCCTGAATATTACAAGGGAAGCACGAATCAACTCAAACATGAATGGAAGGAACAAAAATAAGAAGTGAAAACATAGATTAGGCTCCCCCTTAGTGGATGAAGATAGTATTGAATGAAGCTTGCTCTTGGCTTGATCTTCACTTCATTTGGATGCAGATTTGCTCTTGAAAGCTTTAGCTCTTGGATGAAGAATTTCTCTCAGATCATTGTTCACGTAAACAGTACCATCACCCTCTCCTTGACAGCCTCTCCTTCTTCTTCTTCAAAAGCCTTTGGGTTTATGACCCCAAAGAGATCTTTTATAGATCTTGGAAGGTCAGGAGACATGTCCCCAGACCAGATCCGCAATTCACTCCAAGACTGAGACCAAAGGGTTTAAACAATTGGGAGAAACTCCCTCTTTTCGAGCTTGGACCAAAAGTCAACAAAAGAGGGCTTCGGGAATTCCGGTCGACTGGAAATCTAGGGGCGGTCGACTTAAACCTGTAACTTCCAGAGTTTTTGTTTTCTGGAAGAACCGGTCGACCGGTTCTGGGGTCCAGGTCGACCGAAACCTGTAAAACTTGCCACCCTTCATCTCTGAAAAAACTGGTCGACCGGGCCTATGGTCCTGGTCGACCGAAATAGCATGGACCTACAAAACTGAGTTGTTAGCCCGGGAAATTGATCAAGGTAACAAGGGCTTTAAGTGAATGATTGTATCATGAATTTTGGGGTTTGTTTAAACAAGGTTAACTCAATTTGAAACACATGATTCAAATAAAACTTATGAGTTTTTCGCAGAATTGATAGGTATAAACTTGAACCCCATTAGCTCGTATAAAGAGTCTTAAGACATGGGCCGAGATAAAACCTCCACTCAGAGTTTTGTTATCATCAAAATCACTCAAGGAGACTCAACAATCTCCCCCTTTTTGATGATGACAAAACACAAGTAGAGAGAGCGAAGACGAGTCAACCAAGAACTCAAATAATGGAAACATTCATATATGCCCAGATATTGATATGAAGTAGAACAAGTGAATCCATTAAGTGGCTAAAACCAAGTGCATTACATCATATCATTACAGATCGAGGATTGTTGATACAAGATTGATATAGTGCAAGGACAAATCATGGTGTCGAAGGCCAAATCAGGATAAAACCCGAGTAATCCAACACGAGTTCAGCACGTGCCGGAAACCACTCGGGATTTCAAATCTGGACTCGAAAATGATGAAATCTACTCTCCGAGGCTACTGCATCAAACCCTAAGCTGCACCGGAAGTCGAGCCTCAGTCGGGGTCAGTTCTGGGGTAACATGGCAAAATTACAACAATGCCCTCCAATGAGTCGGCGCCCCTCTTCTCCCAATGAGTCGGTGCCCCCTTTGTCCTCCAGTGAGTCGACGCCTCCCTTTTCTATTGAATCAACGCCCCTTTCATCTTGTCTAGTCAGCGCCTCCCTCCTCGGTGATTCGGCAGCGGGACACCTGTCCCATCCCATGGGCGATGACCTGTTTCGAAGAGAAAAAAGGGGGAGAGAATAAGAGGAAAAAGAAAGAGAGAGGGCATAGAGCAGAGGCAAGAAGAAGAGGAGATAAGAGATCACACCTAAGAAGAGAAGAGGCGAGCAGAAAAGAGAAGAGTGAGAGAGAGGACTGCTAGGTGGGTCTCTATCGCAGAGAAGCCCCAAGGGGGACCAAGAGCTCCGTCTTCTATCTTCACTTCCTATTTGTCTAACTTTTATGTATTCTTATTTTTTGAAGAAAATGAAATAGATATTATCATGTCCTCCATCTTCTATGTTCCTATGTCTTCATTCTTATGTTTGATTTGCTAAATGTTCGCATTAGTTTTTCAATCTTCTGCCCTTTTTGATTGCTTTCCGGTAGTGTCTGTTCTTTTACTGAGCAATGGGGGTCTACACCCCGATCGTGAGGAGGCCCTGCCAAGGCTACAGTCACATCTGCGATCCTTTGATCGTTCGGGAACCTGTAGTGCCCCGCTCTGAGCCCCGATGCTAGAATGGCCCTTGGCCACGCCCGACGGGCGACAGTAAAATCCCCTCCCCGGGATTCAGTATGGGTTTCTTCGCCTATTCTCACATATATGAATAGTGTTTGTGAATATTCTCGAACAATAAATGTATACCCGTGAGCGTATATGTTATGCTAATGGTGGATAGATGGATATGCTACTTCTAGGAGACCTCCGTATGCCCTTTCACTCGTCCCTATGAGTTGTAGGGGTATCGGTGCACTCCGAGATTGAATCTGAATTTTTATCCTATTCGCAGTGTTTCCTAGCTTATTCTCCCATTGAGTCATGTTAGTCACTGTGCATTCCGTCTAGTGTTCGGCAGATGGCCCTTGGGGGCCCTACCCTCTGAGTGTCTCCCTTCTATGTTCTTAAAAGCAGGCATGAGCCCATTGCCTCCGGCTGGGATTACTTTGCTCCGACTCTTCCTATCTCTGGGTAAGGAACCTCGAGCTTTCACTGGGTTATTAGTTTGCTAAACATCTATCCATGGCAGGAATGCAAGTTTGCTGACTCCGATAGCATGGGTTGCATCTCCCCTTGCCCAGGGTAAGGTTATTTTCCTTCTCTATATCAGTTGCTTCTCGAATACATTTGTGAATCCACCACTGGGGAGGGGGAAATTCCTATCTACTGCTTTTCCATTTAGTGATTTTTCTTTTGATCACTCTGTTCTTTCAGGGAACTACCCCATCGTGGTATGACCCCCCTGGAACCCCTCTCATGGGTGAACAACAAAAGTCACCTGGCTGACGACATAAAAGACCCATGTCCCAAAATTCTGATCCTTGATCGTTGGGGGTCCTTAGCATGCTAGTCCTCAGGATCTCCACATCCATTCTGGGTCCTGAGATAGCCATGTTTGGCCTCTCAATAATTATGGGCTTTACTCCAGAAACCTCCGTGTGTAAGATCAATTTCTCCCCTTCTGATTTCCTGAATAAGGGGAGATGCTGCCCAAATCTTTTCTAGTCTTTCTCTGATTTTTTGTCTTGATTAGGTGTTCTCCGTTTCATACTGGACTGAGTTCAAGATTGAGCACTTGATTTTGAATGATGCTATACGAACGGCTTGAGTGGCCATCTCTCAACTCTCAATCCGGTGCTACACTAGAGATGTTTGCAGACTCTATGTACCTGTGCTCGAGTATGAACCTCGCACGGATGAAGAATCATGAAACTAAGATTAATAAAGAGTTCTAACGTAAAAAGCTCAGAATTTGTCAAAGCCCATTTCATCTCTTCAGCGTCATGGTGAATGAAGGCAACAACATAAATCAAAATATCCCCATAACCTTTGTTTATGGCCAGTCTGACCCTTCAACTCCCCTGGCCAAATTCCAAAATCAGGCTAGCTTTTCCCTTCATCGACCTCAAGACTGCCCAGGTCGACCCCTTTGGCTAAAGGAATTGAGCCCCTTTCAAAATTCTTTGAATCGGCACCGCTCCCCTTCGTAGAAGATGAGTTGGCGGCAGGCCAAATGAATCGGCGCCATTGGCGCCGATTCATCTTTACTCAACACACCTCCCCTTTCTAAAGGCACCGACTCACCTTATCGCCCCTCTCTAGGCGCCGATCCATCCCTCTTTCATCCGAGTCGACCTTCTGTGAGCCCATGTTGACTCCAGCCGTTGTCAAACCTTCGAAAGCTCCCCCCTTCTATTGGCTGATCTAAGGTTATGTCTTGAATAAATGTTAAGATTAATAATTTAACCAACGCCAAAGCTCTTTGATGTTTGCTTCTCCTACTCATACATACACACACACACACACACACACACACACACACACACACATATATATATATATATATATATATATATATATATATATATATATACCTATATGCATGCATCTATGTATATATACCACTACTTCATTGCGTGTTTGTCATTGCTCTGATCTCTCAGTATATTAAATGGTGATTTGTGAAAGGCTGGGTTATATCTAGCTGGAAGCTCTCGCTATGCGTGATGGTGGTCCTCGGACCTATGTTCCCCACCTTGTACCGGGAATCGGGCTAATAAGCATGATTATATTGCATGCTTAAATATGTGTCTAGAACTTATTCTTTAATCTGATTATGCTTCCGCATCTACTCAGCCCCGGTGGCCCATTATCTTGGAAATTAATCAAGGGTCTTCCTCTTTTCTAGAGGATGTAATTAACGTCATAACCTTTACGGTATGACGAACTATCGGTCCTGACACAGACCTCACATTCGTCTGACCAAGTCAGATCGAGCGCATAATAAATCTCGTCACTTAGTGACTGGCACACCCATGCAATAAATCTAATAAATCCACCAATAAAAATCTCATCCCCACAGTCTGGAACGCCGGATGGGACCGAGTCTCCCTTCATCTCTTTTCCAAGATAAATGGACCCTGGGGCCCTCCCAATGACTGCTGATCGTTTGCTTGTTTCTGTGATTACAAGAAGCAACGATGGCTGCTGGAGTTAATGCTTTGACTTTCGGCCCTGCGATCGTGGCCAACCATGCTGAGCACGGGTAACTGGCGGTACTGACCATTTTTGGCACCTTCCCACCGGTGGTCGGCTTCCCCAATTTCTTGGGGGTAGCCTTCACTGATATGCTGGAAGTGGAAACTCCAGAGTCAGCTAAGAAGAGCATCAACAAGAAGCCCAAGGTTCACAACACTCGAAGCTGCAAAGGTTTGCCAAGAGGCCGAGTCCAATTAACAAGTTGCATGGTCCACCATGTGACTCAGGGGGCTCGCCCTATCCCCCACAACAAGCCCGGAGGCCATCACTAAGGAAGCTTCCGAAGGAGGGTTCCTACCCCTATCATCGGACGGCTTTCAACATTTGGGAAATCAATTCTTGTTGGGGGTGTCCGTGTCTTCTTAGACGGGCGCGACGGTCAAGTTATCCCGGACCGCGTCATCCCTGTCGTGCTGGTCCGTAATTCTTTCCAGGCCCTGTATGGGAGGAGAGCTGAGAAGGAAGGAGCTAGCCGCCAAGGCCGAAGATATTTAAGCAAGTGTGGGTCCCTAAGAAGACCCAACCTATCCATCAAGGAGAACTTGTCTGCTATAACTCTGAGTCTGCTAAGGCAAGGAAGAAGAATGAGAGGGGCTTAGCCCCGAGAAGAGAAGAAATGACTGTTAATCCTCCACGCCGTGCTTTCTTCAGGGCCTGCGCACGATAAGCCAACATCCCTACAATAGGGAGAAGATTCAAGCAACCCGCTGGGAGGTCCCAGCTAACTTATATCCCTCTGGTAGGAGGTCGACAGTTGTCCCTAGTCCTCCACCAAGGACGGGGTCAAGAAGAAATGACCAATATGGTCAGGAGTTACTTCAGGGGTCTAGGCAACCCCTCGTTAGGACAACAACGACTGCTCCAAGCAGCCATAGTCGAAGAGGAAAACTGCCTGCCAATGGCAGTTGAGGAAGAAGAAGAAAGAGGAATGACCTCATCTATCGATGACAATGGGTATGAAGACGGCCCAGATTACAAGGCCGATGATAATGGGTGTGAAGATGGCCCAGATTACAAGGCCGATGAAGCCCTTCCTCAGCAGGAGGAGAAAAGAAGAATCTGTGTTTGAAAGACTAACTTTCCCTAGCCAAACAAAAAGGAAGGTCTATAGATAGAGGAAAAGGATGCATGTCTTTGCCTGCAACATGGCCGAAGTGGCCAGCAAATACGGGAGTATACCTGAGGAGCCCCAGGAGCTGGTCCGATTAGCTAAAAGGCTAGGACCGAATACCAGAAGAACCGAAGCCGTGAGGGAAATGCTGAGAGCGGCAAAGGGAAAACAAGTACTCACTGAGGGGTCACTACATTAAGTAACAACTAAGAAGATGAGGTGCTCCAAACCACCTCGCCTGAAGGTGCTTCATGAAAGACAGTTGAAGGCATCCCCAATACAGCAAGCATGGATCTGTCAGTATTGATGCTGCTACAAAAATATCAACAGGAGATAGAATTCCTGAAGAAGCAACTCCATGAGAAGGTAGAACAAACCTCAGCATCCAAGTAGTCTGAGATGCAAGCCGAATCGTCACGAGGTGGTGTCAACCCGTGCGATTTTCCACCATTATACACTCTGCCCCAGCTAGCAAAGCATAGTCAGGCAGCTACCCAACATCGTGCACCCCAACCGCTGCCACCACCAATGCTGCCTCAAGTGCACCAGGCACCTTCATTGCGACATCCGCCATCGCAGGCGACTGCCCTAGTCACTCCATATCTGCAACCAACACCTTTCTACCTCGAGCCGGTTGACCCAACCACTATGAACAAGTTGATGGTGGAAAGAATGATCGAACTGAAGCTTGCCGAACGGAGTGAAGGTGATTACGTTACATTTGATGCTTATCGGGTGCGATACCCACCGCATCATGCAGCCAAGCAGCTCCATCCAGGGATCAGTAAGCCGCCAAAATTTGACAAATTCAATGGGCAGAGGTCCCCGAAAGAACATATTGCATACTACATGGCCGTCATGGGTGATCTAGCTACAGACGAGTCTATTTGCTAAAATTCTTAGGATCCTCATTAACTGGGCTTGCGTTTGAATGTTGGAACCCTGGTTTTGATAATGACAATCTATGAATCATGTTGAGACTGAAATGTATAAATACTTCAATCAAATCTATTTGCGTTTGTCTAAGTATGTGTGACATATAAGGTCAGTGCATGTTACTGTTCATTCATGTAGGTCGGTGCATAGTTTGAACATTTTGCATATAAGGTCAGTGCACGTCTCTGTTTATGCATACATGAAGGTCAGTGCATGTTACTGTTCATTCATGTAGGTCGGTGCATGTTTTGAACATTTTGCATATAAGGTCAGTGCACGTTCCAGTTCATGTTGGACCAAGGTCGGTGCACATCTACCTTAGTCTTACTAAGGTCGGTGCATAGTTTGTATGTCTGCATATAAGGTCAGTGCATATTTACTCATGATGCATATACACGGTCGGTGCAAGTTTTTGTTCCATGCATATACACGGTCGATGCATGTTTTTATATCATGCATATTGAAGAACAAGGTCGGTGCATCTTTCTCTGCCTTGTTCATATTTAAGTCTGTGCACATTTGCCTTGTGCATGTAAAGGTCGGTGCAGGTTTTGTCTTGCGTACATAAAGGTCGGTGCAGATTTTACCTTGTGCTAAACAAGGTCAGTGCACATTCTTCATTGTGCAAAACAAGGTCGGTGCGCATCCTTCATTAGACAAAACAAGGTCAGTGCACATCCTTCATTAGGCAGAACAAGGTCAGTGCACATTCTATCTATATGCATACAAGTCAGTGCATCCTTTGCCTTGTGCAAAATGAGGTCCGTGCATGTTTCGAATTTAGCACATATACGTCCGTGCATATTTTGGCATACAACACATATAGGTCGGTGCATGCTTTGTAATGTGCACTTCTTTACTTGACAGCACTCAAGTCAGTGTAGGCTTTCAAGTCGGTACATGTGCCTGATCAAGGCTATTCCACATTCGGTCTCACGTATACTATGTCCGAGCATATGTTTCTATCTTAGCTTTACCTAAGTATGAATTCTGATCTGTCAGCTATTTGACTAATTGCCTTTTATTCTAATTGGTAGGATTAATGCAAGACCAGGTCTCTGAGATCAGAAGAACTTTAAGTGAGGCACGTGTTCCAAGACTCTATAATTGAAGCACGTGATCCAAGGCATCTTGCTCTCCAAGAATTATTAGCCACGCGTCCTTCTCTCACCAACTAGATCTGACACGTGGACTCCAAGCAGCGCTCTTCTATCAGATACTTCTGGGTGGGAAACGTGATTGCCACGCGTCCCTTTTTCACGAGCTTTATATAGAAGACCCGGTCGCGCTTTCGATGATGATGGAATTCTGAAGAGAAAAAGAGTGAGAGCCAGTTCTGAGAAGAAACAAAGTACCGTATGTCTGAGAGAGAAAAGTGAGACGGTAAGAGAAAGAGAAGAAGAAGAAGAAGAAGAAGAAGAAGAAGAGGGAGACCGTGAGATCAAAAGAAGAGATTGGAGATTCTGAAGACTTGTTCGATTGGCCCTTGGATCAGATCCAAGCCAGTTTGCTCCTGCGAGAGCTTTATCTTCTGGTTTTCATTTCCAGCTCCGGTGCTGAGATTTATCTTTTATTTTCTTTATTTCTAATTTCTTCAAGCTGTGAGTCAGCGGAGCTAAGCTGTAATGCTCAGCAGGCGAGGTGGATACCTTGGACAGCAAGCTGTGAGGCTCAGCGGTATGTACGCAAGCTGTGGTGCGCATCGGACGCAACTTGTTAGGCAGCAGTAAGCCACACTCAGATCTGAGTGTGGGGTGGACGTAGGTGAAAATCGAACCACCTAAAATCCATGTGTTCCTTGTGTGTTTGCATGCCTACTCTGCTCTGCGCTTAGATGACTGTTTAGGACTGCAATTAATATCAACTCCTTCTAGTCATCTAATTTTTGCTATCACTTTAAGTTGACTGTAGAACTCTCATCGCAATCAGTGCGTCACTAATTTCAGTCTTTGCTTGCAGAAATCATTCGCACACCGTCTGTTTGATTGTTTGCCAGAGAAAATTTTTTAATTCCGCGAGTAATTTTTAAGGGATTCATTCACCCCCCCCTCTGAATCTTTATATTGCACCATTGTCATCCCAACAATTGGCATCAGAGCGGGTTTCTGTGTCCTTTGATCCAACGATCTACAGATCAGATCCTGTATCTTTGGTGCATCTTCTGTGTCCTTGTCTTTGCCTTAAATATGTTTCTATGGCCAATCCACCGAGGTTTGACGGTTCTGGTTTTTATAATTGGCTAGGGAAGTTCAGAGATTATGTAATCTCTGAAGACTCAATTTGTGGATTCTTATAGCACATAGTCCATATGATCTTCCAGAAGATCAATCTACATGGACTGTTGTTGATAGATTTAAGATGCTGAAAATGTGGAAGCCCTGAATCTAGTGAAGAAGGCAATTGATGCTGATGAGTTTCTTTATGTTTCTGAGTGCAGGAGCGCTAAAGAAATTTTAGACAGGTTGAAGGTCAGAACTGATATGCAAGATGACGCATGTCTTATGGTCAGAGATCACAACAGTGATCTACTGGATGAGTCTTCATCACAGGTAAGTTCTGGCTCTGACGAAATCACCTTTGAAGAATTGATGACTCTTTATAATGGTTTGTTAGATAAGTACAAAAATGTCAAATCTGAAAAGAAAAAAATGAGAAAAATCATGTCAACTGAAATAAAGTCATTGAAGCATGAAAGTGATGAATTGAAGGTTCAAATTAAAAAGGTTGAAAATTCATGTGATAGATGTGTGTCTGCAAAAAATGTGAATAACGATCTTCAATCTAAATTGAAATTGCAGGAAGAATTAATTGCTTCTCTTAAAGAAGAAAACAAAAATCTGTTAGATGAGAATCTTGAATCTGAACAAAGAGAGGAGAAATTGATTGAAAGACTGGACTCAATATCCAGTAATAAAAAACATGATGAAGAAATTGAGAAGTTGGTAAAGGAAAATGAAAACCTCAAGGATCAGAACAAAAAGCTCATGGTTTTGAACATTGTCATGTCAGAAAAATGGTTGGCTATTGAAAAAGGAAAATGCGTCATGAATGAAAATAAAGCTGAAGATGAACATAAATTGAAACATGAGATTAATACACTCAAAAGTTTGAATGATGTGTTACATCAACAAATAATTATCAGTGACTCTGACATTGCCTGTTATGAGGTTGACATTGTATCTCTAAAATTTGAAATCCAAGACCTAAGAAATTCTCTGTCTAAATTTGTTGAGGGAAATGATAACTTAGATAAAATTCTTGGAACTAAAGTGAGTTTCCAGAAAGAGGGACTGGGTTACAATCCAGTCAATAAAAAGAAAATTGAGAATGACCTTCCACTTTCTTTGTGAGCTGCTCTGGAGACCCAAAGACTTCTTCTCAACCAGTCTTTCAGTTTACAGCTCAGAAACCTGAAAATTCAACTAAAAACTTGAAATAGGTTAGAAAACAGAAAAAGAAAGTAAATGAGAATAAAGCTAAAAATGTTTCTGCTAGTGCTGTGAACTTTGTCCATGCTGAAAAGTCTGCTACTTCTAAGAAGTCTGATTCATCAATGCATATTGCTAAAAAATTCCCCACTCATTCACATGCATACAAAAAGAAAGCCTCGTGTCATTATTGTGGTAGGGCAGGTCATGTCATGGATGATTGCCAAGTAATGAAAGATGATGACATAAAAGCTCATGAGAAAAAGAATGTCTCTCAGAATGATAATAAGAAGCAGCAGAAAAATTTCAGAAACATCTAAGGAAGTAATGCAAATAGAAATAAAAGTAGAACTCCATGTTACAACTGTGGTAGATTCGGACACCACATGCATGATTGTTATTTCCTGTTTCATAATGATCAATTAACTTACAAGTTCCATGCTCAAAACAATCATGCACAAAATTATCATGCTAGGAAACATGATGTTCAAAACATGGAATGTTTTAATTGTGGAAAGTTTGGGCATGTAGCATCTCAATGCTGGTCACTAAAGAAAAATCTTCATGCTAATCATGCTTAGCCTTATGCAATTAGAAACAATCATGGCAAAAATAATTTCATGCATAGATATCCAATATGCTATAACTATGGAAAATCTGGTCATACCAGATTTGAATGTTATTGGATGAAACCTGATCCATTTACTGCCATGAATAATTGGAGTACACCTGCTAGAGGTGTTACTCATCTGACAGAACCCAAGAGTTCTTGGGTTCCAAGATATGCAAGCTAATTTTGTCTTGCAGGTGTACTGTGCCTTGATGAATGAAATAAAAGGGGTTGAATAAAAATTCAAGGCACATAAAGGTCAGTTAAACCCCATTCTTACTTAGTCCTGTTTTGCTTATCTTATGGTTTGAGTAATTCTTCTTTGAGTTCATGCAAGATTGATCAGTATAATTTTTGTTGCTGATTGAATACTATCTCATCAATTAATGTCATTGATTGATGTTAAATGAATGTTGAATACCTGATCATCTGCCACATGCATAACTCACATAAGAATTTTTCATGCTATAATTAATTATTCATGATCATGAGTAGATACACAGGTCTGCATGACTCTGTGGTATATCAAATGGAAGTTGGGGGAAGGGCATACTCTTCTGTCTGAAAACCCACGCTATGCGTAGAGCCTAGATCTCCACTTAGTACCAAGAGTCCAAAACATTGCATATAGGATAACTCTGTAATGTGCATTTAATTGCTGCATCTCTGTGTACTTTAAGAAAAATAATTGATGTTTGGACGAAGCCTCTGCACATATTAAGGAGGAGCTAAGCTGTGTTGAGATTGTCTGAATTTTGATTTGGTGCTGGGCTGTCTGAATGTGAGCTGTGCTAGTTGCTGAATTATTGCTTGGATAATGAGCTAAATCTGGTTTATGAGAAAAGAAGTGGACATGGAAACACTGTTTTGACTACAAGCTGAAGGTTGAGGGCTACTGGATTCTATATAGAAAGCTGTTGGTTAGTTTCTAGGATTCTAAGGCTAAGTCTTTGGCTGTATGCAAATTTGTCCTAAGTCTTATCCTTGCACCTGTGTGGCCTTCCTTCTTACCTTCTTGTTTATCTTCACTTTGATCTATCCAAACCCACTATCTTATCTATTCCTCATAATAAGCTCTTAGACTTTGTTATTCAGGGGGAGTAAAGATCTGAAATCTGTCACCTTTACTAAACCTTCAATTGTTAACTACTAAGATTACTCTGAACTAAGATAAAATTGGCTGATCTTTATAGAAATGTGATTTTCTATTTGTGAAGATTAAATCCTATCCTAAATTGTTCATAATTATCTTTGAATACATCTTCAATATATTTTTAAAACAGTCTAAATTGGTTTTGCTCAGAAGATTGTCTAAACATCTGAAAGTCATTAGTAATAAGTCAATCTGGTAGAAAATCTGATGTTTATAGGGTTCTTAAGCCATGTTTTAAGAAAAATTTGTTAAAAGACCAGGGAATACGCCATTTAAATAAACAATGTAAAAGGCAGAGCAATGGCATATCATTTGAGAAACTGACCATCTCTCTCAAAGAAATTCAAAGGTCAAGTCATGATAATAAATGCTATCTCTGCTCGAAATCTGAAGCGTAAAGATAAACTGCACTGAGTAACCAGAGATTCTTGTGTTTGATCAACATGTCTCCTTGAGTAAAAAGGTGTAGTAATATCAGAATGCTCAATCAAATTTATAAAAGTTCAATGGAAAATATGGTTGACTCTGAGCTCTTTTCAGTTAACTAAAACTATTTTTAAGTTCAATATAAAATAGATTTTTCAATCAGTTTTGGCTAATGAAAATGACTAGTAAGATTAATGATCTTTCTGATTGGGCATTACCCTTGATAAAATTGTTTTATCTCCGTTGATTTTGCTTCAAAGGAATAATATATGAAGATTCATACTATAAGATATAATCCCATATGCCGAAAATCACGTAAGTACGTAGAAAGGCAATTTCTTTAAAGTGAAGGGTATTCTGGGTATTAACTATTGAAATTGGTAAAGTCGGTAGTATTTCTTATAAAATACTCAACCCTACTTAAATTGTTTATATCCTCTTCATTCAAGCTGTAGTCCCTTTGATGCGGGACGGACACGGGAGACGACACTATTAGGTGCCACCCTCGGACTCTAGATGAAGACGCGACCAGCAGCACACACCAGGGAGACACTAAGCCCGACACTACGAGCTCCTAGTGGCAAAATGTCGCTAACAGAAGTGGAAGCTCACTCGTCGTCCCAAGCGAGGGAAAGCGCGGACCGTGCGCGGTTAAGGAACCGGCGGAGGTCAAGGGTAGTCTGACTCAACTTTTCGGACTCGGATCGAGTCGCGGGACGGGTCACTCACAGCGGTGACATGGACACACGGGCTAGTACCTACACTCTCGGCAGCGGCAAAAGACCGTATACTAGCTAAGCAAATGAACGCCAAGAAGTTAAGACTTTACCTCCACGCACCCGGCGTGGCGAAGATAACCCCGGCCAATCGCGGACTCCCGGTTAACACAATTTTACAGAAATACAATAATTTGACCCACTCCACGCAGGGAGGTAAAAGGTCACATGCGAGGCCCGGGAATCACGCAAATTGGGTTGACGGGCAGCATCTTGATGTCGCCCGACGGTGCCGAACTCCGCGTTTTCGTGCTTTCCGAACGGCGGGTTCTGCGGGCCCGTGGGGCCCACGGGTGGCGCTGGCCTCCGGATCTGCAGGAGTGGGTCCCACTGTGGTGGGGACCCCTGGTGGCATGCCTCCACGGAAGGCGGTCGGCCGGGAACACCGACCGGTGGCCGAACAACTCCGATCTCCAAGCTTTTGGAATGCTGCCCACGGATTTTTAGTTGCTGTTTTCAGGCGCGCGCTCCGGCGAAAACGGCCGCTGCGATCAATCCCGACGTCGGATCGGGACGCATGAGCTATCGTTGGAAAGCTCTCTTCAAATTCTTCAATATGGACCCAGAGAGATCTGCTGGATCTGGTCGGATCAGAACTTTAATGAATTTACAAGCCCCTGTTGTACAGTAACTGAAACCTCAGATTTGCAGGGTACTTGTCTGAGAACCACCATTGACCGCCTAGTAAACCTCCGATTCAGATCTTGAGCTCTTCTTCAACGTTGTAGGAAATCCAACCACGAAACGGAGAAAAGTTTGGAATTGGATTTGGAGGTGGTGGCGATTTGATATGATTTTTGGAGTGACTGGTGGTCGGATCTGGGAATAGGTGGACAGAACTGTAGATGGGACTGAGAACGGTTTTTAGAAAATATGAAATGGGCGAACCATAAATTTAGAAAAATTGTGGATGCAGGGGTGGATGGAAGGAAACTCATTAAAATTTATGGGACTAAAAAAAATCAAAAGACGGACCTAAGACATGAAACACAGGGCGGATAACAACCTGGACAGAACTTTGGCAGAACTGGAATGAAAGAGGGAACGAAAATCAAAAATTATGAAATGGAATCTGAATGACAAACCAATTTTTTTGGGACATCCTTGACACCTATGGAATCTCCAGTAAAATCCCCAGGTCGATCAGAGCTCTTGGCTGAGTTGGGAATTTCTTGGAAGTTGCTGTGGTACTGCACGGGCAGAACTCCGATGAAGACGATGGCGGTGCGGTGGCGGCTCGTGGCGGCGGCGGCGGCGACCGGAACTGATAGGGTGGAGTCTCACCACCAGAAGGAAGCCTTCACAACTTCAAGGGGAGAGGGAGGGGTGGCCTAAGCCTTGCTCAAGGGATTTTCTTCCAATTCAAATGCATTAATTCTACTAAAATGGAAAATACAAGCTTAAATAGGTTACATCTCACATCCATCCACAACCATTGGATCTAGGGGATAGGAATGGAGGGTTGGGATGGAGTGTGACACAAACACAACAAAAATATTAAACAAATGGGGAGGGGGGCGCACCTTGACCAAGGGGGGAACATGGTAGGTGGGTTTGGTTGGAAATGTTGACCTTTTGGGTCCCTTGTCCCCCATGTGGACAATTGACTAGTCAAGGCTTCTAGATGTCCACCTTGGATGTTGACCAACCCCACAAGGCTGATATGGACCAATGGGAGGGGGCCTGGGGGTCCCATGGGGCCCAGGGGTCCCATTTTACAAATAAGCCCCTCGTACACTCATAATTGCAAACCGTATAAAATGAAATAAACACACCTTACACACAAATAAAGTCCCAATTAAATATGAAAAATGGGGAGGCTCAAGGCGGAGTCTCCAGGCTGTCTCCGAGCCAGATGGACGCTGAGGTGGCTCGAGTCGTGCTCCGTGTGCGGTACCGGTGGCTCGGCGTGTCACGCCGCTCAACTGCTCGGGTGTCCGCACCACCCTTCCCGCATTCACGATTCCCTCGCTCGTGCCATTCCTCTCCAGACCGTAGGTTTGGCCTCTCCAGTTACTTTCTGTACACGTCTCCTACCCTCTCTACCATTCTTCGTCCTCAATTCTTCATCACTTCCACCATGTCGTCTCCTGTCGCCAAGAGCAAGGGAAAGAGGAAAGTAGCGGAGGAGCAGCAGCCGGAGGATTCTTTGACGGCAAAACCTGCAGAGGTTCAACAAAAGGAGAAAAGGTTGAAGATGGAACATGATCTCGGTATTGTCTTTGTGCTGTCTAAAGAAAAATCTCCCAAAGGAAAAGGGAAGGCAATGGGAACTCCATCCAAGCATCACTCGTCACAGGCTGCGGAAACCACCCATGAAGAATCTGAAGAAGAAGGTATTTCTGCTAGGTCTTCAGTGCAAGCTGAGTTAGTTCTGGAAGCTGGCAAGATAATGTTTCCACGGTATGTGGACTTCAACGACCAGGCAATGGTTTCAAAATTTCTTGAACTATTGGAGTTATTTAGCTTTCAAAAATGGAGAAAATTTCTGAGTAAACACAGGGTTTATTACCCTAGACTAGTTACAGAGTTCTACAATAATCTAAATTTTGATTCAGTTCAGTCCAAGATTTGGACTACTGTCAAGGGGATAAAGATTGAAATATCTAGGCATTTTCTTCATAAAATCTTTAGAATTCCAGAAGATGGGGAAGTAGAAGGAATTTTTGAATACAATCAACATGAGGCCTACTCCCTTATCACAGGGTTGCCTAGTAATCCCAAAGACAAAAAGCAGGCAAAACTGACTCAGTTTAATGCAAACAAGTTCTTTCCATTAAAGAGGTTATTTCACCACATTCTCACAACAATAATAACCCCTCAAATTGGAGGAAGAGGAAGGGTAACTGAGTCTCAGAGGTTTATACTGTTTTGTCTGTTGAAAAAGATCAAGGTATGTTTGCGAGACATAATGATTCAGATTATGGGCACATGCAGAGAGTCTAGGAGAAGCTTACCTTATGCAGCCCATTTGACTGCTCTGTTTAAGAAAGTCCATATTTCTCTAGAGAATGAGACCTCTAAGGAGATCCCCAAAGTGAATGTCTATAATATGGACTTTATATCTAAATACATGAAGTTGAAGCCATCTTCGGCCAGTCAACTAAAGGAACAAGCAGAAAAGGAGGTCCCATCAGTGCAAAAGGATCAGCTTCAAGCTGAACATGAGACAGAACAACATCAGCAGTAGCAAGTTGAACAAGCTGAGCAGGAGCAACATCCACCTACTATTGAGATGGAAGAGTCAATACAACATGAACAACAGCCCACAGATGTGCACGATGTCATTACTGAACAGATTGTTGAGCAACAAGAAAATATAAATCAAGTTTCTGCAGAGCTGCAAATCAGAGATTTACAGCTGGAGCAAGAAGTTCATGAGCTGAACTTGACTGATGAGCAACTAATGCAACAGTTGGATCAGCATATTGATGAGCTCTTCGATCATTTTGGACACCAGCCTCAGCACCAAGTAGTAGTAGAGCAGCCTGAACAGAGAGTTGAACAGCAAAGAGAGAGAGAGATCTACAGGAAGAGCAAAGGGTGGAAGAGGTTCAGGAAGAGCAATCCCAGGAAGCCCAAGAAGCTGAGATAGTAGCTGAACAATAACAATCTCTAGGTCCTACTCATGTCTATGGACCTTATCATGGGCCAATTACTGCTTTTGGAATACAACCTCCCTTGTCTCCTGAAGAACCATTCATCCCACCAAAATTTCAACCTTCTAGTTCAAGTGGATATGACTCAGGACCACATATTATAGAAATGTTTACCACATTGGTAAACCTCATCATGAATCAAGGAAGAACAATGAATGCACAATTCATGCACTTACATTCAGCTATTCAGAGACTTGATGCCAGAATGCTACATGTGGAACAGACTATAGACAGTCAGTGGATAAAGTTTGTATATGATAAGCACTAGTCTGATATGAAATTGCATGGTGTTTTGAACTCCTTACTGGTAGTATGTCAGAAGGCAGGAGAAATTTTGGGTAAAATGCAAAGCACTTAGACTACATCTTATGTAAAACTTACTCAGACTCTTGTCCACACTTATGATATCAAAATAGAGCTAGAACATGTAAAACTTCAGGTGAACTTGCTCAGAGAAGAACAACAGGCTCTAAATCGGAGAATTGATACTATATGTGGTGAAGTACATGGAAGTGTTATACAACTTGGAAACACCTATGAGAAACTGAATGAAGTTCATGCACAACTTCAGATGTTAGCTAAAAGTTTTAAAAATGTTGTCACCGAACAGGCCACTAGTTCTCTACATTTATGGCTGATATTCACAACCAGCAAACTTCCCAAATAGAACACATGTGCAGCATGATGCAGAACTGGTTTGTAGACATGACATCTAATGCCAAAGAGCATAATGCCCTAGTTAAGGAAAATGACCAGAAAGTGATGGCCAAATTTGCAGCCCTCGGAACTAAAGTAGACATAATACCTTTTCCCCGGGCAATACCTCTGAGAGGCAGTTCTAGCAGCACACCACCCAGAAGGAGGGGGAGCTCAAGAGGTGACAGCTCCAACAGAACTTGTCCTGTAGATATCTAAAAGATCACTCCACTTATTTTTTTTGATAATGCCAAAGGGGGAGAATCTTGATGGTCATGGTCATGTATGACGGTACTTGGTAAAATTTTCATACAGATTTTTCATACAGTTCTTGGTCTGTGGTGGGGGAGATGCTGATGGTCTTTTGTAAGATGCTGATGGTCCTTTGATTGACTATTCTTGGTTTAGAAGAGAGTTTTGAATGAGAATGTCAAATTTCTAAATTTCTGTGTCTAAAGCTCTTGTGTGATGAGATACTCAATCAAACATCAGTTTGCATTTTCTTATTGTACATAGAAATGTTAGTATTGCATATTTGTTTTGAATGGTCTTGCCATAGATGTCAATCTATAAATTCTGGATTGAATAAAATAAAAATAATGACTTGCTTGTTAATTTCATCTTTTA
This sequence comes from Amorphophallus konjac, assembly GCA_022559845.1. Classification (NCBI taxonomy): domain Eukaryota; kingdom Viridiplantae; phylum Streptophyta; class Magnoliopsida; order Alismatales; family Araceae; genus Amorphophallus; species Amorphophallus konjac. Next base: position 122,172,105 of record CM040126.1, on the reverse strand, counting down.
GAATCATACATGACTCATAGTTGTCATCATCAAAAAGGGGGAGATTGTTGGAACCCTGATTTTGATAATGACAATCTATGAATCATGTTGAGACTGAAATGTATAAATACTTTAATCAAATCTGTTTGAGTTTGTCTACGTATGTGTGACTGTTATACGCGCACGGGGAGTCACTTGTCATTTTGTCCTCGCGGCGGGGGCGTACACTCGCCTTTTATAGAAGGCCGAGATAGGTTGACTGGCACGTGGGGATTCCGGGGTATTGAGAAGAAGGCAGAGAGAACGATATCAACGCAATGGAAGGGATGGCGTATATATGGTTCATCATTCTGGGAGACTGGGATAGGGATGGCTGGGTGGAATGCGGGCGTGCCAGTCGATTTCTCGACAATCACCTATGGAACCAAGGATTGACCGGGGAAGCGTCGCTAGGACGTGGCACGTGGCTCGAGAGGTCGGGCGACACGTGGATAGAAGGGGTTCCACGGATGTGAGTGCGCAGGCGATTATGGGGATTCCTGTACTGGACGTCTTTCCCCATCGGTCACAAGCAACCGGTGTTTATTTTACATCGGATTGAATCCGAATACCTTTGTTTCTATAGCCAAAGAGAGAGTTAGGGACCCTGGGAGCCGTGACGTCGGGAGGGCTTAGTCCGTGCAACAGTGACATGGCAACAACAACATGACAGGGATAACTGGGGGCAGAGAGACTGGTTCCGACGAGGAGGGGGACCCGCTCCCTGACTGGATTACATGACTTATATGCCATGAAAGGCATTTATATGGGGGCATGAGAGCCCGATTACAATTGCTTGCAAGCCACGGGACAATTCCATCGTTTATGACGGTCCCCGGGTCATTGCGTTATTGTGCGGGTATTTTCGCATTTGTACGTGGCATCCGTCAAAGGACCTGTGACTCAGTAGGATGGCGCCCGAGGGGCATCACAATGTATTCCCGACATGAGACAGTGTTGAGGTCAGGGTAGCAGGGGTGTCGTAGGCACCATTGTGCGGGGGAAGTTGAGTGGTCGGGTGCTACGGGCCCCGATATGACTGGAGTAGCTGGCAGTCAGGTGTCGGGGGCACCGTTGTGACTGGAGTTGTTGGCAGTCGGGTGTCGGGGGCACCGTTGTGACTGGAGTTGTTGAGTGATCAGGTGTCGCGGGCCCCGATGTGACTGGAGTAGCTGGTAGTCGGGTGCCGGGGGCACCGTTGTGACTGTAGTTGTTGGCAGTCGGGTGCCGGGGGCACCGTTGTGACTGGAGTTGTTGGAAGTCGGGTGCCGGGGGCACCGTTGTGACTGGAGTTGTTGAGTGATCTGGTGTCGTGGGCCCCGATGTGACTGGAGTAGCTGGCAGTCAGGTGCCGGGGGCACCGTTATGACTGGAGTTGTTGAGTGATCGGGTGTCGCCGGCCCCGATGTGACTGGAGTAGCTGGCAGTCGGGTGCCGGGGGCACCGTTGTGACTGAAGTTGTTGAGTGGTCGGGCGCTGCAGGCCCCGATGTGGTTGGAGTAGCTGGCAATCGGGTGCTGGGGGCACCGTTGTGACTGAGGAGGCGGGCGCCTGGAGACCTCGATGGTCGTGCTCAGGGCCCGGTGTGACTGGCAGTCGGTTGTCGGAGGCACCGTTGTGACTGAAGTAACTGGGCGCCGTGAAGAGGATGAGACCCGAGTACAGGTGCATGCGTTCAACTGGTTTCATGCTGTATGAGAGCCGCGTGGGCTTTACAAAGGGGCCGAGGAGGCCGAAGTACAATGGGCGTAAGCCGCGAGACAATTCTGACACGTGGGTCGGTCCCCGGGTCAATGCGAGATAAGGCGGATGTCCGCGTGTTTTACAGAGGCTCCTTATGAGGAGATCGAGACATGCCTGACTACCCAGGTGGCAGGGGCGATCATGGACTGGCGCTTGACGGAGGTCGAACGTGGCTCAAGGTGAGCAGTCGGGTCCGGGCCTCGGAAGGCGAGTGTCGTCAGGCTGGGGAGTCGAGGTCGGCCCCGGGAATATTACTCCCGGGCCATGGTCCGAATAACTTGAGTCATCAGTCAGAGCGGTCGACGGTCAGCTTGAGGCGAGCAGTGGGCATGCGGTTCCATGTCGAAAGCAGGTGTGGCATCATTGCGTATGCGTAGCCATCGTGGGTTGTCATATGCGGGCGGACCCAAGATACGGTTGTATTCGCCATTGTCATAACGCCTCATGTACGGCGGGGATGGACTTGTGTGCGATGGCTAGACGCCGCGTGAGGGGAGTACGTGAGACATACCCTCGGCGTGTACAAGCCGATCAACAAGCCAACCACGCGCGCACTTAGCTCCTCGCGTTCTCGACCCTTGCCGAAGGCCTCGGGAGTCCGAGGGTGCGGCAGTTAGGTCGGAGGGTGTTGCATGTCATTCCTTCATTCCCTTCTTCCTCCCTCATTCAGCTCCCTAGGGGGGGGGGCTTTTATAGTGGAAGGTGAAGGGGTGGAAGGGGTTTAGGCGGACCAAGTTTGGGGCCCAACTTGGTCCGGGTAAACCCTTGAAAATACTTTTCTTTTTTTTGTGTTACGGGGTGGGGGAGGGGGGGTTTAGGTGGACCAGCCTAAGGGGCTGGTCTAGTCCGCCTAAACCCCTCTCCGAGGGGGGGTTTACGCGGACCAGACCCAAGGGTGGATCTGGTCCGCCTAAACCCCTCCCCGGAGGGGTTTACGCGGAGGAAAAAATGTTTTTTTTTATTTTCTGTGGGGTTAGGCGGACCAGCTTTAGGGGTGAGGCTGGTCCGCCTAAACCCCTCCCTAGGGGGGTTTACGCGGGATAGGTTGAGGGCTGAGGCTGGTTCGGGTAAACCCCCTCCCCATGGGGGTTTACGCGGGCTAGGTTGAGGGGTGAGGCTGGTCCGGGTAAACCCCCTCTTCATGGGGGGGGGGGGTTTAGGTGGACTAGCTCTGGGGATGGTCCGGGTAAACCCCCTCCCATAGGGGGGTTTACGCGGGCTAGGTTGAGGGGTGAGGCTGGTCCGGGTAAACCCCCTCCCCATGGGGGGTTTAGGCGGACCAGCTTTGGGGGTGAGGCTGGTCCGGGTAAACCCCCTCCCCATGGGGTTTAGGCGGGTTTGACTGGGGGGTTTACCTGGGTTTGACCGCAGGTTTGATTGGGGCTTGACTAGTGGTTGATTGAGGGTTTGACTGGGGGTTGACTGGGGGTTGACTGGGGTTTGATCGAAGGTTGACTGGGGGGTTGACTGGGGTTTGACCAAAGTTTGACTGGGGGTTTGACTGAGGGTTTGACTGGGGTTTGACTGAGGGTTTAACTGGGGGTTTGACCAGCTATAAACAGGTCGATCCGCGTGCGAGGCCGCACGATGGTGGTGCATGGCACGGTGGGTTACTGGGAGTCCTAAGTCGAGCTCCGACTCGCTGTAGAGTGGCTGGAGTGTACGCGGCCACCCGGTGCTCGGGGAAATTCCCGACACACGTGTGTGGGCCGTATACGGTTGCTGTGAGCTCCTGAAGCTTGTGGTTGGCCCAGATGGGTCTTCCTTTGACTTCAGGGACCCTGGCCTCGTTGCTGGGTGCCACATGGCGTGGCTTGTAGTCAAGGCGCCCCCGGGTCGGCTCGGGTAGTTGTGTTGAACGCGGATAAACCCGCAAACTGAGTGATCGGGGGTGGGCCTGATCAGTTGTTGATGTTGCCATGGGTCACGGCTAGCTGGTTGGGACGCTTGGTTGGGCTCGGTGACTGGGGCGTCGACATGATGGTGCTGTTTGTCTGGTGGTCTGGGTGACCCTCGCTCCTTGGCAAAGAATCGTATGATGCGGCAGGCTATTCCGAGTCCCAAGTTAACCCAGTTGTTGAGGCGTCGGTGGTGTAATACCGTATGCAGGGTGTCTTGGGGTAAACCCCGAATCTTCACAGAGTGCCGTATGGTTCGGCAGGTTGTCCTGAATCTCGAAACTGACCCGGTTGTCAAGAAACTGGCTGGCATAGTGCCATTTGCTCGGGGCTGATCCCCGGTTGTTATGTTACGCCGCTTGACCTGGCGAAGTGTCTCGATTTCTGAGCTCAACTTGACTGGTAGAGCAGCTTTGGCGATATGCCATTTTGCTCTATTTAGGGAGTATTTCCCTATTCTTAATCCTTAATTAATTAGAGGAAATAAGCATGTGCCAACAAATGCCACCCGCGGGGCGTGCGTCGGAGGCAAAGATGACGGCGTATGGCCCGTGTGCCTTTTTAGGCTTGATTTCTCCCGACCTTATTAGCGTGTGGGAGTTACTTGTTCTGAGGGTTGACGCTCCCGTAGCGATCTTTCATGCGACGGTGGTACGACTACAGAAGACTGTTGAACTTGGGAGGTTATAGAGGTAGATTTCAGAGAGATCTGAGTGGCTTGATACACGCGTGGTGCTTGAAGTTGTAGCCCGTTATCTGTGACTTGGGAATTCTATTCCCGTTGGTCTCGTGCGTTGGGCTTGTGGCAGCGGTGTGCAGGGCCCGTCTCGCGGGAGTAATCTGGTCTGGACGCCAAACTCTCCATACAGATGGTCACTTCAGCAGTTGATGGTGTGATCGGGATGGATGCCAATGCCGATGGCGTAAAGAGGCTGGGGGAGCCCGACATGACAATGCTTATGGCTTTGTTGCCTATGTCTAGGGACTACCTTGCGCAGCGGGCTTTGTGGATTTTCTGAGGAGAAGCGGCTCGGTGGAAAGGACCCTCCCCCATTAGAAATCTGAGACAAGGGAGGCCAGGACTGTTGAGCCCATACCACCTCGTAGGGGGGCTGGCGAGCAATGGGAGACCACTTGTGGCTCCGCTTTCATTATCTAATGTTGCACTGGCGGGAGCCATGTCTTGCCCCCAGAGGTGGACTTGTGGACTGAGATTTATGTTTTCTCAGGTTTTCCACCTTGTCTAAGTCAAGGAGTGCCTTGAGTATTTTTCACTCCTTAGCCTGTTCCCTTTTAACCGTGACCATAGCCGACGATGCTGCATGAGGGGGTTTGAGACTTCCCTATCTTGGGAATTGGAGGGCCGCCTATCCCTCAGCTTCTAGGATTGTTGGTTGGCGACGAGATGACCACCGCCCTGACCGGGGCTTTGTGGTGAAGCCTATGATCGGTCGCTAGTAGCCTACCACTGCTGTGGTGGTTTACTTTTTTGTGGGGTGCTGGCATTGTTCGTTGACTGCCCATGGGGGTGCATTAGCCAAGCTCGGCACTGACCGCCATATGGGACAGGCTGGCCACACCTTTGAAGCATTGTAGCTGGAGTTGTGTTGTAGGGCTCTCGCAAATCGCCAAGTTATGGTGCTGGAGGCCTGACTGGGATTATATCTGGTGGGTCAGGGGCTACAGGGGGAACTGGGATCATAATAGGGCTTCAAAGTTGAGAGATTCCAGCTCCTGCCCGAGCCGCCATTGCACAGCCAGAGTGGTAGGGACCAGTCGGTTAGCTGGTGGTGTCAGGGAATCAGGAGAGGCCGAAGTAACAGGGGGATGGATGACATTAATTGAGATGTGGGCAGTTGCGGAGCAGCCACGTGGACCACACCCAAGGAGTAGGGTGATCCGACGACTGGGGCGAAGCTACCGAAGATAATCGGCGCCGTAGGTGTGTTGGTCTGATGCTGCTGGAGGCAAGATTTGGCGAGACATGTCAGCCTGGTGTTGCTGGGAATCAGCCTCGACAAGATATCTTGGCTTGTTGTTGTTGGAGACCTGCCCCGGGGAAGCATGCCGGCCTAGGGTTGCTATAGACCCGCCTCGGCAAGGCATCTTGATCTGAAATTGCTGGAGACCTACCCCGGCGAGGCGTCTTGGTCTGAAGTTGCTGGAGACCTGCCTCGGCGAGACAGCTTGGTCTGAAGTTGTTGGAGACCTACCTCGGCGAGGCATCTTGGTTTGAGGTAGTTGGAGACCTACCTCGGTGAGGCGTCTTGGTCTGAAGTTGCTAGAGACCTGCCTCGGCGAGGCGTCTTGGTCTGAAGTTGCTGGAGACCAGCCTTGGTGAGGCATCTTGGTCTGAGGTTGTTGAAGACCTGCCTCGGTGAGGCATCCGGGTCTGAAGTTGTTGAAGACCTTCCTCGGCAAGGTGTCTTGGTCTGAAGTTGCTGGATTTGCCCTCAGAGAGGGGTGTTAACTTGGAATCGTATTCGGCCGATCATCGCGGGGTATGGCCAAATGTTGATGCTGTCGGCTAACCGTCATGGTGAAATAGCCGAAGTCGAGGTCGTCCGACCCTTTAAAAAGTACAATGACCACAAATGATGTTAGACACATAATCATCATAATATGGTGGATGGTACCTGTTAATGTGCTGGTTGACCGCCGAGGTGTATCGACTAGGAAGTGCACTCGGCTGATTGTTGAGGTATATTGACTGGGAGCCATGATTAGCTGATCACTGAGGTATGTTGACTGGGAGCCTCGATCGGCCAGTCGCTGAGGTATGTTGACTAGAAGCCTCGATCGGCTGATTACTGAGGTGCTACCGAAGGTGTTGTTACTGGCTGACCATTGAGGTGTGATGGTCGGAGCGTGGTAGACTGACCCTTGGCGGTGTGTTGGTCTGGAGCTGTTGTAGACTGGCATTCGAGGCGTGCTAGTCTGTGAGGTGTCTGGATTTGTTCATGTGGTTGTTGTTGCTGATCAGCCTATGAGGTGTAGTGGCCTGTTGCCAAAGACTGGGAACTGGATACTGGAGGTCTGCTTGAGTAAGGTGTATTGGCCTGTTGTTGGCCGTTAGAAGTTAGAGGCTAAAAACCTGGATACTTAGACTAGAGACCAGCCTGGCTAAGGCATGCTGGTCTACTGATGGAAATTGGAGGTCAGAGGCTGGAGACTGGAAGGTAAGGATTGGATCCTAGGACTGGAGATTGTGATCTAGATACGGGAGTGATGCGGGACAGACACGCGACCTGGGACTCTAGCTCGCGATCACCCCTAAGTGAGGGAAGATGTGGGATCGTGCGCAGTTAAGAAACCGGCAGTGAGTCTCGGGTATCGGCTTTCCGCGTGTACACGGATCGAGCCACTGGACGGGTCACTCACTCTCTCTCGCAGCGGTGATAAAAAATAGATATCAAGCTAGGAACCTACACTCGCAGCGGCATATACGAATGAATACGAACTAAGTAAAATGTGATAAAGAGTGGGGGCGAGTTTACCTCCACGCTCCGGGCGTGGGGAGGGTAACTCCCGGTACAATGGTAAAAACTTAGTCACAATAGTGAATTTTATTGCCCACTCCACGCAGGGAGGTAAAGGGCTACAAGTGGGCCCGGGAGGACCGTTCCTGGGTTGACGGGCAGCAATCTGGAGGTGCGTTCGGAGCAAACTCGACCTGCTGGTCCGACTCGGTACTGTGCCGACTCGATTCTGACTCACTGGACAACAAGCCTTGACCTTCAAAGGAACATCGCCTTCTGAGATCTTCTGGAGGCGCTGCTTGGGTGGAACGTGGGTAGGACGTCCCTGGTCGACTCCCTGAAGCGGCGGTTCCAGAAGTTGACTTTTGGTATTTTTGCACGAATTATCCACAAACTGATTTTTTTGATCTGCACAGGGAATAGAATTGCGCACCTCAGCAACAAGAATAAATTCTCTCAGATCCGGAATCAGATCGAGGCAAGACTGGTGGGGTTGGAAAGAGGACTCCCAGCTCTACCACATATAAGTTTTGTGGGTCAATCCAACGAAGGGATGTGAAATGGGAGGCTTTGCGAGAATGAGTTTTTTCTATGGATCTGTTGACAGACACTCAGGACAGAAGGGGATCTGCCTGAGACTAACCTTTGACCGAGGGGTAAATGATTTTTACAGGGACTAAAAAAAATATGGGAGGTAGGGGGGAACGTGAGGAACACTAAGGAATTTTTGTGGAATTTTTAAAAATTTTGAAGGGGTTTGGCAAAATACGAATAGGTACACTGTCCTGTAGATCTGCAAAATGGCCGATTACTGAGGGGAAGAACAAAAATGTGGGAAAATATCAAACTAAGGCCAAATAGCACAAAATTTGAATTGGAGATTAGGAGAGACAGGGAGAACAAACCCTCAAAATTAAGGCTTGAACAAACAACAATAAAAAAAGATAAAATTTCGGAGATGGAGGTTCTGTCCTTATTTGGACATAACTCCGGCGATGGTGGCGCGATGGCGGCACGAACGGAAGGCGGCGGCCGGAAGTCGCATCCAGCAGAGGTTGGAGATCTTAGAGTTACACCAAGATGAGGGCTTCACACCCTGGATTGGGCAGTAATCACTGCTGCAAGTGGGAGAGGAGAGACACAAGGGGTGCCCTTGGGCTTGCTCTTGGCAAAAATACTTAATTCTTCATTAATATCTCTAATGACACTATACATAGGCTTATATAGAGAATGGCAAGGGGTGGGGAGATGAGAATTTCGTGGGAGAGAGGAGATTTTCTTCCCCATGTGGTCAAATGACCAAATTAAATAAAAAATATAACATGGGATAAACTATATTATAAGGGAGAAGCATCTTGGACTTTGCTTGATCCAATTTTAATTTTCTTCCAACTTGTCCCCTTGAATGGTCAAGCATCTAGATGCCCACCTTGGACCTTTGACCAGTCCCACATGGGACCCTAAGGCTTAGGTGGACCAATGGGGAAAGAGATGGGGGCCCCTTGCTGGTCCTACTAGACTTTTACACAAAAACTCAAACAATCCTAAGGAATGACAAATTGGCTTATAAAGCCTTACAATTGCAAACATGCTTTCCCAAGGATATAAATGTAAATAAAAGGACTCAAATGTAAAATAAAAAGTTAGTGCTCGGTGTTGATTCCCATCAATTCTTCCCGGGTGGGAAGAACTCGACCCCGTCGAGTAAGGGGTGCGGCTGCTCGAGTAGCTCCTGCGGATCCGTCACCGAACCTGGAAGCGCGGAGTACGCTCCACTCCAAGTATTCGACACCTGCTCATCCTGTATAGATTCGATATGCACTCTCTGCTGGTGAATGAGGCTAGAGGAGGACACTCCGGGGTGGGGTCACTCTCAAAGGAGGGAGGCGGCTCAAAGACTCACTAGGAATCACCGTTGGGTCCCTTTATGTGACTAGATCCGATATGTTGAGGTAGAGCCGATCCCAAAGTCCGACAAGTCTCGCACTCGAAAGGGATTGACAACGCGAGCGTACAAAAGACCGACTCGACTCGACATATGCATGTACAGACACACGAGACCCTAGACAAACCTATTGTTAGTCCGACCCATACACATGCAAGGGTGGACCTGGACACCCGAATGTGTGCCATGTATACACTAGATGTAACCGGTGGTTGGTAGAATGGGGAAGGCATCCTAAAGTGATCCATTCATGCACGGACGGTCCCTTAGATTTGGAAGGTTTGGGTGGGCCATCTTCTACATCATCCCGATATGTAGGTGTATCGTGAATGGGCTTGGTGGGTGCAGATGGACCGGCCCGTGGAGAAGGGGTGTGATAGTGGACTCCCTCGAGAAGGTGGAGTAAAGGTGGTGGGTCAAGGGGTCCACAAGAGAATGGGTCGAAAGGATCAAAGAAAGTATGACCCCTCGAACTGGGCTCCCACAAGTCTGTTGATTTATTTTAATTAGATTCCTATCCCGCCCCCTTTAAATACATACATGCATAAACATGTGAATCAAAGACAAGGGGGATGAAAGGATGAGAAATACTAACTGTGATCGCCACCAAGGTTCCAACAACGCCAAAGGATGAAGAAGTGTAAAGAACGGCGCCGTGTATCTTGGAAAGAAAACTTGATCGCGCTTGAAACGGGGTGCGGGGAATTTGTGGATTCAAACCTCCTCTCCTTCCAGCCGACTAGATGAAGAGGGCCTCGCGTTGTATTCATGCTCTCCTACAAAACAAAGATGAAACACAAAGGTAAAACCCATTAGAACATGAAGTGCAAAAATCTGCCCAAAGTGATAAAATAGCATGAATAAAAGGGGGAGGACGCACCGGGGGGAGGTTTTTAACCCCTGTGGAAGGGTGGAAAAGATAGGTGGGTGTGTTGTGCATGCATGAGATTTGAAATCACGAGATTTGATTGAGAGAATAGAGAGAAATCATTGATGCAAAACAGAGAAAAACACATACGTAGCAGAAAATGCAGAAAACTGTGATGATTTGTGATTTTGAGGAGACTAGAACTAAGAGTGTAGACCATGAAATCAAGCCCAGAAGGATGCAATGGAAAGCTAATACTTCCCTCTTAAAGATAGGGTCGAAGTTGTGAGTTGGAGTTGCAGCATGGCTTCGCCCCACGTCCGGAAAGAGCCCCCCTTTGCAACTGCGAACTGGGCAGTTTTTAAAAAGTTTTGTAAGAAAGCCTCATCTTCTTATCACGATTCCCAGAGAAAGAGTCCAAGATAGATTGAGTTCTCCAGATCAAACTCGAGATAATACTAAGGAAAAGAGATAGGAACAAACGGGGATCAGTTCGGAGGAGGATTCTAGAAGATATGGCTCTTGGAAAGTAGCCCCGGAGCCTTATCTGCAGAGTTTTACTTGAACTAGGATACTTAAATCCTAATCTTTTGAGCGTAATTCTGAGCAAGATAGCCAATGAAATTTAGAGTTCTTTGGACTGAATTCAAGATAATACCAAGGAGAAACCATAGGAACAAACGGCGCTCAATTCGGAGTAGAATTCAAGAAGTTATGGGCTCTGCAAGGGGGCCACGGCGCACAGAAACGGAGCAGAGTCCATCACGAATTGGACTCTCAGGTGTGTGTAACGGTCTATCGTAGGACCGTCAGAGTTATGTAACGGCCTAGGGTAGGTCCGTCACACTCTGGGGGTCGAACGTGATGATTTCGGATAAGTTTCGGTGTAACGCACCAATACTAGACCGTCACATGTCTCTAACGGTCTAGAGTAGGACCGCCACGCTCTAGGGGTTGAACAGGGTCATTTCGGGCATGTTTCGGTGTGACGGTCTATCGTAGGACCATCACACTTCTCTAACGCACCTATATAGGGCCGTCACACTGATGGAGTAAAAATTCTGGGAAGACTGCGCATGACTTTAGAAATCGAAGCGTATCTCTCAAACGGGGCAGAACTAGTGAAAGTGGTAGAAGAAGAAATTGTAGATAACTGAGAGAGGAACAACTTTCATGAATAAAGAAATTTGAGAAAATGATTGGAAGAGGGAGAAAATGGGGTTAGAACATAGAAGAAAATTCTGGAAAATAGGTGAACAGCATAGCACGCTAAAAAAATGCGAATAGCTCACAATTGGGGCAGAACTAGCCAATGGCGTAGAAGAAGAAATTTTAGATCATTGAAAGATGAATAACTTTGATGAAGACAACTTTTTGAAAAGAGGAATCGAAGGAGATGAAAAAGGACCACTTTCAAGACTGCGCAGTGAGAGAGAGCCGATTACTTGAGGGAAGCCGGCCTAAATAGGCCGTAAGTTGACTTGGAAGTCGGAAGTTGATAAGACAAGCTCCAAGGCTCTAGGAAATCATGATCTCCAAGACTTAAAGGATATGAAATGGTAAGAATGGTCTTGAAATCCATCCGAGAAAGCTCCAAAACAATGGCTAATTCGGGACATCAAAAATGATGAATAAGAGAAATGACACAATTTGTGGGCTAAAACGGGTGTCAACAGATGCCCCTCCTTGATGTTCGTTTTGCAAGGGAACGAGCGAAAGCGATGCGGAGACGAAATGTAAAGGAGATGGAGCGAAAACAATAGCGACGTGAAATGGAGATGAAGCGGAGAGAACTGAAAAGCGGACATCAAGGCAAAAAGACACCCGTCACAACCAACAAGCGATAGGAATTCTCCTGAAAACGCCAAACTAATCACCTGAAATGATTGACAAGGATGAGACATGTCTGGAAAACTAAACTAAAGGAGGAAAAGGAAACACGACCAACCTCATCGGGGACACAATCCACGGACAATGAGGGGATCGGAAAGAACACAACGTAAGAGCTGAAAAGGAGAATACGATTGAGATAAAATCCAGACAGGAATCACGCTGGCCAACCAGACCAAGCGGCAAGATCAGAGAAATCGTTTGAATTCAGAGTGGAATTAAGAATCTCTTATCCAAGAGAACTGAGGTGCAATTAACCATTTACTGAGGAGAAATCCTTGAATAGATCACGAGACATGAATGCTCAAAATGACATGATGCATGCTGGGCTAAAAATAAAGAAATCATTAAAACGAATGCAAAGAAAGATAAAATAGAAAGTACTAAAGGATAATATTGCTAGACCGAGCAAGACGGGGTCAAGAGTCTTCTTGCAACCATGGCGTGCGAGACAGAGTCTATCGTCCCCCACCCGACTCAACCGAGCGGCCTATCCAACGATTAACAGTATACTCCTAGATCATCATCGTTTTTGTTAAAGGGGAACATCAGATTCCAGAACAAACGGGCAACCAGCCGGTCCTTGAGAGGCTATAATAAGGTAGATATCATATAGTAATGCAACAATGAGAAGGGATAGAGAGCCATACCTGACTTACCTATGCAGGTGACACGGCATTTTTTAGAATGTTTGATTTCTGCTTTTTATGGATTTTCATCATAAGACAACAACCACATGACATGACATGATGTGAACATGAACGAATATGAACGAGCACGACATGAACATAACATAATAAGAGAAATATGAACAAAACATGACACAACATAACATAACGAAGATGGATAAAACATAACAAACAAACAAATGGCAAGCATACATTCGACTAAAGGCACTATGGGACAAGACAACATGCAAGCGGTGGGATAGCACACGTGGTGGTATAAGGACATGGTGGGGTAAAGACACGATTGGGAAAAGAACATGGGACATAAAGGGATGACTAACAACATGTGCAAGACAACCAACAATACGTGGTGAGGAACAAAATAACATGCGTGGGATAACACGGTGGGACATAGACACGGTGAGACGAGGACACGGTGAGACAAAAGACATAAACAAATATGCCCTTCAATCAAAACCCAAGATCAGCCGAAGTAGAACCGCCAGGTTCATAGTCGTGTGGTAAAGTCCTCTCTTATAGATATAATCATTGCAAACAAAAGCTGAGAAGGATACAAGCTTCAGAACATATCGAGAGATTTGAAGAAGGAAACAGATTAGAAGATGTGGACAGGAGACAGAGCACAAAGATATAGTAAGGAATGCCTGAGTACCTGCAACCTACACACTTAGCAAACCAATTACGTATCTATTCTCAAAATAAAATGTAAAAGATAAATATTTTTAGACTTTTCAATTTTCTTGATTTTTTTAGATTTTGAAAATATTTGATTTTTTTGAACAATATTTCAATTTTTTTTGGATTTTGAACAATATCTCATTTTTTTTGGATTTTTGACAATATCTCATTTTTTTTGGATTTTTTAAAAATATCTCATTTTTTTAGATTTTTGACAATATCTCTTTTTTTGGTATTTTGAAATAGCAATCCGCAACACCCAAAGATAGGCTCGAACTACTGACCAGGGATCGCCGTCCCTCCCCTCTCATTAAAGACTTCCATTGAGTAGGACGTGCATGTGAGGGTGGCTTACCATAACCAACCGCCTCTAAAGAACGGTGCCCCTACTAAGGCCATACCCGAGATATAACCCAGTCTAAGAGGGAGAAGCAGAAGAAAAATTGGAGACAAGCTTTATGCAGGATGGGAGACATCAGGACTTGAATTCCTTCCAGGGCACTACCCCTCAAAGAGTAGGTCTGTTACGCCGGGGCTTTGTGTCTTTGATTTTGAGACCCTTATTTATCAGGCATGCATGCGACTGGGCTCATGACGTCCCGCAGGGAACTATACTGCCACTCTTGCCATGCCTTTGATTTATAATTTTCTTTTGATTCATCATTGATTTTCATTTGACAGCCCTTGTTGGCTAGATATTGCATGAAAGCTCACTTTCGAGGGTCAAGACTGCCCCTATTTGAGACCTCTCTCGTATTAGGGAGCGCCTAGGTTGGTCATCTTATCCATCAATCTCTTGCCCCTGCACTTGGCTGAGCAGAGAAGAGAAAAAGGCGTTTGTGCATACCCATGGTATGGCCAAAGCAGCAACGGTGTTACTCAGAGAGATCGGCTATGGCTCACCGTGTAGTGTGGGAAAAACCCATACTCAAAGGTCACCCTCAACGATCGGGGAAAGAACTGGACTCCTAGCACGGAGCTATCACCAGCCTAAGGATGCTGTAGAAGCGAACTCATTTGACTAGGCTTAACTAAGCAAATCTCTAAAAGTCACTTAACCATGTTGAGGAATAGCATTATTAGTATGTGCATGAAGTATAATGAAAATGATAGCATATTCTTGCACAAAATAACGATACCTCGCAAATCCATAGTGTGGAAGCAGCATCCTGACATGATTTTGATCATTGAGCTTCGTGCAGCACGAGCTTTGTATTCCTTACTTGATAGGATGAAAGGGAGAGGATAGCAAAGGATCAAAGATTCCTCTACATGGAGGAGCGGCAGACACGACACTGGACGAAGAAGAATAAAAAGGAAGAGAGACGAGGGCTAGAACTCCCTCGTTAAGGTGTAGAGACCTTGATAACAAGGAACCAATTACAGAAGAAACCAGATTTGCCGAGATCAAGGCGGGCTAAAGCCTCGAAAATAGCAAGAGAAAGGGCGAAGACCCCAAAAGGGTGAAGAGGAGAGAGTAGAAAGATGATAAGAAGAATCATCCGACGTGGTCGGAGAAGAGGGACGAGAATCATCCGACAGTACCGGAGAAGGAGAATGGGAGACACCCGACAAGGTCGGGGAATAAGAAGAACCCGGAGATATTGGAGGAGAAGAATCAGAGAAGGACATAGGCTGAGGCCGAGCATGGTGAGGAGATGGAAAGTTCGGAGGTTCCAGATGGGAAAAAGAAGAACGGGGATTCGCGGACCTGAGATGGGAGGAGAGAATCGTGGAGGGAGAATTAGGAGAGGGAAGATACACCACCCAGGGGTGGGAACCGAGCAGAAGAAATGATGAGTGAAATGAAGAAGAAGGAAGAGAAGTGGACCCCTGAGTGCACAACTGACGGCCCTTAAACTAACACCGTCGCCTCTTCTTAGCTGATACTTCTTGAACATGGACTCGCCTGGCGCGGGCTCGAATCTTTGGGCACCTTGCCTTACAATATCTTCTCAAATAGCGAGCCCATCTAGCAGATGGCCTGGCCCGACTATGGACATGCAGCTTCATCGGGGTGGTTGCCCCTAGACTCCCGGTGCTAACAATAGTAGGACGTTCTTGAACAACTAACTCCTCATAATGCTGAATATCATAAAACCATGGAGTCTTGTTACTTGGCACCAGTAGCATGAGATTTGGCAGCTCCACTCGGTAATAAGACTTGAAGCATAACTCCCTTGCTAGAAGAGATGGGTGAAGCTGAGGGAGAGTAATACACGGTGTTGACATGGTCGGCTTGCTAATAAACTGAGGAAGATTACATAACAAGTGCATAATATCTCTAGAAAGTGTAGAATATACGGCCAATTGCACCTTGAACATAGAACCCATAATCTGCTTGGTGGCCGTATGCGTTAGTACAACACGGGTAGAGAACCCTTCTTGGCCTGTCATCTGAATGGCAATAGAGCGAGGAGAAATAATAGCATCAACAATGAGATTAAAGGGAGGTGGCATAGCTATTTTCAGAAGTTACTTAATGGAGATTCCGTCAATGATTTATCTTTAGAAGGTACCCTAGTGTCCACAATATTTGATAAATATCAATATTTCAGGCGTATTAAGATGTCAGAAGTGGAGGATGCTTTAAGAAAAATGAAAGTGGGTAAGGCCTTAGGACTAGATGGCTTACCTATTGAAGTATGGAAAGGCCTAGGAGATATTGGTATTCAGTGGCTAACTAAATTTTTTAATAAAATTTTAAAGGAACGGAGAATGCCAGAAGTTTGGAGAAAAAGTGTTGTAGTTCCTTTCTATAAAAACAAAGGAGATATTCAAAGTTGTAACAATTATCGTGGAATTAAGCTTATGAGTCATACTATGAAACTTTGGGAAAGAGTAATTGAAAAACGCCTCCGATGTATGACTACTGTATCGAAAAATCAGTTTGGTTTTATGTCAAATAGATCTACTACAGAAGCTATTTTCTTACTACGGCAGCTAATGGAGAAGTATAGAGAGATGAGAAAAGATTTGTATATAGTTTTTCTTGATTTAGAGAAGGCGTACGATCGAGTACCGAGAGAATTGATTTGGTAGATATTAAGAAAGAAAGGAATCTCTCAAGGATATGTTGATTTGATTAAGGATACGAAGACGCTATTACTAGTGTTCGAACTGTTGCTGGGGAGACTGGTGAATTTCCCGTTTTATAGGTTTGCATCAAGGTTCTGCACTAAGTCCGTATCTCTTTGCCTTAGTTATGGATGAAGTAACTAAACAATTGCATGAGGATATCCCTTGGTGTATGCTTTTTGCAGATGATATTGTTTTAATTGATGAGAGTGTTGATGCTCTAAATGCTAAGTTAGAGCGTTGGAGACTTGCCTTGGAGTCTAAAGGTTTTAAAATTAGTAGGAGTAAGTCAGAGTTTATGCACTGTAATTTTAGTAATGGGAGAGTGGTTCAGGAAGACATGGTTCTAATTGACGGACATAACATTCAGAAGAGTAGTAGCTTTCGATACTTAGGGTCTATCATACAAGAGAATGGGGAGATTTATGATGACGTTACACATAGGATTAAGGCAGGCTGGTTAAGATGGAGAAGTGCATCAGGTGTCCTTTGTGATCGTCGTATGCCTGTGAAACTCGAAGGGAGGTTTTATAGAACGACTGTGAGACCTACTTTGTTATATGGTACCGAGTGTTGGGCAGTACGAAAGGAACACATCCACAAAATGTGTGTAGCAGAGATGAGGATGTTGAGATGGATGTGTGGCAAGACTAAGAAAGATAAGATTAGGAATGAGCGTATCCGTAAGGACTTAGGGATAGCTCCAATTGATAGTAAAATGAGAGAAAATAGACTCAGGTGATTTGGACATGTGTGTCGTCGCCCTAACTCAGCGCCGATTAAAAGATGTGACCAAATCTTAGTGGATGCTAGTAAAAGAGCTTGGGGAAGGCCTAAAATGAGATGGTGCGATGTTATTAGGAAGGACATTAGTTTCTTGGGTTAAATACGAATATTGCACTTGATAGAAATCTTTGGCGGAACAGGATTCATGTAGCCGACAAAGAGATGAACAATGAACTCTCCGGCGAGCAAAGAGATTGCCACCGGCCTTGCTCGGGAAGAAACTGGCATCAACTCAAGGGAACTCTTGTTGTCAACCGTCTTCACTAGGAGTGCAGGCTCAACATCCCCAAAATAACCAGGGACCAGGATGCGGATCGGCATTCGGTAAATGAAGTCCTGGATCTTGAAATGCACGGTCGGCACCGAATCATCCTGACTTGGCTTGTTGTTTCCCTGGGGATTAGACCCAAGGGGCACCATGGGCAACGCACACCCGCTCCGTGGGGTGGGAATAGGTGGAAGAATTGGGATAGGAGTAGGTTCAGAAGACGCGGGGGTTTCAACGGGTATGGTGTGTTTAGGTGGAGGCAAAGGTAAGAGTGGAGGTATGACTTGCTCAGGCGAGGGTGGCAAAGGCAAAATTTGCTCAGGCTCGGTCAAAGGTGATGGCGGGGGTGATGGAGGTTTAGGCAATGGTGAGGGTGGCGGAGATGGTGTAGGCGATGGAGAGGATGGTGAAGATGGTGATGTGGTCGACGGAGGTAGTGGACATGGCAAGGATGAAGGAGGGGATTGTGGTGCCCACCGTCGACGTATCGACACAACGCGCCGAACGACATTGGGGGTGGAAGTAATGGTGGAAGAAGTAGAAGAAGGGGAGGTGGTACTAGCCTGAGCAGAGGCTTGGGTTTGTGGAAGTTGCGGAGATTAGATAGGAGATAGCGAAGTTAACAGAGTAGGCGAAGTAGTAGGTGATGGAGCGGGTTCAACGCTAGACGAAGAATCACTGGGGTGCCCCCGGTCTTGTAGAGATGGAGACGGCTGCTGTTAGTGTTGGTATGCTACAGGCTAATTTCGGGTCGGGTAGGCCTAATAGTTGTACGATCTTATTCATTATTAATAAAGTGGTGTTTGAGCGTAAATATGCGATTGTGTTACTTTAAGTTGTCCCTAGGATATGTTGTTGTAAAGTCAGCTCGAGATGGGATCTCGAACATGAGATTGACTTTACATGTACACATGTCTTAAATTGTTCCTGGTTGGAGGGTAATCACTCGGGGACTTTGATTACCTATTAAACCACTACATATGATGTGTCAGTGACCAGTCTCATGGTCATTGGTGCGGGGCACCAACACATATATGTAGGTGTATGTCCTTGGAGGATGTACACTGAACTGATCCGCTATTAGATCTTCATATGGTTGATTATACCTAATGTCAACTGAAGATCCAACTGTCTCAGTAGCATCGTTGGTCCTTTGACCTGAGACATTGATCGGATCTTACACGAGGACTGGATTGGTTTAATTACTTGGCTAAGTGACTTTAACCATAAGTCATGAGTTGCCGAGTCATTAACCACTCCAAGATACGTGTGAAGATCATCAATGGTCAAGAAGGGATCGCTCACTGTCGGGTATATATCAGACAGTTAATGGGTCATGACATTGACGCTCCGTTAAATCCCTGGCCAGGGTCGTATGAGTTCGTTTAGGACGGACGTCATACACTTTAAGGAGGTCATAGTCAAATGGCACGATCATGGGGTTTGACAAAAACCATACCCTCGATCGTACCAGACTCATAGAAGGAGCGAGGGATTATATCGATGCGGTAACAGTGGACTTACAGGTACCAGACATGCTGGTTTAAACCCGGCGTCCTTTAGGATCACGCGGATTTGCTTGACCCAACGTGATCGAAGGTTCGGAATGAATTAAACTATTATTCGGCTCTAGTAGAAGCTAATAATACGTTTAATTTACTTCTAATTGAGAATTAGAAGTTAATGGAGCTTAAACTAGAGTGACTATGGGCCTAGAGGATCACACACAATAGATTCTTGGGTGACGGATTATTATTATACAAGTGTATGTATTAATTCCCTTTAATTCCTTTTGGAAAGGAGTGTAAATGGGGCTTAATACATATGTATAATAATGGAAAGGTCATATATACAATTTTGGTCCTTTGGAGGTCTTTAGAAAAGGGTCCAAATTCTATATATACGGCACCTACGTGAAGCCTATTCGAGCCTTCTCTTCCAACCCTTTAAGCTAATCCAGCATTAAGGCTTAAAGGAGAGGATTAGCCTCCCCCTTTTTCCCTCTTGCTCTCTCTCTCTCTCTCTCTCTCTCCAGAAGGTGATAGAGCCGGGGAAGGTCGTGCCGGGGAGGTACCGTCGCTGCGCAAGGGTCTGTGTGGATCTGCTCTAGAGGCCGTACAGCTGTGCGGCTCGATATTCTGCATTGGGCATCGCGGACAGCGTCGTTCCGCGCAAGGTGAAACACGCAACCCGTAATTAGGGTCTTAGAAACATCGATTAGAGCACACATTAAGCTTTCCATAACACCGGGATCGGGCAAATGAAATTTTTGTTATCCGCTGCGTCGCCCGTAGGTGCTGTGCGAAACCTTACAGTGGTATCAGAGGCAAGTTCGCGCTTTGGTCGGTGTTTAATTATGATTTGTAGAAAGAGATTTGGACATCTCTGTTCTTCAAGAATGCTGGGCATCCAAATAGTAATTTTTTAAAAAAAAAAATTAAAGGGTTCCCGCCGGGAGCACTGCGCCGCTGGGCGCAGTGCGCCGGCGGGCGCACCCGCGTGGTTGGGCGCCGCCCGCTGGCGCCCGCAACGCGAGTGGCGGGCAGTCAACGCCCGCGCCCGCGCGCGCGGGGTTGACCGACCGAAAATGAAAAAAAAAGGTTTTTTTATTTTTTTTAAAAAAATTATTTTCACCCTTTTTAATTTACTATGCTCAGATATATTAATATATATATTAGATATATATATGGAAATGCACAGTAAATTGAATAGAATTTTATCGAGTAAGTTAAATAGTGTTATCTCAAAAGTAAATGTCAAATGTTAAATTTTATTTAATCGATTTGAATTTACCAAGGTGAGATAATCACTATTTATCTTGAGATAAAATGGTAATAATTGAAGTTACTTCAGTAAATTTTAATTTTTGAATTTTTAATTATTAGATAATTAGAAATTTCAAATTTTGAATTTTATTAAGTTCAATGTGAAAAATTCAATTATTTGAATTTTTAATTATTAGATAATTGTTAAATTCAAATTTTAATTTTAGAAAATTACTAATTGAGGATAATTGCATTATTTTAAATTTACTTTCAAACAAAATTATTGGATAATTAGTTTGAATTTAAATTTAAATTATTGGCATGTTTAAATTTTGCATTTAAATTTGATTATTGGATAATTAAATTTAAATTTAAATTTAATTAATTATCTCAATTAGATGCCCCTGTAGAAAATGATGGTTCTTTACGTGCTTTACTTTATTTACCTTGTATTGTCCTGCTTGTCTGTTTAATTTTAGTTAATCATGCTTCGATTTTTAAAATTAAACAAAGCTGGCCTGTTTTTGTTTGCACATCCCATTTTTAAATTCACAAGTAAGGATTATTTTTAGAAAATAACCCTTGATTGATTTTATTTAAATGGGTTGGCAAGTGATCATGGACTTGCATTAATGTAATTAATTGGGGTCTGCGAACCTCCTTTCTCTCTCTGTTAAAATTCCAATGTACTTCTATCTTCCTCCGTTGTTGTACTCGCCCTAAGGGCTTCTGGAATTTTATTTGATATGTAATTTACTTTTTTTCTGGCCTGCGTGCTGTGTAAAAGTTGTAATTACTGCAGCGTCAAAGTTTGAAAGCGTGGAGCACACCCGACGAGGACATCCAGCTGCTTCGGAAGCGGACCGGATGTCTTAGTTACATTAGGGTTAAAGTCCATGTTCACTTGCATTTTAATTTTGCATTGGATGCATTTACTTGTGTAAACTACTAGGTACGGTAAATATATTGGATATATTTATATTACCACCTAGGGTGAGATCAAGATAAAATTAAATTCCCTCGCGATTAAATTTTAGATCTGGTAAGCGTGGCTCTAGGAGTCGTCGTGGCCCTCCATCATTATGGAGTGAATGAACGTCTTCATTTCATGGATTTGTTGTGCTTTCCACAAGGTCCATGAGTTTGAGGGCGGGATTAAACTCCAAGGCTCAGCCTCAATGGGATGAGGAATTGAACTCGGCCTTGTTGTGCTTTCCACAAGGGTCGGGTCATGAACTCATTGCTATGTAGTAATGATGGTTAGATCTAACCGAGAATATCCTTTGTTGTTCTTTCCACAAGGGGATGATTTCTCGGGGGCCGAATATCGGATATTGCATTAGATGCAAGTGCTTGTTGACTGCCCTTGAGATGATGTATGATTTATTGTGCTTTCCACAAGGTCGTACATCAGTCTCGTTGGGATTCCGACTCACTAGGTTGATCTCGCTGATCTCCCGTTTTATATACTGAGGGTTATATAGTTCGATCAAAAAATAGTAGGACTAACTAAGATGGAAAACCACATCTAAGTTAGAATTTGAACACATGCTAAGTTATCTTTTATTTCTTATCCAGATTACAATATCGTCGTCCAACCCCCTCCGCGGCATCTTGGATGCAAATAGATTAACTGGACCGAACTATTCCTCTATAGCCAATGGTTCATTAGTCAATGGTCTTTATGTATTAGATACACATTCTAATGTTATGCAAATTTTCAATGCTGATGAAGTGAATTCTGCATATCTATGGCATTGCAGACTTGGTCATGTAGGTGAGAAAAGAGTCTCTCACTTACACTCAAATGGATATTTGAATTCGTTCGAATACAAGCTATTTGATACCTGTGAGTCGTGTCACATGGGGAAAATGACCAATGCTCCCTTTGGTAGACATGGTGAGAGGGATGTTGACCTTCTCGAGCTCATACACTCGGATGTGTGTGGACCCATGTCCATAGAAGCAAAAGGAGGTTATCTCTATTTCATTTCTTTTATTGATGACTTCTCTAGATATGGCTATGTGTATTTAATGAGACATAAGTCACAAGCCTTTGAGAAGTTTAAGGAATACAAGAATGAAGTAGAGAAACAGACTGGCAAAAGTATTAAGGCTCTTCGATCGGATCAAGGAGGTGAATACTTAAGCCATGAATTCACTTCTTATCTTAAAGACATTGGAATAGTTTCTCAGTGGACTCCACCGTATACACCACAGCACAATGGTGTATCCGAAAGGAGAAACAGGACCTTGTTAGACATGGTCCGATCCATGATGTCTATGTCAGGACTACCCTTGTCCTTCTGGGGCTATGCGTTAGAGACTGCGACTTGTTTATTGAATAGGATATCAAGTAAATCAGTTCCTTCTATACCATATGAGATATGGAAGTGTAGGAAACCAAATTTTAATCACATTAAAATTTGGGAGTGTCCTGTCCATGTAAAGAAGAACGATAGTGATAAGCTTGAGTTGAGAACCGATAAGTGTAAGTTTGTGGGATATCCAAAGGAGACGTTTAGATATTATTTCTATCACCCTTCTGAGCAAACGGTCTTAGTGGCTAAGAGAGCTGTATTTCTGGAAAGAGAATATCTACTCTAGAAAAATAGTGGGAGCAAGATAGAATTGGACGAGGTCCAAGAACCACAACCCATAGACACAAACTCATTAGATGAGACTGTATCGGTTGATCCTATTCAGAGTGAAACACTGACACTACGGAGATTTGGTAGACTACCGAGAGAACCTGAGAGATATGTTGGACATGTCTCAGAGGGGTCCTCTAAGGTATGTATCGATGAGGATGATAATCCTCAGTCATACCAGGAGGCGATCCGTAGTGTAGACTCCGAGAAATGGCAAGAGGCAATGGATTCAGAGATCCAGTCCATGTACACCAACAATGTTTGGAACTTAGTTGATGTACCCGAAGGGAAGGTCCCTATCGGCTGTAAATGAATTTTCAAAAGGAAAATCGGTGCAAATGGACAGGTTGACACATACAAGGCTAGACTAGTGGCAAAAGGATATCGTCAAAGGCAAGGCATTGACTATGACGAGACTTTTTCGCCGGTAGCCATGGTTAAGTCAATCAGAATCCTCCTTGCCATTGCTGCATACATGGATTATGAGATCTGGCAAATGGATGTGAAGACAGCTTTTCTTAATGGAAATCTGTTAGAAGAGGTGTACATGGTACAGCTTGAAGAATTCACCTCCAAGCTACATCCTAATAAGGTATGCAAACTTCAAAGATCCATTTATGGATTAAAGCAGGCATCTAGAAGTTGGAACTTAAGATTTGACGAGGCTGTCAAATCTTTCAACTTCATTCGGAATGAAGATGAAGCCTGTGTTTACAAGAAGGTCAGTGGGAGCTCTGTGACCTTCTTGGTCCTTTATGTTGATGACATCTTACTCATTGGGAATGATGTAGAGATGTTGACATCAACCAAGTCTTGGTTGTCCAAGACTTTCTCCATGAAGGATTTGGGAGAAGCATCATATGTGCTGGGCATAAGGATCTATCGAGATAGATCTAAAAGGATGCTAGGACTATCCCAATCCATGTACATAGACACTATCCTCAAAAGGTTTAGGATGGAAACTTCCAAGAGAGGTCTCATTCCCATGAGACATGGAATTTTCCTATCTAAGGGGATGAGTCCTAAAACTTCTGAGAAGATGGCACACATGAATAAGGTACCCTATGCTTCGGCGATAGGGTCAATCATGTATGCAATGCTATGTACACGGCCTGATGTTACCAATGCTTTAAGCATTGTCAGTAGATATCAGGCAAATCCAGGCGAAGAGCACTGGAAGACAGTAACGGGTATCCTTAAATACCTGCGAAGGGCTAAGGATCTTTTTCTGCTTTATGGAGGAGAGGACCTACAGCTTAGAGCTTACACAGATTCTAATTTCCAGTCAGATCCAGATGACTACAAATCCATGTCTGGATTTGTATTCATGTTGAATGGAGGGGCAGTCAGTTGGAGAAGCTCCAAGCAAGATACGATTGCAGATTCAACGATGGAGGCAGAATATATTGCTATAGCTGAAGCTGCTAAGGAAGCCGTCTGGATGAAGAAATTCATCTTGGAACTTGGCGTAGTTCCCGAGATATCAGCTCCCATCCCATTATTTTGTGATAATAATGGGGCCATCGCTCAAGCGAAGGAACCGAGATCTCACCAAAGGTCAAAGCATATTCTCAAGCGCTTTCACCTTATTCGGGAGATTGTTGATCGTGGAGATGTGGCAGTAGAGCGTGTACCGTCAGAAGACAACATAGCATATCCACTGACTAAGCCTTTGACACAGACTGTGTTTGAGCGTCATCGGGATAAGATGGGCCTCAAAGTTGTGGGCAATTGGCTGTAGTTCAAGTGGGAGATTGTTAGTGTTGGTGTGCTACAGGTCAATTTCGGGTCGGGTAGGCCCAATAGTTGTACGATCTTGTTCATTATTAATAAAGTGGTGTTTGAGCGTAAATATGCGATTGTGTTACTTTACGTTGTCCCTAGGATATGTGGTTGTAAAGTCAGCTCGAGATGGGATCTCGAACATGAGATTGACTTTACATGTACACATACCTTAAACTGTTCCTGGTTGGAGGGTAATCACTTGGGTACTTTGATTACCTATTAAACCAGTACATATGATGTGTCAGTGACCAGTCTCATGGTCATTGGTGCGGGGCACCAACACATATATGTAGGTGTATGTCCTTAGAGGATGTACACTGAACTAATCCGCTATTGGATCTTCAGATGGTTGATTATACCTAATATCAACTGAAGATCCAACTGTCTCAGTAGCATCGTTGGTCCTTTGACCTGAGACATTGATCGGATCTTACACGAGGACTGGATTGGTTTAATTACTTGGCTAAGTGACTTTAACCATAAGTCATGAGTTGCCAAGTCGTTAACCACTCCAGGATACGTGTGAAGATCGTCAATGGTCAAGAAGGGATCGCTCACTGTCGGGTATATATCTGACAGTTAATGGGTCATGACATTGACGCTCCGTTAAATCCCTGGCCAGGGTCGTATGAGTTCGTTTAGGACGGACGTCATACACTTTAAGGAGGTCATAGTCAAATGGCACGATCATGGGATTTGACAGAAACCATACCCTCGATCGTACCAGACTCATAGAAGGAGCGAGAGATTATATCGATGCGGTAACTGTGGACTTACAGGTACCAGACATGCTGGTTTAAACCCGGCGTCCTCTAGGATCACGCGGATTTGCTTGACCCAACGTGATTGAAGGTTCGGAATGAATTAAACTATTATTCGGCTCTAGTAGAAGCGAATAATACGTTTAATTTACTTCTAATTGGGAATTAGAAGTTAATGGGCCTTAAACTAGAGTGACTATGGGCTTAGAGGATCACACACAATGGATTCTTGGGTGATGGATTATTATTATACAAGTGTATGTATTAATTCCCTTTAATTCCTTTTGGAAAGGAGTGTAAATGGGGCTTAATACATATGTATAATAATGGAAAGGTCATATATACAATTTTGGTCCTTTGGAGGTCTTTAGAAAAGGGTCCAAATTCTATATATATGGCACCTACGTGAAGCTCATTCGAGCCTTCTCTTCCAACCCTTTAAGCTAATCCAGCATTAAGGCTTAAAGGAGAGGATTAGCCTCCCCCTTTCTCCCTCTTGCTCTCTCTCTCTCTCCAGAAGGTGATAGAGCCGGGGAAGGTCGTGCCGGGGAGGTACCGTCGCTGCGCAAGGGTCAGTGTGGATCTGCTCTAGAGGCCGTACAGCTGTGCGGCTCGATATTCTACATCGGGCATCGCGGACAGCGTCGTTCCGCGCAAGGTGAAACACGTAACCCGTAATTAGGGTCTTAGAAACACCGATTAGAGCACACATTAAGCTTTCCATAACACCGGGATCAGGCAAATGAAATTTTTGTTATCCGCTACGTCGCCCGTAGGTGCTGTGTGAAACCTTACAGCTGCTTGGGCGATGCTTCTTGTTGCAGCTGCTTGCTACGGAGATCTAAAATAACTTTACGCATGGCGGCCCAATCAATTCTTTTATTATCTTCCAGGTCATAAGCATACTCTCGGAACTCGGGACAATCCTCAACCAAATGCCCCTGCTGGCGGTGAAAATCATAATATTGAAGCATATTCCCGACCGCGGGTTGGCAAGGCACAGCCGGAGAGAGCGGCAATGTGTGAGCGGCCATGAAAGCCCTAAAAATGTCGGTAAAGCACTCCGACAATGGAGGACAAGGAGCCTGCTTTGGGCAAGGCGGATGCCGAGGGGTATGGGGTGGTGGAGAAGGTTGTGGAGACGGAAGCGGAGGTTGCATAGGTAATGGAGTGTGGCTGGCAGAGGTGGATTTGGTGAAGGCATATGTGGAATGGAGTGGGGAGGTATGTAGACGGCATCCACCTGCTCGGGATGTGGTGTGACCTTGACCGAGGGTGGAGACAGAGACGGGTATGCGGACGCAGGAGGCTGACTCATGAAGGTTGATATGCGCAGGTGTATAGGTATGTATAGGCGGGGGGTTGGCTCGTGGAGGGATATGTGGCGGAAGGCTGACTCATGGCGGGCTGACTCATGGGAGCGTAGGGTTGGCATGTGGAGGGTGAAGGTTGATATGTAGAGGTGGATGGTGGAGACTCGGGGTCAAGGGAGTCTTGGATTTGTTGGCGAATGAAGCGGGCTCGACTATATAATTGTTGCCATGAGGTGATGTTGTTGAGGGCTAAGATAAAGTGGTACTCGGGCGTTGCATTTGAAATAAGCATCTTGATTTGCTCTCCCTCTGGAATGTGCCCTGGGACCTGCGCGGCAAGGCGACGCCAACGATCGGCAAAGGTAGAGAACTCCTCTTCGGGCTTCATCATCTCATGGGCCAGATCCACAATAGAGTACTTGGGCCCAACTTGGTCTTGGAACTGCTGAATAAATCCCTCTTGTACAGCTTGAAAATTCCCAACTTGCTCTTGCGGAAGAGAGAAGAACCAATCTCGAGCTGGACCTTCCAATGATAGACCAAACAGATAAGCCATCAAGTGTTGGTCATGTCAAAATTAGGCCGACTCATAAACAAACTCCTTCAAGTGCACATACGGGTCACCGACTCCACTATAACGGCGATATGTGGGAATTTGTGATGGAGACGGAAGTCGAAGACCTTGAAATGCGAACGGAACACTTAAAGAGGATTTGGGATCGATCCGACGTTGAAGCTCATCAAGCTGGCGTTGGGTTTGAGCAATCATCTCCTCGGTAGGGAGAGATCGAGAAGAATATGGGCCAGCTTGAGCAAGAGGTTGTGAATTAGGACCAGGAGCATGGTATTGGGCCGGATAAGAGGATCCATGCTGAGAAGAAAAAGGGCCCATTCTGGGAATGGAAGGGTGAGCGGGCCTGGAAGAGATGTTGGAACATGGGTTGAATGGGCCAGCAGCAACATGGGCAGAATAATGAGGCCCATTAAGAGAATAATGCCCATTAGCAATTGGGCCAGCAACATATGAAGGAGAAGGAGGAGGCCCATGAATAGAAGATGGCCCATTATGAGAAGAAGGCCCATGAAGATGAGATGCAATAAGACGTTGGGCCTGGGCCGGGTCCATTTGGTGAACAAGTCTTGAAAGATGGGCCATGAGATTAGCCTGTTCCTTGGATGGATCAGAAGGACCACGGGAAGATGGGCCCGCGTGGGAAGAGGATTCCATGAGGGAATAGGAAAAAGATTGAGAAAAAGAATGATACAAGGCGTTAGAATGATACTCCATCAGGGCAAATGGAGACTTAATACAAGGAGATCAAGGATAATACAAATGGGGAAGCAAGGGCTTAATGGGCTTGAGAACAAGGGGGGCTGACCCACTAATGCAAAGACGAATGGACAATAGACCACGGGACAATGGACTGGACAATGAACCAACAAAATGGACTGACTTAAGTGGGCCTAACAACAACAAAACATGTGGATGCAACACAAAACACCACTAATGGGCTTGGACAAGCCCAAACAACATAAACAATGCAATGTGAAAGTTTTCACCCAAGTCAAACAAGTTAATATGATGGGAAATCTTTTAGGGGTTTTAATAGACCTTTTAATGATTTGAATTAGGAAAAATTCCCTCAAGATGGGAATCCTATGGGAATAAGGTCCAAACTTTGTGTTGACTAAGGTTAACTCCCTCACACATATGCAAGTGCAAACCTAAGGTGTGGAAAGGTACAACCGGCCCGGCGTCCGTGTGGGAATCCACGGCTCGCGGGGACTTATGGAGGTCCCAGATAAGATCACCTAGTCGAGCACAAGGAATATGGGAGCGAGAGGATCACTTACCAAGGTAGGAAATGCAACTATGATATGCAATGTATGACCCTATGTGCACCGGAGTGCATGTAATTTCTAGCCTAAAACTAGAAAATCAAGATAAAATTAAACTATGCAAACATGATCCAAATAAGACAAATAGTATATGGATGGAAAGATAATACAAATGTCTACACAACGGGACCAAGAACAGATCAATCTGACCCCGGGAGGTCAATCAAATCACTGAGCAAAGATGCCCCCGTGAACCTATGCGTAGACCACATGCAGATTTTATGGACAAAATGCTAAAATGATGACAATTTTTAAATAAGCAAACATGACCCAAATGATGCAAGTAGTATATGGATGGAAAGACAATACAAATGACTATCCAATGGAACAAAAATCAGTGCAATAAGACATCGGGAAGGCAGTCAAATCACTGAGTAAAGATGTACCTGTCCCTGAGCCTGCTTGCAGGACTTATGCACAAAACTCAAAAAGTTGGATAATATTAGAATATGCAAATGTTAACCAAATGATGCAAATGATATATGGATGGAAAGACAATACAAAGGGATATCCAACGCAACAAGAATAAGCTCAATCGGACTCCGGGATCAAACGTTATGCCCCGATGAACACGGCCCTGTGAGCATATACGCAGGACTGCCAGAAGCTGTAACGGTCTACCAAATGACCGTTACACTGCTCTGACGGTCTACTACAGGGCCGTCACACGACCAGAGCCCTTAAAACTCCCCAAATAGTGGAAGAATAGACAAAATATCACCTAAACATGCATATGCACACACCCAACTTACAAAAGAGCATTAAAACAAACGTGATGGGCATTGGTATCCCACCGTGATCGCCAAAAAACTGTTGATTTGTTTTAATTAGATTCCTATCCCGCCCCCTTAAAATACATACATGCATAAACATGTGAATCAAAGACAAGGGGGATGAAAGGATGAGAAATACGAACCGTGATCGCCACCAATGTTCCAACAACACCAAAGGATGAAAAAGTGTAAAGAACGGCGCCGTGTATCTTGGAAAGAAAACTTGATCGCGCTTGAAACGGGGTGCGGGGAATTTGTGGATTCAAACCTCCTCTCCTTCCAGCTGGCTAGATGAAGAGGGCCTCACGTTGTATTCATGCTCTCCTGCAAAACAAAGATGAAACACAAAGGTAAAAACCCATTAGAACATGAAGTGTAGAAATCTGTCCAAAGTGATAAAATAGCATGAATAAAAGGGGGAGAACGCATTCGGGGGAGGTTTTTAACCCCTGTGGAAGGGTGGAAAAGATAGGTGGGTGTGTTGTGCATGCATGAGATTTGAAATCACGAGATTTGATTGAGAGAATAGAGAGAAATCATTGATGCAAAACAGAGAAAAACACATACGTAGCAGAAAATGCAGAAAATTGTGATGATTTGTGATTTTGAGGAGACTAGAACTAAGAGTGTAGACCATGAAATCAAGCCCATAAGGATGCAATGGAAAGCTAATACTTCCCTCTTGAGATAGGGTCAAAGTTATGAGTTGGAGTTGCAGCATGGCTTCGCCCCACGTCCGGAAAGAGCCCCCCTTTGCAACTGCGAATTGGGCAATTTTTATAGAGTTTTATAAGAAAGCCTCATCTTCTTATCACAATTCCTGAAGATAGAGTCCAAGATAAATCAAGTTCTCTAGATCAAACTCGAGATAATACTAAGGACAAGAGATAGGAACAAATGGGGATCAATTCGGAGGAGGATTCTAGAAGATATGGCTCTTGGAAGGTAGCCCCGTAGCCTTATCTGCAGAGTTTTAGTTGAACTAGGATACTTAAATCCTAATCTTTTGAGCATGATTCTGAGCAAGATAGCCAATGAAATTTATAGTTATTTGGACTGAATTCAAGATAATACCAAGGAGAAACCATAGGAACAAACGGCGCTCAATTCGGAGTAGAATTCAAGAAGTTATGGGCTCTGCAAGGGGGCCATGGCGCAGAGAAACGGAGCAGAGTCCAGCACGAATTGGACTCTCAGGTGTGTGTAACGTTCTATCGTAGGACCGTCAGAGTTATGTAACGGCCTAGGGTAGGTCCGTCACACTCTGGGGGTCGAACGGGATGATTTCGGATAAGTTTCGGTGTAACGCACCTATACTAGACCGTCACATGTCTCTAACGGTCTAGGGTAGGACCGCCACGCTCTAGGGGTTGAACAGGGTCATTTCGGGCATGTTTCGGTGTGACGGTCTATCGTAGGACCGTCACACTGCTCTAACGCACCTATGTAGGGCCGTCACACTGATGGAGGAAAAATTCTGGGAAGACTGCGCATGACTTTAGAAATTGAAGCGTATCTCTCAAACGGGGCAGAACTAGAGAAAGTGGTAGAAGACGAAATTGTAGATAACTGAGAGAGGAACAACTTTTATGAATAAAGAAATTTGAGAAAATGATTGGAAGAGGGAGAAAATGGGGTTAGAAAATAGAGAAAAATTCTGGAAAATAGGTGAACAACACAGCACGCCAGAAAAATACGAATAGCTCACAATCGGGGCAGAACTAGCAGACGACGTAGAAGAAGCAATTTTATATCTTTGAAAGATGAACAACTTTGATGAAGATAACTTTTTGAAAAGAGGAACCAAAGGAGATGAAAAAGGACCACTTTCAAGACTGCGCTGTGAGAGAGAACAGATTACTTGAGGGAAGCTGGCCTAAATGGGCCGTAAGTTGACTTGGAAGTCGGAAGTTGATAAGACAAGCTCCAGGGCTCTAGGAAATCATGATCTCCAAGACTTAAAGGATATGAAATGGTAAGAATGGGCTTGAAATCCATCCGAGAAAGCTCCAAAACAATGGCTAATTCAGGACATCAAAAATGATGAATAAGAGAAATGACACAACTTGTGGGCTAAAACGGGTGTCAACAAAGTCACGGCCCCACATTTGAAAATCTTGAAGGTGTAGGTGGTCACCTTCATGCATGTGGGTATAGGGGACGGTGATCTCATATAGGAGGTATGGTTCCTCCTTCGGGAAAAGGGTATGAAGATTGGCTCAGCGAGCAAAGGGAGGAATAAGAGAATATCCGTGGTGACACAACCCACGGCGCACAAGGAGGTAATGGACCCGAAGGTCGGATGGGTGAAGCTACGACTAGTGGGTTGGTCGAAGCCTCGGGCCAATAAGTGCATCAACTTCCATTGCGAGTCTAATCCCATAACAAGGTCATCCAATGTATCAACATGGTGATTAGACCGGAATGTAGCATGAAATGAGTTGATCGGCACTAATGGTAGGGTGGGGTCCATGGATGGGTAGGAAGGTGGGACCAAGCCATCCTTGAGCCAGCTAAGTAGTGGCTCGGCGACAAAAAGCGTTCCCGTTAGAAACACGGGTGGCTCGGGATGAGGTGGCTCCAAATGAAATGGCTCCGGGTGAGGATCGAAAATGGGTGGCAAAGGAGCACTAGGAGAAGGGCTGTCCACTAGGCGGGGAAGAGGCCCTTGGGACCCCGTAGGTGGGGCCGAGTTGGGACTACCTGCTATGACCTCCGTAGATTTGGTGGTGGCTACGTTCATACTCGGAGGTGGGCAAGGGGAGACCAGGGACTCAAAATAAGCACATCTCCTATCCACCCGATCCAAAATCATTTGCACGAGTTCGGCAACGGTGTGGGTTGGAGTAGGGGTATCGCGGTGGACTCACCCATAATCAACCGGCCTAGGCTTGGGTACCTGAGGGGCTTCTTGCCTCCGGATATGACCCACTTGGTTGGAATTGAGTCGGTGGGGTTGGTTGGAGGTGTGACCCACGTGGTTGGAAGTAAATGGGTGGGACGGGTTGGAAGGAACCAGATGGGGAAGGTAGACCCTTCTAAGCTCTCTCTTCATGTCCCACCATGACTCGATGGGCCATTGCCTCTTAACCTCTCTCAAGCGCTCAATGTGGTCCCACTTTTCGGCGGCCTCGTGTAGAAGCCTCTCCTTGGCAAAATAGAATTGTCCGGCTTCAGACATGGTATAATAATCAAAGTATGTGTTCATGTCGGCCTCTCACTTGAGGTAGTCACCCAGGTCATTGGAGCCATTAAAATTCAAGGCTTCGGGCCTACGGAAGTGGAGAGGGTGGTTGCCAAGCCCATGGGTGGGCCAACGGTCATATCGCCTAGGCGATTGAGATTCCATTAGAAATGGGGAACTACAAGACGGACATGCTGGCACTTGGACAGGACACTAGACATGACTATGCAAGGTTGGAATGCACTAACTAATGCACACTAAGGACCCTAGACTTAAACCAAGATCCGGTACCTGGCGGAGTCCAGGGATCCGAAGCTCCTCTCACGCGAGTGAATCACCTCCCCGATAGGCGTAACCTAACGGTCGGGCGACACCTTTTCATATACCGAATAATGGTATGCAAATGTGACACCTAGACTTTAATGACTCTTTTTTTTGTATTAAACACCCTAGACTCAACCGACGCTCTGATACCAAATTGATGCGGGACGGACACGCGACCTGGGACTCTAGCTCGCGATCGCCCCTAAGCGAGGGAAGACGTGGCACCGTGCGTGGTTAATAAACCGGCAGTGAGTCTCGGTATCAGCTTTCCGTGTGTACTCGGATCGGGTCACTCACTCTCTGTCGCAGCGGTGATAAAAAATAGATATCAAGCTAGGAACCTACACTCGCAGCGGCATATACGAATGAATACAAACTAAGCAAAATGCGATAAAGAGTGGGGACGAGTTTACCTCCACGCTCCGGGCGTGGGGAAGACGACCCCGGCCAGTTACGGTAACTCCCGGTACAATGGTAAAAACTTAGTCACAACAGTGAATTTTATTGCCCACTCCATGCAGGGAGGTAAAGTGCTACAAGTGGGCCCAGGAGGACCGTTCCTGGGTTGACGGGCAGCAATCTGGAGGTGCGTTCGGAGCGAACTCGGCTTGCTGGTCTGACTCGGTACTGCGCCGACTCGGTTCTGACTCGCTGGATAGCAAGCCTTGGCCTTCAAAGGAACGTCACCTTCCTGAGATCTTCTGGAGGTGCCGCTTGGGTGGAACGTGGGCAGGACGTCCCTAGTCGACTCCCTGAAGTGGCGGTTCCAGAAGTTGACTTTTGGTATTTTTGCACGAATTATCCACGGACTGATTTTTTTGATCTGCACAGGGAACATAATTGCGCGCCTCGGCGACAAGAATTAATTCTCTCATATCCAGAACCAGATCGAGGCAAGACTGGTGGCGTTGGAAAGAGGACTCCCAGATCTACCACATATAAATTTTGTGGGCGATCCAATGAAGGGATGTGAAATGGGAGGCTCTGCAAGACTGAGTTTTTTCTATGGATATGTTGACAGACACTCAGGATAGAAGGGGATCTGCCTGAAACTAACCTTTGACCGAGGGGTAAATGATATTTCCAGAGACTAAAAAAATAATGGGAGGTAGGGGGGAACGTGAGGAACACTGAGGAATTTTTGTGGAATTTCTAAAAACTTTTAAGGGGTTGGGAAAAATATGAATAGGTGACATTGTTCTGCAGATCTGCAAAATGGCAGATTATTGAGGGGAAGAACAAAAATATAGGAAAATATCAAACTAAGGCCAAATAGCACAAAAATTGAACTGGAGATTAGGGGAGACAGGGAGAACAAACCCTCAAAATTAGGGCTTGAACAGACAATAATAAAAAAAGATAAAATTTCAGAGATGAGGTTCTGTCCTTATTTGGACAGAACTCTGGCGATGGCGGCGCGATGGCGGCACAAACGGAAGGTGGCGGCCGGAAGTCGCATCCAGCAGAGGTTGGAGATCTTGGAGTCACACCAAGATGAGGGCTTCACACCCTAGATTGGGTAGCAATCACTGCTGCAAGTGGGAGAGGAGAGACACAAGGGGTGCCCTTGGGCTTGCTCTTGGCAAAAATACTTAATTCTTCATTAATATCTCTAATGACACTATACATAGGCTTATATAGAGAATGGCAATGGGTGAGGGGATGAGAATTTCGTGGGAAAGAGGAGATTTTCTTCCCCATGTGGTCAAATGACCAAATTAAATAAAAAATACAACATGGGATAAACTATATTATAAGGGGGAAGCATCTTGGACTTTGCTTGGTCCAATTTTAAATTTTCTTCCACCTTGTCCCCTTGAATGGTCAAGCATCAAGAAGCCCACCTTGGACCTTTGACCAGTCCCACATGGGACCCTAAGGCTTAGGTGGACCAATGGGGAAAGAGATGGGGGCCCCTTGCTAGTCCTACTAGACTTTTACACAAAAACCCAAACAATCCTAAGGAATGACAAATTGGCTTATAAAGCCTTACAATTGCAAACATGCTTTCCCAAGGATATAAATGTAAATAAAAAGTCTTAAATACAAAATAAAAAGTTAGTGCCCGGTGTTGATTCCCATCAGGGAGACAAAGTATTGGGGCTGGAAACTGGGAACCGGAGACTAGAAGCTGGGTGTTGGTACTGAAAATCAAGATTTGGAGGCTGGTCACTGGGACTGGAGACTGGGTACTTAGGTGCTGGAGGCTGGAAACTAGATATTAGATGTGGAAGTTAGGATTTGTATAGTAGATACTAGGACTGGAGACTGGTCATCGAGACTAGAGACTGGGAATTTTGAGGCCAAAAACTGGGTACTAGGACTAGAGACCAGGGTCTGGGTACCAGACATTGGGACCAGAGGCCCACCTGCATGAGGCATGTTGGCCTGTTGCTGGAAACTAGAACTGAGGGTTGGGAACTGGATATTGAGATGGGAGATTGGGTATTGGGACTAGAAACTGGAAATTGAGAACTGGATATCGGGACTGGAGACTAGAATATGGCTACTGGGTGCTGGGATGGAAGGCTGGGACTGGGAACTGGATGCTGGATATGGCGACTGGTAATTGTATACCGGACGCTGGGACTGGAGGCCTGCCCCTATGAGGCGTGCTCGCCCATTGCTGGAAACTAGAATTAGAAATGGGAAATGGGAAATTAGATGCTGGGAATTAGGCATTGGAATCAGAAACTGGAACTGGGGGCTGGAAGCGGAGTACTGGTGCTGGATACTGGGAATTGGGGTACTTGAACTAGATGTTAGAGGCTGGGTACTGGAACTAGGCACTGGAAACTGGATACTGGAAGCTGGATTTTAGAGCTAGGTATTAGACATTGGATACTAGAGGCTGGATACTAGAAGCCGGGTACTAGAAATTGGGTATTGAAAGCTGGATATCAAAGGCTGGGTGCTGGAGGCCTACCTGAATGAGGCATGTTGACCTGGATGGCTGGAGACTGGAAGCTGGAGGATAATCTATAAGGTGGTGTTGACCCAGAGGATTAGGGACTGGAAGCTGGAGGCCGACTCGTGAGAGTGCATTGGCCGGTGTGACTGGGAACTAGAAACGGGAGACTGGAGGCTGACCCGTAAGGGTGTGTTGGCCCATATTGCTGGAGGGTGAGGGCTGGAGGCCGGCCCGTGAGGGTATGTCGGCCTATGTTGCTGGGGACTGGAGGCTGGCTGCTGGAGGCCTACCCGTGAGGGTGTTTTGGCCTGCATTGCTGGAGGCTGGAGGTCGAACCGTTAGGGTGTGTTGACCTATATTGCTGGGGACTGGAAACCGGAGGCCGACCCGAGAGGGTGTGTTGGCCTATGTTGCTGGTATTGTTTAGTCTGGGAAGTTGGAGTTGAGGTTAGGGTTGGCTGGCACGCTGCCATGGTGATGTAGCCAGAGATCGGGACTGGGACTGGAGCTGGAGCTGGGAGGCTGACCATTGAGGTGTTGTAGCCGGAGACTGAGACTGGAGCTGGAGTTGGCGGCTGACCGCTGAGGTGTTGTAGCCAGAGACTGGGACTGGAGCTAGAGCTAGCCGATTGACCGCTGGGGGTGTTGTAGCCGGAGACTGGGACTGGTGGTGGGGCTGGAGCTGGGCGGCTAGCCCATGAAGGCGTTGTAGCTAGAAGCTGGGACTGGTGACTGGAACTGGAACTGTGCGGCCAGCCTGTAAAGGCGTTGTAGCCGGAATGCTGGGACTGGAGACTGGGCGGCTGGCCTGTAAAGGCGTTGTAGCCGAAACTGGGACTGGAGACTGGGCGGCTGGCCTGTAAAGGCGTTGTAGCCGAAATTGGAACTGGAGACTGGGCAGCTGGCCTATAAAGGCGTTGTAGCCGAAACTGGGACTGGAGGCTGGGCGGCTGGCCTATGAAGGCGGTGTAGCCAAAACTGGGACTGGAGGCTGGGCGGCTGGCCTGTGAAGGCGTTGTGGCAGAAACTAGAACTGGAGACTGGGCGGCTGGCCTGTGGAGGTGTTGTAGCCGAAATAATACTGGAAGTAGTTGGCCAACTGTCGAGGTGTGTAGCCAAACGTTAGTGAAGTCCCGAGATTAAATGGCACCCAAGAGGGGGGGTGAATTGGGTATTAAAAAATTAATCAAAGCTATCCTCAATTTTAAGATGAAGTGATAACACTATGGAACTAATGCAGGATAAAATAGATCTACCAAAATCAAACACCACAACCATGCACAAAAGGGGGATAGGAGAAAGGGAACAAACCACAATGAGATAGCGATTTTTAGGTGGTTCAGATACTGCAACGGCAACCTATGTCCACCCCTCACGGACCGTGAGGATCCACACACTATCTTGTAAAGAGATACAATATCGAACACACACACACACACACGTTGGGAGATGAAGGTTCCCAGAAGGTGTTAGGACACCCAACGACACACACAAAACCAACAGATTAACTAGACACACACACGGATCTAGGAAGATCCACACATACACAAGATTGTTACAGGATTACAAAAGCCACACTTGAAGCTTAGAAAAAATTGAGAATGGAAACACAAAAGAAAAAACTTGATTGATGGTCCCCTTAGTTGATGAAGAGTTTCTAGGATGCAGCTTGAACTCCACTTGGCTTGGGCTTGATCTTCACTTGAGGATGGATGAAGAATGATGAAGAACTCTTCTCGGAGCACTGTTCACGTCTACAGTGCTAGCTCCCTTCTTTTCCCCTTTGGTAGCCTTCTTGATCCAACTTGAGCATTAGGGTTTTCTTAACCCTCTTGTATAAGTTTTATAGGCTTTGAATGGTCCATGGACTCCCCCAGACCAGATCCATAATTTCTGGAGGGTTTGGGTGCTTAGGGATTAAACAATACCAAGAGGGAGGGCTTTCCTCAAAGTGACAAAAAGTCAACAATGTTAGGTAGCTCGGGGCTAGTGGTCGACCTCCAGGGGCTGGCGGTTGACCGCCACTGAGAAACCAGCAGGAGGCCGGTCCCTGGGAATTCCTGTAATGCCCCGGGTTCTGCGGATCCTTCTTCTCAGGTCCCGGATCTGCATTTCTGGTAAATCTGGCTCCGTTGTATCCGAAATGATGTTTCAGACATCTTTTGTGTCCAGATCGGCGTGATCCGGAGCTGTTTCGGAGGCCCGGAGCGCGTCCGCGGCTTTTTCGCGGGTGTTTACCGATTCCCGGTGTGTGTTTCGGTAATTCCTTCGGAACCTCGTTGTGGGTGAACCGGGCCGTTCACCAGGGCGCGAGTGGTACCATTGCGATCGGTGCGTTCCAAGGATCGTGGAAACGTGATTTTTATTTTTTGGTATTTTATAGAATTTTTGGATTTTCCTATATAAACCCCCCTCCCTTTTCTCTCTCTTCCCTCTCATTTCTCACTCACTCTCCCTCTCCCTTCTCACGCTCTCTCCTCCCTCCCTCTCTCTCCGACGGCCGACAGGGTGGAGTGCGGGCGAGGACAGCGCGGGCGAGGCACGGGCGAGGATGGATGAGGATCGAGGCGGTGGGGGCGTGGTGAAGCTCGGCCGTGGGTTCGTGGAGCGGCGAGGCTTCAATGGCGTTTTCTTCATGGATCGGCGAGCTCGGGGCGCAAAATCTTCGGTGGAGGTAGGGAGATGGACTCCCAGCTCGTGCACTTCTTTTCTCGCGAGTTCCGTAGGCCGTGGTGAGCCGAGCGGGCGTAATCGGGGATTTTTGGGAAAAATCCATGTTTTAGGGCTCGTAAGCCGATCTCATGTTTCATTGCGTTTTTGGCCGATCCAAGGCCTTAGATGCATGCTAGGGGCTATTTGAGGGCTTCCCCCTTGTTTTCCCCCTCTCCCGTGGAGGTATGGGGGTGTGGGACGTTTTTCGGGTCATTTCTCACCGTTTCGCGCTCGGACGGGTGTGACGGTCCATCCAGTGCCCGTCACAGCCTGTGACGCCCCAGGGTGGGTGCGTCATAGGGCCTGTTAGCCTTTTTGGTGGTCTGTGGGTGTGACGGTCCCACGATATACTGCCATGGCGCTGTGACGCGCGTGGGTCCGACCGTTACGTCCGTTTTCGTGTCTTCGGACCGTTGGGATCATGAGTCCCTGACGCACCTGGGTAAGGCCGTCAGAGCCTTGTGACGCCCCTTCATGGGACCGTCAGAGTTGACGCAGCCGATTCCTCTGACGTGCCCAGGTAGGACCGTCAGACGCTCTGATGCGCCGAGGGGTGAGCGTCACGGCCTGTGTCGTTCTGTCTTCTAACGCACCAGGCTTGGTCCGTTAGAGACTGTGACGCCCCAGGGTGGGTGCGTCACAGCCGTTGTTGCCCCTTTCGCGTAACGCTCCTGTGTTGGACCGTTAGAGTGCTGTGACGGTCGAGGCTTGGACCGTTACGGCTTGTGATGGCCCAAGGTAGACCACCAGGCACTGTGTTACGCCGAAGTGGTTCTTCTTGCTTGCTGCGATTGTTTCGCGTTGTGTAGGTCCCTGGTCGACCCGGTTGGGACCCAGTGGTCGACCTGCGGTCTCGTGAGTGTCCCAGACACCCGTGGGATTCTGTGTCCGTGTTTTGAGGGTGTCGGGAGGACCGTGCTATCAGCGACTTCAGGGGAGTTCGTCTGTGGCTCAGCGCGGTTCAGGTGCCCAGCGTTAGTGCCAGAGGTCAGAGCTGGGATATGCCCCATGTAGCTGTACTTTCTTTTCTTGTCTCTATACTAGTTGTGGACTACTATTGTTATTTTATTGTAATCTTGTGGACCATGTAAAATGTTAATTCATTTCCTGCTTATTTATATAACTGTTTAATTCTGTAATTATTTGTGATACTTGTGTAGTTTCCACACCATCCTTCTAACGCTTCCGAGTCTTCGGACTCGTGGGTGGCGGTGCGAGTCTCGGGTTATCGGGCCTTCCCGGTAATCAGATTCTCGGGTCGTTACAGCTGGTATCAGAGCCAGGTTGTGGGATTATACGAGAATCATAAGTGATTATAGTGGTCCACTAGTCCACAGCGATGATGTACGGTTGATGCTGGCATTGGGCATCGTGTGTTTCTCTTAACCTTGCTGTTCCGTGCTTTCTGTCTTTGCTCCAGGTGCGGGTATGGCACCGAGGCGGGCGACTCGCTCTCAGCAGGGGCAGTCGGCTGGAGGTCAGGAGATCCAGCAGGAGGTTCAGCAGGAGCAGGAGGAGCAGAGTAGAGTGCAACTTGCGGCCACCGAGGTAGTGGATACTGCGAGATTTCCGGGGGCCGAGGATTTCTTCCGTGGCATGTACCAGCTTATGTCTCAGCAGTTCGGCGGAGAGGCTGGTGAGGGCTCGTCGACCAGGGGTGGGCCAGGCCGAGCAGTGAGGGATTTCATGCAGTTTCATCCACCTTACTACGGCGGTCAGCTAGACCCTGATTTGGCTCGGAGTTGGCTCGATGAGATGGAGCGGGTGTTCAGTTCCGCGCGGAGTACTACGAATGATAGAGTGATGTTGGCCTCCAACCAGTTGCAGGGTACGGCTCGGGAGTGGTGGTCTTCTGAGTGGAAGACGTCTTTCCAGCTTCGTCCACTTGAGCAGATTGTGTGGGGCGACTTTGTCAGTGCTTTCGAGCGTATCTACTGTCCAGAGTTTATTGCTACGCAGCAGATGCGTCAGTTTTTGGAGCTGATTCAGGGTGACATGTCCGTGTTGTAGTACAGGGCCCGGTTTGTCGAGCTGGGTCGGTATGCACCTCATATCATGGAGAATGAGAGGGTGAAGACCGCACAGTTCGTTCAGGGCTTGAGGCAGGAGCTGAGGCACCATTTGATCGTGAATGCTGCCACCGATTTGGAGACAGCGTCTCGCATTGCGGCTTCTTTGGAGATGGATATGCAGAGGACTTGAGGACCGATTAGCCAGGGGCAGTCTTTGTTAGGTCGCAGCCAGCAGTCGGCTACCCAGCAGCAGGGTTCCTTCTAGCATGCGTCGGGTGATCTAGGAGCGCCGGCACTGGCAACGTCAGTGATAGGATCCGTGTCTTTTGGCTCAAAGGTCATGAAGTTTCTCAAGAAGGGTTTCTCTAAGAAGAAGTCCAAGGGTCAGCGACAGGCTTCATCGGGCAGTGTACAGCAGTCGGTTCCGTTTCAGCGTCAGGGATCAGTGGGTGGATCGCGAGGACCGTGTCCACGGTGTAGCGAGTTCCATCCAGGCAGGCAGTGCACGGCGCCGATTATCTATTTTCGGTGTGACCAGCCAGGGCACATGGCGCGTGACTGTCCTCAGAGGCAGTAGCAACAGCAGTTTTCTCAGCAGCAGCAGGTTCCCCAGCAACAGAGGCCGCAGCAGCAGCAGCAGGGATAGTATCCGCCACTACCTAGGTCAGCTAGTGTGGGAGGCAGGCACAGAGCTCGAGGCCAGATCACACACATGACCAGGGCAGAGGCAGTGGCGTTGCAGCTCGTGGAAGGTACCGTTCAGATTTTGGGTTGTGCGGCTTGAGTTTTGTTTGATTTTGGCGCGTCTCATTCGTTTATCTCGGAGGATTTCGTGCTGAGTATCGAGGAGCCGGTGACCCAATTGTCCTGTGATTTGGCAGTGGAGTTGTCTTCGGGTGATTTTATGATCACTCCGTATTGCTTCGATGAGGTTTCCGTGTGGGTGGAAGGGCGGAGTTTGCCGACTAGGCTCTATGCGTTGCCGCTTCAGGACTTTGATGTGATTTTGGGCATAGATTGGCTCGAGGCACATCATGCGTTGGTGGATTATGGCTCGAAGAGAGTTTATTTTTGGCGACTTTGTGGACCCACCTTCTATTTCCAAGGTATCAGGTCTTCCTCTTCCCACTTTCTTATCTCTGCGATTCGAGCTTGCCGTTTGCTTAATGCGGGTTGTCAGGGTTTCCTCGCTTCTGTGGTCTTGGTAGACCAGCCGTGTCGGATGTCGAGAACATTCCGATGGTGTGCGAGTTTCCCGGAGGACTTACCTGGATTGCCTCCCCAACGGGAGATTGATTTCGTTATTGAGGTGGTGCCGGGTACGGGACCTTTGGCGATGGCTCCCTACCGTATGGCTCCCGCTGAGTTGAGGGAGTTGCGGGCGGAGTTGCAAGAGTTGCTGGCCAAGGGGTACATTCATCCTAACTTTTCCCCTTGGAGTGCGCCTGTGTTGTTTGTGAAGAAGAAGGACGGTAGCTTGCGGTTGTGCATTGACTACCGACAGCTGAATGAAGTGACCATTAAGAACAAGTATCCGTTGCCACGGATCGATGATTTATTCGACCAGCTTCAGTCCACTCGAGTATTCTCGAGGATTGATTTGCGGTCCAGTTACTATCAGCTGAGAATTCGCGAGTCCGATGTGAAGAAGACTGCGTTCAGTTCGAGGTACGGGCATTATGATTTTCTGGTGATGCCGTTTGGGCTCACCAATGCCCCCGCAGCCTTCATGGACTTGATGCAGAGGGTGTTTCGTCCGTATTTGGACCAGTTCGTGGTCGTATTTATGGACGACGTCCTTGTCTATTCGCGGTCTACCGAGGAGGACGCGTACCATTTGGGTGTGATGCTGCAGACGTTGCGAGATCACCAGTTGTATGCGAAGCTCAGTAAGTGCGAGTTTTGGCTTCGTGAGGTGCACTTTTTGGGGCACGTGATTTCTGGTGATGGCATTTCCGTAGACCCCGCCAAGGTCGAGGCAATAATGCGATGGCCGAGGCCGAGGTCTGTGACCGAGATCCGGAGTTTCTTGGGGCTTGCGGGTTATTATCATCGGTTTATCGAAGATTTTTCTCGCATTGCGACCCCGATGACTAGACTCACACGGAAGGATGTACCTTTCATCTGGTCTGAGGAGTGTGAGCAGAGTTTCAGGGAGCTGAAGAGATTACTCACTTCGGCTCCGGTGTTCATTTTTCCTTCTGAGCCGGAGGTTTTGTGGTGTGTACAGATGCGTCCGGGGTCGGACTGGGTGCTGTGTTGATGCAGCATGGTAGAGTGGTGGCTTATGCATCTCGGCAGCTGAAGCCCCACGAGGTGAACTACCCTACCCATGACCTTGAGTTGGCGGCTGTGATCTTCGCGCTAAAGATCTGGAGGCATTATCTGTACCGTGAGAAGTTCGAGGTGTTCACTGACCATCAGAGTTTGAGGTATGTGTTCACGCAGAGGGACCTTAACCTTAGGTAGAGGCATTGGATGGAGTATATGAAGGATTTTGACTTCACCCTGTCTTATCAGCCGGGCAGGATGAATGTCGTAGCCGATGCCTTGAGTCGGAAGGTTGCGGTCAGTGCCTTGATGTTGAGGAAGTGGAGGCTCTGGGAACAAGTGCCCGAAGATTCATTCAGGCTCAAGATTCCCCAAGAGCCAGGGTTAGCAGTGCTTGCGAGTCTGACTGTCACGCCAGCTATCCACCGTCAGGTGACAGAGGCTCAGCATGCGGACCCTGAGTTGCCACGGATTTTGGCCTTAGCTGATGTGGAACTCGGCGAGATACGTCCCAGTCGAGGAGCGGGTTCGGCGTGCGGTGTTGCGCGAGGCTCATGGGAGCAAATACACCGTACACCCGGGTGCGACAAAGATGTATCAGAATTTACGGAGGCAGTTCTGGTGGCCTGGCATGAAGAGAGATGTGGTTGAGTTCGTGGCCAGGTGCCTGACCTGTCAGCAGGTGAAGGCAGAGCATTAGTGACTAGGAGGTACTCTTCAGCCCTTGGATGTTCCCGCGTGGAAGTGGGACCACGTGACTACGGATTTTGTGGTGGGTTTGCCGAGGACTCCGAGTGGGCATGATAGTATTTGGTTGCTGGTA
Source organism: Amorphophallus konjac (assembly GCA_022559845.1). Lineage (NCBI taxonomy): Eukaryota > Viridiplantae > Streptophyta > Magnoliopsida > Alismatales > Araceae > Amorphophallus > Amorphophallus konjac. Next base: position 122,128,581 of record CM040126.1, on the reverse strand, counting down.
GATCGACTGACGAAGGTGACTCGGTTGCTACCGGTCAAGGTTAGCTGGAGCGTGTCCAGGTTGGCTCGTCTTTATGTGGAGCGGATCGTTCCGTTGCATGGGATTCCCATTTCCATTGTGTCGGATCGGGATCCGCGCTTCACTTCTGGATTCTGGAGGAGTTTCCAGCGAGCTCTTGGCACGGAGTTGGCGTTTAGTTCAGCATACCATCCTCAGTCAGATGGTCAGTCTGAGAGGACCATCCAAACTTTGGAGGATATGCTGAGATCCCGCTACTTGGAGTGGCAGGGGAGCTGGATTCACCACCTGCCGTTGGTGGAGTTTACCTACAACAACAGCTATCATTCGAGCATCAGCATGGCTCCTTATGAGGCGTTGTATGGGCGTCCGTGTCGGACTCCACTTGACTGGTTTGAGGTTGGTGAGTGTGTTTTGACGGGACCGGAGTTGGTGCAGCAGTGTGTGGATGTTGTGCACGTGGTTCGTCAGAACATGTTGGCAGCCCAGAGTCAGCATAAGAGCTATGCTGACCGGAGGAGGTAGCCTCTCGCGTTCGCCGTGGGTGATCGTGTGTTCTTAAGAGTTTCTCCGATGAAGGGGGTAATACGCTTTGGACGGCGTGGGAAGCTGAGTCTCCGCTATGTTGGTCCATTTGTGATTGTGGAGCGCATCGATGAGGTAGCTTATCGATTGCAGTTACCCCCTGAGTTGGCGTTGGTGCATGACGTGTTCCACGTTTCGATGTTACAGAAGTATATGCCCGATGACTCTCATGTGCTTGAGGATTCTGTGTGGCCCGAGGTGACTCCAGATCTTTCTCTTCCAGAGTTTCCCATCCGCGTTGTGGATAGGCGAGAGCAGCGCCTGCGGAGCAAGGCCATCCCCATGGTGAAGGTGGTGTGGCAGCGACACTGGTGGTGAGGCTTCTTGGGAACGTGAGGATGAGATGCGTTAGCAGTTCCCTTACCTGTTCGAGTGAGTCTTCCTCTTCTTTCCCCTTGGGTTGTTCCCAATTTCGAGGATGAAATTCTTTTAAGGGGGGACGGCTGTAATATCTCGGACCTTTCGGATCCTTCTTCGTGGGTCCCGGATCTGATTTCTCTGAGTGTCCAGCTCCGTTGTGTCCAAAATTTCATTTTGAACATCTTTCGTGTTCGGATCGGCGCGATCCGGAGTTATTTTGGAGACCCGGAAGCGTTCCGCAGCTTTTTCTGCGTGTGTTTTTCGATTACCGGTGTGTGTTTCAGTAATTCCTTCGGAACCTCGCTGCGGGTGAACCGGATCATTCACCTGGGCACGAGTGGTACCATTGCGATCGGTACATTTCGAGAATCGCGGAAACGTAATTTTCTATTTTTTGGCATTTTCTAGAATTTCCAGATTTTCTATAAATATCTCACTTTTCTCTCTCTCCCCTCACCCTCTTCTTCTTCTTCTTCTTCCTTCTCTTCTCCCCACCGCGACCACCGCCCCTCCCTCTCTCTTTCTCTCTCGTTCGGCCGCGGTGACGTCCCCTTCCGACTGTAGACTGTGCGGGGCGACGGCGTGACAACGTGGGCGACGGTGAGGTGATCGTGGCGGCGTAAAGCTTGTGGGGAACCGTGAAGGGACGAGGGTTTTCAAAGCGTTCTTCGCGATCTCGGTAACGATTCGGAGGAGCATTCACTCCATTGAGGTAGGGTGACGTTCCCTAGCTCTCCGCCGTTCATTTCTGTGATTTATAGGCCGAGGGGAGGCCGAGAGGGGCTTGTTTGAGCGGGTTTGGGGTTTTTCCATGATTTGGGGAGAGCTCGCCCGATCTATGGATTTAGCCCGCGATTTCACGTTTTGGTGGCCTAGTATCATGCTAGGGGTCCCCAGGGGTCTTCCCCTTTCATTTCCCCCTCTCCGGTGGAGGCATGGGGGCATGGTTGGGTTTTTTGGGCTTTCCCCACCGTTTCGCCATCGAGCGGGTGTGGCGGTCCTTCCAGTGACCGTCACACCGTGTGACGCGCCAAGGCGGGTGCGTCACAACCCTTGTTTAGCCAGTTGGGGGTCAGGGACTATGACGGTCCAACGATAGACCGCCACAGGCGTGTGATGCGCCTGGGTTGGGCCGTCAGAGCGTCCCGACCGTTGGCATTTGACCGTTGGGGGTCAAGGCGTGTGACGAACCAGGGCTGGCGCGTCACAGCCTTGTGACGACCCAGCGTGGGTGCGTCAGGGTTATTCGACCCCCAGGCAATGTGACGCTCCAGGGCTGGACCGTCACATGTGTGTGACGCTCCAGGTGTGGACCGTCACATGCTATGACGCACCGAGTGGCACGCGTCACAACTTGCCTTTGTTTTTCCCTGTGACGCACTTGCATAGGCGCGTCACAGTCTGTAACGCACCAGGGTATGTGTGTTACACTTTGTTTTACACTGGGAGTGTGACGGCCTACGTTGGACCGTCAGGGTCCTGTGACGGTCCAACCTAGACCATTAGGCGTCTGTGACGGTCCCGCCTAGACCGTCAGAGTCCTGTGACGCGTCTAGGGTAGACCGTCAGGCACTGGGTTGCCCCGGGTGGTTTGCAACCCCGTTTCCGTTCCGACCGTGGTCGCCGTACGACGGTGCCGGTACATGGGGTGGTCCCTGTACGTCGTCGATGCGGACATGGTTTTCCGTTGACTTGAGAGTCTACTCCTTCAGTGACCCTCCACTAGTCGTAGTCCACCAATACGCGGTGCTGGTCTCACCAGGGAGTGGTGTACGGGCCGACCCTTAGAGACAGTTTTTAGACTAGTTTCTATCGGGCCCCACATTTGTAGCCAGAGTCCGGCTAAGGGGAAAACCAGTTAGAGGGCCAGACCTAGGACGCATGGTCTGTGTGTGCACACGTGGTTGGGGGCAGTTGGACACACGCTGACGAGCGTGACCCCAGCTAGTCACTTGTTTGTGGTACTTGTTCGGTGTCCATGCCTCGGTCTTCCCACCGTTGCGTTTCGGTCTTCCCACCGTGGTGCGTGTGTCGGCTTGCGTGCCGTGAGACCGGTGTTTTGTAGTGGCAGGGCTTCCTTTTCGAGGTACTCGCTTACTGCTAGCGTAGCGATTTCTCTGTTTGCGAGGTAGGGTTCGAGTGATCCCTACTGAGTCTTGTTCTGAGACTCATTCCCTGCGTGTTTTCACTGTGTTTTAGGCAAGGCGCGGCTTCAGGGGAGTTCGTTTGAGGCTCAGCGCGGTTCAGGTGCCCAGCGTTAGTGCCAGAGGTCAGAGTCGGGGTATGCCCCGTGTAGCTGTACTTTCTTTTCTTGTCTCTGTACTAGTTGTGGACTACTGTTGTTATTTTATTGTTATCTTGTGGACCATGTAAAATGTTAATTCATTTCCTGCTTATTTATATAACTGTTTAATTCTACAATTATTTGTGATACTTGTGTAGTTTCCACACCATCCTTCTAACCCTTCCGAGTCTTCTGACTCGTGGGTGGCAGTGCGAGTCTCGGGTTATCGGGCCTTCTCAATAATCAGATTCTCGGGTCGTTACAATCCAACTCACGGCAGGCCATCCGCTGACTCTCACACAGATAATTACCACAACTCGAGCCACACTCCTCTCGGATTCCGCATCCGAGCTCGATCATCGCACCAACTCGACCCTCTCGGGGAGCACGATGAAACCAGATGACATGATCCTGGTGTCCTCAGCCATCACCTCACTCGACACAGGCTCACAGAGGAACCATCCCATGCTGGTCGCCAAAACAAGGATAACCATTGCGACACCAACGTCCCGTCAAGGACCACCCTCCGACGCCAATCTCACAAAAGGCCTCCGCCCACAGGCGTCACTGGTGCGGACACCCAAGCAGTTACGCCGAGCCACCGGTACCGCACGCGGAGCACGACTCGAGCCACTTCAGCGTCCATCTGGCTCGGAGATAGCCTGGAGACTCCTCCTTGAGTCTCCCCATTTATCATATTTGTTTAGACGTTATTTGTGTGTAATGTGTGTGTGTTTCATTTTATTCGGTATTTAATTTTGATTGTGAGAGGGGTTTATTTGTAAAATGGGACCCTAGGGTCCCACGAGCCCCCCAGACCCCCTCCCATTGATCCACCTCAGCCTAGGGCCCCATGTGGGGTCAGTCAACATTTCAAATGGAGGCATCTAGAAGGTTGAATGGTAAAAGACACATGGGAGACAATTGGACTTCAAAGTCCAAGGTAGGCTACCTACCAATTCTACCTTGTCTCCCTTGGTCAATAGGGCGCCCCCCCCCTTAATTTTTTTTTTTTTTTTTTGTGTAATTCACATTCAATCCAAGCCATCCATCTCCCACCCCTAGATCCAACGGTGGCAAATGGATTTGAGATGTAACCTATATAAGCTTGTATTTTCCATTTTGATACAAGTAATGCATTTGAAATCAGAAAATTGCTTGGAGCAGCCCTTGGGTGCACCCCTCCTCTCCCCTCCCCCTCCCCCTTGCAGCTGAGACGGTTGCTATTCTGTGGTGTGACGCCTCCCCTATCAGTTCCGGTCGCCGCCGCCATCGCACCGCCATCGAGTTCATCGGAGTTCTATCTTCAGCCGACCACTGCCACTTCCACGAAATTCTGCAGTCAGCCACGAAATCCTTTGGATCTAAAAATTCAGGAGGTGTTCCTGAGATGTCCACCACGTCCCACAAAATTTTGTTTGGCCTTTAGACTCCGATTCATAATTTTCCATTTTCGTTCTTCTTTCCACTTCAGTTCTGCCAATTTTCAGATCTGATTTCCAACTTTCCTGAGGTTCACACGTTTGAACCCTTTTGTATTTTTCCCAGAGCTCCCAATTTTACTGGGTGTTCTTATTATCAACCTCTCCTACCACGAATTTTCTTGAATTTGGATCGTCCCTCCACCTATTTTTCAAAAAAAATATTCAGAGCTAGCTACAGTGCTGTCCACCTGTTCCCAGATCCGACCACCCTCCAGTGAAAAAATCATAACAAAGCATAACCTCCTCCACTCTTTCCATAAAAAATATCTCCGGTTTCCTTGTTCAAAACCCTACCACTTTTATGAAGAGCTTAGGAGCTGAATCGGCCGTCTCCTTGGCGGTCAATGGTAGTTCTCAGACAACTCACCTATAGATCTGAGAATTCGGGTACTGTACAACAGGAACTTGAAAATTCAATAAAGTCCCGATCCGGCCAGATCCAGTAGATCTCTCTGGGTCTAGATTGGAGGATTGCAAGATAACTTTCCAACGATAGCTCATGCGCCCCGATCCGACATCGGGATTGATCGCAGCGGCCGTTCTTGCCGGAGCGTGCGCCGGAAAACAGAACCTGAAATCCGTGGGCAGCTAGTTCAAGAATTGGAGATCGGGGCCGATCGACCACCGATCGGTGTTTCCGGCCAACCGCCATCCGAGGAGGCACGCCACCAGGGGTCTCCATCACAGTGGGCCCCAGCCCAGTAGGCCGAGAGGACAGCGTCACCCGTGGGCCCCACGGACCCGTAGATCGCGCCGTCCGGACAGCACGAAAACGCGGAGTTCGGCACCACCGGGCGACATCAAGATGCTGCCCGTCAACCCGATTCGCGTGATTCCCGGGCCCCACATGTGACCTATTACCTCCCTGCGTGGAGTGGGTCAAATCTTTGTACTGATGTAAACTTGTTTAACCGGGAGTCCGTAAATCGGCCGGGGTTGTCTTCGCCACGCCGGGTGCATGGAGGTAACGGTCTAAACTTCTTGGCGTTACTTTGCTTAGCTAGTATACGGTCTTATGCCGCTGCGAGAGTGTAGGTCCCTAGCCTGTGTGTCCATGTTGCCTCTGTGAGTGTGAGAGTGACCCGTCCCACGACTCGATGAGAGTCCAGAAGTTGAGTCAGACTACCTTGAACTCTGCCGGTTCCTTAATCGCGCACGATCCACGCTTTCCCTCGCTTGGGACGACGAGTGAGTTTGCACTTCTGTTAGTGACGTGTAGCCTATAAGAGCTCTTAGTGTCGAGCCGAGGTCACTCTAGTAGTCGTGTCGTTGCTGGTCGAGTCGTGTCCGTCTCATATAGCGTCGTCTCCTCAGTCCGTCCCGCATCAGTCACTCATTCGTCTGGTCTCATCACATCCTTCGATCAACCCAACTGGACACCGGCCAATCCCGATTCCGCCCTTACCACAGAGCCACGGGACGCCACCCGAACAATGCTCACCGGTCCCCAAGCAACATATACCTCATCGTGGTCGGCTACATGACTAGCCTTACCAGTCACTCGCAGCTACCAACTGGAACCCAAAATCTCTCAGAGATCACTTCCTCAAAACACGATCTCAACCGAGGACACAACCTCCAATACAAGTCGGGCACCAGCCACCGACTCTGACCAACACGTCCTCGACCTCCGTCAGGCGACATCCTCAACAACCCTATCCGGGACCAACACCGACGCCTGACACGACTTCCGTCACATGAATAGGGTACTCATGCGGCGCACTAGCCAGCACATTCCCCAACACTCCATCCTGCCAGTGCCAAGAACCATAATACCTCGAGCAATGGCACAGCAACAACACGTTTCACACAGAGAAACTAATCCTCCACTACTCAACGCAAACTCAGGAATCCGCCCGTAGCAACCAACGCTACGATCCTGAACCAGTGGGTCACAAGCCCACCACGCTTCCGCCGCGCACTCTGATCCACGCGCACAGCCACAAATTCTTGGAAACACCGCCCGAACGGCACTCGTCCTTTCGGAAAAGCTCCAACACCCCCACACAACAAGAGAATTGGGCACAGCTCTCGCAGGCAACCACCTGGCCAAGACAAAGAGCACATCTCGCACGGACTTCATGGCACACGAAGGCCGACCAATCCGAACACACAATGCAAGACGACGAACCTGGCCAAACACAATTCTCTCCAACCAAAGGAAAAACCAACATACCTCTGACCAACTGAAGAATCTCCGTGCTCGACCTGACCTCGAATCTCGCGCGTGCTGAGAACAACACCTTCCAGCACCGAGAAAATCACCACCACATCAGGTCAGCGCCTCCGACACACTCGGCGAGTGTCACGTCGGACCACAATCACAGCATCTCTCGATGCACCACCGCTGCAATTCCTCAAACTACAGCGCACCGCGCAAAGAGCCGCTACACGAGCCACAACGATAACCGCCGAGCTCATCCTCGAGTCCCGAACTCGCCGTGGAGCCTTCACATCTCAAGCCAACTCCTGGGCAAACACAACCCATCCACTGACAGAAACGCAGGAGCAAAGACTTACCGCGACATCTCTGCCAAATCCTGCCTCAAAATCCACAGAACAATCGGGACCGTCATGTCATTCTGACGCCACAGAGCACGACAAGAACATCAGGCTCGACAAAACAGCAGCTCACCGAGAAGATCCTCCGCTCACCCGAGCACACTTCTCGACCAGAACACCTCAGGAGCTGGACAAACCCCAAGCTGGAGTGGTCAAAACCGACAGCAGCTCCCTCAAAGCATGCTCACGGCCACTTAACCACGAACAATGCTCTCCAGCTACCTGACCACGCTGCAGGTTCCTCGAACGCAGCACTGCGAGCTCACGTCTGCCAGCAACCTCTGCCCAATGCAACACAACCAGGGCCACCACCGATGAAGGAGAAGGCTCTCGACCTCGATCCTTAGACCCCATGCTGGCACGAAAGTCGCGAACAACCACCACCCTCACAGCGCCACACAGCGCACTCAAGCTCTCGAGCGAGAAGCAGAGCGGAAAAACAAGCACAAAACCCTAAGCCAGCTGCCGACTGTACTGGACCTTATGGACTCTAATCACTGTAATGCCTCGAATTCCTATGTATGTCCACAACCACCGCTCTGATACCAGCTGTAATGACCCGAGAATCTGATTACCGGGAGAGACCCGATAACCTGAGACTCGAACCGCCGCCCACGAGTCGGGAGGGCTCGGAAGGGCTAAAAGGAGTGTTGAGGCACAAATAAATAGGAAATAAAGTAGGATAATTCAACAATTAACAGAAATAAAGAAACAACTACAGCTACAACAGAGTCCAGTCCAACAGAAAGTACAGTCTAAAGTAGTAAAAATATACCACATGCCGAGTGAACACTCGGCCCAACGAGTTGGCAACTGAGAACCTCTGCACCGCGCCCTCGAACCTCGAGGAAGAAGAACCGCCTCACCTAAAAAGTAGGGAATGAGTCTCCAAAACAGAGACTCAGCAGGGATCCCACAGAACCCCAACCGGAAATAACGGCGGTAGCGGAAAGGAGAGCTACAACTACAGCAGGAACAACGAACCGGTGGCCGGTCAAAACTCGGCACTATAGCTACTCCTACTGTACCAGAAACACACCCCGGACTCACGGGCGGGGGCTACCGAACTACACTAGTATCGCTTACCAACATAAAAACCCATGGCAACTGCGCCGTAGAGGCCTGTCTCCCAGGAGACGGCCAACCTGGACACGCTGTCCAAGGTGCAACCCTGACCACCTAGTCACGGGTACCGCACAGCAAGACGCAACCTCGGTAAAGCTACTAGCACTAGTCTCATGGCACGAGAACCGATACACGTGCCACGACGAGACAACCAAAACTCAACGGTCAACACGACCAAAACCCGAAGGTCAAAGTCACAGAGGCTGATAGTCTGACACTCCCAACTCGACAGGAGTACCTCCCACTAGAAGCAAGGCCGGTTGCGTCCCCTGACGACTTACACCGCACCGCAGGTGAACTGCCTGACGTGGTAGCGCCTACCAGAGGCACGGACACCGAACAAGTAACCACAAAGCAAGTGACTAGCTGGGGTCACGCCCGTCGGCGTGGGTCCAACCGCCCCAATCACGTGTGCACACACAGACCATGCGTCCTAGGTATGGCCCTCTGACCGGTTTCCCCCCGTAGCCGGACTCTGGCTAACGACGAGGGGCCCGACGGAAACCAGTCGAAAGCCGTCCTTAGGGTAGCATCTCCACCACTCCCTGGTGGGACCACACGCGTGTAAGCAGTCTACGACTAGTGGAGGGTCACTGAAGGAGTAGACTCTCAAGTCAACGAAAAATAACGTCCGAATCTGACAACGTACGGGGACCATCCCACGTACTGGCACCGTCGCAAGGCGACCATAGTCGGAGAAGGAACGGGACTCGCAGCTCATGGCTACACACGCACCCTGCGCGAGAGTCGAGAAAAACCAAGTGACGCTAAGCCACTGAACTCTGGGCAGTCCTCTAGACGCACTACAGCCAACGGTCCTTGAGTTAGAAGACTTGGGGCCAAGACCGTCGCACGCAACAGCACAAGGCCGTCAATCTTGTCAAATCTCTAGGTCTAAAACCACGGTAGCACGAATACCAAGGTTTTGGAGGCTCATTCTCTACTTTTCAGGTGAGGCGTGTTGCATCCCTATGGTTTTGATGATGTCCCACACTATAAATCAATCTTCTATCTCTAGATTAATGCTGTTTCATCATGTGAGTGAGTACAGTTCAATGGCTGTTAGATAACATGCTCTACCTTAATTCTGCCTACACTCTGTCTGCACAATCTTCACACCAGTGCGTCAACTCAGCGTGCTGATGCGTCAACCCTTCAGTCATTGCATGTCTCTGTTCTCACACCTGTGCGTCAACTCAGTGTGCTGATGCGTAGACTCTTCTGTTCAGGTTCTTCATTTGATTAAGTCTATACATCATCAGTTGAACGTAAAAGTAATACGTTGCAGCGTCAACTCATTGGGCTGCAGCGTCAACTCAGCATGTTTGCACTTCGCCTTGAGACTTTCAAGTCTATACATCGCTTCAAGCGATTCTAGTCTATACAGTCTGCCTTCACACTAAGAGTCTGTACATCGGTCCTACAGCCGATCGTCTCACTCACTCTTTGCAAGTCTGTACAGCCTACCGTCTCATGCAGCGTCTAATGTTAAAGTCTTCACATCGCATTGCATCGTCTCTATCAGTGTCTCACTGGTCTAGTCTGTATAGACTTTAGCGTCTCATGAAAGTCTATACAACGCATCAGTTTTTAGAAGTCTGTACACTGGCCTTTGCATTAAGCCTCAAAGTCTGTATAGTCGTGTACAGTGGATTCCAAGTATATACATCCTTCAGCTGGATCTATTCAAGTCTGTACATCGCCCAACTGATTTGGCAAGTCTATACAACGTGAAGTCTTCACCTTGTCTTGGTTCAAGTCTATACAGTCTGAAGTCTGCATTGCTTTACATCCACAGAGTCTGTACAGCCTATCTGACTTCATGGGTAGCATGCCTTTAGTGCGTTGACGCACATGGCTGACTGCGTAGACGCAATGGTGCGTCTTTCGCTTCCTTCTTGTTCACTGCGTCGACGCTGACACTGGATGCGTTGACGCATTGGTCAGCTTGCCTAGGGAGTGAGCATTTTTCTTGAGGAGCTGAGGCAACGCTGCACGCTGGAAGCGTTGACGCCTTGGCTGTTGACCAAGGGTCCTTTGATCAGCATCAAAGTCTGACTATTGTCCACTTTTTACAAGTCTACACATTGGGTTGTACGACCACAAACCTATACATTCTGTTATTACAACTTGAGTCTTCAGAGCTCACAACACACTCATTACAAGTCTGTACACTGGTTAGGCTTTGTGAAGTCTACACAGTGGATGAGCAATATGAAGTCTACACATTTGTCTCCTCTAGAGGTCTATACATTGGCTAAGGGTCTTCAAGTCCATACAGAGTCATCTGATGCATGCTGTCTGAAGTCTGTACAGCATGCCTTGCTGTTTATAGCTTTCAAAGACACATTGCACTGCGTCAACGCAGTGCATAGGCACGTAGTGTAGCGTCAACGCATTGCATTGTGCATACCCTGGTAAAGTCTATACATGCGTTTATTCATTAAGTCTATACATTCTCTCACGATTGTACACAGTTACTCAGTTGATGTGTCTGAAGTATATACATTCTTGCTAAAAGCCTGAACTAACTAAGTCTATACATTCCATCTGTCTGCAGGCGATTCAGGCTGATGATTGGGCATGTGAATCGAGGTTGGCACCTGACACGTGATCCAAGATAACAGGCGCATGACACGTGGATGGCAACCTTGTCAGGATGCTGCCATGTGGTTGAAATTCAAAATGATCTGGCCAAAAGTGCATGGGCGGGAACCTGGCAGCCACACGCCATTATCTGCTATAAATATAGAGCTTCATCCTTCAGTAGAAGTTCGATCGTGAAAAGAAAAAGCAGAAGCCATTGGTGAGAGTCTGCACGATCCAAAAAAGAAAAGGAGCAGAAAGTTCCATATCTGAGAGGAGTTTGCTCGAGAGAGAGAGTGTGTGTGGATTGATGAATTGCTTCATTTGAAGCTACAATTGTATTGGGTTTCAGAACCGATTTCTTCTTCATTGGTTTTTCTTTCTATTTTATTTTCGTTTATTTTGTTCTTCCATTCTGATTTGAATTGTTTTCCCTCCGGTGTGTGGAGGAAGGGAGTACTACTCCAGTTTCCCTCTGAGTTGCAGAGGAAGAGAGATTGGTGATCTCTGGTGTTGTTAGTGACAGGTTGTCATTAACAGTTTCCCTCCGTGTGTGGAGGAAGGGAGAGGATTCTCCTGTTGTGTTCTAGCTGGGAGCTAGAACAGGTTTCAAGTTCTGTGGGTAGCAGAGCTTGGTCGAGGGATTTGTTTCCCTTGGGTGTTCAAGCTGTGTGGCAGCATCTTGTTCGCAGACTGAGTCTGCTGTGATCTAGCTTTGTCTAGTGGAATCCTCACTCTAGTTGGAGTGAGGGGTGGATGTAGATTGCGGACTGCAATCGAACCACCTAAAAACTGAGTGCTTCCTCTGTGGTTTGCTATTGATTTCTGTGCTCTTCATCTGCTTGTCCCTTTGCCTTCAAGTGATCAGTTCTTCACTCTCATCTATATTTCTCTGTGTACGGGTTAAGGAGGTGCGTTAGCAGTAGAATCTATTTTCCGCCTGAGTTTCTACAAATTGGGAGTGATCTATTCATCCCCCCCTTCTATATCACTCTTGCTGCGCTAACAAGCCGGTTCTTCTTCCTCGAGGTTCGAGGGCGCGGTGCGGAGGTTCTCAGTTGCCAGCTCGCCGGGCCGAGTGTTCACTCGGCATGTGGTACGTTTTTACTACTTTAGACTGTACTTTCTGTTGGACTGGACTCTGTTGTAGCTATAGTTGTTTCTTTATTTCTGTTAATTATTGAATTGTCCTACTTTATTTCCTATTTCTTTGTGCCTCCACACTCCTTTTAGCCCTTCCGAGCCCTCCCGGCTCGTGGGCGACGGTTCAAGTCTCGGGTTATCGGGTCTCTCCCGGTAATCGGATTCTCGGGTCGTTACAATTCCGGTCGACTGGGATTGAGGGGGCGGTTGATCGCCACTGAGACAAGCTGTAGAAAAGTCCATTCTGTTATTTCAGGTTGACCGGGATCAAACCGGAGGTCGATCGGACTGTCAAAAACCTAAAAAATGAAGAGTTTAGCCCAGAAAAATGTATCCATATAATCGAGACATGAATTGAACGAATTGTTAAAACTTATTTCAAGTTCATTTGATTTCTTGGAAATGCGTTTGGAATGCTAAACACTTAAGCAAAAACTGTGAAGAAATCCAGCATGATAGCTTATGGAATTCACTTAAGATATTGGTTCCAAGCACGTGAACAAGTATATGTCCTTGGTTTTGTTATCATCAAAAGCACTGAGATATATACAACAATCTCTCTCTTTTTGATGATGACAAAACTCGAGGGCCATCAAACCATGTTTATTGCTTTCGAACCTCCAAATTGAACGTAATGCTTGAAAGTCATTCAACATGCTTGAAAACCATTCAACACAGCACATTCCATCCCACCACTTGTTTGCCAACAAGAATATGAAATAAAGCACAAGTGCCAGCCATATGAATTCAAACACCAGTACATTCAATTCATCATTAAATTACAAGATACATTAGGGCGAGAGTGAATGCACGACTCTAATAGAAAAGACTTGACACTACTGATAACCTTGACACTACTGATAACCCTCACATGATTAACATACAAGCAAGCAACACAACCACACATCGACATACATAAGTATATAAACCTACCCTACTACTTCTCCCCCTTTTGGCAACATCAAAAAGGGATAGGATAGACGAAGGAGGGACTCAAGCAACACAAGACCAAAGGATAACATGCCAGAGGGGAAAGTCAAAATAAATCCTCATGGAGCATCTTCTAGAGGTGGCTGATCTGCTGGAGGAGTATGTGGAAGGCCAAGGTGCCGACGAATGTCGCCAAGATGGTGGGCGTGAGTATGAAGAAGATCAAGAATATGGCCAATGGATTCATCACGAGCCGCATCCTGGCGCCGCATGCCAAGAAGGGAGAGGTGTAGGAAGCTAAAGGATTGGCCAGACTCAGCTAAATTCTCTCGGAAGGAAGTCATGTGGGTGGTGAGAGTGGCCATCTGAGTAGAGAGAGTGTCCAAGGCAGTAGAGAAAGTATCCATGCACCCGAATATGGTGTCAAACGCAGTGCCTATAGTGTCCCCAAGGATAGAGAGACAATCCCCGATGGTATCCACACGAGTCTCTAAGCCGGTAAGCCGCCCGTCAAGAGTCTCGTAGTCCACCGAAGGGCGCTGTCCGGCCCCCTAAGTGGAAGATTCCCCATGGTGAAACTGAGGTGGAGGATGCATCTCAAAATCCTGGTGATAAGGAGATGGTGGGGGAGGCGGCTCCTCAGCTAGAACTGGAGGGGGGATATACAATTCTTGCTAAAAGCCTGAACTAACTAAGTCTATACATTCCATCTGTCTGCAGGCGATTCAGGCTGATAATTGGGCACGTGAATCGAGGTTGGCACCTGACACGTGATCCAAGACAACAGGCACATGACACGTGGATGGCAACCTTGTCAGGATGTTGCCATGTGGTCAAAATTGAAAATGATCTGGCCAAAAGTGCATGGGCGGGAACCTGGCAGCCACACGCCATTATCTGCTATAAATATAGAGCTTCATCCTTCAGTAGAAGTTCGATCGTGAAAAGAAAAAGCAGAAGCCATTGGTGAGAGTCTGCACGATCTAGAAAAGAAAAGGAGCAGAAAGTTCCATATCTGAGAGGAGTTTGCTCGAGAGAGAGAGTGTGTGTGGATTGATGAATTGCTTCATTTGAAGCTACAGTTGTATTGGGTTTCAGAACCGATTTCTTATTCATTGGTTTTTCTTTCTATTTTGTTTTCGTTTATTTTGTTCTTCCATTCTGATTTGAATTGTTTTCCCTCCGGTGTGTGGAGGAAGGGAGTACTACTCCAGTTTCCCTCTGAGTTGTAGAGGAAGAGAGATCGGTGATCTCTGGTGTTGTTAGTGACAGGTTGTCATTAACAGTTTCCCTCCGTGTGTGGAGGAAGGGAGAGGATTCTCCGGTTGTGTTCTAGCTGGGAGCTAGAATAGGTTTCAAGTTCTGTGGGTAGCAGAGCTTGGTCGAGGGATTTGTTTCCCTTGGGTGTTCAAGCTGTGTGGCAGCATCTTGTTCGCAGACTGAGTCTGCTGTGATCTAGCTTTGTCTAGTGGAATCCTCACTCTAGTTGGAGTGAGGGGTGGATGTAGATTGCGGACTGCAATCGAGCCACCTAAAAACTGAGTGCTTCCTCTGTGGTTTGGTATTGATTTCTGTGCTCTTCTTCTGCTTGTCCCTTTGCCTTCACGTGATCAGTTCTTCACTCTCATCTATATTTCTCTGTGTACGGGTTAAGGAGGTGCGTTAGCAGTAGAATCTATTTTCCGCCTGAGTTTCTACAAATTGGGAGTGATCTATTCATCCCCCCCTTCTATATCACTCTTGCTGCGCTAACAATTGGTATCAGAGCAGGTTTACGCCATGTGGACAAACGGTCAAGGAAATGCTGGTGGTCCTAGAACCTTCATGGCCGAAGGTCAATCCATTAGTCGCCCTCCTTATTTCGATGGTAGTAACTATCTGTTTTGGAAGAACAGGATGGAAGTGTTCATCAGGGCTCAGAGTCATAAACTGTGGAGAGTAATCACGGTGGGGCCATATGAGCTGCCACCAAACGAGGATGCTTGGACAGATGACCATGTCAAGCTCTCTTCACTTAACTGGACGGCACTGAACATAATCCAGTGTGCTGTTCATCCAAAGGAATATGCCCGTATATCTACATACAGAACTGCCAAGCGAATGTGGGATGAGCTGCAATTGATCTATGAAGGTACAGCTCAAGTGAAAGCCTCGAAGGTAAACCTCTACACTTCTAAGTATGAAATGTTTAAGATGAATGCAGATGAGAATATAAGCAAAATGTATTCCAGGTTATCCTTGATCACTAACACTCTTAAAGGGCTAGGGAAGGATCTTGCTGAGGCAGATATAGTCAAGAAAATCCTTAGATCTTTATCCCCGGCATGGCACACTAAGGCCACTATGATTGAGGAATCAAAAGATTTGACTGTCTTGACTGTGAATGAACTCATAGGATCCCTTATGACCTATGAGATGAATTTCCTAGGAGGTGGAGAAGGAAGTGAGAGGAAGGGTAAAAATGTAGCTCTAAGAGCTTCCCGCAACAAGGGTAGTAACAGTGGGAGCAGCAGCAGTAGCCCCGAGTCTGAGTCCGAGCTTGAAGGTTTATCAAATCTCGACCAGGAGGAGCAGGCAATGCTCACTAGACAGTTCAGAAAATTTTTGAAGAAAAAGGGAAAGACCTTTAGGAAGAAGAAGCCACAACCCTTTAACAAGAATGCTGAATTTACCAGTTACAGGGATAGAAATCCTAAGAATCTGACTTGTTTTAATTGTAACAAACAGGGACACATGAGAGGCGAATGCCCAGACCTCCAGAAGAAGGGTCCCTATCTTCAGAAGAAAAACATAAAGGTGCAGAAGAAGAAGAAGCCACAGGCGATGGTCTGCACATGGAGCGAGGAAGAAGAAGACCCCGAAGATGCTTCCTCAGAAGAATATGAAGATGGAATTTGCCTTATGGCAAACAGTGAAGAGGAGGTAATAAACGTTTTTAAAAATTTCTCAATTGATGACTGGGAGGATGCTTATGGTGACTTGCTAGATAAATTTAATTCTCTTAGCAAAGAGCACAGAGTTTTGAAAAGAAAATTTAACACAAATATTGAAGAACAAACTCTGGTCTGTGAGGAAAATGAAAAACTAAAAGAACAACTAGAAGAAATGACCTCACTAAGGAAAGAGAATGATAAGCTTAAGGGAGAAATTCAAGAAAGTCAAAAACAGCTCAATGAATTCAAAACTAAAATTGAAGAAAGCATGAATGAAATTAGAGTGAATTCAGAGAAATATGAAGCTGTGAAGAAAGTAAATGCTGAACTCCTAAAGAATTCTGAGTCTCTTCAAAAGGAGCTGGAAGACAAACAGAAAGTCTTTGAAAAGTTTGTCCAAGGAAAAACTAGCCTAGATGCTATACTAGGGACTAGGGCCAATTTCAATAAGGAAGGTCTAGGCTATGACCCAACCAACAAGAGACCCTTGCAATTCAAGACCATTACCTTCTTTCCAGAGAAGGGAAAAGAAAAGCTGGACACACCATCCAGCTCAAACAGCTCTAAGGAAACTCAAAGTCCTAAAGAAAACACAAAAACCAGTACTGGACAACCATTTAAGATGGGAATGAACTTTATGAAGAATAACATTAAGTCCACTCACCAGAACACAAATGGTAGATGGACCAAGAAAATAAATCAGAATAAGAGCTGGAATTACAACAATCAGATGGGTCCAAACAGGACCTACTGGAGAAATAACTTTCATGGTCAAAGATATGCTAATCAACAAGCCTACAGGAAATTTCCTAGGAATAGGAAGACTAATGAATGGAATAGAACTCACTTCTCCAGTTCAGCTGGATTCAACTTTAATAAACCAGAAAGGAAGGTGCCAGAGAAAACCATGCTGAAACAACTCTGGATACCTAAACACTTGATCAGAGATTTGAACAATGTCCTTGGACCCAACTCATCTTGGGTTCCAAATCACTCTGCTTGATATATTTGTGTAGGTCGGCCTGGCAGCTGAAGACAACAATTGGTACCTCGACAGTGGCTATTCCAGGCATATGACAGGAGACCGATCCAAGTTCAGCAAGATAGAGATGAAGCCAGGGGGTCTGGTCAAGTTTGGAGGAAAGAACAAAGGTAAAATAATTGGAGTTGGCACAGTAGGTAAGTCTTCCACAAATTCCATTGAAAAAGTATTACTTGTGGAAGGGCTTCAACACAACCTGATTAGCATTAGCCAATTATGTGACAGGGGTCACAGGGTTGTATTTGACGATAGTTCATGCAAAATCCTTGAAACAAATTCTGACATGGTTAAATTTGTAGCCAACAGGATTAATAATGTCTACATTGTAGGCTTAGATGAGAAATCTGAATCTACTATTTGCTTATCTGCCAATTCTGAAAATGATGCCTTTGAATGACATAGACGTCTAGGTCATGCTAGCTTTTCAACTTTGAATAAATTGGTCAAGCATGATTTAGTCAGAGGCATGCCTAGAATTAAATTCAACTCAATATCAAAAGCATGTGATGCCTGTGCTCTAGGCAAACAGACCAGAAATTCTTTTAAATTAAGATCTGAGCCATTGTCTTCTAGACCAATGGAACTTCTTCATATGGACCTTTTCGGTCCAACTAGAACTCAGAGTCTTAATGGAAACAGGTTTGGCTATGTCATCATAGATGACTTATCCAGATATTCATGGATATTTTTCTTAACAAATAAGAGTGATGCATTTCAAAAGTTTAATCTGTTTTTCAATAAGGTCAAACAAGAAGGAAAGTACAAGGTTAGTTCTATTCAATCTGACCATGGAGGTGAGTTTGAAAACTCCATGTTTACTGATCTTTGTGACAAAGAAGGACTAACTCACAGGTTTTCTTCTCCCAAGACACCTGAACAAAATGGGATTGTGGAGAGAAGAAATAGAACAGTGGTGGAAATGGCCCGAACCATGTTGATTGAAAGTAAATTACCTAGAAGGTTTTGGGCAGAAGCGGCCAATACAGCAACCTACATAATCAACAGGGCCATGGTAAGACCCATACACAAGAAAACACCCTATGAGCTTCTAAAATGTTAGAAACCAAACTTGTTTCATTTCAGAATTTTTGGAGCAAAATGTTTTATTCATAACAATGATAAGAAAGATTTAGACAAGTTTGAAGCCAAGAGTTCACCTGGAATTTTCTTGGGTTACTCTGAAGTGTCAAGGGCATATAGGGTATTTAACATATCAGATCAGAAAGTGGAAGAATCTCCACACATCCTTTTTAGTGAAAAGAAAGATGTCTCTAATGTTGAAAATCTTGACAGAGATTCCAATCATGGTGGAGACTTTCTAGAAGACCAACAGGAAGAAGAGAAGACTCAGCCAAATGGAGAAACAAATTCCCCCAATCAGGAAGGGCCAAGAGAAACAGGTGAGTCTTCAACAAATATCAGATTTCTTAAAGACCATCCTTTAGATAAAGTCATAGGCAATCCTGAAGATCCTCTTCGGACTAGGTCTCATTTTAGAAATGTGAATAATGATGACTTAATTGCTTTAGTCTCACAAATTGAACCCAAAACAGTATAAGAGGCCTTAGCTGATCAAGCTTGGGTCAATGCTATGGGTGAGGAATTAGGTCAGTTTGAAAGGAATAATGTCTGGGAGCTTGTCCCAAGACCAGATGGTATTAATGTCATAGGAACCAAGTGGGTGTTCAAAAATAAAATGAATGAAGATGGAATTATCTCGAGGAATAAAGCCAGACTAGTAGCCAAAGGCTACTGTCAGGAATTCGGTGTAGACTTTGATGAATCCTATGCACCTGTTGCTAGGATGGAAGCTATAAGATTGTTGCTTGCCTTTGCATGCTCTAAGAACATAAAGCTCCAACAAATGGATGTTAAAAGTGCCTTTTTAAATGGAGTCATTAAAGAAGAAGTTTTTGTTGAACAACCTCCTGGATTTCAATATTCTCCTCAACCTAACCAAGTTTTCAGGTTAAACAAAGCCTTGTATGGTCTAAAGCAGGCTCCAAGAGCTTGGTATGAAAGATTGTCTGAATTTCTGATCAGCAAGGGCTACAAAAGAGGTAAAGTTGATCAGACTTTATTTACCAAGGGCATGAATAAAGATCTCATCATAGTTCAGGTATATGTAGATGACATTGTATTTGGATCAACTAAGCATGAACTATGTGATGAATTTTCTACCATGATGTCTGCTGAATTTGAAATGAGCTTGGTTGGTGAACTAAAATATTTTCTTGGATTGCAGGTACAGCAGCTAGAAGATGGGTGCTTCATCAACCAAACCAAATACACAATGGAACTGTTCAAAAGGTTTGGCATGGAAAACTTAAAGCACATTACTACACCCATGGGCACCAATGCTTCATTGGATGCAGATGAGACAGGTAAAGAAGTAAATGCCAAACTTTATAGAGGTATGATTGGATCACTACTTTACTTGACAGCCTCTAGACCTGATATACAATTCAGTGTAGGAATGTGTGCAAGATATCAGTCTAGACCTACTGAACTACACTTAGCTGTAGTTAAAAGAATCTTCAGATATTTGTCAGCTAGTCACTCTCTTGGTTTATGGTTTCCTGCATCTCACACACTTAACCTAGTAGCATACACAGATGCTGACTATGCAGGCTGTAAACTAGACAGGAAAAGCACAAGTGGCCATTGTGAATTCTTGGGTGGGTGTTTAGTGTCTTGGGGCTCCAAGAAACAACATTCTGTGGCCCTCTCCACTGCAGAAGCTGAATATGTGGCTGCAGGGAGTTGTGGAACACAAGTCATATGGATTAAACACCAGCTTCAGGACTACCAAGTAGACCTGGGGTGCACACCTATTTACTGTGATAATACTAGTGCCATCAATCTTGCTAAAAATCCTGTTTTACATTCACGAACCAAACACATAGAGATAAGACATCATTTTATAAGAGATGAGGTGTCTAAGAATAATTTTGAACTGATTCATGTAGGCACAGATAATCAGATTGCTGACATATTCACAAAACCTCTGGATAATGAAAAATTCACCACATTGAGAAGAGAATTAGGCTTATACAAATTGTCTTAATTATGAAGCCTGTTCTTGTTGTGAGGGGGAGTTGTGTTTGTCTGATGTTTAGCCTTCTTGCATGTTGGTTTAAGGGGGAGTTCAGAATGCTTACTGGTTAGTTTTCAAGAATGCTCTAAATAAGGGGAAGCCTTGAGATTTTGCTGGAATATTTCATTGAGGAATGCTATGTCTTAGGGGGAGCTGAGTTGTGAAGTGAGAAGAGAAGTTTTTTTTTGACAGATTCAAAAGGGCTGTCCAGATGTGTACCTTTGCTGGTCTTGCATGACTGATTTAGTGTGGTTCTCTCAGAAAGTAGAGTGTCACTTATCTCTTAAGTCTATAAGTCAGTGACTCTAATCTCCAAGTTAGAATCTTTCCTTTGGTACTCCTTCAGAGATCTGGACTAATTGCATAAAGTATATCTTCCTACATTGTCATTGATTATGGTTCAGGCCAAAAACTTGTATGTCTTGATATCTGACCCAATCAACTTGAAATCTAGACTTCAAGACTCAATTCAAGAAAAGTCCTTTTTTGTATTGTCTTCAATCATTCTATCTCTTTAACTCAAGGGCTTAACTGAACAAACATGTTCTATTTTGATCACTGAGAAACTGGGAGCTTCATCAATGAAATGAATATTTCTCCCAAGTCATGAGGTGTCAAATGCTTAAAATAAATGAAAAGTCATGACAGAGCAATGGTGGCTTGCTGGTGAGTAACTGGGGACTCTGGCCTCTAATCAAGGTGTTTCCTCATGTCAAAAGCCACAGTTACTAACTCTGTTCCTTAATAAAAAATTAGGAAGTAATGAGGTACTCACTCTGAGTAACTGGGGATTCAGGCCTCTAATCAAGGTGTCTCCCCAATGTCAAAGGAAGTGAACTACCAACTTACTCATTGATCTTCTTGAAAATCATCTCCAACAAAAATTCCTTGTTGTTATGCAACTAATGGATTGCTTGTCTTCAATACCTTGAGAACACCTCTCTGATTTAGTCTCTTGCTGTCTTGTGGAATAGTTGAATGATCAGCTATATTTGGCCATACTTGTGAACTCCTGCTCTAAATCATCCACTATGTATGCTGATAAACTTGTCTATCATTCTACTTCTCTATTGTGTACTGAAGTCTAAAGAATCTTCTCTTGAGATTAGAAACTCACTTATTCTCTTAAGACCTACTCGTGACTTTCTACACTAAGAAGTTACTGCCCTGAGTCCTCATGTTTCCAGCACTGTCATACATTATGTAGTTCTTTTTGCTGATGTCAAAGGGGGAGAGAAGTTTGCAATATCAGTGAGTATTGGTTTCATCTTGAGCTTTGAGGGGAGTCATGTTGCTTCGTGGAAGATATGGTTATGAGTTGTGGGGGAGATGAGAGTGTGCTGTAGGGAATGTTTAATTCATTTGCATGAGCATGTCTTGAATTTATTCTGCTTGTTGCAGCTGGTATTAACTTTTTGTTGAAACTTGATATTGCTTGATTCATAGTGTTGTCATCATCAAAAAGGGGGAGATTGTTGCATCCCTATGGTTTTGATGATGTCCCACACTATAAATCAATCTTCTATCTCTAGATTAATGCTGTTTCATCATGTGAGTGAGTACAGTTCAATGGCTGTCAGATAACATGCTCTACCTTAATTCTGCCTACACTCTGTCTGCACAGTCTTCACACCAGTGCGTCAACTCAGCGTGCTGATGCGTCGACCCTTCAGTCATTGCATGTCTCTGTTCTCACACCTGTGCGTCAACTCAGTGTGCTGATGCGTAGACTCTTCTGTTCAGGTTCTTCATTTGATTAAGTCTATACATCATCAGTTGAACGTAAAAGTAATACGTTGCAGCGTCAACTCATTGGGCTGCAGCGTCAACTCAGCATGTTTGCACTTCGCCTTGAGACTTTCAAGTCTATACATCGCTTCAAGCGATTCTAGTCTATACAGTCTGCCTTCACACTAAGAGTCTGTACATCGGTCCTACAGCCGATCGTCTCACTCACTATTTGCAAGTCTGTACAGCCTACCGTCTCATGCAGCGTCTAATGTTAAAGTCTTCACATCGCATTGCATCATCTCTATCAGTGTCTCACTGGTCTAGTCTGTATAGACTTTAGCGTCTCATGAAAGTCTATACAACGCATCAGTTTTTAGAAGTCTGTACACTGGCCTTTGCATTAAGCCTCAAAGTCTGTATAGTCGTGTACAGTGGATTCCAAGTATATACATCCTTCAGCTGGATCTGTTCAAGTCTGTACATCACCCAACTGATTTGGCAAGTCTATACAACGTGAAGTCTTCACCTCGTCTTGGTTCAAGTCTATACAGTCTGAAGTCTGCATTGCTTTACATCCACAGAGTCTGTACAGCCTATCTGACTTCATGGGTAGCATGCCTTTAGTGCGTTGACGCACATGGCTGACTGCATAGACGCAATGGTGCGTCTTTCGCTTCCTTCTTGTTCACTGCGTCGACGCTGACACTGGATGCGTTGACGCATTGGTCAGCTTGCCTAGGGAGTGAGCATTTTTCTTGAGGAGCTGAGGCAACGCTGCACGCTGGAAGCGTTGACGCCTTGGCTGTTGACCAAGGGTCCTTTGATCAGCATCAAAGTCTGACTATTGTCCACTTTTTACAAGTCTACACATTGGGTTGTACGACCACAAACCTATACATTCTGTTATTACAACTTGAGTCTTCAGAGCTCACAACACACTCATTACAAGTCTGTACACTGGTTAGGCTTTGTGAAGTCTACACAGTGGATGAGCAATATGAAGTCTACACATTTGTCTCCTCTAGAGGTCTATACATTGGCTAAGGGTCTTCAAGTCCATACAGAGTCATCTGATGCATGCTGTCTGAAGTCTGTACAGCATGCCTTGCTGTTTATAGCTTTCAAAGACACATTGCACTGCGTCAACGCAGTGCATAGGCACGTAGTGTAGCGTCAACGCATTGCATTGTGCATACCCTGGTAAAGTCTATACATGCGTTTATTCATTAAGTCTATACATTCTCTCACGATTGTACACAGTTACTCAGTTGATGTGTCTGAAGTATATACATTCTTGCTAAAAGCCTGAACTAACTAAGTCTATACATTCCATCTGTCTGCAGGCGATTCAGGCTGATGATTGGGCATGTGAATCGAGGTTGGCACCTGACACGTGATCCAAGATAACAGGCGCATGACACGTGGATGGCAACCTTGTCAGGATGCTGCCATGTGGTTGAAATTCAAAATGATCTGGCCAAAAGTGCATGGGCGGGAACCTGGCAGCCACACGCCATTATCTGCTATAAATATAGAGCTTCATCCTTCAGTAGAAGTTCGATCGTGAAAAGAAAAAGCAGAAGCCATTGGTGAGAGTCTGCACGATCCAAAAAAGAAAAGGAGCAGAAAGTTCCATATCTGAGAGGAGTTTGCTCGAGAGAGAGAGTGTGTGTGGATTGATGAATTGCTTCATTTGAAGCTACAGTTGTATTGGGTTTCAGAACCGATTTCTTCTTCATTGGTTTTTCTTTCTATTTTATTTTCGTTTATTTTGTTCTTCCATTCTGATTTGAATTGTTTTCCCTCCGGTGTGTGGAGGAAGGGAGTACTACTCCAGTTTCCCTCTGAGTTGCAGAGGAAGAGAGATTGATGATCTCTGGTGTTGTTAGTGACAGGTTGTCATTAACAGTTTCCCTCCGTGTGTGGAGGAAGGGAGAGGATTCTCCTGTTGTGTTCTAGCTGGGAGCTAGAACAGGTTTCAAGTTCTGTGGGTAGCAGAGCTTGGTCGAGGGATTTGTTTCCCTTGGGTGTTCAAGCTGTGTGGCAGCATCTTGTTCGCAGACTGAGTCTGCTGTGATCTAGCTTTGTCTAGTGGAATCCTCACTCTAGTTGGAGTGAGGGGTGGATGTAGATTGCGGACTGCAATCGAACCACCTAAAAACTGAGTGCTTCCTCTGTGGTTTGCTATTGATTTCTGTGCTCTTCATCTGCTTGTCCCTTTGCCTTCAAGTGATCAGTTCTTCACTCTCATCTATATTTCTCTGTGTACGGGTTAAGGAGGTGCGTTAGCAGTAGAATCTATTTTCCGCCTGAGTTTCTACAAATTGGGAGTGATCTATTCATCCCCCCCTTCTATATCACTCTTGCTGCGCTAACAAGCCGGTTCTTCTTCCTCGAGGTTCGAGGGCGCGGTGCGGAGGTTCTCAGTTGCCAGCTCGCCGGGCCGAGTGTTCACTCGGCATGTGGTACGTTTTTACTACTTTAGACTGTACTTTCTGTTGGACTGGACTCTGTTGTAGCTATAGTTGTTTCTTTATTTCTGTTAATTATTGAATTGTCCTACTTTATTTCCTATTTCTTTGTGCCTCCACACTCCTTTTAGCCCTTCCGAGCCCTCC
Organism: Amorphophallus konjac; assembly: GCA_022559845.1. Lineage (NCBI taxonomy): Eukaryota > Viridiplantae > Streptophyta > Magnoliopsida > Alismatales > Araceae > Amorphophallus > Amorphophallus konjac. The sequence goes on along the minus strand of CM040126.1, from coordinate 122,104,083 downwards.
CGGCTCGTGGGCGACGGTTCAAGTCTCGGGTTATCGGGTCTCTCCCGGTAATCGGATTCTCGGGTCGTTACAATTCGGTCGACTGGGATTGAGGGGGCGGTTGATCGCCACTGAGACAAGCTGTAGAAAAGTCCATTCTGTTATTTCAGGTTGACCGGGATCAAACCGGAGGTCGATCGGACTGTCAAAAACCTAAAAAATGAAGAGTTTAGCCCAGAAAAATGTATCCATATAATCGAGACATGAATTGAACGAATTGTTAAAACTTATTTCAAGTTCATTTGATTTCTTGGAAATGCGTTTGGAATGCTAAACACTTAAGCAAAAACTGTGAAGAAATCCAGCATGATAGCTTATGGAATTCACTTAAGATATTGGTTCCAAGCACGTGAACAAGTATATGTCCTTGGTTTTGTTATCATCAAAAGCACTGAGATATATACAACAATCTCTCTCTTTTTGATGATGACAAAACTCGAGGGCCATCAAACCATGTTTATTGCTTTCGAACCTCCAAATTGAACGTAATGCTTGAAAGTCATTCAACATGCTTGAAAACCATTCAACACAGCACATTCCATCCCACCACTTGTTTGCCAACAAGAATATGAAATAAAGCACAAGTGCCAGCCATATGAATTCAAACACCAGTACATTCAATTCATCATTAAATTACAAGATACATTAGGGCGAGAGTGAATGCACGACTCTAATAGAAAAGACTTGACACTATTGATAACCTTGACACTACTGATAACCCTCACATGATTAACATACAAGCAAGCAACACAACCACACATCGACATACATAAGTATATAAACCTACCCTACTACTTCTCCCCCTTTTGGCAACATCAAAAAGGGATAGGATAGACGAAGGAGGGACTCAAGCAACACAAGACCAAAGGATAACATGCCAGAGGGGAAAGTCAAAATAAATCCTCATGGAGCATCTTCTAGAGGTGGCTGATCTGCTGGAGGAGTATGTGGAAGGCCAAGGTGCCGACGAATGTCGCCAAGATGGTGGGCGTGAGTATGAAGAAGATCAAGAATATGGCCAATGGATTCATCACGAGCCGCATCCTGGCGCCGCATGCCAAGAAGGGAGAGGTGTAGGAAGCTAAAGGATTGGCCAGACTCAGCTAAATTCTCTCGGAAGGAAGTCATGTGGGTGGTGAGAGTGGCCATCTGAGTAGAGAGAGTGTCCAAGGCAGTAGAGAAAGTATCCATGCACCCGAATATGGTGTCAAACGTAGTGCCTATAGTGTCCCCAAGGGTAGAGAGACAATCCCCGATGGTATCCACACGAGTCTCTAAGCCGGTAAGCCGCCCGTCAAGAGTCTCGTAGTCCACCGAAGGGCGCTGTCCGGCCCCCTAAGTGGAAGATTCCCCATGGTGAAACTGAGGTGGAGGATGCATCTCAAAATCCTGGTGATAAGGAGATGGTGGGGGAGGCGGCTCCTCAGCTAGAACTGGAGGGGGGATATCCCCTTCGCCTTGCTGCTGTGCTGGTCCTTCTTCTTTCTCACTGATTTCATCTTCCCCATAAACTGGAATGTCCCGTACAAGCTCGCCGTCGGGACCAAAGTAGTAGCCAAAATCTGTGAAAATTTTATGCTTGTTGTATACATCATCCTGCCTAACATATATGAACTGCTCATTTGCCACATTAATCCCGACATAAATGAAGACACCGGTCAACTGTGAAGCATATGGAAGAGAGCGCCGGAGGTAGGTACGACAGGTGCTAATCAGATCTGTCATGAGCCGACCCATATTGATTTGAATTCCATTCATGACATGATAGAACAGGAATATCTGAACTTCTGTAACCTCATCCTGACCGCCCACTTTGGGATAAATCAATGATGTAAACATGTGGTGCAGGACCCGTTGCAGTGGAGGAAAATGATTGGCATTCAGCTTGATCAAATTGCTCACACCGTGCACATACTCATAGTTGGTCATAACAGTAAATGTTGTTGGAACTTCACCAAAACCATATGCCCTATCTGCACCCATGGCGGATACTCCTAGGGCCTACTGAAATAACTCCGGAGTGATATGAAGCTTCACACCCTCAACCGTGATATATAACTATTCATTCCGCACAACTAAATACCCGTAGAACTGCTGCACCAACCGAGGATAATATCTATTGTACCGGGTAACAAAATCCATCCAACCTTCCTGAACCTCAAAAAGAGCGCACAAATCCAGGAGGAGCTCATTCACCTCATTGATGTCGACCAAGCGAGGGTCGATAATAGGACGTGGAGGTAAAGGTGCTCGAGGCAGAGGAGGAGCTTCCTGAGGTGGAGGAGCCGGGGCCTCTGGCCTTTGACGGCTAGCTTGCCCTTGGGTAGAACGCCGGGAACTCCATCTAGGCGGCATCATGAACTAGAGAAACCCACCAGGAAGCCCTCGAACGATTGATCTCAACCCCAGGACAGGGATGGAGCACAGGGGCACTGCAAGGGCTTGGAGCAACCTTTCCACAGTATGGAAGCTGAGAGAGATCTCCACAACCTCACGAATGACCGTATGGAGGATGTCCTGAAATGATGACAGGACGGCCGAAACGTGTGCGGGTGGAGGAAGAATGGGTTGTGGAGGCTTTGGTGGAGGAGAAAAGAAGTGCTAGGGTTAGGACAAGGTAGTATAGAGTGAATGAAGGTGATAGGAGAGGAGAATGGTGAAAGGGGGCCCCTTATGTAAAAGGTCGGTTGGCCTTTAGGCCGGCCGGTCTGCTGCCAGCGGTCGACCGACGCGACCCTGGCGGTTGATCGCCAGGATCGAAATCCCATATTTTTGAAAATTTTCTCTTTTTTTTTATTTTGTTCCTTCTTTTTCTTTTTTTTGTTTTTCTTCCTTTTCCCTTTTTTTGTTTGTATATGGGAGATAAACAATCGACTGCCTGAGTGGGGCCATCAACATGACATGGGAATTGTGTGGAGGTGAAGTTGTGGATATAAGAGAACATGTTCTGGCTGCCCCTAGGTAGTACCTTTAGTTCCAACATCACTGAGTTCACATATGTTTTTAACCAAGGGATATTTGGTCGTAGAAATTTTTTTCAAGGAGGGCTAAATATAAGTAAGTACATTCAAGCATACATAAGTGAATGAAGACACACAAGGTATTGAAGGAAAACAAAGTCAATATACATGTTATTCTACCCTTGATGCACATGAATTTCTACAAATGCAACCCTATACCCTAAATGGAGACCTATGCATGTATGCTCTCACCCTTGCACATCCCAAGTTCTCTTCTTATCTTATTAAATTGATCCTAGTTTAGGGGTTTGGTGAAAATGTCAGCTAGCTGATTGTGTGTGTCAATGAAGTTCAATTCAAAGACCCCTTTTCCTACATGATCTCTCAGAAAGTGATGACGAATATCTATATGCTTGGTCCTAGAGTGCTGAACTGGATTTTTTTACAGATTAATTGCACTGGTATTATCACACAGTATTGGAACAGTTTTCATTTCAACATCTAAATCAAGCAGTTGATTTTTGATCCAAAGTACTTGGGCTCCACAACTTCTGGCGGCTACATATTCAGCCTCGGCCGTTGAGAGAGCTACTGGATGTTGTTTCTTAGAGGCCCATGAGACTAGGCAACCACCAAGAAACTGACAGTACCCACTTGTACTTTTACGATCTACAATGCACCCAGCATAATCCGCATCGGTATAGGTAATTAAATCAAAGGAACTACCGATAGGAAATCACAAGCCAAAGTCTATTATGCCAATGAGATATCTAAGGATGCGTTTAACAGCTGATAAATGAGATTCTTTGGGTCAAGACTGAAAACGGGCACAAAGACATACACTGAATTGAATGTCAGGGCGACATGCTGTAAGGTACAATAGTGATCCGATCACACCTCGAAACAGTGTAGGATCTACTGTTTTACCAGTTTCATCTTTATCCAGCTTTGTGGTGGTAGCCATGGGAGTTGATATGCGTTTTGCTCCCGCCATCACGTATTTCTTCAACAATTCCATAGTGTACTTTGCTTGACTTATGAAAAGACCCTCAGAAGTTTGTTTCACCTGTAATCCAAGAAAGAAAGTTAGCTCCCCCATTAAGCTCATCTCAAATTCTCCTTGCATAATTTCTGCAAATTCATCACATAATGCATTGTTAGTAGCTCCAAAAATGATGTCATCCACATACACTTGAACTACTAAAATGTCTGTTGAACCCCCTGCGTGAATGTTCTATTTGTTGGATTTTGATGATGACCAAACACTATATTAGACTAGAACTTTTGTGGAATGAATAAATTTAATCAAACTCATTTTGAACTGCTTTACTATGTAATTACATTTTGCTTCTTAGTTCATGATCCACTAATGATATCGGAGGAGGTATTTTTGCAGAATCAAGATCATCTCTCTTTAAGTAAGTGTTTTGAATTATGTTTGTCAAAGGTTCAATCTAACTCCAATTTTATGTTTTTACTAAAATATGGAATGAAGCTAACTTCCTAAATCATTGAAGGATGATTGGTGAGATCCAAACAAAACCTTACCCTTTAATAAGTTGATTTCTTTCATAATTGTCATGGGTTGACCCCAAGGGTTGATCCTTGTTTATAACCAGCTCATAGGAATAATTAACATGTTAGAGTTCATGGGGTTGACCCCAAGGGTCGACCCCTTGATGGCTGATAGCTCATTTCTTTCTTTTTGTTGAGAAGTAGTTCATGGGTCGACCCCTAGGTGATCCCGAACCCTCGGGTCTTCAGTTTTTAGCAATTACCTGCGTGGGTCGACCCCATGGGTCGACCCTTTTTGGCACCCGAGCCCCTCGGGTTACACAGTTTTTGTCGGTTGGCGCAATGGGTCGACCCCATGGGTCGACCCCTGGATTTTTCTATTGTCGGGCATCATGTCCCGTGTTTCGTGGGTCGACCCAATGGGTCGACCCCTGGAGTTACGGACCGCCAGTCTGGTTCGAGATCCGTTTCGTGGCCGCCGCTTTTGTTCCTCGTTTGCCCTAATGTTGGGAGATTCGAGGCTCCCATCTTGCTACACGTGTCCCCTCTCCTTGGGACGATAAAACCAATGATTAGGGCGACCATAGAAGTGAGAGGAAAAGAGGCATATTCGAACTGATCAGCTTTTGGTCTTGTAGAAGAAGAAAGCTCGTGGGGAGCCTCTCAAAGCGCGAATAGAAGCTATCTACTTCGAAAAGAGGCCGATCCCCTTGCTGATTAGATGCATCCTAAGCAAGAACTGGAGCTTTCCTTCCTTATTTGAAGATGGGCAACTTGGATCTCGAGCTGCACATCAACATCCGGCTTCATCTTGAAGATCTGTCTACATCTTGCATCATCGACCAAGAAATGAAGAACCTCAACTGGGTCATCGTTTGAAAGGGGGATTTCTGGCGACCTCAAGATCTTTATTGCATATACCCTGTTCATTCTATTTTAGTTTTGAAGGATCATTGCATATCTGATTACTTTTCTATTGAATGAAATACTGTGTGTGTGTGCGTTTGCTGGTCGCAGCGCACGTGTGTGTGTGTGGCTGTGTGCTTCACAGCGTATGTGTGTGGGTTTTCACTCTTTAGTGGAAGCAATCCTCACTCTGTGAGGGGTGGATGTAGGGGACACTGTTGTGAACCCGAACCACCTAAAATCCTCTTGTTCATTGTGGTTTGCTTCTACGTTCTTTCACGAGTGGGCTTCTTGTCGAGCGGAGTGTCGTTCATATCTCGACTATTCAGATTTCTATATATTTCCGCTGTTCGTGTGTTATCATCAATGGGTGAGAAGAGTGTGCTTCATTTATTATCCTACCATTACATCTATTGCAAAAGTTTGTAGTTGAAATTTTTTATTGCCAATCAATTCACCCCTCCCCTCTTGATTGCCATCTACCGGGGACAACAATTGGTATCAGAGCCCGGTCTCTGATTTTTTACTGATCTCACGATCTTAGAGTAAGATCCAGTAAATGGCAAACAAGGTGCTGATGCCCGATGGGCACTCTATACATAGACCTTCGTTCTTCGATGGGTCGAATTACTCATATTGGAAGAATCGGATGTATGTATTCTTGAGGGCTCAGGAATTTGAAATTTGGCATGTTATTAGTAGTGGTCCATATCAATTGCCTCCTAAAGAGGAAGAGTGGGGAGAAGAACATATCAAGAAGTGCATAGCTAATTTCAAATCTATGAATATAATTCAATGTGCAATTCATCCAAACGAGTACTCACGAATTTCGATGTGTGCTTCCGCGTAGGAAATGTGGAACAAACTTCGTTTAATGTATGAAGGAACATCGGAAGTGAAAGAGACTAAAGTGAATTTGCTCGTCCGGGACTACGAATTATTCATGATGAAGCCGGATGAAAACATTTCAGAAATGTTTGCTAGATTGTTGGAGATCACCAACGGGCTGAAGGAACTTGGGAAGGAATACTCCAACCAAGATCTTGTGAGGAAGGTACTCCAACCAAGATCTCTCTCACCACAGTGGCATACTAAGGCCACGGTCATTGAAGACTCAAAGGACCTTAGTACTCTGACTCTTGATGAGCTAATTGGGTCATTAATGACCTATGAGATGAACATAAAAAGGAAGGAGGAAGATGTCAAGAAAAAGAAGCCGATCTCAAGCATGGCTTTGAAAACCAACCTCCAAAGATCGGATGACAGTGAAGATGGATCTGGTTCAAATAGTGAGGATGAAGAGCTGGTGGCCATGATAACACAAAGGGCCAAAAAATTCATTAGAAGGTCCAGAAGAGCAGGAGCTCCATTCAGAAGAACGCCAAGGAAGATGATTCCAAGGAAGGGAGAAAGCAGCAAGAAAGAAGAGATCATTTGTTATGAATGTAAAAAACCGGGGCACATGCGTGGAGAGTGTCCCGAACTTCAGAAAAAACTCAAGAAAGGGAAGTTCAAGAAGCCTAAGGCAATGGTGGTGACTTTGAGCGATGAGGATGACACCGAAGACAAATTGGAAGATGAATTGGACGAGCTTGTCCAAACATTGTGTCTAATGGCGGATGATGAAGACTCCAATGAGGTACATTTTGAAACTGAAGATCTCTCATGTGAACAATGGGAAATTGCTTATGAAGCCTTATATGAAAAATGTAAAAAGCTAGAGTCTGAAAACAGAATGTTAAAGAAAAAGATTGACTAAAGCATATCAAATGAATCTCCATGTCTGAAATGTGCTGAATTATCATCCAAGCTCGAAACACTATCTTACGACAATGAAATGCTCAATTCCAAAGTCATTTTGTTTGAAGAAGAACTAACATGTTTAAAAGAAGAACAACTAAATGATGAAAAATCCATGAAATCCATTGAAGAAGTGAATGCTAAAGTGCAAGTCTTGGAAAAGGATAAAATGGAACTTGAAGAAGCAAAAGAGGTTTTAATGGGTGAGGTGAAAGATCTGAAAGAATCACTAGCTAGATTTGTCAAAGGAAAGCAGAATCTCGACACCATGCTAGGAATGAGAGTGAATTTTAGAAAGGAAGGACTAGGTTATGAGCCATGCAACCAGAAAGCTTTTGAAAACAAAACTCAAACTTCCTTTATGAATGCTAATGCTTCATCTTCATCATGTTCTTCATATAAAAAGAGTGAGAAATACATTCTGGTTCACAAACCATTCGTGAATGATTACAAGAAAAGGAATCTTAACAAAAAGGTTGTTTCATGTTTCTACTGTGGAATGTATGGTCACACCATGTATACATGTAGGTTAATGTTGGCTGATGAGAAACAATTTGCAAGAAAATCAATGTGGGTGAATAGATCAAGAGCTTCTAACCGATATGGACCCAAGCAAGCTTGGGTACCAAAATCATAGAAGTCTTCTTGTTTTGATGATTTGTAGGTATGCATGAAGGCTCAAAGAAACAAATGGTACCTCGATAGTGGATGCTCGCGACACATGTCCGGGAACAAAGAAATCTTTGCAGACCTCAAGGAAAAGGATGGTGGACTTGTTGCCTTCGGGGTCAAGGACAAAGGAAAAATCGTTGGAGAAGGTAAGATTGGTAAGGGATCTCCTCATAGTGTGGAAAATGTTTTGTTGGTTAAAGGTCTCAATCATAACTTACTTAGTATAAGTCAACTTTGTGATAAAGGGTGCAATGTGATTTTTGACTCCACGCACTGCACTGTTGTAAATAAAACTACACAGGAAATAATGTTTATAAGCGTTAGACAAAATAATGTATATATGATAGACTTAGATGACACATCACACAATAATCTTTGCTTAGTTGCAAATAACTCTGACAATGCTTGGTTGTAGCATCGCCGTCTTGGGCATGCCAATTTTAATGTTCTTTCAAAGTTGTCCAGAAATGATTTAGTTGTTGGGTTGCCAAAGCTGAAGTTTGAACCAGATAAAGTATGTGAGGCATGCAGCAAAGGTAAGCAAACAAGAGCCTCTTTCAAAAGCAAGAATGATGTGACTACCACTAGGCCCCTTGAAGTTCTTCATATAGATTTGTTTGGACCTAGTAGAACTCACAGTCTAGGTGGCAAGTTATATGGGTTTGTTATTGTAGATGACTTCTCACGATTTTGTTGGGTGTATTTTTTGTCACATAAAAATGATGCTTTGAAGGAGTTTGAAGGTTTCTGCAGGAAAGTGGAGATTGAGAATGGATGTTCCATCAAGAGAATTCAAAGTGATCATGGTAAGGAGTCCGAGAACACTGATTTTGATGAATTTTGTAGGAAGCACGGATACTCACATACATTTTCAACACCAAGAACTCCAGAACAAAACGGCATCGTGGAAAGAAAGAACAGAACCCTCATTGAGATGGCTCGGACAATGCTAAGCGAGAACAACCTTCCTAGGTATTTTTGGGCGGAAGCCGTTAGCACGGCATGCTACATCATAAACCGAGCTATGGTAAGACCAATCTTGAGAAAAACCCCATATGAACTCTTCAAATGTAAGAAGCCCAATATCTCTCACTTGAAACCATTTAGATCAATTTGCTATATTCTTAACAATGGAAAATCTGATTTGGGCAAATTCGATGCAAAAAGTAATAGTGGAATCTTTCTTGGGTACTCTCTTGCTTCTAGAGCATATCGGGTTTATAACCTGAGAACTCTTGTAGTAGAGGAGAGCCCCCATGTTATTGTAGATGAGTCATGCAATGTGAATGTTGATAAAAGCTCAAAATTACAGGATGAAGAAGAATAAATCAGTGAAGAGATCCCACCAAAGGCAGCACAAGGTCAAGCAACTCTAGGAGAAGGATCAGAAAGCAAGGATGATGAAAATCAACAAGGACAGCAGCTTTCTCGGCAGTGGACTTTCCACAAAAGCCATCCTCCCGAGAATGTGATTGGTAATGTAGAAGATAAAGTGAAAACTCGATCTTCATCAAGGGAAGTTGACAATTTGGATTATCTTGCATTGTTCTCTCAATTTGAACCGCACTCTATTGATGAAGCCTTAAAGGACAATTCCTGGATCTTAGCTATGCAGGATGAACTACACCAGTTCCAAAGGAACAAAGTGTGGTTCCTTGTGCCTCGTCCTAAAAGCCACTCCGTGATCGGAACCAAATGGATTTTCCGAAACAAGTTAAATGATCAAGGAGTGGTAATTAGGAATAAGGCCAGGCTAGTAGCCAAAGGCTATAGCCAAGAGATAGGAATTGACTTTGATGAGTCTTTTGCCCCTGTGGCAAGACTTGAGGCAGTGAGAATTCTTTTAGCATTTGCATGCCATCATGATATTAAACTTTTTCAAATGGATGTGAAAAGTGCATTTTTGAATGGTTTCATACAGGAGGATGTGTATGTGGAGCAGCCTCCCGGATTTGAAGATCACGCATATCCAGATTATGTTTACAAATTGGACTAGGCACTTTACGGTTTGAAACAAGCTCCCCGCGCTTGGTACGAGAGGCTGAGTTCTTTCCTTGTCAACAATGGGTTCAAACGTGGTAACATTGATCAAACCTTGTTTACCAAAGGAAATGGTAAGAAAGTTTTAATAGTTCAAGTATATGTCGACGACATCATTTTTGGTTCTACTGATATCACCTTGAGTGAAAAATTTGCCAAACTTATGCAAGGTGAGTTTGAAATGAGTATGATGGGAGAATTGACCTTCTTCTTGGGCTTGCAGGTCAAACAAATGGTGGATGGCATTTTCATATGCCAAAGGAAGTATGCTCGAGACTTGCTCACAAAGTACAATTTCAGCAAGGTGAAACCTCAACCCACACCCATGTCAACCTCAATCAAACTCGATCAAGATGAGAAAGGTAAATCTGTGGACTAAAAACTTTTTAGAAGCATGATAGGATCGTTGTTGTATTTAACTGCCAGCCGGCCCGATATTCAGTTTGCAGTTTGCTTGTGTGCGAGATTTCAGTCCAATCCGAAAGAAACACACTTGTCGGCTATGAAACGTATTTTTAGATATATTGCTGGTTCAGTACATTTGGACTTATGGTTTCCGCGTAATTTGAACTTTGAACTGATTGCTTATTTTGACACCGATTATGCGGGTTGTAAAGTGGACCGGAAAAGCACCAGTGGGTATTGCCAGTTTCTTGGGGGATGCATGGTCTCATGGGCCTCCAAGAAACAAAATTCAGTGGCTTTGTCAACCGCTGAAGCCGAATATGTGGCTCTTTGTAGTTGCATTGCCCAGGTGCTTTGGATCCAACAACAAATGATTGACTATAGCATCTCCTTCAAAAACACCCTAATTTTGTATGATAACACTTCTGCTATAAACTTGTCAAAAAATCTGGTTCATCACTCTAGAACGAAGCATATCGAAATTAGACATCATTTCATTCGAGATCATGTTAGTAAGGGTGATGTTGAAATAAATTTCATTGAAACAAATAATCAAATTGCCGACATATTTACCAAATCGCTAAATGAAGAAAAATTTACATCTTTTAGGAGAGAGTTAAGGGTGTGTAGAATAGAAAAGTCTAATTCATGAGTCCTGCATTTTGCATCATACTTAGTGTTTCTAGCATGCATATTTTGCATTTGTGTCATTCATACTGTTGCATTAGATGGGTCTCCTTTTTCATGCATATGCACCATGTTGCTTGAATTGCAATAAATTGAATTGTGTGAAATTTCCACCTTTGTATGAATTGCATCTCTTCTATTAAATATGTATGAACCCTTTCATTGCACTCTTCTATGGCCACACTATTTTGAATTCAATAAGTGCATCTCAATGGAGCTGATCAATCGAAATCTGAATTGTGGAAAGCATGGTAAATAAACTTCTAAGGCAATCTATCATTTCCTTGAAATATCCTCCCCAAATGATTCAAACCTTAAATATATCTTTTTTCCTTGACCTTCATATGTTTTAATCATTGGGGAATTGAGCCTATCCTTCTTGGTACTCCAAATCTTCAAATTAAAGAAAATCTCCATCTGAACAGGGGATGGGTCGACCCATGGGGTCAACCCCTGTCATTTCGCTCAAAACCGGGGCTCGGGCTACTCGTGGGTCGACCCATCGGGTCGACCCGTTACGGGCGGTCGTGGTAAAACGTGAACCGTTCCGTTTCGAAAAGGTCGTGAACGCCCTATTCTTCAACCCTAACACTATAATACAGCCCCAGCTCCCTAGTTCGACCAGCCACCACCTCTTGGAAGCCCTGAAACACTTTATTGCAACTCAACACCGCTCCAGCCCTAAGGCGAGCTCCAACCGGTGGCTACTCGCGGGTTTCTCCTTGCTGCGTCCATAAGCATCTTTCTTCCTCCCAGATCCACTGAGGTAAGGCCATGGTGTTTGGAGAGTCCTTATTTCTGCGTGAGGGGCTCCTCTTTTCGAACCAACAAGATCTAGGAAGCCTCTATAGATTTTGATATGTCTGGTGGTTCAGATGGCACCCAAACGGCAATCTTCTCATCAGGGGGAGGAATCCAGCCGCTCTACTCATCAGCGAGAGGAGTTCCACCGCACAAGAGAGATACGATCCAAAGAAAAAGAGTTAGAAGCAATGAAATCACAAGCCTTGGCCTCCGGTAACAAAGCTGCTCACAGAAAAATTCTCCACCCTCGTGCGGTAGATTTTATGAATTTGGTTGAATATTTGCCAAGCTTAGTGGATATTATCTGTAGCCAACCAAACCTTGATCATTTCATGTCTGCACACCGTCGTGTTTATTACAAGTTAGTGAACCAATTCTATGGCAATATGTCAATCAAAGCTAACAAGCAGTTTACTGTGGTAAATGGAGAAGTGATTACTTTGACATCCGAATTTCTGGGTAATGCTCTTGGCTTACCATATCATGAAGGTTACACTTTTGGTGATCTTGATTTTGATGAAGAAGAGGTCTATCAAATGATGACCTCTGAGGAAATGGGAGAAAGGTCCACCACCGATCTGAATGCAAATCGGTTTCGCTCCATGCAGCGCATTCTACATCACATGATGACAACCATTTTGATACCAAAGGGTGGTGGAAGAGACAAAGTTACTGAATTCCATATGTTCTTGTTTTTTTGTCTGATGAAGGGTATCCCTATCAATTTTCCTTCCACTATCTGCTTCACATATCCGCATGCTTGCAGCATACCAACCGCACACTACCATATGCAGCAGCCTTGACAGCAGTCTTTGAATCAGCCGGTATTGATTTGTCCAAAGAACGATATCACACAGTGCGTGAGAATGACATTTACTCCATCCCCACAATTTTCAAGAACATGAACTATGAGTTAAAAAATGGTGTACTGGTTCGTAAGATCAAATCTGCACAAGTTCAACAACAAGTCATCTCAGAAGAAGAAGAGGACAGTGAAGAAGCTGAAGCTGATCAACCACAACAAGACCTTCTTGGTGAGGGACTACCTGATGGGTTTTCTCAGATGACCACTGATAGATTGTATTCCATAGATGGCCGACTAGACAAGCATGGGGAGAGAATGGATGCCCTTATCAATGAAGTAACTGACTTGAGGATTTCCCATGTTGCCTACACTCAGTCCTTCCAAAGGGTCACCTCCTTTCTTGAAGTGAACACTACTACTCTGGACGCCCAATCCAGGATGTTTGAAGAAATGATGAATTTAATTAGAGGGTCACATGCTCCACACTCTCCACCCTCGGACTAGATTATGAAGCTCCTATGATAAAGCACAATTATTAACTTGTTCTCCCTCTTCTTTTTGATGATGCCAAAGGGGGAGAAATTCAGATATGTGTGTGCTTGGTTAAAACTATTATATTACAGTATGTGTGGTGTGTGCTTGCTTGCTTGCATGTTTGCTTTCATTAGTCTGTCTGTTAGAAATGTTGCATCTCATGGCATTGCTCATGTATGCATTTTTGTAATTCGTGAACTCATACTTTGTAAGTCTTAAAAACTATGTTGTCGGCTAAAACAATGGATGATGCCTTTGACTGGTCAATCTTACAGTGCTTGGATGAGGCCTTGTGTTTTATGTTGTGATGCTTCTTAAATTTGTCAGCTTGGTGCATGGAAAGAATGTGTATTCAACATCGTGGTTGTGGTTTGATATTATGTTGGAGTTCTCCTACCTTTGGTCTATGGCCTTGATTTAATTCAGCTTGTTAAATCCTTTTGAGCTCACATGGTTATGTATATGGAGGTTTTAGTGTTAAATCTTTGTTGAGGTGTTGATTCAGAAATTTTGTAAATAAAAGTTTTCTTGTCAATCCTAAACTCTAGCATAGTATTTTGTCATCATCAAAAAGGGGGAGACTGTTGAACCCCTTGCGTGAATGTTCTATTTGTTGGATTTTGATGATGACCAAACACTATATTAGACTAGAACTTTTGTTGAATGAATAAATTTAATCAAACTCATTTTGAACTGCTTTACTATGTAATTACATTTTGCTTCTTAGTTCATGATCCACTAATGATATCGGAGGAGGTATTTTTGCAGAATCAAGATCATTTCTCTTTAAGTAAGTGTTTTGAATTATGTTTGTCAAAGGTTCAATCTAACTCCAATTTTGTGTTTTTACAGAAATATGGAATGAAGCTAACTTCCTAAATCATTGAAGGATGATTGGTGAGATCCAAACAAAACCTTACCCTTTAATAAGTTGATTTCTTTCATAATTGTCATGGGTTGACCCCAAGGGTTGATCCTTGTTTATAACCAACTCATAGGAATGATTAACATGTTAGAGTTCATGGGGTTGACCCCAAGGGTCGACCCCTTGATGGCTGATAGCTCATTTCTTTCTTTTTGTTGAGAAGTAGTTCATGGGTCGACCCCATGGTGATCCCGAACCCTCGGGTCTTCAGTTTTTAGTAATTACCTGCGTGGGTTGACCCCATGGGTCGACCCTTTTTGGCACCCGAGCCCCTCGGGTTACACAGTTTTTATCGGTTGGCGCAATGGGTCGACCCCTGGATTTTTCTATTGTCGGGCATCATGTCTCGTGTTTCGTGGGTCGACCCAATGGGTCGACCCCTGGAGTTACAGACCGCCAGTCCGGTTCGAGATCCGTTTCGTGGCCGCCGCTTTTGTTCCTCGTTTGCCCTAATGTTGGGAGATCCGAGGCTCCCATCTTGCTACACGGGTCCCCTCTCCTTGGGACTATAAAACCAATGATTAGGGCGACCATAGAAGTGAGAGGAAAAGAGGCATATTCGAACTGATTAGCTTTTGGTCTTGTAGGAGAAGAAAGCTCGTGGGGAGCCTCTCAAAGCGTGAATAGAAGCTATCTACTTCGAAAAGAGGCCGATCCCCTTGCTGATTAGATGCATCCTGAGCAAGAACTGGAGATTTCCTTCCTTATTTGAAGCTGGGCAACTTGGATCTCGAGCTGCACATCAACATCCGGCTTCATCTTGAAGATCTGTCTACATCTTGCATCATCGACCAAGAAATGAAGAACCTCAGCTGGGTCATTGTTTGAAAGGGGGATTTCTGGCAACCTCAAGATCTTTATTGCATATACCCTGTTCATTCTATTTCAGTTTTGAAGGATCATTGTATATCTGATTACTTTTCTATTGAACGAAATACTATGTGTGTGTGTGTGCATTTGCTGGTCGCAACGCACGTGTGTGTGTGTGTGGCTGTGTGCTTCACAGCGTATGTGTGTGGGTTTTCACTCTTTAGTGGAAGCAATCCTCACTCTGTGAGGGGTGGATGTAGGGGACACTGTTGTGAACCCGAACCACCTAAAATCCTCTTGTTCATTGTGGTTTGCTTCTACGTTCTTTCACGAGTGGGCTTCTTGTCGAGCGGAGTGTCGTTCATATCTTGACTATTCAGATTTCTATATATTTCCGCTGTTTGTGTGTTATCATCAACGGGTGAGAAGAGTGTGCTTCATTTATTATCCTACCATTACATCTATTGCGAAAGTTTGTAGTTGAAATTTTTTATTGCCAATCAATTCACCCCTCCCCTCTTGATTGCCATCTACCGGGGACAACAATGTCTTTACCTGATTTCCTCTTGAACAATGTTTGATCAACCTTACCTCTCTTGAAGCCATTTTCAACTAGAAATGAGATAAACCGTTCATACCATGCCCTTGGTGCTTTTTTAGTCCATACAGGGCCTTTTGGAGCTTGTACACATGTCGTTGATGTTTGGAATCTTCAAAACCTGGAGGTTACTCTACAAAGACATCCTCTTTGATATAACCGTTAAGAAATGCAGATTTAACATCCATTTGAAATAACTTAAAGTTCAAAGAACAAGCATAGGACAATAAGATCCGGACTGCTTCAAGTCTAGCAACTGGTGCAAAAGACTCATCAAAATCAATACCCATCTCCTGGCTATACCCCTTGGCAACAAGCCGGGCCATATTCCTAACAACCAAACCCACATCATTTAGCTTGTTTCTGAAAATCCAACGGGTTCCAATAGTAAGATGGTTCTTAGGATGCGGTACGAGAGTCCACATCTCGTTTCTTTCAAACTGGTGCAGTTCTTCATGCATAGCCTGAATCCATAATTCATTTTGAAGAGCTTCATGAATGTCCTTGGGTTCTTCTTGTGAAAGTAGAGCCATCAAATCCTCCTCTTCTACCTGCCTTAGAGAGGACCTTATTTTTACCCCATCCTCCAAATTACCTATGATGTTCATAGCTGGATGATCCTTTAGAAATGTGGAAGAACTAGGTAAGTCAAGATGCTACACTTGTGATTCTTGATGTGTCTCAATTGTAGGATCCTTAGCTTCCTCATTTTTGCTTGATATTGCCTTCAATGGTTCATCCTTAGCTTGGACATTTGATGAGTTCTTAGGATCTTCATCTGCATCGAAAGTAGAGGAAATTTGATTTGTCAGTTTTGATTCGCATTCATCAAAAATAACATGAGTACTTTCTTCAACGACCAAAGTCCTTTTATTGAATAATCGGTAAGCTCTAGAATTGAGTGCATAACCTAGAAAAATTCCTTTGTCACTCTTTTCATCAAACTTACCCAGGTTGGACTTACCATTGTTCAAAATGTAGCAAGGGCATCCAAAGGGTTTAAGATAGGAGATGTTTGGTTTCTTATCCTTGTAGAGCTCATATGGAGTTTTCTTCAGAATAGGCCTTACCATTGTCCTGTTGATGATGTAGCATACTGTACTCACCGCCTCAGCCCAAAAATACCTAGGTAGGGAATTCTCACTGAGCATGGTCCGGGCCATGTCTATCAACGTTCTGTTCTTCCTCTCCACTACTCCATTTTACTGGGGCATCCTTGGTGATGAAAAATTGTGTGTGTACCCCTACTCTTCACAGAAAATGCTGAATTCATGATTTTCAAATTCACCACCATGATCACTCTGGATGGTGATGATGAGGTAACCTCTTTCATTTTGGATTTTTCTGCAAAACACTTGAAACTCCGTCAGGGCATCACTTTTGTTAGCTAAAAATAAAACCCATGTGAATATGAAAAAATCATCAACAATCACAAAGCCATAGGATTTTCCTCCTAGGCTAGAGGTTCTAGTAGGACCCAAAAGATCAAGATGCAGTAATTCCAATGGCCTAGCGGATGAAACAATGTTTTTGTTTTTGAAAGAAGTTCATGTTTGCTTGCCTTTCGTGCAAGCTTCACAGATTCTCTCACTTTCAAATTTCAATTTTGGCAGTCCATTTACCAAATCATGTCTAGACAACTTGGAGATTACTCCAAAACTAGCATGACCCAACCTACGGTGCCATAACCAAGCATTTTCATGATTGTTCGCAACCAAGCTGAGATCATCACAAGAAACATTATCAATATCAACAGTATAGACATTGTTATTTCTTTTTCCAAGAAATTTGATCTCATTTGTGTTTTTATTCAAGGTAATGCAGTGGGTTTCATCAAAAACAACTTTAAAACCCTTATCGCACAATTGGCTTATGCTTAGCAGATTGTGATTCAGACCTTTTACCAAAAGCACATCTTCAATAAGAATTTCAGAATTCTTACAAATGTTGCCAATCCCAACTATTTTACCTTTGTCTTGATCTCCAAAGACAACCGTGTTAGCGCAGCAAAAAGTGATATAGAAGGGGGGGATGAATAGATCACTCCCGATTTTAAAAACTTCAGCGGAATATTAGTTCAACGGTTTGCAACCCTTCAGAAACGACACAAAGAGTATTGCTAACGAAGTCAATAACTAAGACAGAAAGAGTAAGAGCGATTGAACGAGCTGTCCACAGACAAACACAATGTCAAGCAGATGGAGAGCACAAACGATAACAACAAACCACAAAAGGAGACAAGAATTTTTAAGGTGGTTCGATTGTAGTCCACAATCTACATCCACCCCTCACTCCAACTAGAGTGAGGCTTCCACTAGCCACGGCTAGAAACTGCAGACTCAGTCTACGAACAAAATGCTGCCACACAGCTTGACCAGGGGAACAACCTCCCCTCTTCCTCCACACCGGAGGGATACAACCAGTGACAACAGTCACTAGCAAACTAGAGACCGAGGTCTCTCTTCCTCCACCCAGGAGGGAACCCACAAGCGACTCCCTGTCACTTGCAAACTGGAGGATCAATCCTCCATTCCTCCGATCACAGGAGGGTAACAATATACGATAAGGAAGATGAAATGAAAAATGAAAACTCAAAAATCAAAGCACAAAAATCCTCTCTGAAAATAGGAAACAATGTAGCTTCCGAAGAAGCAATTCTTCAAACCACAGACACTGCTCTCTCTCTCTCTCTCAAATATATTTCACACAGATTTGGATGAAATGGAATTCTCTGCTCTCTCTCTTTTCTGGATCGTGCAGCCTCACAAGAATGCCTTCTGCTTTTTTTTTTTCACGATCAAGCTTCTACTGAAAGAAGATGCTTCATATATATAGCAGATGTTGGGCGTGTGTCCTTCAGGTTCCCGCCCAGAGAGCACCTCGGATCACGTGCCAGGTACCACCTCGGATGATGTGTCCAATCATCAGCTTGAATCATCTGCAGGCAGAGACAAAAGGCATGAATCAAATTAGTTCAGTTAAAGCTTTTAACAAGGTGTGTATAGACTTTCGAACAGCATATAGGCAAGTATATACAACGTCAGAAAGTATAGACTTGAAACCCTTCAGCGACCTTAGTGTATAGACTTGAAAACCATTCAGCGACCTTAGTGTATATACTTGCAGAATGTTGCATTAACATAACAGAGGGGAAAGTGTAGACTTCAGTGCAATTCTTGAAGCAATCGAATGTGTAGACATGAAAACAAAGGACAGCAGTGTACAGACTTTGTGATGCACAAGCATAACCAGTGTATAGACTTTGATGTAAAGGCTTGAGTTACACTAGCAATGTATAGAGTTTAGGTAATGCATGCGATGCAACACAATGTATATACTTAGTTACTGTGCAACCGATGTTCAGACATGTTATGCTTGCTGTGGGAGATGTATAGACATGATGTGGCTGTACAGACTAGCAAACGCATGAAGTAGCAAGCCAATGTATAGACACTGCTGTATGGACTTTAAGCGAACGCTGTACAGACTTGATAATTGATGTATGAACATTACAGAAGGGAATGTACAGACTTTTATAAGCTTGAACATTGCTATGTATAGACTTTGTACTTTGAACGACAAAGCATGTTGTACATACTTTAAGCGTTGTATAGACTTTATGCTTTGAACGACAAAGCATGCTGTACAGACTTTGAGCGTTGTATAGACTTTATGAAGCACATGCCAAGGCTGTACAGACTTCAGACTTTGAACGTGTGTGCTGTGAACGATGTATACACTTGGCCCTTGAAGGATGTACATACTTGGGAATGGCTGTATGGACATTGGAAAATGATGCATGAGACGAAGAACAATGTATAGACTTGGTGTGTAGCTAAAGCAGCGAACATAGGAAAAGGTTGGAATGTATAGACTTACGTTCGATCAGCAATGTATAGACTTCAACTAAGCAAGTTACAGTGTAATGTCTAGACTTAATGATGCACGCGATGTATAGACTTTGGAACGCTTGAAGCGATGTACAGACTTGGTGAGCGCCAAGCAATGTACAGACTTGGAAACCGATGTGCAGACTTGACAATGCAGTGTATTCATGAGGGCAATGTACAGACTTGAGAATCTTGAGGGAGTCGACCCATCTGGAAGGGGGGGTCAACCCACTTCTGTCCAGACTATGCTGTGTGTGTGTGTGCATATGCCAATGTATAGACTTTATGAGAATTCTTGGACTATGCACATGAATGAAGGCCACTCTCGCTGTACAAACTTGATGGAAGGCATGTGCAGTGATGTATGGACTTGCTAAGTGATGCACTGATAGCCACATGAACTGCACTGTCCTAAATGATGAAGCATGAATTGATCTAGAAATAAACAGATTGATTTATAGTGTGAGACATCATCAAAACCGTAGGGATGCAACAATCTCCCCCTTTTTGATGATGGCAACACTATTAATCAAGCAATATCAAGGCTTAAAGGAAATCAACTGCAACTTTAAAAATCAAAGCAAATTCAAGGCAAGCTCATGCAGACAAATTAAACACTGCTGCTGAAACACTTCTTTCTCCAAAACCACTCCCCACAACTCATTCTCAGATATTTCCATGACATGAATTCTTTCCCACAGCTCATGAACAATAACTCCCCCTAAACTCATGGCAATTCTTGACTTTCAGATATTACAAAACCTCTCTCCCCCTTTGACATCATCAAAAGGAAATGCAGAATATATGAAAGTGCTGGAGACATGAGGAGGAAGTGCAGTTAACATCTTAGTGTAGAAAGGCACGAGCAAATCTTAAGAGAATAAGTGAGGTGCTAAACTGAAGTGAAGATTCTTGAACTCCAGTAAATAGTAGAGAAATAGAATGATAGAAAAGTTTATCAACATACATAGTGTATGATTTAGAGCAGGAGTTAACAAGTATGGCATGATTTAGCTGAACGGGCAACTATCCCAAAAGACAACAAGAGACAAAGTCAGAGAAGGTGTTCTCAAGGTATTGAGGACAAGTAATCCATTAGTTGCATAACTACAAGGGATTTTTGAGATGATTTTCAATAAGATCAATGAGTAAGTTGGTAATTCACTCTTTTGACATTAGGGAGACACCTTGATTAGAGGCCTGAATCACCAGTTACTCAGTGTGAGTACCTCATTACCTCCTCCTCTTTTTTTTAAAGGAACAGAGTTAGTAACTGTGGCTTTTGACATGAGGAAACACCTTGATTAGAGGCCAGAGTCCCCAGTTACTCACCAGCAAGCCACCATTGCTCTGTCATGTCTTTTCATTCATTTTAAGCATTTGACACCTCATGACATAGGAGAAAACTTCATTTTATTGATAAAGCTCCCAGTTTCTTAGTGAATAAATCAAGACCTTTGTTAATTCAGATTACCCTTGTGTAGAGAAGATGGAATGATTGAAAACAATACCAGAAGGACTATTTCTTGAAGTGAATCTTGAAGTCTATATTTCTAGTTATTTTGGTCAGATATCAAGACATACAGGTTTTGGCCTGAACTGTAATCACTGACAATGTAGGAAGATAAACTTTAACAATTAATTCAGATCTCTGATAGACTACCAGAGGGAAGATTCTTGCTGGACTTTAGTATCACAGACTTATAGACTTAAGAGATTAGTGAGATTCTACTGTCTAAGAGAATCACACAAGATCAGTCATGAAAACCAGCAATGACACACATCTGGTCAATCTTTTTGAATCTGTCAAAGAACTCTTCCTTTCATAGCTCAACCAGCTCCCCCTCAAACATAGCATTTCAAAAAGCTAACCATCAGACATACAGAACTCCCCCTCACAAAAAGAACAGACTTCACATTTAAGACAATTTGTATAAGCCTAATTCTCTTCTCAGTGTAGTGAATTTTTCATTATCCAGAGGTTTAGTGAAGATGTCTGCAATCTGATTATCAGTGCCTACATGAATAAGTTGAAAATTGTTCTTAGAAACCTCATCTCTTATGAAATGATGCCTTATCTCAATGTGTTTGGTGCGTGAATGCAAAACAGGATTCTTGGCAAGATTGATGGCACTGGTATTATCACAATAGATAGGTGTGCACCCCAGGTCTACTTAGTAGTCCTAAAGCTGGTGTTTAATCCATATGACATGTGTACCACAGCTCCCTGCAGCCACATATTCAGCCTCTGCAGTGGAGAGGGCCACAGAGTGTTGTTTCTTGGAACCCCAAGACACTAAACACCCACCCAAAAATTCACAGTGACCACTAGTGCTTTTCCTGTCTAGTTTACATCTTGAATAATCAGCATCTGTGTATGCAACTAAGTTAAGTGTGTGTGATGCAGGAAACCATAAACCAAGAGAATGAGTAGCTGACAAATATATGAAAATTCTTTTCACTGCAGCTAAGTGTAATTCAGTGGGTCTAGACTGATACCTTGCACACATTCCTACACTGAACTGTATATCAGGTATAGAAGCTGTCTGTTGTGTCTCTATGATTTTGATGATAGCAAACACTATAAGTCACTTGAATGCATACAATTCTGTTTGTAGTGCATATGAATGTTTCATTGAAAATCTTATCTGAAATATTGTTGCATTTAAATATGGCTGTGTGGTGTGTGCTTTGTTGCATTTCATAATTGCATTTATCTGGATTGTTTGAATCATATGTGTTTACTTCATTCAGAGCTGCTCACTCAGAACTTGGGACATTGCTTAACTGTGAGCATGGCATAGACTGTACACTCGTCTGTCTGCATGAGTCACCAAGTCCACACATTACATCGTGTGCTTTTCATGCTAAGTCTATACAGGCTAAGTCTGTCGGTCTTGTGACTTATGCATTCATCAAGTCTATACGCTGGAAGATGAAGTCTATACAGCGTCTCACGTTGTAGCCAGCAAGTCTGTACAGTGAGCATTTCATTGGTGAAGTCTGTACACTCATCAGTTGAACTTCATAAGTCCATACATTGGACTGTGTACTTGTGCATCACTGTAGCTGCATCGTCTTGGTCATCGGCTCACTCGAGTAAGTCTGTACATTGGCCTTGCATCAGCAAGTCTGTACATTGGCTTCATATGCTCCTAAGTCTATACATCGGTCCTCAAGCGTTACAAGTCTGTACATTGGTTCAGACTCTTCAAAGTCTGCACAGTGGATCTTCAAAATCTGAACATCCGTTCACTTCACTCAAGTCTATACATCCACAGTGGAACGCCAAGTCTGTACATTGGCCTCAGGCTTCACAAGTCTACACATTGTCTTAGGCTTCAAAGTCTGTACAGTGGGTCAATCTGCCAAGTCTATACATTGGACTCTGTTTCACAAAGTCTATACATTGGACTGTGCTTCGCCAAGCCTATACATTGGGTTCGGCTCTGCAAGTCTGTACACTGGTCCTCAGATGTTCCAAGTCTATACATTGGCGTACTATTCATGCACTGTTCATGCACAGAGTCTGTGTCTCATGCATTGTCTCGCAGAGTCTACACACTGCACTGTTCATGCCTTAACACTCAAGTCCACACACTGGACTATAGCAGACCCGAAGCCAAGTCCATACATCGGACTGTTCATGATTTCATTGGTAGAGTCTGTACATCAGACGCGCATGCTCGCCTGTCCCCCCGGATGCTCTCTTGGGACCGAGTATGCCCTCCAGTGACTGCTAATGCTTCCCTAACTTTGAGGATGCTCCCCTGGAGCAGCGATTGCTCCCCAGAGACAGCATGTGCTCCACATGCTCCCCTGACGCTGGTGATGCTGTCCAGAGGCCATAGATGCTCCCTTGAGACTTCATATGCTCCCGTGCGAGAACGCACTAGTCTCTGGGTATTTAAAAGAATTGTATTACATGCATTCCCTTTCACTAAGTCTGTACAATGCATGCGCTTTCACAAGTCTATATAATGCATTTCATTTTACAAAGTGTCGACACCAAGTTGATAATTCGATACTCTGTCTGACAGGTGCTCTGCTCGTGAAGCTTAAGGAGGGCACGTGATCCGAGGCTGGAAGGCCTGACCAGATGATGACACATGGACTGACAGCCTGTTGGATGCTGCCACGTGGTCCGAATACTTAGGGCTGGAAATGTGGAGGTCACACGTCGGGGCTGCTACTGCTGCTGCTGCTATATATATGAGCCTTCTTCCACAGAAGAAGGATGATCGAGTTGGCGAGAGGTGAAGTCCATGCAGAGAGCCACGATCCAGACAGAGAAGAAGAAAAGGAAAAGAAGAAGAGAAAGAGAGATTGAGTGAGAGATCAAGATAGCAGAGTGTGAAGAGAATAAGAGGAAGAAGAACAGAGAAGAAGAGAGAGCTAGAGTGATAGAAGCTTCAACTGAAGATATATTCTTGCTGGGCCGTGGATCAAATCCAGGCCAGCCAGCTCCTGTGAGAGCCATAGTCTGAGTTTACTTTTTCCAGCTTTCTGTTGCTGCGTTTTTATTTTTCTTTTCAACTATTCACTAGTTGTTCTTCCGATTCTCTTGTGTGAGGTCGGGTTCCCTCCGGTGTGGAGGAAGAGAGACTTGCGTCTCTGGTTGCCTTTGATTGGGAGTCATCGGTTGTTTCCCTCCGGTTTGGAGGAAGGGAGGATGGGTCCTCCGGTTCTGGGCTTGTAGGTTTCGAGTCCAGGGGTCCCTCCGGTTGGGAGGAAGAGAGGTCCGAGACCTCTAGTTTGCAGGTGACTTGGTGTCACTTGTGCTTCCCTCTGGGTTTCAGAGGAAGAGAGACTTGGGTCTCTAGGTTCCCCTCCGGTTTGGAGGAAGGGAGGATTGGTCCTCCGGTTCTAGTCTTGTGGGTTGCAAGACTAGGTGTTCCCTCCGGTTTGGAGGAAGAGAGACTGTGCGTCTCTGGTTTCCAAGTGGCTGGGAGTCACTTGGGGTGTCCCTCCGGTTGGGAGGAAGAGGGGAGGCTGTTCCCCTGGTCAAGCTGTGTGGCAGCATTTGTTGCAGACTGAGTCTGCTGTGCTAGTGTTACTAGTGGAAGCCTCACTCCGGTTTGGAGTGAGGGGTGGACGTAGGTCTGTTGACCGAACCACCTAAAAATCATGGTGTCCCTTGTGGTTTGATCTTCTTATATGTTCACTTAACTGCTGCGCATTAGATGCTTGCTTAGGATCGTTTGAGGGCTTCTTGAGTTGTTGTCTTGCTTTGATCCTTCTAAGTTTCTTCAGTTTATTTCTGCAACATTTTTAATTCCGCATAACTGAGCTTTATAGTTTTAATTAGGCTATATTTGTAGAGGGATACATTCACCCCCCTCTGTATCCGGGCCTTACATCCTAACAATTGGTATCAGAGCAAGTTCTCTGATTGATCAGATCCAACGATCTGCAGAGGATCCTGTTGTCCCTTGGTGCATTTCTGATTTTACTCTTTGCTGCATTAATTTGCTTACCGATTTATTCAATGGGTTCTCCACCAGTTTTTAATGGCTCTAACTTTAACTCATGGGTTAGTAGTCTACATAACTATGTGAATTTGATGAATCCGGATCTGTGGAAGTTAATCTCACATGGTCCTCACAGACTGCCAAAGGAAAAGTCCAAATGGACTAAAAGTCACAGATCGAGAAATGAAGAGAATCAGAAAGTTTTGAAATTAATGAAAGAACCCACTGACAAGGCTCTACATTCTTGTTTTTATGACTGTAGGTCTGCTAAGGACATTCTGGATCAGCTGAAGATAGCTCAGAGGATGAATGAGGATAGCTGCCTGATGGCTGACAAGAGCAACCATGGCAGTGATCAAGATGAATCCGAAGAACAGGATGATGAGGAGGTAAACCCTTTCGAGCATTTTTCTTTAGATGACTGGGAAGATGCCTATGCCAATCTGACAAGATCCTATAAAAAACTAGGGAAGAAGTATAAAGGTCTGAAAAAGGAGCTAAAGAATCATGAGAATGCTAAATCTCGAGGTGAAAGCCCTGAAATTCTAAAAACTGAAAATGAAATTTTTAGAAGACAACTACAAGATTTCGATTCTATTACTACAGATCTAGATCATTTGAAATCTGAAAAACAAACTCTTGTGAAACAAATTGGTTTACACAAAAAGGAGAATCAGGAGCTTGCTTGTGAAATTTCTGAACTAAAGGAGAGGCTTAGTTTAATTGATGATCAGGTTCATCACTATAATGCAGTTCAGAATGAAAAATTGGTGAGAGAATTAGAGTGTGTCAACTCTGAACTTGAAAAAATGAAATCTGAAAATGCTTGCAATGCTTGTGCAGCTTTAAGAGACTTGATAAATGAATTTGATTTTGATGATAAACTTCAAAAGGATTTAATCAAATCTCTGAAAGAAAAAAATAAATCATTGCTAGAAAAGAAAACTGAAGCTGAAGATATGAAATCTGAAAATGAAAGACTCAAAAATCAGTCCAAGGAATTTGAACACAAATTGATGAGTCTTGAACAAGAAAACAGATTGATTTCTGAAAAAATGGAGGCTGATAGAATAATGAATCTAGAGCTTCAGAAAAATCTCAACAAACCTCAATCTGAGAAACAACAGGAAAACTTTTATGATTGTGAGTCTTCCTTAGATGATTGGATGTTTGATGATGATCTCCTAGAGAAAAATAGGAAATTGAAAGAGAAAATCAACAAGCTAAATCATCTAAACACCCAACTGTCAGATAGGCTATTGACAATTGAAAAAGGCAAGGGTGTGAGCATAGATAATTCTGATAGGTTGATGAATGCTGAACAAGAAATTGAGAGTCTAAAAACCATCAACCTAATGTTGAGTGGAAATGTTAAATGGTGTGAAGAGAAGGTAGCTAATTATGAGCTCACTATCACATCCCTTCAACAAGAAGTTGATGATCTTTATAAGTCCCTATCTGAAGCTGACAATGAAACAAAGCTAAAACAGGAAGTTAAAAAACTCAAAAGTTTGAATGATGCCTTGCATCAACAACTCATTTCCTGTGAAACAGATTTGTCCAAATATGAAGCTAATACTTGTGGCTTAAATTCTGAAATTCAAGACTTGAAAAATTCTTTATCAAAATTTGTCAAAGGAAAGGACAATCTGAATAAGCTTCTTGGGAATAATGTTAACTTTCAGAGAGAGGGACTGGGTTACAGTCCGACAAATAAAAGGAGTAATGGGAATAAAACATCTACTATTTTTGTCAAAGCTTCTAATCAGAACACAACCCCTGCTCCTTCTGTTTTTCAATTCACTGCACAAAAGTCCACTGTGAAACCCAAAACTGTGGAACAAACTCAAAAACTGAAAAAGGGTGAAAATTCACAGAAAAAGGAAAAAGACACTCATGTTGTTATAAAGAAGACTGCACACAATTCACATGATCTCTCACACACTCACATTAAAAAGGGGTCATGTTATTATTGTGGGAAAGGAGGTCACTTAATGGAGGATTGTGGATTGATGTTAAAGGATGAGCATGCTAGTGGAACTTTACATTCTAGAAACTCTTTTGATAGAAACTATGTTGCTAGGAAGCTTGATGCCTCATGTTATTATTGTGGGAAGCATGGTCATCTTATGAGTGAATGTTTTATCATGAAAGAAGACAATAAACAGCATGCCAAGTCCCCCATTCATGTTCATGGTCCATATGGATCTAAACACAATTCTAGTCAGCACATTGTGTGTTTCAACTGCAATAAGCCTGGGCACAAGGCTGCTGAGTGTTGGTTTAGATCCACTTGGGGTAAAAATAGTTTTCATAGAAGAAATTCTTTTGCATGCTCCCACTGTGGGAAAAATGGGCATACAGTCAAGGACTGTTGGTATGTTCAAAAGAACTATGTTAATCCCCATCTTGTCAAATTCCCTGCAAAATCATTTGTGAAAATTTCATGCTATAACTGTGGGAAGCCAGGCCATAAATCTGCTGAATGTTGGATGGTTAAGAACAAGCATCAAACTGCTCATGCATATAACAGAAAATCTTATGAACATGTTGATAAACATCACCCTGCTGTTAATATGCATCATAAGAACCAAAAACCAGCCATTTCATGTAGATACTGTGGAAAATTTGGACATTCTATGGATGACTGTTCACTGATGAAATTTGATGATAATGTTGCTATGAAAATATTTAGAATACCTGTTAGAGCTAATGCAGGACCCAAAGCTGCTTGGGTCCCTGCAGGATCAAAATGATCAATATTTTACAGGAGTGCCTTGGACTGAAGAATAAATAGGGGGAAATAAACCAAGGCACCCAAGTTGATAAAACCTCATTCAGGTAAATTTCTCTAATCTGTTCAAATGAAATTTATGGTTGAGCTGATAAGTCATAGTTTCATGCATACATGCTTTTTATTTAATTTGACTCTTGCATTGAGCTTTGTAGGCTCTCTTGCTTGTACTGTGAGCTGTGTGCATATATGTTAATTGCATATCATGCACTTTGTAAGGGGGAGTTTGATTGATGCTTGCATAATCATGATAATCTCATTTGCTGAATGCATACATGTAGTTAGTTGCAATTGCATTTCCTTACATTAAAAAAAAAGAAATGTCTCATTGCATCTAGATAGGGGGAGCATTCTTGTTTCATCTCTTCACCTTTTTGAACTCCTTCTGTCTAGCAATCTGATCCAATCTTGGCAAATATGTGGTTCACTTGAATTCTCTGTTGTCTACACTGATATAGCTGATCTGTCTGTATTCCAGACTCAGCCATTGACTCTGTCTACTATGAATTCAATTGGTAGCTTGTTCCTATCATACACATTTCTGCATATCTTATTAAGACTGGTCAAAGCTAATCTGACTGATTTTTAGTCTTTAATGCTGGCTTCTGAATTGTTCTATTCTCTCAACTATTGGTATCAGAATTGCTCTTTGCTAATTTCTCTTGACAATGTCATTGATTCAGCCGAATGAGGAAAGATTTAATCAGTGCACCCTAGGCATAAATCAGACATTCTGAAAAGAAGAATCTTCTACTATACTGGCTTAAGAATGTTTTGATAAATCAAATTGATTTAAGCCTAATGTATTTTCTAAGTTTTGATGTAAAAGACTTGAAAATATCTGAATCATCATGCTTAATAAGTCTTAACTAATTGCCTCATGAATTTCATGCAAAACTTTCTGAGATCTGAAATTTTAAAAGACATGGCTTTCTTTGGTTAAGATACATGTAGAAAGTATTGTTCTTAATCATTTCAAGTGTACTGAGCTTTGTTTGAAGAATCTGAAAATAGTTAAAATTTAAAGCTAGAGCAATGACTGTGGTCACAGAGAAACTGGGTTTTCTATCAATGAAATAGAGTAAGCCCATGTCATGAAGTGCCATAGTTACCTCTTTTCAATATGTTTGAAGATCTGGCAGAGCAATTGCATGGTTGTGTTGAGTAACTGGGGATTCTGGCCTCTGGTCAAGGTGTCTCCTCATGTAAAAAGATACTCCATTGCTAACTCTGTTCTCTTTGAGAGGCAATACGGTTGTCACATTGAGTAACTGGGTCACTTCACCTAAGACGTGTTGTGCCTTATGTAAAAAGGTGTTGACTGAACCAAACTTGCTCAGGAAAAATAAGTGCTACTCAATTGGTGTCAGAAAACACTGAAAATCTAAAGATAAGCTCAGTCTCATTTATTTCTGTTTAATCTCAATATGATCTTATGTATTTTCCATAGGAGTTACTGAATTTAAATGAGTAAGATGGAAGGAGGTTAAACATGAATATCAAATGAGTTGTTGGTTCACCTTTATTAAAAGGTGTTTCAGATATGAGTATTGAATTTTCTTGATAAACTTTGAATACATCTCTCTTAAATCATGATGGTCAGTTTAAACTCATTTATAATCTATTATAATTGAAGAATCTGAAATTCGTTTACAAAGATTTATGAATTTGATGTGCTAATGAAAATCTGCCTTCCTCATTTATTCACTGTGAATACAGTTTGTGTTTTGCTGATAGATGCTCATCACTTCACTATATCAATTGTCTTCACTCCATCATCTAATCAGGGGGAGCTTTCCCGTCTTGCTGAGTGTTTTTCTTAAAGGGGGAAATCTAGTCAGCATTCCTGAGTGTCCCTGTGTTTTTGTTGATAAACGTTTCTGATCATATTGCCCTTCATCTCAATTGGTTTCAACCTTCAAAACGTTTCTGATCATATTGCCCTCTATCAATGTATTTTGATTGACATTGGTTCTCATTCATCTGAGGTACATCTCTCAGTATAACCTGTCTACTGGATAACCAGAGTTCATCCTTGTAGATCTCTCTTGCATCATGGATCATAAGGGTAGAATTCTCTAGTCTGTTTAAGAGACTATATGCATAAAGGGACAATGTACTAGATTGTCTGATCAATTTGTTTGTCTGCAATAGTTCTATATCTTCTGCCATGTTAAAGGGGGAGTATTTGTTGCATATGCATGACTGCATAAGTTGTTTAACTAAGGGGGAGAATTGATTTAAATGATTTTGATATTGTTTATCAAAGTATTTTTTTTTTGATGAAGTCAAAGGGGGAGAAATATTTGATCAAGTCAGTATGACTCATAGAGTATGACTCACAGTGTTGCCATCATCAAAAAGGGGGAGATTGTTGTGTCCCTGTGATTTTGATGATAGCAAACACTATAAGTCACTTGAATGCATACAATTCTGTTTGTAGTGCATATGAATGTTTCATTGAAAATCTTATCTGAAATATTGCTGCATTTAAATATGGCTGTGTGGTGTGTGCTTTGGTTCATTTCATAATTGCATTTATCTAAATTGTTTGAATCATATGTGTTTACTTCATTCAGATCTGCTCACTCAGAACTTGGGACATTGCTTAACTGTGAGCATGGCATAGACTGTACACTCGTCTGTCTGCATGAGTCACCAAGTCCACACATTGCATCGTGTGCTTTTCATGCTAAGTCTATACAGGCTAAGTCTGTCGGTCTTGTGACTTATGCATTCATCAAGTCTATACGCAGGAAGACGAAGTCTATAGAGCGTCTCACGTTGCAGCCAGCAAGTCTGTACAGTGAGCGTTTCATTGGTGAAGTCTGTACACTCACCAGTTGAACTTCATAAGTCCATACATTGGACTGTGTACTTGTGCATCACTGTAGCTGCATCGTCTTGGTCATCGGCTCACTCGAGTAAGTCTGTACATTGGCCTTGCATCGGCAAGTCTGTACATTGGCTTCATATGCTCCTAAGTCTATACATCGGTCCTCAAGCGTTACAAGTATGTACATTGGTTCAGACTCTTCAAAGTCTGCACAGTGGATCTTCAAAATCTGAACATCCGTTCACTTCTCTCAAGTCTATACATCCACAGTGGAACGCCAAGTCTGTACATTGGCCTCAAGCTTCACAAGTCTACACATTGTCTTAGGCTTCAAAGTCTGTACAGTGGGTCAACCTGCCAAGTCTATACATTGGACTCTGTTTCACAAAGTCTATACATTGGACTGTGCTTCGCCAAGCCTATACATTGGGTTCGGCTCTGCAAGTCTGTACACTGGTCCTCAGATGTTCCAAGTCTATACATTGGCGTACTATTCATGCACTGTTCATGCACAGAGTCTGTGTCTCATGCATTGTCTCGCAGAGTCTACACACTGCACTGTTCATGCCTTAACACTCAAGTCCACACACTGGACTATAGCAGACCCGAAGCCAAGTCCATACATCGGACTGTTCATGATTTCATTGATAGAGTCTGTACATCAGACGCGCATGCTCGCCTGTCCCCCCGGATGCTCTCCTGGGACCGAGTATGCCCTCCAGTGACTGCTAATGCTTCCCTAACTTTGAGGATGCTCCCCTGGAGCAGCGATTGCTCCCCAGAGACAGCATGTGCTCCACATGCTCCCCTGACGCTGGTGATGCTGTCCAGAGGCCATAGATGCTCCCCTGAGACTTCATATGCTCCCGTGCGAGAATGCACTAGTCTCTGGGTATTTAAAAGAATTGTATTACATGCATTCCCTTTCACTAAGTCTATACAATGCATGCACTTTCACAAGTCTATACAATGCATTTCATTTTACAAAGTGTCGACACCAAGTTGATAATCCGATACTCTGTCTGACAGGTGCTCTGCTCGTGAAGCTTAAGGAGGGCACGTGATCCGAGGCTGGAAGGCCTGACCAGGTGATGACACATGGACTGACAGCCTGCTGGATGCTGCCACGTGGTCCGAATACTTAGGGCTGGAAATGTGGAGGTCACACGTCGGGGCTGCTACTGCTGCTGCTGCTATATATATGAGCCTTCTTCCACAGAAGAAGGATGATCGAGTTGGCGAGAGGTGAAGTCCATACAGAGAGCCACGATCCAGACAGAGAAGAAGAAAAGGAAAAGAAGAAGAGAAAGAGCGTGAGAAAGAGAAAGAAAGAGAGATTGAGTGAGAGATCGAGATAGCAGAGTGTGAAGAGAAGAAGATGAAGAAGAACAGAGAAGAAGAGAGAGCTAGAGTGATAGAAGCTTCAACTGAAGATCTGTTCTTGCTGGGCCGTGGATCAAATCTAGACCAGCCAGCTCCTGCGAGAGCCACAGTCTGAGTTTACTTTTTCCAGCTTTCTGTTGCTGCGTTTTTGTTTTTCTTTTCAACTATTCACTAGTTGTTCTTCCGATTCTCTTGTGTGAGGTCGGGTTCCCTCCGGTGTGGAGGAAGAGAGACTTGCGTCTCTGGTTGCCTTTGACTGGGAGTCATCGGTTGTTTCCCTCCGGTTTGGAGGAAGGGAGGGTGGGTCCTCCGGTTCTGGGCTTGTAGGTTTCGAGTCCAGGGGTCCCTCTGGTTGGGAGGAAGAGAGGTCCGAGACCTCTAGTTTGCAGGTGACTTGGTGTCACTTGTGCTTCCCTATGGGTTTCAGAGGAAGAGAGACTTGGGTCTCTAGGTTCCCCTCCGGTTTGGAGGAAGGGAGGATTGGTCCTCCGGTTCTAGTCTTGTGGGTTGCAAGACTAGGTGTTCCCTCCGATTTGGAGGAAGAGAGACTGTGCGTCTCTGGTTTCCAAGTGGCTGGGAGTCACTTGGGGTGTCCCTCCGGTTGGGAGGAAGAGGGGAGACTGTTCCCCTGGTCAAGCTGTGTGGCAGCATTTGTTGCAGACTGAGTCTACTGTGCTAGTGTTACTAGTGGAAGCCTCACTCCGGTTTGGAGTGAGGGGTGGACGTAGGTCTGTTGACCGAACCACCTAAAAATCATGATGTCCCTTGTGGTTTGATCTTCTTATATGTTCACTTAACTGCTGCGCATTAGATGCTTGCTTAGGATCGTTTGAGGGCTTCTTGAGTTGTTGTCTTACTTTGATCCTTCTAAGTTTCCTCAGTTTATTTCTGCAACAATTTTAATTCCTCATAACTGAGCTTTATAGTTTTAATTAGGCTATATTTGTAGAGGGATACATTCACCCCTCTCTGTATCCGGGCCTTACATCCTAACACTGTCAAGTAAAGAAGAGATCCAATCATACCTCGATAGAGCTTGGCATTTACTTCTTTACCTATCTCATCTGCATCCAGTGAGGTATTAGTACCCATGGGTGTTGTAATGTGCTTCAGGTTTTCCATACCAAACCTCTTGAATAGTTCCATTGTGTATTTGGTCTGGTTGATAAAGCATCCATCCTCTGACTGTTATACCTGCAAGCCAAGAAAATACTTTAGTTCACTGACCAAACTCATCTCAAATTCAGCAGACATCATTTTAGAGAATTCATCACATAGTTCATACTTAGTTGATCCAAACACAATGTCATCTACATATACCTAAACTATGACGAGATCTTTATTTTTACCCTTTGGTAAATAAGGTTTGATCAACTTTACCTCTTTTGTAGCCCTTGCTGATCAGAAATTCAGTCAATCTTTCATACCATGCTCGAGGAGCCTGCTTTAGACCATACATGGCTTTATTTAACCTGAAAACTAGGTTAGGTTGAGGAGAGAATTGAAATCCAGGGGGTTGTTCAACAAAAACCTCTTCCTTAATGACTCCATTTAAAAAGGCACTTTTAACATCCATTTGTTAGAGTTTTATGTCCTTAGAGCATGCAAATGCTAGCAATATTCTTATTGCCTCCATCCTAGCAACAGGTGCATAGGATTCTTCGAAGTCTACACCAAATTCCTGACAGTAGCCCTTGGCTACTAGTCTGGCCTTATTCCTAGATATGATTCCATCTTCATTCATTTTATTTTTGAACACCCATTTAGTTCCTATGATATTAACACTTTCTGGTCTTGGAACAAGTTCCCATACATTATTTCTTTCAAACTGACCTAACTCCTCAGTCATAGCATTGACCCAAGCTTGATCAGCCAAGGCCTCTTCTATAGATTTGGGTTCAATTTGTGAGACTAAAGCAATTAGATCTTCATTATTCACATTCCTAAAATGATACCTAGTCCAAAGAGGATCTTCAGGGTTGCCTATGACATTATCTATCGGATGGTCTTTAAAAAATCTAACATTTATTGAAGACTCACATATTTCTCTTGGCTCTTCCTGGTTGGGAGGATTTGATGTTCCACTCGGCTGAGGCTTTTGTTGTGCCCCTATGGTCACTTGAGTTCATATGGTCACTTGGGTCATTCGACATCATTCTATGGTCATATGAGTTCTAATGTATTCTTGGTTTTGATAATGGCTAAACACTATTAGTCATTGATGTTTTTCACCTTCATGTGATTGACATACGTGATGTTTTTGTTCATGACAGGTGCGCCAATGAATGGACAAGGAATCAAGTGGAAATGGTGAACGTGAACGCTGAATGTTGCGCCCTCGCACGCGGATCGACCTGCGCGGTCAGGTCGCGCGGATCGACCTGCCCGGTCAGGTCGCGGGGATCGACCTGCCGGATCAGGTCGCGGGGGTCAAGGGGGCAGCGCCCCTTGCGGGGGTTTCCGGGGGCGGAGCCCCCGGAACAAAATTTGGATTGAAGACTCAATAATAAAACTTCAAGACAATCAAGGTTGATGCCACAGACATGAACGGGCGGCTAACGGACTCAAGCGACGGAGTTGGTGCGGCCAACGGACCGAACCGGGCTGACCTGGGCCCTGCCCAGCTAGCGGTCGACCGCCAGCACAGGGGCGGTCGACCGCCCCAGCCAAGGACTCCCAAGTCTGCACGTCTTTCAGTGGCGGTCGACCTCCAACCAGTGGCGGTCGACCGGATTTCCCAGGGATCGCCCGTTTGCAGGTGTTTCAGTGGCGGTCGACCGCCAGGAACCTTAGGTCGACCGCCAGCCCCGAGCCATCAATTGTTGACTTTATTTCCAACTTCGAAAAGGGCCATTCAACATTGATTTGTTTAATCCTAAAGACACCTAATCCCCCACAAATTGTGGATCTGGTCTAGGGGGTGTCCATAGACCATTCAAGGTCTATAAAACTCTTGTAAGAGGGTTAGAAACCCTAATGCTTCAAGGGGCTTCTTGTGAGATCTAGGGTGGCTGCAAGGGAGGTTGCAAGAGAGCTTGGAGACGAGCTACTGTTCACGTGAACAGTAGTTCGTGAAGGTGTTCTTCATCCAATCAAAGGGGAATCAAGCTCAAATCAAAGCCAGCAAACCTCAAGGAAGATTACATCAAAGCAAGGCTATAAAAGTGATCCAAGGAAGCTGGTTTGATTCAAGTTCTTCAAAGGAAATCATCTTCATCCATTCAAGTTCTTTCCACCTCATTCAAGGTGATATTTCAAGCATTCAAACTCCTAGAAGCTAAAGAAGCAATCAAGGTTCAAGGTAGCTTCATCATCTCCTTCATTCATTCAAAGAAATTCAAAGAGAAGATCAAGAGAGAAGAATTGAAGGAAGAGGTACTGTTCACGTGAACAGTACTCCGTGAAGAACATTCATCCAATCAAGGGTGAATCAAGAAGATTGAGTTGAAGCCAAGAGGAGCCTTGTTGCTGATCAACATTTCATACAAGGGGCAATTCATTTTCACTCATAACTCAATCTCTTGTCTTAGTTCATTCACATTTGTTTCATTTTCATTATTGTTTAAACATTGAAAGTGTGATTCATCCCTACCGGTGGTTAGTAGGAAGGCAATTGGAGGGTGTTCCAATTTGCGGTTGACATCCCTACCAGGTGGTGAGTAGGAAGGCAATCGGTGGTTTCCGATTTGCAGTTCTGTGCGCTGCACAAGTGAAGCCTCACCAGGTTTTGGTGAGGGGTGGACGTAGGACTGAGGATTCAGTCCGAACCACCTTAAAAATCCTGTCTAGTGTGGTTTGCTTGTGTGATTGATTCGTTCTAGATGCATGCTTAGGATCAAATTATTATATATCTTGCTTATCTTGCTAAGTGAATCATAGCGTACTTGGAAGCTAGTTTCTATTCCGCTGCAATTCATTTTAACTAGCTGTTTAGAGGGCCGCATTGCGAAAAGTGGGGCTGATCTATTCACCCCTCCCCTCTAGATCCGCTGTCCACTACACAACATCTTTTCTTCTTCTTGGTCTTCTAGGAATTCCCCATCGTGATTGGAATCCCTGTCAAAATTTTCAATGTTAGAAACACCTTTCTTTTCACTAAAAATGATGTGTGGAGACTCTTCAACCTTCTGGTCTGTTTTGTTAAAGACCCTATATGCCCTAGACACTTCAGAGTATCCTAAGAATATTCCAGGGGAGCTTTTAGCTTCAAACTTATCTAAATCTTTCTTGTCATTGTTATGAATAAAGCATTTAGCTCCAAAAATTCTGAAATGAAACAAGTTTGGTTTCTTACCTTTTAGTAGCTCATAGGGTGTTTTCTTATGAATGGGTCTTACCATGGCCCTGTTGATTATGTAAGTTACTGTATTGGCTGCCTCTGCCCAAAACCTCCTTGGTAATTGACTTTCAATCAGCATGGTTCGGGCCATCTCCACAATAGTTCTATTTCTTCTCTCCACAATTCCATTCTGTTCAGGTGTCCTGGGAGAAGAAAACCTGTGTGTTAGTCCTTCTCTTTCACAAAGATCAGAAAACATGGAGTTTTCAAACTCACCTCCATGGTCAGATTGAATAGAGCAAATTTTGTGTTTTCCTTCTTGTTTGACCTTATTGAAGAACTGATTAAACTTTTGAAAAGCATCACTTTTATTGGCTAAGAAAAATATCCATGAATATCTAGAATGGTCATTAATAATCACATAGCTAAACCTATTCCCATTAAGACTTTGAGTTCTAGTAGGACCAAAGAGGTCCATATGGAGAAGTTCCATTGGTCTAGTGGACAATGGCTCAGATCTTAGCTTGAAGGAATTCTTGGTCTATTTTCCTAGAGCACAGGCA
Source organism: Amorphophallus konjac (assembly GCA_022559845.1). Lineage (NCBI taxonomy): Eukaryota > Viridiplantae > Streptophyta > Magnoliopsida > Alismatales > Araceae > Amorphophallus > Amorphophallus konjac. The sequence goes on along the minus strand of CM040126.1, from coordinate 122,067,367 downwards.
TCACATGATTTTGAAATAGAATTGAATTTAATTCTAGGCATGTCTCTAACTAAATCAAGCTTGACCAATTTATTTAAAGTAGAGAAGCTAGCATGACCTAGACGTCTATGCCATTCAAAAGCATAATTTTCAGAATTAGCAGATAAACAAAGATTTGATTCAGATTCTGCATCTAAGTCTACTATGTAGACATTATTAATCTTGTTGGCTACAAATTTAACCACATCAGAATTTATTTCAAAGATTTTGCATGAACTATCATCAAACACAACCCTGTGACCCTTGTCACATAACTGACTAATGCTGATCAGGTTGTGTTGAAGACCTTCCACAAGTAGAACTTTTTCAATGGAGTTTGTGGAAGACTTACCTACTGTGCCAACTCCAATTATCTTACCTCTGTTCTTTCCTCCAAACTTGACCAGACTCCCTACCTTCATCTCTATCTTGCTGAACTTGGATCGGTCTCCTGTCATGTGCCTGGAGCAGCCACTGTCGAGATACCACTTGTTGTCTTCAGCTGCCAGGCCGACCTACATAAACAAATCAAGCAAAGTGATTTGGAACCCAAGATGAGTTGGGTACAAGGACATTATTCAAATCTCTAATCAAATGTTTAGGTATTCAGATTTGCTTCAGCATGGTTTTCTCTGGCACCTTTACTTCTGGTTTATTGAAATTATAGCCGGGGTTCTGTCCAGCTGGTCTGGAGAAATAAGTTCTATTCCATTCATTAGGCTTCCCATTCCTAGGATATCTCCTGTAAGCTTGTTGATTAACAGACTTTTGAGAATGATAGTTGTTTCTCCAGTAGTTTCTGTTTGTATCCATCTGATTGTTGTAATTCCAGCTTTTCTTCTGATCCACTTGCTTGGTCCATTTACCATTTATGTTCTGATGAGTGGGTTTAGTGAAGTTCTTCACAAAATTCATTCCCATTTTAAATGGTTGACCAGCACTATTTTTTAAAGTTTCTTTCTGACATAGAGTTCCTTGACTGCTGTTTGAGCTGGATGGTGTGTCCAACTTCTCTTTTCCCTTCTCTGGGCAGAAGGTGATGGTTTTGAATTGTAGTGGTCTCTTGTTAGTTGGGTCATAGCCTAGACCCTCCTTATTGAAGTTAACCCTAGTCCCTAGTATAGCATCCAGACTAGTTTTTCCTTGGACAAATGTTTCAAAACTTTCTGTTTGTCTTCCAGCTCTTTTTGAAGAGATTCAGAATTTTTTAGAAGTTCAGCATTGACTTTCTTAACAGCTTCATATTTTTCTGAATTCACTCTACTTTCATTCAGGCTTTCTTCAATTTTGATTTTGAGTTCATTGAGCTGGTTTTGACTGTCCTGGTTTGCTCCCTTGAGCTTTTCATTTTCTTTTCTTAGGGAAGTTACTTCTTCCAATTCTTCTTTTAGTTTCTGATTTTCTACACAGATTTGGGTTTGTTCTTCAACAGTGGTATTGAATTTTCTTTTCAGAACCCTATGCTCTTTACTAAGTGAATTGAACTTATCTAATAATTCAGCATAGGCATCTTCCCAGTCATTAATAGAAAAATTTTCAAAAACATTTGTTACCTCCTCTTCGCTGTTTGCCATTAGGCAAATTCCTTCTTCACACTCTTCTGAGGAAGTGCTTTTCAGATCTTCTTCCTCCTCGCTCCACGTGCAGACCATTGCCTATGGATTCTTCTTTTTCTGCACCTTTGAGCTCTTCTTCTGAAAGTAGGGACCCTTCTTCTGGAGATCTGGGCATTCCCCTTTCATGTGTCCCTATTTGTTACAATGAAAACAAGTCAGTCTCTTAGTATTTCTGTCCTTATGATTGCTAGATTCAACATTCTTACTAAAGGAGTATGGCTTCTTCCTCCTAAAGGTTTTCCCCTTTTTCCTTAAAAATTTACTGAACTGTCGAGTGAGCATTTCCTGCTCCTTCTGGTCGAGATCGAAAAAACCATCGGACTCACCACTACTGCTGCTACTGCTGCTACTGCTACTCTTGTTACGGGATGCCTTGAGAGCTACATTCCTAGCCTTCCTGTCACTTCCTTCACCACCTCCTTTGAAATTCATCTCATAGGTCATGAGGGATCCTATGAGTTCATTCAGTGTCAAAGTCGTCAGATCCTTTGACTCTTCAATCATGATGGCCTTAGTGTGCCATGCTGGGGATAGGGATCTAAGAATTTTCCTGACTACATCTGCCTCAGCTAGCTCTTTCCCGAGCCCCTTAAGAGTATTCGTGATCAAGGACAACCTGGCATACATTTCAGTAATGTTCTTCTCTGGTTTCATCTTAAACAATTCATATTCAGAGGTGTAGAGATTTACCTTCGAGGCTCTCACTTGAGCTGTACCTTCGTAGATTAGTTGCAGCTCGTCCCACATTCGCTTGGCAGTCTTGTAGGTAGATATGCGGGCATATTCATCTGGGTGAACAGCACACTGGATGATGTTCAGCGCCGTCCAGTTGAGTGAAGATAGCTTGACATGATCATCTGTCCATGCGTCCTCGTTCGGTGGCAGATCATACGGCCCAGTTGTGATTACCCTCCACAGCTTGTGGCTCTGTGCCCTGATGAACACCTCCATCCTGTTTTTCCAAAAGAGATAGTTATTACCATCGAAGTGTGGATGGCGACTAATGGATTGACCTTCAGGCATGAAACTTCGAGGACCATTAGCATTTCCCTGACCGTTTACCCACATGATGCAAACCTGCTCTGATACCAAATGTTAGCGCAGCGAAGAGTGATATAGAAGGGGGGATGAATAGATCACTCCCGATTTTAAAAACTTCAGCGGAATATTAGTTCAATGGTTTGCAACCCTTCAGAAACGACACAAAGAGTATTGCTAACGCAGTCAATAACCAAGATAAAAAGAGTAAGAGCGATTGAACGAGATGTCCACAAATAAACACAATATCAAGCAGATGGAGAGCACAAACGATAACAGCAAACCACAAAAGGAGACAAGAATTTTTAAGGTGGTTCGATTGTAGTCCATAATCTACATCCACCCCTCACTCCAACTAGAGTGAGGCTTCCACTAGCCACGGCTAGAAACTGCAGACTCAGTCTGCGAATAAAATGCTGCCACACAGCTTGACCAGGGGAACAACCTCCCCTCTTCCTCCACACCGGAGGGATACAACCAGTGACAACAGTCACTAGCAAACTAGAGACCGAGGTCTCTCTTCCTCCACCCAGGAGGGAACCCACAAGCGACTCCCTGTCACTTGTAAACTGGAGGATCAATCCTCCATTCCTCCAATCACAGGAGGGTAACAATATACGATAAGGAAGATGAAATGAAAAATGAAAACTCGAAAATCAAAGCACAAAAATCATCTCTAAAAATAGGAAACAATGTAGCTTCCGAAGAAGCAATTCTTCAAACCACAGACACTGCTCTCTCTCTCTCTCAAATATATTTCTCTCAGATCTGGATGAAATGGAATTCTTGCTCTCTCTCTTTTCTGGATCGTGCAGCCTCACAAGAATGCCTTCTGCTTTTTTTTTTCACGATCAAGCTTCTACTGAAAGAAGATGCTTCATATATATAGCAGATGTTGGGCGTGTGTCCTTCAGGGTCCCACCCAGAGAGCACCTCGGATCACGTGCCAGGTACCACCTCGGATGACGTGTCCAATCATCAGCTTGAATCATCTACAGGCAGAGACAAAAGGCATGAATCAAATTAGTTCAGTTCAAGCTTTTAACAAGGCGTGTATAGACTTTAGAACAGCATATAGGCAAGTATATACAACGTCAGAAAGTATAGACTTGAAACCCTTCAGCGACCTTAGTGTATATACTTGCAGAATGTTGCATTTACATAACAGAGGGGAAAGTGTAGACTTCAGTGCAATTCATGAAGCAATCGAATGTGTAGACATGAAAACAAAGGACAGTAGTGTACAGACTTTGTGATGCACAAGCATAACCAGTGTATAGACTTTGATGTAAAGGCTTGAGTTACACTAGCAATGTATAGAGTTTAGGTAATGCATGCGATGCAACACAATGTATATACTTAGTTACTGTGCAACCGATGTTCAGACATGTTATGCTTGCTGTGGGAGATGTATAGACATGATGTGGATGTACAGACTAGCAAACACATGAAGTAGCAAGCCAATGTATAGACACTACTGTATGGACTTTAAGCGAACGCTATACAGACTTGATAATTGATGTATGAACATTACAGAAGGGAATGTACAGACTTTTATAAGCTTGAACACTGCTATGTATAGACTTTGTACTTTGAACGATAAAGCATGCTGTACAGACTTTGAGCGTTGTATAGACTTTATGAAGCACATGCCAAGGCTATACGGACTTCAGACTTTGAACGTGTGTGCTGTGAACGATGTATACACTTGGCCCTTGAAGGATGTACAGACTTGGGAATGGCTGTATGGACATTGGAAGATGATGCATGAGATGAAGAACAATGTATAGACTTGGTGTGTAGCTAAAGCAGTGAACGTAGGAAAAGGTTGGAATGTATAGACTTACGTTCGATCAACAATATATAGACTTCAACTAAGCAAGCTACAGTGCAATGTCTAGACTTAATGATGCACGCGATGTATAGACTTTGGAACGCTTGAAGCGATGTACAGACTTGGTGAGCGCCAAGCAATGTACAGACTTGGAAACCGATGTGCAGACTTGACAATGCAGTGTATTCATGAGGGCAATGTACAGACTTGAGAATCTTGAGGGAGTCGACCCATCTGGAAGGGGGGGTCAACCCACTTCTGTCCAGACTATGCTGTGTGTGTGTGTGCATATGCCAATGTATAGACTTTATGAGAATGCTTGGACTATGCACATGAATGAAGGCCACTCTCGCTGTACAGACTTGATGGAAGGCATGTGCAGTGATGTATGGACTTGCTAAGTGATGCACTGATAGCCTCATGAACTGCACTGTCCTAAATGATGAAGCATGAATTGATCTAGAAATAGACAGATTGATTTATAGTGTGAGACATCATCAAAACCGTAGGGATGCAACAAAACGAACCTCCGTCCTTGTCTTGCAGTGTAGAGAACACTTTCTTGTCCCCTGTCATATGCCTTGAACAGCCACTGTCTAGGTACCATTTACTCCACCTGGCTTCAAGACATATCAACAAGAAGAAGAATTCTCATGCAATTATTTTTGGTACCCAAGCTAGTTTGGGTCCGTAGGAGTTAGTCCAGTTCTGAGTATATCTCTTCTTGGTCCAAAAAACATGATTTCTAGGTGAGTATTGTCTGAACCAGCAATTTACAATAGTATGAACAAATCTACCACAATGATAACAGTTAACATGTGCAAACTTTCTTTGAAACTGTCGTGGTTTGGGTTGAGCATGCTTTGGTTCAGGCTTGGAGCATGAAGCATGGTTTTTATCTTTTTCATGAACAAAGGATGTGGTTATCTTATGCTCAAACGATTGTTGGTTTTGAGGAGTGTATCCGAGACCTTCTTTTTGAAAACTGACTTTAATTCCCAACATATTATCTAGATTTTGCTTGCCCTTAAGAAATCTTGACAATGTGAACTGAAGATCAGCCACTTCTTTTTCTAAACTCACAGCCTTTTCTTCAAGTTCTGAGTTTGTGGATTTCAGAGTTTGTTCTTCAATTTTGATATTTTCACATGCTTCCTCCATTTCAATTATTTTGCATGATAGTTCCTCTTTGGTTTTATCACAGTCTAAAATTGTTTGCAATAGACTTTCCTTTTCTTCTGTAGCCTCAAACCATTCATGTTCCAGTTTCTCAAATTTGGCAAAGATATCTTCACGTGACAAGTCATCAAGTTTCTTTTTGAGAGTTTTATTTTCAGATCTGGTTTCCTTGTATTTAGTGTACATATTTTCATATTCAGATTCCCATTGTTCATTGGAAATGAATTCAGGGTCAGAATTTACCTCCGTAGATTCATCTTCATGTGCCATGAGGCACAAGCTTTCCACAACTTCTTGAATCTCTTCATCAGATGGTTCATCTTCTTCGTCGCTCCAAGTGGCGACCATGGCTTTGGGTTTCTTGAAATTATCCTTCTTGAATTTCTTTTTCAGATCTGGACATTCACCTCTCATGTGCCCAGGCTTCTTGCATTCGTAGCATATGATGCTACTTGGCTTGCTCGATTCGCCTTTGGTTTGCGTTGGCCTTCTTTGCCCCTTTCTGAAGTTTCCTGAAAATTTATCTTCTTCCTTAGAAATTTCCTCACTTGGCGAGTTATCATCGCCAATTCTTCCTCTTCATTGCTTCCATCACTTGATTCACCTTCTTGAAATTCGTCATCGGATTGATGAGCTTTCAGTCCAATGACCTTTTTCTTCTTGATGTCTTCATCAACTGTTCTCTTTATATTTATCTCATAGGTCATGAGTGACCCTATGAGTTCATCCAAGGTGAGAGTTGACAAGTTCTTTGAGTCTTCAATTACCGTGGCCTTTGTGTGCCAAGCCGACGGTAGGGACCTTAACACCTTCCTCACAAGGTCGGAATTTGAGTATTCCTTCCCTAGACTTTTGAGACCATTTGTGATCTCTGTTAACCTAGCAAACATCTCGGAGATGGTTTCTTCAGGTTTCATTTTAAATAGCTCATAGTCAGTGACTAGGAGATTTACCTTGGTTTCCTTGACCTCTGAAGTTCCTTCGTATATGAGTCGCAGCTTGTCCCACATTTCTTTGGCTGAGCTGCACATAGAAACACGAGAAAATTCATTAGGGTGTATCACACATTGCATAATATTCATGGCATTGAAATTAGCAGTGTATTTCTTAATTTCCTTGGGTGTCCATTTATCTTCATCAGCCCCGAGTTTATGAGGACCCTTATCCACAACTCTCCAAACTCGTACTCTTGAGCCCTCAGAAAAACATGCATTCTATTTTTCCAGTACGAGTAGTTTGAACGGTCAAAGAAGGGAGGACGGTTGATAGAGTGACCCTCGGGTATCATACCCTTGTTTGCCATTTAACCGGATCTTACTCTAGATCGTTAGATCTGTGAAAGAGAGAGCCCTTCGCTCTGATACCAATTGAAGTCCCGAGATTAAATGGCACCCAAGAGGGGGGGTGAATTGGGTATTAAAAATTAATCAAAGCTGTCCTCAATTTTAAGATGAAGTGATAACACTATGGAACTAATGCTGGATAAAATAGATCTACCAAAATCAAACACCACAAGCATGCATAGAAGGGGGATAGGAGAAAGGGAACAAACCACAATGAGACAATAATTTTTAGGTTGTTCGAATACTGCAATGGCAACCTACGTCCACCCCTCACGGACCGTGAGGATCCACACACTATCTTGTAAAGAGATACAAGATCAAACACACACACACGTTGGGAGATGAAGGTTCCCAGAAGGTGTTAGGACACCCAACAACACACACAAAACCAACGGATTAACTAGACACACACACGGATCTAGGAAGATCCACACACACACACGATTGTTACAGGATTACAAAAGCCACACTTGAAGCTTAGAAAAAATTGAGAATGGAAACACAAAAGAAAAAACTTGATTGATGCTCCCCCTTAGTTGATGAAGAGTTTCAAGGATGCAGCTTGAACTCCACTTGGCTTGGGCTTGATCTTCACTTGAGGATTGATGAAGAATAATGAAGAACTCTTCTCGGAGCACTGTTCACGTCTACAGTGCTAGCTCCCTTCTTTTCCCCTTTGGTAGCCTTCTTGATCCAACTTGAGCATTAGGGTTTTCTTAACCCTCTTGTATAAGTTTTATAGGCTTTGAATGGTCCATAGACTCCCCCAGACCAGATCCACAATTTCTGGAGGGTTTGGGTGCTTATGGATTAAACAATACCAAGAGAGAGGGCTTTCCTCGAAGTGACAAAAAGTCAACAATGTTGGGCAGCTCGGGGCTGGCGGTCGACCTCCAGGGGCTGGCGATCGACCTCCAGGGGCTGAGAAACTAGCAGGAGGCCGGTCCCTTGGAATTCCGGTCGATCCGGATTGAGGGGGCGGTCGACCGCCACTGAGACAAGCTGTAGAAAAGTCCATTCTGTTATTTCAGGTCGATCGGGATCAGACCGGATGTCGATCGGACTGTCAAAAACCTAAAAAATGAAGAGTTTAGCCCAGAAAATTGAATCCATATAATCGAGACATGAATTGAACGAATGGTTAAAACTTATTTCAAGTTCATTTGATTTCTTGGAAATGCGTTTGGAATGCTAAACACTTAAGCAAAAATCGTGAAGAAATCCAGCATGATAGCTTATGGAATTCACTTAAGATATTGGTTCCAAGCACGTGGACAAGTATATGTCCTTGGTTTTGTTATCATCAAAGGCACTGAGATATATACAACAGTTAGAACTGGAATTGGCAATGGCCGACCCTCGGGGTGTAATGACAACCATTGTTATGGAGTGACACTGAGGTCGCCGTCGACGGGATGTCACAGTTGATGGATTTCATGTGTGATGAGTAAAGAGGAAGAGAGTTCTTTTTTTTCTTTCTCTTTACCAGCTCTACCGCCCTTGCGGGTTTTCACTAGAGCTGGCCCCCTTTTGCTTTTTCTGGTGCGCCCTTGCGTATTTTCACACCAAGGGGTTTCCCAATTTTGCCTGAGACGCCCTCTCGAGTTTTCGCCTCTGCTGGGTTGGTGGTAATTTTTGCCCCCAGTCGCCTCCTTGTGACGAGGATGACTGGGTCCGCTGGGATATCTCTATTTTTAACCCCATTTTTTTTGACCTGGGATCCTTGTGGCCACCATCCGTAGCGTGCTGCTGTCAGGGGACGTGACCTGGAGTTTGTGCTATTGACGGCTTGTCGCTGTCATAGCCATGGTAGCGGCTTTGGCTGATTACTGAGTAATTTGCAGTTTGGCTGGTGATCTGGGAATCAGTGAGCCTTGGTGGCATATTGCTGGAATCATGGCTGGGATCTGGGAACTGGTATGCCTTTACAGCGTATTGCTGGTGTTATGACTGGGTTCATGGTGGCTTGGCCATGACGGGTAGGTGATTGGGAATTATGAGTTTATGGATCCTCACGATAGATGGATCTAAGGTTGATGTGGTTTAAAGGCCGACCGAGGTGGTGTGTTGGCCGAGGTTTGCTGGAATGAATGACTGGACTAGTGCTATGGGCCGACCATGGTGGTGTGAGGCCGGAGGAAGCGTGAGCCAATTGAGGTGGTGTATGGCTAACCGGGGAGTGTAAGATCATTGACCTAGAGAGATGTACTAGCTATGGATTGGTATAGGCCACCATGGGAGGGGTGTGGCCTGGGGAGCTGGTTTAGGTTGAACGTGATGGTATATGGTCGACAGGAAGGTGCAAGATTTATAAACTGGAACAGGGGATTGGCCAGGGACTGGTACGGGCCAACTGGCTGGGGATATGATTGCTGGAAGGTGGGTAGCTGGTTGCCCCAGTTGAGGGAGAAATTTTATTTTTATTTCTTTACCAGCTCTGCCGCCCTTTCGGGTTTTTGCCAGAGCTGGCCCCCTTTTACGTTTTCCGATGCGCCCTTGCGGGTTTTCGCATCTAGGGGTTACCCAATTTTACCTGAGGTGCTCTTGCAAGTTTTCACCTCAACCGGGTTACTGGCCTTTTTGCCCCCAACTACTTCCTTGAGAAAAAGAACGACTGAGTCCGCTGGGGTATCTTTATTTTTAACCCTATTTTTTATTTTTTTTTCTTTTGTTTACCTGAGAGCCTTTTGGTTGTTCGGTGACTGGCGCTGGGTGTCCTTAGCTTGCTACTGTCGAAGGACGCTGTTGGTGGGATCATTGTTGTTGATCCTCTTTGTTGATGCTAGAGTTGCTCGCTGGGGCTTGGCTGGTTGCCAAGCGATCTGGAGCCTCACGTAGACCTTCATTAGCTTACAGTTGGAGCTTGGACTAAAATTTGAACATATCGGATTTGATGATGCAAAGGCCGAGGTTCTGGGTTGTGGTGACGTATAGGCCAAGAATTGACGTAGGCCGACCAAAGAGGTGTATTGGCCAAAGGTTATGGATTTGACTTGTTGTGCCCCTTGTGCTTTGTTGATGATGTGATGTTTTAATGATAGCAACATGAATGAGTCACCACATTGTCTTGAATATGTCTGACCTTTTCTGTGGGAGATTGCATAAGTGTGCCATGTCTGAATTGTGAAGAATGCATGTGTATGCTTGAGTCATGCTGTGATATATTGGCTTGTGCTTGATTTCTGTTCTGTGCATTGCTTCTCTGCAGATATGTTCATGCATTGTCTTAGGCTAACTCTGTACAACCTACGTCTCTTGTAGCGTCAACGTTGTGAGCATTCTCAAGTCTCAAGTCTGCAGCGTCAACGCTATGAGTATGCACTTTGTTTCAGGTTCTTCAAGTCTATACAGAATTTTGCGTCTCATTTAGTGTCTAAGGCAAAGTCTACACATTGGCTAAGTGTGTACATCGCTTACATTTCTTGAGACCAAGTCCATACATCGTGAAAGTCTATACACTCCTCTTGGTCTTAGCATCTATTTTGAAGTCCATACATTGGTCTTCAGTTCAAGTCTGTACAGCGTTACGTTCTCTTTGGAAAGCCTGTACAGCGTCAAGTCTGCACATTGGGGTTTCACGAGAAGTCTACACATTGGTCTCCACCTGAAGTCTATACATTGGCTAAGGGTCTTCAAGTCCATACACAGTTGTCTGATGCATATTGTTTGAAGTCTGTACAACATGCCTTGTTGTTCACAACTTTCTTATTTGTGACTTCCCTAGTGTTTTGATGATGAGCATCACTATGTTAAGTATTCTCATTTTAATCAGATATCTTGCATAATGTTATGCATTTGAAATTTCCATGATTAACATGAAAACTGCTATGAGATAGTACCTTGTATGTCCGTACTATTCCTTTCATACTTCGTGTTGTTTGTGTTTACTACACTTCATGTTGTCCTTTTGTACGTCGTGTTGTTCCAACTATGTTTGTTGATTGTCTTCGTGTTGTTTACTGAAGCAGCTCGAATTGTTCTGATGAACTTCGAGTCATTTTCCTGTGAACCTCGTGTCATTTCCTCAGTATTTAGTTGCTCATCTCGAGTCATCCTTTATGTTTGCTCTTGTGTTTTTCGTGTCACTTACTGTTGTTCCTCGAGTCATTTTTTTTCTTGGTTTCACTGCTTCATCACGTGTCGTGATAGCCGTGTCTGTCTTCTGTCTTCGTGTTGATTTTACTTCGTGCATTCTTATCTAAATTCAAGCTTTAAGTGTCTCAAGTCGAGTCTGACTGTGTTGTCTCCATGTCGTCCTTAGTTCGAGTCGTTTCTTTGTTATTTCTATCTTCGTGTTGCTTTTCCTAGACCTCATGTCTTTCTTGTTTTGTAACCACACTTCGTGTCGGTTTCAGTTTTCATCTTCGAGTTGTTGTCAGCCCGCGTCGTCCTCATCTTCGAGTCGTTCGTACGTTCGAGCAACTTAGTACTCGAGTTATTTTCGTGTGTATTCAAGTCTTTTTAGTAAAGTGTCGTTTCACCTCGTGCCGTTCTCTTTGCTGTTTGTTATGTCGTGTTGTTTTTGTATTCGTGTCTTCGTGTTGCTTTTGTATTCGTGTCTTCGTGTTATTCTTGTGTTTATGTCCTCGTGTTGTTTCTTTCTATCTTCGTCCAAGGTTCCTTTGATCGCATGTTTCTATCGTTTTTACTCCGTGTTATTTCCTTCTCCGTACCTCGTGTCGTTCTCAGTATAGTGCACCTATTGTTGTTCCTACACACTGCGTGCAGTTTTAGCTTTTGTGGCCCTGAGTTTTAGTCATTTTAATTCTTCGCAGGAGAAGAAGAAAAACAAAAAGAAGAAGGTGGTCCGAGGAAGAATATTCCTCAGTGAATGGGAGGCACGTGATCCGAGGCTGGAAGGGCAGACAGGATTGTGACACGTGTGCTGAAGCTGGCTGAGAGACTGACACGTGGCCACAAGTTCTGGGCGGGAAATGAGGAAGCCACACGCGCCCAGTGCTGCCCTCCTGCTGGCTGTTGCTTATAAAAGGAAGCCTTCATCCAACAGATGAAGGCATCGAAGAAGAAGCCTGGAGAGCAGAGAGTCTTCGATCCACAGAAAGAGGAAGAAAAAGAGAAGAGGAAGAGAGCAGCAGAAGAAAAAAAAAGAGAAAGAGAGAGCTCGTGAGGACTGAAAGAAAAGAGAAAGACAGTGAGAGAGAAAAGGAGAGCAGAGAAGAAAAAGAGAGATCGTGAGTTGAGAAGAAGAAGAAGAGAAGTAGCAGAAGAAGTTCCTACTGGACCGTGGATCAGATCCAGGCCAGTCAGCTCCGTTGAGAGCCACATTGTGCATTTCATTTTTCAACTTTCTGTTTGCTGAAGTTATCTTCATTTCATGTTTTTGTTTTTCCTTTTTCATTTGGTTATCCTTGTTCTTCCGATTCTCAGTAGTGAGGTCGGGTTCCTCCTGGTGGGTCAAGAGAAGGGAGATCTGATCTCCTGTTGCAAGTAGCTGGGAGCTACTTGTGGGTTCCTCCTGTGGATTCAGGAGAAGGGAGACTTGTCTCCGGTTCTGGGCTTGTGGCTAGCAAGTCTAGGGTTCCCTCCTGGTCTGGAGGAAGAGAGACTTCGGTCTCTGGTTTCCAAGTGGCTGGGAGTCACTTGGGGTGTCCCTCCGGTTGGGAGGAAGAGGGGAGTTTGTTCCCCTGGTCAAGCTGTGTGGCAGAAACTATTTGCAGACTGAGTCTGCTTGGTTCTAGCATTGGCTAGTGAAGCCTCACTCCGGTTGGGAGTGAGGGGTGGATGTAGGTCTAGAGGACCGAACCACCTAAAAATTATTTGTGCAGTGGTTTGCCTTGCGTTAGCTCCATATCTTCTACCTCCCATTCACAGGCTGTGCATGCTTGGCTAGTTGCATTATCTAGAGAGTTATTTTTGAGCATTATATTCTGCCAAGTGTGTTTGGGTTATTTAGCTCTGCCTTCGGTTCTGGTTGATCAGGTGGCTGCATTGTTGCAGTCCAACTGTTTGTTCATTTGTTGCCTTATCATTTCATCTTGGAGAGCTCATTAGTTTTTATTCCGCATATCTGAGCTTTAGAGTTTTTAATTTGGGCTATATCTTCTAGAGGGATACATTCACCCCCCCTCTGTATCCGGGCCTAGCACCCTAACATGACTGACCAGGAAGGTGTATCGTTCAAGAACTAGGTGATGTGTAGGCCAACCATTATGGTGTTTCGGCTAGAGATCAGGTATTTGACCGACTGTGGATGTGTTTTGGTCCAGGTGGAGGCTTGACCGGCCGTGGCAGCATATTGGTCAAGAGGGTAGCGGCAAACATGGATAGTGTGAGACTAGGAGGAAATAGGTAGGTCGACCGTGATGGTGTATTGACCTGGATGCTGGGAGATGACCGACTGTGATGGTGTATTGGTCAAAGACTGGGTATAGGCCGGCCGTTATGGTGTGACAGCCAGAAGAAGGTATGCTGACCCACTATTGTGGTGGACCGGTCAGGGATTTAGGGTGAGGTGGTTGGCTGTTCCTAGAGAGGAAGAGACAATTTTATTTTTCTCTTTACCAGCTCCACCGCCCTTTCGGGTTTTCGCCAGAGCTGGCCCCCTTTTACTTTTTTCGGTGCGCCCTTACGGGTTTTCACACCGAGAGGTTACCCGATTTTGCCTGAGGCGCCCTTACGGGTTTTCACCTCAGTCAGGTTTACGGCCTTTTTTCCCCCAGTCACCTTATGGAGAGAGTGGCTGAGTCCGCCGGGGCATCTCTATTTTTAGCCCCCTTTTCTTTTTATTTTTTTTATTTTTGGTACCTGCGAGCCTTGCGGCTGTCGTCCTTAGCTTGTTGCTGTCGGGGGATGTTGCCCGGGGGTTGCGTCATTGGCGACTTGTTGCTGTTGTAGAAGCGACTGTGGATCGACCCTCGACCGAGTAGCTCGGGACTTCAGGGTGGATCCAGAGACTGGCTGGTCTTTACTGTAGATGGTTGGGGCTTTGATTGGGATCTGGGTGGCTCGGCCTTATTGAACATGATGGCCGAAGCCACACTTGGATAGGTTGTCCCCCTGGGTGTTGCTACCCCTTGGGACATAATAAATACTGAAGGGATAGACTTCCCGCCAGGGTTTGCTGGTAGCAACCAGTGTAGGACCCGATGGAGCTTCGCCGGTGTTACCAGTTGGCGTTGGCAGGGATTCCACCGAGTCGTTAGCTGACGCATGTGGAGTTTCTTTGGAGCTACTGGGCAGGTGTTGGCGGGATTCACCCTCTTTCACTCTACTGGCTTTTGAGCCTGGTACCATTCTGGTGAGTGGAGGGACCTCTTGACTCAGGACCTCCAAATGGGTTGGGGCCTCTTTTTCTAATGACCCATATTAATTCGAGGGAGGACAGCCGCTCCTCCTTGGAGTTGCTCCCATTGTTTGGGCTTGGAAGGCTGGATACTGGACTGGGGTGATTGCCCTTAGTGTGATATTGGTGCATCGGCTTCTTTGAGCCTCACCTAGTCTTCTAGAGGTAGGGGTGGCGGCGGTGGGTCACCCATTTTTGCAGCCGCTATGGCAGCCCCCTTTTTTTGTTTGCAGGGCCGAGGTTGACTCAGCACCAATGTGGTGGACCGAACGAACCCGATCTGGGGTTGTCTGGAGCATGGCATTTCTGGTGAGTGTCGATGTAGTTGGAACTCGGGAGTGCAGTGCCCGAGCTGGGGCCGGCAGAATGGCGACCTAGAACTTGGGGTTCACTTGGTCCATCAGGGTTGTTATCGAAACTCGGGGTTTGTGACCCATGTTGTGAACTGAGGATGTCAGAGGGATGGTGACCCAGAGCTTGACGCCTGTACTGGGAGTTGGAGAAGCTAGTGCCCGAGGCTGAAAGGCTGTATTGGGAGCTGATGAAGCTGAGATCTGGGACTAGAAACCCAAACTGAGTGCCTGACGACGCTGGGTTCCAGAGCTAGAAGCCCGTCTTGAATACTGATGGTGCTGGGACCCAGGACTGGATGTCGGTCTTGGGCGTTGTTGAAACTGGAACCCGGGGATGGAGGCCCGTCTCGGGTGCTGGTGAAGCTGGAACCCAGGGTTGGGAGCCCGTCATGGGTGTTGATGGAACTACGACCCGGGCTGAACGCCCGTCTTGGGTGTGGGTGGGACTGAGACCCGGGCTGAACACCCGTCTTGGGTAGTGATGGAACTGGATCCCAGGGCAGGCGACCCATCCTGGGTGTTATTGGAGCTGGGACCCAGGGCTAGACGCCCACCTTGGGTGTTGCTGGAGTTGATGCCTAGAGCTGGATGGCCCCCTTTTTTTTGGTATTGCTGGAGCTGGAACCCGGGGCTGAATGCTCATCTTGGGTGCTGGTGATGCGGGAATACTGGGACCCCGGGCGGAGCGCCCATCTTGGGTATTGATGTAGCTGAGACCCAGGGTGAAAAGCCCATCTTGGGTGTTGATGTAGTTAGGACCCGGGGCTGGATGCCCGTCTCGGGTATTGATGTATCTGGGACTCGGGGCTGAACGCCCGTCATGGGTGTTGCTGGAGTTGAGACCCAGGGCAAGGCACCTATCTTGGGTGTTGCTGGAACTGAGACCCAGGGCTAGACGCCCGTTTTGGGTGTTGCTGGAGCTGAGACCCAGGGCTAGACGCCCGTGTTGGGTGCTACTAGAACTAAGACCCAGGGCTAGACGCCCGTGTTGGGTGCTGCTGGAACTGAGACCCAGGGCTAGATGCCCGTTTTGGGTGTTGCTGGAGCTGAGACCCAGGGCTATACGCCTGTGTTGGGTGTTGCTAGGACTGAGACCCAGGGCTAGACGCCCATCTTGGGTGTTGCTGGGACTGAGACCCAGGGCTAGACGCCCGTCTTGGGTGTTGAGGTGGCCTTCTCCCAAAGAGGAAACCCTTTGCTGGGAGTTGGCATTGCTGGATCGTTGGGGTAAAGACCCCTTCGTAGAGCTGGGAAGCCAGTGGCCCGACGTGGAGAGTCTGCATCGGGGACCGACCTTGATGAGACCTGGGGTCGTCTACCCGAGCCAGATGTTGGGGAGCCTCGAACTCGGGGTTGAAGGTCTGTATTGAGTGAAGGCTAGTCAGAGACCCGGGTCGGAAGGCCCGTATAGAATACTAGGAGGCCTTGACCTCGAGGTGGGAAACCCATGCTGGGGGCAGGCCTGGCTGGGACGCGGAGCTGAAAGCCCGAGTGAGGTGCTGAGGAGCCAGGAACCCGGGGCAGAAAGCCCGTGTTGGGTGCTGGCGGAGCTGGGGACCCAGGGGTCAATGACCGCATGGGCGTCTGTTGCTGGAGGAGCAGAGGGGCTAGCTGCCTATATGAGCAGTCGCCAGACTGGGCTGCTTGTGGGCCATGGCAATGGCGCCCGAGGATCAGGGCGAGCCGAAGGCCAAGGCAGCGTTTCCGAACACGATTGGTGTTCCCAACCGTACATGCCCGACGTGGATGGCGATGGCGATTGGACCGTAGGTCACTATCGCCACCAGTTTGTTGTTGCTGTTGCTGGTGTAGGTTGGTCGCTTGATGACGACCGGCCGCATGTTGCATTATGGACGGGGGCCCTCCTCTTCCTCTCCAATCAGAAAAGGCAAGGGCATTGCGGCATACACTTGACAGGTGTGACTCTTTTTTGGCAAAAAGAAGAAAGGTAGGAGACATCCCACCGAGCATGCCACGTTTGTTATACGCATGCGGGGAGTCACTTGTCATTTTTTTTTTCGCGGCGGGGGCGCACACTCACCTTTTACGAAAGGCCGAGATAGGTTGACTGGGCACGTGGGGATTCCGGGGGTATTGAGAAGAAGGCAGAGAGAACGATATGAATGCGCTGGAAGGGATGACGTATGGTTCATCATTCTGGGAGACTGGGACAGGGATGGCTGGGTGGAATGCGGGCGTGCCAGTCGATTTCTCGACAATCACCTATGGAACCAAGGATTGACAGGGGAAGCGTCGCCAGGACGCGACACGTGGCTCGAGAGGTCGGGTGACACGTGGATAGAAGGGGTTCCACGGTGCGAGTGTGCACGCGATTATGGGGATTCGTGTACTGGACGTCTTTCCCCACCGGTCGCAAGCAAACGATGTTTATTTTACATCGGATTGAATCCGAATACCTTTGTTTCTACTATCGAAGAGAGAGTCAGGGACCTTGGGAGCCGCGATGTCAGGAGGGCTTAGTCCATGCAACAGCGACAGGGCTACAACAACATGATAGGGATAACTAGGGGCAGAGAGACTGGTTCCGACGAGGAGGGGGACCCGCTCCCTGACTGGATTACATGACTTATATGCCATGAAAGGCATTTATATGGGGGCATGAGAGCCCGATTACAATTGCTTGCAAGCCACGGGACAATTCTATCGTTTATGACGGTCCCCAGGTCATTGCATTATTGTGCGGGTATTTCTGCATTTGTACGTGGCGTTCGTCAAAGGACCTGTGGCTCAGCATGACGGCGCCCGAGGGGCGTCACAATGTATTCCCGACGTGAGACAGTGTCGAGGTCGGGGTAGCATTGTGCGGGCGAAGTTGAGTGGTCAGGTGCCGCGGGCCCCGATGTGACTGGAGTAGCTGGCAGTCGGGTGCCGGGGGCACCGTTGTGACTGGAGTTGTTGGCAGTCGGGTGCCGGGGGCACCGTTGTGACTGGAGTTGTTGAGTGATCGAGTGTTGCGGGCCCCGATGTGACTGGAGTAGTTGGTAGTCGGGTGCCGGGGGCACCGTTGTGACTGGAGTTGTTGGCAGTCGGGTGCCGGGGGCACTATTGTGACTGGAGTTGAGTGATCGGGTGCCGCGGGCCCCAGTGTGACTGGAGTTGTTGGCAGTCGGGTGCCGGGGGCACCGTTGTGACTGGAGTTGTTGAGTGATCGGGTGTCGCGGGCCCCGATGTGACTAGAGTAGCTGGCAGTCTGGTGCCGGGGGCACCATTGTGACTGGAGTTGTTGAGTGATCGGGTGTCGCGGGCCCTGATGTGACTGGAGTAGCTGGCTGTCAGGTGCCGGGGGCACCATTGTGACTAAGGAGGTGGGCGCTGGGAGACCTCGATGGTCATGCTCGGGGCCCGGTGTGACTGGCAGTCGGTTGTCGGAGGCACCATTGTGACTGAAGTAACTGGGCGCTGTGAAGAGGCTGAGACCCGAGTACAGGTGCATGCGTTCAACTGGTTTCATGCTGTATGAGAGCCGCGTGGGCTTTACAAAGGGGCCGAGGAGGCTAAAGTACAATGGCCGCAAGCCGCGGGATAATTCCGACACGTGGGTCGGTCCCCGAGTCAATGCGGGATAAGGCGGATGTCTGCGTGTTTTATAGAGGCTCTCTATGAGGAGATCGAGACATGCCTGACTACCCAGGTGGTAGGGGCGGTCATGGACTGGCGCTTGACGGAGGTCGGACGCGGCTCAAGGTGAGCAATCGGGTCCGGGCCTCGGAAGGCGAGTGTCGTCAGGTTGGGGAGTCGAGGTCGGCCCCGAGAATATTACTCCCGGGCCAGGGTCCGGCTAACTCGAGTCACCAGTCAGAGCGGTCGACGGCCAGCTCGGGGCGAGCAGTGGGCACGCGGTTCTGTGTCAAAAGTAGGTGTAGCATCATAGCATATGCGTAGCCACCGTGGGTTGTCATACGCGGGTGGACCCGAGATACGGGTGTATTCGCCGTTGTCATAACGCCTCATGTGCGGCGGGGATGGACTTGTGTGCGATGGCTAAACTCCGCGTAAGGGGAGTACGTGAGATATACCCTCGGCGTGTACAAGCCGATCAACAAGCCAACCACGCGTGCACTTAGCTCCTCGCGTTCTCGACCCTTGCCGAAGGCCTCGGGCGTCCAAGGGTGCGGCAGTAAGGTCGGAGGGTGTTGCATGTCATTCGTTCATTCCCTTCTTCCTCCCTTATTCAGCTCCCTAGGGGGGAGCTTTTATAGTGGAAGGTGAAGGGGTGGAAGGCGTTTAGGCGGACCAAGTTGGGGGCCTAACTTGGTCCGGGTAAACCCTTGAAAATACTTTTTTTTTTGTGTTACGGAGTGGGGAGGGGGGGGGGGTTTAGGCGGACCAGCCCAAGGGGCTGGTCTGGTCCGCCTAAACCCCTCCACCAGGGGGGGTTTACGCGGACCAGACCCAAGGCTGGATCTAGTCCGCCTAAACCCCTCCCCGGAGGGGTTTACACGGAGGAAAAAAATGTTTTTTATTTTCTGTGGGGTTTAGGCGGACCAGCTTTGGGGGTGAGGCTGGTCCGCCTAAACCCCTCCCCAGGGGGGTTTACGCGGGCTAGGTTGAGGGGTGAGGCTGGTCCGGGTAAACCCCCTCCCCATGGGGGGGTTTACGTGGGCTAGGTTGAGGGGTGAGGCTGGTCCGGGTAAACCCCCTCCCCATGGGGGGGTTTACGCTGGCTAGGTTGAGGGGTGAGGCTGGTCCGGGTAAACCCCCTCCTCATGGGGGGGTTTAGGTGGACTAGCTTTGGGGGTGAGGCTGGTCCGGGTAAACCCCCTCCCCATGGGGGGTTTAGGCGGACCAGCTTTGGGGGTGAGGCTGGTCCGGGTAAACCCCCTCCCATGAGGGGGTTTACGCGGGCTAGGTTAAGGGGTGAGGCTGGTCCTGGTAAACCCCCTCCCCATGGGGAGGTTTACGCGGGCTAGGTTGAGGGGTGGGCTGGTCCGGTAAACCCCCTCCCCATGGGGGGGTTTACGCGGACTAGCTTTGGGGGTGAGGCTGGTCCGGGTAAACCCCCTCCCCATGGGGGGTTTAGGCGGACCAGCTTTGGGGGTGAGGCTGGTCCGGGTAAACCCCCTCCCCATGGGGTTTAGGCGGGTTTGACTCGGGGGTTTACCCGGGTTTGACCGTGGGTTTGACTCGGGGTTTGATTGGGGTTTCACTAAGGGTTTGACTAGAGGTTGACTGAGGGTTTGACAGGGGGTTGACTGGGGATTGACCAAAGTTTGACTGGGGGTTTCACTGGGGTTGGACTGAGGGTTTGACTGGGGTTTGACTAGAGGTTGACTGAGGGTTTGACTGGGGGGTTGAGTGGGGTTTGATCGGAGGTTGAATGGGGGTTTGACAGGGGTTTGATTGGGGTTTGACTGGGGGTTGACTGAGGGTTTGACTGGGGGTTTGACCAGCTATAAGCAGGTCGATCCGCGTGCAAGGCTGCACGATGGTGGTGCATGGCGTGGTGGGTTACTGGGAGTCCTGAGTCGAGCTCCGACTCACTGTAGAGTGGCTGGAGCGTACGCGGCCACCAGGTGCTCGGGGAAATTCCCGACACGCGTGTGTGGGTCGTATAAGGTTGTTGTGAGCTCCTGAAGCTTATGGTTGGCCCAAATGGGTCTTCCTTTGACTTCAAGGGGCTGGAGGGAGGCGACTCGAGGGTAGACCCTGGTCTCGTTGTTGGGTGCCACACGTCGTGGCTTGTAGTCAGGGTGCCCCCGGGTCGGCTCGGGTAGCTGTGTTGAATGCGGGTAAACCCACAAACTGAGTGATCGGGGGTGGACCTGATCAGTTGTTGATGTTGCCATGGGTCACGGCTAGCTGGTTGGGACCCTTGGTTGGGCCCGGTGACTGGGGCGTCGACATGATAATGTCGTTTGTCTGGTGGTCGGGGTGACCCTCGCTCCTTGGCGAAGAATCGTATGATGCGGCAGGCTGTTCTAAGTCCCGACTTAACCTGGTTGTTGAGGCGTCGGTGGTGTAATACCGTATGCAGGTTGTCCGGGGGTAAACCCCGAATCTTCACAGAGTGCCGTAAGGTTCGGAAGGTTGTCCTGAATCCCAAAACTGACCCGGTTGTCGAGAAACTGGCTGGCATAGTGCCATTTGCTCGGGTTTGATCCCCGATTGTTATGTTGTGCCGCTTGACCTGGCGAAGTGTCTCGATTTCTGAGCTCAACTTGACTGGTAGAGCAGCTTTGGCGATATGCCGTTTTACTCTATTTAGGGAGTATTTCCCTATGCTTAATCCTTAATTAATTAGAGGAAATGAGCAGGTGCCAACAGTGACATATAAGGTCAGTGCATGTTACTATTCATTCATGTAGGTTGGTGCATAGTTTGAACATTTTGCATATAAGGTCAGTGCACGTCTCTGTTGATGCATACATGAAGGTCAGTGCATGTTTTGAACATTTTGCATATAAGGTCAGTGCGCGTTCCAGTTCATGCTGGACCAAGGTCGGTGCACATCTACCTTAGTCTTACTAAGGTTGGTGCATAGTTTGTATGTCTGCATATAAGGTCAGGGCATAAATACTCAAGATGCATATACACGGTCGGTGCAAGTTTCTGTTCCATGCATATACACGGTCGATGCACGTTTTTATATCATGCATATTGAAGAACAAGGTCGGTGCATCTTTCTCTGCCTTGTGCATATTCAAGTCTGTGCACATTTGCCTTGTGCATGTAAAGGTCGGTGTAGGTTTTGTCTTGTGCACATAAAGGTCGGTGCAGATTTTGCCTTGTGCTAAACAAGGTCAGTGCACATTCTTATTTATGCAAAACAAGGTCAGTGCACATCCTTCATTAGATAAAACAAGGTCAGTGCACATCCTTCATTAGGCAGAACAAGGTCAGTGCACATTCTATCTGTATGCATACAGGTCAGTGCATCCTTTGCCTTGTGCAAAATGAGGTCCGTGCATGTTTCGAATTTAGCACATATACGTCCGTGCATATTTTGGCATACAACACATATAGGTCGGTGCATGCTTTGCATATAGCAAACATAGGTCTATGCACTTCTTTACTTGACAACACTCAAGTCAGTGCAGGCTTTCAAGTCGGTACATGTGCCTGATCAAGGCTATTTCACATTCGGTCTCACGTATACTATGTCCGAGCATATGTTTCTATCTTAGCTTTACTTAAGCATGAATTCTGATCTGTCAACTATTTGACTAATTGCCTTTTATTCTAATTGGCAGAATTAATGCAAGTACCAGGTCTCTGAGATCAGCAAAACTTTAAGTGAGGCACGTGTTCCATGACTCTATAATTGAAGCACGTGATCCAAGGCATCTTGCTCTCCAAGAATTATTAGCCACTTGTCCTTCTCTCACCAACTAGATCTGACACGTGGACTCCATGCAGCGGTCTTCTATCAGATACTTCTGGGCGAAAACGTGATTGCCACGCGTCCCTTTTTTGCGAGCTTTATATAGAAGACCCGGTCGCGCTTTCGATGATGATGGAATTCTGAAGAGAAAAAGAGTGAGAGCCAGTTCTGAGAAGAAACAGAGTACCGTATGTCTGAGAGAGAAAAGTGAGACAGTAAGAGAAAGAGAAGAAGAAGAAGATGAAGAGGGAGATCGTGAGATCAAAAAAAGAGATTGAAGATTCTGAAGACTTGTTCGATTGGCCCTTGGATCAGATCCAAGCCAGTCTACTCTTGCGAGAGCTATATCTTCTGGTTTTCATTTCCAACTTTCCGGTGCTGAGATTTATCTTTTGTTTTCTTTATTTCTGATTTCTTCAAGCTGTGAGTCAGCAGAGCTAAGCTGTATTGCTTAGCGGGCCACGTGGATACCTCGGACAACAAGTTGTAAGGCTCAGTGGTATGTACGCAAGTTGTGATGTGCAGCGGATGCAAGCTGTGATGCGCAGCGGATGCAAGCTGTGATGCATAGCAGACGCAAGTTGTGGTGCACAGTTGTTCAAGCTGTTAGGTAGCAGTAAGCCACACTCTGATCTGAGTGTGGGGTAGACGTAGGTGAAAACCGAACCACCTAAAATCCCTGTGTTCCTTGTGTGTTTACGTGCCTACTCTGCTCTACGCTTAGATGACTGTTTAGGACCGCAATTAATATCAACTCCTTCTAGTAATCTAATTTTTGTTATCACTTTAAGTTGACTATAGAACTCTCATCACAATCAGTGCGTCACTGATTTCAGTCTTTGCTTGCAGAAATCCTTCGCACACCGTCTGTTTGATTGTTTGTCAGAGAAAAACTTTTAATTCCGCGAGTAATTTTTAAGGGATTCATTCACCCCCCTCTGAATCTCTATATTGCACCATTGTCATCCCAACAAAGAAGAGATATGCTTTATGCCCGCAACTGAGGCAAGCCAGGCCGAAGCCGCGACTGCTGCTCATGGAACTCGGTCGGGCCAAAAATGGGGGGCGCCCGCCACCCGCCAACCACAATATTATCTTCAGAGGGGAGCAACCCTACAAGATACCCCCTCCAGAGGTTAGTGGAATTCAAATCCCTCCTCCGCCAAGGATGTACAACCAAGACGAGGACCATGCTGGTGTCCCCGCTTTCACTGAATTTCTGAAGATGGCTAAGGGTAAACAACCCTGCAGGATATCCTCCCTAGAAGTTAAGGGAACTCAGTCCTCTTCCCCTCTTGGGCTACATAACCAAACTAAAGGCAGGGATGGTGTACCTTCCTTCACTGAATTTTTGAAAATGGCAAAGGGCAAGAAGCCCTACCAAGAAACCTACTCTGCAACCGAGGGCACTTCCCCACAGCCTTATCAGCCTTTTGATGTGCCAAGTGAAGATAGGGCCAGCCCAACAGCAGGCATCAAGGAGCAGCAGGATGATACCATGCAGTGATAGGGTTTAGACCCAGAATCTGATGAGGCGGGTGTATTAGATACTGCAGCACAAGACTCTTCCAAGCCAAGGTGGACCGAAGAAATGAAGCTATCCAATGTTTGGGCTAGAAGTCGGGTAGTGAAGCTACTAAAAAAGCTCTCGGCAAGGTTCACTGTTTGGGAGATCCTCTCTCTTAGTGACGAGACCCGGTAATCGATTATTACTACCCTACAAATGCCTGCTCAATATGAAAGCTATCTGGCTGAAACACTATCGGGGACGAATGTAGACTTCACTGAGGATGACATGCTCCTGCCTACCATCAACCATAACAGACCTTTGTATATGAGGAGGCAACTAAATAGCTAGCAGCTAAACAAGATTCTAATAGACCCAGGTGCAACTATTAACATACTTTCCTACAGGATATACCAGAGGTACTACTTCAATGTCCACCTTGATAAAGTCAGAGATATGCATATCGCCAGCTTCAATCAGAAATGCGAGGTCCCACTCAGAGTGGCAGAGTTCACCCTCACCATGGCAGACCTCACCACGAAGGTTCGATTCCATGTTATCAACTCCAACACCTCATACAAGGCACTGCTTGACCGCTCTTGGCTACATGAAAACTTAGTGGTGCCGTCTACGTTGCACCAGTGTATTAAGTATAATCATGATGGGAAGGAGGAGAGAATATTTGCTGACCTCCACCCATTTGACGTATTTGAATGCCAGCTTCTGGATGCCCCCTTATATGAGGAGCAGCCACGGAAGACTTCCAAGACATGGGCTCCCGCCAAGTCAACAAAAAGAACCTCCGGTGATGACTAGTTTCCACCGCCACCGCCAGGATATGTGAGTCCCAGGGCAATGTCACACATTGCTATCATAGGGGACGTGGGTAGAGCTGCACCTCCTGCCATTTACCCTGAAGGAAATGAAGCCAAGGTTGACAAGCATTACAGCCACATCAAAATCCCCGAGGGTCTTGTCAAGCGGATATTCAGCCTAGACCATTCCACGGTCAAGCCTTTCAAAACTCTAGAGGTAGCTCAGCTTGACCGCCCCGCCAATTTGTTCTGTGTGGCTGAAGAGCACACTATACAGGAGGACACTGACTGTCACCTCCCTGAAGATCTGGAGAACCCGACAGTCCCTATTCAAGGGCTAACATTTACAACAGACAAGGTGGCTAGAATGTTCATGAAGCAACACATCCCCTCTGGCTAGCCTCGCAAAGAAGAAGAAGCATTTAAAAGGCTCCGGTATCCCGCCAGCCTGGACAAGGAGCTGAGGTGCGTTTCCCAACATATCGGATTGGGCTTTACCCTTGAAGAATACTATTACAGTGGGCGCTATGAAGTGGACACCATCTCCACTTTCTTCCCAACCAAAGTTAGTCTGCCGGGGGCAGCGTATGATGAGTACTCGGCAGAGGTTGAGCATGCCAGGTCACCTCGACCAGGAGACCAAGAACCAGAAGCTATGACCTCCTGCAGATGCTGGGAGCAAGTTTACTATGAAGAAACAGCTTTGCAAGTCAAATTCGATACGGCAAATAACAGCGAGGCCGAAGACACCGAAGAAGGTGGGGCTTGCTTCTCTTGCAGCCCTCCCTTGGCGGTAATACCAGCACACTCCAGACCGATCGAAGATATCTTTATTGAAATTGATCAGACAATACCCACCATTGAACCTATGGTCAGGAAGGAGCAAACTATCTCCAATGGAGATATAGCGGCTCAAGGCAATATGGTAGCAGTATCAACCCTATGCACTACCAAGCCAAAACACCTTCCCTCCGAGTCAGCAATAAACTGATGCCAACCCCTCGAAGCTGTTGATACTTCAACTGAAGTCAAAGCTGCAGAAGGCCCATCGGCAGAACAACTCACACTGTCACCACCGGCTGAATTAGAAGCTCTAGAGGAGGCCCAGTGGCAACAAGATGACGAGGTCGATGCACTTGAACTCGAGCATGATATTCCAGAATTCATTGACCTCCAGCCGACGCCTCCAGAAATTGAAGATGGAGGCCAAGCCACAGTCGATGAGCTAATAGAAGTCAAGTTGGGAAGTGAGGATGATCCCAGGCCGACCTTCCTCAGTGCCCAGCTCTCTTCGGAAGAATAGAAGTTGTACATCCAGCTGCTAAAAGAATTCCGGGATTGCTTCGCCTGGAGTTACAAAGAAATGCCAAGGCTCAGCCCTGCAATTTCATAACATGAGCTGGCTATAAACCCCGGAGTGGAGCTGATGAAGCAGTCACCACGACGCATGAGGCTGGAGCTCATCACCCAAATATGCAAAGAAGTTGACAAACTCATTGATGTGGGTTTTGTCGAAGAGAACCAATATACTACTTGGCTGGCCAACATTGTGCCTGTAAAGAAGAAAAATGGGCAGATCCGGATATGTGTAGACTTTCGAGATCTGAATAAGGCGTGTCCAAAAGATGACTTTCTGGTACCAATAATGGAAGTGATGATTGATGCTACAACCGGTCACGAGGTCCTGTCATTTATGGACAGATCGTCCGGTTACAATCAAATATGGATCGCAGAGCATGACCGGGTCCATACTGCCTTCCGAACCCCCAAGGGCATCTACCACTACAAAAGGATGCCGTTCGGATTAAAGAATGCTGGCGCAACCTATTAGCGTGCAATGACCAGAATCTTTAATGAATTGCTCTACCATAAGGTCGAGTGCTATATAGATGACCTGGTAGTCAAAACCAGAAGAAAAGATGACCACCTGCAGGACCTCCGGGTTATATTTCAGATGCTCCGGCAGTATGAATTAAAGATGAACCCCATGAAGTGTGCCTTTGGAGTATCCAGTGGCAAATTCTTGGGTTTCATTGTCAGATATCGGGAGATTGAAATAGACCGCGCAAAGATCAAAGCAATCCTGGAGCTACCTTCGCCAAGGAACCTCTCCGAGCTGAGATCCCTACAAGGCCGTCTGGCTTATATCCGGCGGTTCATATCTAATTTGTCATGTCGGTGTCACCCCTTTCATAAATTAATGATGAAGGATGTTCCCTTCTACTTGGATAAGGACTGCCTGTAGCAACCAGAATAAAATATAGGAATAAAATTTCCTAAATAAATAAAACCTCCAATTAAATAGTTAAAGGGCCCAAATCAAACAAATTATAAAATTCAAATGAGGAAACCAAAAGGCCTTAACCTTTGAATGGGCCTCAAAGGTACAACCCTCTCATTTAAACATATGGGCTTCTTGCAAGAGGATCGCGAATAGGTAAATGGGCTTCACAACCAAGGCTAAATACCTATTTAAGTACTTATGGGCCTCACGTACACATGGTAAAAGATGGGCCTTAGGATTAATATATATATAATATGGGTGAATTCAAAAACACCTATAGACCTTTTCCTCACATTCGAACATGCATGGCTTAGGGTTTTGAACTCCAACAGGATAGCGGCTGTGGATATAGCAATGTATAGATTAAACATAGAAGTTTTAAACCCATTAGGATTGTTACGTGGGAACTTAATTCCCAGTAGGATTCTAAACCCCAGATTCTATATATCAAGCCTTCGTCGAAAGAGCTCCGGCTACTGCTGTTATTACATTTGAAGGGAGCCCTTGCCGCGTGCTTTGTCTTCCTCCTGTCGTCTTCATCCTGTTGGCGTAG
This sequence comes from Amorphophallus konjac, assembly GCA_022559845.1. NCBI lineage: Eukaryota > Viridiplantae > Streptophyta > Magnoliopsida > Alismatales > Araceae > Amorphophallus > Amorphophallus konjac. The sequence continues at coordinate 122,040,182 of CM040126.1, read as the reverse complement.
AGAAGCACTTGCTTCTTCCTCTTCCCTGCGGACCGATCATGCTACCGTAGGAAGCTTGCGGTCATACGTGAAGAAGAACCTCTACTACTTCTTCTTCATCTTCCGTCATACTGCAGAGGCAGGCGTCTTCTTCCTCTGTTGTTCGAAGAGCTACAGTTGTTGTTGCTACTGCTTCTTCTTTCTACGTTGGCCATTTGCTACTACAGTTACTCTTACTATCCATATTTCTCTTCTCTGTCCGTCGTCCAGACCAAGCCAAAAAAGGTAGGTGTTCTCAAGAAACGAAGCCCAACATGATAAGATTAAGAAATTTCATGCATGTTGGTCTTATATCATTGATTCCTTGAGTTCTATTGAGTTTTACGGAGAGTTTGTAAATAGCGACCATGGCATGGGCGCGTATTGAATGAACGCCCACGCGAGAAGTCACAAATTTTCCTGAAATTGTGACAGTGACCAGGGCGCCATTTAATGAGCGACCTTTGCCCAATCCGCTAATTCTTTGGTGTATTTAATAAATATCACATGCTTAAAATTAAATATCCATGTAACCCAACGTTAAAATTATTGCATTATCATGTTTATAAATTCTTGATATTTTTCTCTGTCTATCTATGTCTTCACTTTCCTGATTATGTAAACTCAAAATATATGAACAATGCTATGTGTCTAATAGCGTACCTGCCCGATGTGTAGCATCAAACAAAGAATGAACGACTGTCTTCCAGTCGCCTATTACTGATTGAGCGCCCTTCCATGAAGGTGTTGTTTTGTAGAAAAATTAATAAAATAGAAAATGAATGAAAATCCGGAAACTGTGATAGAATAGTAGACGATATTTAATGATTGAGCGCCCTTTTACACGGTCGCTATTTAAAATTAATTGTGTTGTTTTCTGGAAATTACTGGAATGAGCGCCCGTTCACATGGTCGCTAATTCCAAGGATTTTTCCTCGAAATTCTATTAAGATAATTGATTGAGCGACACCCCACACGGACACACAATCATGATTGAGCGCTCGTCTGAGTGGTCGCCAATTCTTGTCTCTCTGTTTTCCATCGTGTTTTCACGCCCATATCGCGGGTTTACTTGGCACTATCATCTCACATCCGTAGATGGAGTCCCTGTTTTATTTCTATCAATTACACACTCAATTCTTGGTGATGATTTGACCCTCCACGAGATATTCCTTACTTTGGACTGGTACTTTCTTCATTGAGACCTCCGTAAGTCTACGCTAGCCTTGGATTCCCTCAAGGTAGCCAAGCAGGTTGTACCTTAAAAACCTTGGAACCCTTACTTGTCACGTCACTATGAAGAAACGTGATGCTTTAGCCCTCATAGAGCGCTATTTATGGCCTCTTTTGAGAAGTCTGTCTCTATCAATAATTAGCGACCATGCCTTGGGCACCAGAAGGAATTCGCGGCCAGGCCAGTGGCGCTATTTCCTTGATTTAGCGACCAGATTGTGGACGCTATTTCATCAAGCCTGTACTGTTCACATGAATTAGCTTCCAGACAGTGGGCGCTATTTCTGTAATTGATGACGACTGAGTGGACGCCAATTACCCAGTTTTATGACATGTCTTGGTTTTCACATGGTTTAACGATGTGTCATACTTGTTCAAGTTCTGTCCTTGAAGTCCTTCATTCATGAAATCTACCTTATCATCCTACCATGGTTATTCCTTTGGAACTCTATATTGGCTATAACTATAGTGGATGTCTAAAAATATACATGACTCAATGCTTGTGCATATAGGGCCCGATCTGGTCCTGGGAGGAGCACTTGAAAGTACTTGTGCCCATGGGAGTTGATTGATCACGGTGTGATATTGCACCGAAGTGCATGACTTGCTAGATTTTGACATTCCACGACTCGTACTTGACTTGACTTGACATGACTTGCGTGGTCTGGAATGGATATTTACTTGCTTGATATTATAATAGCCAATTCACATGACTTGACTTGTTATTTACATGCTTGACAAATCTTATTATATTCCACATGATTATCATGAAATCTTGCCAGTTCATCCATATTATCTTTTGACACTCTACTCTTGTTCTTATCTTGTGTTCATGCATCATTATACTTGCATAGTTCATGTAACATGTAATTTACTTAAAGCATGCTTGATCTTGAGATATAATTCCTACTGAGCGTTCGCTCACCCTAGGTTTTCCCCTATTTTTCAGGTAACTCTGATGACGAGCTCATTCGTATGGGGACGGACATGAGTGAAGAGCGTAGAGCCGTTCCAACCATTGGAGCTGTTATCTAGTCATGTCTTTTCTACTTCTTGAGTCGATCATTGTAATTTTCTTTTATTGAGTCTAGAATGTCCTTTAGTTCTCTTTTCTAAAAAGAAGATTATGTAATGGATTTACCTTAATGGTTATTATGAATAAATTGGATTAGGTTATCTTGCAATTTGTGCATCTCTATCTATGGTGTCAAATTACCTCGTGCTCCTATTGACATGATTGATATAAACTCGTCACGCGTACCGGGTTCCTTCCACGCTCGGGGTGTGATAGTTTTTGTGGTATCAGAGCCTAGGATATTCAATTCCTTAGAAACCAAGTCCAAGGATAGGTTTATACCTTCACCCGGTGAGATTGGGTAGAGCCATGGGTTAAGTTAACTTAGAAACTTAAACTCTTGGATTAATCATATATTAATATAGTTACTTAAATCTTGTAGGATCATGGCCGCCGAACGTGCTCAATGGCGTGACATGTAACATACCGTTCAAGGCCTTACCCAGGCACTGCAACAAGTAGCACAAGGCGGAGCAAACCATGGAGCGGGAGATCTCCACCATAGTTTTCACAATATGAACCCACCAAAGTTCATTGGCTCGACCGATCCAGACGATGCCAAACACTGGATTAAGGAGATAAACGTATATTCCATGTCATGCAATGCATGGACGAAGAAAAGGTCTTATTAGCAACCTTCCAACTAGAGCGGGATGCTCGCTTCTGGTGGGAGTCAGTAGAAGCTACACTGCCTCATGACCACGTCACGTGGGGCGAGTTCGTAGAATACTTCAATAACAAATATTTCTCGGACCAGATACAAGAGAAGAAAGTCGCGGAGTTTGCCACGCTTAAACAACGAGCCTTGTCAGTGGCCGAATATGAGGCCCAATTCTCGAGGTTATATAGGGATGCACCCCACTTAGTGTGTACCTAGAAAATGAAGGCGAGAAGATTTCTTAATGGGCTTCGACCCCAATACATCACACAACTAGCGCCGATGGACATTCAAGTCTACTCGGAGATGGCCTGGCGAGCGCAATTGCTAGAAGATGCCACGGAGCTGTCCAATTGGATCCGTGGGAAGGACAAGAAGGAGCACGTCACTAGCTCTGGAACTTTCAAACCTTCATTTAGAAAGAAGAGGTCGAGCAATGGAGGAGATTTCTCCCAGGAGAAAAAGTTCAAGAAGAATAACAAGCCCTTCTCCATTACTACCACACCTTCCAAAGAGGTGTGCAAGCACTGTGACAAGGCCGGCCATAAGGTCGAAGAATGCTGGAGGCATTTGGGAGCATGCCTCCGATGCGGGAGCCGTGACCACCGGATCCCCGATTGTTCATTATTAAATGAACAAGCTAATGAAGAGAAGCACCTGGCCAAGAAGCAAGCCCGTCTCCAAGCACTCCAAGAGGCGGAGCAAGATGAAGGTGGACTTGTGGAAGGTACATTAGAGATTTGTTCTATAACTGCTCATGTCTTGTTTGATACTGGCGTGACTCATTCTTTTATTTCCAAAAGATTTGCTGATCCATTACCCATGAAACTAGAGTGGATAGATCTAGTTAGTTCAACTCCTCTTGGAAACGAATCCGAGATCTCACACCATTATCTAAATTGTGAAGTTATGATCAAAGGGAAAAATCTGCTTGCTGACCTGATATGCTTAGATATGGATGGGTACGATGTCATACTAGGAGCCGATTGGCTATCCGCACACAAAGCAGTAATAGATTGCCGAAACAGCAAGGTAACCTTTAAGGAGTTCTCGGAACTTGTCTACACTAGTCCTCGGAGTCGAAGCAAGTCACCCCTTATTTCGACCCTACGAGCTAGTAAGCTCTTAAGAAAAGGATGTGTGGCTTTTATAGCTTTTGTGATCGCCACATAAGTTAAGGAGTCTAAGATAGAAGACATCCGAGTGGTTCGGGATTTTCCCGATGTATTCTCGAAAGACTTGCCCAGATTACCCCCACAAAGAGAAGTGGCCTTCACCATTGACCTTGTCCCTGGTGCTGGCCCAGTTTCTAAGGCACCTTATAGGATGTCCCCCGCCGAGCTCAAGGAATGAAAGGAGCAATTAATGGAGCTCTTGAAGAAAGGATTCATCAGGCCGAGCACTTTCCCGTGGGGAGCGCCTGTGTTATTTGTCAAGAAGAAAGATGGATCGATGAGACTCTGCATCGATTATCGATAGTTGAACCACCTTACCATCAAGAATAAGTATCCGCTGTTGAGGATCGATGAATTATTTGATCAGATATCTGGAGCCAAGTATTTCTCAAAGATTGATCTCAGGTCCAGATATCATCAATTATGAATAAAGGATGGGGATATACACAAGACGGTGTTCTGAAGTAGGTATGGGGATTACAAATTTACTGTTATGCCTTTTGAACTAACAAATGCCCCTGCAACCTTTATGCAGTTGATGAACAATATATTCAGGCCTCATCTAGATCAATTCGTAGTGGTATTTATTGATGATATATTCCAAGGCCGAGGAAGAACATGAAGAGCATTTGAGGATTTCATTGCAAATCTTGAGGAAGAATCAACTCTATGCCAAGCTTAGCAAATGTGACTTCTGGCTCGAGGAAGTATCTTTCTTAGGGCATGTGATCTTGAAGGATGGAATTTTTGTGGATCCGTCAAAAGTTGAGGCTGTGAAGAATTGGGAAAGACCTACAAATGCAATTGAAATCCGAAGCTTCTTAGGTCTAGCTGGCTATTACAGGCGATTCATCAAAGACTTCTCCAAGATCGTCGTTCCTCTTACTAGGCTGACCCGTAAAGAGATTCCTTATAAGTGGGACGTGAAATGTGAGAAATGTTTTCAAGCCTTGAAGGATCATCTGACAACTGCCCTAGTCTTGGCATTACCAACTGAAGGAGAGAAGTTCGAGGTATATATCGATGCATCTGGCATTGACCTCGAATGTGTGTTAATGCAACAAGGGAGAGTCATTGCTTTCTCTTCCCGACAATTAAAGAAGCATGAGGAGAACTACCTGGTGCATGACTTAGAGTTGGCCGTAGTAGTATTTGCTATAAAGATCTGGAGACACTATCTCTACAGAGAGCAGTTTACCGTATACTCTGATCACAAGAGTCTCAAATACTTATTTTCACAGAAGGAATTATACATGAGACAAAGACGTTGGTTAGAGTACCTCAAGGACATCGACTTCACAATACAATACCATCATGGAAAGGGTAATGCGGTAGCTGATGCCCTCAGTCGAAAGTCGAGAGCGTTATTGGCCAATTGTATGATCCAAGAATGGAAGATGCTAGAACAATTCACTAAGCTTAATATAAGCATGGACAAGGAGGGAAGGAGTATTACTCTATCACACATAAGGATACAACCAGATCTACTCTCCGAAATCAAAGGACTTGAAGACGATGACCCGGTGTTGGTAGAAATAAAAGGTAAGGTAGAAGAACAACCCGAATTCAAGCAAGCATCAGATGGAAGATTATTATTCCAAGAAAGGACGTGTGTACTGGACTGTCCAGAATTAAAGAAGAAAATTTTAGATGAAGCTCACCGATCAAGGTATACAATACGTCCCAGATCAACCAAGATGTACCAAGACTTAAAACGGACCTTTTGGTGGCCTAAAATGAAAAGGGAGGTAGCCGAATTTGTTTCTCGCTGTCTCACGTGCCAACAAGTCAAGGCGGAACACCAAAAGCCTACCGGTAAGCTACATCCTCTAGACATTCTCAAGTGGAAGTGGGAGGATATCGGCATGGACTTCATTATGGGTTTGTCCAAATCTAAAGGAGGACATGATGGAATATGGGTTATCATAGACCGTTTGACCAAGTCGGCACACTTCTTGCCTATAAAGAGCCGATGGTCAGTTGATGTGCTAGCTGCATTGTATATCAAATAAGTTGTTAGACTGCATGGAGTTCCTGTTTCGATCGTGTCTGATCGAGACCCGCGCTTCACTTCTCATTTCTGGAAGGGTTTACAACATTCGTAGGGACAAGACTCAACTTTAGTACAATTTTTTATCCTCAAATGGATGGTCAGACCGAGAGAACAAACCAAGTAGTAGAGGACATGCTACGAGCTTGTATTATTGATTTTGGTGGAAGCTGGCATGATCATCTACCCTGGTCGAGTTTACATATAACAACAGTTACCAGGCAAGTATTCAAATGGCACCTTTCGAGGCATTATACGGAAGGAGTTGCCGCTCACCACTATGCTGGGACGAAGTTGGCGAAAAATAACTACTAGGCCCGGACATGGTAAGAGACACCACTGAAAAGATTCAACTCATTAGAGAAAGACTCAAGATGGCTCAGTCTAGACAAAAGACTTACGTCGATATTAGAAGAAGAAACCTCGAGTTCCAAGTTGAAGATCACGTCTTCCTTAAGGTTTCCCCAGGACGAGGTATTAGAAGATTTGGTGTTAAGGGCAAGCATACACCAAGGTATATCGGTCCCTTCGAAGTACTAGCAAGGGTTGGCGAGGTTGCCTATCGGATCACCTTGTCTCTGCAACTATCTGAAGTACACAACGTATTTCACATTTCTATGCTCAAAAAGTATGTTCATGATCCATCTCACATCATAGATCACGACAACCTGGTGATACAAAAGGATCTCACATATGAACAAAAGCCTTTGAAGATGCTTGATCACGAGGTTCGTATGCTAAGGAACAAGACGATCCCTATGGTGAAGGCACACTGGAGCAAGTGTTCAGAACAAGAAGCCACATGGGAGACCGAAGAATCTATGAAGAAAAGATTCCCTGATTTATTTCAAAATAGTAAGTATCCTGCACCCTCCATGTTTATATGTAATTAAATTTGGGGACCAAATTCTTTTAAGTGGGGAAGGGTGTAGCAACCCGAACAAAATATAGGAATGAAATTTTCTAAATAAATAAAACCTCCAATTAAATAGTTAAAGGGCCCAAATCAAACAAATTATAAAATTCAAATGAGGAAACCAAAAGGCCTTAACCTTTGAATGGGCCTCAAAGGTACAACCCTCTCATTTAAACATATGGGCTTCTTGCAAGAGGATCACGAATAGGTAAATGGGCTTCACAACCAAGGCTAAAAACCTATTTCAGTACTTATGGGCCTCACGTACACATGGTAAAAGATGGGCCTTAGGATTAATATATATACAATATGGGTGAATTCAAAAACACCTATAGACCTTTTCCTCATGTTCGAACATGCATGGCTTAGGGTTTTGAACTCCAACAGGATAGCGGCTGTGGATATAGCAATGTATAGATTAAACATAGAAGTTTTAAACCCATTAGGATTGTTACGTGGGAACTTAATTCCCAGTAGGATTCTAAACCCCAGATTCTATATATCAAGCCTTCGTCGAAAGAGCTCCGGCTACTGCTGTTATTACATTCGAAGGGAGCCCTTGCCGCGTGCTTTGTCTTCCTCCTGTCGTCTTCATCCTGTTGGCGTAGAGAAGCACTCGCTTCTTCCTCTTCCCTGCGGACCGATCATGCTACCGTAGGAAGCTTGCGGTCATACGTGAAGAAGAACCTCTACTACTTCTTCTTCATCTTCCGTCATACTGCAGAGGCAGGCGTCTTCTTCCTCTGTTGTTCGAAGAGCTACAGTTGTTGTTGCTACTGCTTCTTCTTTCTACGTTGGCCATTTGCTACTACAGTTACTCTTACTATCCATATTTCTCTTCTCTGTCCGTCATCTAGACCAAGCCAAAAAGGTAGGTGTTCTGAAGAAACGAGCCCAACATGATAAGATTAAGAAATTTCATGCATGTAGATCTTATATCATTGATTCCTTGAGTTTTTTTTAGTATTACAGAGAGTTTGTAAATAGTGGCCATGGCATGGGCGCGCATTGAATGAACGCCCGCACGAGCAGTCACAAATTTTCCTAAAATTGCGACTCTAATACACCAAAATTTCATATAAAGTATTTTGGAATTTTCTATGATTTTCTGGAGTTAAAAAGAATTAATCCAAGCTTAATGGGTTATTACATGAATTAATCAATTATTAATTAAATTAAAAAGGCCCTATACTAATTAATGGACTAGGCCCATGACCTAAAAAGGGCCTAGCCCATATTCTAGAAGCATCATTTATATTTTTAAAGGGATAAATAGGCTAATAATGGGAGATAATATCAAAAGAGTTTGAAATAGTTCAAATTTGGTGCCAAGCGGTAAAAACGGTCTATCGAGCGACAGCCTGGGAATAGTAGCGGCTCTCCAATGACCACTACTCTCTCCAGATTCCGTGAATAGAAGAAGACATGAAAAGCTGGGATCTTTGGCATCCAAATCACCTATGATCGATGCTATCCCTTAGTTAGAAGAGTCTAGAATGCTTGAAGATCGAATTGAAACCCTAAATAGGACTCTAGGTTCGTTCCAATCCTCAAAACCCTAGCTAACCCTATAAATAGACCTTAAGTTTCACATGTGTGACCCCTACTTTTGGCTCGCGTGGAACTAAGGTAAGGAAGCATTATTTGAGATAGGTTCTTTAGAATATTTTGTTCATAATAGTAAGGTCTAACTAGCCTCAAAATTTCACGCTAGGAGATCAAGCCATTATGAAGATAGAAGCTTGCAAAGTCGCTGGTTAGGTGCAAGCAAACCAAGAAACTGTGCGACCGGGTCAGGAAGATCGACTAATTAGAAGTCTTAAACGAGATAATTAGAACCTAGTTCTTTAGAGTTATTTGTTCCTATTAGTACCCTCTTCTTACCCTCCAAATTTTGTGGTATTAGGTGAAGAGGATCAGAAGTTAGAATGTCACGAAATTGCTGGTTTGGTTCAGAACGAGCAGAAACTAGGGTCAATTTCTAGCCCTAAATTCGAAGTTTAAAGCTCTGTCCAGAGGTAGGTTATCTCATGAATGGCTTAAACTCGATGTTAGAAATAAAAGTCCTCAATTTCCAGTCATTTTCATGGATCGTACATGGAGTATTTTATGTTTTATTGAGACTGCACAGTAAGTTCATTTCCCCATGCATACACTTAGCCCTAATAAGATAAAATAGAAATTTTTTGTTTATTTCTCACAGCCTATGCATGTTCATGACCTAATTACCTTCTAACATGACTTAGCTACGTGGTTACATTGTTTTCATGCATAACAATTAAAAGAAATGGGGAATTAGAGATTAATTACTACAAATCACACAACTGAACCAATATGAATCAGCATATATGGAATTAACACTTCACTGAATTGATAACTCAGTATGGTACCAGGCGGAGGGTTGATTAGATAATCTCCTCACGCAAGGGTCAGTTTTCTAGATAGATGTAATCTATCCTTCTGACTTAACCTTTTTATATACTACTGAGTAATCTATTATAAACCAGAATTATAATAAAGAAATTCAATTCCATTCAGAATAGATTCAGACTTCAGCGAACAGGCACGGTTAATGGCAATCAATCCAATGAAGAAGACTTCAGATGAATATGCAGACAAATTAGAGAAAATAGGACTGGACTTTCTTAGGCATTCATCTAGAAGAGTAGGAAAGAGCAGATAAGCAGACACACAATGAACAAAGCAATTTTAAGTGGTTCAATCTCGAGCTCGAGATCTACATCCACCCCTTACTCAATTGAGTAAGGCTTACTGCTGACTCAAAGCTTGAATCTGTTGATCCATAGCTTCCGGGACTAGATCCCTATAATCCGCTGAACTTCACAGCTTGCTAGACTACTGATTCAAAGCTTCAACCACTGAGCTTCACAGTTTATTGTCCGAGGATTCAACCTCGCCTGCTGAGCTTCACAGCTTGCTCTGCTGATACACAGCTTATAAGAGATTTGAAGTAAAACATAGAACGATAACAGAAATGAAAATGTAGCTCACAATTGAGCAATTCAACTCTGGATTTGATTCAGTAGTTGAGATACAACTCACTCAGATAGCAGACACTCTGATACTTTGTTTTTCCCTTGACTTGCTGCAACTGGCTTCCACAAACTTCTCTCAGACTCCTCTCTGATTCCTTTCTTCTTCGGTTGCTCTCCTTGCCTCAGCTTCTCTAGCTCTCAGACACTACTTCTGATCTTCTCTATCCTCGCTCTTTTCACTCTGGAATTTCTGGCCACACTGGCTCCCTTCTTCTTTGTCTTCTTTTTCTTCTGTATTGCCTCTTATTTTAGTTGAGCGATCAGGCCTCTATTTATAGGCTCGTGAGAGATTGGGCGCATGGAAAACATGTTCTCGCCCAAGGAATTTTGAAAGAATGCGTTGCTGGATGTCCACGTGTCTCACGTTGAAGGTTCGCTTTCTATGAACGTGTCACATAGACATTTAAAAACGAAAGAAAAATCAATGTTAAAATAAAGATGGGGATGATGATAATAAAGATGATAAAGACAAAAGATGGGGGAGGGAGCATGTGATGCTACTCTAGGAGTGTGATCGTCAGAGGGGTTACCTCAAAAAGAAGAAATTGATCGTGAAAGTACCTTGCAAGCGGGGTGTGGATGTGAGTTCAACTTCTTCCTTCTACCGGCCGGTCGATGAAGGGGGTTCTTATCTTGATTACCCTTGAAAGAAAACAAGCAAAGACAAGAAGATTGGATTAGCCAAGAGTGTGTGTAGTATCAATGCTCTATGGAAATCAGACCATGCAACAAGGGCATGAACACACCTTGTGTTTGTTGTAAACCCCCTAAGAAGGAGCAAAAGGTGGGAGAAATATGAATGCAACTAGGCAAATATGATGATATATGATGCTAAAGGAATTCTCTAGCAGGGTAGCTAGAGAATAGACGTGTAGACTAAAACAAAATAGACTAAATAGAGAAAAGGGGGGAAGGATGTGAAGGTTGGACCTTCCAAGCCCCTGCAGCAGATAGAGAGCCGAGGGAGAGATCAATCGCGGCAGCGCAGGAGGAAATAAGAAGGAGAACCAAAGTTCTATTTTGCTCACGCGGCCACCTGTAATGTTAGAACAGACAAAGCCAGAAAAACTCTCTTTCGTATGGCTCTCTGTTCACCTTAGCAGAGGGATTGAAGAACCCAGCGGCATTAGACAAGAGGGTATTTATAGGGTTAAAAACCATATTCTAATGGGATTAAAACAAGGAAAATAATCCCTGGACGTGGATATCCTTCTTCGGAAGAACTGGAACCAAAATGGAGAAGGAACGCCATGCAGAGGAAGTTGCAGATGGCATGGACACGGAATGGAAATGGCGACATGGAGGCTGTCGTCACTTAAAAGGGCGACCAAGCAACGGCCGTCAATTCTTGGATAAATTATAGAAATAACAGACTTTCCATATTGTGAAAATAAGAAACAGCGCCTGCTTAAAAAGGCGTCAGTTAATGAGCGCCCGCTCAATAGGGCGTTAATTCTTAATAATTTCATTTCTAATGGAAATCGAAAAACCAGGAAATGGCGCCCGCACAAGCGGTCGTCCCATCTTTAAAATAACGACACTCCAAACGGTCGTTCATTTAAATGACGCCCAAGAGGCAGTTGCGAATTCCAGAAAAAAATCCAGAAAAATTAGAAAAAATTTTATATTGTGCCAATAATGAAGTCCACTTTGGGGCATTACATTGTGACATGAAATTTACTCAACATAGTATCAATTTTGGCGTGTCTACAGCTACCCCGCCTTGGCGTCTACTTTGCAAGGGAGTGAGACGAAATGAAGCGTAGTGGAAACGAATGGGGTGCAAGTGTAACGAAGCGGAATGAAGTGAATAACGGACTGAAAAGTAGATACCAAGGTGTGATGTGACACGTCTCTGACACTAAGTGTTGGAAACCTTTCCACGGTTCAGAATGAAACAACCTTGAATGGCTACGAGAAAGCAACAATTGCCTAGATGAAGACTAAGCTAACAAATGTGAACGTGGGCACGAAATGAGAAACACCATTGGAGAGCGGTTACCAGCCAATGTGGACGTGCTACAACCAAGGTAGATTTGTAGGAAAATAAAAGGAAAGAGATAAGAATCCAGTCAAAAGATGCTTTCAAGGAACCAGCCTGAGTGGCTTCAAAGAGAACTTAGTACTCGATTTGGAATGGAATATCTCATGTCAACTCAAATCACGAGCGAGCGGCCCTCATTACTGACTTAATATGAGGTTTTTCAATATTAAGCTCAAAGTCCTACATGATGCATGTTGGGCTAAAAGAAAAATTAAAACAAACTAAAATAGAAAATATTCAAGGATAATATTGCTAAACCATCCAGACTAGGTCAGGAATCTAATTTTCTGAGCTGACACTAAGCCGAAGCCCGTTTGTCCACGCATCAACTCAGAAAGTGGAACCGTCGTTCCAAGCCTTAGATGACCCAACGGCCTATCCGTGCGATTGAGACTCCCCTGAAATTATCACTATTTTTGATGAAGGGGAACTCAAATTCCAGGTTCATCAGAACCACAAGGTCCTTGATATGCTCTAGTAGAGTAAATAACATATAGCAGAAATGCATACAGGAGGTATACAAAGGAAGAGAAATGTCACCTAAAAGAACTCCGAGCGCCTTGAAATTTGCATGAAACCTGTCTTTTCTGTGCTCAAAAGATTATTAGTACCGTAAGAGAATGATTTGACAAAGAATTCGCAAGAGAATGATTTGACAAAGAATTCATAATTGTGTAAACTCATTGCATGATTCAGACGAAGCCATCATAATTCACGTGAAATTCAGAAATAGCACTATTCAAAGAAATGGCGACCGCGTGAGGGGGCGCTCAATCAATAAATGATGACATGATTATGGGCACTATTTAAAGAAATAGCGGATACTGTGGTGGTCGCCAATTCTTTGCGTTTTCAGAAACACGTGTTTTAACCGGAAACTAAACTTTTAATCCTTTTCAAGCTCGGATTTGAGCTAAACCTGTGAACTGAAGCTCCCTCCTTATAAATAGGACCCCCAAGGCCTCTCCTTTCATCAAAAAGAAGATCCAAAGGCTCCAAGGAAGACCCAAATCAAGCTTGGAGTGCAGAAAATCAAGAAAAATAGAGGAAAAATAGAGTTTTTGAAGCTTCAATCATGGAGAACATTATGCAACGTCCATTGAAGAGAACCAAGATGGGATTTTCAAGAATTACGGAGATTGAAGGACATATAAGTGGAAGAATTGTGGCCATCCAAGTAAGTTTGTTTTAAAGGAAACCTTAGTTCTATCTCTCTTCCTCTCACTCAATCTATCCAAATTCTAATTCTATCCTTCTTCTTTTCTCTTCCTTTAATTTTTCAGGATTACCCACTCATCCCGGGGGCTAGGAGATACACCAAAATTCAATGGCTCCCCTTACTTCTCTTTAAAATCACCCTTGATATGAGATCCCATCTATCCAAGTGGCACCTCTTAGGCTTAGTAACCCATGCCAAGCATTACAATGATATCCACTTTGATTGGGCTGCCATGGGAGCTCTCATAGAAATATGACACCCACACACCCATACCTTCCTATTCCCTACCTTCGAAGCTACTATCCTCCTAGAAGAAGTGGAAATGCTACTAGGCTTGAAGTCTTTGAAGCAAGAGAGGAAGAAAAGATGGCGGTTATGCAAGAACCAATAAGCACGATAGAGATATTAGCAAGCCTAATCCCAAGCCAAAAAATGATTGACCAAATAAGAGCCACAAAAGGAATCAACTTGATGAAGCTTGCGGCGTGGGTGTATAAAGCTTTGGGAAAAGAGAACAAAGAAGAGGAGATGGAGATGATCATGAAGGCCATGGTGATATGCCTTGCGGGAGCATTGCTATTCCCCTCGGCGGATGATTTCTTGGAAGAAGATCAATTGAGCGCTATATGTGGAATCTGGGAAGGAAAGAGAATTGGACCGGCGGTCTTAGCCTACCTCTATAGTGGGGTCACCTCGACATCTATGGGGAGGTCCCTATACGGGTCCATGCTTCTATTCACAAGTTGGGTGGACCTCCACTTCAAATTCGATCCATGTGAGGAGTCCCAACAAGCCTCTAGGATTTTCTCTAAGAGCCCACTCCACTACATGACGGGTACACTAGGCTTGAATGATAGAGTTACCAACCGGGTATCCAAGCTCAAGAAACGGGTGAACTGGCGCGGACACCTCAAGGTCATGCCACAAAATGCCTTCACATGCACACTAGGATTTCTAAAGACTCAAGATCTTCATGCAAGGCTTTCTTCCGGACTAGAGCTAAGGCTAATCGGCGCCACCGAGTTCGTGCTCTACAATGCACACCGATGCCTTTCACAACTCGGCCTTCCCCGCCATCTCTTTGAAGAAGCTTCTCATCTCCCACCAATCAAGAAGAGAGAACTAGGCTCAAAGGGCGATGAAGAGAAGATAAAGACAACACAAGCCTTATGGCAGGTCAGTAGCTTCACCAGCCCATGGAGCACATTGAAGAAGACAAAGAGCACTGGAAGACTTATGTAATAACTCTTAGGAATTTGAGGCCCAAGGTGTCTCATTAAGCATGTAATGATCCATTTCCTTCAATAAATAAAAGATTGTTCCTTGATTGAGCCAATGAAAGTGTCTAAAGATATCAAAACCTCCAAAATCCATCGATTCTGTCTTAAAAAATGAGGCTCTGTGAGAAACGGCAATTGCACTAGAGGTCGCTAATTCTTTAAGCTGCGCCCTTCACACGGTCGCCAATTCACTTAAATCCATTTTCCCATAAAAATAGTAATTCCATAATTGGCGGCCCTCTAAATAACCGCTCATTCATTAAATAACGGCCATGTACACGGTCGTCCATCAAAAGAAAATAATAAAAAAAACATTAATGCCCTTCATCATTGCCTAACAACTTTTCTGATTCCAACGCACACTTCAAAATGGCGACCCCTTAATGGGTCGTTCAATCCTTAAATGACGCCCAAGAGCAGGTCACTGATTCTAAATATTTAAAAATCTGATATTTGAATAAACTAGCGCATGTTCAAACAGTCGTTGATTACAGAAATGACGGCATTAACCAGGACATCAATTGTTTCGAATTCACCGCCACAGAGGCTTCCGCTAAAACTCCTCTCCCCTTGCTTTGAAACCCTTTTGCTTCATTCATCTCCTCTTTGTTTCCCATTTCCTTTGCTACCCTATTCTGCAACCGTTTACCGGCGACGACTGACGATGACAACCACCCATCTCCTCCACCTCGATGGCCTATGCGAGCGGCTCCGGCAGTGGGAAGCGGCAGCGGGTGATGGCACCCGCTATCGTTCATATTGATGATGACAACGGCGACGACGAGGAGGAGGTCCCTACTATGGCAGCCGAGGCTTCGGCGACGGAGCACGAAGAAGATGAAGGAAGAGAGGGTGAAGAGGATGACGATGGAGAGGACGGTGATGAGGAAGGTGATGAAGGAGAAGACGATGAAGGAGAGGAAGAAGAAGGGGGCGGCGAAGGCAACGGCGGCGACGATGGTGAAGACGGAGAAGGTGAAGAAGAGGAAGAAGTAGAGCGACCCCAGCCTCGCCGTCGGCCACTGTGGGGTGGGCTCATGGAGCCTAAACCCAGTAAGGTAAGCCCTAATACCTTGCCATTTTTTTTTGTTTTTTTTCTTTCTTCTTTTTTTTTTTTGAAAAATAAATGACGACCGGACATAAGTCGTTATTTAAAGATATGGCGATTGGAGGGAGGAAAATACTGTGAGACATAGGAATTGACGATCGAGCAGCCAGCGTCATTTCCTAAATATTTATTTTTTAGGAAAATAATCTTAGAAATGGCGTTAGAGAGGAGGTCGCAAGTTACTTTTTTTTAGAATTAAAATGAATAACATAAAGAACAAGCGACTAGAACACTGTCGTCATTTTGAAACCCCCTTTTACTATTATTATTATTATTATTATTATTATTATTTCTTAAAAACATCTATATATATATATTTATTTTAACGTAAATAAAACAAAATTGCCCAAGAAATGGTGTCTGACCTCAGGGCGTCAGTTTAAAATTTCAGAGAATTGGCGGCCACACCTTGGGTGCCTAATCAGAAAATAACGGCCACTATATGGTCGCCAATCAAAATAGTGATGATTTTTTTAAAGTTAATTGGTTAATTATTGCTGGTTATTGACACATGTTTATTTTTGTTGTTGTTTTGTTGTATGGGTTGATACGGACTCGCATTTCTTGGGTTCAGGTGCGAGCTGCATACTATGGGCTGCCCGACTTCCAGAGGGCGAGAGTGGAGGCGATGGGTTCGGACCCTTCCTCAGCATTGAGCCGGTACGTCCCAATCTGATCCTTATTCAGGTGCTGAGGGAGAGATGGGACAGGGCTAGTCGAGCATTTTTGATGCCTTGGGGGCACATGGTGTCGAGCTTAGAGGACGTGACAAGGATTACGGGGTTGAGGATAGACGGAGAGGCGGTGAGTGGGGTGACCCTCCCGGACTATTGTGAGCTAGCACAGAGACTGTTGGGTTTAGAGACAGTGGCTGATACCCCGAGGGAGTGCAGGACAGTGTACTGCACCGAGCTGACGGGGGCCATGGGATTAGGAGACTCTCGGCAGAGGTTGGGAGAGTCTTTAGGAGATTGGACAGAGAGACTGACCGCGAGAGTCCGGGCCACCTACTATCAGGACCCTGCTCAGAGGGAGGGAGTGGACATGGACTTGAGGAGGTTTCTATTTATGATGCTCAGGAGGTCACTTTTGGGGACGAAGTGAGATGATATCAACTGTAGATTCCTGGGCATACTGGATGACTTGGAGGGAGTAGGGCGGTATGCCTAGGGAGCCGCCCTGCTAGCACACTTGATAGCCGACCTGTCCATGGGGACAGGTCGTGAGACGACAGTCAGTGGCTTCTCACCTTTTCTTTAGGTATGTATTTTTTTCTTTTTGTATTATCTAAATGATTATGAATGTGATTATGCTTATGATGAATGTTTATAATATGATGAATGTTTATGAATGTTACTAATGATTGTGGATGTAGGTGTGGAGTCACCTCTACATGCCGATGGACCTAGTTAGCATTCGACCTGGAGATGTAGATGCCTATCCACTGGCGCGACGGTGGCTACCGTGCTTGAGTGGAGTGCCTCATGCCTATGAGCTGAGGGTACTTAGGCGGGAGTTCCGCGACTACCCTGCCTCACTGGTACGTGCTTTAAACATGATGCAATTTGTTTTTATTTCATGCTTTATGATTATATGATAATAACATGATATGCATGCAGGTGGTGTGGAGACCCTACCAAGGGATGACCGACGAGGGTCAGCCTTGGGTTGCAGCGGGCCAACCTCGCTTTGGGCGTGACAGCTAGGTTCACTGCCTGAACGGGATCGAGCCGTCGCGGTTGAGACTAGCGATGAGGATGCTCGGCCTACACCAGGAGTGGGTCGAGGTAGCGGAGCCTCGCGGGATTGGGCAGAAGACGTGAGGACGCACCATTGCTATAGACTGGTGGCTTCGGTTCCCGGAGCAGTTTGCGGACTGGCAGCGAGGCGAGACTCCAGTCATCTCCCATGCACCAAATAGCTCAGCGTACTTGCAGCGCTACTGGGAGACATACACCGGTCGACCCCAGATGAGGGTCATGGAGGTACGTATGAATGCATGCTATTTCTAATGTTTAAGACTTATAGGCTTATTGAGATATGCAGCTAATATGTGACAAATGCAGGATGCGTGAGATGCAGTGGTGATGGACATGTAGGTCCATCTCCACAGTGTGGAGGCCCAGCTCGCAGCTACGCGGGTGCACTTGGAGACCCTGGTGAGTGCACTTAACTACATGCAATGAATTATTCTGAATTATTAATTTTTAGCCACTGACAATCTCAATGAATGCAGCGTGCCCAGCAGGGAGCAGCGGCAGAAGGGACAGGAGGTGCCTCCTCGAGCATGAGGGATCAGAGTGCGGAGGTTGCTTCTTTGCAGGAGCAACTCGCCGGAGCGGTAGCATGTGCCGAGGCGGCAGAGCGCGACCTGGCTGAGTGGGTAACTTCAAAGAATAGATAGATGCACAAATTCCTTTCAGAGATGAATATTCAAAATGCTCATGTAAATATGATGTTTCAGGTTGCAGAGCTGCATGAGGCACTGACTCAGGTGGCCCTGGCAAGCACAGAGCTTGTGATCCGTGACCAGCGAGTCACGGAGCTAGAGGAGACGCTGAGGCGGCGAGAGGAGTTGCCCAGCGACATGATAGAGATGAGGATCTTCTTCAAGGTGGAGACTAGAGACCATGCTCATGAGAGGGAGGAGCGGCTTGCGTGACAGCGCGAGCTTGCAGAGCTGAGGACGTGGCTGGCCGTCACGGAGGAGCAGCTGAGGAGCGCCTGTAGAGGGGCCGCGACCCATCATGGGCTGCGGGCCATTCCAGCGTCTTCGCCAGCACGGGGTACATAGCAGGTTCCTCGACTTAGCGGAGGAACGAGGCAGACGAGCGAGCACGAGCCGACATGTCGACTGCTTCCCAGGGGTCCATGCTCCCACCACGATCCTGTCGCCAGGACGAGGGTGAGGCAGAGAGTAGGAGAGAGGAAGGTGGAGGTGAGAGCTAGAGAGAGATATTGTCTTTGTAGTCCACCACCTGCATTTTGTACACATATACATATATATGAAATGAAATGCACGTTTGTTACCGGAATTTGTCCTTGTGTGTGCTTTGTGTACTTGTCTCAATTGCTTCTTCTTGTTCCTGTATTCCACACTTAAGCAAACAGAATAATTAATTCGTCCAGCTTGGCCCCTTGCTCGATAAGCAAGCGGTTATTGTTGTTGACCTTGATGAATGGTCAAGGGGCCAAGCCTTTAATCAACTAAGGCAAATATAGAGAAAATGCGACATATAGGAAAGCAGATGCAAACTAGAATTAAAAGATGCCCACACAAGATGCTAGCAAGCAAATGACATGGCAAGTGGAGAAAGCAGGGCATTCTGTGGGAATTGGCGATCGGGCAGGTACCTTTATTTAATAAAATGGTGCCCTCTAGTTGGGCATTAGTGGAAAACAATTTTTTTCTAATTTTTGTTTTTGTTTTTTTTAAAACAAATGACGACCGGACAGAAGTCGTTATTTAGAGATATGGCACCCTGTTGTGGGGGCGTTGATTCAGACAAATTTTGTTTATATATATATATATATATATATTTCTTTTGGAAAATGACGACCGGACAGAAGTCGTTATTTAAAGATATGGCGCCCTGTTGTGGGGGCATTGATTCAAACCATTTTTTTAAATGACTTAGCATGGTACCTAGGTCATAAAACTTTACACATTCACCATCTTAAATTCATTAACAATTCTTAAATAATTTAACAAAGGGTTAACGTGCATAAAACTTATGCTTTCACTCGTAACCTCGCGCGGCCCATCCTCTAAGTCCGTCTTTGCCATTCTTCAAGCTTATGGCATACCACGGAGGGGGAATGGAAGAAGATGTTTGGGGAAGTCCACGAGGGGTTCCGAAAGATCGGGGAAACTTTCCTCCCCTACCCTATTGCCTGTTGGGGTTCGGTCTTTGGCTTAGAGAAATTTTGTTACCCTTTTGCCCTTATTCATTATTAATCTTTTTATGTCATCAATTTTATTCTGTGTTTTATTATCACTTCTTCCTTTTCTTTTTATCTCTTTTAGCAGGCCAAAAGGGGCAAAGAGCCAATGTGTCGACTCATGGCTTAAGTCACGTCAACGCAGGAGCTAGCGTAGGGGAGCTGCGAAGGGCCATCACGTCGACGCAGGTGCTCAGTGCGTCGGCACAGAAGCCCCATCCAGGGAGCTAGCATGAACCGCTGTGTCGACGCAGATCCAGGCTGTGTCGACACAACCCATGCTAGTAAGCAGGAACTGCCTTCCCATTTAATTCATCATTTTTTTGATTCATGTGGTGAATTTGATTTGAAAGTTAGAGGAGTGCTAAACTCCAACCTTTCTTCTATTTGGTTTATTCTTTTGGTTTTCTTCTGTTTATTTCTTCCTTTGTTCTTCAAATTTTCTTTCTTTTGTTTCTTCTTTGTGCATGGCATGCATCAATGTATGAGTTGCTTATGCAGGAGACATAGGGAATGCTTTTACATGATTTGTTTATGTAGTGTGACCTTGCTACAAGGCGGAGTTATGTACTCGCACATAGTGAGAGGGTCCAGATGGGTCTAACCCACCCTTCGTCAGTCCACCATTTGATATACCACAAGTCGCAAGTCATCGCATGCAAGCATGCATATGCAGATGCATGGGGTAATGATTTAATTATGCTCATGGAGGTTGAGCAAATGCTAGCGTGAATGCACGATGCATCCCAGGGATGTAGTTTATCTTAACAGGGCTGGTTATCAGGCAATAGCTAAGCTCAAGAAGGTTTGACCCTAGGTGATCAAAGGGAAGCTGCCAAGACGTAGACCAGTAGGCCGGCGAAACGGGGCATCGACGTGGCACGGTCGATCGAAATTGGAGATCAGTCGACCAAATTCAACAAATGGTCAACCAAAATTTGAGATTAGCCCTTGTAGAGGGTTCAACTTGCAAGCAAATGCATGCACGACTCAAAGTGAATGCAAATGGACTGCTCCATGTTGGGGAATGCATGAGAGAGTGAGCTCAACCATACTCATAAAAATGAGTTGGGCATTGACATTGGATTGCGTGATGCATGTAAAGTGTTTGATTTGTTTTATAGCAGAGCTGGTGGTTGGACAATAATTGAACACAAGTGGAATCCACTCGGGGTCAACTGGAAGGAAGCGAGGTCGACGCAGTGGCAGCAGTGGGCAGACTAAAGGGGGAGGATCGACCCAATGGGTTGACCCCTATTGCAGCAGGCTTCAAGTCACCCCGTGTTCAGCAAATGCAAGAATGCATATGTAATTGCACATATGAGCATACTTGTCACATGAAAATGGATCTTTTATCTGTTTGGCCGTTTCGTTAAGTGCATTGCTTTTCTTTCACTACTGCCAGCATGACATTTTTTGTTTGGTCATCTTATTCATTCAGATCTGCCCTTGATTAGTCTAATCACATTGCTTGTGCAGGAGTATGCTCATAGCTTGTTTAATCACATGTTCAATATGAATGTTTTCTATTCAGCTTTATTCTGAGTTTAGCGTTGTTCCTTGCTTAATGCATCTGTTTTAGCATTCTGTCTGTTACTCAATTCATGTTTTAGCATTAATCTATTTTTTATTAAGTCCACAGTTCTGAAAAAAATTGGACAACACCTCCCCCGGACCCGAGCTTTGGGCGTGAAAAATAAGAAGTGCATCAACGAAGGATCCGAGATGGCCCCAAAATAAGGAGGATGCGCACAAAAGTGACAACATCCAAGGATGCGCACGGAAGCGGCAATATCCTAACAACCCAAATTGGGCATGGACACCCCGAGGACTAGCCTGCAAGGGGCTCAACTGACCCATGAGTTAGCTACATTTCCAACTCCAAAATATGCATTGGGTTTCTGCTGGCTCCAAGGCCATTAATATCCAACCCTCTGAAGAAAATCCTCCAGAGACCATGCCATGAACAGGCAAGTCCCTGGGGATGTAAGGGTGGTTAAGTGGAATTCAAATCGGCATAGAACCGTAATGCACTGCTTCCTCTGGAGGTTGGTTCAGCGGTAGAAAGCCTTCGATGGAATCGAAGAATTATGCATTATTGCCCCGGCGTGTGAGATCACGGATCATGCTTAGAGGCTTAGCAAACCCGTGTCCTAGGTGGGGACATGAAGCAACGATGATCAATATCCCACAGGCATACAACCACATATTTAGAACAAACACAACCCCATTGACCATTTAAGCGAATGGAAAGAGTGCTTGTCTGTGATTGGCATAGAGGACAGAATAGTGGACAACAACCCTTCAATGCGTTAAAATCTAGCAGAAAGGAAGAATGAAGAGGAAGCAAATGCTAATCAATTTCGGTTTGACCTAGGGCCTCCACAACCTATAGACATGGGTGAGAAGGGGACTTGCCACTTCCTTAGAAAGCTCAGACGTTTAATAGCAAAAAATATGCGTATGGAGGAAATAAAAAGTGCGCATATCAGAGAAGCAGAAGCACTAGGGATTGAGATAGATGGTGTGGACCTGCTCAAAGTCATTGGGGGAGGGACTTGTGATTAATATTGCCTCGGAGGGCGTCATTGTGAGGGCCAGGACAGTTGCACCCTGTTTCACCGACTCGGGAGTAGAGTGAGGCCTCAGAGTGGACTCTCACTTAGAAAATTGAGGAGAACTGAACCCAAGTCCAATCCATTGCACTTGGATAGGCTGGGCCTAGACTCCTCCCATGATAGAGAGCTCCCCTCCATGCGGTGGAACAAAAAGGAAAAGAAAAGCTCAGCAACAAAATCTCAGCGAACTGGGGAATGTGGATATAAAAAAAACTGCAAAATGAGTAACACTTACAACAAAAGGCATTTTCATTCATTCCTCAAAAAAAAACTGATACATCATCCCAAGACCCACGTCTGGGAAGCCATCAACATAAAAAAAATGTACAACAGAGAAAGGAAAAGAAAGATGGTGGAGAGCAGAGCATTGACTCCTCTCCCTCCCCAAGCAACACACCTATTCTCTCTTCTCTTCCTCTCTTTCTCTTCACGCACAGGGGTAGTAGAGCAGATAGCCTAGGAATCACTCTGAGGGAGCCTTCGAACAGCACCAGTTGGGGGGAGCAGGAATAGCCGGAGAGAGTCTTCTTCTGGGTGTTGGTCCCTTTTATAGCAGAAAAGGGCCTTTTTTCTTCTTTTTCCAAGGCAAAGGGGGGTAGGAATGTCCTCTAATCCCTGGAGTTTCTTCCCCCACGCATCCTGTACAACCTTCCAGAAGGCAGTGCGGTCGGATCTTTGGAGAGCATGCGCCGCGCTTGTGACACACGCCCTTACAGCCTGTTCCGCGTCCTTAGGGTGCGTCGACGCAGCTTGTAGGCTACGTCGACACAGTCCGCTGTCCGGGGCCTATTTTCTGCTTCTGTCTTCGGCTGCATCAACGTAGGTTGAGGGCTGCGTCGACGTAGCCTTTGTCCATATTCTTCTTCTTCACTCCAATAGTGCTGTGGGGTCGACGCCATGCCGTGGGTGTGCTGATGCACCCTTTCTTCTTTTCTGTGGCTGACCTAGTTTGGCCTTTGATGCCGAATTTAAGCGTCCACACCAGCCAGCTTATTTTTCTGAATCGGGATAGTAGTAGCCGGGCAGTGCTTTGCCAGAAGGGCTTCAACATCGGTTGCGAGATCATTCAATTGGCCAAAGGACTTGCTCTTGACGTCGATCACCCTTAGTAGGGTGTCCATCTTCATACTGCATTTGCACATTTGTATAGCACCCCTGTGGCCGAGTGGGTGTCTGCATCTCGCACTAAGATCTC
Organism: Amorphophallus konjac; assembly: GCA_022559845.1. NCBI lineage: Eukaryota > Viridiplantae > Streptophyta > Magnoliopsida > Alismatales > Araceae > Amorphophallus > Amorphophallus konjac. The sequence goes on along the minus strand of CM040126.1, from coordinate 122,016,595 downwards.
TCCATCGTTGGATGTAGTCTGAAGCGGACTCGCCATCCTTTTGCTCAGCCATATATAGTTGTGCCTTGGTAACTTCTTCTTCGGCCATCTTCGTTTCAGCTGTTTATTCTGTCTTTACCTTGCTCATTACCACCAGAGTTGTTGGACTTGGACGTGGGCCAGCTAGTTGTAGAAGCGGGTTTATTGGTGGGATTGCCTGAGGTGTCATGGTTGAGGAATGCACCGAGGGCGCGCGTTGTAGCTGTTGAGGGAGGATGCCCCCTGCCTGATTATGCATCACGTGGGGCACTGCTAACATTGGTGAAGCTTCGAGCGGCTCAGTGCTGCCTTGCAGAGCCTCAGATAAGGGCCCCGCCTGCTTGAGTAAATTCGAGTTTAAACCCGTTCCAGCTAGTCTTCTTTTCAACATTTCTACTTCTTGTAATTTTTGACACAGCTCTGCCAGCACGGTAGGAATAGATTGGTATAAGCCAGGAATGCTGCTTCCCGTCTTGTCTTTGGGCGGGACCAGTGGCATCCGATTATCATCGTCGGATGCATTTAGTCCCTCAGCAGTTGAAGTTTCTGCCCTTATGCCCTCGAGTGGAGGAGGGGTATAGCAGCGTGCCTTTTCATTAGGCGGTGGGAGATGCCCCTGGTCCTCCGGGGACCAATTGGCATGACAGGGAGCAGCGGCTTCAGCATGATCCATGCTTGGTGGCGCGAGGCATATCTCTTCATCTTTTTCTTCAGTAGTGTGAGACCCGGGCACCTCTTCGGGTGATTGCTGGTATATAGAGATCATGTTGGCAGCTCTCTTCAAGTCGGGCTGCTCGTGAGGGCGTGGATAATCCACTTTGTATTGGCCCATTGGGAGCTCCCCTTTTTTGATCCGACTCTCAATAGCATCCTTGAATGGATAGCAATCTTCAATAGGGTGCCCGATCATTTGATGATACAAGCAAAAGTGGGGATCATCTTTTCTTTTAGCATCTCCCGGTCTCCTTGATTCTGGGAGAGTGATTTTGCTATATTTAGTGACCCATTCAAACAGGACCCGGGTTCTATCCTTGGGGAAGGAATAGAGCTACTTCATCTTGGTCCGCAAAGAAGGACCTTCTTGTTCTTCAGCAGGCTCAGCCGGAGGAGGGTTAGCAACCCCTTTATTTTTATCTTCTTGCCACTCAAATGCCTTGAAGTTGACCATGTAAACTTCCGTGGTTGCTGGCCGCTTATCTACCAGTTTGGCCTTTTGATTTACAGCAGCCGGAGTAGAAGAGTGACTGGATTGGAAAGCCTCAATTTCTGCCACCACATTTTTTAGGCCGTCGAAAGACCTAATCTCCACCCCGATCATCTTCTCGAGGATTTCCTGCTTTAGGTTTTGCTTGCATATTTGCACTACATCTTCCTGATGTGGCGGCCGCCTGCACCTCATGCTGCCATCTTTTGATATATTCTAAAGCAGTTTCATCATTCTTCTACTTGGAAGCATATAGCTCAGCCACTATCACTTCTCTTTCAGTGATGTGGAACCGTTCTCGGAATTACCGCTGCATGTCCAGCCAATCTTTGATAGATCCAGTCGGTAAGTTTGAATGCCACTCAAAAGCAAGTTTTGTGAGAGAGGACCCGAAGAACTTGAGCAGGTAGGACTCGTCGGTCGCCAAATCGCCCATTACGTTGATGTAGTAGGCTATATGCTCCTTCGGCGAACCTTGTCCATTAAATTTATCAAACTTCGGCTACTTGTTGACACTGAGAGGTAGTATTTTGGCAGCGTGATGGACAGGGTAAGGCACCTTGTACGCATTAAAAGTAGCATAATCATCATTGCCTCTGTCGGCCAGCTTCTTTTCGATCATTTGTTCTATTATCATTTGATTCACCATTGTCGGGTCGACCGGGCTTGGGCAGAGTTGAGCTTGTTGCATCTGTGACATCGCCAATGTTTCCGCCTGAGGTATGGTCTCAAGCACATGGGGTTGAGAGGGTTGCGGGGCCATGCCCCCAGCGTAGTTGAATGCCGACCGAGGGGCCGTTATCTGAGGCGAAGCCTCCAATTCGACCGTACCTCGCGGGGAGGTTTCAGGAAGGACCTCGGTTTGCTTCGAGGTCGAAGCATGCATATTCAACTCACTAAGCTGTCTCTTCAGCACCTCGATCTTGAAGTCTCATGATCAATGAGACCCAAGAGGGGGGGGGGTGAATTGGGTGATTACAAATTTTAGAAAACTTTTACCCGATTTAAATAGATATGATGAATTGGCAACTTAGAAATTCAAATCTGTTACAATACAGATTAGATCTATCAAAATCAATCACCATGCTAGTTTTTCGGTAGTAGGCAGAGGTATGAATCCGAAGATTCTGCTCATGCAAAGTGTTATTGTTCTGACAAGACTAACCTTGTCAATTCAAACCCACCTTTCGATATACCAAAAATCTATTATAGAAGAGATTGATTATGCTAGATCTGAAATACAAAACGTGGAAGAATTAATACGTATGAACAATCACACAGAATGGGGGTAGAAGAAATGGATCAAACCACACAATGGACAGTGATTTTTAGGTGGTTCGGATGCAACGAGGGCAACCTACGTCCACCCCTCACGATCCGTGAGGATTCACACACTATCTTGTAAGGGATTACAAGATAAAGCCACACACACGGATCTAAAGAGATCCACACACACACATGCGGATCTGAAGAGATCCACACACACACACACACACACACACACACACACACACACACACACACACACACACACACACACACACACACACACACACACACACACACACACACACACACACACACAGATCTAAGTAGATCCACACACACACACGCAGATCTGAAGAGATCCACACACACACACACACACACACACACACACACACACACACACACACACACACACACACACACACACACACACACACACACACACAGAGAGAGAGAGAGAGAGAGAGAGAGAGAGAGAGAGAGAGAGAGAGAGATCTAAGTAGATCCACACACACATGAGTGTTTACAGATTACATAGAATACACACTTGAAGCTCAAGGAATTTAGAAGAAGAAGCAGAAATGAAAACTTCAGAGTTTGGCTCCCCCTGAGTAGATGATGAAGATCTTAGACTAGGCTTTGCTTCTCCACTTGATTTCCAGTTGATTGGCTTAAGATTGATCTTGAAATGCTTGAGATTTTATGAGACTGGCTAGACGGAGTACTGTTCACGTAAGTGTTGCAGCAGTCTTCTTTCTCCCTTGATAGCCTCCCTTGAATCCTCTTGAGTGATTAGAATTCCTTGGCCAAAGATGTGTTTTTATATCTTGGTTGGTCAAGGGACATGCATCTCAAGATATAGATCCACATTTTCTGGCTTGTTTGGAGACTTTGGGACTCAAAAGTCCTAAGAGATGGTTGCACATGATGGAGAAAACAAAAGTCAATAATTGCTGCTTCAAAGGGTTCGGTCGACCGAAGTACATGGGTCGATCAACCGATCTCTGATGGCAACTGGACGTTTCAGTGCTGGCGAATTAGGTCGACCGAACTTGACCCATCGGTCGACCGAACTCTATAACTTTATAGAGTTTTGAAATCTGGGGAATTCGGTCACCCGATCTGAAGCTATTGATCGATCGAAATCTGGAATTTCTGCAGAAACCAACTCATTAGACCATTAATCATATCCAAATGGAAAATGCCTTGTATCCTCATTTTGTTCCATTCATTTTGCGTTAATTTGACTCATTCTGGGCATTTTGGAAGCATGAGTATTTTGAGCGTTGGATCATGATGGAAATTGGCCTCAATTACATTCTTGTGTTCGCTCTTGAGCAAATATGCACGGCACGAGACAGAACACACGTCTGGGGTTTTGTTATCATCAAAATCACCTAGAGAAACTCAATAATCTCCCCCTTTTTGATGATGACAAAACTCTATAACATTAAATGCATTAGCGTGCTGTTAAAACCAATTGAATCTTGAAATCAACGCATTACTTCCTTGCAAGCTCTCACATGGTTCGTGTACGTGTCAGAGTTTAGACTCACGTATAGTGAAGGATTTCAGACGGGCAGACCTGTCTTTCATCCAATCACCATTTGATATATAGAATCGATTGAGGGGCAATAATCAAAAAGTTCTGCAAGGCAATCCATTCACAATAAACCATCCATCAAGCCAAAACCAACTCAATCCATTCATTCATATTTGCCAAATTCACATGAAAGGAAATGAAAACGAAGTTCATACATTTATGTCCAATACCGAGTGCATTTCATTCATTCCAAGGTCATTACATATTACATTGACACTGAACACAAGATGACTCCGAGACACATGGATGCAAGTTACACAAAATGCAAATGCAAATGACTCAAACATGACTCACAAATGCCCTCACAAATGCCAAATGGCAAACAGTCATACAAACATGTGGACACTCAAGCATAAGATATGTAAACCTATAGTAGCTACTTCTCCCCCTTTGGCATCATCAAAAGAGGGGAGGGATACAAGAGAAAGTAGACCAAGTTGACATTGGAAGACCTCAAGGACAGTCACGAAGGAGGACGAGCAGAGTTTCTCTGGTCAACATCATCGTGAGGAAGGCGGCTAGCAATGGAGTGCATAAGGAGGTCCTGATGTTGCAGTTGACGGTCAATGGTGAGAAGACTGCGGTTGTTGGTTCGGAAGGCTTGGTGGGTATCCTCATAGCTTGCGGTGAGGGTGGCCATATGGTTTGAAAGGCTATCTAAAGCATGGGAAAAAGTGTCCATCCGGCCAGTCATGGTGTGCATAAAAGTGTCAATCTTCTCAAAGGAGGTCCTAATCTGATTCCCAAGGTTGGAGACTTGCTCCCCAAAAGCATCCATACGAGTTTCTAATCTAGAAAAGTGCCTATCAAAAGCTTCAAATTCTCCCCAAGAGGGTTGTCCAGCACCTTGAGTGGAGGACTCCCTGTGATGGAACTGTGAAGGTACCTCCGGATCTGCATGTTGTGGAAGAGGAGGAGGAGGCTGCTCCTCCGCCTGAACTAAAGGTGGGGCTTGCCCTTCACCATCCTGCTGGCCTTGCTGTTCTTCTTCATCATTTTTAGATTCTTCTCCATAAACTCTCACATCTCTATGTAGCTCTCCATCGGGACCCCAATAATAACCAATAGAAGTGAATAGCTTGTGTTTGTTGTAAACAACATCTTGTCGCACTTGAATGGACACTTCATCGGCCAAGCTGATCCCGACATAAATGAATACTCATGTTAATTAAGATGCATAAGGCAAAGATCTCCTGCGTTGTGTACGGCATGACCCAATTAAATCCGTCATAAGGCAACCCATGTTTATAGTCACCTCGTTCATCACATAATAAAATAGAAACTTGTGCACTTCTGTCACCTCATCTCGGCTTCTGCCCTTTGGATAGATTAGTGTAGTAAACATATTATGCAAATTATGTTGCAATGGAGGGAAGTAGTTGACATTCAGCGTGATCAAATTGTTAACTCCATGCACGTATTCGCTGCAGGTCATGAGGATGAAAGTTTCCTCTACGTGAGCATGACCAAAGACCATATCTTTGCCCCTAGTAGAAACTCCTAGGGCGCTCTCAAATAGATCAGGATTTACTGGAATCTCAATCCCTTTGACAACCGTGTATAAATGTTCATTTCTCATGAATAAATTTCCATAGAACTATTGAACAAGGCTTGGATAATATCTGGTATACCTTGTTACAAAATCAATCCAACCATCCCGAACCTCAAAAATAGCACCTATATCTGGGAAGAGTTCATTCATCTCACCAAAATTGACCAGACGGGGGTCGAGTATCGGCCGTGGGTGCATCAGTGGTGCCCGTGGAGGTGCGGCTGCCTGTTGTAGTGGAGGAACTGGGTCCTCACCTGTCCTAGCACTGGACTCCCTCTTGGTATACCTTCGAGGGTCATGGAAGAAGCATCGTCTTGGTGCCATCTAGACTCGAAAATCGCTGTGGAAACCCTTAGAAGGCTAATCTCTTCCCTTGAGAGTAGATTGACCATAGGACACACCAAAGATAGTGGAAGGATCTTCTCCACAAGCTGGAACCTTGAGAGGAAGCTTCGAGGACGCACAAGCCGCCAGAGGTATTTCGTCCCGAACGACGATGAACAGGCCGGATCTTGTGCGGATGGGAGAATGGTGGAGTTCTAGGGCTTGAAAGAAGGTGTGTTGGGATGTTTATGGTTGGAGAAAGGTTGTGGGGGTGAATGGGGGGCGAGTGGAGTAAAGAAATGAGATGAAGAGGCCCTCAAAAAGGGGTTCAGACACGTGTTCAACCGGGCCGGTTCGCCGATTTCGGTCGACCGAACCGGGGGCATCGGTCGACCGAAATGGTCGGCCTACCCCAATTTTCATTATTTTTTTTTGTTTTTTAACTCCTTCATCCTTTTTCTTTTTTAAAAAAAAACTTCTTCATCCTTTCTTTTTCTTTTTCATTTCTCCTCCTTTTTTGTGATTCATTCTTCCTTTGTCCTCCCTTTTTTTTAAACACCTTTCCTCCTCCTTTTTTGTTTTGTTTTGTGAAGGAATGGAATAAGTGTGACTTCTGAGACGACTTTACTTTAGGAGTTTTTTCTGAAACTCCCCCTCAATAAAAGCCTCTGATCCTAGGTCACTAGGTCCACATTTATTTATCAAGGAATTATAGGCCTTAGAAAAATTTCAAGGAAGGGCTATATAAATAATTATACTCAAGCATGCAATGGTGGTATTTAAACATATAAGAAACTAGAAATTAACACACAAGGTATGTGTGTTTTTCTATGCAATCTATCCCTTATGAAACTAACTTTTCTACATATGCAAGACTTAGCCTAACTGCAGACTTATGTATGTATGCTCTCACCCTCGCACATGCCAAGTTCTCGTCTGATTTTATTGAATTGTTCCTGGTTTAGGGGTTTGATGAAGATGTCAGCCAACTAATTGTGTGTGTCAATAAATTTTAATTCAAAGACCCCTTTTCCTACATGATCTCTTAGAAAATTATGCCGGATGTCAATGTGTTTAGTTCTAGAATGTTGAACAGGGTTTTTAGACAGGATGATTGCACTAGTATTATCACATAAAATTGGAACATATTTCATTTCAACATTCAAATCAAGCAATTGATTTTTGATCCAAAGTACTTGGGCTCCACAACTTCCGGCGGCTACATACTCAGTGTAATGTCCCGGATCTTTATTGGGTCTTTCGGATCCTTTTCAGACAGTTTCGGATCGCTTTTGTAGCTCCCGAGTTGAGTTTTACGATCCGTGTGAGTTTTTCTCTTGTACTAGTTACGGAACCCTACGGTGAGTTTATATCTTACTTCATCGACTCGTGGACGATGCAGTGGCGATGTACTCTTCGAGCCGATCGTTTTGACTATTTTTGTGTATTTTTCTGAGATCGGGCCAAAAATCAGATTTTTCAAAAATTAGGAAAATTTCCTAATTTCTTTTTATAAATTCAATTCCACTATCTCTCCTGCTCATTTTCAACTTCACGCTATCTCACTCCGTTCTCTCCCGTCTCTGGTCCGTTCGATGAGGGGCGTGCACCGTTGCGGAGCTGGCTGAGGCGTGGACGTGCTCGAGTGATCGGTTCGCGGGAAGGAGCAGCGGATGGAGCGTGGTGGGCGCGATCCCTCGGTGGATTCCGAGAGGGCGTCATTCATGATTCGGTAGTTTTTGGCATGGTTTAGTCCCTTCGGGGCACGGTTTCTTCGGTGGAGGTAGGGAGATGGACCGCCACTTCCTTCTGCACGTTTTCCCTGCTTCTGTGCGTTGTTTGGTGCTCGATCGAGGGAGATCGGGCCGGTTTAGTGAAAATCGTAGTTTTTGGGGTTTTCAGGGTTCGCCGGAAAATGACAACCATTTGTGATGTGGTTAGTGTCAAACTGACCGTTGGGATGTCCGGATCCCATTCACGTAAGTTTCGTGTCGATCGGTTGTCATTCGAGACTGGTAGGAGTCCGGGAACCTCGGTGACCCACTTTGGGTCGATTTGATGAAATCGCCCCGATCTCTCGTTTTAGGGCTTGCATGTGGGCTTTTGAGCCTCCTAGAGTTGTTTTTCGTTGTCTAGGTTTGTTTCCCCTGCGCTTCGGCGTGAATGGGGCGTGGAACGGCCCGATTTGGCGTTTTCACTATTTTCCCACCGTGATCGGTGTAGCGGTCGTTTCAGAGACCGTCACATGTCTCTGACGGCCCTACGACAGACTGTCACAGCGTCTGGGCGTTTTTAGTTCTTCGTGGTTTTGGGAGTGTGACGGCCCAGGGGAGGCGCGTCACAACTCTCTGATGCGTCTGGGGTGATGCGTCACGCCTGTTTTGTCATCTAGCGTTTTGGGTAAGTCGGTTCGTCTAACGGTAGTGTCCCCATGCGTCACAGCGTTGTAACACGCCTGCCCCAGGCCGTTACGTGCTGTCTGTCTGAGTTTTTATTTTGGGTCGGTTGGCATAACGCGCCTGTCCTCACGCGTTAGGTGGGCGTAACGCATCTGCGCTCACGCGTTAGGCTACTGTAACGCATCCGCCCTGAACCGTTACGTGGCTCGCGTTTTGGGTTTGAGCCTGTTGGCCCTGACGCTCCTTTCCTGGCGCGTCAGAGCGGTGTAACGTGCCTGTGCTGGGCCGTTACAGTCCTTGTGGCCGTAATGGCCGTTGGTTTGTTTTGTTCTGTGTTGGGCCATCTAGGTGATGTTAGGGGCTGTTAGAGGTAGGTTTGTGGCGTGGCTGTGTGTGTGTCGGTCTAGGTTAGGGTTGTCTATTGTTCCCGTGGTCTGGCCGCTTTCTTCGTGGACGTCGGTCGATGTTCTTGCGAAGGCTAAGACTACGTTTCTGAGTCTGTCGGCAGTTTCCTGCGCTGCCCTTGGTGTTTGAGGTATGGGTGACAGTGCATGTTTATCTATCCGTACTTCAGCGCCACGTTTCGAGCTTCCTCTTCTCGTCGCCCTCGGCGTCCAACAGTCGAGAGGTGACCCCGATATACGGTTTTGTAAGCTAGTTTTCGTCGGCTCCTGCGGTTACCGTAGCGTCCTACGGGGGGAGAAAACTAGCTAGAGGCCTGGCTCTAGGCAGGAGCCAGTGTGTGCACACGTGGTCAGGGGCTGAGGACTGACGCCGATGGGCGTGACCCTGACTAGTACTTGTACTTGTGGTTCCGCGTGGGTCTGCGACTCGGCCGTGTTCGCGTCGGTGGTACGTAGCGGTTAGTCGAGACACTTGTGGGGTTTGTTGTGACCTGTCGGGTTGGCCTTTCGGTGGCTGTACTCGAGGTCTGTGTCCTGTCCTGTGCACGACGCTCCAGTCATGTTGTTTGTGCCTGTCTAGGTCTTTTCTAGACTTTCTTTTGCATGCCTATTGTAGGTGTAGGGTGGGGCGTTTGTGCGTGGTTGTTCCCCTTTTCCTTGCTGCTCCCTGCTCCTCTTTCCCTCTCTAGGTTGCTTGCCTGTTCGGGTTATTCCCCTCATCCTTACCTGTTCCCTACTCCTGCTTCCCTTTCTTTTGCAGCTTTCTAGTGTTGTTTCTCGCTGCTGTTCCTGTTGTTCCGTGTTACTGCGTGTTTTTCAGTGGGGATCCGCTGGACCCCTACTGAGCCAGTGACACGAGGCTCACCCCTGCTTTTCAGGTGGGGTGATGTGTTCGTTCTGCTTCCGCGGGTCTTGGAGTTCGAGTCGTAGCTGCCAGCTAGTACCTCCGTCGGGCTTCCCCCGACTTCTCGGTACGTCTTTTCTTTCTGTCGACTGTACTGCTAGACTGCTATCTTTAGCTTTGGACCTGACTCTGGTATATAATTGTTTAAAAAATCTGTTAATTAAAGTGAAATTTAATTGCTTGCTGTTATATCTGTCAGTTAATGTACTACACGACAATCCTTTTTCCCTTCGGAGCTTTACCGCTCTTGGGAGGCCTCGCGGGTTCCAAGTGGTATCACGTGTATTCGGTAGTCCTACTGGGTATACCTGGTATCCGGGATCCGGGTCGCCACACTCAGCCTCGGCCGTTGAGAGTGCTACTGAATGTTATTTCTTGGAAGCCCATGAAACTAGGCACCCACCAAGAAATTGATAGTACCCACTAGTACTTTTACGATCAACAATACATCCAGCATAATCCGCATTGGTACATGCAATCAGATCAAATGAGCTACCGATAGGAAACCATAAGCCAAAGTCTATTGTGCCAATCAAATATCGAAAAATCAGTTTAACAGCCAATAAGTGAGACTCTTTAGGGCATGACTGAAAATGAGCACAGAGACATACGCTGTATTGAATATCCGGACGGCATGCTGTAAGGTACAGTAGTGATCCGATCATACCTCGAAATAGTGTGGGATCTACTATTTTACCCTTTTCATCTTTGTCTAACTTCATGGTTGTGGCCATCGGAGTTGACATTAGTTTTACCTCTGTCATTCCGTATTTCTTTAAGAGATCCACAGTGTATTTGGCTTGGTTAATGAAAATGCCCTCAGATGTTTGCTTTACCTGCAATCCAAGGAAAAATGTAAGTTCACCCATTAAGCTCATTTCAAATTCACCATGTATAATTTGAGCGAAATCATCACATAAGACATCATTGGTAGATCCAAAAATGATATCATCAACATACACTTGAACTACTAATATATCTTTACCTGACATTCTTGTGAAGAGTGTTTGATCAAGTTTACCTCTCTTGAAATCATTTTCAATTAGAAATGAGGTGAGCGTTTCATACCATGCCCTTGGTGCTTGCTTCAATCCGTACAAGGCTTTCTGCAACTTGTACACATGTTATGGATATTTTGTATCTTCAAAACCTGGAGACTGTTCTACAAAAACATCCTCTTTGATATATCCATTAAGAAAAGTAGATTTAAGATCCATTTGAAATAATTTGAAGTTCAGAGAGCAAGCATAGGACAAGAGAATACAGACTGCTTCTAGTCTAACAACTGGTGCAAAAGACTCATCAAAAATAATACCCATCTCTTGGATATACCCTTTGACTAGAAGTCGGGCCTTGTTCCTAACCACCAATCCCGTGTCATTTAGCTTATTTCTGAAAACCCATCGGGTTCCAACTACGGGATGATTCTTCGAACGTGACACAAGAGACCACACCTTGTTTCTTTCAAATTGGTGTAGCTCTTCATGCATAGCCTGGATCCAGAATTCATTTTGAAGAGCTTCATGAATATCCTTAGGCTCTTCTTGAGAGATTAAAGCCATCAGATCCTCTTCTTCCACTAGCCTTAGTGAGGATCTAGTGTTTACACCATCTATAGGATTACCAATGATGTTTTCAACAGGGTGATCCTTCAAGAGCGTTGAAGATCTAGGCAGATCGGGGTGTTGCATTTGATGCTCTTGGAGTGTTTCAATTGAGGGATCCTAATCAACTACATCATTGCAATGGATTCCTTGAGTTGATTCATATTTGACCTGAGATGGTCCATCTTCACTTGAGTTTGAGAATGTGATCTACATCCAAAATTGAAATGACTTGATTTGTCAGTCTCAATTCATATTCATCAAAAATCACATGACTAAGCTAGCGACTCCCCCTTAATATGTGCAATAGTTTCTGAAATGTTCAGTGAAATTCTAATGCCATATGTAGCCTTTGAATAATTAACTCATAGTACCAAGTGGAGAACTTAGATCCGAAGATCGCCTCACACGTAGTGATAGTTTTCAGACAAGCTTAACCTACCCTTCCACATATCACCATTTGATATACTATGTAGTCATGATATGATAAAGGTATGAGGATTACAATGCATTATGACATGAAAACAAATTATTCAACTCCCATTTAGCTAGATACCATATGACCTATGATATGTACAGGGATATGCAAACAGATATGGATGAAATGCACATACTGACATGTACAATATCACATAAAGATTTAGCACAAAGAAAATCAACACATAGCACATTTTCTAGAAGAATCGAGAGGGATATCACCTGAATGTTCATATTTCAAATTTTTCTTTTAACCTGACATATGCTGCTTGGCCCATGTGCCTTATTTTCCTGACTGAAAATACATTTCAGGCTTCTTATTACCAAGGCACACCTGCAAAATAGATTTCTCATTTTGCATTCTTAGGTACCCAAGCCATCTTGGGTCCTTGTGGGTTAGCAGCACTCTTGGCACGTGGCTTCCACTTTTTGACAGCATTCAAATCATCATTTTCATCAGAAAATAATCATTAATTTTGTGGCCTACTTTACCACAGTAGTCACAATTCACATATGACCTGACATAATTTTTATTCAGGTTATTAGCATGCTTCCATGTGAATGGAGAAAATTTATCTTTGTCAGCATGAAAATTCATTTTCTTCTTCACCAACCAGCAGTGTGAAATTGTATTACTTCTTTTACCACAATGATTATAATGCATGGAAGGTTTTGTGGTAAATGATTACTTTACATTTTTAAAACCAGATCTGTTCTTGCATGCTTTCATATCATCATTTTTCATGATAAAACAATCATGCATCACATGTCCATATTTTCCATAGTAAAAGCATGAGATTTTCTTTCTAGGTGCATCTGTGTGTGTAGCAGGAGTGTATTTAACATGCACAGTGGTGCTAGCAGCACTTTTGGGTTTTTGATACAGATTGATTTTCTGATTTATATTTTCTTTTTGAATCTTTTGGACAGAAGACTGCTTTAAGGGTGAAACTGAGGTACTGGCTATATTTGAACTTTGAACAAAAAAAGTATATACCTTATTCTCAGAGGACTTCTTCTTAACAGGATTATAGCCAAGCCATTCTCTTTAAAAATTCACTTTTATGCCCAAAACTTTATCTAGATTATCTTTACCATCCATGAATTTAGACAATGAATTATTTAATTCTTGAATTTCACTCTCTAAAGATGTGATATGTAATTCAGCATCAGCAAGTTCGTATTCACAAGTAGCAAGCCTGACATTCAACACTGCATTGGTGGTCTTAAGGCTATCTACTTCTTGTTTTAGTCCATTCATATTTTCAGACTCATTTATAGTCATAGATTTTTCCTCTTCTAGAACCAACGATCTTTCTGATATGGCTATGTTTAATTCCTTCAAGTTCTCATTTTCTTTCACAAGCTTTTCATTTTCCATAGCCACTCGATTATTTAGAACCAGTTCATCCAGAAATTTCTGATCATCATAATCAGAGTTTAGTTTCATTTTTAGCTCCTTTTCAATTTCCTCACATTCAGAGTTTCTAGCAAGAAGGCTTTCATTTTCAGATTGCATGCATGCAGCTTGTTCTGTATGAAGATATAACTCATGTAACCAAGACTCGGATTTCTTTTTCGATTTCTTAGTCTCATATTTTAACTTCTTGTATTTACTTGCAAGCTTGTTGAATGCATCCAATAACTCATCAAAAGAGATATTATCAGAATCTGATCTTTCCTCTGATGATGATCCACTCTGCTGATCACTGCTATGATCACTCATGCCTGCCATGAGACATCTATCCTCCTCTTCATGGAAGCCAGCCAAGCCATCCAGTATGTCCTTTGTGGAGCTACAGTTGGAGACAAAGGAAAAACTGTTAACATTAACTACAGCAGTGAGCAAATTTAGAACCAAACAATTTTTGTCATGTTTGGACTCATAACCTGCAGTCCAAACTGATTCATCTTTAGGCAACTCATAAGAACCATGAGAAATGAGCGCCCATAGCTTAGGGTCATATGAGTTGACTAGACTGCACATTCTTCCCAACCATAGATCAAAATTAGAGCCATCAAACACAGGTGGAGAATTCATGGTGAACATGGTGTTAGCCATTGATCTGGATCTTTCTCTAGATCGTTAGATCTATGAAAAATAGAGCCTTAGCACTGATACAAATTGAAGTCTCGCGATCAATGACACCCAAGAGGGGGGGGTGAATTGGGTGATTACAAATTTTAGAAAACTTTTACCCGATTTAAACATATATGATGAACTGGCAACGTAGAAATTCAAATATGTTACAATACATATTAGATCTATCAAAATCAATCACCACGATAGTTTTTCGGTACTAGGCAGAGGTATGAATCCGAAGATTCTACTCATGCAAAGTGTTATTATCCTAACAAGACTAACCTTGTCAATTCAAACCCACCTTTCGATATACCAAAAATCTATTATAAGAGAGATTGATTATGCTAGATCTGAAATACAAAACGTGGAAGAATTAATACACATGAACAATCACACAGAATGAGGGTAGAAGAAATGGATCAAACCACACAATGGATAGCAATTTTTAGGTGGTTCGGATCCAACGACGGCAACTTACGTCCACCCCTCACGATCTGTGAGGATTCACACACTATCTTCTAAGGGATTACAAGGTAAAGGCACACACACTGATCTGAAGAGATCCACACACACACGCGGATCTAAAGAGATCCACACACACACATAGATCTAAGTAGATCCACACACGCACTAGTGTTTACAGATTATAGAGAATACACACTTGAAGCTCAAAGAATTTAGATGAAGAAGCAGAAATGAAAACTTCAGATTTATGCTTCAGCTGAGTAGATGATGCAGATCTTGGACTAGGCTTTGCTTTTCCACTTGATTTCTAGTTGATTGGCTTCAGATTGATCTTGAAATGCTTGACATTTGATGAAGAATGGCTAGACAGAGTACTGTTCACGCAGGTGTTGCAGTAGCCTTGTTTCTCCCTTGATAGCCTCCCTTGAATCCTCTTGAGTGATTAGGGTTCCTTGGCCAAAGATGTGTTTTTATATCTCTTGGTTGGTCAAGGGACATGCCAAGACATAGATCCACATTTTCTAGCATGTTTGGAGGCTTTGGGACTCAAAAGTCCTAAAGAGATGGCTGCACATGATAGAGAAAATAAAAGTCAACAATTGCTGCTTCGAAGGGTTCGGTCGACCAAAGTACATGGGTCGGTCGACCGATCTCTAATGACAACAGGGCGTTTCAGTGCTGGCAAATTCGGTCGACCGAACTTGACCCATCGGTCGACCAAACTCTATAACTTTACAGAGTTATGAAATCTGGGGAATTCGGTTGCCCGATCTGAAGCTGTTGGTTGACCAAAATCTGGAATTTTTGCAGAAACCAACTCATTAGACCATAAATCATATCCAAATGGAAAATGCATTGTATCCTCATCTTGTTCCATTCATTTTGCGTTAATTTGACTTATTTTGAGCATTTTGGAAGCATGAGTATTTTGAGCGTTGGATCATGATGGAAATTGGCCTCAATTACATTCTTGTGTTCGTTCTTGAGCAAATATGCACGGCACGAGATGGAACACACGTCTGGGGTTTTGTTATCATCAAAATCACTTGGAGAAACTCAACAGATCTCTTGCTTATATTCTTGGAGCAGCATCATCATTATTATCAGATCGGGCGTGTAGGAGCTGGGATCCTAGCCCCTTCCTTCCACCGGAGCAGTTGGAGACGGTGCAGATCTCTCGCCATCATCTTCAGCAGTAATCACGTTCATAGCATCATGATCGGATCTACATTTATTTCTTCAATGCGAACTTGTGCCGCCTGTAGCATCCCAAATTTATTCAATAATAAATTATGTAGCAATCTGGAATTTTACTTAATATGAAATTGATTTTCCTCTTAGGTTGAATTTTGACCAATTTATAAAAATATGAAAAATTCATAATCGTGTAGAGGATCTAATTTACAGCAACCCTGTCTTCTGGATCAACCCCAAAGAAAATCGTAATTAATTCCGAAATTTGAGGTTTTGGGTTAAACTCGGAGTTTAGATAGAATGATCTTAATCCACCAAATTCGAGCCCAAATCAAGCTTTTACGGGCTCAATCCAGACCCAATCAAGAGGCCCAACCTAGAGGCCCATTTCCCGTTCGATCCCTATGCGAATCCCTAACCCTAGCCACCGAAATTTCAAAGATTGGCGCGTGGATTCGGTCAACAGTGAATATCATGCGGAGGAATCTCCACGACTCTTCCCCATCCATATCTCGATCCTAGAATCGACCCCAGCCCTATAAGACGGCGCCTAATACTCCCAAGAACCCCATTTGGTTGTAGCAGCAGCCGGTGCGCTCGATCGCGGTCGTGGTGCGGTGAGGAAGGAGAAGGTTTCCGTCTGCAGTTCCTATGTCATCATCCCTTTTTCTCTCGCGTTTAAGGTAGGTTCTTCCAGGCCAAATGCTAAGTAACATATACCATCGTGTTCGTCTTCGAGTCCTCTTTCTTTTGATATCAAATAGCCCAATTTTTATATAGCGATCATGATTAGGTTTTTAAGCAAGGCATGTCGAGTTAGGGTTCCGGCAGTGTTCCTTTCTTTTAGATAGATATAAGGTCAGCATCTTGCAGGCTAAGCTTTAAGTAAATATGTCCATATTGTGACGTTTTTCATCCTTTTTCCATTGATAGCAAAATGCCCAAATTTTATGGAGTATACCACGAGTTATGATGGCTTTTCCTAAGGTCTATCAAGGACCGCCGGAGAGGAACCCAGTCTCCAGATAGCGGTTCACCAGAAACCGCAACCTGGAAGCCGCGGTCTCGCGACCAACCGCGGCCTTCTGGCGGTGGGAAATTTAAATTTTTGGTCAAAATTGCGTGAACGCGATCGTTGACCGACCGCTACCATCAGGTAGTAGTTCTCTCCTCACCGTAGTCATCGCTCTGATTCCTGTTATAACGCTGTGTTTTACTT
Source organism: Amorphophallus konjac (assembly GCA_022559845.1). Lineage (NCBI taxonomy): Eukaryota > Viridiplantae > Streptophyta > Magnoliopsida > Alismatales > Araceae > Amorphophallus > Amorphophallus konjac. Next base: position 121,999,876 of record CM040126.1, on the reverse strand, counting down.
GTGCTTTATCCTGCGTAGACAGCATGTTCCAGGGCTAGAAACGTATGTAATAATTAGGGCTTATGAATGAATCACTAATTTTAAAGTTTATTCACATCATGATCCCTTGATTATCATTATTATCTCATGATTGTACCCTGTAAATTAGTATATTAAACATAGCTTAATCCGATCATAACCATGATAGATCTTGCAATATACTTACTGTTCTTGATTAAATTACTAAGATTGTTTGAGGGTCATGCCACTCCGGTGGTAGTGACTCACCGCTCATACCCGTTTTCCGTGTTTTACACCTTCAATCCTGTGATAATCGGCACTCTCCGTCGGATATTCCTTTCGTCGAACTAGGACTGTTATTACAAGGCCTCCGTAAATCTCCGCGAGCCTGGGATTTCCACTAGGACGTCGAGCAAGTTGTACCTTGAAAGCATGTACAAACGACTCGACCGGAATTCATTCCTGGGCAGTCTAGATTTGTGACTGTTCTGCCCAATCTTGACAGAAATGCGGTTCTGAGTAAACCGCTACCATGCGGTAGTGGTCGAATCCTAAGCACATTTTGCCTCCTGATCTTGCCTGTGCGCCAATTTGCCCACTCTACTACCCTTGTTCCAAGTTGACTTAGCCTGATCGGGTCGACCCATGTCACCTCAATTGACTAAGGTTAGGTAGACTGAACTCTGTTTCAGCCTAGCCATGACCCCAGGTCGACTGAGGGTCTTGATTGGGTCGACTTAGCTCTCTGCTTTGCCAGCCTAGTAGCGGTTCCTCCTGAACCACCTTCATCCTAAAGTGGTTCCCTTGCGACCGCATTTTCCTTCTCTGCCTGTGTGCGTCGAACCATTGGTCCATTGGGTCGAAGCCAGCCTGCAAGCGATTCGGTCGTGACCGCGTTTCCCTTGAAGCAATTCTATAATGACCGCGGCTTGTTCCCTGAACCCATTTTTCATGATTTTTTTTGTGTTGTAGCAGCTCGGTCAATAGAGTAACCCTTCTGGTTACTACCCAGTCCTGGTCATGATTTCTTTTAGTGAATCTTGGCTTCCAAAGTCATGTTCTTATGACTTCTATTTGAAATTCCTATTGTTTGGAATGCCCTTGTTCTTAAAGCTTGGTTACTTAAGCTTAACCTTGGAAATCTTGGCCAGAATATAAGAATGTCTAGATGTTACTTGGGATCATTGATCCACCACTCAATGCCAACACATCATAAAAGGCCCGGTCTGGTCCTGGGAGGAGCGCCCGAAAGTACTTGTGCCCTGGGGAGTTTGTAATGACAAGGTGTGGCATTGCACCGAGTACTTGATAGCGTTTTGTCTATGACATTCTCTCTTACACATTTGCAACTCTACATGACTTGTTATACTTGCGTGCTTGATACGGACAACTCATGAAATGCTGTTATACTGTGCTAGTGCTGCTTCTATTCCTTACACTATACTTCGACAGATTGGGAAAATATGTTCAAACTTTTTCTGGCAAGGATATGCAGATGCTCATAGGAAACACTGGATTTCCTGGGAAAAAATGTGTTGCCCCATATCTGAAGGTGGGCTAGGCATACGCAACCAATTAGATACACAACTATGCTTTTTTGTCAAACATTTGTGGACTGCTCTTTACAGTAATTCTCTCTGGGCAAATTTTGTTAGAGAAAAATACATTCAAGGTCTTCATATATCAGAGTGCAAAAAACCATTTCCGGCTGGTATTAAAGCTGCTGATTTTGAAAAGGCTAGAAATCTTCTTTTGGCCAATTCCAGAATGATAGTTTTTGATGGTGCCTCTACAAGATTTCTAAAAGATAGCTGGTATAAGAACAAATCTCTGGTAGATTCTCTCAATGTTCACTCTTCTTCAATTGAGGACTGCTCTGTTCAAGAAGCACTGACAAATTCCCACCATCCAGTCTGGCATTTCTTGGAGAATCATTCTTTGAGGGATGAGTTACAGATGTTTTCTATTCAGAATGGAGAGGACATACCTATTTGGTCTCTTACTAATTCAGGTATTTTCAGTATTAAATCTACATACAACTTTCTTAAAGGGCAGAACTATACTCAAGGCAACATGTACACTAAAATTTGGAATTCAAGATGTTGTGCCCCTTGTGCTTTGTTGATGATGTGGTGTTTTAATGATAGCAACATAATTGAGTCAGATGATGTGGTGTTTTAATGATAGCAACATAATTGAGTCACCACTTTGTCTTGAATATGTCTGATCTATTCTGTGGGAGATTGCATGAGTGTGCCATGTCTGAATTGTGAAGAATGCATGTGTATGCTTGAGTCATGCTATGATAAATTGGTTTGTGCTTGATTTCTGTTCTGTGCATTGCTTCTCTGCTGATAATGTTCATGTTGCAGTTCATCAAGTCTATACATCTGTCTCACTGTTCACATGCATCAAGTATGTACAACGTCCGTCTCATGTCATATGTGTTTACTTCATTCAGAACTTGGTACACAGTTTAACTGTGAGCATGGCATAGATCATGTCTGCATGTCTGTCTTTCATTAATATGGGTTCTGTGCAATGGCTGCGTTGACGCAGTGGATCAGCTGGGTTGACGCCATGCTGCTTTGTCTACTTTTTGTTGCGCATTAAGTCTTAAAGTCTATACAGGGTAGTTCATGCATCACTCTCTTTGCCAAGTATACACATCGGTCAGCATTGCATCTTGTTCATGAAGTCTATACACTGCTGGATGTTCATGTCTGCACATTGGTGCTTTTTCCTACGTTCTGGCCAAGTCTATACAGCCTCATCCTTACCTTCGTTCCAAGCCAAAATCTACACATTCGTTTCCTTGGGCAAAGTCTATACATCGTGGCCTTGAACTCTCTGTCTGTACACTCTTTATTTCAAAGTCTGTACATTGTTGCCTTGAAGCCGTTCCAAGTCTATACATCCAGTTGAACGCAGTCTGCACATTAGACTGTTCATATGAAGTCTTGTTGAGTCTTTACATGTTTTGAGGATAGCAACACTATGAGCCTTAGTGTCGTTATTTGTTCCATCGCGTGCTGAACACTGCAGCACCTCGTGCTGCTTTCTGTGCCATCTCGTGTCGCTCCATCTGTGTCACCCCTATGTCTTCGAGTCTTCTGTATTCGTGTTGTTTCTTCCAAGACCCCGTGTCTTTCTTGCTTTGTGATTACACTTCGTGCTGTGTTTATGTCTTCGTGTTATTTTTGTGTTTGAGTCTTCATGTTATTTCAGTATTCGTGTCTTCGTGTTGTTTTTATGTCTTCGTGTTATTTTTGTGTTTGAGTCTTCATGTTAATTCTGTGTTTATGTCTTAGTATTGTTTTTATGTCTTCATGTTACTTCTTTCTATCTTCGTCCAGGTTTCCTCTGATCGCGTGTTTTACTACCGTTTTACCTCGTGTCGTTCTCTCTTACCTCGTGCTGTTCTCATCTGACTTTGTGTCGTTATCTTTGTAGTGTTAGCTTTGATACTGTATGTACCTCGTGTCGTTCTCTGTTTATCTCGTGCTGTAGTCACCTTATGTACCTCGTGTCGTTTTCAGTATAGTGCACCTTTTGCTGTTCTAATGTCTATACATTCATTTCTAAGTTCAAGTCTACACACTTGTTATCACATCTTAAGTCTATACACTCGTGGCTAGCTGTTCAAGTCAATACACTCGTTGGCTAAGTCTTCAAAGTCTATACATTCTATCCTTCTAATTAATCTCCTATGACTGTGTGACAGGTACTGTTCGTGGAGCCCATGCAGAGTGGGGCACGTGATACGAGGCTGGCATCTGGCACGTGATCCGAGATGCAGAGGAGCCTCCATGTGGACTGAAGCATTTTGGGCGGGAATCGTGAAGAGCACACGCCGCCCTAATCTGCTGCTGCTATATATATGTGTGTCTTCTTCCTCTGAACTAAGAGAGGGTAGAGAGCGACTGAAGTAGAAGCAGCCAGAGCTAAGAGAAGAAGTGCAGAAGAGAAAGAAGAGATAGAGAAAGCTAAGAGCTAGATCGAGAGAGCAAAAGAAGAGATAGAGAAAGCTGAGAGCTAGATCGAGAGAGCAGAAGAAGAAAAAGAAAGAGAGACAGTGAGATAGAGAGAGTGAGAAGAAGGCAGAAGGCAGAAGCAGTAAGAAGAAGAAGAAGTAAGAAAGAAGAAGAAGAAGAAGAAAAGAGAGTTCGTGCTGGGAGAAAGAAAGAAGCAGTAGAAGAAGTTCATGCTGGACCGTGGATCAAATCCAGGCCAGCCAGCTCCTGCGAGAGCCGCATTTGTTTTTATCTTTTCAGCTTTCTGTTGCTGGGTTTTGTTTTTCTTTTGAACTATTCACCTGCTGTATTTTCGATTCTCTGTAGAGAGGTCGGGGTCTCTCCTGTTGGTTCAGGAGAAGGGAGATTGCTATCCCCGGTTGCAAGTAGCTGGGTGCTACTTGTGGGTTCCCTCTGGTTAGAGGAAGGGAGGCTCGTCCTCCGGTTCTGGGCTTGTAGGTTTCAAGTCCAGGGGTCCCTCCGGTTGGGAGGAAGAGAGGTCCGAGACCTCTGGTTTGCAGGTGACTTAAAGTCACTTGTGCTTCCCTCTGGGGTTCAGAGGAAGAGAGACTTGGGTCTCTAGGTTCCCCTCCGGTTTGGAGGAAGGGAGGTTTGGTCCTCCGGTTCTGGGCTTGTGGGTAGCAAGTCCAGGGGTTCCCTCCGGGTCTGGAGGAAGATAGACCGTGTGTCTCTGGTTTCCAAGTGACTGGGAGTCACTTGGGGTGTCCCTCCGGTTGGGAGGAAGAGGGGAGGTTGTTTCCCTGGTCAAGCTGTGTGGCAGCATTTGTTGCAGACTGAGTCTGCTGTGCTAGTGTTACTAGTGGAAGCCTCACTCCGGTTGGGAGTGAGGGGTGGATGTAGGTCTGTTGACCGAACCACCTAAAATCATCGTGCAGTGGTTTGTTTGATCGCCTGCTTCCGCTAGATGCATGCTAGGACCGTGATTTAATTGATTATCTATATCCTAGAATTTAATTGAGTTTGCATATCTTGTTTGATCAATTGTCCACTGATCTTGTTGTTATCATCTCATGCGAATTTTAAATTGGGTAGAATTCCTTGAACGATCCATTCACCCCCCCTCTGGATCAGTGTTTATCAATCGTACCTAGCTACCAGTTGGTATCAGAGCGGTGTCTGCATACAAGGTCCAGCGACCTGCAGATTCGATCTTGCTGTCTTAGGTGCTAATTTGTTTTTAGTGCATAATTATTCCTGTTGCCTTGAACTTACTCGCTATTTGTTTTTCAATGGCTTTACCACCCGTCTTTAGTGGTTCTGGTTTCAGTCAGTGGTACACTGCTTTACATGCTTATGTAAATTCTGCTAATCCTGATTTGTGGAAATTAATTTCACAAGGTCCTCACACCTTACCAACGAAAGTGTCCAAATGGACCGACAGACATAGATCAAAGGATGGAGAAAATCAGAAAGCCTTTAACCTGTTGAAATCAGCTAATGACAGAGCCTTATGGTCTTGTCTTCATAATTGCAGCTCAGTAAAGGACATCCTGGATAGGCTGAAGCAATTTCACAGGGTAAACGAGGACAACTGCATGATGGCTAACAGAAGTAATCCAATTGGCAGCAATCAAGGCAGCAGTCAGACTGAAGATGATAATGATGAGGTAAATCTCTTCGAGAATTTTTCTCTAGAAGATTGGGAGAATGCATATGCTGAATTATTTGAATCTCATGAACTGTTAAGAAAATAGTATAAAAAATTGAAGAAGGGTACTGGTTTAGATAGTTCAAGTTCTCCTTGTAGAAAGTGTGTTGAATTGAAAAATATTCATGATGCCTGTATGTCTGATTCTCTAATGTTGAAGAAACAAATTTCCTTATTGAAAACTGAGAATCAAGATCATGTGAAAGAAATCTCTGAACTTGAAAAGAAGCTTAGTCTAGCTAGTCATGATTCTGTTCAGAGAAAGGATTTGCTGAAAGAAATTGAATGTGTTAAGTCTGAATTAAACAAGCTAAAATCTGAAAATGATTCTCTTAAAGAGTTCTCCAATAAAAATGATGAAAAATCAGAGAAACTTAGACAGGAGAACAAATTGCTGATTGAAAAGCTTAATGCCATAAAATCTGTAAACATAGAATTACAGAAAGATTCTGAAAAACAACAGGAAATGTTTCATGAATGTCAGTCTCTCTCAGATGAATGGGTGGTTGATGCTGATCTCCTAGAGCAGAATGGTAAACTGCAAGAGGAAATCAATGAGTTGAAACATCTAAACACCCAGTTGACAGATAGGCTAATAACAATGGAAAAAGGCAAGTGTGTGAGTGTGGATAATTCTGATGGGTTGATGAATGCTGAACAAGAAATTGAGAGTCTGAAAACCATCAACTTAATGTTAAATGGAAATGTCAGTTGTAGTGAACGGAAAATAGCTGGATATGAGCTTACTATCACATCCCTTCAACAAGAAGTTGATGATCTTTATAAGTCCCTATCTGAAGCCGACAATGAAACAAAACTAAAACAGGAAGTTGAAAAACTCAAGAGTCTGAATGATGCCTTGCATCAACAAGTCATTTCCTGTGAAACCGATCTGTCCAAATATGAAGCTAAAATTGCTGATTTGAATTTTGAGATTATCGATTTGAAAAATTCTCTATCAAAATTTGTCAAGGTAAGGACAATCTGAATAAACTTCTTGGAAAGAGTGACAACTTTGAGAGAAAGGGACTGGGCTATAGTCCGACAAATAAAAGGAGTAATGGGAATGAAACATCTACTGTTTTTGTCAAAGCCACCAATCAGAACACAACCTCTGCTCCTTCTGTCTTCAAATTCACTGCACAAAAATCCACTGTGAAACCCAAAACTGTTGAACAAAATCAAAAATTGAAAAAGGGTGAAACTTCACAGAAGAAGGATAAAGACACTCCTGCTACTATAAAGAAGGCTACACACAATTCACATGATCTCTCACACACTCACATTAAAAAGGGTTCATGTTATTATTGTGGGAAGTATGGTCATCTCATGAGTGAATGTTTTATCATGAAAGAAGACAATAAACAGCATGCCCCGTTCCCCATTCATGTTCATGGTCCATATGGATCTAACCACAATCCTAGTCAGCACATTGTGTGCTTCAACTGCAATAAACATGGGCACAAGGCTGTTGAGTGCTGGTTTAGATCTACTTGGGGTAAAAATGTTTTTCATAGAAGAAATTCTTTTGCTTGCTCCCACTGTGGGAAAAAGGGGCACACAGTCAAGGACTGTTGGTATGTTCAAAAGAACTATGTTAAACCCCATTTTGTCAAATTCCCTGCAAAACCTTTTGTGAAAATTTCATGCTACAACTGTGGGAAGCCAGGTCATAAATCTGCCGAATGTTGGATGGTTAAGAACAAGCATCAAACTGCTCATGCATATAACAGAAAATCTTATGAACATGTTTATAAACATCACCCTGCTGTTAATATGCATCATAAGAATCAAACACCAGCCATTTCATGTAGATACTGTGGAAAATTTGGACATTCTATGGATGACTGCTCACTGATGAAATTTGATGATAATGTTGCTATGAAAATGTTTAGAAAACCTATCAGGGATAACGCAGGACCCAAAGCTGCTTGGGTCCCTGCAGGATCAAGATGATCAATTACTTTGCAGGTGTGCCTTGGAGGAAGAAATAAAAGGGGTTAACCAAGGCACTCAAAAAGGAAAACCCCAGGACTCAATTCAGGTCAGTTCTGAAATCTGTTTCAATTTCATTATCTGAAATTGTTGTTTTTCTTGGTTGATTTTTGATGTTCTTCTCATGCTGTTGTTTGCACTAAATAAATGAGATTGCTTTGCACTGCATATGTCATTTACATGACCATCATGGTATATGAAATGGAACATTGCTGGAGGGCAGTTGGAGTATGTCTGGATGCTACTGCCATGTGTGAGGTGGTCCTTGGACCAAGTCCTCTGCTCAGTACCATGGGTCAAGTCATATAGAGCAGTGTATTGCATATCATGTTGATCTGTTGGTGCTAAACTGAAGTTTTCTGAAATATGAATTGAACAATCATGCTTATAGTAATTCTCTTCTGTCTAACTTGCATAAACTGCATCAGTTCAGGGGGAGCTTGTTGAGTTTTATGTGAGTCACTGCATATAGACAAGGGGGAGCTTTATTATATTGTTGTCACTATTTGAAATTCACATTCTACACTCTTTCAAATCATCAATTGACTATTTTGAGTTCATACCTTCTTGAATCTGAAAATTTGGCTGCTAATCCTCTATCTGTTGAAGAAGGAGTGTCTCATTTTGTCTGACTGAAATGACTTTAAACATGTATTGAGTGATTGACTCTGCTAGTGGTTTTAAACCTTATTCTCTCTTGCTGATTGACTCTTCCACCAGCCTGTACTCTTCCTTCCTATACCTCTTAGCTGGTGTGACTATGTTGGCTGCATTATTGAGTTGTTGGTCAGCTAATTTTATTGTTCTGATCTGAGGAACTTAAGCTGCATCTCATGCAATTCAGTCTGAGATTTTGGTAGAAACTCCTGTCATATGGGTTTAAGAATTATCACTGAATCAGACTGATATAAGATTAATGTATTCTCTCCCTTGTAATTAAATGAATTGAATATATCTGTTGATAAGGTTTAATAAACTTTAACCTCTTGTGTCATGTAATCCTTAAAGTCTCTCATCTGATATCTGAAAATTTGAAATCTAGGCTACTTTGGTAGAGATACATAGAGTGAGTGTTGTGGTTAAACATTAACTTGAAAAAATTAACTAAATGAAAAAATTCTGAATTCAGAGTAATGACTCGGTCACTGAGAAACTGAGTTCCTCATCAATGAAATAAAGTAACTCATGTCATGAGGTGCCACAGTTATCTCTGATAAAAATTTAGTGAAACAAAGCCTGACAGAGCAATAGCTTATTTGTGTTGAGTAGCTGGGGAGTCTGGCCTCTGATAAAGGTGTCTTCTCATGTAAAAAGACACTCATATTGCTAACTCTGCTCTCAAAGTGAGAGGCAATGCCAGTTATCACACTGAGTAACTAGGTCACTTCAACTAAGACTTGTTGTGCCTCATGTAAAAAGGTGTTGATCAACTTAAATTGCTCAGGAAAAATATAATGTGCTTCAAATAAAATTATCTTGAAAAAATCTGTCAACTCATGTTCTTGAAAAAGTGTTTAACTTCAGTACTAACCTGTGTATCTTTCAAAGGTGCAATTGAGATCATATGTGTAAGATAAAAGATGATTGTTTTTGAGTGTTTTTCTGACTATTTGGTTCACTTTTATTAAAACTTGGATTTAGATATGAGCATTGAGTTTAATTTGGCAAAGTTGGTATACATCAAAATTAAATCAGATTGGTTAAGTTGCCACTTCATAACTCCTTATGATCGAAGAGTCTACATCTTTTAAGACTTATTGAAGTGATGTATGCATTCAAATCCCTCATGATCAGATTCTTGCATGATCAACAAAGTGAACTTCTCTCTTATCAGTTGACTGATTCCATCTGCATTTTTCTGACCATACAAATGTGAGGTGCCACTCCCATTATTACCTTGTTCACTTGTAGCCCTCTGAACTTCAGAATCCTTATGGTGGTGGATTTCAGATTGATTCCTGAGATGCATTTCTCTCCACACTGTTGGAATCTTCCATCTTGTTCTGCAATAAGTTCTGATTCTGTGGTATTTTCACCAGAATTCAGATTCTTTGTAATGGCTGATTTCAGTTTGATTTATTGGATAACCAGAGTCCATTCCTGTGCTTCAGGGGGAGTTATGGTTTATTTACATCTAAGGGGAGAGTAGTCAATCATGCATGTTGATAAGGGGAGAGCTGTTTCATTGTCATAAGGGAGATCTTCATTTTTAAGAACCATGACTCATTCTCTACATTTATGTGCTGTCTTTGTGTGCTGCATTTATGTGCTACATTTGACTATCAAACCATTTCCCTTCTTTTTGATTATGTCAAAGGGGGAGAATAGTTTGATGAGTCAGTGTGACTCAGAGTCAGTGTGACTCATTATGTTGCCATCATCAAAAAGGGGGAGATTGTTGTGCCCCTTGTGCTTTGTTGATGATGTGGTGTTTTAATGATAGCAACATAATTGAGTCAGATGATGTGGTGTTTTAATGATAGCAACATAATTGAGTCACCACTTTGTCTTGAATATGTCTGATCTATTCTGTGGGAGATTGCATGAGTGTGCCATGTCTGAATTGTGAAGAATGCATGTGTATGCTTGAGTCATGTTGTGATAAATTGGTTTGTGCTTGATTTCTGTTCTGTGCATTGCTTCTCTGCTGATAATGTTCATGTTGCAGTTCATCAAGTCTATACATCCATCTCACTGTTCACATGCATCAAGTATGTACAGCGTCCGTCTCATGTCATATGTGTTTACTTCATTCAGAACTTGGTACACAGTTTAACTGTGAGCATGGCATAGATCATGTCTGCATGTCTGTCTTTCATTAATATGGGTTTTGTGCAATGGCTGCGTTGACGCAGTGGATCAGCTGGGTTGACGCCATGCTGCTTTGTCTACTTTTTGTTGCGCATTAAGTCTTAAAGTCTGTACAGAGTAGTTCATGCATCACTCTCTTTACCAAGTGTACACATCGGTCAGCATTGCATCTTGTTCACAAAGTCTATACACTGCTGGATGTTCATGTCTGCACATTGGTGCTTTTCTCTACGTTCTGGCCAAGTCTATACAGCCTCATCCTTACCTTCGTTCCAAGCCAAAATCTACACATTCGTTTCCTTGGGCAAAGTCTATACATCGTGACCTTGAACTCTCTGTCTGTACACTCTTTATTTCAAAGTCTGTACATTGTTGCCTTGAAGCCGTTCCAAGTCTATACATCCAGTTGAACGCAGTCTGCACATTAGACTGTTCATATGAAGTCTTGTTGAGTCTTTACATGTTTTGAGGATAGCAACACTATGAGCCTTAGTGTCGTTATTTGTTCCATCGCGTGCTGAACACTGCAGCACCTCGTGCTGCTTTCTGTGCCATCTCGTGTCGCTCCATCTGTGTCACCCCTATGTCTTCGAGTCTTCTGTATTCGTGTTGTTTCTTCCAAGACCCCGTGTCTTTCTTGCTTTGTGATTACACTTCGTGCTATGTTTATGTCTTCGTGTTATTTTTGTGTTTGAGTCTTCATGTTATTTCAGTATTCGTGTCTTCGTGTTGTTTTTATGTCTTCGTGTTATTTTTGTGTTTGAGTCTTCATGTTAATTCTGTGTTTATGTCTTAGTATTGTTTTTATGTCTTCATGTTACTTCTTTCTATCTTCGTTCAGGTTTCCTCTGATCGCGTGTTTTACTACCGTTTTACCTCGTGTCGTTCTCTCTTACCTCGTGCTGTTCTCATCTGACTTTGTGTCGTTATCTTTATAGTGTTAGCTTTGATACTGTATGTACCTCGTGTCGTTCTCTGTTTATCTCGTGCTGTAGTCACCTTATGTACCTCGTGTCGTTTTCAGTATAGTGCACCTTTTGCTGTTCTAATGTCTATACATTCATTTCTAAGTTCAAGTCTACACACTTGTTATCACATCTTAAGTCTATACACTCGTGGCTAGCTGTTCAAGTCAATACACTCGTTGGCTAAGTCTTCAAAGTCTATACATTCTATCCTTCTAATTAATCTCCTATGACTGTGTGACAGGTACTGTTCGTGGAGCCCATGCAGAGTGGGGCACGTGATACGAGGCTGGCATCTGGCACGTGATCCGAGATGCAGAGAAGCCTCCATGTGGACTGAAGCATTTTGGGCGGGAATCGTGAAGAGCACACGCCGCCCTAATCTGCTGCTGCTATATATATGTGTGTCTTCTTCCTCTGAACTAAGAGAGGGTAGAGAGCGACTGAAGTAGAAGCAGCCAGAGCTAAGAGAAGAAGTGCAGAAGAGAAAGAAGAGATAGAGAAAGCTAAGAGCTAGATCGAGAGAGCAAAAGAAGAGATAGAGAAAGCTGAGAGCTAGATCGAGAGAGCAGAAGAAGAAAAAGAAAGAGAGACAGTGAGATAGAGAGAGTGAGAAGAAGGCAGAAGGCAGAAGCAGTAAGAAGAAGAAGAAGTAAGAAAGAAGAAGAAGAAGAAGAAAAGAGAGTTCGTGCTGGGAGAAAGAAAGAAGCAGTAGAAGAAGTTCCTGTTGGACCGTGGATCAAATCCAGGCCAGCCAGCTCCTGCGAGAGCCGCATTTATTTTTATCTTTTCAGCTTTCTGTTGCTGGGTTTTGTTTTTCTTTTGAACTATTCACCTGCTGTATTTCCGATTCTCTGTAGAGAGGTCGGGGTCTCTCCTGTTGGTTCAGGAGAAGGGAGATTGCTATCTCCGGTTGCAAGTAGCTGGGTGCTACATGTGGGTTCCCTCTGGTTAGAGGAAGGGAGGCTTGTCCTCCGGTTCTGGGCTTGTAGGTTTCAAGTCCAGGGGTCCCTTCGGTTGGGAGGAAGAGAGGTCCGAGACCTCTGGTTTGCAGGTGACTTAAAGTCACTTGTGCTTCCCTCTGGGGTTCAGAGGAAGAGAGACTTGGGTCTCTAGGTTCCCCTCCGATTTGGAGGAAGGGAGGTTTGGTCCTCCGGTTCTGGGCTTGTGGGTAGCAAGTCCAGGGGTTCCCTCCGGGTCTGGAGGAAGAGAGACCGTGTGTCTTTGGTTTCCAAGTGGCTGGGAGTCACTTGGGGTGTCCCTCCGGTTGGGAGGAAGAGGGGAGGTTGTTTCCCTGGTCAAGCTGTGTGGCAGTATTTGTTGCAGACTGAGTCTGCTGTGCTAGTGTTACTAGTGGAAGCCTCACTCCGGTTGGGAGTGAGGGGTGGATGTAGGTCTATTGACCGAACCACCTAAAATCATCGTGCAGTGGTTTGTTTGATCGCCTGCTTCCGCTAGATGCATGCTTAGACCGTGATTTAATTGATTATCTATATCCTAGAATTTATATGAGTTTGCATATCTTGTTTGATCAATTGTCCACTGATCTTGTTGTTATCATCTCATGCGAATTTTAAATTGGGTAGAATTCCTTGAACGATCCATTCACCCCCCCTCTGGATCAGTGTTTATCAATCGTACCTAGCTACCACAAGATTCCCTATTCGGGCTTCTTGTTTTGTTGGAAATTATTGAAACATGCAGTCCCTGTGGATAAGAAAATTCAAATTTGTGGCATCTCTTTTGCATCAAGCTGCGTATGCTGCATTAGTTCTCATGAAATTGAAGATGAAGATCACTTATTTGTTGATAGTGATGTGGCTAAGTTCTTATGGAATAAATTTGCTCCCCTTCTTATCAATTCCTGCTTGGAAGCACTCAACATCAGAAATAGATTGAGGCTTGCTATTGATGAGGCTACCATGAACAAACCGAAGGGCTTTATATCTCTGTTATTATCAATACTGATCACTTGGGAGATTTGGAAATTCAGATGCCAAGTTAAACATGAAGGTAAGGGAATCAGTTTTGGAGCAATATCAGAAAAGATCCTTGCTGATACAAAATATATCATCAACCAAATCAAGTTCAAATATGGTACTACAAATGAATATCGAACCTTTCTGCTAGACTTTGGCATTACAGTCAACAATTACCATACATCCTTTTTTACTGTCATTTGGAAACCTCCATCCTCTGATTTTTACTTAAATGTGGACGGTGTTGGATACGGACTGAATAGATCTAGAGGGGGGGTGAATAGATCTTTCCCCCTTTTTGATAATTTACTAACTATCGACCAGATGAGCTACTGGTAATTAATGAATTATAGAACTAATGCGGATAGTGAAGATGCAAGCATACGTATAGGAAATCAAACACACCCAAGCACACCACAAGAGAGGATTTTTAAGGTGGTTCAGTCTCTTCCTGAGACTTACATCCACCCCTTGCTTAACTCAAGCAAGGCTTCACTATGAGAATCTCTGATCTCAATCAAAACACAGCTGACACACAGCTTGTACCTGCTGACACACAGCTTGATTCTGCTGCCTCACAGCTTGACAATAATTGTAATCAGAAATGAAAAGATGATAAGAACAGGTGATGAAAGACAGGACTGAATATTGGCGTGTGTAGAAGAATAGGTGTTCAGCCTGGAACTTGATCACGCTTATGAAGAAGCCTAGACTCCCTGTTGATCTTCCAGTCAGTTGCCTTCGATTGTTCTGCTGCTGGAGATCGCACAGTCTTGAGCTAAGTCTTCCTTCTACAGCAACGAGATTGCCTTTAACCTTTCTGCAGATTTTTGATTGGTGGAGAGCTCCTTCTTCCTCTTCTGTTTATATCTTCCTTGGCTTCTATTTCGTGCTCTCTCACCGCTCCCTTGTTCGTGATGTGTGTTCTTTTCGTTTTTCATACAGCCCTTTTATCGAGAGTAAAACTCTTCCCGCTCAATTTTCAGATCGAGCGCCAATCTGCTAGAAAACAGGGATCTGTTTAAATCCAATCGTTAGAACGAGTTTGACCACTTCTAAGCAAGATTGTTTCCTTGATTCCCGTGCGGAATCTTATCTCCTGAGCAGCCCAACAACCTGCAACAACCATTTGCAGGTTTTAAGGAACCAAAACAGAATTCGGTTAGAGTTCGGTTTTGGACGATATATAAACCCGTGGTCGACCATGACCCTGTCGCTGGTCGACAATGGGCAGTCCCCAGACGGCCGGTTCTTCTGGCTGAAACTCACGTCGCCCGTTGGTCGACCACAGCCTGGTCGCTGGTCGACAGGGGGCAGTTTCCAGATGGCCAGCAGTTCTGTCTGTTGCTTCTATCTTTTCTGTGGTCGACCAGAGGCGAGGCTTTGGTCGACAGCCAAGGTGCTTCCAGAAGACAGATGATCTGATGCTTTTCTGGTTGAGTTCGTTGGTCGACCATAGCCTCTTCAGTGGTCGACAGACAGTCTTTCACGCTTATACTGATTTGTTGATTCCACTTGGATTTCAGTGAACCTGAAATTTGTTTAACTTATAAGATTTGACTTGAAGTTCCAAATGTATATAAAAGCATATTTGTCATCATCAAATAGGCATTAATTCAATGCACTATCTTTACACACATAACCAAACCATTTGCTTTAAGAAACAAGATAGAACTTAGATTAGTCAAACATATCCTATTGTCATCATCAAAACCAAGGGATGCACAACATTCTCCCCCTTTTTGATGATGACAACCATGAGTCATTGTGACAAACAACAGATTATGAAATTCATTTGATATTGCATGCAAGGCTATCATAGCACAGATTTCATTCAGACAATTCGTTTGATGTGGCTTTCAAAAACAATAGCACTAATTACATGAGAGACTCAAAAAAGGATAAAGACACTGAGGACACGTAGACAAAGTAAACTTGACATCTATGACACAATGACACATAAGCTTCTCTCTCCCCCTTTGTCAACAGCAAAAAGTGAACCAACGCGATGAAACAAACGAGCGGTCAGGATTTAATCAGCATAACTCATATTTTGGGAAATTATCGAAGTGTACCCCCTTTCTTTAATAAGACATTTAAGTAACCTTTCCTCCCTTTCTCAAAGACCACCTTGTGACAAATTCGAGTGGGTCTTGTGGTTCAAAGAATTTGAAAGTATTGCCCCAATAAATTGACTCCCCATATCCACTTTCTTACTCACGGCTCCTTAAACTTATAATATTGTTCATGAGATAATTTTACTAGCTGAACAAGCTGAACAGTGTTTTATGCCTCTATTTGCATATAGTGCATTAGGTCAACCATTTTTGTTGCCTTTTCGTTTTGAAAAATTTAATAGCTGTGGTCAGGTTTATCACATGCTTTTCCACACGAGGAGACACGCTTTTTACACACCAGAAACCCCGGCTACTTAGCATGCCTAACCATTCCACTTTTAACTGGGACACACTTTTTATCCGTGAGGATATACGTTTATCAGACGCCAATATCCCCAGTTACTCAGGATGCCCAATTAATAATTTTGAGAGTGGCAGAGGTAGATTGAGTCTTCATGACATACATGTCTCCCACTTAATTTTTCAGCCAATTTTGCTTTGTGATAGAGAACAGTAGTTTCTCAGAACTCAGTCCATTGCTCTACCAAGAAGGCAGAATTATGGCGTATTCCATATACATTCATGCTATAGCTGCGTTTATTTTCACTGTCCAACACAGACACAGATAGAGAAATAGTCTCATTACTAAAAGCATAAGTTCTCAATAGTCTTGAGTCAGAGTCATAGTTATGGTTTGAAGTTATTGCAGTAGTACAGGTCAAATTCTCATTACTACACTTAACCTTTACTCTCATTGATGACTTTGGTGATTTTCTTGTAAGATATGGTTAGGTTGTTCAATGATTTATTAAGGAATGAGTTTACACTTTTTACTCCCCCTCAATTTGTGAGTCCTTGCTGAAGATAGAAAACAATAAGTTGACCAGAAAGAGATATTGAGACACAAGGAATGGGAAGTGAATGAGGATGAGTGAGTAAAGCAAAACTGAGCTCAGAGTCCAAAAAGTTCAGAAGATTTCCCACCAAAGCCAGCAGCCTGACTAGATCTAATTTCCCTTTTTCAGGTCCTTTGTCGACCATGGAGTGGCCTGTGGTCGACCTCTGTGTTGTCACAGAACCTGCCTGTTGAGAAGACTGCGTTCTGACAAACCTGTTGTCTACCATTGGATCGCCTGTGGTCGACAGCTGCGAATTCCCAGAGCTAACTATTTCCTGTCCTGATGCCTTGGTCGACCAGCGCCTTGTCTGTGGTTGACCATGGGAAGTAATCCGTAGATAAACCAGAGTTCCTCAGAGCTTGTTGAAATAGCACCCGACACTATAACCTCCAAAATCAGGACTTATCTAGTACTTAAGACCTAGTTGACACAACGAAGAACAGAAGAGACAAAGACTGTACAGTGAACCCAAGAATATTATTATTTCAAGAACTTTCAGAGGAAATTCTACAAATTCCTAACTCCCTTCTTAGAGTTGAAAATCTGTCATTGTTAAGGGGTTTTGTGAAAATGTCTGCCAGTTGTTTTTCAGTTTCTACAAAATGAAGCATGAAATTTCCTTTGGAGACCTCATCTCTTAGAAAGTGATGACGGATCTCAATGTGTTTTGTCCTAGAGTGTTGAATGGGGTTTTTAGACAAATTAATAGCACTAGTGTTGTCACAGAAAATAGGTGCACATCCAAGATCTACATTGTAGTCTTGAAGTTGATGTTTTATCCACAAAACCTGTGTACCACAGCTCGCTACCGCGACATACTCAGCCTCAGCAGTGGAGAGTGCCACAGAATGCTATTTTTTAGAAGCCCATGATATTAAACATCCACCTAATATTTGACAATAACCACTAGTACTCTTCCTATCAATTTTGCAACCAGCATAATCAGCATCTGAATATGAAATTAAATCTAGTTTGCAATAAGTAGGATACCATAAACCCAATTCTTGGGTACCGGCAAGGTAACGAAAGATACGCTTGACAGCCCCTAAATGTGAATCTCTAGGGCTAGATTGATATCTAGCACACATGCATACACTGAACTGAATGTCTGGCCTAGAGGCAGTTAAATATAGTAGGGATCCGATCATACCTCTGTATTTCTTGGCATCTACCATGTTACCTTTTACATCAGCCTCCAATGTTGCATTTGTCCCCATGGGTGACTCTATTGGTTTGCAGCTCTCCATGCCAAACTTTTTCAGCATCTCCTTTATGTACTTGGATTGATTTACGAAGTAGCCTTCTCTACATTGTAGAATCTGCAATCCAAGAAAGAACTGTAAATCACCCATTAAACTCATTTCAAACTCATTGGTCATTAGATTTGCAAATTCAGTACATAATGAAGCTTCAGTGGATCCAAACACAATATCATCCACATAGATTTGCACAATTAGTATATTCTTACCTTGGGTCTTGGAGAATAATGTTTGATCAATTTTACCTCTTGTGTAGCCCTTTTTGGTGAGGAATGAACTCAGTCTGTCGTACCATGCCCTAGGAGCCTGCTTTAAACCATACAAAGCCTTATGCAGTTTAAAGACATGATTAGGAAAATCATCATTTTCAAAACCAGGGGGTTGTTCCACAAAGACTTCTTCCTTTACAAAGCCATTTAGAAAGGCACTTTTTACATCCATTTGCTGCAATTTAATTCCATGGGACGCCGCAAATGCTAACAATATTCTAATGGCTTCTAACCTTGCAACTGGAGCATATGATTCTTCAAAATCAACTCCAAATTCTTGGTTATACCCCTTAGCCACCAACCGAGCCTTGTTCCTCATAACAACTCCTTCTTCATTAAGCTTATTTTTATAAACCCATTTGGTTCCAATAACAGGATGAGATGAAGGTCTGGGAACAAGTTTCCAAACCTGATTTCTTTCAAATTGATTTAATTCTTCATGCATGGCATTTATCCAAGATTCATCTCTTAAAGCTTCCTCTACATTTTTAGGCTCAACTTGAGATACAAGGGCTAGCTGATCTAATTCATCAACTGTTTTAAGTTGAGATCTAGTTTTCCTCGGTTCATTAATTCCTCCAATGATGTTATCTAGAGGATGATCTCTGAGAAATCTCAGATTTTCAGAATTGTTACCTGGGATGATCTCTCCTTCGGGTTGATCATTGGAATCACCTTGCTTTGGTTCTGCTTCAGTCTCCATTGGTTCCTCTTTGCCTTCCAGAAATTCCCCATCTTCATCTTTGCCTACCTGTCCAGTTTTTCAGGTCACTCTTAATTCTTTCTATTTCTCTTAGGAGTTGGTTGTTTTCTTCCTTGAGTGAATTGTTTCTTTCTTGACTTAACTTAGTTTCCTGTTCATGTTCTTGAGTCTTTAGTTTTAACTCATCAATGTCGTTTTTTAGCATTTCATTCTCTTCGGACATTCTCTTGTGGTTTTCTTCATCTAAGTCTATTTGATTCAGTTTATTTTTCAGTGACTTGATTTCCATTTCTAGTTCAGTTTTGTTATCCATTGAATTGCTGTCTTTATTCAGTTGACTGATCTTCTTCTTCAAATGTTTATTTTCCTTTCTTATTCTTTCATAAGTATCAAGCAATTCTGAATATACTGCTTCCCAATCCGAACTAGAGAAGTCTTGAAATGGGGAACTTACCTCAAGATCACTGTTGTCTCCCTTGGCCATCAGACAGAGCTTTCCTTCTTCTTCCTCGGAAGTTGTTTCCTCTTCACTGCTCTCTTCCTCCTCACTCCAAGTGCTAATCATCGCCTTGGGTTTCTTGCCTTTCCACTTGAAGCTTGATTTCTTAGGAGCTTCTGGACATTCAGCCTTCATATGTCCAGGCTGCCTGCAATTGTAGCAAATGAGTTTGTTAGAAGGAGCCTTATGTTTATCAGATTTAAACTGGGATGACTTCCTTACCATGCCCTTTGGATTTCTGAATCCTTTACCTTCCTTCCGCAGGAATTTTTTAAATTTTCTTGTAAGCATGGCTAGCTCACCAGATTCTTCACCTGAGCTAGATGAGTCATCATTGTCAGACACCTCAGAGGTGCTTGTCTTAGTCTTTAGGGCAAGTTGCTTCTTTTTCTTGCCCTCATCTTCCTTTCTCTTCAGATTGACCTCATAGGCCATCAGGGATCCTACTAACTCATCCACTGTCATTGTTGTGAGATCCTTTGAGTCCTCAATGACTGTGGCCTTGGTATGCCACATCGATGTGAGAGACCTTAAAATCTTCCTCACTAATTCCTGCTCTTTGTATGTCTTCCCTAAGCTCTTCAAGCCATTAGTCAGTTGTACTAATCTGGCATACATCTCAGAAATACTTTCATTATTTTTCATCCTAAACATTTCATATTCTGAGACTAGCATATTTGCTTTTGTCTCTCTTACCTCGGAAGTACCTTCGTAGATTACCTTTAGACGATCCCACATTTCTTTGGCTGTTGCGCATTGGGAAACTCTTGAGAATTCTGTGGGGTGTAGTGAGCACTGCATCACGTTCATGGCTCCCCAGTTGACAGTTGATTTCCTGACCTGTTCTCTGGTCCAGGTTTCTTCATCTTCCGGTAGCTCAAAAGGTCCATGGCTCACTACCCTCCACATCTCGTGGTCTTGCGCACGTAAGAACACCTGCATACGATTTTTCCAATAAGAATAATCAGTTCCATCAAAATATGGAGGTCTAGTTACAGAGTGCCCCTCAGCTATGAGGCTTTTAGAATTCAGTCCGCCCGGTCTCTCCTGGTTGTTAGACCACATATCTGGAGAACCTGCTCTGATACCACGTGTTGGATACGGACTGAATAGATCTAGAGGGGGGGTGAATAGATCTTTCCCCCTTTTTGATAATTTACTAACTATCGACCAGATGAGCTACTGGTAATTAATGAATTATAGAACTAATGCGGATAGTGAAGATGCAAGCATACGTATAGGAAATCAAACACACCCAAGCACACCACAAGAGAGGATTTTTAAGGTGGTTCAGTCTCTTCCTGAGACTTACATCCACCCCTTGCTTAACTCAAGCAAGGCTTCACTATGAGAATCTCTGATCTCAATCAAAACACAGCTGACACACAGCTTGTACCTGCTGACACACAGCTTGATTCTGCTGCCTCACAGCTTGACAATAATTGTAATCAGAAATGAAAAGATGATAAGAACAGGTGATGAAAGACAGGACTGAATATTGGCGTGTGTAGAAGAATAGGTGTTCAGCCTGGAACTTGATCACGCTTATGAAGAAGCCTAGACTCCCTGTTGATCTTCCAGTCAGTTGCCTTCGATTGTTCTGCTGCTGGAGATCGCACAGTCTTGAGCTAAGTCTTCCTTCTGCAGCAACGAGATTGCCTTTAACCTTTCTACAGATTTTTGATTGGTGGAGAGCTCCTTCTTCCTCTTCTGTGTATATCTTCCTTGGCTTCTATTTCGTGCTCTCTCACCGCTCCCTTGTTCGTGATGTGTGTTCTTTTCGTTTTTCATACAGCCCTTTTATCGAGAGTAAAACTCTTCCCGCTCAATTTTCAGATCGAGCGCCAATCTGCTAGAAAACAGGGATCTGTTTAAATCCAATCGTTAGAACGAGTTTGACCACTTCTAAGCAAGATTGTTTCCTTGATTCCCATGCGGAATCTTATCTCCTGAGCAGCCCAACAACCTGCAACAACCATTTGCAGGTTTTAAGGAACCAAAACAGAATTCGGTTAGAGTTCGGTTTTGGACGATATATAAACCCGTGGTCGACCATGACCCTGTCGCTGGTCGACAATGGGCAGTCCCCAGACGGCCGGTTCTTCTGGCTGAAACTCACGTCGCCCGTTGGTCGACCACAGCCTGGTCGCTGGTCGACAGGGTGCAGTTTCCAGATGGCCAGCAGTTCTGTCTGTTGCTTCTGTCTTTTCTGTGGTCGACCAGAGGCGAGGCTTTGGTCGACAGCCAAGGTGCTTCCAGAAGACAGATGATCTGATGCTTTTCTGGTTGAGTTCGTTGGTCGACCATAGCCTCTTCAGTGGTCGACAGACAGTCTTTCACGCTTATACTGATTTGTTGATTCCACTTGGATTTCAGTGAACCTGAAATTTGTTTAACTTATAAGATTTGACTTGAAGTTCCAAATGTATATAAAAGCATATTTGTCATCATCAAATAGGCATTAATTCAATGCACTATCTTTACACACATAACCAAACCATTTGCTTTAAGAAACAAGATAGAACTTAGATTAGTCAAACATATCCTATTGTCATCATCAAAACCAAGGGATGCACAACAGACGGAGCAAGCAAAGGTAATCCCAGTCCATCTGGTGGAGGTGGTTGTTTCAGAAATCAGCATGGATAGTTAAAATTGGGTTTTTCATATTTCTATGGTTTTGGTTCAAACATGGTGGCAAAGGGCCGATCTTTGCTAGATGGGCTTCGCCTAGCACAGCATTACAAGATTACTATTACAGCAATCTTTACTGATTCTCAGGTTTTGATTACATTATTGAAAAAGAACAGAGAGCCTCCATGGTCTCTTCTCCCTTGGTGGCAGTCCCTACAACAAATTATCTTCTCTTGCCATTGCCCCATCATCCACACATATAGAGAAGGGAACTAGCATGGAAATTATGAAGTGCAAGTTAGAAGCAATTTGGAATTTTTTCCATTAGAGAGCTGCCACCTATAGCTAAAGGTTATGCTATTGCGGATGCTTATAGCATCCCCAACTTTCGCAAGAGGATTGTATAGCTTTCTCCTTTTTCTTTACATCCTTTTGTATTGAAGAGGTTTTGACCTCCTATGAAGATGTACACTTTTGATAAATCATCAATAAAATAAAGCATCAAGTGGTGATTTGGTGGAGTGAGAACATTCCCTTCCTCTGGAATGGGGGTGCACTCTCCCTTGTTTCCTACTTGATGACTTGAATTTTACAAAAAAAAAATGAAATGCTGTTATACACTATTTATCACTTGTTATTCCTTGCATTTCCTATCCTTGTTCTGTGGTTATAGTTAGTTGTTATCCACATTTATTTATTTACTCGAGGTATTATGGCATGACATTAATTAAATTGGCTAACCACGTATACATTGCCTATTATAGAACCTACTGAGCTTCCTCTCACCCAATTTTCCAACCCTTTCAGGTAGCTCTGAAGAGGATACGCAAACTGATGGGGATGGGCGCGAGTAAAAGCTTGGAGCGAGCCAGTCTAGAAGTTGTGTCATGTGATGGTCATAGTATAGAAGGTGTCAGCTGTGTAGTTGGGTCAATTCTATGAGAGTTGTAGCTTTGTTTAGTTTTTTTAAAATGGAGTCATTATGTAAGGTTGCGTAGCCAAGTCCACAAGATAATGTAATGAGATATTTCTCTTTTTATCAATAAAACTTAGTTATTTGCTTTTAATTGTGGCAATTTGTGCTCTGATTGACATGATTGATTAAAACTGTCGCGTTCCGATTTTCCGCATCGGGGCGTGACAATTTTGTGGTATCAGAGTCTAGGTTTTCTTAAGACCCTAGGTTTCCAAAAAGTGTTAGTAGAACCCGTGACATTGGTAAGTCTAAAACCCAACCCAGTGAGATGGGGTAGAGACTCGGGTTAAGTTAATTAACAAACAAACTTTAAAATGAATTTGATAGAACGTTCTTAATTATTTTCTATACGTTGTAGGAATTTCTAGCGATGGCAGTTGAGCGCGGGCAGTGGCGAGATATGCAACGCACAGTTCAGGGACTGACCATGGCCTTACAGCAAGTAACGCAAGGAGTCGCGCATCATGGAGCCGGTGATCTCCACCGAAATTTTCTAGGTTTAAATCTCCCAAAATTCAGTGGTTCATCGGATCCTACCTAGGCGGAGCATTGAATCAAGAAAATGGAGCAGGTTTTTCGGGTGATGTAGTGTAGCAACCAAGAGTGAGTCTTGTTGGCGACGTTTCAGCTAGAGCGTGACGCTCGTGCGTGGTGGGAATCTGTAGAGCCCACGCTCACAAATGGTCATGCGACTTGGGAGGAGTTCCGCGAACGTTTTAATAGCATGTATTTCTCAGATCATGTGCAGGAGAAGAAGGCGGTGGAGTTCACTTCGCTGAGGCAAAGGAATTTATCAGTTGCCAAGTACGAGGCGCAGTTCGCCAGATTATCCCCCTATGCGTCGCATTTGGTATCCACTAAGAAGATGAAGGCCAAGTGGTTCTTAAATGTACTGAAGCTTTAGTATATTAACCAGCTGGCACCAATGGAGATCCACACTTATGCCGAGGTTGTGAGAAAAGCCCAAGTTCTCGAAGATACTATGGAGATGAAGGATCGGATTCGAGGGAGAGATAAAAAGAGAGAACAGACAACCAGTTCCTGAAATTTCAAGCCCACTAATGGCAGGAAGAGGCTTAATGGTAGGCCGAGTTTGTCAAAATATAAGAAGCGGAGAGAAGGAGATAAGAAGGTAGCAGGTTCGACAGCTCAATCTAAAGTAGTTTGCAAGTATTGTGACCGGCCGGGTCACAAGATGGAGGAGTGTTGGCACAAGCTTGGCGCCTATCTGCGTTGCCGAAGAAGGGACCACTGGATTCCTGAGTGTCCTCTTATTTTTGATCAAGCTACCATGGAGGAGCCACAAGGGAGTCAAAGGCGGCAGGGCAAGCTCCAGGCTCTCCAAAAGACCAAAACTGAACCCACCGACGAGGGAGGATTGGTCGAAGGTACTCTTATTGTTCCTTATAAGCCGGTGGTGCGGACACCAGAGCTAGCGAGAAACACGATTCGGTGAGCCGTCGGTACCGGACACGCAGCACCACTTGAGCTACGCAGGCATCTCTTTGGCTTGGAGACAGTCTGGAGTCTCCATCTCGAGCCCTGGTATTCTTTTTTTTTAGTATTTATTGGGATTGTGATTGGTGTGTAATGTGCTTGTATAATTTTGGGTTTTCATTTTGTGTCAAGAGAGTGTTAATTGCGCCAAATGTCATTACAAGAGTCCAATTGGGGTTTCTCCTCATATTGGGCCTCAAAGGCCACTTAGGCGTTGAGGCCCACTTAGGCCCAATTGGGCCCCTCTCTCTTATTGGACTTCCTAGCTTCTAGGGCCCATATGCGCTGGTCCATGGTCCACGGTGGACTTGGACCAAGTAGAAAAATCAAATTTTGCTTCTTAAGGAGGGCACCCCCCATTTACCCACCTTTTGTATTTTTTGTATTAATTTGACCATAGGAGAAGAAATGGGAATTTTCTATTCTCTAAGTACCCATCCCTAACCCTAGATCCGAGGATAGTAATGGTCATTTAGCTAGGGTCTCCCTTTCATATAAAACTCTTGTATTCTTTATTTTCATAAGAATGAATGGAAGAAAAATCAAAAATTTCTTGAAGGACCCAAGGGCGCCCCCTCGCTCTCCTCTCTCCCTCCCCTTTGCAGGTGAGAAGGTTGCCATTTTGAGGTGTGAAGCCTCCCTACCAGGTCCTCTTCTGAGTGTGAAGCTCAGCCGTGCCGCCGCCGCCGCCGCCATCGCACCACCACCGCCTCGCCGTGTCCGATCTGTCCACTACAGGATAACAGCCCGGAGTTTGATTTATTCTGCCCAATCCACAAATCTGATCGAAGTCAAAATTTGAGGGTGAGTTCCCCATGTGGTTTTAACTTGCCAAAAAAATTTCCCTCACCCTGGATCTCCTATTTGCTTCCCGTTCCATCAAAATTTCCCTGATCTATATAGTCTGTCCCTGTGCAGATCTGTGAGCCAGCAACCCACCACTTCACGTTTTTCACCCCCTTACCAATTTCAGATCGAGATGAAATTTGGACTAGGATTTCTGTCCATCAAACCCCTTCTGCAAATTTTTTTTTTACGATTTTTAGAGTTTGTTTATCCCTCTTTCAAATCTCTGTTCAAACCAGATTCGGTTCTGTCCCTACAGTCCAGATCCAACCCCCCTTCTACCATAAAATCCTCCCCACCCCCAAAACCACTTCTGATTGACCTCAAAATTTGAGGGCTTGATCAATACTTACTCCACCATCTTCCATAGCCACCCCGCCTTCCAGATCCCACGTTTTCCCCCGTTCCACCATCGTCTTCTGGCAACTCAGGTTCTGTCCAGCCTGTTCTAGGATAGGGAACTAGCCTGTTCAATATCCCCCCACGGAAAATCCATCACCAAAAAAATTTCTGTAACACCATGGGTTCGTAGATCATCGAAAGAGGTTCGTAATGGCGCTGGTTTTGCCTTGATTCGACATCGTATCTAGTCGCAGAAACTATTTCCGCCGGGTCACACAGTTCTGAAATTCTAGAACAGGTTCGGGACAACAACTACCAATGCCCCACAAGTTGGGCCGCCTCGCCTTCCACAAGGCGATCCAGTGTGATCACCTGCTAGGGATGGTTCCTACAGAAGTCCCCTTCGCGACGGGACCAATCCCAACCTGATCAGCCGCCCGACCGGAGCGTGGTACACACGATCGTCAGCACGCGCCATCTGGCCAGCACCAAATAGCAACGTGTCGGCACCATCGGAGCTGCCCAAAACGTTCTCCGTCAACCCGAGCTCAATATTCCCGGGTCCCACGTGTTACCTGTTACCTCCCTGCGTGGAGTGGGTATAATATTTGTATTTATTGATAATTTTTTGTACTGGGAATATGGTGTTGTGCCCCTATGGTTTTGATGTCAGCAAGCACTATGAGTATGAATTGTTTTGATGTCAGCAAGCACTATGAGCATGATTGATTGCTTGATTTGAGAGTGGGCACATTCATCTCATTGCATTGTCTGTCTCTGCATTGGTGCAACTCTAGTTCCTGTATAACAAGTGTAGTTTGCATCGGTACATTAACTGTTGTTGCACGTCATATAGTCGATGCATGATCTGGTAAATAGACTGCACTGTTAGTTCTCCTGCATACATTGCATCAGTTCAATATCTTCCATATGCATACATTGCATCGGTGCATTCATCAGGTGCTTTATTTCGAAGTCGATGCGTATTCATGAGCATAGTCAGTGCATTCGGTTGTTTCATGCATATACAAAGTCTGCACATTCTCTACTGATATGTCCGAGCATTCATTCTCAATGTGCATACTTTCCTATATGCATTTGTGCGATCTTTCAAAACAAAGTCTATACACTCTTTACCATGCATTCAAAGTCTATACATTCCATTGTTGGTACGAGCGTTTAAGTTCATGCATCATTACACCAGCAAGTCTGTACATCGCTGTCGCATGCACACTAAGTCTATACACTCTTTACCATGCATTCAAAGTCTATACATTCTGCCACATACATACGTAAGGTAGTGCCATGCACTCAAAGTCCACACGTGCACACACATAGTTTGTGCATCATGCATTCATGCTTAAACTCTAGGCATAGCAAGTCTGCACATTGTTTGTACATTGCACGTAGAGTCTGCACACTCGTTGATGGCATGTCTGAGCATTCATCTTCAAGTCTATACATCGTCTTGTACATTGCACACAAAGTCTATACATTCTCTGGTGACATGTCCGTGCATTCACCTTCATTGTACATACTTTCTAATATGCATACTGCATTATGTGCATCAAGTATGTACAGGCTTAGATCAAATCTCGAACCAACTCTGTGCTCTAACCTTTGCAGGATATCTGCTCGAAGAAATTAAGAAGGGCACGTGATCCAAGAATGAAGGATGTGCCAGGATCATGAAACGTGTAATGCAGTGAGCTGAAATGCTGCCACGTGGTCAAGGCACTCTGGGCGTGAATTCTTGGAGGACACACGCCCACCTATCTGCTCCTGTTATAAAAAGAAGACTTCTCCATCTGGAGAAGATGCTCGTGCAGAGAGGATAAAAAGTTACATTAGAAGAGTAGAAGCAGACAGAAACTGCACGATCCAGAGAGAATAAAAAAAGAAGAAGAGCAGAGGAGGAGAGAGTTCGAAAGAGAAAGAGAGAAGAAGAGGAAGAAAGAGAGAGAGAGAGAGCTTTTGAGCGTAGTGATCGAGAGAAGAAAAGAGTGAGCAGTAGAGAAGTATAGAGAAGCAGAAGAAGAGAAAGAAAGGAAGAGAGAGATAGAGAGCTCTAGGGGAAGAAGAAAAGCTTCATCGGAAGATTTGTTTTCACTGGACTTTGGATCAGATCCAAGCCAGTCAGCTCCATGAGAGCCATATCTATGTTCCATCGTTTACAGCTTTCTGTCGCTGTGATTTATCATCTTTTGTTTTATTTTGAACCTTTATTCAAGCTGTTAGTCAGCGGAGCAAGCTGTGTTGCTCAGCAGTTGCAGAGGAGGATTCCTCTGGTCGTCTAAGCTGTATTACCCAGTGGGTCAAGCTGTTAGGCAGCGGATGGCTAAGCTGTATTGCCCAGCGGAAGCAAGCTGTGATGCTCAGCTGATGTAGGCAAGCTGTTAGGCCTAGCTGTTAAGCTGTGTATCAGTGGAATCCACACTCTGGTTGGAGTGTGGGGTGGACGTAGGTCTGCGGACCGAACCACCTAAAAATCCTTCATCTATTGTGGTTTGATTGTCATATCTGATTCCACTAGATGAATGCTTAGGCTCGATCTGTCTTCATATGTCCATTGAGCTCATTGATTGCACGTCTACTGTTTGATTGAACACATCACAATATTTAAGATTCGGTAGAACTGAATCTATCTTTAGCTTCGCATCTCTGAGTGTTCTAATTTTTTAAATTAGGCAAAAAAAATTAAAGGACAGATTCATTCACCCCCCTTTGAATCTATCGCACCAGTCCTAACATACGGGTCTTGGCCGGGGTGGTCTTCCCCACGCCTAGAGCGTGGAGATACGTTCTCGCTCCTCTCTTGGTTGCATTGCTCATTTTATATATGTTTGTATGCCGCTGTTGGTGAGAGATAGAATTCTAGCTCATTAGCATTTTTTATCACCGCTGCGAGAGAGTGTGTGTGTGATCCGTCCCGTGACTCGACCCAAGCACGTAAAAAGAGCCGAATACCCTTGACTCTATGCCGGTTTCTCAACCTCGCAAATCCCCGCACTTCCCTAGCAAGGGACGACTCGTGAGCGTGCATTTCTGTTGAAAGGCATACACCCATAGGAGCTCTTGGTGTCGCGTCTAGTTAGCCCTATTGTTTGCATTATTGCTGGTCGTGTCATCCAAATAGTCACGTCATCGCCTAGAGTCCTAGTTCCGCATCAAGTTGGTCTCGAGTCCCTTGTCGTCCCGCATCAAATTGGTATCAGAGAATTGTTGAGTCTAGGGTCGTCTTGTCCTAGATGTGCATTTCATCCCTATATCCGGTATATTAAAAGGTGTTACTGGAACGATAGGTTACGCCTATTGGGAAGGTAGCATCCTTGCGTGAGTAGATCTTTGGACCAATACCTCCGTCACGTACTGGATATTGGTTGAGTCTAGGTCTCTCATTTCACTTTAGTCAGTGCATTCCAACCTCTGTGTCATTTGCATGCCCACTCGTAGAGGCACCCAATACTCACCACCACCACCACCTATGGCGGATCCCCGAGTCCATAGTCTCGATGATCCTTCGATGGCCGAGATGTTCCGATCTCTCATGGATAGATTGGATACGCATATGGATGGGCTTAGTACGCGTGTAGATGACGTAGGTACACGTCTGGAAGGGAGAATGAAAGCCTTAGAGGATCGGGTCGAAGCATCGGACCAGTCTATTCAGGGTCTGGTGGGGAGAATTGCCGTCCTAGAGAGAGCACCAGTTGAAGCGCACCCCGCGTTGACGAATGGTCAACAAGAGCCGGCTCAGCAACCTACTGCGCCAAGGGCTCAAGGGGCAGATGAGAGGAGGCATCAAGTGCCCGAGGTGGATGACTATGCATCCGATAACGAACATGGTGGTTATGGTCATGACCGTCAAGTCCAACGACGGAATCGTGATTACGATGACGATGACCGCGTTCTTAGGAACTTGCATGCGGACCCTCCCCTTTTTGACGGGTTTTTGGACCCGAAGGTCTATTTAGATTGGGAGGCCGGCATGGATCGGTACTTCGAGTGGTTTGAGATGACGGACCACCGAAGAGTTCGCTATGCAAAGATGAAGTTGCAAGGACAGTCGCAAACCTATTGGACTAATGTGGAGAGCCTGTTGATGCAGCGATGTCAACCTCAGATCGGTACCTGGGATGAGATGAAAACCAAATTGAGGCAGAAGTACCTTCCTACCACATACCGCCAGTGTCTCATAGACAAATGGCAGAGTCTCACCCAAGGAAATCGGTCTGTGACTGAGTACACCACCGAGTTTGATGAGTATTATTTGTGGTGTAGAGTTACGGAAGAGAGCACCATGACCATCTCGCACTTTCGACGAGGTCTGCGGCCACACTATCAATATGAACTTTTCTGCCATAATGTGACCACTTTGGAACAAGCGTATCAGGTTGCTCTCGAGTTGGAGTAGTTCGAGGTAGAGTTCGAGTTTACTCAATGGTTGGGCCCCTTCTATCATCGTAGTGCCGAGCCCCGTAGCTCTTCAGGCCAATATCATAGGGCCCCCATGGCTCAACCTCAGGAGCCCGCCCGTCAGGAGCTATTCGCTCCAAGGCCTCACCCTCTTCCACCGAGGGATCTTCCTCCTCAACCCCAACAACATGTACCCATTGCCCGTCCACCGGCACCCGCACCTCTTGCTCGTCCCCTGTTACCCACACCTCCTGTCCGTCAGGAGGATAAGGGTAAGGGACCAATAATCGGGGAGTCTAGTGGAACACAGCAACAGTGTTATCGCTGCAATGGGTTTGGCCACTTTGCAAGCCAGTGTCCCACTCGTCAATCTCTAGTCATTGGGGACACGCAGTTCGGAGAAGCCTCATCTTCAGGGCTTGTGTCTGTCAGCTATGAGGCAGAGCAATAACTAGCTGACGAATTCTTTTATGAGAATGAAGACCCTATAGACACCCAGGATGCTCAGCATCCATATGATGTCCAATTGGGGGTCGTCAGGTGTATCCTTACCCAGCCACAGGCCAGTGATGACTGGCATCAGACCACCATCTTTCATACATACTGTCGACTGGGCGGGAAGGTTTGTAAGGTGATTATCGATAGTGGGAGTTGTATCAATGCAATCTCCATGGACACTGTTTCTCGTCTTGGTCTTATCCCTATGGACCATCCTTGCCCCTATCGAGTATCATGGGTGGATTCCACCTCCATTCCGATCAGGCTGCGGTGTCTGGTCCCACTGCAGTTCCATGCCTACCGTGACGAAATCTGGTGTGATGTCCTCCCCATGGACGTGGGTAGTATTATTCTTGGTAGGCCGTGGTTGTTTGATCAGGATGCCATGCTCCATGGCCAGTCTAATACCTGTACCTTCGACCATGGTGGCCAACGGATTACCCTCCACCCCTCTCAGCCCAAGAGTCCTTTAGTTAGGGGTCCTACTAGTCCTAGCACTCTGGAGCCTTCCATCCCTGGACCCAGTACCCCATCTCCAGCTCGGGCCGTGACCGTTATATCTGGCACAGGCGAGCCCCCGTCTAGGAGGTTGATGTTGATTAGCACCCGAGAAATGGAGCGGGAGGCTAGTAAGGGGAGTCCTATGTTTGCTATCACGGTCTGCGAGGTAGAGCGAAAGTTCGAGGGTGAACTCCCACCCGATGTTGTTCCAATTCTGCAGGAGTTTACTGATGTATTCCCCGAAGAGCTTTTCGAGGGACTCCCACCTATGTGGGATATTCAGCATGCCATCGACCTAATTCTGGGATCTTCATTTCCCAATCTTCCCCACTAACGCATGAGTCCCACTGAGTACGCTGAGCTAAAGCGGCAGGTCGATGAGCTTATACAGAGAGGATCTGTTCGGGACAGCATGAGTCCGTGTGCTGTGCCCGCGTTAGCAAAGAAAGATGGCACTTAGAGGATGTGTATTGATAGTCGTGCCATCAATAAAATCACCATGAAGTACAAGTTCCCTATTCCCCGCCTGGATGACATGCTTGACATGATGGCAGGTGCCACTATCATTTCGAAGATTGACCTTAAGAGTGGCTATCACCAGGTAAGGATTAGACCGGGTGATGAGTGGAAGACCGCATTCAAGACCAAGGATGGTCAATATGAGTGGTTGGTTATGCCCTTTGGGCTGACCAATGCCCCCAGCACCTTCATGCGACTCATGACTCAGGTCCTTCGACCTTTCATTAGAGTCTTTGTCATAGTGTACTTTGATGATATTCTCATCTATAGCCGCACTACGGGGGACCACCTGGATCATCTGCGATAGGTTTGTCTACTTCTAAGGCAAGAACAACTATATGCAAACTCACAGAAGTGTGCTTTTATGACTTCACAGATTACCTTCTTGGGTTTCATTGTGTCTAGCACTGGGGTCTCCGCTGATCCTGAGAAAGTTCGAGCCATTATTGAGTGGCCAGAACCCCGCACGATCCATGATGTCCACAGTTTCCATGGCCTCGCGACGTTCTATCATCGTTTCATCTGCTGATTTAGTTCCGTCACTACCCCGATCACGGACTGTATCAGGAAGGGCACATTTGTATGGACAAAGGCTGTTGCTGTTGCATTCAAGGACATCAAGGAGCGTATGGCCCAGACACCAATCCTTCGATTACCCGATTTCACGAAGGTGTTTGAGGTCTCGTGTGATGCGTCGGGTGTAGGTATTGGAGGAGTGTTGAGTTAGGAGTCCCACCTAATTGCATATTTTAGTGAGAAGCTAAATGACGCAAAACTGTGATACTCAACCTATGATAAAGAATTCTATGCAATCGTTCAGGCTCTTAGGCATTGGAGGCACTACTTATTACATCAAGAGTGTGTCTTGCACTCCGATCATGAGGCCTTGAAGTTCCTCCATGCCCAAAATAAGCTTAATGCGCGTCACAGCAGATGAGTTAAGTATCTTCAGCAGTTCACATTTGTGCTCAAACACAAGGCTGGAGTGGAGAATAAGGTGGTTGATGTCTTGAGTCGGCGTGCTTATCTGTTGACTACCATGAGTGCCGAGATTATAGGGCTAGAAAAGATGAGAGATGTTTATATTGATTGTCCTGACTTTGGTCAGATCTTTGCCACTCTCTAGGCCAGACCCTCGAGAGACCATAGTGATTATGTGCTTCAGGAGGGTTACCTCTTTCGAGGAGGCAGGCTTTATGTTCCCCGAACTTCGGTTCGTGACTTCTTAGTCTGGGAACTTCATGCGGGAGGTCTAGCCGGCCATGTCAGTCAGAAAAAGACTATCGAGGCTGTTGAGCACAGATTCTATTGGCCGAGCTTGAAGAGAGATGTTGCTCACATTGTGGCCCAGTGCCGTATATGTGTTACGGCCAAGATGAAGAAACAAAGCTTAGGCCTCTATACGCCTCTTCCCGTGCCTGATGCTCTGTGACATGATGTTAGCATGGACTTTGTTTTGGGATTGCCATGAACCTCTAGGAAGCACGATTCAATCTTTGTGGTAGTAGATCGGTTCTCTAAGATGGCCCTTTTCATTCCCTGCTCCAAGACTTCGGATGCATCGAGGGTAGCCCGCCTGTTCCTTTCACATGTGGTGTGTAAGTTCGGGTTGCCTCGTACCATAGTGTCTGGCCATGATGTTAGGTTCACTAGTTACTTTTGGAAGACATTGTGGCATATGTTAGGTACTCACCTCAAGTTCTCCATTGCATATCATCCCCAGACAGATGGTCAGACCAAGGTGGTCAATAGGAGTCTCGACGACCTATTGAGGTGTCTTGTTAGGGACCGTGTAGGGGATTGGGATCTCATGTTACCACTGGCTGAGTTTGCATATAATGATTCGGTCAATAGGTCTACAGGTATGAGTCTGTTTGAGATTGTCACAGGTCGTCGGCCTAGGAAGCCAGTAGATCTTGTTCCCCTGCCCATTCATGCACGAGTGTCAGAGTCTGCTGAGTCATTTGCTAGGCATGTTAAAAGTCTGCATGACGACATCCGTCGTCACATTGAGGCCAGCAATGCACGGTACAAAGAGTTAGCCGATGCCCATAGACACCACCGTGAGTTCCAAGAGGGCGATTATGTCATGATCAGGGTCAGACCTGAATGGTTTCCCTCTGGAACCTTGAAGAAATTGCAAGCTCACGGAGCCGGTCCTTTTCGAGTATTGAAGCGAGTCGGGTCCAATGCATACGTTGTGGACTTGCCCGAGGAATATGGGATCAGGTCTACCTTCAACGTGTAGGATCAAGTTGCCTATAGGGACCCATCGGTGATTCCTAGTGAGCCTTTCGATCTGTCTCCTCCCCTTGAGAGTGACCCCGCCCCTGAGTGTCCACCACCAGTCTCATTTCCACAGCAGCGTGAGCATATAGAACATATAT
This sequence comes from Amorphophallus konjac, assembly GCA_022559845.1. NCBI lineage: Eukaryota > Viridiplantae > Streptophyta > Magnoliopsida > Alismatales > Araceae > Amorphophallus > Amorphophallus konjac. Next base: position 121,966,082 of record CM040126.1, on the reverse strand, counting down.
TGAATGAGCATGTGACTATTACCAGGAGTGAAGCCTACACGCGCTATCAAGTGTGATAGAGAGGATGACCCGCATCCGATGACACGTGGATCACCCGAGCAGAGCTACAAAGGGTAGATCCAGATTTACTGGAGCGATACCAGAGCGATCCAGACCCCTACTCGATAGGGTCGAGCTTCTCCCGCCTGGGGAGAATTGGTGCGGACACCAGAGCTAGCGAGAAACATGATTCGGCGAGCCGTCGGTATCGGACACGCAGCACCACTCGAGCTATGCAGGCATCTCTTTGGCTTGGAGACAGATTGGAGTCTCCATCTCGAGCCCTGTTATTTTTTTTAGTATTTATTGGGATTGTGATTGGTGTGTAATGTGCTTGTATAATTTTGGGTTTTCATTTTCGATCAAGAGAGTGTTAATTGGGCCAAATGTCATTACAATAGTCCAATTGGGGTTTCTCCTCATATTAGGCCTCAAAGGCCACTTAGGCCCAATTGGGCCCCTCTCTCTTATTGGGCTTCCAAGCTTCTAGGGCCCATATGGGCTGGTCCATGGTCCATGGTGGACTTGGACCACGTAGAAAAATCAAATTTTGCTTCTTAAGGAGGGCGCCCCCCATTTACCCACCTTTTGTATTTTTTGTATTAATTTGACCATGGGAGAAAAAAGGGGAATTTTCTATTCTCTAAGTACCCATCCCTAACCCTAGATCCGAGGATAGTAATGGTCATTTAGCTAGGGTCTCCCTTTCATATAAAACTCTTGTATTCTTTATTTTCATAAGAATGAATGGAAGAAAAATCAAAAATTTCTTGAAGGACCCAAGGGCGCCCCCTCGCTCTCCTCTCTCCCTCCCCTTTGCAGGTGAGAAGGTTGCCATTTTGAGGTGTGAAGCCTCCCTACCAGGTCCTCTTCTGAGTGTGAAGCTCAGCCGTGCCGCCGCCGCCGCCGCCATCGCACCACCACATCCTCGCCGTGTCCGATCTGTCCACTACAGGATAACAGCCCGGAGTTTGATTTATTCTGCCCAATCCACAAATCTGATCGAAGTCAAAATTTGAGGGTGAGTTCCCCATGTGGTTTTAACTTGCCAAAAAAATTTCCCTCACCCTGGATCTCCTATTTGCTTCCCGTTCCATCAAAATTTCCCTGATCTATATAGTCTGTCCCTGTGCAGATCTGTGAGCCAGCAACCCACCACTTCACGTTTTTCACCCCCTTACCAATTTCAGATCGAGATGAAATTTGGACTAGGATTTCTGTCCATCAAACCCCTTCTGCAAATTTTTTTTTTACGATTTTTAGAGTTTGTTTATCCCTCTTTCAAATCTCTGTTCAAACCAGATTCGGTTCTGTCCCTACAGTCCAGATCCAACCCCCCTTCTACCATAAAATCCTCCCCACCCCCAAAACCACTTCTGATTGACCTCAAAATTTGAGGGCTTGATCAATACTTACTCCACCATCTTCCATCCCGCCTTCCAGATCCCACGTTTTCCCCCGTTCCACCATCGTCTTCTGGCAACTCAGGTTCTGTCCAGCCTGTTCTAGGATAGGGAACTAGCCTGTTCAATATCCCCCCACGGAAAATCCATCACCAAAAAAATTTCTGTAACACCATGGGTTCGTAGATCATCGAAAGAGGTTCGTAATGGCGCTGGTTTTGCCTTGATTCGACATCGTATCTAGTCGCAGAAACTATTTCCGTCGGGTCACACAGTTCTGAAATTCTAGAACAGGTTCGGGACAACAACTACCAATGCCCCACAAGTTGGGCCGCCTCGCCTTCCACAAGGCGATCCAGTGTGATCACCTGCTAGGGATGGTTCCTACAGAAGTCCCCTTCGCGACGGGACCAATCCCAACCTGATCAGCCGCCCGACCGGAGCGTGGTACACACGATCGTCAGCACGCGCCATCTGGCCAGCACCAAATAGCAACGTGTCGGCACCATCGGAACTGCCCAAAACGTTGTCCGTCAACCCGAGCTCAATATTCCCGGGTCCCACGTGTTACCTGTTACCTCCCTGCGTGGAGTGGGTATAATATTTGTATTTATTGATAATTTTTTGTACCGGGAATATGGTGTTGTGCCCCTATGGTTTTGATGTCAGCAAGCACTATGAGTATGAATTGTTTTGATGTCAGCAAGCACTATGAGCATGATTGATTGCTTGATTTGAGAGTGGGCACATTCATCTCATTGCATTGTCTGTCTCTGCATTGGTGCAACTCTAGTTCCTGTATAACAAGTGTAGTTTGCATCGGTACATTAACTGTTGTTGCACGTCATATAGTCGATGCATGATCTGGTAAATAGACTGCACTGTTAGTTCTCCTGCATACATTGCATCAGTTCAATATCTTCCATATGCATACATTGCATCGGTGCATTCATCAGGTGCTTTATTTCGAAGTCGATGCGTATTCATGAGCATAGTCAGTGCATTCGGTTGTTTCATGCATATACAAAGTCTGCACATTCTCTACTGATATGTCCGAGCATTCATTCTCAATGTGCATACTTTCCTATATGCATTTGTGCGATCTTTCAAAACAAAGTCTATAAACTCTTTACCATGCATTCAAAGTCTATACATTCCATTGCTGGTACGAGCGTTTAAGTTCATGCATCATTACACCAGCAAGTCTGTACATCGCTGTCGCATGCACACTAAGTCTATACACTCTTTACCATACATTCAAAGTCTATACATTCTGCCACATACATACGTAAGGTAGTGCCATGCACTCAAAGTCTACACGTGCACACACATAGTTTGTGCATCATGCATTCATGCTTAAACTCTAGGCATAGCAAGTCTGCACATTGTTTGTACATTGCACGTAGAGTCTGCACACTCGTTGATGGCATGTCTGAGCATTCATCTTCAAGTCTATACATCGTCTTGTACATTGCACACAAAGTCTATACATTCTCTGGTGACATGTCCGTGCATTCACCTTCATTGTACATACTTTCTAATATGCATACTGCATTATGTGCATCAAGTATGTACAGGCTTAGATCAAATCTCGAACCAACTCTGTGCTCTAACCTTTGCAGGATATCTGCTCGAAGAAATTAAGAAGGGCACGTGATCCAAGAATGAAGGATGTGCCAGGATCATGAAACGTGTAATGCAGTGAGCTGAAATGCTGCCACGTGGTCAAGGCACTCTGGGCGTGAATTCTTGGAGGACACACGCCCACCTATCTGCTCCTGTTATAAAAAGAAGACTTCTCCATCTGGAGAAGATGCTCGTGCAGAGAGGATAAAAAGTTACATTAGAAGAGTAGAAGCAGACAGAAACTGCACGATCCAGAGAGAATAAAAAAAGAAGAAGAGCAGAGGAGGAGAGAGTTCGAAAGAGAAAGAGAGAAGAAGAGGAAGAAAGAAAGAGAGAGAGAGCTTGGGATTCATAGATCATCGAAAGAGGTTCGCAACGGCGCTGGTTTCGCCTCGATTCGACATTGTATCTTGTCGCAGAAACTATTTCAGCCGGGTCACGCAGTTCTGAAATTACAGAACAGGTTCGGGACAACAGCTAGCAACGCCCCACAAGTTGGACCGCCTTGCCTTCCACAAGGCGATCTAGTGTGATCACCTGCTTGGGATGGTTCCTCCAGAAGTCCCCTTCGCGAGGGGACTAATCCTAACCTGATCGGCCGCCCGACCGAAGCGTGGTGCCCATGATCGTCAGCACGCGCTGTCCGGCCAGCATCGAATAGCAATGTGTCGCCACCGTCGGAGCTGCCTAAAATGCTACCCGTCAACCCGAGCTCAATATTCCTAGGTCCCACGTGTTACATGTTACCTCCCTGCATGGAGTGGGTATAATATTTGTATTTATTGATAATTGTTTGTATCGGGAATATGGGTCTTGGCCGGGGTTGTCTTCCCCATGCCTGGAGCGTGGAGGTACGTTCTTGCTCCTCTCTTGGCCGCATTGCTCATTTCGTATATGTTTGTATGCCGCTGTTGGTGAGAGATAGAATTCTAGCTCGTTGTTGACATGTTCCCCCCCCCCTCTTTCTTTCTCTTTCCCTTCCTTTCCTAAATCAAAATATAAAGACAAGCAAAATAAAGGGAAGAAAGAGTGGAGAGGTGTGTGTGTGTGTGTGATCGTGATCGCCACCAAGACACGAGTATCAGAGAGTACTACGTACCTTGGAAAGGGAGAAAGCACTCGCCCACAAAATGCAGCGCTGCAGTGGTAAACGGTCCAGGACGAACCGCCCAAGGGATAGAACGGCCGCTCGATAGACCGCTCACAGTGCTGAAGAAGGAAGCGGGACGAAGACAGGTCTGGCAACAAAATGGTTCGCAGACGACCGCAGGAAGGCGTTGCACGGTCAGATCTGGGCCGTGTACTCTTCTAAGCAAACGAAGGAAGACCGTGTGATTCTGCCAAACTCCGAGTCATGGGACTTGATCCTCCACTCCTTCCAGCAGGCCAGAGGGGATGGGCCTCGTGCTCTGCTGATGCTGACCTGCAAAACAACGTGGAGAACACGAAAATGCAACCCAAATTAGCCCTAGGAAGTGTAGTAACTATAGAAAAGAATGGAAAATAAATGTAATAACATGGAATGGGCGATACCTGGGGAGGTTTTTAAACCCCTATAGGGCGTCAAAACAATAGGAATGGTGTAGAAATGATGTAAAATGGTGCAAAAACGTGGGGAGAAGATGGTGAAAAAAAGCATGCAATGGGTGAACTAAAACCTAAACACCAAGACTAACACTCAAAACAATGGACTACTCCCAGACCGGAGGCTTAGAAGGATGTAGAAAGCCTCCCTCCCTGGCTACAGTTCACTCAGGATTTCGACAAGGCTTCACCGTCAACGTTTGATCTCCCCCTTTCAAGCTTGGACTAGGGGTGCTATTTATAGAGCCCTAAAAGCCCAACCTCGAAATCAGATTTTCTAATGGGTAATAATCCAAGATTACAAAATAAAAGTCGTAGATAATCCTCTTATCTTCCACCAGGATCTAACGGCACCCCATTTGGTTGAGAAACCGCAGAGAAAATGGCGGAGGAAGGTGGAGGTTCAACCACGGATAGGAGAGAAATTCCAAACAATCCACAGGTTTCGATCATGTACACGGTCGCGCTATAGGCCGCCCAGACAATTACACGGTCTACTGCTAGACCATCCAATGCTGTCGGTGATAAATAAAATAAAATAAGAAATTATCCAATTATCCACTGAACTGACCAGCCATCACGGCGTTGGACTCTTCAGGATAAAACGGTCTACTGATAGACCACTCAATGAATGAAACGGACCAATGCTAGGCCGTGTACAAATGTCAGTGATAAATCTAGAAAAATATGATAAATAAATAATTATCTGAAAAACAAACCGGCTAAGGACTCTGGGACCTAGACGGTCTAATGACAGGCCGTCTAATGGGAGTAAACGGCTTACTTCAGACCGTTCAAAGGCTTGTCGGTGGAAATTCAGAAAATCAAATAAATATCCAATAAATCCATAAACGGTTCTAAGAAGACCACCCAGTCACTGAACGGCCGGTCGCTAGACCGTGTAAAGCCTGGACGTTTAAAACTAAGAAAATGGGATAAATGAGTCCATTTAACCCCAAAACCAAGTGAAATCAAGGCTCATTAAGCCTAAATCTGAGGTCAGACTTAGCCAGGGAGGTAGGTACCCATAAAATAAGCCTACGACGTGCCTGAAACAGCCCAATGAGTAATGGACAACTCGAGGCATCAACAATTGATGGTAAAAGAAATGATTCAACTCATAGGCAAAAAATGGGTGTCAACAGATGCCCCTCCTTAACGTCCTCTTTGCAGGGGAGCGAGCAGAGGTGAAGCGAAAGTGAAATGGAACATGGAGATGAAGCGGAAATGAAGCGGAGCAGACTGAAAAGTAGGCATTAAGGCAAAAGACACTCGTTTTCTCGCCAACAGCGGTAGGAATCTTCCGAAAAATTTCGAACCAAACACAAGGAACGATCGACCAAAATGACGCCAGTCTGGAGAAACTAACTAAACAAAAAGGAAAATACACGATCAACCTCATGGGGGACACAATCCCTCGGACCAATGAGGAGACCGGAGCAAGCGACAAAAAAGTAAAGAAACAGACTAAAACTCCAAACAGGGACCTTCAGTCAATCAAACCAAGCGATTAGACTAGAGAGAACCTTCCAACTCTGAATGGAATATTCCCTTTTACTCAGACACTGAACGCACAATCATCCATCACAAATGAGATACTTTCAGACAGACCATGGGTCATGAATGCTAAAAAAGATGCGTATGATGCATGCTGGGCTAAAATAAAAGAAATCATTAAAACGAATGCAAAGAAAGTCACAAAATAGAAAATACTCGAGAATAATATTGCTAAACTGGGGGAATCTGGGTCAGGACAATATCCACAACCACGGCGTGCAAGATAGAACCATCGTCCCCTAATTTTCCCAACCTAACGGCCTATCTGATGATTAAATACGTGAACCTGGATCATCATTGTTTTTGTTATAGGGGAATGTCAGATCCTGAAACACGTAAATGACCAGCCGGTTCTCGAGATAATATAACATAATACCATATAATAATGCAATAAGGGATACAGGGATAGAAAGCCATACCTGACTTACCTATGCAGGTGAAATGGCATTTTTTGGATTTTTGAATGACACAATCACGTGAACAAGCATGAGGATAACATAACATAACTGAACATGAATTGAACATAACATCACAAAAAACATAATAGCATAACAAACATCACAAGAACAAATGGCAAGCATACGTGAGATTGAAGAATACGGAGGAACAAGATGACACCACAACACGGTGGGACAAGGACATGGTGGGACAAAGACACGTGAGACAACACCACGGGGGACATAAGACAACACGTGTGATGACACGGATGGACAAAGACACGCGTGACAAGGACAACACGTGCGATGACACGGACGGACAAAGGCACGCGTGACAAGGACAACACGTGTGAGACATAGACACATGAAACAAAGAAATGACAGACATAAACACGTGTGACAACCAACACGGGGGACAAAAGATAACAAACATCTTCTTCAATCAAAGCCCCCAAGATCAGATGAAGCAGAACTTGCCAGGTTCAAAATCGCGAGGCAATGCCCTCTCATAGAGACATGATGAGATGAAGCGAGAGTTGAGAAGGATACAAGCTTAAGAACAGATCGAGAGATATAGATTGAAGAAGAGAGAACATATCAGAAGTCATGAACAGGAGGCAGAGAGAAAGATAGAGCAAGAAACTTGAACACCTGCAACCTGCACACTTAGCAAACAGATCATGTATCTGTCCTCAAAACAAATAGATAGAAAGGAATAAAAAGACAAATATTTTTAGATTTTTTAATTTTCCTAATTTTTTTTGAATTTTCAACAATATTTGATTTTTTTGGTTTTTGAACAATATTTGATTTTTTTGGACTTTTGATAATATCTCATTTTTTGGATTTTTGGTAATATTTCCCCTTTTTTGAAATTGTTTTTTTTTTATTTTCAAAATAGCAACCCGCAACACCCAAAGATGGGCTCGAACCACTAGCCAAGGACCGTCGTTCCTACCCTTCTCATTAAATGCTTCCCTTAAGCAGGGCGTGCATATGATGGTGGCTCGCCATAACCAACCGCCTCTAAAAACGGTGCCCCTACTAAGGCCATACCCGGGATACAACCCAGCCTAAGAGAGAGAAATAGAAGAAAAATTAGAGACAAGCTTTATGCAGGATGGGAGATATTAGGACTCGACTTCCTTCCAGGGCACTACCCCTCAAAGATACAGTCTATTGCGTCGGGGCTTTGTGTCTTTGATTTTTAGACTCATATTTATCAGGCACGCATGCGACCGGGCTCATGACGTCCCGCGGAGAACTGTACTGCCACTCTTGCCATGCCTTCCAATCATAATTTTGCATTGAATTATTTTCTCATTTTGGTAGCCCTTATTGGCCAGATATAGCATCAAATCTCACTTTTGAGGGTCAAGACTGCCCCTATTTAAGACCTCTCTCGTATTAGGAAGCGCCTAGGTTGGTCATCTCACTTATCGATCTCTTGCCCCTGCACTTGGCCGAGCAGAGAAAAGAAAAGACTTTATGCATATCCACAGTATGGCCAAAGCAGCAACGATGTGCCTCAGAGGAATCGACTATGGCTTGCCGTGAAGTGTGTGAAAAACCTATACAAAAGGTCACCCTTAAGGATCAGGGAAAGAAACTAGACTCCCAGCGCGGAGCTATCACCAGCCTAAGGATGCTGTAGAAGCTAACGTTTTTAGTTGACACAGAGTTAAGATCTAATTAAACAAAGACTCCTAAAGCCACTCAATCATGTTAAGGAATTAACATTATAACCATGTGCAGAAACAATAGAAATAGTGAAAATGAAAGCACATTTCTTGCACAAAATAAAGATACATTTGCAAATCCATGGCGTGGAAACCGACATCTTGAAGCGATCTCGATCATCGAGCTTTGAGGAGCGCGAGTAGCTTTGTATTCCTTGCTTGCCATGATAAAGGATGGTAGGAGAGCAAAGGATTGGATTCTTTGACACAGAGAGTGGCAGACATCATACTGGATGAAGAAGGATAAAAAGGAAGAGAGACGAGGGCTAGAACTCCCTCGTCAAGGCACTGAGGCCCTGATAACAAGGAACCGAATACAAAATAAATAGGGATTAACTGAGATAAAGGCAGGCTAAAGCCTGAGAACAGCATGAAAAAGGGAAAGAACCCCGAAAGGGTGAGGAGGAGCAAGAAGAAAGAGGAGAATAAGAATCATCTGACATGGTCGGAGAAGGAGAGTAGCGATCACCCGCCAGAGGCGGGGAAGAAGAAGCATAAACACCCGACAAGGTCGGGGAAGGGAAATGATAGACACCCGATAGGGTTGGGGAAGAAGAATGACGGTCACCTGACAGGGTCGGGGAAAAAGAATGAGAAGTAGAACCCGAGAATACCGGAGGAGAAGGATCAGAAGAAGCCTCGAAAGTGGGATGAAAGGATGACATAGGCCGAGGCCTAGAATCATGAGAAAGCAGAGAATCCGGAGGTTCCGGATTAGGGGAGAAAGAAGAATGGGGGTTTGTGGACTCGAAAAGAGAGGAGAAAACAACAGAAATTGGATTGGGAGAAGGTAAATACACCACCCAAGGGTGGGAGCTGAGTAGAAAAAATGATGAATAGAAGAAAGGAGAAGAAGAAGTAGCGGCCCCTCGAGTGCACAATATGCGGCCTTTGTACTTGCACCGTCGCCTCTTCTTAACAGCAATCACTTGAACACGGGCCTGCTTGGTGTGGACCCGTACCTTCGGCCTTCTTGATCTGCAATGTCTCCTCAAATAACGGGCCCATCTGGCAGATGACCTGGCCTTTCTATGAACATGCAGCTTTGTTGGGGCGGTTGCCCCTAGACATCTGGTGCTAACAACATGTGGACATTCTTGAACAGTGAATTCTTTAGATGGATGAGCATCAGAAAACCATGGAGTCCTGTAACCTAGAACAAGGATCCTGAGATTTGGCAACTCCACTCGAAAATCAGTCTTGAAACATAACTCCCTTGATAAAAGGGAAGGACGAGACCGAGGGAGACTAATACATGGCGTTGACACAGCCGGCATGCTAATAAACCGATGGAGATTGCATAGAATGTGCAGAATGTCCTTGGAAAATCTTGAAAATACGGCCAATTGCCCCTTGAACATGGAATCCGTCAGGCTCTTGGCAGCCGTACGAGTTAGCACAATCTGGGTAGAGAACCCCTCTCGGCCAGTGAACTAAATAACAATAGAGCGAGAAGTAATAACAGCATTAATGGTGGACTTACCGGCAAGCAAAGAGGTTGCCACCGGCCTCGCTTTAGTAGAAACTGGCACTAATGCAAGGGAACTCTTCTTAACAACCATCTTTGAAAGTGTAGACTCATCATCCCCAAAACAGCCAGGGACTAGGACTCGGATTGGCATGCGGGAAATAACATCCTGAATCTTGAAATGCATAATCGAAACCTGGCTTGGCTCATCATCTCCCTGGGGACCAAACCCGAGGGGCACAAAAGATAATGCACACTCACTCCGTGGGGTGGAAGTGGATGGAGAAGTGGAGGGAATATGCTCAGATGGCATAGGCGAAGGTTTAGAAGGCGTAGGTGGGGGTAAAGGCGAAGGTGGAGGTGTAGGGATAGCTTGCTCAGACTCGGGCGAGAAGGGTAATGGTGGGGAAGGAAACAGCGGTGGAGATGGTGGAAATGATGGAATATGGGTCTTAGGGAGAGGAGGCGGTGAAGATGATGATGATGGGTTAGGCAATGGTGAGGATGGTGGAGATGGAGAGGGTGAAGAGGAGGGTCGTGGCGCCTGCCGTAGACGTATCGACATGACGCGTCGAGCGACATTAGGAGTGGAAATGGTGGTAATGGAAATGGAGGAGGAAAGGGTGGAACTTGCCTGAGCAGAGGCTTGGATTGGTGGAGGTTGTGGAGGTTGAGTAGGAGATGGTGAAGGTGAGGGGTAGGTGGAGATGAAGAGGGTGGTGAGGTAGGAAACGAGGTAGGTAAAAGCATAGGTGAGGGAACAGGTGATGGAGTAGGTGACGGAGCGGGTGCAATGCCAGATAAAGAATCACATGGGTGCCCCTGGTCTTGTAGTGGAGACGGCTGCCTGGGCGGCGACTGCTGCTGCTGCTTGTTGCGGAGATTCAAAATAGCTTCATGCCTGGCAGCCCAATCGATCCTCTTATTATCTTTTAGACCATAAACAAGTTCCTAAAACTTGGGGAAATCCTCGACCAAATGCCCCTGCTGATGATGAAAATCACAATATTGAAACACTTCCCCGGCCGCGGGTTGGCAAGGCACAATCGGAGGGAGCTGCAACGCATGAGCGGCCACCAAAGCCCTAAAAATGTCTGTAAGAGACTCCGGCAATGACGGAGAAGGAGCTCGCTTCGGGCACGGAGGATGCCGAGGGATATGGGAAGGTGATGGAGAAGGTTGCGGGGATGGAAGCGGAGGTTGCATAGGCAATGGCACATGGCTAAAGGAAGGATTTGGTGAAGGCATATGCGGAGCAGGATGAGGGGGTATATAGACGGCATCCACCTACTCGGGGTGTGGTGTTTACTTGATCGGGGGCGGAGGTTCATGCGAGTATGAAGAGGCGCAAGGCTGACTCATGGAGGGTTGATATGTGGAGGGATATGTGGAGGTATATGGGCGTGGGGGAGCGGAAGGCTGACTTGTGGAAGGAAATGTGGTGAAGGGATGACTCGTGGAAGGATATGGATAGGAGGCGTATGTGGGCATAGAAGGTGGAGGGGACTCGGGGTCAAGGGAAACTAGGAGTTGTTGGCGGATGAAGGGGGCTCGGCTATAAAACTGATGCCATGAGGTGATATCATTGAGGGCTAAGATGAACCGATATTCAGGCGTTGCCTTAGAAATGATCATCTTGATTTGCTCTCCCTCCGGAATATGCCCCGGGACTTGAGCGGTCAAGCGACGCCAGCGGTTGGCGAAGGTAGAGAACTCCTCGTCGGGCTTCATCTTCTCATGGGCCAGATCCACCATGGAATGCCTGGGCCCAACCTGGTCTTGAAACTGCTAAATAAACTTCTCTTGAATGGCTTGAAAATTCACCACTTGATCTTGCAGCAATGAAAAGAACCAATCCCGAGCCGGGCCTTCTAGAGACAGACCAAACAGATAGGCCATCAAACGTTGGTCATGTTGGAATTGGGCCGACTCATAAAGAAACTCCTTCAAGTGCACATAAGGGTCACCGACTCCACCATAGCGGCGATATGCGGGAATTTGTGAACGCGATGGAAGCTGAAGACCTTGGAATGCAAACGGGACACTCAAAGCAGTTTTGGGATCAATTTAACGTTGAAGTTCATCAAGCTGGTGTTGGGCTTGAGCAATCATCTCCTCGATGGGGAGAGGCTGAGAAGGATGCAAGCCAGCCTGAGCAAGAGAGGGTGAATTTGGACCAGGGTTATGATAGTGGGCCGATAAGGAGATCCGGTCTGAGAAGAATGAAAGCCCATTCCCGAAATGGTAGGATATGTGGGCCTAGAAGGATCATGAATGTGGGAATAAGGACTGATTGGGCCAGTAGCAACATGGGGCCCATTTATAGAATAAGAGGGCCCGTTAAAGGAAGGGGGCCCACTAAGAGTAGAAGAGGGAGGCCCGTTATAAGAAATAAGACCCAGTAAGATTAGCGATGAGTTTTTGGGCCTGGACCGGGGCCGTTTGGAAAGCAAGAGATGATAAGTGGGCCATGAGATTTGCTTGTGGGTCGGAAAGGCCACGAGAAGATGGGCCCGTGTGGGAAGAGGAATCCACGCGGGCATAGGAAGACGGGGAAAAAGAAGAGTAATATACAGGAGAAAAATGGCGCTCCATGAGGGCAAATGGAGACTTTATACAGAAAAGTCAGAGAAATACAGTGAGGGAAGTAAGGGCTCAAAGATTAAAAGGAGAGGGGGAGATGATGTGAGGGAAGAAGGTGGGAGACAAACGGACTTATGCAAATGCGAATGCAACTCAGAACAATGGACCACGAATGACTAAATGAATGGGAAAATGCAACACACAACACCACAAATGGGCTTGGGGGTAAACCCAACAAATTAATAATATGAATGTGAGAGGGTTCAATCAATATCAAACAAGTTGATATGATTGTTAATTTTTATTTTCCAAAGTTTTGGTGGGCCCCTTTTAATGATTTTAATTACGTATAATTCCCTCAAGACATGGGTGCCCAATGGGAAGAGGCCAAACTTTGGGTTAATCTAAGGCTAACTCCCTCACATGTATGCAAATGCAAACCTAAGGGTGGAAAAGGTACAATTGGCCCGACGTCCGTGTGGGAATCCACGACTCACGGGGACTTACGGAGGTCCCGGGTAAGGTCGCCTAGTCGGCTCCAAGGAATATGGAGACGAGAGGTTCCCCTACCAAGGTAGGAATGCAACTACAATGTGATAAAAATGCATGAATCCTATGCGCACCGGAGTGCATGCTGTTGTGCCCCTGTGGTTTTGATGATGGTTTTGATGATTGGTCTTTGAAGTGAGTTATTCACTGTGACTCATCTAGCTGTGTCTTTTATATGCTCAAACTATTCATGTTTTATCATGTAAGTGAATGGAGTTCTTATGGTTGTCAGATAACATGCTCTACTTTAATTATGTCTACACTCTGTCTGCACAGTCTCCACAGCAGTGCGTCAACTCAGTGTGCTGATGCGTCGACCCTTCAGTCATACTTGTCTCTGTTCTCACACCAGTGCGTCAACTCCTTGAGCTGATGCGTCGACTCTTCAGTTCAGGTTCTTCATTTGATTAAGTCTATACATCATCAGTTGAACGTAAAGTATATACGTTGCAGCGTCAACTCATTGGGCTGCAGCGTCAACTCAGCAAGTATGCACATCACCTTCAGACTTTCAAGTCTATACACTCTATACTCATTCAAGTCTGTACAGCCACTGGTCTAGAATCTGAGTCTGTACATCATCTTGTGCCTTCAACGCTCAAAGCCTCAAGTCTGTATAGCGTTACGTTCTCTTGACAAAGTCTGTACAGTGTCTCATATTGGCAAAGTTTGTACAGCGTGAAGTCTACACATTGGCTTCACTCCATAAAGCCCATACATTGGCCACTGCTCTCCAAAGTCTACACAATGGTCTTCACACCTGAAGTCTGTACATCCACAGTTAAACCTGAAGTCTGGACACTAGTTCAAATCCTTCTAAGTCTGTACATTGGCTTCGTATCTGCAAGTCTATACACTGGACCTTGTTTTACCAAGTCTGTACACTCGCTGCACTGTTCAAGTCCATACACTGGCAGCTCTGCTTAAGTATATACATTCGTCTGAACTAAGTTCATTTTCTTCTATCTGTCTGCAGATGATTCAGGCCATCAAGACTTGGCACATGATCCAAGAGGCTGAAATGCTAACACGTGGACACAGCAGTTCAAACAGTCAAGAAAGAAGCTCCTGGATTATTCTGGTGCGTCAACGCATTGATCAAGTAGCGTGGACGCAGCAGTTCAAGTATCCCTTATTGCAGCCTCTGGAGTACATTGGCAGCATCGACGCTGCAGCTCCATGCGTCAACGCAGCATGCTGAGAGCGTCAACACAGCACATCTATCTGCTGAAGACCTGATCACTGGATCACCTACGCGTCAACGTAGTAGTGAAGCAGCGTCGACGCAGTAGTTAAAAAGGCCAGGCTGTTTGTTCACTGGACTGCCGATGCCGATGCGTCAACACCACAAGCAAGCAGCGTCGACGCAGCAGTTAAAGGAGCATTCAATGTCACAGGCTATTCCACTGCGTCAACGCCACAACTGAGTAGTGTCGACGCAGCCGCTAAAGAGACGAAGCTAATGGCTTACTGGAATGCCTCACTGCGTTAACGCCATTGCTTGACAGCGTCAACGCAGCAAGTCAGATTGCTGTCATTGAGCACGTGAACTGCGACCGTGTCTGGCACGTGATTCGAAGTGCCTGGCTCGTGATCCCAGGAGGACGAGGTGTGAAGGTGCTAAGCACGTGATCCGAGGAGGAATCTTATGGACGAAAGGCGTGGGAAGCACACGCCCTAGCTAGCTGTTGCTGGTATATATTGGAGCCTTCGTCTTCAGATGGAGGCTGATCAAAAAAGAAGCCAAAAAGAGCAGAAAGCCCTTCGATCCAGAAAAAGAAGAAAAAGAGAAGAAGAAGAAATAAAAGAAGAGTGAGCCGGCAAGAAGAAAAAGGGTTGCAGAGAAGAAGGAGAGAATAGTGCGAGAGAAAAGGAGAGCAGAGAAGAAAGTGAGAGTGAGAGCAGAAGAAGGAAAAGAGAGAGATAGTGATCGTGATCGAAGCCAGAGAACAGAAGCTGAGAGAAGAAAGGGAAAAAGAAGAGAGAGCTTCCACGATCCAGCAGAAGAAAAGAAAAAGAGAAAGAGAGAAAAGGAGAACAGAGATCGAGAGAAGAAGAGAAGTGCAGCAGAGAAGAAAGAGAAAGAGAGAGAGTGAAGAAAGAGAGTGAGATCGAGGGAGATCTGTTCTTGATGGACCGTGGATCAAATCCAGGCCATCCAGCTCTTTAAGAGCCACATTGTGCTTTACGTTTACAGCTTTCCGATGCTGTTATCTTATCTTTTGTTTTCTATTTTACATTTTCTTTCAAGCTGTTAGTCAGTGGTTTGCAGAGGAGGACTCCTCTGGATAGCAAGCTGTGTTGCTCAGCGGGCAGTGGAGGTTTCCACTGGACGGGTAAGCTGTAATCCCCAGCGGTTGCAGTGGTGGATTCCACTGGACGGCAAGCTGTGAGGCCCAGCAGTTGTAGGCGAAGCTGTATTGCCCAGCGGACGCAAGCTGTGTTGCGCAGTAGTAATCCACACTCGGGTTGAGTGTGGGGTGGACGTAGGTCTGCAGGACCGAATCACCTAAAAACCCCTCTTGCATTGTGGTTTGATTGCTTATGGTTTGCTTCCGCTAGATGTTTGCATAGGGGCGCTCCAAGTGTTTGATCACAGGTTCATTAGATGATTTGATCAGATTTTGTTCTAAGTGTTTAATCTGTTGAGTGAGCGAAATTCTAATTGAGTGAAATTTTATATTGGGTGAAAGTTTTTATAGGCTATATTCATTCACCCCCCCCCCCTCTGAATACTTGCACCGAACCCAACAATTGGTATCAGAGCGGTGTCTGCATACAAGGTCCAGTGACCTGCAGATTCGATCTCTGGTTTTCGGTGCTAATTTATTTTTAGTGCATCAATATTCCTGTTGCATTAATCTGTTGTGCTCTCATGGCTCATCCTCCACTATTCAGTGGTTCAAATATTAAATTCTGGCTATATCGTATGCACAAGCATGTTAACTTTATTAATCCACAATTGTGGAAGGTTATCTCTCACAGTCCACATGAACTTCCTAAGGATAAGTCCAAGTGGACTCATGTTCACAAGTTGAAAAATGATGATAATGTGAGAGCTCTAAATTTAATGAAGGCTGCAATCGGTTCTGATGATTTTTCCTCTTTCTCAGGTTGTAGCTCGGCAAAGGAAATATTGGATGAATTGCTTCGCATCCACAATGGAAAGGAAGAAGAATGTTTCATGGCAAGAAGGAGTGATCAATCAGATGAGTCCTCATCCCAGGTAAACTCTGAGACCGAGGATATTAGTCATGATGATTTAGTTGCCATGCATAAGCATCTACTGGAAAAATATGAAAGAATTAAGTCAGAAAAGAGAAAATTAAGAAAAGAGAAAAATACTGAAATCACAAGTCTAAAGGCTGAAAATGAAAATCTAAAATCTGAATTGAAATTGAAAGAAGAATTTGAAAACAAGTTGATTGAAGAAAATTTTCATCTAAAAGATCAAAATAAAAGGCTAATGGTTCTTAATACTGTCTTTTCTGAAAAATAGTTGTCATTTGAAAAGGAAAAATCTGCTGATAAGGAAATTCAATTTGAGAATGAATTGAAACAGGAACTAGAAATTGTGAAAAATCTGAATGACACTATGAAGAAACAAATTCTCACCTGTGAAGAAGATCTAACAAACTCTGAACTACTCATCTCTTCTCTTAGGAATGAAATTTTAAATTTGAATAAGTCTCTGTCTGATTCTGCTAATCAAGAGAAGCAGAATGTTGTATCCACAGATAATTGCATGAAGAAGGGCAGTAGTTCTCAAGTTAAGCAGGGAATGAGGAATAAACTTCATACAACCTTCGTGCGTAGCTCAAACATAGCTAGCACTTCCACCTCATCGCCTAAACAAGTTGCTGATCAAGAAAATAAGAAAACAAAATAGAAAATAAATAAAAATAACAATCAACATACTGAGGAAGTTCAAGGTGACAAGAAATCTCATGCTAAGTATGTTAATTGCTTCTACTGTGGGAAAGTTGGTCACTTCATGTACAATTGTCTTGTGCTCAACAAGGATGATCTGAATGTTGATAAAATACATGGTAGGAAGCTTCATGTTAAGATACCTTCTTTTGTTCAAAAGAAAAGAATTCATTGCTTCTATTGTCATAAAATTGGTCATGTTATGCATGAATGTAACTCAATGAAACAAGATGACAAGGAAGCTAAGAGATCTCATGCGAGAAGTCATGATCATCTGAAAGAGAAAATTTACTGTTGTCACTGTGGCAAAACGGGCCACATTGCAGCCCAATGTTGGCATGCTTAGGGAAGGAAGTTTAACAATAAATCTGGTAAATTCCCTGTCAATAGAAATATTTCTGATAGAAATGAATTTATTTTTGAAAGAAAAACACTTGCATGTTTTGAATGTGGGAAGCCAGGCCATAGAGCTGCTGACTGCTGGCTGGCTTATGTTGGTAAACAGAATCTTAATTCTGATAACAGAAAATTTCATGCAAATGCACATAGAACTCATGCTAATCAGAATGTGCATAAAACAAATCTGAAATCTGCTGCCTCTTGCTATTATTGTGGTATCTTAGGTCATTCAATGAATAATTGCCATCTGATAAGATCTGATGACCTAAATGCTAAAAGGTTATTTAGAACACCTACCAAAGGTGTCACTATTAACCATGCAGGACCCAAGACTGTTTGGGTACCTGCCCATGCAAAATAGTGTGCTAACTTGCAGGTGTGCCTTGGAAGCTGAAGAATAAAAAGGGGGAAATAAACCAAGGCACCCAAGTTGATAAAACCCCATTCAGGTAATTTTCTCAAATCTGTTCAAATGAAAATTATGGTTGAGCTGAGAAGTCATAGCTTCATGCATACATGTTTTATTTTAATTGGTTTGACTATTGCATTGATCTTTGTGGGCTTTCTCGTTTGTACTGTGAGCTGTGTGCATATATGAGAATGGCATAAACATGCACATGACATACAATCATTGAAAATATGATGCATATAGGACTGTTTGTATTGCATTGTCATGCATGACCACTTGGTATATAAATGGAAAGCTACTAAAGGGCAGAGGAAATCTGTCTGGAGGTTCTTACTATGTGTGAGATGGTCTTTTAGGCCAAGTTCTCTGCCAAGTACCAAGGGTCAAATTTGCATATCAGAGGATGTCTGCATCCTCATGTGTATATTTTGCTTCATGCCCCTGCATACATGAAGTTAAGTGCATTGCATTTCCTTAGATTGAAAATGCCAAAAAGATTGTCTAAATGCATGTTGTCAGGGGGAGTCAATGCATTGCATGTAGGTTGTCAAATGCATACTCATGTGAGAATTCATTGCATATCCTTCCTTATTGATTTTGTTGACAGACCTTGAACATATTTTTGAAAACATTGAGCTTCAAAATCTCTCCTATCAATTGGTATCATTTGGCTTCAGATTTCTATCAGTCTTTCATGAAGATTTCAATGGGAATATCTCGATCATAAATCTGAAAATTCTTGAACTAGAAATCTTCTATTATACATTTTTATGAATGACTGAAATAACTCATGTGGTTTAAGTTTAATGTACTCAATGAGTTTGGCTTTAAAATCTCTTAAAAATATCTGAAGCATGTTTAATAAACTTTAACCATCTGTTTCATGCTGTGTCTTGTAAAATCTTCTGAAATCTGCATTATTGAATACATGACTTTATTTGGTTATTGATTTGAAGCAAATGAATTTTTCTGAAATGTCTAAAGGGTATTTTCTGGCAGAGCAATGACCTTGGTCACTGAGAAACACATGTCCAAAGGACTGTGTCATGAGGTACCATAGTTAACTCTGATTAAGAATAATTGAATTTCAGGCAGAGCAATGGCATACACACTAAGAAATACAACTCACTCATCAAGAAATGATTTGCAGTGTGTCATGAAGTGTAGATGCTATCTCTGTTCATATAAAGCATGACAGTTAATCACACTAAGTGCTTAGGGATATTGGCCTCTGATCAAGGTATATCCTCTAGTTACAAGGTGTGCACTGAACTAGAGTGCTCGTAAAATTTGTAGCAGGAAAAATTGTTGAACGAATTGAAATATCTGAATATTGATGCTAAAATCAAATTGTTACAACCCTAGACAAAATCATATGACTTCATAATTGCTTGATTTCAATACTGATGCATGTAATTCTGAAAGAAGTCAAATAAATTTGATTGTGTAAGAGAAAGGGAGATTTGTCAAGATAAATATGAGGGCTTGGTTCATTTTTATTAAACCATGGTTTTAGATATCAATACAGAATTTTATTAAAAAACTCTGCATACATCATGTTTAAACCATGCTGATCAATAAAATTCATTCATAAGCCTTTATAATGGAAGACTTTGAAATATTCTAATTTGGATTTATGAGAATGATATTTCCTTGAAAATCTGACTGAAATTCTTGTAGTTGAAGCCTCTTTAGAAATCTGCTAATTGAACCTCTTCTGCTCATTGACCTGAACTTGTCCTTGTTTGCCCCTGTGGTCTCCTTCTCAACTATCTCATAAGCTTCCACTTATTGAGGGGGAGCTTCCATGTCATGCATCACTTGCATATCAATTGGCATCTATTCAGGGGGAGTTTTCATGTCATATGCATCATGCTGCATAGAAACTCTCAAAGGGAGAGATTTTTGCCAAAGGGGGAGATTGTTTTTTCAATTACAGCATGCTGGTTGCTTTAATTTCTCAAACTATTTTCTTTTTGATGAAGTCAAAGGGGGAGAATAGTTTGAGTCATCTGATGACTCACTGTGTAGTGTTGCCATCATCAAAAAGGGGGAGATTGTTGTGCCCCTGTGGTTTTGATGATGGTTTTGGTGATTGGTCTTTGAAGTGAGTTATTCACTGTGACTCATCTAGCTGTGTCTTTTATATGCTCAAACTATTCATGTTTTATCATGTAAGTGAATGGAGTTCTTATGGTTGTCAGATAACATGCTCTACTTTAATTATGTCTACACTCTGTCTGCACAGTCTCCACAGCAGTGCGTCAACTCAGTGTGCTGATGCGTCGACCCTTCAGTCATACTTGTCTCTGTTCTCACACCAGTGCGTCAACTCCTTGAGCTGATGCGTCGACTCTTCAGTTCATGTTCTTCATTTGATTAAGTCTATACATCATCAGTTGAATGTAAAGTATATACGTTGCAGCGTCAACTCATTGGGCTGCAGCGTCAACTCAGCAAGTATGCACATCGCCTTCAGACTTTCAAGTCTATACACTCTATACTCATTCAAGTCTGTACAGCCACTGGTCTAGAATCTGAGTCTGTACATCGTCTTGTGCCTTCAACGCTCAAAGCCTCAAGTCTGTACAGCGTTACGTTCTCTTGACAAAGTCTGTACAGTGTCTCATATTGGCAAAGTTTGTACAGCTTGAAGTCTACACATTGGCTTCGCTCCATAAAGCCCATACATTGGCCACTGCTCTCCAAAGTCTGCACAATGGTCTTCACACCTGAAGTCTGTACATCCACAGTTAAACCTGAAGTCTGGACACTGGTTCAAATCCTTCTAAGTCTGTACATTGGCTTCGTATCTGCAAGTCTATACACTGGACCTTGTTTTACCAAGTCTGTACACTCGCTGCACTGTTCAAGTCCATACACTGGCAGCTCTGCTTAAGTACATACATTCGTCTGAACTAAGTTCCTTTTCTTCTATCTGTCTGCAGATGATTCAGGCCATCAAGACTTGGCACGTGATCCAAGAGGCTGAAATACTGACACGTGGACACAGCAGTTCAAACAGTCAAGAAAGAAGCTCCTGGATTATTCTGATGCGTCAACGCATTGATCAAGTAGCGTGGACGTAGAAGTTCAAGTATCCCTTATTGTAGCCTCTGGAGTACATTGGCAGCATCGACGCTGCAGCTCCATGCGTCAACGCAGCATGCTGAGAGCGTCAACGCAACACATCTATCTGTTGAAGACCTGATCACTGGATCACCTACGCGTCAACGCAGCAGTGAAGCAGCGTCGACGCAACAGTTAAAAAGGCCAGGCTGTTTGTTCACTGGACTGCCGATGCCGATGCGTCAACACCACAAGCAAGCAGCGTCGATGCAGCAGTTAAAGGAGCATTCAATGTCACAGGCTATTCCACTGCGTCAACGCCACAACTGAGAAGCGTCGATGCAGCAGCTAAAGAGACGAAGCTAATGGCTTACTGGAATGCCTCACTGCGTTAACGCCATTGCTTGACAGCGTCAACACAGCAAGTCAGATTGCTGTCATTGAGCACGTGAACTGTGACCGTGTCTGGCACGTGATTCGAAGTGCCTGGCTCGTGATCCCAGGAGGACGAGGTGTGAAGGTGCTGAGCACGTGATCTGAGGAGGAATCATATGGACGAAAGGCATGGGAAGCACACGCCCTAGCTAGCTGTTGTTGGTATATATTGGAGCCTTCGTCTTCAGATGGAGGCTGATCGAAAAAGCCAAAAAGAGCAGAAAGCCCTTCGATCCAGAAAAAGAAGAAAAAGAGAAGAAGAAGAAATAGAAGAAGAGTGAGCCGGCAAGAAGAAAAAGGGTTGCAGAGAAGAAGGAGAGAATAGTGCGAGAGAAAAGGAGAGCAGAGAAGAAAGTGAGAGTGAGAGCAGAAGAAGGAAAAGAGAGAGATAGTGATCGTGATCGAAGCCAGAGAACAGAAGCTGAGAGAAGAAAGGGAAAAAGAAGAGAGAGCTTCCACGATCCAGCAGAAGAAAAGAAAAAGAGAAAGAGAGAAAAGGAGAACAGAGATCAAGAGAAGAAGAGAAGTGCAGCAGAGAAGAAAGAGAAAGAGAGAGAGTGAAGAAAGAGAGTGAGATCAAGGGAGATCTGTTCTTGATGGACCGTGGATCAAATCCAGGCCATCCAGCTCTTTAAGAGCCACATTGTGCTTTACGTTTACAGCTTTCCGATGCTGTTATCTTGTCTTTTGTTTTCTATTTTACATTTTCTTTCAAGCTGTTAGTCAGTGGTTTGCAGAGGAGGACTCCTCTGGACAGCAAGCTATGTTGCTCAGCGGGCAGTGGAGGTTTCCACTGGATGGGTAAGCTGTAATCCCAAGCGGTTGCAGTGGTGGATTCCACTGGACGGCAAGCTGTGAGGCCCAGCGGTTGTAGGCGAAGCTGTATTGCCCAGCGGACGCAAGCTGTGTTGCGCAGTAGTAATCCACACTCGGGTTGAGTGTGGGGTGGACGTAGGTCTGCAGGACCGAACCACCTGAAAACCCCTCTTGCATTGTGGTTTGATTGCTTATAGTTTGCTTCCGCTAGATGTTTGCATAGGGGCGCTCCAAGTGTTTGATCACAGGTTCATTAGATGATTTGATCAGATTTTGTTCTAAGTGTTTAATCTGTTGAGTGAGCGAAATTCTAATTAAGTGAAATTTTATATTGGGTGAAAGTTTTTATAGGCTATATTCATTCACCCCCCCCCTCTGAATACTTGCACCGAACCCAACACATGCAAAGTCTAGCCTAGAACTAGCAAACAATGACCAACCAATTATGACAAGTGTGAAAATAATGATGCAGAAATAAATAATAATCAGGGGAGATCAAACTAGCACCCAGCAAATATGAAATAATATGAAATGATAGTCAAAATGATGATCACGAGTGCACTGTAGTAGACAAACACTGTCTGATGGGAGACCGCTCAGGGAGGTAAATGGTCCAGGAAGGACCGTGCAATGACAGGGAGCAATAAGAAGAATTAAACACAGAAAACTAAAAGAATGCAGAGACAGAGGCGTACCTGACTGGATAGTCTGTGGGAAGACCGTGCAAAATGTGGAACGGCCCTAGACAAACCGTAGAAAATTAGTAAACTCACAAGCACATCAAGGATAGTAACGAGCCAGTAGATGAACACGGCCTGTAGACAGACCGTGGAAATATGTACACGGTCCTAGGGAGACCGCTGCGGCTATCAGGCTCACAGAAACACCAACACTCGTGAGATGGAACAGAACGGTCTATAGGACGACCATGGAAACAGAGGAACGGCCAGACTCAGATCGCTCAGTCAATAATGGCGTGATAGAAACCAGTGCAGGAACGCACCTGAGGCCAGACAGGATGGCCTATCGTCAGACCGCGGGGGGATGTGAGCGGTCCTAGAAGAACCGCGTACAACTCCGAGACAGCAACCCGAGGTGGACAAAATAGCAACCTGAAATCACTTAGAAAAAAAAAACTAACCAAGCACAAGAAACGCAGATCAGCAAAACAACAGTACGATGGGCACTAGGAGTCCCACCTTGATCGCCAAAAAATGGGGTGTTGACATGTTTCCCCCCCCTCTTTCTTTCTCTTTTTCTTCCTTTTCTAAATCAAAATATAAAGACAAGCAAAATGAAGGGAGGAAAGTGTGGAGTGGTGTGTGTGTGTGTATGATCGTGATCGCCACCAAGACACGGGTATCGGAGAGTACTACATACCTTGGAAAGGGAGAAAGCACTAGCCCACAAAATGCAGCGCTACGGTGGTAAACGGTCCAGGACGAACCGCCCAAGGGATAGAACGGCCGCTTGATAGACCGCTCACAGCGCTGAAGAAGGAAGCGGGACGAAGACAGGTCTGGCGATAGAACGGTTCGCAGACGACCGCAGGAAGGCGTTGCACGGTCAGATCTGGGCCGTGTACTCTTCTAAGCGGACGAAGGAAGACCGTGTGATTCTGCCAAACTCCGAGACGTGGGACTTGATCCTCCACCCCTTCCGGCCGGCCAGAGGGGATGGACCTCGTGCTATGCTGATGCTGACCTGCAAAACAACGTGGAGAACATAAAAATGCAACCCAAATTAGCCCTAGGAAGTGTAGTAACTATAGAAACGAATGGAAAATAAACGTAATAATATGGAATGGGCGATACCTAGGGAGGTTTTTAAACCCCTATAGGGCGTCAAAACAATAGGAATGGTGTAGAAATGATGTAAAATGGTGCAAAAACGTGGGGAGAAGATGGTGAATAAAAGCATGCAATGGGTGAACTAAAAACTAAACACCAAGACTAACACTCAAAACAATGGACTACTCCTGAACCGGAGTCTTAGAAGGATGTAGAAAGCCTCCCTCCCTGGCTATAGTTCGGTCAGGATTTCGACAGGGCTTCACCGTCGACGTTTGATCTCCCCCTTTCAAGCTTGGACTAGGGGTGCTATTTATAGAGCCCTAAAAGCCCAACCTCAAAATTGGATTTTCCAATGGGTAATAATCCAAGATTACAAAATAAAAGTCGTAGATAATCCTCTTATCTTCCACCAGGATCGAACGGCACCCCATTTGGTTGAGAAACCACGGAGAAAATGGCGGAGGAAGGTGGAGGTTAAACCACAGATAGGAGAGAAAATCCAAACAATCCACAGGTTTCGATCATGTACACGGTCGCGCAATAGGCCGCCCAGACAATTACACGGTCTATTGCTAGACCGTCCAATGCTGTCGGTGATAAATAAAATAAAATAAGAAATTATCTAATTATCCACCGAACTGACCGGCCATCACGGCGTTGGACTCTTCAGGATAAAATGATCTACTGATAGACCACTCAATGAATGAAACGGTCCAATGCTAGGCCATGTACAAATGTCGGTAATAAATCCAGAAAAATAGGATAAATAGATAATTATCTGAAAAACAAACCGGCTGAGGACTCTGGGAGCTAGACGGTCTAATGACAGGCCGTCCAATGGGAGTAAACGGCTTACTTCAGACCGTTCAAAGGCTTGTCGGTGGAAATTCAAAAAATCAAATAAATATCCAATAAATCCATAAACGGTTCTAAGAAGACCGCCCAGTCACTGAACGGCCGGTCGCTAGACCGTGTAAAGTCTGGACGCTTAAAACTAAGAAAATGGGATAAATGGTACATTTAACCCCAAAACCAAGTGAAATCAAGGCCCATTAAGCCCGAATCTGAGGTCAGACTTAGCCAGGGAGGGAGGTACCCATAAAATAAGCCTACGACGTGCCTGAAACAGCCCAATGAGTAATGGACAACTCGAGGCATCAATAATTGATGGTAAGAGAAATGACTCAACTCATAGGCAAAAAATGGGTGTCAACACTCGTTATCATTTTTTTATCTTCGCTGCGAGAGAGAGAGTGTGTGATCCGTCCCGTGACTCGACCCGAGCATGTGAAAAGAGCCGAATACCCTTGACTCTACGTCGGTTTCTCAACCGCGCAAATCCCCACACTTCCCTCACAAGGGACGACTCGTGAGCGTGCATTTCTGTTGAAAGGCATACACCCATAAGAGCTCTTGGTGTCACGTCTAGTTAGCCATATTATTCGCGTTATTGCTGGTCGCATCGTCCAAATAGTCGCACCATCGCCTAGAGTCCTAGTTCCGCATCAAGTTGGTCTCGAGTCCCTTATCGTACCACATCAGCCGGCGTTCCTTCTTTTCGATACCGGAGCTACTCATTCGTTTATTTCCTAAAATTTTGCTAAGTCTATATCTGTGAAGCCTGCTTTGATGGATTCTCGCTTAGTCATTTCAACCCCTATTGGTTCGGGATCGGCAATCAAGTATTTCTATCCCTTTAGTGAGGTTCTAATTAATGGCCATAATTTGTCGACTGATCTGGTGTGTATGGAGATGAAGGATTATGATGTAATCCTAGGAGCAGACTGGTTAGCTTGACATGGGGCTAGCGTGTATTGCAAATTAGGATCAGTGTCTTTTTTGGGCCACCCCAAGCTTTCCTTTTCGTGTGTTAGGCATTCTAAGTCGTGCCGCTCATTTCGGCACTTCGGGCTGATAAAGTATTAAGGAAGGGGTGTCAGGCATTCTTGGCCTTAGTCTCTTTGACCGATAAGAAAGAGTTGGAATTGAGGGACATTCCTATTGTCCGAGAATTCCTGATGTGTTTCTGGAAGATTTTTCAGGACTTCCTTTTGAGACGGAGGTGGTTTTCTTCATTGACCTAGTTCCTGGTGCGACCCCAGTTTCCAAGGCTCCATACCATATGTCTCCCGCGGAGTTAAAGGAGTTGAAGGAGCAATTTCTGGAGTTGTTAGAGAAGGGTTTTATTTGAGCACAACCCCATGGGGAGAACCAGTGCTTTGAGGCTGTGCATTGATTATCGTCAGCTGAACCGGCTTACCATCAAGAACAAGTACCCGTTGCCAAGGATCGATGAGATGTTTGATCAGATATCTGGAGTGCAGTATTTTCCAAGGTTGACCTCCGATTGGGGTATCATCAATTGAGAATCAAGGATGAAGATATCTTTAAGACTGTTTTCAAAGTAGGTATGGGCATTTCAAGTTTGTAGTAATGCCTTTTGGTCTAACGAATGCTCCTGTAGCTTTCATGCAACTAATGAATAGTGTATTACGGCCCTACTTAGATCAATGGGCCGTGGTGTTTATCGACGATATTCTTATTTACTCCAAGAGCAAAGAAGAGCATGAGGAGCACTTGAGGATGGCATTGCAAATATTAAGAAATCACAAGTTGTACGCCAAGTTCAGTAAGTGTGAGTTTTGGCTGTCAAAAGTGTCTTTTCTAGGTCACATTATTACTAAAGGTGGTATTGCAGTAGACCCCTCTAAGGTAGAGGTAGTAAGCAATTGGGAAAGGCCTATGAATGTGACTGAAGTCCGGAGTTTTCTAAGCCTAGCAGAGTATTATCGGAGATTCATTAAGGATTTCTCCAAGATTGCGGTACCTTTAACTAGGTTGACCCGTAAGGAGAACCGATTCGAGTGGTCAGAGGAATGCGAAAGGAGTTTCCAGACTCTGAAGGAATGTTTGACCATTGCCCTTGTGCTGGCCTTACCCTTGGGAGAAGGAGGCTTTGAAGTATATACAAATGCCTCGGGTATTGGCTTAGGCTGCGTACTGATGTAGCGAGGAAGAGTGATAGCTTATTCGTCCAGACAGTTGAGGAAGCATGAAGAGAATTATCCTATCCATGACTTAGAGCTCGTAGCGGTCGTGTTTGCCTTGAAGATTTGGAGGCACTACTTGTATAGAGAAACCTTTGTTGTATTTTCTGATCACAAAAGCCTAAAATATTTGTTCTCTCAAAAAGAGCTTAATATGAGGCAGAGGAGATGGCTCGAGTATCTAAAGGATTTTTATTTCTCCATGGAATATCATCTCGAGAAGCGCAATGTAGTGGCATATGCCTTGAGCTATAAGTCAATGGCTAAGTTGTCAAGTATAATGCTACAAGAGTTGAAGATGTTGGAGCAATTAGCAAGTTTAGATCTTAATGTTAATGAGAAGGATGGTCGGGTTATGATCGCCCAGGTCCAGCTTCGTCCAGAACTGTTGGCTGAGATCAAGACCTTGCAGGACAATGACCCATTGCTGGTAGAAATCAAGGAAACTTTGAGTAGTCGACCGGATTTTCTATTGGCCGATGATGGCAGATTATTGTTCCGGGGAAGAACTTATGTCCCCGAGTCCGCCGAAGTGAAGAGCAAGATTCTTGAAGAAGCCCATAGGTCCAAGTATACCATTCACCCGAGAGCTACAAAGATGTACCGAGACTTAAGAGGACCTTTTGGTGGCCGAACATGAAAAGGGAAGTGGCCGAATTTGTGAGCAGATGCTTGGTTTGTCAGCAAGTTAAGGCCGAGCACTTTAGACCTGTCGAGAAGTTAAAGCCTCTCGAGATACCACAGTGGAAGTGGGAGAGCATTGGCATATATTTTATTATGGGTTTACCTAGAACGCGTGGCGGCTTCGTGGTTGTTAGTTAAAGGCCGAGCACTTTAGACCTGCCGGGATCTACTGTTTTACCCTTTTCCTCTTTGTCTAACTTCGTGGTTGTGGCTATCGGAGTTGACATTGGTTTTGCATATGTGATTCCGTATTTCTTTAAGAGCTTCGTGGTGTATTTGGCTTGGTTAATGAAAATGTCCTCAGATGTTTACTTTACCTGTAATCCAAGGAAAAATGTAAGTTCACGCATTAAGCTCATTTCAAATTCACCCTGCATAATTTGAGCGAAATCATCACATAAGGCATCATTAGTAGATCCAAAAATGATATCATCAACATACACCTGAACTACTAATATGTCTTTACCTGACGTTCTTGTGAAGAGTGTTTGATCAACTTTACCTCTCTTGAAACCATTTTCAATTAGAAATGAGGTGAGCCTTTCATACCATGCCCTTGGTGCTTGCTTCAATCCATACAAGACTTTCTGCAACTTGTACACATGTTGTGGATGTTTTGTGTCTTCAAAATCTGGAGGTTGTTCTACAAAAACATCCTCTTTGATATATCCATTAAGAAAAGTAGATTTAACATCTATTGGAAATAATTTGAAGTTCAAAGAGCAAGCAGAGGACAAGAGAATCTGGACTACTTCTAGTCTAGCAGCCGGTGCAAAAGACTGATAAAAAATAATACCCATCTCTTGGCTCTACCCTTTGGCTACAAGTCGGGCCTTGTTCCTAACCACCAATCCTGTGTGCCATGTCTCGTACTCTATACCATCGAGGTATTATCCACTTTGGCCTACCGACCTCACGATTTTGTCCCTTTCTAACAGTCACGCCCCGAACCGAACCGATAGCAGTGGAAGACATGCTCGGAACGTGGCAGTGATTCATTCATGATACATAGCAAACCAAAAGACATAAACACAAGATAATGGCGCCAAAAATAACTATAAGTTTTATTGATATCGAAAGTCATTATTACAACCTTGACTCCATTACATCGATAAAAGAAAAGGAAACGACTCAATATTACAGGACTCGACTTAAGAAAAAAAATAAAAAGACACAACTTCCAAACTCGGGAACTCCATCACTCTTGCCCGTTCCCATCTGTAGTAGTTTCTTCATTAATACCTGAAAAATGTTGAGAGAAACTGGGTGAGCGAGAACCTCAGTAGGAATTACACTCTATCATCAGGTAAAATATAAGTGATTAGCCATTTAATAATGCATGAAATACAACAATGCGTGAAGGAAAACATAATCATTATCAAAAGAGTAGCAAGGTCACATGGAGGCTCCCAATAATTAAGATAACAGGAGACGGGTACAAGAACATGATGGAAAGAGAATAACTTGGAACATGTACAAGAGATAACAAGCACTAATATTCATATCACAATTTTCCCTTCCGGACCTCATATTCAAACATATCAAGTCACACATGTAAGGAAGATGCCCATGATGTAAATATGTCTAGCTCAAATCTTGCGTATGGTTGGTGCAATGCTACACCTAATCATTCATAATACCCGTACATGTCTGGGCTTTGCCTCGCCCCTAGGACCAGATCAGGGCCCTAATAGTTTATGCCTAGCCTTGAGTATGATATTGGACCCAAAGTCCCGTATCATGTAATTCCCAGATAATTTACTAATGGCATCGGAATTCTAAGAATAGCTCATGAAAGCAAGATAACACGAGTAGGAAATAAATTCATACAGACTTCCAATTATCAAGGGAAAGTCATTTAGGAAAAATGACTTTAAGAAGGATATTAGATGATTTTTCATGGAGTATGATGTCAAAAGAGACTCTACAAAGGTCATAATCTCGAGATATAGTAGCCTGGAGAGGTTGGAATAGTTTAACACAAAATAACCACGGAAACGGAAAATTTTGGGATGTTGCACGAAGAAACGGTCAGCCTTGGACCGCTACCCTAAGGTGACGATCACGAGAAGAACGTAATCAAGTGGGTTCGACCAAATCAGCTAAACCGAGTCGGGTCCTAATCATGAACGCGTATGAGGAACCAGACGCTTTTACATGAAGGCGTTTGGGAGACTATATGCGTCAACAACTGGCCACATGGCTTCGAGAAGAAGACAGTCTAGGCAACACTGTAGCCATCAAGAGGCGGCCTCAGAAGGACCAATTTCATAAAATTGATAGAATTTCGGCAGAACTTTGACAGGGCCTCGTTCTTCCAAAATTAGACTTCCAATGGGTTCAGGATTTGATGGTACAACCTTCTCGACGTCCTAGTGAGAATCCCAGGCTCGTGGAGTCTTACGGAGGCCTCGGAATATGAACACCTAGTCCGACAGAAGGAATATCTGACGGAGAGGCATTCTGTGTCCAAGAATTAATGGCTCATAAACAGTGAAAAATGAGTGTAGCGGTAAGTCAATACCACCGGAGTGGCATGACCCTCAAACAATGACATTATGCGCAACATTTAGCAAGCTATAAATAGCAAAATTAAATGAATTAACCAAGCATTTGGTAAACATGTTATTCTACTAATTTTCACATGGTTACATAAGGATGATAATCAAGGAGGAATAATCATGGGAATAATAATAAAAAAATGATTACAGTTTCATTACCCTAGTTAACAATGTGTTCTGCAACATTAATGCTCAGGGGAACATGCTGGACATTGGCGAACAATTAGTCGAAAAACGTAGAAAAACACTCACACGTTCTAGCTGTGAGAGGTCAAAAAGCGGTCAGGAGGGAGGCCGCCTTACAAAATAGACGGTCATGACAGGACCGTTTCCATAAGAATATATCCTTTTTTTGAAATACTTAATGAAGGCGTCCAGGTAGCTGGACGCATCCAAATTAAAGCGTCATGACGATAAGACACGACCATAATTTCTCGGGAATATTGGCTAATAATAATAATGATAAAAAAATGAAAGGACGCATCTAATAGAAGAGACGTGTTAATAAAATAAATTTTTAAAAAAAATTAGGGTGATAAGACGGTCTATCACGTTACCGTTTCTTCATAAAACGGTCACTGGTAGGACCGTTTTTAAAACTGAGATCCGTAGACGGCGAACTCCAATAGACCTTGACTAAAACGACGATTACGATCAATATAGTGAACGGAAACTAGGCAAATTGGTGTCATTGGAAAGAGCATTCGAAGACAAATAATATAGCATGTTTTAATTAGGGTTTAGACTAAGATAAACTAACATAAGATGAGCTTAAAGTGAAGGTAATATTTCGGGTATACCTCTGAGTAAAACCATAAACTTGATCGACATGGTATACTAAAATTGGGCAAACTAGTATCAAATGAAAGAGAATAGAAGGACGAACAAGATGGCATATTTTATTATCGGTTCAGCCTAAGAGAAACCTACCTTAGATCGAAGAGAAGTGAAGGGGAAGAATTCACCGGAACCCTAACTCGAACAGCCCTAAATGTCGAATCCTCCCACGATCGAGCACGCCACCAATCGTCGAAGCAAATAGGGTTTCTAGGGAGCGAAGGCCACCTATTTATAGAGTCTATGGAGGCTTCTAGCGATCGAATCGATCTAAAGAGTCCAAAGAGGGGAAAATGGCGAGAAACTTGGGGTCGATCAAATCTGCCGCCGCTGTGCCAAATTGGAGGGTCTAGGGTTAGGGTTTAGCGAGGGAAATAGATCACCTAGCATGGGCCAAGAGATTGGGTTCGATTACAGCCCATAAGAGCTCGAATTAAGGCCTAATTGGATTAGATTTGGGCGAGGTTGTTCTAAGTCAGATTTAGCCTAATTCTCTGATTTGGGCTTAAACCAAATTTTATTTGGGCCTCTTTATTTAGACAAAGTTGTTGGAAATGTTGATTTCTACAAGATGCATATTTTTTCATATTTTTATTAAAATTTCAAATTTTGGGTTCATAAGATAATATGATCTTTTTTAAAAAAATTGGTTTAAATAATAATTATTATTTTTACTCGCGTAAAAATTTAGATATTATTATTTTATTTATTCAAAAATTTAGGTTACTACACCTTCCCCCACTTTAAGGAATTTGGTCCTCCAAATTCATACGATTCTTTCCAAATTAACAGTGGGGTACAATTACCACTCTTAAACACCTTCTAATACTTCAGACTGATGAGACCCACTCTAATTCATGCTAATATACAAAATCACCCAGTCTAAGCATGAGATATAAAGTTAAGCCAGGTTTAGAGTTACCTTCCATCGCTTGCAGCCTGCCTCGCCGCTTCGGTTCATCCAGTTGCCCATCTCGCGGCGCATGCTCCTTCATCAGGGTACAATGAGCAATTCTATGGTCTCCGCTTCCACAACGGATACACTTCCCTTGGTTCCTTCAACAACCTCCGACCGATGGCCACCTTTATCACAATGCTCGCACTTCTCCTTAACAGGAGTGATATGCTACTCTCCCTTCTTACCGTTATTGTCTTTATGAGCCCTATTACCACCATTTGATCGCTTCTTCCCATTGATAGGCACACTATCCTCGAAACCACTTGCTCCTCCCTTCCTGGAAAGCCTTCTAGAAATCTACTATATCATATCCAAAGCATCTTCCAACACTTGGGCCTTCTTCACCATCTCGGCATACACCTGAATCCTTAATGGCACTAACTGCGGAATATACTCAACTCTCAAACCATTCAAGAACCTCCTAGCTTTCA
Source organism: Amorphophallus konjac (assembly GCA_022559845.1). NCBI lineage: Eukaryota > Viridiplantae > Streptophyta > Magnoliopsida > Alismatales > Araceae > Amorphophallus > Amorphophallus konjac. The sequence goes on along the minus strand of CM040126.1, from coordinate 121,933,728 downwards.
TCTTCTTCGTACTAACTAGGTGCGGTGCATAACGGGATAACCTAGCAAATTGGGCTTCGTACTCCACTACAGATAGGTTCCTATGTTTCAGGGATGCAAATTCAGTGGCCTTCTTCTCTCGAACCCGCTCCGAAAAATACCTCTTGTAAAAAAGCTCCACGAACATATTCCACGAAACTTGATCATTTTGCAATGTCACTTCTACAGCTTCCCACCAAGCCCGCGCATCTCTCTCTAATTGATACGTAGCTAACAAGTCCTTCTCCTGATCGGTACACTACATAACCCTAAAAATCCTCTCCATCTCCTTAGCCCAATTCTCTGCCTCATCGGGGTCGGTAGACCCACCAAACCTAGAGGGATTCATACCCTGGAAACTCCTATGCATATCTCTTGCGCCCTGACGCACTCCACCCTGGGCTACCTGCTGCAAGGCCTGAGTCAACCCTTGGACCGTACGATGCATATCCCGCCATTGAGCATGCTCTGCAGCCATCTTAGCCTATAACACAAATTATACAAAGATTAACAACCTATAATCTTTTAACTTTATTAAGATTATCATAAATTTTACCAATTAGCCCCATGGTTCTACCCAATCTCACCAGGTGCCTATAAGGTGACTGATAAACAATATTTACCGTATAGACTTAGACTCAAGACCTAGGGTTTAAGAAAATATAGGCTCTGATACCACAAGCTGTCACGCCCCGTACTCTATACCACAAGCTGTCTTGGCCTACCGACCTCACGGTTTTGTCCCTTTCTAACAGTGATCGGCTCTAGAATGGGGGACTTCCCGGGAGGTCACCCATCCCGGTACTACTCCTCATTAAGTAAGTTTAACTTTGGAGTTCTTTACAAGAACTGAGCCGATACTTCAAAAGGTGTCTCGGTGATATATAGTACAACTTAGCTTTATTTGAGGGTGTTACATCGTGTCATTTAGCTTATTTCTGAAAACTCATCGGGTTCCAATTATGGGATGATTCTTAGGACGCGACACAAGAGACCACACCTTGTTTCTTTCAAACTGGTGTAGCTCTTCATGCATAGCCTGGATCCAGAATTCATTTTGAAGAGCTTCATGAATATCCTTAGGCTCTTCTTGAGAGATTAAAGCCATCAGATCCTCTTCTTCCGATAGCCTTAGTGAGGATCTAGTGTTTACACCATCTACAGGATTACCGATGATGTTTTCAACAGGGTGATCCTTCAAGAGCGTTGAAGATCTAGGCAGATTGGGGTGTTGCATTTGATGCTCTTGGAGTGTTTCAATTGAGGGATCCTAATCAACTTCATCCTTGCAATGGATTCCTTGAGTTGATCCATATTTGACCTGAGATGGTCCATCTTCACTTGAGTTTGAGAATGTGATCTGCATTCAAAATTGAAATGACTTGATTTGTCAGTCTCAATTCATATTCATCAAAAATCACATGACTAAGCTAGCAACTCCCCCTTAATATGTGCAATAGTTTTTGAAATGTTCAGTGAAATTCTAATCCCATATGTAGCCTTTGAATAATTGACTCATAGTACCAAGCGGAGAACTTAGATCTGAAGATCGCCTCACACGTAGTGATAGTTTTTAGACAAGCTTAAAGTACCATCCACATGTCACCATTTGATATACTATGTAGTCATGATATGATAAAGGTATGAGGATTACAACGCATTATGACATGAAAACAAATTATTCAACTCCCCTTCAGCTAGATACTATATGACAGATGATGTAACGCCCGAGAATTTTTTAGGAATTTTCTGAGATTTAATATAGTTATTACGTATTTAAATAGACTTAATGAGATATTTTATGAATATAGGTCTATTTAATATTTATTTAAAGGTCCAGATATTATGTTATGTTTAAATCCACCTAAATAGGCCCACAAGACCCAAATCCAAGCCCTTAGGCCCAAGCCCATTACTAGAAACGTAATTTGGATAATTTGTGGATTTAAAATAGGATAAACAGGTAAATTAATGGGATAAATTAGAGATAATAAGAAAAAATAAAAATTTTGGAATAATTACGAAATGGCGGCCTATCGCGAGACCGCCACCTCATTATAGCGATCTAGACATGGCCGCTATTTCCTTCTAATTTCGTGAATGAAAGAAACATGAAAAGCTTGGATCTTTGGCAACCAAATCGCCTTGGATCGAAGCTATCTGACATGGGAGACTCTCTAGAACACTCTAGGGATAAATCCTACTCCTAATTAGGACTCCCAACTCGATCAAATCCTCAGCCTTAACTCAAAACCCTATAAATAGACCCTAACTTTGACCCATGTGAACCCTAATGTTGGCTCGCGTAATTCGAAGGTAAGGATACATCTTCTCAAGTTAATTCTTTAGAAGATTTTGTTCTCCTTAGTTTTATCTAACTCCCCTCCAATTTTCGTGCTAGAAGACCCAGCCGTTGAAGAATTAGGGCGTCTGCAAGTCGCTGGTTCGCTACAGGCTGCACAGGAAATAGTGCGCTAGTCCAGTGAAGATCAGGAGATTAGAAGCCATAAACAAGGTTAGTTCATGTTGTGTCTTTAGAACTTTTTGTTCTCCTTTTTATCTTCTACCTACCCTCTAATTTTCACGAATATAGGTCAAGAGAATCAGAAGATAGAGGGGTGGAAATTTGCTGATTTGGCACAGGACGTGCAGGAACCTGAGCGATCTTCCAGTTAGAAATTCAAAGTCGAAAGCTTGTCACAGAGGTAGGTTATCTCATGGATGGCAAAAACAACGTGTTAGGAGTAAAAGCCCTCTGTTTTCTCCTATTTTCATTGAGTATACATGGAGTATTTTACGTTTTTCTATCACTACACAACTAGGTTATCATAGCATGCATGAATCATACCCTTAATAAGAAATTGATAATTTTAATTTAATTCACGCAAATCTATGCACCTCCATGCATCACTTTTCTTCTATCATGACTTACCTTCATGTTTACTAGAGTTTCCATGCATAGTTTACCCTAGAATAGGCTTTTATTGCTCTATTTTTACTTGTCTAGTCGACAGGATAGAAACGGTCTACCAGCGACCGCCAAACCTCTTCAAGCGGTCCCAGTAGAACCGGTACTGTCAGAAACTGTCCTCCCGAGACCGCTTCTACGTTTCTGTGTCCTGCTACCTGTTAACTCCAAACAGATTACAGATTGACCCTATTATACATATGTTGAGCCTAGGTAATTAGGCCTTATTCCTAGTTGTGACTGTACATTTATGAACTTCGTTATATTGTGCACTAAACATGTTAGGTTTCATGTCTTTCATGTTTCAAATACCTTCTTTAAACTTATGCTATTTTCATGCCAAAACTCTTATAGTTTGTGTAGAGGTAGAAATCTAGTTTCTATGCCACGTACCACCTTCTCTATTTATTGAATGGGGAAGCTCGTCCAGCACCCGTGGAAGCCTATAAGCACCAAAGCCAAGGGGCCTTCAGAAGGAGTCCCGGGTGTTACCCCAGGGGACAGCCCTCTGATGCTTAAGTTAGCAAAGGATTAGTAAAGAGTAGAGAAGAGCAGGCGAGAGAGTGAGAGAGAGGCCGTAGTAGAAGGTTGATGGGCCGTGTAGATCCTCCAGACGAGTGCTCGCCACTCCCAGTGTTCACTCGGTGAGTGCTTGCTGGGTGGTAAGGTCGTGCAGAGGAATCCTTCCTATAGGCGCAGACTATCATCGCTTCTCTCTTTCTGTAGTAGGGCTAGTAGCTCTATTCTCTTGTGTAGCGATTTGGCAGAATGATCCACCGTACCTCTCTTCTCTGTCGAGGTCCCTTTTATAGGGGGTTGTCCTGGAACATGAGGCCTATCCCTTAACAGGGAACGGCGTGGATAGTAGAGGTCCCTTTTATAGGGGGTTGTCCTGGAGCATGAGGCCTATCCCTTAACAGGGAAGGGCATGGGTAGTAGAGTAACGCCTCCCGTGATTGTAGCGGGAGTTTCCCATTGGAAGGCGATTACCCCGGCGTTGGTTGGTCCCTGAGAGAGTCTTACGGCGCTTGTGGGGCGTGCTCGCCCGTTATGGGGTCAAGGCCGACGCCGTGGGGGATAAAGGTCGGTCCCCGGAGGGTTCTCCAGCGGTTATTGTGCCTGGGCCGTAGCCTTTTTGCGCTGTCGAATCCGATGTTGAGCCATAGTGGGCCACACCTTAATGGGCTGTGGCTGCTGGGCACCCCTTGGGCACGCTGCAGATCCGGAGTTGGATTGGGCTCATTAAAATATGCCGGTCATGGGCCGGGCTAGTTTTACCCTCCTCACTAGCCCCCCTACTCTCAGTTGCCGAGCACTTTTGCAGGGAGCTGAGAGTCGATCACAAGATGGTTGTTTAGAGCAATGGGTTCGAGGATGATCTCATCGTATCAAGAGAATTAGCGGTCCCATCTGCATGCTTGGCGCGCAAGGCGCCTCTGGCGGTGGCAGGTGCCACTGTTGCAATTATGACGTTGGTCTCGGTCGTCTGGGGGCGTGGGCTCCGAACAGACGACTGGCCTTGGTGACCGTACCATGATAGCGGCAGGCGCCTTTTCACCTACCCTACGGCTTGGAAGCATCGATCTATCGTAGATGATTATAAGGGTCACTGTGAGGTTTCCCCGAGAACTCCATCCACATCCTGTTGGTTGTCGTGCCTTTCATAGGCTTCTTCTTCCTTCGCCTGGTGAGGGTTTTCTTCCTTCTTCTGTGTTTCTCTGTGTACTGTAGCCATGCCACCTCATAGGAAAGCTCGTCGCATCCGCCCCACATCTTCTGTCGAAGAGGTGGATCCTGGCCGTGGTGGTGCCCCAAGCACTTCAGGCGCAGGCACTAGTCGTCCCCATTCTCCGTCGTTAGTAGCATATAGGGTGGTTCACGGGCTGCGGGAAGCCTTCCAGATTCCTTCTGAATTCAACATTGTCTTCTCGGCCGTGGATGACAATATGTTGAGTTGGCCTCTGGGCGGTAGCATGGTCTTTATAGCTTCTTTCCAGGCGGGCTTCCATCTTCTGATTCATCCTTTCATCGATTATGTTCTTCACCATTATGGCCGGCAACCAGGGAACCTCTCCCCTAATTCCTACCACATCCTCTGTGGTTTTATCTTTGTGTGCAAGAAGGCTTCAGTGGAGCCAACTGCTCATCTCTTCCGGCAGTTCTACTGTCTCCAGAACTGGCCTTCTGACACTGCCTTCACCTACTTCAAGGCTAGGCCCAACTGACACCTCGTCAGTGTCTCTGAGGCTACGTCCAACCTCAAGCGTTGGGTAGAGCATTTTGTATATGTCACCAGGGTGAGTGTTCGCGGTCCCTGGAGGTTCGTGGGTTTCCGCCCCCAATGGGCTGATAGGAAGCTACGAAGATAAAGGCTCTTCTCCGCTTCCCCCTTCACAACGCCAATTTTGAGCTGACTTCGGCGGTGCTTCGGGAGTTGGGGAGGAGCCCCCTACTGCCTCTGGGTATTGACTTTGATTTTCTCCCAGCCCGCCTGTGGCGAACCGAGCTAATGTTTCTTGTGTTGTCTTTCCAGGGGCTCAGAAGTCATCGGAGCTGTGGTACGAGATCGTCGAGTTGCCGCGGAGCGCTCCTCACCCCATAGATCATGTCGATCCGGGGGCCGGCCAGGTGACAGTCGTTGCCCCCCAGGCCGAGGTCGCATTTGCTCTGGGACGGCTTCAGTATTCAGTCCCTGCAGGCGTCCCCCTGGTGGGCCCAACGATAGCTTCTGCAGCCAGCGGCGGGTCAAGTGCTTGGAAGGACATCTCCGAGGGGGCCGCCAGCACTGCTGAAGGGGAGTCCACCATGGCTGGTGGTGATCGTGTCCCACTAACCGTGGATGAGTTGGCGGCGCTGGATAGCCAGTGTCACCCGAAGAAGAGGAGCAAAGTTTCTGCTCTGGCCCGAAGTCGGGCTCCGCCGCCGTTGACGTCTATGGCGCCTCCTCCTCTTGAAGTTCCGTCGCCGCCGTCGGCCGAAGAGTCCATAATTTCTCCCCCTGCACCTACCCCCGTGGGGGAGAGGCGTGACAAGGGCAAAGCCCCCATCACTGACGGAGCTGATCACCTTCCGCCCTCCGAGGTTCTCCCACATGCCCAGTATCTGCCGCCTGAGGAGGCTATGATTGGGCATGCAGGTATTACGACGGTGGTCGACCTTATGAACAAGAGCGTCAAATGGCGCGAGCGCACCGAGGTGTTTGATCAAGGGTGGACCGAGAAGGAGCTGACGGATCTGGCCGCAAAGAGTGTGCGAGTGGTCACCAGGGCCCTTGCTTTGTGGAGGCTGAAGTCCCGCGATCAATGACACCCAAGAGGGGGGGTGAATTGGGTGATTACAACTTTTAACAAATTTTTACCCAATGTAAAGGAGTATGATGAAGCGTCAACTAGGAATTCAAATCTGTTTAACCACAAGCTAGATTTATCAAAATCTATCTCCACGATAGTTCCTTGGTACAAGGCGGAGGTGTGAATCCAGGGATTCTACTCACACAAGATGCTATTGTCCTGACAAGAGTGATCTTGTCGATTCAAAAACACCTTTTGATATACCAAAGATCTATTTAGATAAAAGACTGATTATGCTAAATCTGAAAGATCAAACCTGAAACAATAATCTGCACTAACAATCACACGGAATGGTGGTAGAAGAAATGAGCCAAACCACATAATTCAAACCACAATGCACGATGATTTTTAAGGTGGTTCGGATGCAACGACGGCAACCTACGTCCACCCCTCACCAAAACCCGGTGAGGCTTCACTACTGTAAACCAGCACGGGGATGAATCCCAACACGGAGACACACTCCAACCACACACATAGGGTGACGCCTACACACACACACACACCGGGACACGCCCCAACACACACACGGAGAAGAAGTCTCCCACACGATCTGATGACCGGATCACAAACACACACACACACTGCAACAACCGCAGCACAATAAACCACACGACCGTACGAAGACGGTCACACACACACACAAACATACGGATCTAGGTAAATCCACACACCCACAAGTGTAGATCTTGAAACAATCCACACACACACATACAAGTGTAGATCTGAAATGATCCACACACACACACACACTAATGTTCACAGATTTAGAAGATTACACACATGAAGCTCAAGAAATTTAGCAGAAGAAACACAAATGAAAAACTTCTGATTTAGGCTCCCCCTGAGTAGATGATGCATATTTTGAATGAAGCTTGCTTCTCTACTTGATTCCCAATTGATTGGCTTTTTCTAGATTTTGAAAAGCTTGAGGTTTGATGAAGAACTTCTGGACAGATCACTGTTCACAGAGTTGTTCCTGTAGCTCTTTTTCTCCTTTGATAGCCTCCCTTTGACCCCCTTGCTTCTTAGGATTTCTTGGCTCAAGAGTTGTTTTTATAAGACCTAGGATGGTCAAGGGACAAGACAGAAACCAGATGCACGATTTTAGGCAAGTTGGGAGGCTTTTAGACCAAAAAGTCAAAGAGGAAAGCTTTGAACACGCTCAAGAAACAAAGTCAACAAAAGCTGCCTCGGGGCTGGCGGTCGACCGGCAGAAGGGGCGGTCGACCGGAAATTTACAGAGTTTGAACTTTTCAGCGTTGGGAAAATCGGTCGACCGGCCCTGGGTTGGCGGTCGACCGAAATCTGGAAAAGTTCAGATTTCTAGGTGCTAGTAAATCAGGTCGACCGGACCAATCTTCCAGGTCGACCGAACTCTGGAAATCCTGCAAAACAACATAGTTCAATCCATGGATCATATCATTATAGAATATACTGTAAGACCACACTTTGTTCCATTCAATTTGAGTTAGTTTGGACTCATTCTTGGCTTTTGAAACATGATCCTTTTGAGGTTCATATCCTCATTCAATTCATGCATTTTAGTTTAAATCTGGCTTTGATTATGCACGGAATGCATTCAACATTATGCAAAAGACTCATGAAATCTCATTTCAAAATGATTCTTTATGGAAATGCAAGGAACAAGTTCAACCCATTAAGAGCACATGAAGAGATATGCATGAGAAACCTTTGAAAGCCTGAGTATCATAGCTTCTAATATATTGATCAAGGTTAAGTCAATAAATCCACCAACAATCAAATTCATATGTTCAAGCATAAAGAAACTTTTCACATCAGACCAAATCAACTTCCCATGGAGACTAGTCGACTTTACTTGCTTTACCAGAATTGAGAATGCCATAGCCTTACCCAGGGTTCTTGAAGAGAATACCATAGCCTTACCAAGGGTTCTTGAAGAGTGTAGACAAGATTTACCACTTGCTTTAGATTGTAGATAGCAATGTCCTTATCCACACGTTGTTGTACCTTCCAAGCGACCACCATGATGTTTTATCCTACAATTCAAGATAGTCAAGGTTAATACATCATGAGATGCACAAAGACTTTGTTCACGGTTAAAAGCTATGAAACCTCTTGGAAAACCAGCAATTCCAACCAAGAATCAAGACCATATAGCAATGCATTTAACCAACATGTTTGAGCCTGCCTCAAAAGCCATTTGCCATATCAACCATATTTGAACAACAACATGAGTGCACAATGACATCAAGAACATGTGCAAGCAAGAACATGTGCAAGCAAACATAAAGTTCAGTTATCATCAAAAATATATGCAAGGCATATACAATAGAGGCACCACTTTGGTGGCCTTCCTCGGGAGTTGGAGGCCAATCAGGCTATGCAGACTAATTTGGCATCCAACTGCAAGGTGCTCGAGGAGCACCAGAAGGCGGCCGAGGTCGAGATCGCCGAGCTTCGGGAACAGCTAAGTGGTGCGGACACCAGAGCACGCGAGAGGCGCGAGCCGGCGAGCCACCAGTACCATACGTGGAGCACGACTCGAGCCACCTCAGCGTCCACCTGGCTCGGAGATAGCCTGGAGACTCCCCCATGAGTCCCGGCATTTATCATATTTAGTTAGACTTTATTTGTGTTTAATGTGTGTTTACTTCATTTTATTCTGTATGTAATTTTGATTGTAAGAGGGGCTTATTTGTAAAAATGTGACCCATGGGCCCCACGGGACCCTAGGCCCCCTCCCATTGATCCACCTCATCCCTAGGGCCCCATGTGGGGTCAATCAACCATTCAAATGGTGGCTTCTAGAAGGGTGGGCCAAGTGGGGGATATTGGAATGAAAATGCCAACAATTCCAACCCACCCCCACCTACCATGTCCCCCCCTTGCCTCCCTAATCAATGGGCAGCCCCCCCCTGTATTTTTAATTTTAATTTTTGTGGATGATCACATGCAATCCCAGCCCTCCATCTCCCATCCCTAGATCCAACGGTTGAGGATTGATTAGACATGTAACCTATATATGCTTGTAATTTTCAGTTTTGAGGAATTAATGCCATTTGAACTTGGAAAATCCTTGGAGCAGCCCTTGGGCACCCCCCCTCTCCCTCTCTCCCTCTCCCTCTTACAGCTGAGAAGGCTACCTTCTGGAGGTGTGACTCCTCCCTATTGGTTCCGGTCATCATCGCCGTCGCCACGAGCCGCCACCGCACCGCCATCGGGATATCCGGAGTTCTATCTTCAGCCGGCCACTGCCCGTTCCACGAAATTATGAAGTCAGCCACGAGGTCCTTTCGATCTGGGATTTTGAGGGGATGTTCCACAGGTGTCAAGCACATCCCAAAAAATTTGGTTGGTCATAAAGATCCCCTTTGATAATTTTGCATTTTCTCCCAACTTTAATTACCAGATCTGTCTGCTTCCTGTTCTGATTTCTACCTTTCCTGAGTTTCACGTCTCCGACCCATTTTTGATTTTTGCTGGAGCTCCCAACTTTACTGGGAGTTCCATCCATCAACCCCTCCACCCACGATTTTGCTTGATTTTTGATCAGCCCTCCACCTATTTTTCAAAATTCGTTCTCAGAGCAAGCTACAGTGCTGTCCACCTGTTCCCAGATCTGACCACCTTCTAGTAAACAAATCATAACAAATCACAGCTACATCCAATCAGTCCACAAAAAATATCCCCGTTTTCCTTTTTCAAAATCCTACAACTTTCATGAAGATCTTATGAGCTGAATCGGCCACCTACCTTGTGGTAAATGGCAGTTCTTAGACAACTCACCTGCAGATCTGAAGTTTCGGGTACTGTACAACAGGAGCTTGTAAATTCAGTAAAGTCCAGATCCGACCAGATCCAGTAGATCTCTCTAGGCCTACATCGAAGGATTTCAAGAGAGATTTCCAGCAATAGCTCATGCGCCCCGATCCGACGTCGGGATTGATCGCATCGGCCATTCTCGCCGGAGCGCGCGTCGGAGGACAGAACCAGAAATCTGTGGGCAGCTAGTTCACGAATTGGGAATCGGGGCCAATCGACCCCCGATCGGTGTTTCCGGCCGACCGCCGTCCGTGGAGGCGCGCCACCAGGGGTCCCCATTACAGCGGGTCCCACCCCTACAGATCTGGAGGACAGCGCCGTCTGTGGGCCCCACAGACCCATAGAATCCGCCGTTCGGAAAGCACGAAAACGCGGAGTTTGGCACCGCCGGGCGACATCAAGATGCTGCCCGTCAACCCGATTTGCGTGATTCTCGGGCCCCACATGTGACCTTTTACCTCCCTGCATGGAGTGGGTCAAATTATTGTACTGTTGTAATATTGTTAACCGGGAGTCCGTGAATTGGCCGGGGTTGTCTTCGCCACGCCGGGTGTGTGGAGGTAAAGGTCTCAACTTCTCGGCATTCGCTTGCTAGTTTAGTATATGGTCTTTTGTCGCTGCCGAGAGTGATAGGTACTAGCCCGTGAGTCCATGTCACCGCTGTGAGTGTGAGAGTGACCCGTCCCGTGACTCGATCCGAGTCCGAAAGTGAGTCGACTACCCGTGAACTCTGCTGGTTCTTCAACCACGCACGATCCGCGTTTCCCTCGCTTGGGACGACGAGTGAGCTTGCGTTTCTGTTAGCGACGTATAGCCCATAGGAGCTCTCCGTGTCGGGCCTAGTGTCTCTCCCATCATGTGTTGCTGGTCGTGTCCGCATCTAAAGTCCGAGGTTCATACCATGTAGAGTCGGTCCCCGTGTCCATCCCGCATCAGTTTGGTATCAGAGCTAGTCGAGTCTAGGGTAGTCTTTGCATAAGTCTTGCATGCATCATGGTCTAAGTCGAGTCTAGGATCATCTTTATTTTCAAAACAAAAAAAGGGGTGTTTTTAAATTGCATTTCACCCAATAGCCCGGTATATTAAAAGGCGTTGCCCGAACATTAGGTTATGCCTATCGGGAAGGTAGCGTACTTGTGCGAGTGATCTTCGGATCGCTTATCTTCGCCACGTACCGGATATTGGTTAGGTCTAAGTGCATCATTGTTGCATTAGTGAGTGTTTGCATTAGTCGGTGTCTTCTAGTTCGTGTGTAGTCCAATAAGAGTCAGTCGGTCTTGTCCAAGTGTCGGCATGTCTAGCATGTAGTTCCGCCAAATTCACATGGAATCCCCATCACCCGAGAAATATGGCCGTTGGTCTACCCATGGGCTTGGCAACCACCCTCTCCCCTTCCGTAGGCCCGAAGCCTCGGATTTTTATGGCTCTAATGGCCCGGGGGACTACCTCAAGTGGGAGGCCGCCATGGACACATACTTTGATTGTTATACCATGTCTGAAGCCAGGCAATTCTATTTTGCCAAGGAGAGGCTTCAACACGAGGCCGCCGAAAAGTGGGACCACATTGAGCGCTTGAGAGAGGTTAGGAGGCAATGGCCCATCGAATCATGGTGGGACATGAAGAGAGAGCTTAGGAAGGTCTACGTGCCCCAACCGGTCACCTCCAACCGGCCCCACCCAATCACTTCCAACCAAGTGGGTCCTAGTCGGAGGCAAAGAGCCCCACACGTAGATGAGCCAAGACCCAATTCTAGGACGGTTGACTACGGGCAAATCCACCATTATATCCCTATTCCAACCCACTCCGTTGCCGAACTTATGCAAATGATTTTGGACCGGTTGGATGGGGTGGATAAGACACGTACTCCTACTGATGTACTCCTACACGAGCCTACGGAGGTAGCAATCGGTAGCCCCAACCCGTTGCCATCTAAGGTGCAATCCCAAGGTCCTCTCTCCATCATAGTGGATCCTCTTCCCCCACCCACGAGAGCCCCATTGCCTGCACTCCCTGTCCGTCAGGAGGATAAGGGTAAGGACACACTTATCAAGGAGCGTAGTGGATCACGACAGCAGTGTTATCGCTGCCAGGGGTTTGGCCACTTTGTCGGACAGTGTCCCACTCGGACATTCTAGCCCTAGGGGACAAAAGGGTTGGAGAAGCCTCACTCTCCGATCTTTATTTGGAGCCACCTCAGCCACAGCTACCCGTGTTTTTAATGGGAAAGCTACTTATAGCCGAGCCACTCCTTAGCTAGCTTAAGAATGGTCTGGCCCCATCCCCCCTCCCATCTATGGACCCTATCCTACCTCTGGTGCCAATCAATTCATTTCACACCACTTTCCGGTCTAGTCACTATGTGGATACATTGGATGACCTTCTTAAAGGATTAGACCGGCAATTGATATTTACGTACTTGTTGGCTCCAGGCTTCGACCGACCCACAGGTCGTAGTTTCACTCATCCCGCTTTAGGGTCCATCACCTCCGTGTACACCGTGGGTCATGTTACCACGGAGGTTCTTATACTCCTCCCTATGCCGGCCGAGCCCGACTTCATTCCCATTTGCCCAAGGGAGGACTCTTACTTTCTACCTATGACTGCCGTCCCACCTCTCACAATGAATGAAGGTGATCATTTACACCTCCAAGATTTCCAAATATGGGACAGTGATTTGTGGAAGCCTAGTCCGAGGGGTCATACCTTCTTTGATCCCTTCGACCCATTCTCTTGTGGACCCCATGACCCACCATATTTACTCCACCTTTTTGAGAGGGTCCACCATCATACCCCCACCGTCTCATCTCCCTTCATGAATGAAGGAGATCAACAACACCTTCTAGACTTCCACACATGGGATCTTGAGATGAGGGAATCCATATCGAGGGGTCACACATTCTTTGATCCCTTTGATCCCTTTCTTAGTGGGCCCCTTGGTCCACAACCTCCATTCCACCTCTTTAAAGAAGTCCACTATCACACCCCTCCTACTCGGGCCTGGCAACCTTCACATGGCAATAAGTCCGAACCGTCATTTGGGGGTAATGAAGACTTTGGTTCCCCCGGCCCACCTAAACCACCCAAAGCTCCCGGATTTCCCACATCCAAACTCAATGTCCATGATTGGTGCATCGTAGGATGTCTAGGAGTCCACCATGACATTAACCTCTGGTTATGTCAAATGCATGCATGGCACACATTCGGATGTCCTGGACCACCTTGCATATGATTGGGTTTGACTAACATTAGGTTTGTGTAGGGTCGTGTGTGCATCTGTGTGTTTTTTTTTTGTTAAGCATGTTAGGAGTTTGCATGACGACATCCGTTGTCACATTGAGTCTAGCAATGCACGTTACCAAGAGCTAGCCGATGCTCACCGACACCACCGAGAGTTCCAAGAGGGCGAATATGTCATGATCAGGGTAAGACCTGAACGGTTTCCCTCTGGAACCGTTAAGAAGTTGCAAGCTCGCGGAGCCGGTCCATTTAGACTATTGAAACGTGTTGGATCCAATGTGTATGTTGTGGAGCTGCCCGAGGAATACGGTATAAGCTCTACTTTTAATGATTCGGATCTAGTTGCATATAGGGACCCAGCAGTGATCCCTAGTGAGCCTTTCGAGCCATCTCCTCCCATTGAGAGTGAGCCCACACCTGAGTGTCCACCTCCAGCCCCTTTTGTCACGGCAGCGTGAGCATATCGATGATATACTGGATGAGCAGGTGACAATTACCAGGAGTGGATCCTACCCGCGCTACCTAGTGCGATGGAGAGGACGGCCCGCTATCGAGGACACGTGGATCACGCATGGAGAGTTGCAGCGGATTGATCCGGACCTTCTGGAGCGACACCAGAGCGATGCAGACCCTTACTCGATAGGGTCGAGTTTCTCCCACCCGGGGAGAATTGGTGCGGACACTAGAGCACGCGAGAGGCGCGAGCTGGCGAGCCACCAGTAGCGTACGCGGAGCACGACTCGAGCCACCTCAGCGTCCACCTGGCTCGGAGACAGCCTGGAGACTCCCCCATGAGTCCCGGCATTTATCATATTTAGTTAGACTTTATTTGTGTTTAATGTGTGTTTACTTCATTTTATTCGGTATGTAATTTTGATTGTAAGAGGGGCTTATTTGTAAAAATCGGACCCCTGGGCCCCACGGGACCCCAGGCCCCCTCCCATTGATCCACCTCATCCCTAGGGCCCCATGTGGGGTCAGTCAACCATTCAAATGGTGGCTTCTAGAAGGGTGGGCCAAGTGGGGGACATTGGAATGAAAATGCCAACAATTCCAACCCACCTCCACCTACCATGTCCCCCCCTTGCCTCCCTAATCAATGGGCTGCCCCCCCCCTTGTATTTTTAATTTTAAATTTTTTGGATGGTCACATGCAATCCCAGCCCTCCATCTCCCATCCCTAGATCCAACGGTTGAGGATTGATTAGACAAGTAACCTATATATGCTTATAATTTTCATTTTTGAGGAATTAATGCCATTTGAACTTGGAAAATCCTTGGAGCAGCCCTTGGGCACCCCCCTCTCCCTCTCTCCCTCTCCCCCTTGCACCTGAGAAGGCTACCTTCTGGAGGTGTGACTCCTCCCTATCGGTTCCGGTCATCATCGCCGCCGTCACGAGCCGCCACCGCACCGCCAACGAGATATCCGGAGTTCTATCTTCAGCCGGCCACTGCCCTTTCCACGAAATTCTGTAGTCAGCCACGAGCTCCTTTCGATCTGGGATTTTGAGGGGACGTTCCAGAGGTGTCAACCACATCCCAAACAATTTGGTTGGTCATAATAATCGCCTTTGATAATTTTTCATTTTCGCCCAACTTTAATTACCAGATCTGTCTGCTTCCTGTTCTGATTTCCACCTTTCCTGAGTTTCACATCTCCGACCCATCTTTTGATTTTTGCTGGTGCTCCCAATTTTACTAGGAGTTCCATCCATCAATCCCTCCACCCACTAGTTTTCTTGATTTTTGATCAGCCCTCCACCTATTTTTTAAAATTCGTTCTCAGAGCTAGCTACAGTGCTGTCCACCTGTTCCCAGATCCGACCACCTTCCAGTAAACAAATCATAACAAATCACAGCTACATCCAATCAGTCGACACAAAATATCCCCGTTTTCCTTGTTCGAAATCCTACAACTTTTGTGAAGAGTTTATGAGCTGAATCGGCCAACTACCTTACGGTCAATGGTAGTTCTCAGACAACTCACCTGCAGATCTGAGGTTTCGGGTACTGTACAATAGGATCTTGTAAATTCAGTAAAGTCCAGATCCGACCACATCCAGCAGATCTCTCTGGGCCTAGATCGAAGGATTTCAAGAGATCTTTCCAGCGATAGCTCATGCGCCCCCATCCAACGTTGGGATTGATCGCAGCGGCCATTCTCGCCGGAGCGCGCGTCGGAGGATAGAACCAGAAATCCGTGGGCAGCTAGTTCACGAATTGGGAATCGGGGCCGATCGACCCCCGATCGGTGTTTCCGGCTGACCGCCGTCCGTGGAGGCGCGCCACCAGGGGTCCCCATCACAGCGGGTCCCACCCCCGCAAGTCCGAAGGACAGCGCCGTCCGTGGGCCCCACGGACCCGTAGAATCCGCCGTTCGGAAAGCACGAAAATGCGGAGTTCGGCACCGCCCGGCGACATCAAGATGCTGCCCGTCAACCCGATTTGTGTGATTCTCGGGCCCCACATGTGACCTTTTACCTCCCTGCGTGGAGTGGGCCAAATTATTGTACTGTTGTAATATTGTTAACCGGGAGTCCGTGAATTGGCCGGGGTTGTCTTCGCCACGCCGGGTGCGTGGAGGTAAAGGTCTCAACTTCTCGGCATTCGCTTGCTAGTTTAGTATATGGTCTTTTGCCGCTGCCGAGAGTGATAGGTACTAGCCCGTGAGTCCATGTCACCGCTGTGAGTGTGAGAGTGACCTGTCCCGTGACTCGATCCGAGTCCGGAAGTGAGTCGACTACCCGTGAACTCTGTCGGTTCTTCAACCGCGCACGATCCGCGTTTCCCTCGCTTGGGACGACGAGTGAGCTTGCGTTTCTGTTAGCGACGTATAGCCCATAGGAGCTCTCTGTGTCGGGCCTAGTGTCTCTCCCATCATGTGTTGCTGGTCATGTCCGCATCTAGAGTCCGAGGTTCATACCACGTAGAGTCGGTCCCCGTGTCCGTCCCGCATCACTAAGCCAGGTGGAGCGGGTCCTCACCGGGATGGAGCGAGACCGTGACTTCTTCCTCGTCCGAGCTGAGACAGCTAAAGCCCATGTGACCAGGCTAAGGGCACATGTCCAAGTTGTCGAGGGCCAAGCTCAGGAGGTGGATGCGTAGCTTGCAGAACTGCGCTCGGTGATGTCCAATGCCGACGAGGAGGCGGTGGAGCGCTTCCACTCGTCCTCAGCCTATCAGGCCGAGTTGACCATGGTGGCCTTTTAGTTCTTCGAGCCAGCACACGATCGTGGCTTCTGAGAAGGCTGGGCGGCTGCCGTCGTGGCCACGGCCAAGAAGCTTGGTGCCTTAGCTCCTTCTCTTCCTCCTCCCTCGACACCTTATGGCCCTGAGGCCTGTGATGGCGAAGAGGAGCATGGCGTCAGGGAGGTCGAGACCGAAGAGCAGGCGCCGGAGTCGAGCATTGGCGGGCGAGCACCTGGTGGTGCTTCAACAACGGAGGAGCACATGGTTGATCCGACTGAAGACCTGCCTCCCCCAGGAGCTGCTGCTGTACGTGAGCCCGAGGAGGTCGGGTCACGTGATGTCACTGTCGGGGTGGACCCTTGAAGGGCTGCCCTCTTTTGCCTTCTTTTCATACTTTCTTTATTCTGTTAGGGCGGCTGCCCTTGTCTCTGTAAGATTTTTGGCCTTGGAATAAAAGACCTTCCGATTTCTCACAAGTTTTGATATCTTTGCCGTGCATCTTCTTTCCCTCGGATTGCTATGAAATCCCCTGGGGATACGTAATGGTGCTTTTGAGAGTTACCCTGGAAGGACGCGACTTTTGGGACCCATAGCTTCGATTTTCGCAGATTTGAAAACGGGCGGTGAGAGTCCTCTGGCCTCCTGGGAACTTCACCCCTCCTATAAATAGTGACTTCCGTCCGATGTTATGGTGTAGAGGCTTCGAAGGAGCCATCCATGTGAGATGTCGTCAGAGGAGTCTAGTACTTCGTCGAATGACGAGTCTTTGCAGGTCCGTCGTCAACCCCTGATCCTTCGGAGGGAGCCTCCGCCGGCACTGTGGTGCCCGTGGCCGGAGCCAGGAGAGAATGGCCCCGTCTCCGAGCAATACCGGATCGGATACTTGGATGGCTGGCTGGAGGCCTTGGATAAGGTTAACTGTTTGTATGCTGGCAGGGGGGTTCTGCTCTTTGAACTGGACAGGTTCCGTCCCTAAGGGGACGGGAGGTTACCTTGTACTATTTCCCTCTGTTTTCGAATGAGACTTCTTCTTTCTCCATCTTTTCCCTGTCTTCATGGCGTGTGATTGTTCTCTCCTCGCGTCTCTTGGTTTGTAGGCGTGCAACGAGGCGCCTCTCCTACTTAGAGGAAGCGTTCCTATGCCCGTAGGTGATGATGGGCGGGGCAATCGGCTTTGCTTGCTAGTTTCTAGGCATGGCCGGTGTGCTGTGTCGGCATCCGTAATGCGTGGGCCTTGTTGCTCCACTACCCCCCGTCGCCGGGTCTCCTCATGGCTTCGAGCGAGGAGGATTTAGCCCTCCTTCCTGGTGCAAGTCTCTTCGCGAGCGACTTTGTTAGTTGGTCCGCTTCCTCAAAACAGACGGGCTGAGGGGTTGTCGCTTGCTAAAGCTACCCTCATGGCTGCTGGCGGGTGCCCCGACTGAGGCGGTACCAGGTGGACGAGGTGTTGGGGACTAGATCGGTCATCATGTCTCCGTAGTCTCATTCCTTTGTATACTCGCATGTCAGCCGTGTGAGAGTGGCTTTTGGCAGCTTGTATTTTGACTAAAGAAATAAAATTTTCTCGTTTGGGTCTATGTCCATGTGTACCTTTCGATCGGAGGCTTCTGCGTGGCATGTTTCTGGGTGGCGCTTCCGTGGGCATACCCTTACTTCACAGCGCTTGTTATTTTGGAATAGGATTGCGTCTTCCCTTAGGTTTGTTTGCTTGCTACCATCATTTGCAGGGGGAGCAGTGCTCGCCTCTAGGGAACCAGTAGGTTACCTTTATTTCCGAGGGGAGCGATGCTCGCCTCTAGGGAACCCATGGGTTATCTTCATTTTCAAAGGGAGCGGTGCTCGCTCCTAGGAAACCCGTAGGTTACCTTCTTGTTTCTAAGGGGAGCGGTGCTCGCCTCTAGGGAACCCGTTGGCTACCTAATCATTTTCAAGGGGAGCAGTGCTCGCCTCTAGGGAACCCGTAGGGTACCTGATCATTTTCAAGGGGAGCAGTGCTCACCTCTAGGGAACCCATAGGCTACCTGATCATTTTCAAGGGGAGCAGGGCTCGCTTCTAGGGAACCCGTAGGTTACCTTATCATTTTCAAGGGGAGCGGTGCTCGCCTCTAGGGAACCCGTAGGTTACCTTATCATTTTCAAGGGGAGCGGTGCTCGCCTCTAGGGAACCCGTAGGTTACCTTAGCTGAATACGGCTGGTGACGCTTTATTGGAAACATTTTCTGAGGTTTACCGAATTCCATGTCTCAGGTACCTCTTGCACCCCAGCGTTGCCAGCCTATATGCTCTTTTGTTGAGTGCTTCAGTTACCCTGTATGGGCCTTCCCAATTTGGCACGAGTTTTCCAGCGGCTCCCCTGGGGTCTGCTACGCTTGCTCGCCGTAGTACCAAATCTCTGGGGAAGAAGTGTCGTTCCTTGACTCTAGCGTTGTAGTATTGGGCCATCTTTTGTTGATATGCTACAAGCTTCACTTGAGCGCGTGCTCTACTCTCTTCAAGTAGATCCAAGCTTTCTCACATTGCTTGGTTGTTTCTGGCCTCGTCGAAGGGTCCCATTCGCAGGGAGGGGTTGGATATGTCCACTGGAACCACTACCTCTGCTCCATAAGCCAGGTGGAAGGGTGTTTCACCCGTGGCGGCTCTATCGGTGGTCCAGTGGGCCCACAGAATGCTCGAAATTGAGTCTATCCATGAGTCGCCTGCCTGGTCCAGCCGGGTTTTGATGCCATGCAAGAGTGTTATGTTGGCATTTTCCACTAAACCATTAGCTTGAGGATGTCCCACTGAAGTATAGTGGTTCCAAATCCCTAGTTCGGAGCACTTCTCCTGGAAGACAGTGCTTGTAAATTGTCTGCCATTGTCGGTCATGAGAACTCTCGGGATCCCGAACCGGTAGATGATACTCCATAGCATAAATTTACAGGTTGCTTCGCTTGTAATATTCCCTAATGGTTCTGCCTCGACCCATTTGGTGAAATAGTCGATGGCGACTATGAGGAATTTCTTCCTCTCTTGAGCTTCGGGGAAGGGGCCCATTATGTCCACCCCCCACCAAGCAAATGGGTGGGGCTCCATCAGAGCATGCAGTTGCGTAGCCGGATGGTGGTGCAGATGGGAGAATTTCTGGCATTGAGGGCACCTTTGGACGTACTTGAGGCAATCTTGCTATAGAGTAGGCCACCAGTACCCTTGTCGGATCAGCGTCCGTCCGAGTGCTTGCCCCCCCCCCCCCACGTGGCTTCCGCAGAATCCTTCGTGGACCTCCTGGACGGCCTGTTTCGCTTCCGTGGGGAACAAGCATTTGAGTAGCGGAGCTGAGAGGGATCGGCGATATAGTCGATCATTAACCACTGTAAAGTCCGCTCGTGCTCGCCTGCGGTGGGATTTGACGCGGTCGCCCGAGAGTTGTTGTCGCAATAAGAAGTCTTGGAGGGGGTCCATCCACGAAGGCTCATAGTCGATGGCGTTTACCTGGGGCACAGGGTCCTCTATGCTCGGCGCTGACAACTCCTCGATCAAGACTGATCTAGAGTTGGAGACCGTGGTCGCCGACGCCAGGCGAGACAGAGCATCTGTGCGGATGTTCTCCTCCCTGGGGATGTGGACCATCTCGAAGTAGGGAAACTCCTTCACTACGGTCATGGCCTTCCCCAGGTACTTGATCATGGAGGACAAGCGCGCCTCGAATTCCCCTTTGACTTGGTTGGCGACGAGCATGGAATCGCTCTATGCTCGCACACTAGTCACCCCCAGATGTTTCGCCATATGCAGCCCTAAGAGAAGCGCTTCATACTCGGCCACGTTATTCATGGTCGGTAAGTTGAAACGCAGGGTATACTGATGTTCCAACCCCTCTAGTGATAGTAGGACTAACCCCACTCCGCTGCCAGCGATGCAGGATGATCCATCGACATACAGCACCCATGTGGGCCCTGAGGACTGCTCGGGCGAATCTTCGGTAGGTATCGTACATTCGGCGATGAAGTCGGCGAGAGCCTGGGCCTTGATTGCCGTCCTTGAGCAGTATTTGATGTCGAACTCACTTAACTCGATAGCCCATTTGATCAACCTCCCTGATGCGTCAGGGTTCTGAAGGATCTATCGTAGTGGTTGGTCGGTGAGGATGGTGATTGGGTGAGCCAAGAAGTATGGTCGCAGCTTGCGGGCGGCCATGATCAGGGCTAAGGTGAACTTTTCAGTCCGTGAGTATAGGAATTCTGGCCCTTGTAATGCCCGGCTTACGTAGTAGACGGGCTTCATGATATTACTCCCCTCCCGGGCGAGCATTGTGCTCATCGTGCTCGGCGTCACGGACAGGTACAGGAGCAGTTGCACACCTTTTTGTGGTTTCGAGAGGACGGGAGGAGATGCCAGATATTGCTTCAGCTCTTCAAATGCCTGCTCGCATTCTTGGTCCCAGTCGATCTGCCCTTTCTTCTCCGGTGCCTTGTTGGCTTGCTTGATTAGTTAGAAGAAAGGAAGGCATCTCTCAGCCGCTCGGGATAGAAACCGTGTCAAGGTGGCAATGCATCCGGTGAGGCACTGCACATCCCTCACTCATCCCGGGCGTTTCATTTCCAGCACCGCTCGAATCTGGTCAGGGTTGGCCTCTATCCCTCAGTGGGTGACGAGGAACCCGAGGAACTTTGATGCGGGACGGACACGCGACTCGACTCCAAATGGATATGCGATCCTCGGACTCTAAGCAAGCTCCCGATTGTCCCTAACGAGGGAAGCGTCGGACGTGCGCGGTTGAGAAACCGGCAAAGAGCTAGGGTGGTCGGCTCTCTCTTGTGCCCGGATCGGGTCACGGGACGGTCTCGCACTCTCTCGCAGCAGCGGTGATATAAAAATATAGCGAGCTAGATTAACCTAACATGCTCTCTAACATGCTCTCTCACTTATAAGAGACCGACAACGAGCTTGCACAAGACACATGCAGACTCACCATGCACTAACACACGTATGCAAACCATACAAACAATTGACTCAAAACACACCACACAAACAAACCACACAAAGAAAACACACTGACTCATATATGACCCTAGACTTAAGACGGTAACATCATCCCCACTAAGTGGCTGCATCCTGAGCTGCGGCAAACTCCTGAGCTTCATGCTCATCGGTGAGTTCCGGATCGGCCTCATAGTAAACAATCTCGAGCCCAGAAGGCGAGGCTTCTCCAACCCCTAGGGCTAGTGTGGTACGAGTGGGGCATTGGTTGGCAAAGTGGCCAAACCCATGACAATGGAAACACTATAGACGGGACCTACTACTCTCTCCGATGAGAGGGCCCTTACCCTTATCCTCCCGACGGGTAGGGGGTGTAGGCAGCAATGGTGGAGGTGTAGGTGTCTTGGGCAATAGGGGTGGGGGTGCCGGTGCCAGAGGGTGGGCAATGGGTGACGGGGGTTGGGATGGAGGTAGATCCCAGGGTGGGGGAAGATGAGGCCGTGGAGCGAAATGCTTCTGACGAGTGGGCTCCTGAGATCGAGCCATGGGGGCCCGTTGAGGTGGGCCTAAAGAGTGGCGGGGCTCGGTGCTACGAGGAGGGGTGGCACCCGACCGATGGCTAGACTCGAACTCTCCGTCAAATTGCTCCAACTCAAGAGCAACTTGATATGCATCTTCCAACGTCTTGGCATTGCGGCAGAATAGCTCATACTGGTAGTGTGGCCGCAAACCACGTCGAAAGCGGGACACGGGCATGGTACTCTTCTCAGAGACACCACATCGTAGAAAGTGCTCATCAAATTCAGCAATGTATTCGGAGATGGATCGGTCTCCCTGGCTAAGACTTTGCCACCTATCGATGAGTCGCTGACGGTACGTGGGAGGAAGGTACTTTTACCGAAGCTTAAGCTTCATTTCACCCCATGTGTCAATCGGGGGCTCTAGCCGCTGAAATAATAGGCTCTCTACATTCTTCCAATAGGTTTGTGCCTGTCCCATGAGCTTCATGGTAGCAAATCGATCCTTCAACGTTCCGACATGTCGTACCAATCGAAGTATCGGTCCATGCCGAACTCCCAATCTAAATAGGCTTTCGGATCTAAAGACCCGTAAAAAATGGGAGGATCCGCTCGCACGGTCTTAAGGACCCTATCGTCCTCCTCATCTCTTTGTTGTTGGAGGCCACGACGGCGTTGACCATACCTCTCATAGGCATTATCGGACCCATAGTCCTCGAGACCAAGGTCACGGCGCGGTAGTTTGGGAACCCGAGGAGGGGCAGGTGGAGGAGCCCGTGGTGGCTTAGGAGCATGTGCGGGCGGGTCGTGGGCCACATAGACAAGCTGGGCCGGGGCTAAGGGAGTGGCTTGGCCTTGGACAGCCGCCTGAGCGGGTATGGGTGGGCCTTGGGCCACTATAGGAGGGTCCCCGTGCGACATCTTATCCAACCGTCCGACCAGACCTTGACGGATCAGTCGGATGACTCCATCCGTTCCTCCATGGCGTTAAAACGGTCATCTATGCGGTCCGAGAAGCTCTTAAAGGTAGCCTCGGTTTGGTCCATCCGACCTACGAGGGTCATGATCGCCTCGCGCAAGGACTGAAGGTCTCCCGAGATGATATCCCGTGGGTTGGCCATAGGTGCAGGGCGATGGTATTGGGTACCTCGCCGAGTGGGCATGCAAAGGATGCAAGGACTAGGAGACACAGACCAATGTAAACACGTGATGCACCTAGACCTAACCAAGACTCGGTACGTGGCGGAGTTAATCGATCCAAAGACCACTCGCGCAAGTGTGCGGCCTTTCCGATAGGCGTAGCCTAACGTTCAGACAACACCTTTTATATACCGAGTAAAGGGATGTAAATGCAACCTAGACCGACTTAGACGATGACTAGACGTAAATGACACTCTTTTTTTAAGACACCCTAGACTCAAACTCACTCTGATGCCAAATTGATGCGAGACGGACACGCGACTCGACTCAAAATGGATATGTGATCCTCAGACTCTAAGCAAGCTCCCGATCGTCCCTAACGAGGGAAGCGTCGGACGTGCGCAGTTGAGAAACCGGCAAAGAGCTAGGGTGGTCGGCTCTCTCTTGTGCCCGGATTGGGTCACGGGATGGTCTCGCTCTCTCTCGCAGCAGCGGTGATATAAAAATATAGCGAGCTAGATTAACTTAACATGCTCTCTAGCAGCGGCATAAACAAGCATATATGAAATAAAGCAAAGTGCCAAGCAAGGAGCGAATACGATACCTCCATGCTCTCGGCGTGGGGAAGACGATCCCGGCCGAATTCGGTAACTCCCGGTAACAGGAATGACTTAAATTACAGCAATGAAATATCACTCACTCCACGCAGGGAGGTAAAGGGCTACACAAGTGGGCCCGGGAGGACCGATGTCGGGTTGACGGGCTGCACTTGATCACCCCGTCGGCGCGGTTCGGACGGCGTATGCTGCTGGTTGTGGGGCCCACACGCTGGTCGGTGGGGCCGTGTGGGACCGAGGTGGCACCACTGTGGTGGGGACGCCTGGGGAAGCGCTTCCTGGGATGGCGGCGCGCTGGTTCGCCGGACGGAGGCCGGGTGGCTCCGATCGTCACTCGCCGGATTTGCTTCCCACGGATCTGGAACTTCTGTTTTTCAGCGCGCGATCCGACGAGATCAGCTGCTGCGATCAATCCTGACGTCGGATCGAATCACAAGAGGTATCGTTGGAAAGCTCTTTCGAAGTCCTTCAATCTAGTACCAGAGAGATGAACTGGATCTGCACGGATTTTTCCTTAATCTATTTTTGAAGTTTCTATTGGATAGTTCCCGAAATCTCAGAACAGCAGAGCAGTTTTTTGAGAACTGCCGTTGACCGCAGGGTAGACCTCCGATTCAGGCTTCGAACACTTCATGAAAGTTATAGAGGGGAGGGAGAGGAAAACGGAAATAATTCTTATGAAGGGATTGGTGGAGGTTTGGATTTGTTTTGGATTTTATACTGATGGGTGGTCGGATCTGGACATTGGCTGATAGAACTGTAGGGGAGCCTGAAGAAGAATTTTAGAAAATAGGAGATGTCCTTTAGAAATTCCAAAAAAATTCGTGGGTGGAGGGGATGGTAGATAGAACCTCCAGTAAATTTGGGGGCTCCTTAAAAAATCAAAACGTGGTCCGGAGATGGGAAACTCAGGGTTGTTGTCACTGTAGATAGAAACCTGGCAGAACTGGAATGAAATGGTGGACGAAAATGGAAAAATGGATTTCAGAGACTAGAGGCCAAACCAATTTTTTGGAGTGATGGAGGGAACCTCTGGAACATGTCCTGAGAATTTGAGCTCAAGAAGAATCCTTTGCTGAGAGATAAAATTCGTTGAAGAGCCTGCTATCCTAGATGGATAGAACTTCAGAATCGGCTTCGCGGCGGCTCGATGGCGGCACGAACGGTGGCGGCGGCACCTGAGATGAAGATCAGAGATAGAGGGGAGGGGATAGAGAGGTTGTACACTCTAGAAATCTGGAGGAGGGAGGAATAACACCATAGGAGAGGGAGAGGGGCGCAAATGGCTTCAAGCCTTCAACATTTTTTCTTCTTTATTAATTCCATCAAATGAAAAATTACAAGTATATATGGTAGATGACAAATGACCTTGGTTACCCATAGATCTAGGGTTTGGAAGGGCAAACTAGGGAGTTCACAAAAGAGTTCTCCCATGTGGTCAAAACACTTAACAATTATTCTAATCAAACTTGGACCATTTCCATTCAAACTCACCTAAATTTCACCAACCAAGCCTAATAAGGCTAAAATAAGGGGCGCTCCCTACTTGGGCCTTTCTTGGGCCAAGGCTGGTCCAAGGCCATCCATAACCCATGTCTAGACTTGGGCCTTCCAAATCTTGGTGGTCCATGAGAGGGGGAAAGCCCACTTGGGCCTAAAGTGGCTATTAAGGTCCATAATGATGGCCTTAAGGTCCAATATGAAATAAGCTCCTAATGGACACTACTAATGACAACCTAGTCATAGACTCTACATTACAAGTGGCCCAATGGCTTATTATAAGCCTTAAAAGGAGCCCAAATGAAAGAAATCAAACAAATACACAATTACAATCTCATACAAGCCATAACACACAAATACGTTCCACCCGTATAAGGAAATAGCCTTTGATGCCCCCATCAAACTTCCCTAATTTAACCCCAAACGTGCATTTATTCGGGTTGAGTTTCATATTGTACATCCTGAGTGTCGCGAAGGTCTCCGCCAGGTCTCCCAAGTGCTCGGCCGCTTGGAGGCTCTTCACGAGCATGTCGTCGATGTAGACCTCCATGTTGCGACCAATCTGCGAGTTGAACATATGGTTGACGAGGCGCTGATAAGTTGCTCCTGCATTCTTCAATCCGAACGGCATGCGGGTGTAGCAATACAAGCCGTGGTTGGTGACGAATGTTGTCTTGTCTTGGTCGGGCTCATGCATGCTGATTTGGTGGTACCCAGAGTAGGCATCTATGAAACTCAGCATCTCGTGTCCAGCCATAGCGTCGACCAGTTGGTCGATCCGTGGTATGGGGAAGCTATCTTTAGGTCTAGCTTTGTTGAGGTCAGTGTAGTCTACACACATTTGCCACTTCCCATTGCTCTTGGGAACCAGGACCACATTCGCCACCCAGTTTGGATACCGAATGGGCCTGAGTAGCCCTCAGCGTAACTTCTTGCTTACTTGCTCCTTGATGATGGTTTGCCGCTCGGTGTTACAACGCCTTCGGCACTGTTGGACTGGGAGGTAGGTTAGACCCAACCTAAGTTGGTGTATGATAACTTCTGGTGGGATTCCGGAGAGTTCATCCTCGGACCAAGCAAACACGTCCTGGTTGGCCGTGAGGAAGCTTACGTAGGCTTCCTTATCGTGCTCGGATATAGCAGCCCCGATCCTAAGCATTCTACTCGGGTCTTCTCTCACTCGGATGAGGTATAAGTCCTCTACTGGAGTGCTTGCACTCGGACCTGGGTCTTCAGTTCTTGCCTTCTTCTCGAGTGGTGTTTCCTCGGGCTTCCGATCGCGTGTTGAGATGAGGTAGTACCTTATGGACTCCCTTTGATCCCCTCAGACCTCTCCCACTCATCGAGGAGTGGGAAACTTGAGCTTCTGGTGATAAGAGGAGGGGACACCTTGAAGAGTGCCGAGGATCCCTTGCCCGATGATGGCGTTATACCCGGTCATCATGCGGACGATCGTGAAGTCTGTGAGGAAGGTTACATCTTTCGGCACGGTCCCGAACGTGATCGGGAGTGATATGTGTCCTTTCAGGCGGACCGTAGTGCTCGAGAATCCATACAACGGTGTGTACAACGGCGTGAGTTAAGACAAATCCACACCCATTAGCACAAGATAGTCATACGTAATAACATCAGGACCGCTTCGATTATCCACCAAGATTCGGCGCATGGTACACTAGTTGATGGTGGCTGAGACCACCAACACATCGGAATGGGGAGTGGTTATGCCGTCTAGGTCATCCTCCGAGAAGACAATGGGATATTTCAGGTGTCCTGGAGCGGCTTTATCTTGTCGGGTGCCGTCACTTCATCCCACGGTGTTGATGGTCGATGCGTACCGTCGTCACCTGCTTGCGCTATCTCCGCCTGCAGCCGGCCCCCAAGAGATCATCATGATCTCCTTCCCGTTGGGTCGGTTGTCGAGGGGCGGAGGTGTTCGTTGTCGCTTCTCCGCAGCCTTGGTGAGGAACTTATCAAGGAGTCCTCTGCGGATAAGGTCCTTGATTGCGTCCTTCAGGTTAATGCACATGGCGGTATCGTGAACGTGGTCGCGGTGGTAGCGGCAGTACTTCTTCTTGCTCCTCGAGTTCGGATCCGACGTCATCTGGGGAGGCCATTTGAGAAACGGGTCCTCGCGGATCTCCATCAGGATCTGGTCAGGAGGAGCTATCAGGGGCGTATAGTTGCGGTAATTACCCCTTTCCTTTTCCGGACGGTCTCAGTTGCGTCGCTCCCGCTTATTCCGCCCTTCTCGCGGTTAGTCGACAGATCTCTTCCGGTCAGACCGATCAATTCCGACCGCGTGGCCTAGGGCCGCAGTGTTTTCCTCACATCACGTAAGCTTCTGTGCCAGAGCGAGGAGATCAGTGAGGGTTGTCAGGGCTTCGACTCCGAGGGCGCGTCGGAGGATATGGTCCCGCGTCCCCTGGGTGAGGGTAGTAGTGGCGATGCTGATGTCGAGGTGTGGGATCTGAAGCGCCTCCGCCCGGAAGCGGGAGACGAAGTCCCACAGTGACTCTTCTTTCCCCTGCCTGAGAGCTAGCAGGGTCACCTCCGACTTAGCCATCTTTCGGCGGCCAATGAAGTTCTCCTTGAACAGCTTCTTGAGCTGCTAGAAGGAGGAGATGGTCTAGGTCGATAAGGACTCAAACCAAGCCCGGGCGTTCTCCCGAAGAGTCGTGATGAACGCCAGGCATTTCACAGTGTTCGAGGCCCGGTGAAAGACCAGGTGAGACTCAAAACTGTGCATGTGGTCGGCCGGGTCGGTGGTGCCGTCGTCGGAGGTGAAAGACGGCAACTGGAGCTTTGGCGGGATGGGGCTTCCATGATCTTCTTAGAGAAGGGAGCATGAAAGTCCTGGTCGTCGTCGATAAGATCATGGTTCTTGGCGACCAAGAGGATGTCGTCCAACTAACGGACTTTGTTTTCTATCTCATTGATGTGCTGGAGCTGGCGATCCATCTCCGGGTTGGAGTGCAATGGGCTACGCACCCTTGGTGCGGGCGAACTGCGCGATCATCAGGTCCTTGCAACGGAGGCACGGGAAGCCTCCCGCACTTGGCGAGAACTCTCCCTGGTTCAGACCCTCTCGTTCTGCCACTGTTCCGGCGGGACATGCTGGGGGTCCGCAGGTCGGCTTAGAAGTTCCTGACATAATCCGGTCAGGGCTTGGATCTGCTGGAGAATTTCCTCAAGGTCGATCGGCATAACTTCTTACCGTGGGTGGGTAGAGGATGCCTCCTACGATCGACGGCGGGAGTTGGGTCCCCGATGCGATCCGTGACCCCGGTTGCTGGCATTGCGGAGACTCCCACGGGGTGCAATGGCCTTTCACTCTAGGTTCCCACAGACGGCGCCAAGAAGTGTAGAGGTAGAGATCTGGTTTCTATGTCATGTACCACCTTCTCTATTTATTGAATGGGGAAGTTCGTCCAGCACCCGTGGAAGCTTGCAAGCACCAGAAGCCAAAAGGCGTCCAAAGGAGTCCCGGGTGTTACCCCAGGGGATAACCCTCCGATGCTTAAGTTAGCAAAGGATTAATAAAGAGTAGAGAAGAGCAGGCAAGAGAGTGAGAGAGTGGCCATAGTAGAAGCTCGAGGGGCCATATAGATCCTCCAGATGAGTGCTCGCCGCTCCCAGTGTTCACTCTGCGAGTGCTCGCTGGGCGGTAAGGTCATGCAGAAGGAATCCTTCCTCTGGGTGCGGATTGTCGTTGCTTCTCTCTTTCTGTAGTAGGGCTAGTAGCTCTATTCTCTTGCATAGCGATTTGGCAGAATGATCCACCGTACCTCTCTTCTCTGTCGAGGTCCCTTTTATAGGGGGTTATCCTGGAGCATGAGGCATATCCCTTAACAAGGAAGGGCGTGGGTAGTAATGTAACGCCTCCTGTGATTGTAGTGGGAGTTTCCCGTTTGAGGGCGATTACCCCGACGTCAGCTGGTCCCTAGGCGAGTCTTACGGTGCTCGTGGGGCGTGCTCGCCCATTATGGGGTCAACGCCGACGTCGTGGGGGATAACGATCGGTCGTCGGAGGGTTCTCTGGCGGTTATTGTGCCTGGGCCATAGCCTTTCTGCACTGTCGAATCCGATGTTGAGCCGTAGTGGGCCACCCCTTAATGGGCTGCAACCGCTGGGCACCCCTTGGGCACGCTGCAGATCCGGAGTCGGATTAGGCTCATTAAAACAGGCCGGTCATGGGCCGAGCTAGTTTTACCCTCCTCAATTTGTATTAAAGTTAATTCTATATGCTTCATAGACTTGTTTGAATGATGTTCTGATCGTTGTTTGCCACAATCCCTTCTCATCTATAGTCTTTTCTTAAGTACATGGTGCATACCCCGGTGCATTGCCATTAGATACACTTTTGCACTTATAAGTACACCTCTTGGACTTGTGGTCTCTCCGTTGGATATTCCTTCCACCAGACTAGGTGATCTTGTTTCAAGGCCTCCGTAAGTCTTTGCGAGCCTGGGATTTCCACTAGGATGTCGAGCTGGTTGTATGATGGGAATCAAGCCAGCCGTCAAGCCGAAGCAAATCGAGCAAGCTTCCAGGCCAAACATGAAGGCGCTATAGGTCCCAAGCGCAATCTTGAAGAAGGCGCTATAGGTCCCTAGCGCAACCTGAAGAAGGCGCTAGGTTCCCCTAGCGCGATCTCAGGCAGACACGTGGGTGCAGCCAGTCCAACTTCTCGGCGTCGAATTCCTCAAAGTCTTCGATGTTAGCTGTCTTCCATGGTTGTAAATCGACGTGTTAGCATCGTTTTGTCTTCCCTTTCCCTATATATGTACCCCGTTCGTTTGATTAAGCATAGAATGAATGAATGAAATCGAAGTATGAGTGTTCTTGAGTTTAGCCCATGGCTATCCCTCCAAATCTTTGGAAACCCACCTTCCTCCGACCCTCTCTGGGTGCGAGGCCCAATTCTGTCCCTCTGATCCTCTCCTTTTCCCCTTCAATGGAGGATGATCGAAGCCCCGGGTGCATCGGCTCTGAGACGGGGTCGAGTGTGAGGCTCCATTCGGAGCTTTGATCTTCTTCCAACCACGATTCCACCTCCCCATCTCCGCCAAAGGTGTTGTTACGATCTGGATGGAGCTCGGCTGCACCATACCTGCGATGGGTTCGGGTGTGAGGCCCCAGCCAAGCCTCTTCAAGGCCCTAACATCATCTACGTCCACCCTCCTTCCCTTGCCGTTCACCCCCACACCCACCTTCACAAAAGTTATCCTAGATAGGATTTGCTTGGTTTGATTTCATTTTAAGCATCCCCCGTGTGTTCTCTATCCTCCTGTGTGTTGTCCCCTTGTGTTTTGATCCCCTAGAGTCATCCACGGGAGCCCCAACGTCGAGGTTCTTCGTTCTGCTGTTGTCTGTGAACGCGCGTAAACAATATAGCGCGTTCTTCAGAACGCGCGTAATGGGTATAGCGCGACTATGATCAGAAGGAAGAAGAAGACCCCCCACTTCTGTCCCACATCATTATACCCTCAAAGCCTAATTGTCTAGAAAGTACTTTACCGGCATTTTCTGTATCCTGTATTTAGCGGCCATCAGGCGACCGCCACTGTCAAGTAGCGGTCATCCCGCGATCGCTTCTGTCCAAGAGTTTCACTGCGTTGACCTTCTTTCTTCATGCGTCGACTCTTCAAAGAAACGGTCCTTCTCTAACCGCATCTATCTATAAACGGTCCTGCAAGACCGCTTCTATCTAGAAATGGTCCAGACTTGACCGTCTTATGTCTAAACTATGTTAACCCGAGGTTTGACCCAAGGGTAGATTTTCCTAAGTTCCTAGATGATCTATTGATTATCTAGAACCTAATACCTTATTCAAAAGCTACCTAATGAATTATAAAAGTTGAGGAATATGTCGTTATACTGCCGGATTTCTTCCATAGCATGACCTTGTCATAAATCATTCTTTGAACTCTCACAATCGTTCATTGGTGCATTCTCTACCTTGGTTACATTCTCATGAAACTATTCTTGAATTGAACATTATTGGCCAAAACTTTACTATATTCTCATGGAAGTAGCTTGATCTGTAACTTGAAGATGGAAGAGCGGGCACGGACAGTGTCCAAGGGCTCCAAACTAGCCCCCTCGGTAGATAGCCGGAAACGTGCTAAAAATCATGGGGTATGATGAAACTTGCATCGCATTGCGCCGGGAGTACTTTTTTTATAGACGAGTGAAAACCATGAGGTAAACTTGTGATAATTTACAGGCTTACTAGTACATTCTTGTTCATGACATTCTAGTGCATAGCCTTTATGGTTATGAAGTACATTCTTTTTAATGAAAGGCCAGTTTACCTCATAAATCTTCCTTGATCATGCTCTATTGTCCATTCATATTCTTCATATCTCTATAATTCATATCTTGTTACTTGGATTTCATTCGTGTGTTTTATCACATTTTCTTTTACCTTATTCACTAGAGCAAAAATGTAATTACTTAAAGCATGCCTCCATGTTGATGCGAAGATACCTACTGGGTAAGTGTACTCATTACCCTACTTTTTCATTCTTTTCAGGAAGTTCAAGTGAGTCAGATTCGGATTATTCTAGCAACGGGTCCGAGAGTGATGATTGATGGTCGAGAGAAGACTTAGAATGTCAAGAGTTTTCAAGTAGTCTAGAGTCGTGATGTAATTTTCACTTTATTGAGTCTTACTATGAAATTTTAATTTTTCTTGAGTCTAGTAGATCAAGAGTCAACCTTATGTAACTATGAATCATTATTATCAATAAAAGTTAGAATTTTGGTCAAGTATTGTGTACTCCTCTTTATGTGGATGTTTATTGCGCTATGATTTTATTGCTAGCGTGAGGCGTATTGCCGACTGCTCACGTTCCCCGATATTACTTCCGATGTACATATGTCTCGAGACGTGACAGTTAAGTTGGTATTAGAGCGTAGGTCTCAGGACCTACTTATTCCTAGGAAAATGTCATAGGCCAAGTCCAAGGTTAAGGACCCAATCCTTGTTGAGTCTCTCCAGGTGATTTTGATGAAAACAAAATCTTGGATGTGTTTTCCATCTCACGTTGTGCATATTAGCTTAAGGGCGAACACTAGAATGTAATTAAGGCTAAACTCCATCTTATCAAATGCTTCAAATGATCAAGTCTTCAAAATGCATAAACAGAGTTCAAACGGAGTTCACATAGATGCAAACATACGTTTAATCCAAAGGTTGATTATATAGATATACTTTCGTGGGCTAACAACTCAATTTTGCAGGAAGTCCAGAGTTCGGTCGACCAATGGGTTGAGTTCGGTCGACCAAAATTACCAGTAGGCAGAACTCTGAGAAATTACAGAGTTCGGTCGACCGATGGGTTAAGTTCGGTCGACCGATTCTCCCAGCATCGAAAACTTACAGAAGTCACAGAGTTCGGTCGACCGACCAGACATTTCGGTCGACTGAACCCCTTGAAGCCCCCTTTGTTGACTTTGTTTCATGAACGTGTTCAAAGTCTCTTTTTTGGAGTTTTTGGTCTAAAAGCTTCCCAACTTGCCTAAAATCGTGGATCTGGTTCCTGGCTTGTCCCTTGACCATCTTAAGTCTTATAAAAATAACTCTTGGGCCAAAAAACCCTAATGACATAGGGGGATCAAAGGAAGGCTATCAAAGGAGAAAGAGGGCTGCAGGAAGAACTCCGTGAACAGTGTTTCATCCAAACATTCTTCATCAAATCTCAAGCATTTGAAGATCATCCTGAAGCCATTCAAGTGAAAATCAAGCTGAGAAGTAAGCTTCATCAAAGATCTTCTTCATCCACTAAGGGGGAGCTTAAATCTGAAGTTCGTATTTGTGTTTCTACTTCTATTTTCCATTAAGCTTCAAGTGTGTGTTCTTGTAAGCTCTAAACATTCGTGTGTGTGTGGATCTACCTAGATCCGTGGTTGTGTGTGGTGTTTCGTTCAGATCTGTGTGTGTGCGTGGATCTCTTCAGATCTGCGTGTGTGTGTGGATCTATCCAGATCCAGGTGTTTGTGTGTGTAGAGTGATGCGTCTGTTGTAGCGTGTGTGTGTGTTATTGATCTGGTCATCAGATCGTATTGGAGACTCTGTCTCCGTGTGTGTGTTGGGACGTGTCCCCGTGTGTGTGCAGGCGTCGTCCTGCATGTGTACTGGAGCTTGGCTCCATGTTGGGGATTCATCCCCGTGCTGGTTTCCAGCAGTGGAGCCTCACCGGGTTTTGGAGAGGGGTGAACGTAGGTTGCCGTCATTGCATCCGAACCACCTTAAAATCCCTATCTATTGTGTGATTTGGTTCATTTCTTCTACCCCCATTCCGTGTGTTTGTTCGTGCATATTGTTCTGCCGCGTTTGATTCTTCAAATCTAGCATAATCGATCTTTTCTATAAATAGATCTTTGGTATATCAAAAAGTGCTTTTGAATTGACAAGATCAGTCTTTCCAAGACAATAGCACCTTGCGTGAGTAGGATCCTTGGATTCACACCTCCGCCTAGTACCAAAGAACTATCGTGGCGATAGATTTTGATAAATCTAGCTTGTAGTTAAACAGATCTGAATTTCTTAGTTGATGTTTTATCATATCTGTTTAAATCGGGTAAAAGTTTTTTAAAATTTATAATCACCCAATTCACCCCCCCCCCTCTTGGGTGTCATTGATCGCGGGACTTTAATTGGTATCAGAGCAGGGGCTCTATTTTTTCATAGATCTAACGATCTAGAGTAAGATCCAGATCAATGGCTACCAAAGTGTTCACTATGGATTCTCGACCTGTGTTTGATGGTTCTAATTTCGAGTTACGGTTAGGAAGAATGTGCAGTCTAGTCACCTCATACGACCCTAAGCTATGGAAGCTTATATCTCATGGTCCTTATGAGTTTTCTGAAGACAAATTACTCTGGACTGTAGATTATGAGTTCAAACATGATCAAAATTGCTTAGTTCTAAACTTGCTCACTGCTGCAGTTAATTCTAATAGTTTTCCCTTTGTCCTCAACTGCAGCTCTGCAAAGGACATACCGGATGGCTTAGCCGGCTTCCATGAAGAGAATGAGGACAAATGTCTTATGGCAGGTATGAGTGATCACGGTAGTGATCAGCAGAATGGATCACCCTCGGAGGTAAATTCAGATTCTAAAAATATATCTCTTGATGAGCTATTGGATGCATACAGTGAGCTTGCAGGTAAACACAAGAAGCTAAAATCTGAGAATAAAAAATTGAAAAAGAAGGTTGAACAAAACAACTGTGATTCCTCTTGTAAAAAATGCTCACATTTAGAGGAATTGATTGAGGCTCATGTGTTCGACATTAAATTTCATAAAGATCAAATTTACTCATTAAGAAATGAAAATAAAGAGCTGAAAGAAAAAGTAAATTCAATGGCCAATGATCAAACCTTGATAGATGAACTCATTTGCGATGAGAAGCTTATGAAAGAAAATGAGAAACTGAAGGAATTGAACATGGCCATTTTTGAAAGATTGTTGGTTTTAGAAAAAGGAAAATTTGTGGTCGTAAGTGATTGTGAAGATGTGGATGGATTAAAACAGGAAGTTGATAGCCTCAAGAATACCAATGCATTGTTGAATGTCAGGCTTGCTACTTTTGAAAAAGAATTTGCCAGTGCAGAATTACACATTTCATCTCTTCAGTCTGAAATTCTTGACTTGAATAATTCACTGTCCAAATTTGTAGATGGCAAAGAAAACCTGGACAAATTATTGTGACTAAAAGTGAATTTTCAAAGAGAAGGGCTGGGATATAATCCTGTGAACAAAAAGAAATTTGAGAACAAGTTATACACTTCATTTGTTCACAGCTCATGTACACCTAGCACCTCCAAATCAAACTCCCAGTAACACACTATGCCAAGAACTCAACAAAATTCAAAAAACAGTGTGAATGCCCCAAATGTGCATGCTAGAAACATTCATGTGAAACCCCATACATATAGGAAAAGAAATATTTCTTGTCTCTGCTGTGGAAAACTTGGACACATGATGCATGATTATTTCATTATGAAAAATGATGATCTGAAAGCTTGTAGAAACAAAACTGGTTTCAAAAATGTAAAGCAATCATTTACCACAAAACCTTTCATGCATTGTAATCACCATGGTAAAAGAGGTCATATAATTTCACACTGCTGGCTGTTGATGAAGAAAATAAATTTTCATGCTCGCCAAGATAAAGTTTCTTCATCCACATGAAAGCATGTTACTAATCTGAATAAAAATTCTCTCATGTCATATGTCAATTGTGACTACTGTGGAAAAGTAGGTCACAAGATGAATGATTGCTTCATGTTAAAGCATGATGACAAGTTTACCTTCATAAAACTTGTTAATCCATCAATGATGAAGAAAAGAAGTTTTCATTCAACACATCATGCCAGCACATACAAAATGGTCGAGCCAATGAGAAGAAGGAATGTGATGTCACATGCTTCAAACAATATTCATACTTTTAAGTATTCAAAGTCAAGTTGTCATTACTATAGTAAATCTGGGCATAACATGCATGATTATTTTCTGAAGAAAAATGATGAATTGAATGTTGTCAAAACGTGGAAGCTACCTGCCAAGAGTGCTAACCCACAAGGACCCAAGATGGCTTGGGTACCTAAGAATGCAAAATGAGACATCTATTTTGCAGGTGTGTCTTGGGAATATGAAGCGTGAAATATATTTTCAGTCAAGAAGATAAAGCACACGAGCCAAGCGACATAAGTCAGGTTAAAATAAAAACCAAAAATTGAAATCTGAACACTCAGGTGATATCCCTCTTACTCTCTCTAGTAAATGTGCTATGTCTTGATTTATTTTGCGCTGAATAGTTATGTGATCATGCATATGTCTATACATGCATTTCATCCACAGTTGGTTGCATAACTCTGTGTATATCACTTGTCATATAGCATCCTGTTGAAGGGGAGCTTGAAATTTTTCAAATCAGATTTCACTGCATACATTGAAATGTTTGCATATGTTTTCACATTCTATCACGCAAAAGTTGAACATTATGAATTCATGTCATAATGTATTGCAACCCTCCTGCCTTCATCATAACAATGACTACATGGTATATCAAATGGTGACATGTGGAAGGGCAGGTTAAGTCTATCTGGAAACTATCACTACTCATGAGGTGATCTTCGGATCTAAGTTCTCCACCCGGTACTATGAGTCAATTACTTAAAGGCTGCATATCGCATTAAAACTTCACTAAACATTTCACATTCTTGCACACATTAAGGGGGAGTTGCCAGATTAGTCATGTGAACTTAGTGCCTAGGCTCGCTCCTGAGTTATGCATTTAAGTTTAGAGTTTTTAGAATGTTCAATAAGGGGACTTTAGTTGCTAAAGGAAGTCTTCATGTTATTATTGATAAATCTGAATCAAGATTGACAAATCAAATCATTTCAACTTTGGATGCAGATCACACTCCCAAAAATCCAAGTGATGTTGGGCCAACCATGGCCAAGTTTGAATCAACTGAAGGAATATCTTGCGAGGATGAAGATGATGAGAATTCCCTCAACTGGTACCAAGAGATGGGTAGTGATTTTGATGAATCTTTTGTACCGGTTACTAGATTAGAAGCAGTCCGGACTCTCCTGTCCTATGCTTGTTCACTGAATTTTAAATTATCTTAAAATGGATGTTAAATCTGACGTTCTTAATGGGAACATCAAGAGGATGTTTTTGTAAAACAACCTCCAGGATCCAAAGCATCCAAAACATGTGTACAAGCTGCAGAAAGTCTTGTACGGACTTAAGCAAGCACCAAGGGCATGGCATGAGAGGCTCACCTCATTCTTACCTGAAAATTGACTCACGAGAGGTAAGGTTGATCAGACCCCATTCATAAGAAACTCAGGTAAAGACATGCTAGTGGTTCAGGCTTATGTAGATGATATCATCTCTTGAACTATTAACAATACCTTATGTGATGAATCTGCAGAAATCACGCAGGGTAAAGTTGAAATGAGCTTAATTGGTGAATTGACATTTTTCCTTCTTTGGCTTGTAGCTTAAGCAAACGTTCCAAGGAATCCTCATAAACTAAGCCAAATATGCTGTTGAGTTCCTAAAGGAATATGGGATGGTAGAAGCAAAACCCATGTCAACTCCGATGGCCACAACCACAAAGTTAGACAAAGATGAAAATGATAAAATAGTAGATCCCACACTATTTTGAGGTATGATCGGATCACTACTGTACTTAACAGCATGCCGTCCAGACATTTAATACAGTGTATGTCTATGTGCTCATTTTCAGTCATGTCTAAAAGAATCTCATTTGTTGGCTATTAAACGGATTTTTTGATATTTAATTGGCATAGTAGACTTTGGCTTGTGGTTTCTCATCAGTAGCTCATTTGATTTGATTGCATACACCGATGCTGATTATGTTAGATGCATTGTTTATCGTAAAAGTACTCGTGGGTACTATTAATTTCTTGGTGGGTGCCTAGTTTCGTGTACTTCCAAGAAACAACATTCAGTAGCTCTCTCAACGACCGAGGCTGAATATGTAGCCGTCGGAAGTTGTGGAGCCTAAGTACTCTGGATCAAAAATTAATTGCTTGACTTGAATGTTGAAATGAAATGTGTTCCAATTTTGTGTGACAATACCAGTGTAATTAACTTGTCAAAAAATCCTGTACAACATTCTAGGATAAAGTACATTGACATTCGGCATCATTTTCTGAGAGATCATGTAGGTAAAGGGGTCTTTGAATTAAAATTCATAGACACACACAATCAGTTGGTCGACATCTTCACAAAACCCCTAA
Source organism: Amorphophallus konjac (assembly GCA_022559845.1). Taxonomy (NCBI): domain Eukaryota; kingdom Viridiplantae; phylum Streptophyta; class Magnoliopsida; order Alismatales; family Araceae; genus Amorphophallus; species Amorphophallus konjac. Next base: position 121,895,643 of record CM040126.1, on the reverse strand, counting down.
ACCAGGAACAATTCAATAAAATCAGAAGGGAACTTGGCATGTGCAAGGGTGAGAGCATACATACCTAAGTCGGCATTGAGACTGAGTCTTGCATAGATAGAAAAGTTAGTTGCATTAAGGGTAGATTGCATAGAAAAACATGTATACCTTGTGTGTGCATTTCTGGTTTCTTGTATGATGATATACCACTAATGCATGCTTGTTTGTATTTATATATATAGCCCTTCCTTGAAATGTTTCTAAGACCTATAATTCCTTGCTAAATAAATATGGATCTTAAGACCTAAGGATCAAAGGCATTTACTGAGGGGGAGTTTCAGAAAAACTCCTACAGCAGACGTCTCAGAAGGATCACTCATTCCTTCTAGTTAAAAAAAAAAGAAAAATAAGGATGTATAAAAAAAGGGGAAATGAGGATGTATCAAAAAAAGGGATGACTCAAGAATAGATATCAAAAAAATGCTGAAAATTAGGGGGGTTGACCAGTTCGATCGACCGAAACCGGCGAACCGGCCGACCAAACCCGCGTCCGAACTCCATTTTAAGGGGGTTTTCACCCCCATTCACTCACTTTCTCACCTCTTCTCTCTCCCACAACTTTTCTCCAGCCCTAAAAGCCCCAATACACCTCCTCCCAAGCCCTAGAACCCCATTCTTCTTCCATCCACACAAGATCCAGCGTGTTCGTCATCACTTCGGGATGAAATCTCCGCGGCAGATTGTTCGACCTTGAAGCCATTCCTAGGGTTCCAGAGTGTGTGGAGCATCCCATTCTACGGTCTTGGTGCATCTTTTCATTCCATTCCACCCCGAGGAAGGATCCTTGTTCCCCTTAGGTTTTCTACTACAATTTCTATCTAGATGGCACCTAGAAGAAGTTCTCGACGTTCTACCCAAGGGGAGTCCAGTGCCAGAAGAGTTGAGGCTCCTGCTCCTCCACCACAGCGGGCAGCCGCACCTCCCAGGGCACAGCCGATGTGCCCACGACCTATACTCGACCCTCGTCTGGTCGATTTTGATGAGCTAAATGATATCCTTCCTGATATAAGTGCGACATTTGAGGTTCAAAGTGGATGGATTAATTTCGTAATGAGATATCCTTTGTATTATCCGAGCTTAGTTCAGGAGTTCTATGGCAACTTGAATATGAGGGATGGCCATCTCTTTACCATTGTGAAAGGAGTGGAGTTTACAATCAATCCAGAATTATTTGCAAGCACCCTAGGTGTTTCAGCTAGAGGGGAAGATATGGCGTATTGTCATGGTGTCGTGGCGGACACATTCATGCTCATGACGTGCTGTGAGTATGTGCACGGAGTCAGTAATTTGATCACTCTAAATGCCAACTATTTCCCACCAACACAGCGGATTCTGCATCACATCTTTACCACTATTCTCTATCCTAAGGGTGGGAGCAGAGATGCCATAACTAAGGTGCACAAGTTTCTATTCTATCATGTTCTGGGTGGGATCCCCATTAATATGGGACGCCTTATGACGGATCTAATTGGGTCATGCCGTACCCAAAGAAGACGATCCCTGCCATATGCCTCACAGTCGACTGGCGTCTTTCATCATGTTGGAGTTGGTTTGGCTGGGGAAGTTAACATATACGTCCGGTAAGATGATATCTACAATAAGCACAAACTCTGCTCATCTTTTAGGTATGAGTGGGGTGAAGATGGAGTCTTATACAGAAATGTCAGAATCTACGGAGATGAATCAGAATATGAGGATGAGGACCAAGATCAACAGGAGCAGGATCAAGCCCAAGTCTTCTTCAAGCTCAAGTCGAGGAGTACCCTCCTCCGCCACAGCAGGAGCCACCTCCTCCTCCACCTACAGCTTCGGATATGCCATCTCTACCGCAGTTCTTTCACGAGGAGTCCTCTACTCAAGGTGCTGGACCACCTTCTTGGGCAAATTATGAGACTTTGGATAGGCACTTTTCTGGGTTCGAAAATCGTATGGATGTCTTTGGGGAACAAGTTTCCAACATTGACACTAAGTTTGGGTCATCACTTGATCGACTCGACACCTTTATGAACACCATGATTGGGCAAATGGATTCCTTCTCCACCGCCTTGGACACCCTCTCCACTAATATGGCCAACCTGTCCACCCAAGTGGCTACCCTCTCCTCCAGCCATGAAGATTCAGGCCAAGTTTTTTATCTCATGAACCGCACACTTTTGGCCTTCAGTGCCACGGCAGAAGAAGTCTAATAAACTCTGTGCTCCAATCTATCCCAATCTACACCGCCAGTGCATCTTGCTTACCTGCTACACTCATTGACATTATAAATAAACTGTGCGCCAGATTTTTTTTGGAGTGGCAAAGAGGGCCCTAAGCACCATTGGGTATCTTGGTCCAACATAACCAAACCAATTGAAGAAGGCGGGCTTGGCATCAAAAGTCTGCAACACATTCAAGTAACAATGGTCATCAAACAGATCTGGAGAATTATTAATGGTACATCTCTTTGGTCCCAATTTGCATCCACTAAGTATGTAAAGGGTCATCTCAGTACCATAGAGAAGTTGTTCCCTGCTGGTATCTGAAAGGTTGTTTTCAATCAGGCCAACCAAGTGGTGCTCTCCAACACTCGTTGGATCCCTATGGATGGGAACTCTATTAACATGCTCAAGGATAATTGGTATGGATTTGCTTTGGCTCTGTTGAGTACGGACTGAATAGATCTAGAGGGGGGGTGAATAGATCTTTCCCCCTTTTTTCGATTTAATATCTATTGACTAAATGAGTTGCAGGTGATTGACGAATTACAGAACTAATGTTGATATCAATGAAGAAAACAAACACATAGAGAAGCACGCACACACATAAACAAACCACAAGATAGGATTTTTAAGGTGGTTCAGTCTCTTCCCGAGACTTACATCCACCCCTTGCTTAACTCAAGCAAGGCTTCACTTATGAGAGCCTCTGATCTCAATCCAAAACACAAGACACCGCTGTCACACAGCTTGTTCCTGCTGACACACAGCTTGTACCAGCTGACACACAACTTGAATCCGCTGCCTCACAGCTTGACACTTGGTGTAAGGATGAATAGAAATGATGAGAAGGTGGGATGATGCAACAGGACTGAATATAGACTTTTGTAACAAAGTAAAGAATTCAGCCTGGGACTTAATCACATAAATAACAAGAGTAGACTCCCTGTAGAACTTCCAATCGGATGCCTTCAGCTGCTTTGCTGCTGGAGGTCGCACAGCTTCAAGCCCAGTCTTCCTTCTGCAGCAATGAGAATGCCTTTAGTCTTCTGCAGATTTCTGATTGATGGAGAGCCACTTCGTCCTGTGATGTAGGTGTGTTTCTTAGCTTCTGTTCTATGCTCTCTCTGTGTGCTTTTTTCGCGATCAGTTGCCTTCTACTTTTTATGCAGATACTTTTTCAAGCCTGAAGCTCTTCCCGCTCAAATTCCAGATCGAGCGTCAATCTGCTAGAAAGCAGGGAGAAGGTTAAATCCGATCACTACAATAAGTTTGACCGCTTCTAAGCAAGATTCTCTCCTTGATTCCCGTGCGGAATCTCATCATTTGAACTACCCAACAACCTGCAACAACAATCTGCAGGTTTTAAGGAACCAAAACAGAATTCGGTTAGAGTTCGGTTCTGGACGCTATAACACCCGTGGTCGACCATGACACTGTCCCTGGTCGACAACGAGCAGTGTCCTGATGGCGGTTTCATTCTGGCTGACACTCGCGTCCCGTGGTCGACCACAGCCTTGTCGCTGGTCGACAAGGGGCAAATTCCAGATGGCCGTCAGTTCTGTCTGATGCTCTGTCTGTTCTGTGGTCGACCAGAAGTGGGGCTTTGGTCGACAGCCAAGGCACATGCAGAAGACGGATGACTTGAAGTGTTTCTGGCTGGGTTCGTTGGTCGACCATAACCACTTCCCTGGTCGACAAGCGGCCTTTGACACTTCTTCTGATTTGTTGATTCCACTTGGATTTCAGTGGACCTGAAATTACTTAACTTATCAGAAGTAACTTGAACTATCAGATTTATATTGAGTTAATCAAAAACATTGTTTGTCATCATCAAATAGTCATGAGTCCATTACTTTGAAGGAACAATCAAACCACTTGTATTTGTTATGAAACAAGATAGAACTTGATTAATCAAACATATCCTATTGTCATCATCAAAACCAAGGGATGCACAACATTCTCCCCCTTTTTGATGATGACAACCATGAGTCATTGTGACAAACAACAGATTATAGAATTCATTTGATATTGCATTCAAGGCTATCATAGCACAGATTTCATTCAGACAATTCGTTTGATGTGCCTTTCAAAAACTATAGCACTAATTACATGAGTGACTCAAAAAGGATAAAGACACTAAGGACACGTAGACAAAGTAAACTTGACATCTAGACACACATCTAGACACACAACTAGACACACAATGACACATAAAGTCCTATCTCCCCCTTTGTCAACAGCAAAAAGAAGATCATTTAAACAATCCCTCTGAGGAGGATGAGGAAGTCTCTGGCTTCACGTTCTCTTCCATGCGATCCAGCTTGTCAACAATGTGGGCATAAGAGAGTCTGAGCTTCTGGATCTCGGAGATAGTAGCATTGTGATACTTTTCATAGGGTAGGGCAGTAGGGCTGGGTCTTAAAAAAAAGGATAGTGAACCATCACGATGCAGAAAACGAGCGGTCAGGATTTAATCAGCATAACTCAAATTTTTGGAAGATATTAAAGTGTACTCCCTTTCTTTAATAGAACACTTATGGAACCTTTCCACCCTTATGCAAAGACCACCTTGTGACCAAATAGAGTGGGTATTGTGGTTCAATGAATTTGAAAGTATTGCACCAATAAATTGACTCCCCATATCCAATTTCTTTCACATGGCTCCTTGAACTTATAATATATTTCAAGAGATAATTTGACTAACTATGCTAGCTGAACAGTGTTTTGTACTTTTATTTGCATGCTATGCTTTAGGTCAACCATTTTCTCTGCCTTTGTGATAACTTTTTGAATCATTTGAGAGCTGTGGTCAGGTTTATCACATGCTTTTCTACACGAGGAGACACGCTTTTTACACGCCAGAAACCCCGGCTACTTAGCATGCCTAACCATTCCACTAATGACTGGGACACACCTTTTATCCGTGAGGATATACGTTTATCAGACGCCAATATCCCCAGTTACTCAGTATGCCCAATCAATATTTTTGAAAGCAGCAGAGTTAGATTGGATCTTCATGACACACTTGTCTCCCATCTATTGTTCAGCCAATTTTTTTGCTTTGAGATGGAGAACAGTAGTTTCTCAGAACTCAATCCATTGCTCTACCAAGAAGGCAGAATTATGGCGTATTCCATGTACATACATGTTATATTTGAGTTTATTTTTACTGTCCAACACAGACACAGGTAGAGAAACAGTCTCATTACTAAAAATCATAAGTCCTCAAAATCTTGTGACAGAGTCATAGTTATGGTTTGAATTTATTGCAGTAGTACAGTTCAAATTCTCATTACTACACTCAACCTCTACTCTTAATGATTACCTTGGTGATTTTATTGAAAGATATGGTTAGGTTTTTCAATGTTTTATCAAGGAATGAGTTTACACTTTTTCTCCCCCTCAATTTGTGAGTCCTTGCTGAAGATAAAAAAATGTTGGCCATGAAGAGATATAGAGACACAAGGGATGGGAAGTATGGATAAGGATGAATGAGTGAAGAATCTGAGCACAAAAGTTCACTTAGTTCAGAGGATTTCCTAGCAGAGCCAGCAGCCTTTTTAGATCCATTTTCCCTTGTTCAGATCCTCTGTCGACCATAGAGTTGCCTTTGGTCGACCTCTGTGCTGTCACAGAAGCTGCCTGATGAGTAGTCACCTGTGGTCTGCTTTCTGACAATTCTGTTGTCGACCATGGGACCGCCTGTGGTCGACAGCTGCGAAGTCACAGAACCAACTATTTCCTGTCCTGATGCCTTGGTCGACCAGCGCCTTGCCTGTGGTCGACCACAAGAGATAATCCGTAGTAGAACCAGGATTCTGCAGAACTTGCTGAAGTAGCAACCGACACTAGACCTCCAAACTCAAAACTTGACCAGTACTAGAGACCTAGTTGACATAACTTAGTACAGAAATGACAGAATCTATACAGTGAACACATGAATATGATTATTTCAAGAATTTTCAGGAGAAATTCTACAAATTCCTAACTCCCTTCTTAGAGTTGAAAATCTGTCATTGTTAAGGGGTTTTGTGAAAATGTCTGCCAGTTGTTTTTCAGTTTCTACAAAATGAAGCATGAAATTTCCTTTGGAGACCTCATCTCTTAGAAAGTGATGACGGATCTCAATGTGTTTTGTCCTAGAGTGTTGAATGGGGTTTTTAGACAAATTAATAGCACTAGTGTTGTCACAGAAAATAGGTGCACATCCAAGATCTACATTGTAGTCTTGGAGTTGATGTTTTATCCACATAACCTGTGTACCACAGCTCCCTACTGCGACATACTCAGCCTCAGCAGTGGAGAGTGCCACAGAATGCTGCTTTTTAGAAGCCCATGATATTAAACATCCACCTAATATTTGACAATAACCACTAGTACTCTTCCTATCAATTTTGCAACCAGCATAATCAGCATCTGAATATGAAATCAAATCTAGTTTGCAGTATGTAGGATACCATAAACCCAATTCTTGGGTGCCGGCAAGGTATCGAAGGATACGCTTGACAGCCCCTAAATGTGATTCTCTAGGGCTAGACTGATATCTAGCACACATGCATACACTAAACTGAATATCTGGCCTTGAAGCAGTTAAATATAGCAGGGACCCGATCATACCTCTGTATTTCTTGGCATCTACCATGTTACCTTTTACATCAGCTTCCAATGTTGCATTTGTACCCATGGGTGACTCGATTGGTTTGCAGCTTTCCATGCCAAACTTCTTCAACATCTCCTTTATGTACTTGGATTGATTTATGAAGTATCCTTCTCTACATTGTACGATCTGCAATCCAAGAAAAAACTGTAAATCACCCATTAAGCTCATTTCAAACTCATTGGTCATTAAGTTTGCAAATTCAGTACATAAAGAAGCTTCGGTAGACCCAAACACAATATCATCCACATAGATTTGTACAACTAGTATATGCTTACCTTGGGTCTTGGAAAACAATGTTTGATCAATTTTACCTCTTATGTATCCCTTCTTGGTGAGGAAGGAGCTCAACCTTTCATACCAGGCCCGAGGAGCCTGCTTTAATCCATACAAAGCTTTATGCAATTTGAAAACATGATTAGCAAGTTCATCATTTTCAAATCCAGGGGGTTGTTCCACATAGACTTCTTCTTTTATTATTCCATTTAGAAATGCACTTTTTACATCCATTTGTTGTAGTTTGATTCCATGAGATGCTGCAAAGGCTAACAATATCCTGATGGCTTCTAATCTAGCAACTGGAGCATATGATTCTTCAAAATCAACCCCAAATTCCTGGTTGTACCCTTTAGCCACCAGCCGAGCCTTGTTTCTCATTACAACCCCTTCTTCACTTAGCTTGTTTTTATAGACCCACTTGGTTCCAATAACGGGGTGAGATGAAGGTCTAGGGACAAGACTCCACACCTGATTTCTTTCAAATTGATTTAGTTCTTCATGCATAGCATTTATCCATGAGTCATCTTTTAATGCTTCCTCTACTGATTTGGGCTCTATTTGGGACACAAGTGCAAGCTGATCTAGTTCATTGATTTCTTTTAACTGAGATCTAGTCTTCCTAGGATCATGAATTCCACCAATGATGTTTTCTATGGGATGATCTCTAAGAAGTCTTAAGTTCTCAAGATTGTTACCTGAGATGCCTTCTCCTTCGGGTGGAGCATTAGTAATACCTTGATCTCTTTCCTGAGATTGTTCTTCTTCATTTGGTTCTTCGTTGTCTTCTAGAAATTCCCTATCTTCTTCTTCCTTGCTGACCTGCTCATTTTTGCCAAGATCATTAATTTCATCAAATGTAATATGAGGGGATTCTTCAACAATTTGATCTTTGGTGTTAAAAACTCTATAGGCTCTTGATCGGTCGGAATAGCCCAAGAATATTCCTGGATCACTCTTCGGTTCAAATTTGTCCAAGACCCTTTTATCATTGTTATGAATAAAGCATTTTGACCCGAAAATTCTAAAATGAGCTAGGGATGGTTTCTTACCTTTGAACATTTCATATGGTGTATTTTCACTAGCCGGTCTTACCATTGCTCGGTTTACAATGTAGCATGCTGTGTTGACTGCCTCTGCCCAAAATCTCCTTGGAAGTTTAGCTTCAACCAGCATGGTTCTAGCCATCTCGACAAGAGTGCGGTTCCTTCTCTCCACAACTCCATTTTGTTCTGGAGTCCTTGGTGAGGAAAATCTGTGGGTTATGCCCTTGTTTCTGCAGAATAAGTCAAAGTCAGAATTTTCAAACTCCCCCCCATGGTCAGATATGATTGTACACACTTTGGACTTGCCATCCTGCTTCATTCTTTTGTAGAATTCCTGAAACTCAGAAAAAGCATCACTTTTATGAGATAGAAATATTACCCATGTGAATCTAGAGAAATCATCAACTAGTACATAACCGTATCTCTTACCACTAAGACTAGCAGTTCTTGTTGGGCCAAAAAGGTCCATGTGCACAAGTTCTAGTGGTCTAGAAGATTGACTTTCAGTTCTACCTTTGAATGATTTTCTTGTTTGCTTACCTTGGGTACATGATTCACATACTTTGACATTTTGAGCAAACGAAATTTCAGGCATACCAAGAACCATTTTATTCTTCACAAGTTTATGCAACACCCTATAGCTAACATGCCCTAGCCTTCGGTGCCACAGCCAGGTCAGGTCCTCTTTCTTGGCGGTTAGGCACAGGTTGGAGTGGGCTGGATCATCCAAGTCTATTATGTAGACATTGTTTACTCTCTGGCCCATAAACTTGACTGTATCTGAATTTGGTTCAATAATCTTGCAGATCTTGGAGTCAAATATTACTTTATGGCCTTTGTCGCAAAGCTGACTGATGCTCAGCAAGTTATATTCCAGTCCATCTACCAGCAGTACATTTTCAATACTGTTTGAGGAGTTCTTACCTATTTTACCTGTCCCGATGATCTTACCTTTGTTATTTCCTCCAAAGGTCACATAACCTCCATCTTTTGAGCTTAGTTGGGAGAACTTGGTCTTGTCTCCCGTCATGTGTCTTGAGCAACCACTATCTAAGTACCACTTATTGTGCATGGCTGCCAGACATTCCTGCATCATGAATTACACAGAAATTTTTGGACCCCAATGGTACCCGGGTCCAAGATAACTTGTAAAATTGTGAAATTGCTGTAACAATCCTTTGGGAACCCAGATTTTGTTAGAGCAGTTTAATTTTTCGTCTCTGAACTTGTTCAGATTGGGTGGCTTTTGTTCTAATGTTTCTTTAATCTGAATCCACCTTTTTGATTTCCAATTTTCATTTTGTTTCACCTGAGAAAATCTGTGGTTTCTGTTTGCGTGTCTGGTCATGGTCGACATCTGGTGTGTCTGTGGTCGACCATTGCTTTTCCAGAAGCCAGTGCTTGTTCTGGCAGTTCCTCTGGTCGACATCTGGTATGTCTGTGGTCGACCACTGCTTCTCCAGACGCCAGCGCCTGTTCTGGCAGATCCTCTGGTCGACAGAGGAGGGGTCGGTTGTCGACCAGCCTGTCTCCAGACACCTTGTTTTCCAGATTTATGTCCTTTAACTTGATTTAGTACTTGGTTTGTTTGGTTATTTCTGTGAATTTGAGTTTCTTGTCTATTATTTTTAAGCTTATGTTGATTGACTGTTTTCTCTTTAATGTTTCTCTCTTCCTTGGTGACATTATTCCTTTTGGAGGAGCATTCAGCTACATCCTCTTGTTTGTCTTGATATAGATTGATTAGGGGCCCTTTTCCTTTTGAGTCAGCAATCCCAGTTACGGTTTTTATTTGGAATTCCTTTTTAGCCGTAGGATTGTATCCTAACCCTTCTTTTTGAAAGTTTACTTTTATTCCCAAGACAGCATTTAAGTTTTCTTGACCTTTAGTCATTTTTTCCAAGGTTTCCTGTTTGTTTTTCAGTTCACTCTGGATTCTTTCTATTTCTTCCAGAAGTTGACAGTTTTCCTCCTTGAGTGAGTTGTTTCTTTCTTGAGTTACCTTAGTTTGCTGTTCACTTTCTTGAGTCTTTAATTTTACCTCATCAATTGTGTTTTTCAGTGACTCATTTTCTTCTAACAGCCCTTTGACATTTTCTTCATCTGTCTCGTATTGTTTCAGCTTATTTTTCAAGGTGGTGATTTCTAATTCTAGTTCAGTTCTGTTGGCAAATGGGTTGCTGTCATTATTGACCTAATTAAGCTTTTTCTTCAAACTCTTATTTTCCTTTCTAATTCTTTCATATGCATCAAGTAAGTCTGAGTAGACTTCTTCCCAATCTGAGCTAGAAAAATCTTGAAACGGAGGGATTACCTCAAGATCATCGCTATCTCCTTTGGCCATCAAACAGATGTTTCCTTCTTCTTCCTCGGAAGTTGTTTCCTCCTTACTGCTTTCCTCCTCCTCGCTCCATGTGCTTATCATTGCTTTTAGTTGCTTGCCTTTCCACTTGAAGCTTGATTTCTTAGGAGTCTCTGGACATTCAGCCTTTATGTGTCCTAGTTTCCTGCAGTTGTAGCAGACAAGTTTGTTAGATGAAGTTTTATTTTTATCAAACTTAAACTGAGATGACTTTCTTACCATGCCCTTAGGATTCCTGAATCCCTTACCTTCCTTCCGCAGAAACCTTTTGAATTTTCTTGTTAACATGGCTAGCTCACCAGTTTCCTCACCTGTGCTAGATGAGTTATCAGTGTCAGATAGTTCAGAGGTGCCTATTTTAATTTTTAGGGCGAGCTGGTTCTTTTTCTTGTCCTCATCTTCTTTTCTTTTCAGATTGACCTCATAGGCCATTAGGGATCCCACTAGTTCATCCACAGTCATAGTGGTGAGGTTCTTTGAGTCCTCAATTACTGTGGCCTTGGTATGCCACATAGGAGTGAGGGATCTTAGGATCTTCCTCACTAATTCCTGTTCCTTGTAGGTTTTCCCTAGACTCTTTAAACTATTCGTTAATTGCACTAGTCTAGCATACATTTCAGAAATATTTTCGTCAGTTTTCATTCTAAACATTTCATATTCTGAAACTAGCATATTTGCTTTTGACTCCCTTACCTCTGAAGTACCTTCATAGATTACTACTAGTCGATCCCACATTTCCTTGGCCGTTGCACATTGTGAAACTCGTGAGAACTCCGTGGGGTGTAGTGCGCATTGCATTACGTTCATGGCTCCCCAGTTGATGGTTGATTTTCTGACCTGTTCTCTGGTCCAGGTATCCTCATCTTCGGGCAGCTCGTAGGGTCCTCGGCTTACTACTCTCCACATCTCATGATCTTGTGCTCTCAAGAACACCTGCATACGATTTTTCCAGTATGAGAAATCATTTCCATCGAAATATGGTGGTCTAGTTACTGAGTGTCCCTCAGCCATTAGACTTCTAGAGTTCAGTCCGGCAGGCCTCTCCTGGTTGTTAGACCACATTTTTGGAGAGTCTGGCTCTGATACCACGTGTTGAGTACGGACTGAATAGATCTAGAGGGGGGGTGAATAGATCTTTCCCCCTTTTTTCGATTTAATATCTATTGACTAAATGAGTTGCAGGTGATTGACGAATTACAGAACTAATGTTGATATCAATGAAGAAAACAAACACATAGAGAAGCACGCACACACATAAGCAAACCACAAGATAGGATTTTTAAGGTGGTTCAGTCTCTTCCCGAGACTTACATCCACCCCTTGCTTAACTCAAGCAAGGCTTCACTTATGAGAGCCTCTGATCTCAATCCAAAACACAAGACACCGCTGTCACATAGCTTGTTCCTGCTGACACACAGCTTGTACCAGCTGACACACAACTTGAATCCGCTGCCTCACAGCTTGACACTTGGTGTAAGGATGAATAGAAATGATGAGAAGGTGGGATGATGCAACAGGACTGAATATAGACTTTTGTAACAAAGTAAAGAATTCAGCCTGGGACTTAATCACATAAATAACAAGAGTAGACTCCCTGTAGAACTTCCAATCGGATGCCTTCAGCTGCTTTGCTGCTGGAGGTCGCACAGCTTCAAGCCCAGTCTTCCTTCTGCAGCAATGAGAATGCCTTTAGTCTTCTGCAGATTTCTGATTGATGGAGAGCCACTTCGTCCTTTGATGTAGGTGTGTTTCTTAGCTTCTGTTCTATGCTCTCTCTGTGTGCATTTTTTCACGATCAGTTGCCTTCTACTTTTTATGCAGGTACTTTTTCAAGCCTGAAGCTCTTCCCGCTCAAATTCCAGATCGAGCGTCAATCTGCTAGAAAGCAGGGAGAAGGTTAAATCCGATCACTACAATAAGTTTGACTGCTTCTAAGCAATATTCTCTCCTTGATTCCCGAGCGGAATCTCATCAGTTGAACTACCCAACAACCTGCAACAACAATCTGCAGGTTTTAAGGAACCAAAACAGAATTCGGTTAGAGTTCGGTTCTGGATGCTATAACACCCGTGGTCGACCATGACACTATCCCTGGTCGACAACGAGCAGTGTCTTGATGGCGGTTTCATTCTGGCTGACACTCGCGTCCCGTGGTCGACCACAGCCTTGTCGCTGGTCGACAAGGGGCAAATTCCAGATGGCCGTCAGTTCTGTCTGATGCTCTGTCTGTTCTGTGGTCGACCAGAAGTGGGGCTTTGGTCGACAGCCAAGGCACATGCAGAAGACGGATGACTTGAAGGTTTCTGGCTGGGTTCGTTGGTCGACCATAACCACTTCCCTGGTCGACAAGCGGCCTTTGACACTTCTTCTGATTTGTTGATTCCACTTGGATTTCAGTGGACCTGAAATTACTTAACATATCAGAAGTAACTTGAACTATCAGATTTATATTGAGTTAATCAAAAACATTGTTTGTCATCATCAAATAGTCATGAGTCCATTACTTTGAAGGAACAATCAAACCACTTGTATTTGTTATGAAACAAGATAGAACTTGATTAATCAAACATATCCTATTGTCATCATCAAAACCAAGGGATGCACAACAGGCTCCTCGTGCTAACATCCCAAAAGTCACTTTGAGGGAAGCAGTTGATAATCCCAATCATATGGTTTGGTCTTATATCCCATCTATCATTGCTATAAACAATGGTCACATTCAGCGACAATAGCAATCTGATAGGTGTGTGTGGGCTGCTAGCATTGATGGCACCTTCACCAGTAAATCGACTTATAATGCAATCAGACCGCAGGGCAATAGAAGGCTGGCTTTAAGGAAGATCTGGGGAGATCATATTCCCCCTGGGGCATCTATGTTTTGCTGGCGGATCTTGCATTTGGCAGTCCCAGTTGACAGTTCTATTAAATACATTGGAATTTGCCTCCCTTCTAAGTGTGTATGTTGTAAGAGTACTAATCAAGAAGAAAATCTGAATCATCTGTTTGGTAACAGCCAAATAGCATAGACCTTATGGAGGATGTTCAAGCCTTTCTTTGCTTCTAGTTGTAGAGTTTTGAACTTTGTTACAGGTTTTTGCTGGGATGTGTTATGCTCAGCTGACAACAAAGCCCCTATAGGTTATGTATCCATCCTTGCTATGATACTCATATTATGGGAAACTTGGAAAGCTCACTGCAAACTTAGATATGAAGAAAAGGGGACCTCAACAAGAGTTTTACAGTAGCGGATCATGAGGCAGATTGAATTCTCCTTGAGCAATGTACGATTCAGCAAAGCTCCCACGATAAATGAAAGAAGTGTTCTAGCACACTTCAATCTTTCCTACAACTGTAAAGAGAATCTTCCTAAACTGATCAAATGGTCTTACCCTGGCATGGGATATGCCTTAAATGTGGATGGGGCTACCAAAGGCAACCCAGGCCATGTAGGTGGAGGTGGATGCATTAGGAGTAGTAGAGGGGAACTGATTTATGGCCTTTCATACTATTGTGGTGTTGGGAGTAATATGGTGGCTGAGGTTAGAGCACTTTTAGATGGGTTGAGAATTATGGACAAGAGTGGGCTTCCAGTGGCTGCCATTTATTCAGACTCTAAAGCACTACTCACCATGTTACAGTCCAGTCAACACCCTCCCTAGAGGATCTGCAGATGGTGGGATGAAATCAAGGATACTCTTAATAGAAACAAATGGAGCCTTTAGCATATATATCAAGAAGGAAACACTGTTGCGGATGCCTTAGAATCCCTGGCTTGCACAGCTCGCATCAACCAGGATTTCACATGTTGGAAGGAGCTTCCTAGAAGAGCGCGTGGGTGCGCCACAGTGGATGCGGCTGGTCTCCCTAGTTGGAGGAGATGAGGTTCTATGGCATTTTTTTGGTTCTTTAATCTTTCTTTTGTCACACTCCCAGGGGTATGCCTCGTGGTTCATTTGTAAAGATTTTCATCATTATCAATAAGATTTGGGCCGGAAACCTTTGGTGGAATTAGCACAAATTGTGCATTCCCCCAAGAGTTCTCTTTGGTCTCGTTTATATATTAAAAAAAGGCACAAGAGACCTCCCTTGCAGATATTCAGTATAACCTTCAGTTTCAAGATCACACTCTTGAAGATATCTATAACGACCCGAGAATCCGATTACCAGGAAGGCCCGATAACCCAAGACTCGCATCGCCACCCACGAGTCCGAAGACTTGGAAGGGTTAAAAGGATGGTGTGGAGACTACACAAGTATCACAAATAATTACAGAAATTAAATAGTCATATAATTAAGCAGGAAATAAATTAACATTTTATATGATACATGGTCCACAAGATATAACAATAAAATAAACAACAACAGTAGTCCACAACTAGTATAGAGACAAGAAAGAAAAGTATAGCTACACGGGACATACCCCGGCTCTGACCTCTGGCACTAACGCTGGGCACCCAAACCACGCTGAGCCTCAGACGCGCTCCCCTGAGGCCGCGACTCACCTGAAACACGGTGAAAATACGCAGGGAATGAGTCTCAGAACAAGACTCAGTAGGGGTCACTCGAACCCTACCTCACAAACGGAGAAACTGCTACGCTAGCAGTAAGCGAGTACCTCAGAAAGGGAAGCCCTGCAATCTACAAAACATCAATCTCACGGCACGAAAACTGACACACGTGCCACGGTGGACCGACCGGAGCACCACGGTCAACACGACAAAACCCGAAGGTTGAAGTTGCACGACTGACAGTCTGTCACTCCAACTCGACAGAAGTATCTCCCACTAGAAGCAAGACCGGATGCGTCCACTGACGACTTAGTCCGCGTCTCAGGTGTCTCCCTCCGGCCCAGCGGGAACTGAGACACCGTACAAGTAACCACAAAGCAAGTGACTAACTGGGGTCACGCCCGTCAGCGTGGGTCCAACTGCCCCCAACCACGTGTGCACACACAGGCCATCCGCCCCTGGTCTGGCCTCTAACTGGTTTTCCCCTCAGCTGGACTCTGGCTGCTAGATGCGGGGCCCGACGGTAACCAGTCTAAAAATCATCCTCAGGGTAAGCCCGTACACCTACTCCCAGGTGAGACCAGCACACGCGTACTGGTGAGCTATGACTAGTGGAGGGTCACTACGGAGTAGACTCTCAAGTAAACGAAAAACTACGTCCGCATCTGACAACGTACGGGGACCGTCCCACGTACCAGCACCATCGCACGATGACCACGGTCGGAAAAGAAATGGGGTTGCAAACCACCCGGGGCAACCCTGAGCCTAACGGTCTACCCTAGACGCGTCATAGGCTCTGACGGTCTAAGGCTGGACCGTCACAGCCATCTGATGGCCCAACACAGGCGCATCAAACACTCAGTGCAAGATGGCGTGTGACGCGCCTACCCTGGTGCGTCACAGTCTGTGATGCGCCCACCCCAGTGCGTCACAAACAAGAGGAAATCGACTGTGGCGCGTGCCGATCGGTGCGTCACAGCCTGTAACGGACTATCTCTGGTGTGTTACAGTGTGGGAGAACGTCACCTCTGACGCACCCACACAGGGGCGTCACAAGGCTATGACGCGCCAAGCCTGGTGCGTCACATGCCTTGACCCCCAACGGTCAAAAACCAACGGTCATGCCAATGGCCAGATCGTCCCTGACGGTCTAACCCAGGCGCGTCACAGCGCCTATGGCGGTTTATCGTGGGAGCGTCACATCCCCCAGACCCCAAATGGCTAAAAACAGGGCTGTGACGCACCCACCTGGGCGCGTCACATGGTGTGATGGTCACTAGAAGGACCGTCACACCGGTCTGACGGCGAAACGGCATGAAACGCCCAAAAATTCCAACCACGCCCCCATGCCTCCATAGGAGAGGGGGAAATTAAAGGAGAAGACCCCTGGGGACCCCTAGCATACTTCTAAGCCATCAAAACGCGAAATCATGGCCTAAAATCATAGATCATGCGAACTCTCCCAAAATCATGCTTTTGCCCAAACCCGCTCAAAGACACCCCTCTCGGCTCCCATTCGGCCTACAAAACGCGGGGGATGATGGGATGAGTATAGAGATTCTTCCCCTACCTCAATGGAGCAAAAGCTCCACTGAATCGAGCTCAAACCACGAAGAACATTTTTGGAAACCCCACTCTTTCACGCTTCCCACGAACACCGCACGCCCACGAGCTCACCTCGCAGCCGCCCACTCAACCGCGCCGTCACCCCGCCGCCCTCTGCAGCCGGAGAGAGGCCCGCCGCGATTGAATGGGAGAGAGAGGGGGAGAGGGGGCGGTTCTCACGGTGGGAGGAAGAAGAAGAAGAAGAAGAAGAACAAGACGAAGAAGAACAAGAAGAACAAGAAGAAGAACAAGAAGAAGGGTGGGGAGAGAGAGAAAAAGGGGGGTATTTATAGAAAATTTGGAAATTCTAGAAAATACCAAAAAAATCAAAAATTACATTTCCGCGATCTTCGGCACACCGATCGCAACGGTACCACTCTCGCCTAAGTGAACGACACGGTTCACCCGCAACGAGATTCCGAAGGAATTGCCGAAACACACACCGAAAATTGGAAAACACACGCGAAAAAGTCGCGGAATGCTTCCGGGCCTCCGAAACAACTCTGGATCGTGCCGATCCGAACATGGAAGATGTCCGAAACAGAATTTCAGACACAACAGAGCTGGACACTCCGAGAAACCAGATCCAGGACCCACGAAGAAGGATCTGAAAGGTCCGGGATATTACAGCCCTCCCCCCTTAAGGAATTTCATCCTCGAAATTGAGAACAACCCAAGAGGAAAGAAGAGGAAGAGTCACTCAAACATGTAAGGGAACTGCTAATGCATCTCGTCCTCACGCTCCCAAGAAGCCTCACCACCAGAGTGCCGCTGCTACACCACCTTAACCAAGGGGATGACCTTGTTTCGCAGGCGCTGCTCTCACCTATCCTCTACATGGATGGGAAACTCTGGGAGAGAAAGATCTGGAGTCACCTCGGGCCAAACAGAATCCTCGAGCACATGAGAGTCATCGGGCATATACTTCTGCAACATCGAGACGTGGAACGCGTCATGCACCGACGCCAACTCAGGGGGTAACTGCAACCGATAAGCTACCTCACCGATACGCTCCACGATGTGGAAAGGACCAATATAGCAGGGACTCAGCTTCCCACGCCGCCCAAAGCGCATCACCCCCTTCATCGGAGAAACTCTCAAGAACACACGATCGCCAATGGCGAACACGAGAGGCTGCCGCCTACGGTCAGCATAACTCTTCTGCCGACTCTGGGCCGCCAACATGTTCTGACGAACCAGGTGCACAACATCCACACACTGCTGCACCAACTCAGGTCCCGTCAAAACACGCTCACCAATCTCAAACCAATCCAGTGGAGTCCGACACGGACGCCCATACAACGCCTCATAAGGAGCCATGCCGATGCTCGAATGATAGCTGTTGTTGTAGGCAAACTCCACCAACGGTAGGTGGTGAATCCAACTCCCCTGCCACTCCAGGCAGTAGGATCTCAGCATGTCCTCCAAAGTCTGGATGGTCCTCTCGGACTGACCATCTGACTGAGGATGATACGCCGAGCTAAATGCCACATCCGTGCCAAAATCTCGCTGGAAACTCTTCCAGAATCCAGAAGTGAAGCGCGGATCCCGATCTGACACGATGGAAATGGGAATCTCATGCAACAGAACGATCCGCTCCACATAAAGACGAGCCAACTTAGGCACGCTCCAGCTGACTTTGACCGGTAACAACCGAGTCACCTTCGTCAGCCTATCCACCAACAACCAAATACTGTCCTGCCCACTCGGAGTCCTCGGCAATCCCACCATGAAATCCGTGGTCACGTGATCCCACTTCAACTCGGGAACATCTAAGGGCTGGAGAGTACCTCCCGGTCGCTGATGCTCCGCCTTCACCTGCGGACAGGTCAGGCACCTAGTCACAAACTCGGTGATATCTCTCTTCATTCTAGGCCACTAGAACTGCCTCCCCAAGTTTCGATACATCTTTGTCGCACTCGGGTGTACGGTGTACCTGCTCCCATGAGCCTTACGTAACACCGCACGATAAACTTGCTCCTCGACTGGGACGTACAGCCTACTACGGAACCTCACAGCACTGTCCTCGCCGAGCTCCACATCAGCCATAGCCAGAATCCGGGGCAACTCAGGATCCGCATGCTGAGCCTCTGTCACCTGACGGCAGATAGCAGGCGTGACAGTCAGACTAGCAAGCACCGCTAACCCTGGCTCCTGGGGAATCTTGAGCCTGAATGAAACTTTGGGCACTTGTTCCCAGAGCCTCCACTTCCTCAACATCAAGGCATTGACCGTGACCTTCCGACTCAAAGCATCGGTGACGACATTCATCTTGCACGGCTGATAAGACAGGGTGACGTCACAATCCTTCATAAACTCCATCCAACGCCTCTGCCTGAGGTTAAGGTCCCTCTGTATGAACACATACCTCAAACTCTGATGGTCAGTGAACACCTCGAACATCT
Organism: Amorphophallus konjac; assembly: GCA_022559845.1. Taxonomy (NCBI): domain Eukaryota; kingdom Viridiplantae; phylum Streptophyta; class Magnoliopsida; order Alismatales; family Araceae; genus Amorphophallus; species Amorphophallus konjac. The sequence continues at coordinate 121,876,547 of CM040126.1, read as the reverse complement.
CACCGTACATATAATGCCTCCAGATCTTCAGCGCAAAGATCACAGCCGCCAACTCCAGGTCATGGGTAGGGTAGTTCTCCTCGTGGGGCTTCAGCTACCGAGATGCATAAGCCACCACTCTACCATGTTGCATCAACACAGCACCCAATCCGACCTCGGAAGCATCTATACACACCACAAAATCTCCTGATCCAGAAGGTGAAACCAACACCGGAGCCGAGGTGAGCGATCTCTTCAGTTCCCTGAAACTTTGCTCACACTCCTCAGACCAAACGAAAGGCACATTCTTCCACGTAAGTCTAGTCATCGGGGCCGCAATGCTAGAAAAATCCTAGATAAATCACTGATAATAGCCCGCAAGCCCCAAGAAACTCCGGATCTCGGTCACAGATCTCGACCTCGGCCACTGCATTACTGCCTCGACCTTGGCGGGGTTCACGAAAATATCATCACCAGAAATCATGTGCCCTAAAAAGTGCACCTCACGAAGCCAGAACTCGCACTTACTAAGCTTCGCATACAATTGGTGATCTCGCAACGTCTGCAGCACCACACCCAAATGGTACGCGTGCTCCTCGGTAGACCGCGAATAAACAAGGATGGCGTCCATAAATATGACCATGAACTGGTCCAGATACGGATGAAACACCCTCTACATCAAGTCCATGAAGGCTGTGGGGGCATTGGTGAGCCCGAACGGCATCACCAAGAACTCATAATGCCCGTACCTCGTACTGAACGCAGTCTTCTCCACATCGGACTCACGAATTCTCAGCTGATAGTAACCGCACCGCAAATCAATCAGCGAGAACACTCGAGCAGACTGAAGTTGGTCGAACAAATCATAAATTCACGGCAATGGATACTTATTCTTAATGGTCACCTCATTCAACTGCCAGTAGTCAATGCACAACCGCAAGCTACCGTCCTTCTTCTTCACGAACAACACGGGCGCACCCCAAGGGGAAAAGCTAGGACGAATATACCCCTTGGCCAACAATTCCTGCAACTGTGCCCTCAACTCCCTCAACTTAGCGGGGGCCATACGGTAGGGAGCCTTCGCCAAAGCTCCCGTACCAGGCACAATCTCGATCATGAAATCAATCTCCCGCTTGGGAGGCAATCCAGGTAAGTCCTCCGGAAAAATATCGGGAAACTCGCACACCACCGGAATGTCCTCGACATCCGGCTCCATCCGGTCTGCCACAACCACGGAGGCGATAAAACCCTGACAACCCGCATCAAGCAAACGACGAGCTCGAATCGCAGAAATAAGTAAGCGGGAAGAGGAAGACCTGATACCTTGGAAATAGAAGGTGGGTCCGTGAAGTAGCCGGAAATAAACCCTCTTCGAGCCGCAATCAACCAAAGCATGATGTGCCTCGAGCCAATCCATGCCCAAAATCACATTAAAGTCTTGAAGCGGCAACGCATAGAGCCTAGTTGGTAAACTCCGCCCTTCCACCCATACAGGGACCTCATCAAAACAATACGGAGTGATCATAAAATCACCCGAAGGCAACTCCATTGCTAAATCATAGGACAACTGGGTCACCGGCTCCTCAATACTCAGTGCGAAATCCTCCGAAACAAACGAATGAGACGTGCCAGAATCAAACAAAACCTGAGCCGCACAACCCAAAATCTGAACGGTACCTTCCACGAGCTGCGACGCCACTGCCTCTGCCCTGGTCATGTGTGTGATCTGGCCTCGAGCTCTCTACCTGCCTCCCACACTAGCTGACCTGGGTAGCGGCGGATACTATCCCTGCTGCTGCCTCTGCTATAGGGGAACCTACTACTGCTGAGGAAACTACTGCTGCTGCTGCCTCTGAGGACAGTCACGTGCCATATGCCCTGGCTGGTCACACCGGAAACAAACTATCGGCGCCGTGCACTGCATGTCTGGATGGTACTCGCTACACCGTGGGCACGGTCCTCGCGACCCACCCACTGATCCCTGTCGCTGAAACAAACTCGATTATTGTACACTACCCGATGATGCCTGCCCCTGATCCTTGTGCTTCTTACGGAAACTCTTCTTAAGGAACTTCTTGACCTTCGAGCCAAAAGACACAGATCCTATCGCCGACGCTGTCGGTGCCGGCGCTCCTGAACCACCCAACGCATGCTGAAAGGAACCCTGCTGCTGGGTAGCCGACTATTGGCTGCGACCCGACAAAGACTGCCCCTGGCTAATCGGTCCTTGAGTCCTCTGCATATCCATCTCCAAAGAAGCCGTAAAACGAGACGTTGTCTCTAGATTAGTGGCCACATTCGCGATCAAATGGTGCCTCAACTCCTGCCTCAAGCCCTGTACGAACTGTGCGGTCTTCACCCTCTCATGCTCCATAATCTGATGTACATACCGACCCAGCTCAACAAATCGGGCCCTGTACTGCAACACGGACATGTCGCCCTGAACCAGCTCCAAAAATTGACGCATCCGCTATGTAGCAATATACTCTGGATAGTAGGTACGCTCGAAAGCACTGACAAAGTCACTCCACTCAATCTACTCAAGTGGACGAAGTAGGAAAGACATCTTCCACTCGGAAGACCACCACTCCCGAGCCATACCATGCAACTGGTTGTAGGCCAACATCACTCTATCCTCCGCAGTACACCGCATGGAACTGAACACCCGCTCCATCTCGTCGAGCCAACTCCGAGCCATATCATGGTCTGGCTGACTGCCATAGTAAGGTGGATGAAACTGCATAAAATCCCTCACTGCTCGGCTTGGCCCACCCCTAGTCGACGAGCCCTCACCAGCCTCTCCGCCGAACTGCTGAGAGATAAGCTAGTACATGTCACGGAAGAAATCCTCGGCCCCCGGAAACCTCGCAGTATCCACTGCCTCGGTGGCCGCTGGTGGCACTCTACTCTGCTCCTCCTGATCCTGCTGAACCTCCTGCTGGATCTCCTGCTGAATCTCCTGACCTCCAGCTGACTGCCCCTGCTAAGAGCGAGTGCTCCGCCTCGGCGCCATGCTCGCTCCTGAAGCAAAAGACAAAAAACATGAAAATGGCAAGGTCAAGAAAAACACACGATGCCCGATGCCAGCGTCAATTGTACATCATCGTTGTGGACTAGTGGACCATCACAATTACTTATGATTCTCGTATAATCCCACAACCACTGCTCTGATACCAGCTATAACGACCTGAGAATCCGATTACTGGGAAGGCCCGATAACCTGAGACTCGCATCGCCACCCACGAGTCCGAAGACTCGGAAGGGTTAAAAGGATGGTATGGAGACTACACAAGTATCACAAATAATTGCAGAAATTAAACAGTCATATAATTAAGCATGAAATAAATTAAAATTTTACATGATACATGGTCCACAAGATATAACAATAAAAAAAACAACAGCAGTAGCCCACAACTAGTACAGAGACAAGAAAGAAAAGTACAGCTACACGGGGCATACCTCGGCTCTGACCTCTGGCACTAACGCTGGGCACCCAAACCACGCTGAGCCTCAGACGCACTCCCCTGAGGCCACGACTCACCTGAAACACGGTGAAAACACACAGGGAATGAGTCTCAGAACAAGACTCAGTAGGGGTCACTCGAACCCTACCTCGTAAACAGAGAAATCGCTATGCTAGCAGTAAGCGAGTACCTCGGAAAGGGAAGCCCTGCAATCTACAAAACACCGATCTTACGGCACAAAAACTGACACACGTGCCACGATGGACCGATCGAAACACCATAGTCAACATGACAAAACCCGAAGGTCAAAGTCGCACGACTGACAGTCTGTCACTCCAACTCAACAGGAGTATCTCCCACTAGAAGCAAGACCAGATGCATCCACTGATGACTTAGTCCGTGTCTTAGGTGTCTCCCTCCGACCTAGTGGGAACTGAGACACCGTACAAGTAACCACAAAGCAAGTGACTAGCTGGGGTCACGCCTGTCAGCGTGGGTCCAACTACCCCCAACCACGTGTACACACACACGTTGTCTGCCCCTGGCCTGGCCTCTAACTGGTTTTTGTTGCATCCCATAGTTCGTGCTTGGTTTCAATGATATCAAAACGATTGTGTTTGTATGTGTATGTGTTTCATTGAGCAACATGTTTTATATCTTGATTTGATGAGTTGAAAGATGAAGTCAATGTTTACTCTTGAAAGCCATGTGAACTCTCGGTGTTTAAGGAACTAATGTTATATTTATGTTGGTTTGTAGGAACACAACTTCATGGCTCATACATGGAATCTTAAGGAGTCCATCAATGAAGCTCTTCTTCTTAAAGGGAGTTAACTCTGTTCATGTTTGAAAGTTATATGAATAATTTGTATTTAAGGATCTCATACCTTGAAGATTTTGCTTTGCAAGATCCAAGTCCATAATTCACGTTTTGGAACTCAAAGGAGTGCATCAATGAAGTTCTTCTTCAAAAAGGGAGTTACCTTTCTCATTGAATTGTATTTCATCTTTATATGATTCATACATTTCATCAAGTAAGGTTTCAAGTCTTGATTGGGGTATTTCCTTGCATTTTCCTCTCAAGGCTTTTGGACTAGAAATATACTTAGCCTATTTACTTGAATCTTGATGAATGTGATTTTATATCAATGTTCCTCTTGGGATAATGCTTCATGAATGTTAGCTCTTAATCAACAAGAATGCCATTTGAATGAATGAGGTTCCGTGATATTATGCATGCTTTGCATTTGGCATATTTGTTAACACTTGTGTGATGAAGCATTTTGATGTTGAAGATTTGGTTGATTCAAGAAAGTGATTGAATGGTTGAGCCTTCATGCCTTTGTATTTGAGATTCATGTTCATCATATCAAAATATTGTCATATGGTGAATATATTTTTGATGATTGAATTGAGAAGTCAATTACATCCTTGAATGTGTTTAATGATGTATTTTTATGTTAACTAGTTCAAAGAGTTGATGTTTGGTTCATGAGTTTTGATTATCATCTAACTTCTTGGTTTATCATGTTTTTACAGGTTCAAGGATTGTTTATAAACTCTCTCATGTCAAGTGGGTGATGGTAACATCTAACCATTTCTATGCTAAGTTCCGGGTCGTTTTCGTGAACATCTTTCATGAGGTTGCATTGCATTGGAAGTATTTTATGCATCCTTAAAATGAGATGTTTGAGCCTTTACAATGTGCTTAATGTTTTCTCATAAATCTTGTTGAAATGTGGTTTAGATGGTCTTCATACTTTGTAGAATTCATGGTAATTAATTCTTGATTTTTGGGAATTTTTCCGACATTTTATCGGGGCTAAAATCACATTTTTTGACCCTCTGCTGAAGGGGTCGACCCCCCTGGGCTGGTGCCTCAGCACCTGGATGGGTCGACCCCTGGGGTCGACCCACTGCAAGGGTCGACCCCTATAAACTTGGCTCATTTTTTTGGCCCTGGCAGCACCCTAGTTGCCGAGGGTCGACCCCAAGGTCGACCCCTTCCGGACGGGATTTGCGAAAGTGTTTAAAACCCATTGAAAATCTTTCAAACATTACCATACTACCCCCTATTAGTTTCTATTGTTATTAAGGTGTTTTTAACATGTATTAGGAGGGTTTTATGAGTCTTTTCCCCACCCCTTGAGTTGCTTATATAAGAGTTACGAATTTGGGAGTTGATTAACCCTAATGCTCATTTGTTCTTTCGTATAGGTGAAGAAAAGCGGGAAAACGTGGTGGAGCTCTTGCAAGGAGGCAATCATCTACTTCCGTGAAGATCTGGAGCTCGTGGAAGAAGAAGAAAAGGAGCGGATCGAAGAGAGGATCAAGAGGACGTAAGAATCATCTTCATCCGGCTTCCCTCCAACTCGTGGTTCAAGGAACATCATCAACTGGCCTTGAAAAATAAAGGGGGATCACTTCTATGTCTTCTATCAGTTCTTTGTGATGTGTTCTATGATCTATATTTTGGGTTTGAGCATGCCTGAATATTTGTGTTCATTTTCTGAACATTAGAGATATTTGTGTGTGTGACCATTTGTGTATACGGTCGTGTTTGATCACCTATGTGCGATCGTGTTTGTGTCATTGTGCTGCGGTTGTTGCAACGTGTGTGTGTGTGTTGTGATCCGGTCATCGGATCGTGTGTGTGTTGTGATCCAGTCGTCGGATCGTGTGTGTGTTGTGATCCGGTCGTCGGATCGTGTATGTGTTTGTGATCCAGTCGTCGGATCATGTGGGAGACTTCGTCTCCGTCTGTGTGTGTGTTGAGGCGTGTCCCCATGTTTGTGCGGGTGTCGTCCCGTGTGTGTTTGGAGTGTCATCTCTGTTTGGGAATTTATCCCCGAGTGAAGCCTCACTGGGTTTGGTGAGGGGTGGACGTAGGGAGCCCGTCGTGGTCCCGAACCACCTTAAAAATCCCCATGTCTTGTGGTTTGATCTTTGTGGTTGTGTGCTTCGCTATCTTATCTGTTTATACAATCGTGTGAGCTCGGTGAGGCTGAGTGAATTAAGTTTAAATCTATTTAGATTAAATTCCTCAATCTCATCAATCTTGTTAATTCCGTTGTGCGCTAGTTTATGTTTTTAATCGGACATAGTTTATAGTAGTAGGATCTATTCACCCCCCCCCTCTAGATCCGTGTTCTTGCACTACGGGACCCAACAATTGGTATCAGAGCGAGGCTCTGCTGTCCCCAGATCTCACGATCTACGGAGTGATCCTAGTGCATTCTACAATCATGAATTTTTCTGTTGAGCACATGTCGATGAATTGCCTTACTATTCTTAATGGTTCTAATATTACTTCATGGATAGGTAAAATGTGTGGACTGATCAATTCAATTAATCCTAATTTTTGGAAGTTGATTTATGATGGTCCTCACATATTGCCTCTAGATGAGACCAAGTGGTATAGTCAAGATAAATTGAAGAACCATGAAAATGTCATTATCTTAAGTTTATTGAAAAGTGCTATTGATACTCATATGTTTCCATTTGTTTCTTCTTGTAGAACGACAAAGGAGATTATGGATCAATTGATCAAAGCTCGAAAGATGGAAGGACAAAATTGTCTCATGGCCGACAATGATGATCAACTCAATGATAAAAATTATGATGAGGTAAATTCTGAATCCGAAGAACTCTCTATTGAGGAATGGCAAATGGCATAGGCTACGCTGTATGATAAATGCAAGAAACTCAGATCTGAAAATAAAACATTGAAAATGAAGATTAATGAGAATGGGCATGCTAATTCCTCCTGTGAGAACTGTAAATCTTGGAGTCAAAAATTGAACATCTGCAAGAACAAAATGAATCTCTTGAATCAAAAGTTGAATTATTTTCAGAAGAGATTTCCTGTTTGAATGAAGATGTTGAAATGGCTAGAAAACATAACACATCTTTTCAAATTGAAAATGAGTGTGATGAACTGCGTGAGCAAAATACATTCCTCATGTCTAAAATCTCCATACTTGAGAAAAATGAAGAATATCTTAAGAACAAGCTAGCTTCTTTATCTGATGATGATAAAATGTTTGAAAAGCTGCTTGATTCTGAAATTGATAGCAAAAGCATCATGAATGAAAATGAAGATCTTAAAAAGAAAAATGGTGACATGTTAATTCAGAATTTCTTACTTGAGGGAAGATTGAAATGCTTTGATAATCTTGAACAAGAAAATTCCTTGTTGAAATCTAAGAATGAACAATTGCTTGTTAAGATTTCAAAGTTTGTTGAAACTGAGAAAGTTCTTGAAAACTTAACTGAAAAACTCTATGCCATGAATGATGAAAATAAGGAAATCTTGAAAGAGAATGAAAACTTGGAATCTGTGAATTGCCTACTTAATGAGAAAATCCTTGCATGTGAAAAAGAGATCAACAACTTGAAGCTTGATTTGTCAAAGAGAAGGAGAACTTAGACACATTGCTAGGGGTTGAAGTGAACTTTCAAAAAGAGGGTCTTGGTTACATCCCGGTCAACAAAAAATCTTTTGAATCAAAAACAAAAACCACTTTTGTTCATGTCTCCGACATTCCTAGCACCTCCAAAACACCTCCTCTCGTTGCTCAAGTGAAAATCTCTGGAAATAGTTTTGATAAAAAGAAAAATCTCAACAAAAAGCCTTCCATGTCAAATAGGTCTCAAAAATTAAAGTTGAATGTTGAATGCTTCTATTGTGGCATGTTTGGTCATGTGATGGATGATTGTGTTGTCATGAAAGAGGATGACAAACTTGCATGTAAAAAGAAAAATGCCTCATGCTTTTATTGTCACAAACTTGGCCATGTCAGGAATGATTGCTTTGTCAAACAAAATGATGATTATCGTGTCATGAATGCTAAGTTGAACTTTCAAAGAAAATTTAGAACTGAACATGCTTCCAATGCTCAAGGGTCTTCATCCTATAAGAGAAACTTGTTCATAAACACTCATGCAAACAATAGAATGTCATTCCGTAGACCCACATCTCCTTGTTGCTTTCATTGTGAGAAGTACGGGCATGTTATGAAAGAGTGTTGGTTTTTGAAAATAGAAAATTTACATGCTTCTAGAATGCATGCTAGGTCTAATTTTGTTAAATCTAGACCTTTTGAAAATAGAAGATGGAATGGATTTGAAACTTCCTTTACTCTAAAAAGGAAGTCTTTTGGTAAAATTACTTCTCCTCAATGCCTTTATTGTGGAAACCATGGAAATACTATTGAGAATTACAGGATCATGAAGAATGATGGTTGTAGCAATGAAAAGGAAGAAAGTATTTGGTGGCAATGCTACCAACATCCAGGGACCCAAAAAGGCTTGGGTGCCCAATCTGTTGAATGAATTATTTTGGATGCAAGTGTGCCTTGAGGTAAATTAAGAATGAAAGGGGTTTCAATAAAATGGAACAAGGCACACTCATATGGTAAAACCCCAACTTTGCTCCTTCACTGTCAAACTTGATGATTTTGATGTTTTGGAATGAGATCTTGGTGTGTTCTCATGTTATGCTCTAAATTCTTCACAAGCCACATATGTCTTCAATAGATGAATATTTGATACATCAAATGGTGGTTAGAGAAGGTTGGACTACGTTCAACTGGATACTTCCACTAAGCGTGATGGTGGTCTTCGGACCTATGTTCTCCGCCTAGTACCAAAATTCAGAAATTGAATTATTTGGCTTATAAGGAACCATTTGTTTTGAATGAAATCAATTTGCCTTTGATTTGCATGTGCTTTCAAATTGAATTTGAAAACCCTCTTTGTTTCAAAAGGGCAAAATTTTTGAACTGTGGAATTGCTTGATTATATGCAACAATTGGTATTGAAATGTGGAAACATGTCTTTTGAAGGAAATCAATTTGCCTTGAAATTCTGAAATACCATGTGCGTTCAAATTGATTCTAAAATTCATTCTTGCTTCTAGAAGGCAAAATTTTTGATATGCAGAATTGTTCCTTTGATAGATATTGTTTCTGAACTTGATCTGTTGTTCTTGTATTCTGCGATGATGAACATGTCTCATTGGCAGTGATCACTGAAGCTAATATGCATACCCCTAGAGGCTTTATTTCACTCATTGTATCTCTTATGATTATCTGGGAAATCTGGAAATTCAGATGCCGTGCAAGGTTTGAAAACAAAAAATCAAATATTATAATGATTTCGGATATGATCCTCGCAGAAATTATTCAAATTACAAATCAAATCAGATTTGCTCATGGGGCCAATCTTGACTATTTGAAACTAGCAAAAGACTTTGGTATAACTATCAAATGTAGTCACATTGAATATTTTGTGGTTCGGTGGAAAGCTCCTACTTCTAATTTTTCACTCAATGTGGATGGGGCAAGCAAAGGAAACCCTGGCCTTGCAGGAGGCGGTGGCTGTTTCAGGAATCCCTATGGTCATTTCAAACTGGGATTTTCATATTACTATGGAATTGGCTCAAACATGGTGGCTAAAGGCCGAGCTTTATTAGATGGCCTCCGTCTAGCTCAGTCATATGGCATTCAGATATCAGTCATTTTCACTGATTCAATGGTCCTTATGGAATTGCTACAGAGAAAAAGAGATCCTCCATGGTCCCTTCTTCCTTGGTGGAAAAGTTTGAAACACTACTTCTCTATTTGTAACTGTCCCATCTTCCACTCTTACAGAGAAGCAAATCAATGTGCTGATGCTTTAGCCAATTATGCAGTTTGCATGGGCCGCAACCTGGAGTTTACATCAATTGGAGAGTTACCATTGATGGCCAAAGGATATGCCATTGCTGATGCCAATGGCTTTCCTAATTTTCGTAGAAGGCGTGTATAGTCTCTTTTCTTCTAACATTGTTTCTTCAGAGGCTTGCCCTCCCTTGTACATGTACACACATGATATAGCAATAAAATAAAGCATCTAATAATGGATAGGTGGAGTGGGAACATTCCCTTCCTCTGGAATGGGGGTGCACTCTCCCTTCTTCCTGTTAGATGACTTAGTTTATATATAAAAAAAAATATCTCATTGGTTGAATGAATCTGAAAATTTTGAGGAATAAGCATGATGTCTTTGCCTACTGAATACTTTTTAATATGAAATGCATGAGCATCTGAGTGAAATTGAGTATCTGGTATATCAAATGGTGTGTAGTGGAAAGGTGGATTATGTCCACCTAGAAGCTCTCACTATGTGTGAGTTGGGTTTTAAAACCTTCACCTCCACCTCGTACCAGAACCTATAAAATCTGTTTGGTTTGTGGATGACACTCTAAGCTCTTGAAATATTATTGAAAATCTATTTTTGAACATTTCTGAAAATAATTTGGGTTCACTACTTGATTTTGATCATGTGTGTACCCTTGTTCAAAAAGGGCAAGTCTTGGAAAATGGTAGCTGCTCATCAGTTGAATATGTATATCTCCTTGTGCATTCTGTCATGATGTTCTAAAATAAAAATAAAATAAAAAAAATTTGCATCCTGCATTGCATTCTCATGCTTTTATAAGTTACATGCATTAGAAACTTCATAAGGTGCATTTAGATCATTCATATGAAAAACTGAAAACTTGCATCTTGCACCCATATTGAATTTTGCAATGCATTTAGAACTTTTAAACAAAAATCTGACATTCTGCATTGCATTGGCATCTTTGCATATCATTCATATACTATGCATATAAAATGACAAAAAGATGCATATTGCATATTCATGCATATAGAGCATATGCACGTATTTCATGGTAATTGCATATCTTGACTCATGAATGCTTGCATGAATGTTTCATGAATCCTTGCATGCTTGTAAGTATTTACACTATGAATCTATTTCTTGATCCTTCTAAGACCTCACCTCCTTGATAAATAACTTTGCAGTGATTTTATTCATATGTGATACATGTCATTTATTAAGGGGGGGGGATTTATTTCCGACCGTGCATACATTTAGGGGGAGTCATAGCTATGTCTTGTATAATTCATTTTATACATGTAAAATAAAAATTTACCCCCACACTCTTGCACATAATGAATTCAATGACTTTCATTGATAAGGATTCAAGAAATTCTTTCCAACACTCTAAAGGGAACTTGAATCTCTACATGGACATTAAAGAGTAATCGTGAGGAAAAAACTGCCTACCCCACAAAAAATTCAATAAGTGGAATGTGGATCCGAGTAATCGGGAATTCCCCCTGAAACAAAGGAGGAAACTCGTGTCAAAAGGAGAAACAAAAATCCATATGTGTGACGAATCTAAGTAGCCAGAAATCTCCATTGCGACACATGAGAAAACTCGCACCGAAAGGTGAAGTCTTTTAAAAGAAACTAAATCGGGGTTGTGCGAAGCTACCGAAAGTCGAGAATCCAAAGTGAAAGTGTAGAGAGGAGATTACATTCTAGTGTTCTTTAGAAAATCTGGAAATCTATATGCTTTGAAGCTCATGAGTCATTGCCTCACATTTCACATGGGCATTTTTGTGATGTATGTCTTTTATGAATTTACCTACACTCATAGTTTATGTAGTACTCCTAGTTGTGTATGCGCAAATCTCTTAGTTATGCTTCATGCCTTACATTCTTGACTTTGAATCACATGCTCTTTTCTTAACCCGTGCCTCATTTAGGGGGAGTTACTATATGTAATATTTGTGTGCATGACGATTATGCTTGTGTGCTTGCATGTTCATGCATTCCCCTTGAGTCTAATTCTAAGCATAAATCTTACATTTGAAGGATAGCAGTCATCATGGGCATAGCTTCATAACTTGCATGATTAGCATTCACATAGTGCATATTCAGTGCTAATTTGCATATTTGCATATTTGACATTTTAAGCATGCATATAGGTCATTCATGATATCATCTTGATCAACTCCATACTTTTCAACAATTGACACAGTTCATTTTGAAATGCATATTCTGAACACTTCATGTTGCATAAATGCCAAAATGAGTTCAACCAACAAATGGTATCATGATCAACAAATGCTATCTTTGAGGCTCTCTCTCTCTTCGAGAATTGACATTGCCTATGTTTGTGCCTCTATCTTGATCAACATTTGGTATCACATCTTTAAGCCCCTACTTAGCATCCACTGGTCTTTAAATTAGAATCATATCCTTTGGCCTAACATGTTCATTTCATGTCACATAGCCCCCTGTCTTTTTGTAGATGACAAAAAGGGGGAGAATGTTTGGTGTGTGCTTAATGCTTTATGAATGATGATATCTTGGGGAGAATGGGAGAATGGGAGAATTGGTGTATGCTCAATGTTTGCACATGTTTGCAAAATCTGTATTATCACACACATCATTTTGTCATCATCAAAAAGGGGGAGATTGTTGCATCCCATAGTTCGTGTTTGGTTTCAATGATATCAAAATGATTGTGTTTGTGTGTGTATGAGTTTTATTGAGCAACATGTTTTATATCTTGATTTGATGAGTTGAAAGATGAAGTCAATGTTTACTCTTGAAAGCCATGTGAACTCTCGGTGTTTAAGGAACTAATGTTATATTTATGTTGGTTTGTAGGAACACAACTTCATGGTTCATACTTGGAATCTTAAGGAGTCCATCAATGAAGCTCTTCTTCTTAAAGAGAGTTAAATCTGTTCATGTTTGAAAGTTATATGAATCATTTATATTTAAGGATCTCATGCCTTGAATATTTTGCTTTGCAGGATCCAAGTCCATGATTCACATTTTAGAACTCAAAGGAGTGCATCAATGAAGTTCTTCTTCAAAAAGGGAGTTACCTTTCTCATTGAATTGCATTTCATCTTTATATGGTTCATACATTTCATCAAGTAAGGTTTCAAGTCTTGATTGGGGTATTTCCTTGCATTTTTCTCTCAAGGCTTTTGGACTAGAAATATACTTAGCCTATTTACTTGAATCTTGATGAATGTGATTTTATATCAATGTTCCTCTTGGGATAATGCTTCATGAATGTTAGCTCTTAATCAATAAGAATGTCATTTGAATGAATGAGGTTCCATGATATTATGCATCCTTTGCATTTGGCATATGTGTTAACACTTGTGTGATGAAGTATTTTGATGTTGAAGATTTGGTTGATTCAAGAAAGTGATTGAATGGTTGAGCCTTCATGCCTTTGTATTTGAGATTCATGTTCATCATATCAAAATATTGTCATATGGTGAATATATTTTTGATGGTTGAATTGAAAAGTCAATTACATCCTTGAATGTGTTTAATGATGTATTTTTATGTTAACTAGTTCAAAGAGTTGATGTTTGGTTCATGAGTTTTGATTATCATCTAACTTCTTGGTTTATCATGTTTTTAAATGTTCAAGGATTATTTATAAACCCTCTCGTGTCAAGTGGATGACGGTAACATCTAACCATTTCTATGCTAAGTTCCGGGTCATTTTCGTGAACATCTTTCATGAGGTTGCATTGCATTGGAAGTGTTTTATGCATCCTTAAAATTAGATGTTTGAGCCTTTACAATGTGCTTAATGTTTTCTCATAAATCTTATTGAAATGTGGTTTAGATGGTCTTAATACTTTGTGGAATTCATGGTAATTAATTTTTGATTTTTAGGAATTTTTCTAGAATTTTATCGGGGCTAAAATCGTATTTTTTGACCCTCTGCTGAAGGGGTCGACCCCTGGGGTCGACCCCCCCTGGGTTGGTGCCCAGGCACCTGCATGGGTCGACCCCTGGGGTCGGCCCCAAGGGTCGACCCCTATAAACTTGGCTCATTTTTTTGGCCCTGGCAGCACCCTGGTTGCCGAGGGTCGACCCCTTCCCGACGGGATTTGCGAAAGTGTTTAAAACCCATTGAAAACCCTTTCAAACATTACCATACTACCCCCTATTAGTTTCTATTGTTATTAAGGTGTTTTTAACATGTATTAGGAGGGTTTTATGAGTCTTTTCCCCACCTCTTGAGTTGCTTACATAAGAGTTACGAATTTGGGAGTTGATTAACCCTAATGCTCATTTGTTCTTTCGTATAGGTGAAGAAAAGCGGGAAAACGTGGTGGAGCTCTTGCAAGGAGGAAATCATCTACTTCCGTGAAGATCTGGAGCTCGTGGAAGAAGAAGAAAAGGAGCGGATCGAAGAGAGGATCAAGAGGACGTAAGAATCATCTTCATCCGGCTTCCCTCCAACTCGTGGTTCAAGGAACATCATCAACTAGCCTTGAAAAATAAAGGGGGATCACTTCTATGTCTTCTATCAGTTCTTTGTGATGTGTTCTATGATCTATATTTTGGGTTTGAGCATGCCTGAATATTTGTATTCATTTTCTGAACATTAGAGATATTTGTGTGTGTGACTGTTTGTGTATACGGTCGTGTTTGATCGCCTACGTGCGATCGTGTTTGTGTCATTGTGCTGCGGTTGTTGCAGCGTGTGTGTGTGTTGTGATCCGGTCGTCGGATTGTGTGTGTGTGTTGTGATCCGATCGTCGGATCGTGTGTGTGTTGTGATCCGGTCGTCGGATCGTGTATGTGTTTGTGATCCAGTCGTTGGATCGTGTGGGAGACTTCATCTCCGTCTGTGTGTGTGTGTTGGGGCGTGTCCCCGTGTGTCTGCGGGCGTCGTCCCGTGTGTGTTTGGAGCGTTGTCTCCGTTTGGGGATTTATCCCCGAGTGAAGCCTCACCGGGTTTGGTGAGGGGTGGACGTAGGGAGCCCGTCGTGGTCCTGAACCACCTTAAAAATCCCCGTGTCTTGTGGTTTGATCTTTGTGGTTGTGTGCTTCACTATCTTATCTGTTTATGCAATCGTGTGAGCTCGGTGAGACTGAGTGAATTAAGTTTAAATCTGTTTAGATTAAATTCCTCAATCTCATCAATCTTGTTAATTTCACTATACGCTAGTTTATGTTTTTAATCGGACATACTTTATAGTAGTAGGATCTATTCACCCCCCCTCTAGATCCGTGTTCTTGCTCTACGGGACCCAACAATTTTCCCCTCAGCCGAACTCTGGCTTGGTAGACGCGAGGCCCGACGGTAACCAATCTAAAAATCGTCCTCAGGGTAAGCCCGTACACCTACTCCCAGGTGAGACCAGCACACGCGTACTGGTGGGCTACGACTAGTGGAGGGTCACTATGGAGTAGACTCTCAAGTCAACGAAAAATCACGTCCGCATCTGACGACGTACGGGGACCGTCCCACGTACCAGCACCATCGTATGGTGACCACGGTCGGAAAAGAAACGGGGTTGCAAACCACCCGGGGCAACCCTGAGCCTGACAATCTACCCTAGATGTGTTACAGGCTCTGACGGTCTAAGGCTGGACCGTCACAGCCATCTGACGGCCCAACATAGGCACGTCAGACACTCAGTGCAAGACGGCGTGTGACGTGCCTACCCTGGTGCGTCACAAACAAGAGAAAACTGACTGTGACGTGTGCCACTCGGTGCGTCACAGCCTGTAACGGACCATCTCTGGTGCATTACAGTGTGGGAGAACATCACCTCTGACGCACCCACACAGGGGCATCACAAGGCTGTGACGCGCCAAGCCTGGTGCGTCACATGCCTTGACCCCCAACGGTCATGCCAACGGCCAGATCGTCCCTAACGGTCTAACCCATGCGCGTCATAGCGCCTGTGGCGGTCTATCATGGGACCGTCACAGCCCCCAAACCCCAAATGGCTAAAAACAGGGCTGTGACGCACCCACCTGGGCGCGTCACATGGTGTGACGGTCACTGGAAGGACCGTCACACCGGTCTGACGGTGAAACGGCGTGAAACGCCCAAATATTCCAACCACGCCCCCATGCCTCCATAGGAGAGGGGGAAATCAAAGGGGAAGACCCCTGGGGACCCCTAGCATACTTCTAAGCCATCAAAACATGAAATCATGGCCTAAAATCATAGATCGGGTGAACTCTCCCAAAATCATGCTTTTGCCCAAACCCGCTCAAAGACACCCCTCTCGGCTCCCATTCGGCCTACAAAATGCAGGGAATGACAGGATGAGCATAGGGATTCGTCCCCCTACCTCAATGGAGCGAAAGCTCCGCCGAATCGAGCTCAAACCATGAAGAATGCTTTTGGAAACCCCGCTCCTTCACGCTTCGCATGAACATCCCACGCCCACGAGCTCGCCTCGCAGCCGCCCACACAACCGCGCCGTCGCCCCTCCGCCGTCTGTAGCCGGAGAGAGGCTCGCCACGATTGAATAGGAGATAGAGGGGGAGAGGGGGGCAGTTCTCACGGTGGGAGGAAGAAGAAGAAGAAGAAGAAGAAGAAGAAGAAGAAGGAGAAAGAGGGGGGTATTTATAGAAAATCCAGAAATTCTGGAAAATATCAAAAAATTAAAAATTATATTTCTACGATCCTCAGAATGCACCGATGGCAACGGTACCACTCTTGCCTAGGTGAACGACCCGGTTCACCCGCAATGAGGTTCCGAAGGAATTACCGAAACACACACCGGAAATCGGAAAACACATGAGGAAAACCCGCGAAACGCTTCCGAACCTCCGAAACAACTCCGAATCGCACCGATCCGAACACGAAAGATGTCCGAAACGGAATTTCGGACACAACGGAACTAGACACTCCGAGAAACCAGATCCGAGACCCACGAAGAATGATCCAAAAGTTCTGGGATATTACAATATACGTCACCGCCTTAGCGATCAGCCACCTTCTACAGACAGCAACTGAGGACTTTCTGGTTCTTCACCTTAGTCATTGTTTTTGGGCCTTGCAGTTCGCTTTTGATCCACTTTTCTTGTATCCCCTCCCCTCTTTGATGATAACAAAGGGGGAGAAGTAGTTATCTATAAGTTGGTAGGTTTATCTATATTTTATGCATGTGTGAATGTATGTATGTATGCCATTTAGCATTTGCTTTTGCATTTGTATTCGTTGAGTCTTTTGCCTTTGCATTAGTTGGGTCTTTCCGCATTTGTCTTGTAATGTGTCTAGTGTCTTTACACCATGTAATGAACGTGAAATGAAATGGAATGCACTAGGTCTTGGACATACATGTTGGTACTTGTATTTCCTTTCTTCTCAAATTTCCATTTGGCAAATATGATTGAATGATCTGTGTTGGCTTGAATGGTTTGATTGATGTATCTTGAAGGGATAGAAATTGCCTTACGGATTATTGGATTGTTAACCATTCATGGGTTCTACGTATATCAAGTGGTGTTGGATAAAAGACAGGCCATGCCGTCTAAAATTCCTCACTATGCGTGAGTGCAAACTCCACCACGTACAAGAACCATGTAGGAGCTTGTAAGTATGGAATGCGTTGATTTCAAGTTCTAAGTTTGGTTATCGACATGCAAATGCATCTTTTGGTCTAGAGTTTTATCATCATCAAAAAGGGGGAGATTGTTGAATATCTCCAAGTGATTTTGATGATAACAAAACCCTGGATGTGTTTTCCATCTCACGTTGTGCATACTAGCTTAAGGGTGAACACTAGAATGCAATTAAGGTTAAACTCCATCTTATCAAATGCATCAAATGATCAAGTCTTCAAAATGCATAAACAGAGTTCAAACGGACTTCACATAGATGCAAACATATGTTCTATCCAAAGGTTGATTATATAGATATACTTTCGTGGGCTAACAACTCAATTTTACAGGAAGTCCAGAGTTCGGTCGACTAATGGGTTGAGTTCGGTCGACCAAAATTACCAGCAGGCAGAACTCTGAGAAATTACAGAGTTCGGTCGACGGATGGGTTAAGTTCGGTCGACCGATTCTCCCAGCAATGAAAACTTACAGAAGTCACAGAGTTCGGTCGACTGACTGGACATTTTGGTCGACCGAACCCTTCGAAGCCCCCTTTGTTGACTTTGTTTCATGAACATGTTCAAAGCCTCTTTCTTGGACTTTTTGGTCTAAAAGCTTCCCAACTTGCCTAAAATCATGGATCTAGTTCCTAGCTTGTCCCTTGATCATCCTAGGTCTTATAAAAATAACTCTTGGGCCAAGAAACCCTAATGATAGAGGGGGAATCAAAGGAAGGCTATCAAAGGAGAAAGAGGGCTACAGGAAGAACTCCATGAACAGTGTTTCGTCCAAACATTCTTCATCAAATCTCAAGCATTTGAAGATCATCCTGAAGCCATTCAAGTGGAAATCAAGCTGAGAAGCAAGCTTCATCAAAGATCTTTTTCATCCACTAAGGGGGAACTTAAATATGAAGTTTTCATTTGTGTTTCTACTTCTATTTTCCATTGAGCTTCAAGTGTGTGTTCTTGTAATCTCTAAACATTCGTGTGTGAATGGATCTACCTAGATCCTTGGTTGTGTGTGGTGTTTCATTTAGATCCGTGTGTGTGCGTGGATCTCTTCAGATCTGCGTGTGTGTAGATCTATCTAGATCCAGGTGTTTGTGTGTGTAGAGTGCTGCGTCTGTTGCAGCGTGTGTGTGTTTGTTGTTGATCTGGTCGTCAGATCATATTGGAGACTCCGTCTCCGTGTGTGTGTTGGGGCGTGTCCTCGTGTGTGTGTAGGCGTCATCCTGCATGTGTACTGGAGCTTGGCTCCGTGTTGGGGATTCATCCCAGTGCTGGTTTCCAACAGTGGAGCCTCACCGAGTTTTGGTGAGGGGTGGACGTAGGCTACCATCGTTGCATCCGAACCATCTTAGAATCCATGTCTATTGTGTAGTTTGGTTCATTTCTTCTACCCCCATTCCGTGTGTTTGTTCGTGCATATTGTCCTTCCACGTTTGATTCTTCAGATCTAGCATAATCAATCTTTTCTCTAAATAGATCTTTGGTATATCAAAAAGTGCTTTTGAATTGACAAGATCAGTCTTGTCAGAACGATAGCACCTTGCGTGAGTAGGATCCTTGGATTCACACCTCCGCCTAGTACCAAAGAACTATCGTGGCGATAGATTTTGATAAATCTAACCTGTAGTTAAACAGATCTAAATTTTTAGTTGATGTTTTATCATATCTGTTTAAATCGGGTAAAAGTTTTTTAAAATTTATAATCACCCAATTCACCCCCCCCCCTCTTGGGTGTCATTGATCGCGGGACTTCAATCTTATGAGCCAGGAAGAAATTTCCAACCATGTGAGAATGGGTAGAGCCGGGATGAGATAGTTAAATTAGAAATTTTCTATAGGTTAATTCTATTAATTCCATAGGAATTAACTAATTGATTGTCCTCTCAGGTACCTTATTTTCACGATGGCACACCGTGTTGACTGGGACGGGATGCAACAGACTGTTGCAGGTCTTACCCAAGCACTACAGAATATGGCCCAAGCTGGCGCGAGGGTTGGTGCCGGTGATTTACATTCTAATCCAGATGAAGCAGAGAACTGGATAGATGGAATGGAAAGGATCTTCAATGTTATGCAATGTGCTGATCAAGAGAAGGTCAATCTCGCCACCTTCCAACTAAATAAAGATGCTCGTACTTGGTGGAAGGCCACCTCTGCATAACCCCAAAATGCCCAGCCAACATGGAATGAGTTTCTTACACTCTTCCGGGCAAAGTACTTCTTCGAGCACATCAAGGAGTGAAAGGCTGCAAAATTCACTTCTCTACGACAAGGCATGATGTCAGTGGCGGAATATGAACTCCAATTCTCCCGTTTGGCCCCTTATGTCGAACATCTGGTGAGCATAGATATCTTAAAGGCCAACCATTTTCTGGATGAGTTAAGACCCGTCTTCATTCAACAATTTGGCTCACAAAATATTCGGACCTACGCGGAGATGGTCCAGCGAGCACATTTATATGAAAGGACCTTGAAAAAAGTCGAGAAACCTAAAGGCAAGGGAGAGGAATCTAGCCGAAAGATGGATCGGCGTGGAAAGAAGGATAAGTGAAGCATCACGGATTCTTATAAGTCCCGTGATAATAAGAAGAGATCCATGAACGGGAGTGGTAGTGGCTACCACAAAAATAAGAAGGCAAAGGAGGAAGACAAGCAAGTCATGGCGGCTTGCACGTTCTGTGAGAAATTCGGCCATGTGGCTGAGGAATGCTGGAAGCGTCTTGGCACTTGCTTAAGATGTGGCAGTCGGGAGCATCACATGCCAGACTGTCCCCTCATGAAGAAACAACCCTCCAAGAATGACGGCGGACGAAGGCGGCAGGCTCATCTCATTGCTGTTGTGGATGAAGAAGCTACCAAAGAAGGGGAACTGATGGAAGGTACCGTCCAAATTTACTCGCATCCTGCATTTGTGTTATTTGATACTGGTGCTTCTCATTCCTTTATTTCTATCTCTTTTGCTAAAACCTTGCCAATTTCACTTATCCTGTTACCTTCGAATTTAACTATAAGCACACCCTTAGGTTTGGGAACGGAACTTAAAACTTATCTCCCCGATAGTGAAGTTATCATAGAAGGTCACAATCTCCCTACAAATCTCGTATGCCTTGACATGGAGGGCTACGATGCCATATTAGGAGTAGATTGACTTTGTGACCATTATGTCGACATTAATTATTGTAATAGGTGGATTTCTTTTCATAAACCAGATTTTCCAAAGTTTTCTTTCCTTGGCATCAAGTATAGGAAGCACCCTACTCTTATTTCTTCTCTTCACGCTTGTAAACTCATCTCACAAGGGTGTGAAACTTTTCTCACTTCTGTTATCATTACTGAGTCCAAGGAAATCTTTATAGAAGAAATCCCCGTTGTAAAAGAATTTCCAGACGTCTTTCCTTCAGACTTACCCAGCATACCACCCGAGAGGGAGGTTAATTTTTCCATCGAACTCACACCTGGAGCAGCACCTGTGTCAAAGGCCCCTTACAGGATGTCCCCCACGGAGCTTAAGGAATTAAGAAAATAACTTCAAGAGTTGCTGGCCTAGCACATCCCCTTGGGGTGCACTGGTTCTATGTTTCAGGAAGAAGGATGGATCCCTCAGGCTATGTATCGACTACCGGTAGTTGAATCAACTTACCATCGAGAACAAGTACCCACTGCCGCATATTGATGAGCTGTTCGACCAGATCTCTGGGGTGGAGTATTTCTCCAAGATTGACCTCAGGTCTTGCTATCATCAGCTAAAGATTAAGGAAGAGGATATTCACAAGACGGCTTTCCGTAGTAGATACGGACATTATGAGTTTGTGGTTATGCCGTTCAGGTTAACCAATGCCCCCGCAACATTTATGCAACTCACGAACAACGTCTTCAGGCCATATCTCAACCGCTTTGTGGTCGTATTCATTGATGACATCCTTATCTATTCCAAGATGAAAGAAGAACATGAGGAACATCTGTGAACTGCCTTACAAACATTAAGGGAACACCAACTATATGCCAAGCTAAATAAATGTGAGTTTTGACTAAAGGAGGTTTCTTTCCTTGGCCATGTTATCTCCAAAGAAGGAATTGTCGTGGATCCTTCTAAAGTAAAAGTTGTCAAGAACTGGAGCCGACCGACGACTATATCTGAAATTAGAAGTTTCCTTGGTCTGGCTGGTTATTATCGATGGTTCATCAAGGATTTTTCCAAAATCGCCGTTCCTCTCACAAGACTCACTAGAAAGGAAAATTCATTTGTATGGACCACGGAGTGCGAGGAGAGTTTCTTGACTCTCAAGGAACATCTCACTACTGCCCCCATTCGGGCACTACCTGTCGAAGGTGACAGATTTGAAGTATACACGAATGCATCAGGCGTTGGCCTCGGGTGCATTCTTATGCAAAGTGGTAGAGTGATTTGCTATGCCTCAAGACAATTGAAGCGGCAGGAGAAAAATTATCCAGTTCATGATCTGGAACTAGCTACCGTTATATTTGCTCTAAAGATCTGGCATCACTATCTTTATGGAGAAAAGTTCACGGTATTTTCGGACCACAAAAGTCTAAAATATCTCTTTTCTCAAAAGGAGCTAAACAAGAGACAAAGGCAATGGCTGGAATATCTTAAGGATTTTGACTTCGCCATCCAATATCATCCAGGCAAGGCAAATGTTGTAGCCGACGCGCTCAACAGGAAACCAATGGGAATGCTATCAAGCCTCATGAAAGGTATGACTAATCTCATTGTTGAATTTGCCCAGTTAAATCTAGATATAAATGCAGAGAAAGAAGAATGCTTTATTGCCAATATTCGGTCACAACCTACATTAATAGAGGGCCTGGTCAAGTTGCAAGAAAATGACCCTACACTGATGGAAATCAAGGATGATATAGATTAACGATCAGAATTCTCGATTGCAACTGACGGAAGATTGCTATTTCGAGGTCGAATTTGTGTCCCAGATCATGCTGATACTAAGAAACTGGTTATGGATGAAGCACATAAATCAAGGTATGCCATTCACCCTGGTGCTACCAAGATGTACTAAGACCTTAAAAGGAATTATTGGTGGCCTAATATGAAGAGAGAAGTGGCAGACTATGTATCATGCTGCCTCACGTGTCAACAAGTTAAGGTAGAGCATCAAAAGCCTGCTGGAAAGCTACATCCCTTGGCGATTCCCGAGTGGAAATGGGAGAGTATAGAGATGGATTTTGTCATGTGTCTACCTAAATCAAGAGGAGGACATGACGGTATTTGGGTGGTCATTGACCGCTTGACCAAGTTGGCTCACTTCATACCTACTAAGAGTCGACGGTCTGTGGATGTCTTGGATGCCGTATATGTAAAAGAAATTGTGAAACTGCATGGAGTCCCTGTCACCATTATATCTGATCGAGACCCTCGATTTACATCTCAATTCTGGAAGGGTCTACAACATTCATTGAGGACCCTGTTGAATTTCAGCACCGCATTCCACCCACAGACTGATGGTCAAACTGAAAGAACTAATCAGGTGTTGGAAGATATGCTCCAGGCATGTGTATTAAATTTTGGTGGAAGTTGGCACCACCACTTGCCTCTAGTGGAATTCTTCTACAATAATAGCTATCAAGCTAGCATTAAAATGGCACCATTTGAAGCCCTATATGGCAGGAGTTGCCGCTCACCTATATGCTAGAGTGAGATTGGGGAAAAGTAATTTCTAGGCCCGGAACTCATTCGGGATACTACTGAAAAAGTCAAGCTGATTCAAGAAAGACTCAAGGTGGCTCAAGATAGGCAAAATTGTTATGCAGATAATCGAAGGCGTGACCTGGAATTCTAAATAGGAGACCACGTATTCTTCAAAGTTTCTCCGGGTCGAGCTATCCGAAGATTCGGCATCAAAGGTAAACTTACTCCAAGATTTATAGGCCCTTTTGAAATTCCTGAAAGGGTTGGTGAGGTTGCTTATCGACTAGCTTTGCCTCCTCAACTAGCAAGGGTTCATGATGTCTTTCACGTCTCAATGCTAAAAAGGTACGTCCATAATCCATTCCATGTCATCACTTATGATAACCTAGAGATAGAGGAAGACTTGATGTACAAGCAAAGGCCACTCAAGATAATTGAGCGAGAAGTACCTCAGCTTCGAAATAAAAATATTCCCAAGGTCAAAATCCAATGGAAAAAATCTTGGCCGCACGAGGTGACATGGAAAACTGAAGAAGCTATGCGCAAAAGATTTCCAGAGATATTTGAATGTAAGTACACTCTCCTTCAAAAAACACATGCATTGAATTTGGGGATCAAATTCTTTTTTAAGTGGGGGAGGGTGTAACGCCCGAGAATTTTCTATAAATTTTTTGGGATTTAATATAGTTATTAAGCATTTAAATGGACTTAATGAGCTATTTTATGAATATATGTCTATTTAATAATTATTTTTTGGCCCATATAGTATGTTAGGTTTAAATCCACCTAAATAGGCCTACATGACCCAAATCCAAGCCCTTATGCCCAAGCCCATTACTAGAAACGTAATTTGGGTAATTTACGGATTTAAAATAAGATAAATAGGTCAATTAATGGGATAAATTGGAGATAATAAGAAAAAATAAAAATTTTAGAATAATTGCCAAATAGCGGCCTATCGCAAGACCGCCACCTCATTATAGTGGTTTAGACATGGCCGCTATTTCCTTCTGATTCTGTGAATGAAAGAAACATGAAAAGCTTGGATCTTTGGCAACCAAATCACCTTGGATCGAAGTTATCTGGCATGGGAAATTCTCTAGAACACTCTAGGGATAAATCTTACCCCTAATTAGGACTCCCAACTCGATCAAATCCTCAGCCCTAACTCAAAACCATATAAATAGACACTAACTTCGACCCAAGCGAACCCTAATGTTGGCTCGCATAATTCGAAGGTAAGGAGACATCTTCTTAGGTTAATTCTTTCGAAGATTTTGTTCTCCTTAGTTTTATCTAACTCCCCTCCAATTTTCGTGCTAGAAGACCCAGCCGTTGAAGAATTAGGGTGTCTACAAGTCGTTGGTTCATTACAGGCTGCACGGTAACCAGTGCACCGGTCCAGTGAAGATCATGAGATTAGACGCCCTAAACAAGGTTAGTTCACATTGTGTCTTTAGAACTTTTTGTTCCCCTTTCTATCTTCTACCTACCCTCCAATTTTCACGAATATAGGTCAAGAGAATCAGAAGATAGAGGGGCGGGAAGCTGCTGATAGACTGAATGATAGATATAGAAGGGGGGATGAATATGTCTGTCTATAAAAATTAATTCGTGCAAATTCAAACTAAGCTGAAATATGCTAAGCAAGCAACGGTAGTCCTAAGAGTATCCTATGCTTGGAATGTATCACCCATCAGACATGTAGAGCACATAAGAAGGAGGAAACACAGACTGAACTAATGATCGAAGAGATGCCAGATGAATTCAAAATCAGCCTCTGAATGGGTCAGCAATTATAAGAAGTGGTACCAAGCGGAGGGTTGATCAGAAGATCTCTTCACGCAAGGAGTGGCCTTTCATATTGGTGTAACCTATCCTTTCAGCTAAGCCTTTTGATATACCATATAGATGTTGCAGCTCATTCAGAAGATAAAGCTAAATGATCAACGCAATAGAATCAGAAATGAATAACCAGGCTAGCAAACCATCAGACAGAACACGGCAGTTTTATAGTGGTTCGGTCAGACCCAAGGTCTACCTACGTCCACTCCTTCACTCGAACCGAGTGAGGTACCTTGCTTATCCAAGAAATCGAGCACAGCAGACTTAGTCTGCAACAACGGCTATCACACAGCTTCCCCAAGGAACAACTCATTGCTTCTCCTACAACCCAGGAGGAAACCCCGGAGGTTCAACCTCCCTTCCTCTGAATCAAGAGGGAACCCAGTGAATTGTTCCCAGCAATTCACCTAACCAGAGGTCACAGACCTCTCTTCCACTTAACTCAAAGAGGGAACACCAGAGTTAGTCCCTTCCTCTGAATCCACAGAGGAAAATACAAGATAAAATCAGATTGTGAAAGAACAAGAGAAAATGAAAAAATAGAAACTCAGAAGGAAGGAAAACTTTGATCGGAAAGAGATGACTACAATGTAGCTTTAGATTCGAAGCACCTTAACGACGAAATCGGCTGGATGGCTTCTCTCCCCCTCTCTTGCGGAATTCTCTCTTTTTCTCTCCTTCAGAAGGAGCTCTCAGATGGGGCTTTCTTCCTGTGATTTCCAGCAATTTCTTCTGAACGAGGAGACCCCTATTTATAGAACAGGGTATCGTATTCACCCTTTTCGCGATCCAGATTAGCAGAAGAAAGCTGATTGGTCCACATGGGTTGAAGAATATTCTCCAATTATTGGCCTCTCAAGGGATCTGCCACGTGGACATTTCTTTTCACGCCAAAGAGAAGTCCCAGGTAGCACATCATCTTGTCACGTGAGTTGGATTGCGTGCCTGAGTGGTAAATGATCACTTGACCTTCAACGAACCCTCCATGTGTCTGTTGAATTGTTGACCAGGTGCTCTGACTTAGCTTAAGTTGTTAACTCTTATATCCAGCTGCTTTGAACTTGTTCAGCATGATGGTCTTCATTGCATAGACCTTAAGTTCATGGAGCCCTTCAGTTGCACCGACCTTGATAGCAAGAAGTTCTTCATCTGCATCGACCTTAGCACAAGGTTGTTCATGTGCTTCGACCTTAGTATCAAAGAGTTCTGCATCTTAGTAACATGTACACCGACCTTGATGTCATATGCATAGACTTGACAGACAAAAGGTCTGTATGAGCGTCGACCTTAGTGTCATGTGCACCGACCTTAGCGAGTAATGCAGTGAAATAAGCACCGACATTAGTATGATGTGCACAGACTTTATGCTTCACGCTCAGGCAACTAACATCGACGTTACTATGCATAGACTTGACAGACAAAAGGTCTGTATAAGCGTCGACCTTAGTGACATGTGCACCGACCTTAGCGAGCAATGCAGTGAAATAAGCACCGACCTTAGTATGATGTGCACATACTTTATGCTTCACGCTTAGGCAACTAACATTGACCTTACTATGCATGTGTTCTACATTAGCATCGACCTTAGCTGACATAATGAATGTATGTGCACCGACTTATCTATCAAAGGAATCATTCAACAATTATGACATCATGCACATGAAAATAAGTACAACTCAATACTTATAACATCATCATCATCATTCAATTTAAGTAATTCAGCATACTTCACCATTTTTTAATTTTTAGTCAAATATAGTCATAATGGTTGACATCATAAAAATATTGACATCATCAAAACTTAGAATGCAACACACTCCCCCTTTTTGATGATGGCAATCGTATGAGTTATTGATAAAGATTTTATTGAGATTTTATTTGTGAAATTCGGGCAATCAGAATAGGTAGATTTAAAGATGAGATGATAAACTGAAGTATGTTGTGTCTCTGTGATTTTGATGATGTTAATATTATGTCTCATTATATATGTGAATATGTTAGTCATTAATTCTCTCAGATGACATAATGAATATATGAGAATGTATGATGTACAGTCAGAACAAGTTCTGAAGGTGAATCAAAAAGTCAACGTAGGTCAACGAGGTCAAACGCCACTGATCTGGTCAAAATGTGAGTCAGATCTTAAAAGGTAAGGACAATGCACATCTCAGTCCATTACAAATAAAGGTCAGTGCAGCCTTGTCATATTTTCTTAAAGGTCAGTGCATGCTCATTACATTATGCATCTAAAGTCGATGCTAGTGTTGCCTGATGTCTCACTAAGGTCGACGTTACCTCAAGCTTCAACTAAGGTAAGGTCGGTGCTAGTTCATGTTTCATGCGCATAAACTCGGTGCTAGTTACCAGTTTGCATATATCAAGGTCGGTGCTAGTTACCAGTTTGCATATATATATATAGGTCAGTGCTAGTTACTGTATCTGCGTAAGTCAGTTCAGTGCTAGTTATCAGTTTGCATATATCAAGGTCGGTGCTAGTTACCAGTTTGCATACATTAAGGTCAGTGCAAGTTGCATGTAAGGTCGGTGCTCGCAGCATTCCATGCACAACTAAGGACGATGCACGTCGGTGCTAGTACTTAGCTGGCTGCATCTAAAGTCAATGCTAGTCTTTGTCTTTGAGCATGTAAGGTCGATACTAGTTGTGTCTCATGCATACCTAAGGTCGATGTTAGTTGAGTCTATTGCATCTAAGGTCGATGCTAGTGTCAAGACTGTGCAGGACCAAGGTCGATGCTAGTTTTCTTTCAAGCATCCAAGGTCGATGCTAGTTGTGTCTCATGCATACCTAAGGTCGATGTTAGTTGAGTCTGTTGCATCTAAGGTCGATGCTAGTGTCAAGACTGTGCACATTCTTTTATCTTACATATAAGGTCGATACAATCGTCTGCATTCAGCATAATCCGAGTCTGTGCGCATTTGTTCACCATGGAATTGATGTCTGAGCACATTCACCTACTTGTTCTTCAAGGATGAAGCATATGCATACATTGACTAAGTGTTTGATGAAATGTCTCAGAGAGTATGTTAGCAGAGTAAAATTCTCTTTTGGTTTACTGTACAGCAGAGGCTAGTCCTCATCAGTGTATGTTCTTACCATTCATAAAGCAATAAAATTTAGCATCTAGGGAGAAAATGGTGGAGTGGGAACGTTCTCTTCCTCTGGAAGAGGGTGCACTCTCCCTTTTCCCTCTCTAGATGACTAGTTTGCCTCAAAAAAAAAAAGTATGTTAGCAGAGTAGCACGCGAGCTCGAACTGAAGATGGCACGTGACCCCAAGTTGGCTGGAAGCTGGCACGTGACCCAGGGATACTTATGATTGGCACGTGATCTGAGGCAATACTGGTCTGATATTCTGACACGTGGATCATCGTTTCATCTGCTCCTGACACGTGGCATCACTGAAAAGGTGGGAACGAGCCCTCGCCCTCCACACGCCCTAAGGGTGAGCTCGAGGGACCCAGACTAGAAGCTCTATAAAACTGATGGGGGCATCACTTACCCCTCCACATTTTTTCAAGGCTCAGATTGTTCGTCGGCATGCATCATTGTGTTAGTCCTATTTTTCTGAGTCTAGTCATGTAATTTTCATATTTTATTTGAGTCATAAACCATGTAATTTTCCATTTATTTGAGTCCAGTACCTAGGTATAAGGGTCATTTACCTAAGTCTTAAGTCATGTGGTTAATTAAGTAGTCTAATGGGCCCAACTAGTGGGCTAAGCCCAGGGGTGCCCCCCCCTTGGACTTGTCTAGTCATTAAGTCATTAGTCAGGGTCAATTTGGTCATGTGAAAAGTCCAGTGCCTACAAATAGGCCACCCCACTCTCTCATTTGTAACATTTGATGATCAATGAAATTAGAAATTCCCTTGGAATTTTATCTCCCCTACCTCTCTTGATATATCTCTCTCATATCTCTCTCTCTCTCTAAGGGGTCCCCCCCTCTCTCTCTTCCCCACCCCTAAATTTTGAAATTTCTTCTCTCTCCTCCCCATTCACTCTTCATTAATATCCCCCCCTTCCCCATATACTCATTCAAGTCCCCCCAACCCCCAAGGTAGAACCCACCAATCTCCAAGCCACCCTTCAACCCCCAACCACCCACTACCCTTCCCCAAGCACCTCTCTCATCTCCCAAGGGAGAATTCCCCACTCCCCAAGCACCCCTCCCCTTCCCCAACACAATCCTTCCCATCCCCAAGACCCCCATTAACAACCCCCATTAAGCCACATTCCAACCTTGAGAGAGATCTCTCCTTCCCTCTCTCCTTCCCAACCCAAATTCATAGCTCTCCCTCCCTTCACCTGCTAGACCCCCTTCTAGCCCCCATTCTCCCCCTCCCTCACCTTGGTTTGCACCCTCCCAGACCCCCTCACAGCTAGGGGTTGCCCCCACACCCATCCACCCCATTTCCCATCCCATCTACCCCATTTCCCATAACCTATTACCACCTTGTTCATCCTAGTTCGTAGGCAGCAGCCAAGGGTCGAGTTACAAAGGCTGCCATGTCTTCACCGCACATCTTCAGGTGGTGTACCTTATACAGGTGGAAAGCTTGGCGAGGCTGCTTCGTAGGCAAGGTGGTCTCGTCATCGTTCGACTTCGGAGCTTCTCGGAGGAGTCCTCTTCGTCAGACTACGCATTTCCTCCTAGCCAGACAGCCAGCAACGACTTTCAGAGGCTCCCACGACCAGCACCCTAGGCTTCTTGAGGCGCCATTTGGCTGAGGGCTTCTCCTGCAAGTCCCCTGCCATCTCTAAGAAGTAGAACAAATTTTGGAGCTCGGAGTCAAGAATTCCATTTTTTTCTCCCTGAGGTGCGCAAGGTCAGCTCCCCAGAACCTGATCCGACCTCCTTCCACTGATCCAATCATCGCGGTCAGATACAACCTCCAACGACTGTTCCGTTGGTCTCCGTTTGAAGAAGACTTGACCACGATCGCAGAGGTTCTAGTCCCGCATCAATCGGACCTCGGGAGTGCTCGTGGTGCCTTCGTCTTCCAGCAGAAACAATCTGAGAGCAACCAGAGCCAGAGCGGTCCAGCCTTGTTCCAGACCCTGCCCCAGCCAGCGAAATCGTCAGGAAATTCCACGAAAATTCAGGCGTCATCCTGGGTCAAGTCAGAAAGATTCAGCACTGGTTGCGACCTTTTCTGAGCTCGACAGTGCCCGTGGCGGTGCCGTCATCGATTGCATGTCAAGCTATTCCAGAAGCTGGGAGAACCGACAGAGCTTGGCAATTCGGTTTCTAACTTAGCTCCCCCACCCCGCCTAGTCGGCTTACAGCCCCTCCCTGCGTGGAGGTAGTGTTTGGTTGTAATTGGGCTTTCCCACCCCTAGTTCAACCCCTCTGCGAGGGAGTAGTGCATGTACTAGCAGGTCTTCGGCCGAAGCGTCATCGACGCGGCGTGCGGGTAGCCCACGCTTCCCCGCTCGACCTCATCTTCGGTCAGGGTCAGCGTCTTCACGCCGACCAGGTGAGCTACTAAACACTTCTCTTTGCTGATTTTCTTTGCTTAATTAGTATTGCATCTTAGTTCCGTCGACGGTGAGAGAGTGCCCGGTCCCAAATTGTCATCAAATTGAGCGGCCACTGTGGAGCGAGTTGTGAGAGAGACCCTACAACCCACGCCCTTGGTGTGCTGGCCGCCCGTGAAATTGGGCATCCCGGGCCCTTAGGGGTTCAATCCCAAGCTAACCAATCCCCGGAGCAGCGAGGTCCCACTTCGGACCCTCTCCACCATCGCTGATCCGTCTACGGATCCGATGCGCTTCACAGGTGAGTCCGCTAGAGTGGATTTGCCGATCCGTTGCATGTTTACGAGTATAGGTCCAAGGTGCATTGGCCTTGTGGCTATCACCCCCAAGGTGGTGTCACATAAGGTGGTATCAGAGCAAGTCATTGACTTATTCCCATAAGTCAAGTCCTAGGGCATTTGCATCCATCACCCCGAGCATCATCACTTCCCCATTCCTATGGCTACCTCATACCAATCACACCCATCTCTTTCACCTCTCCCAATGGATCCCAAACCCCTTGGAAGCCCCGCTGCCAACCAGGTTAACTGCATCAACTCCCTCATGGAGGCCATGCCCAACATTTTTGGCTGGCTTGATGATATCACTGCCCAACTTGATAAACTTGAGGGAAGTAGGCCCGCACCAAGGGAGGATGAGAGTTACCCTTGGAAAAATCCGGATGCCCACCTCTTGGCGCTTTTGAAAGTCAAGACCCTCGCCTTTGAAGGATCCTACAACCCAAGCCTCTATCTAGATTGGGAATTTTTGATGGGCCAATACTATGATTGGTACCCCTTGGCCGAAGAGAGGAAAGTGAGACTAGCCAAAATGCACCTCTCCAAACAAGCCAAAACTCATTGGCTAATGGTTGAGGGTTTAAGGAATATCTGCGGGGAAGCCACGATTGGCACTTGGGAAGAGATGAAGGCCGAGCTTAGGAAAACCTACACTCTCCAACCCTCTCCTTCCTACTCGGAGAACCACAACCCGAGGAGCACTCCCACTCCTCCAACCCCACCCGTCCAAACCCTTCCCACTAAAACCCAAGTGGTCCCGGCCTCCGTCTCTCCATCTACCCCCATAAGGGCCCCCACACCCCAACCTAAACCCCCTCAACCAACCTACACTACTCAAACCCCTTTGGCCCCCGCCTCCGTCCCTCCATCTTCCCCCATAAAGGACACACCTCCAAGACCAACCAACCCAATCCTCCTCACCCAACCCATCTCCCACTCCCGACCGCAACTCTACCATGTCCTAGGCCTCCACTACTTCCCCTCCCTATCCTACCCCAAGTTTCCCATTACCCACCACCCCGAGTACACCATGCACCAACCATCATCACCCCACCCCCAAAAGACCATCCCATTCCCTTGGGAAAGGAGACCACACCCGCTCACATAGGAGTAGATGCTAGCATGGACCCTCTCCCCACCCATGAGGAAACCCAAGTTCACACTAATGATTGTAGATTCTAAGAAATCCACTTAGAACAATTAAAAGGAAAAGAAATGAATAGAAGAATGGGAAAAGAGGGAGAAAAGGGGAGCATGAGAGGATGCTAATGGGAATGTGATCGCCAGAGACGCGAGGGCCTCAAAGGATATAACAAATAATCAATGGAGGGATCGCGATATAAATACCTTAAATGCGGGGGAGATTGTGAGTGCACCTTATCTTTCTATCGGCCGGCCGATGAAAAGAGTTTTCCTTGATTGATTACCCTTGCAAAATTAACAAACACCAATAAACAAACATGGATTAGAAACCAAGATGTGTAGTATCAAATCCAAATGTAAATATGGACATAGAAAGCATGGATATGAACACACCTTATTGGTGTTTGGCCTTTAAAGCCCTATGCAAAAGGATAGGTAAAAGATGATGTATGATGAAGAATAGAGGGAGATGTGCAAGTGTTGCACTATGGAGATGTGCTAGAGTGCACAATAGGGGAAGATCTCAATAAAGAAATAAAAGAAAAAATGATATGATGCATGCAATTAACTAAAGCAAAAATAATAGATAGGAGGGGAAAGCTTAGTGGTTTTCTCCAATTTGGCTTCAAGCTAGGATGAAGATCTTCAATGGAGGAAGAAGATGATGTAGAACTCCATGGATGTAGAGGCTTCAAATCTTCAATAGAGGAAGAAGAACTCCATGGATGAAGCTTTTAGGTGCATGGGAGTCTTCCTCCTTGAGCCTTTGGTCCGGCAACACCTCCTCTTGAATTGATCTTGATGATTTTTCACAAGGGAGAGAGAGATTCTATTTATAGGGTTGAAATTCGGAATTAATTCCAAGGGAAATTAGGAAAACATGTTTTAGTGGTATTTGGAATGAGATAAACATTAGGCAAGTGTCCCTTCAACATTGGAAAGTCATAGGAACCCTTTCCCAAGTGAAAAAGGAGGTTAAATGAGGAAAGGAAGGGAAATTCGAAATTAATTCCAAGAGAAAATAAGAAAACATGTTTTAGTTGATTTGGAAGAGATAAACCTTAGGCAAGTGTCTCTTCAACCTTGGAAAGTCATAGAACCCTTTCCCAAGTGGAAAAGGAGGTTAAATGAGGAAAGGAAGAGAAATTCGGAATTAATTCCAAGAGAAAATAAGAAAACAGGTTTTAGTTGGATTTGGAAGAGATAAACCTTAGGCAAGTGTCCCTTCAACCTTGGAAAGTCATAGGAACCCTTTCCCAAGTGGAAAAGGAGGTTAAATGAGGAAAGGAAGGGAAATTCGGAATTAATTCCATAAAAAATTAGAGAACTTAGTTTTGGTAGGATGGAAAGGGGGATCCTTCTTCCAAGTGTCCTTTCAATATTAGGAAGCCATTGGAACTCTCTCGCAAGTGAAAAAGGAGTGTAAGTGAGGAAAGGAAGGGGTGCCGCTGGAGTTCGGAATTGAACAAGAATTGACGACCTTGGTCAAGGCGTTAATTCACGGATTTAATTTTAGCAATAAAAACTTTCTGTATTTAAAAATGATGAAGAGACGCCTGAGGGAGAGGCGTTATTTAAAAACACGACCCAAGGAGGGTCGTTAATTCTTATTTTTCTGTTTTGGAAACCAGAAAATTCCAGAAACTGACGCCTTTGCCTCTAGTCGTCCTTTCTTCAAAACGCGCCTCAGACCAGGCCGTTAATTAAAACACGCCCCACTTCAAGTCGTAAATTCCAAAAAATAGAGAAAACTGCCCAAAAAATCCAAAAAAATAGGGAAAAATAAGAAGAGGGGAAAAAAGGGAGAAATCCAAGAAAATTGGAGAAAATAACTCAAACAAAGTTAATTGGAGGGTCAAATTGGGACATTACAAGGTAATACGAGATGCACTCACAGTAACGTCAATTTTGGCGTGTCTACAGCTGTCCTGCCTTGGCGTCTGCTTTGCAAGGGAGCAGAGCAAACTGAAAAGTAGATGCCAAGGTGTGATGAGACACGCAATCAACATCACTTGATGAGAATGAAATCAAAAGCTCGAGATGAAGCAATCCCAGGAAATTCAATGAAATCAACGATGCTTGGATAAGAGGAGGAGTGTGCACGCGGGTACGACGGAGAATGATCAACTTCCAGCGCGGTGGAAGTACCCCAGGTCACAAACCTGTAGGTTTCACCATTGGGGAGCGGTTACCAGCCAATGTGGACGTGCTGCAGCCAAGGTGGATCAAAGTAAAAGGATTGAGATGATAGAAATCCAAACAAGGAGCTTTCGAGAAAATGACCCAAAACAGTGACAAAACGAACTGAGGATTCCATCAGCAATGAATATCTCATATTTGGAAAGATTAAGATCAATTTGACTCTCCAAATCAGCTTATCAGAATGATTTTCCAAAAATTGTTTCAAAGTCCTATATGAATGCATGCTGGGTTTAAAGGAAAAAATTAAAACAAATGAAAATATAAGATAATCAAGGATAATATTGTTAAACTGCCAAGACTGGGTCAAGAAATCCATTCTGCGAGCCGATACTAAGCCGAAGCCCGTTTATCCACGCATCAACTCGCAAAAGGGAACCATCGTCCCCAGTCTTGGACGGCTCAACGGCCTATCCGTGTGACTAAGACTCCTCTGGAATCATCATTGTTTTTGATGAAGGGGAACTCAAATCCCAGATTTACCAAAGTCACAAGGTCCTTGATATAATCTAGTAGCGTATGTAACATATAGTAGAATGCATACAGGGGGGATGGTGATAGCAATGAGCATGGGGGAACTGAGAAATGAGGTGCAAGCACCGTGGGGCTTGGATGATGATGCCCAGTCGGTGGGACCAAGAGCTTCTTCCTATGCTCAAAGATTCATCAGCCAAGATATAAAAGATAACAAGCAATGAATAAGGCATTTAAGCATAGCAAGCATAGCATGAATCAAAGCATCAATAGCAGGTATGTATCATATTCAAGAATAGCAAGGATAGCATCATTAAAGCATAGATAGCATAGCATCATTGTTTGTCGTTTGTCATGAGGATGACAACTTGGCTAATCAAGATTTGGAGTTGAATGATCAAGATCTGATAATGCCCATCGGCGGAGTGATCAGTAAGATTTGATAAAAAAGATTTAGAGATGAATAATCGGAGTAATGCGTAGCAAATTATGAAGATGTGATCAATTGTGAACATGGGAAGAATCAAAAGGTAGATGGCAATGAATGGAGAGGACTCATCCCGTGCTCTTGGTCCTTGCAAAATTGTTGTTCCTGCAAAAAGCACCATCAGAAAAATACAATGCAATTTTTTTTAGATTTTGAAATATGCAAATTTTTATGAGTTTTGAAAATATTTGAATTTTTATGTGGATTTTGAAAAATATTTGAATTTTGATTATGAATTTTGAAAATATTCAATTTTTGTTGAATTTTGATCAGGAAATATTCAATTTTTTTTGGATTTTGGCTTAGAAAATATTCAATTTTTTTTTGGATTTTGACTTAGGAAATATTCAAGTTTTTTTTTATTTTTTTTTTTGATTTTTTTTTTTTGTTTAGACATTGTTAATGCAGCATCAAAGGGTGTTTTTGAACCACTGGCTAGGGGTCCTTGTTCCTTCCCCTTTTGCTAAAATTACCCAAAGCCGAGCGTGCATTGAAGGGTGGCGCCCTATAACTGACTGCCCTTGATTAACGGTGCTCCTACCAAGGCCATACCCGAGAAACATTCGGTCTTAGAGGGAGAAGAGAAGAATAATTGAGGATAAGCTTTATGCAGGATGGGAGATGTCGGGACTTGAATTCCTTCCAAGGTGTTTCCCCTCAAAGAGGTAGTCTGTTGTGCCGGGGCTTTGTGCCTTTGATTTTTAGACCCTTGACATGCATACGACCAGGGTTTTCCCTGCGGGGACTTTGCCACTCTTGACATGCCATAATTCACAATTTTACTTTTATCGAAATTTTGACTTGATTTTCATAATAGCCCTTTTGGCGAGATGTATATCATGAAAACTCATATGAAAACTCATATTAATTTTGGGTCAAGACTGCCCCTATTTGAGACTCCTCTCGTATTGGGGATTACCCTGGGTGGGTCATCTCACCCATCGACCTCTTGCCCCTGCACGTGGCCGAGTAAAGAAGAGAAAAAGACTTTCAGGAATTCTCATGGCATGGCCAAAGTAGCAACGGTGTTTCAACCAAAGGAGCCGGCTAAGGACGCCGTGAAGTGTGTGGAATGCCCAGCTAAAGGTTACTCTTAACAAGCAGGGAGAGAACGTTGAATTCCCAGCGTGGGGTTTTTATTACCAAAGGTGCTGTAAAAACAAGCCTAAAAGACTGTTTTGAGAATGATTTAGTAAAGATAAAGATTCGACCTAGGATAAAGGTCTTGACTACCACTCTTAATCTTGTTAAGAAGCACTTTATTTTGAAAATCATCGTGAAGCAATGAGATAATGATATCATGAAATGAGTACTTACGCCAATATGTTACCTTGCAACCTTTGTTGAAATAGTTGCCGCGAGTGGCGGGGTTGATCATCATGGGATTTGTCCTCTTTCGCAGTCAAAAGGATTGGAAGCAAAGGATTTGGAAGTGGCTTAACAAGAAAGAGTGGTGCTCAGACTAGACTCAGACGAATAAGGAGAAAAAGAAGAGAGGCGAGGGCTAGAACTCCCTCACTAAGGTGCAGAGACCCTGATCACATGGAACAGTCTACAGAAGAAGCGGAGAATTAGAAGGAGGAGTGAGGACTAAAGCCTCGGAAGCAGTGAGAGAATGGGCAGATGCCCAAGGCAGTGGATGTGGAATAAGTTGGGTCGGACCCAGGATTAGGGGGAATCGGAAGAAGAAATTGATAGATGGAAAGAGGCAGATCCGGAGGGTCCGGAGGTTGTGGAGGAGAATCCTGATAGGAGGAATCCGGGGGCTCCGGAGGGATAAGATATCGAAGGACGCGGTGCCCAGGGAAGAAATAGGGAAAAAGATGATGGAAAAGGAGGAAGAAAATGAAGGATGTGATGTCCCGGAGGAGCAGAAAGATGAATCGGAAGAAAGATGGAGGGTCCGGAGGTTCCGGAGGAATGAGATGCCGAGGGACACGGTGCCCAGGGAAGAGTGGATGAAAAGGATCAGGAGGGTCCGGAGGTTCCGGAGGGAAATATCGAGGGACGCGTTGCCCTCGGAATGGAAAAAGATGATAGAAAAGGAAGAAAAGAATGAAGGACATGATGTCCCGGAGAAGCAAGAGGATGAATTGGAGGAAAGATGGAAGGTCCGGAAGTTCCGGGGGTAGAAAATGGAAAGGGGCGTCATGCCCAAGGGATTGAGAGAGGGGTGAAGGATCTGGAGGTTCCGGGGGAAGAAGATAGAAAAGGGCGCGATGCCCTGGGAGAAAGTCCGGAGGTTCCGGAGGAAGAAGACGGAAAGGGGCACGATGCCCAGGGAGAATCAGTAAGAAGCCCAGAAGATCCGGACTTGAGGGTGTGCAGGGGCGCGATGCCCAAAGAGCGAGATCCGGAGGTTCCGGAGGAGGAAGATACCATGGGACGCGATGCCCAGGGAGGACGGGAGAGAAATTCAGGGAGTCCGGATGCAATGGTTGGAAAGGGGCGCGATGCCCTGAGGAAAGATTGGAGAGGGTGCAATGCCCGGGCAGTGTAAGGGGACCCGCAGATCCTGAGGATGAAGATGAATAAGATGGGAAATGTGAAAGATCCGGAGGTTCCGGAAGGCGGGGAAGATACGGGTCCGGAAACTCAGGAAAGAAGAAGTGCAAATGTATGCGGATGCAATGCAACAGATGCAATGAATGCATGAAATGCAAAGAATGTGAAGAATACGAGGGATGAGAGGATGAGATCCTCCTCTTCGCCTGTGGAGTGGCCCATGAAAAATCGATGATAGATGTGAATGTGGGTGAAGTTGAATAGAAGGTGGAAGGTCCCTTAGTGGAAGCATGTCTACCCCTCCACGGCAGCAAAAGTGTACAACCGGATAAAATCAAAGTCTGTGATGAAGCTTTAACAATCACTGCCAACTCCCTTGGAGGGTGAAGAGTGACAATGTGAGAGAATTGGAAAATTAGAGCGTGAAGCATTGTCATATCCAAGGATTGTGGTGTTTGAAAAGTGTTGAACAAAGCGGGCGTTTGCCCCTTGTATGAAATAGAAGGTTCCAGATTGAAGGATCGGAACAAGGGGTGCCCTGTCTGGCCCTTGGACATAGACTTATACAGCATCAATGCTTGGCATTCTCTTCTGGCGAGCAGCGACGGGGGCTTGGCCTCTTCGACCATTCTTGGCACAACAACCCGATTGGCATTCGACAAATAAGTTCTTGCATCTTGAACATCATGGCTGCGGCCAAATCTTTCTTTTCCGGCTCTTGATCATCTTCATCACAAGTACTTACAGAAGGACACCCGTTCCGAGTAGTAAAGGGGGGTGAAGCGGAGGCGGAAGGTTCCATAGATGGTGGAGGTATAATGGAAGGTGTTGGAGAAAGGGTGAGTGGAAATGGCGGTTCAAACACGTCGAGCTTCTCCCTTTGCTCGGAAGCAGTCAGGGTTGGCTCGAGTGCAAAAAAGGGTGAATCCTGCTCAGGATTAGCCACGGGTAAGGGTGAAGGGTTATGTAGTGGAATAGGAGTGGCTAGGTCATGGGTTAAAGGTATAATGGATGGCCGAGGTGGCGATAATAGGAGGTTAGCTGATGAAGTGGAGGCTAATGGTATAGCAGGTGGAGGTTTAGCGGAGGCCGGTGCTGTGGAGGCTGATGGTATAGCAGGAGGTGTAAAAGTATCAGGTTTGGTCCGGAGGAAACGCCGGATGGGGAGAGCGGTGTCTGGGGTAGGAGACATGTCTTGGTGCGCCGACATGGGTGATTGGAGTATTGATCCCTCGTCATAACACCAATAAGTCTTAGAAGCGGGGGTTATATTAAGGACGATGGCATCATCTTGAGCAGGGGGTTCATCCAGTGGTAGCGGAGGGAGAGGAAAATGAAGAAAACTCGGAAGGGATGCCTGCAGAGCTTCATCATCATGTGCCGTCTTGAATTCTTCAATTGCCAGTTCTTCATTATCGAGTTCAAGTGGATGCCATGGTGGAGATGTATTAGTAGGTGGTGGAATGTAATGGTATTGCAGATGATGTGGTGAATGCAAGTGTGAATGCGTAGGCGGAGGGCCATATGAATGAACGGGGTGAATGGGTGGAGGATGGACAGCGTCCACTTGAACGTTGAAATCTGCCGGCTCTTGCTTGCTTGAACTGTCGACACCGTAGCCGTCTCTCCTATCCTTCCAATCTTTCTCCATCTTTGTAATGTCATTTAGAGCCGCATAAAAGGGATTGACTGGAGTAGGAGGAGCGGGCCGTGGGCTCGTAACCCTCTTTAATTGTTCCTCCAACAAAGTGACTTTGTCGAGAAGAGTTCGTTGGAGGGGTGTGACTTGAGCAACAGAGGGTCGGCAGGGCCTTGAAGGAGGGGCCGCACAAAAAGGCCGTGGAAGGGGATTAATGGGATGACCCATAGAAGAACCCGGATGGGCCGGGTTGCAAGGAATAAATGGGCCTTGGGGCCGTGGTGGAGGAGGAATAAAAGGAGGCGGGTGACGGGCCACCCGAATAGGGGTAGGTGTGGACGAAGGAGGCGGGTATTGGACCACCCGAGGAGAAGTGTGAATAGGAGGAGATGGGTGATGGGCTACCCGGGTAGGAATGTGAATAGAAGAGGGAAGTGGGTGATGGGCCACCCGCGTAGGATTGGAAGAAGGATGAGGGGAATGAGGTGCACCCTCAACAACGGCCTTAAGGGCTTGGATTTGTTGAGGGGTGAGATGATCTAATGCATGCAAGATCTGGGAGACTTTCTCATCTTCGGGAGGAGACAGTCCCGTAGGAGTAGTGGCTCGCGATTGAGGTGAGGGACCATGGGATTGGATATTGCCCATGGGTGGGGCAAAACCGTGATGAGGGCGTGGTCCCTTTAAAAGATTATGGTGAGAGTTGTGATGAATATGTTGAAATTGAAGGGAATAAGATGTGCTAGGTTGATCACCCTCATGAACATTAATTGAGTTAAACATGTTGACTTTCTTATCAAGGTAACCCAAACAATTCAATGTGCAATCAAAACAGCTCACATAGATAGCAAACAAGCTAGGATGGGGTTACCTTTGATTTCTTTTATTTGAACCTTAGCAAATTAATTGATTTTATGCAAATTGATGTGATCACTCAAGGGGGGAACCTAGTTTCAAATGTGGTTTTCTCCGATGCCAACTAGGAACACTCTCTCACCATGCATAGGCCAACTAAACCCGGGACTTCAAAGGTACAACCTGCCCAGCGTCCGTGAGGGAATCCACGGGTGCGGGGACTTATGGAGGCTTGGTTTAGGAATTTCCGGTCCAATGAGACGGAGTGCTCAATGGAGGGTCCTTCCTTCACCAAGAGGGTGGTGTGACTCCTAAAAGTGTGGGGAGAGGAGGTCTCCCAAACCAAAGCAAGGATGAATGCAGCAGACAGTATCAAGCAGATAACAACACAGAACAAAATGACGACCTGGGAAAGGTCGCTACATCCATAAATCGCGTCTGAGCGTCAGTCGCTAGTCACTTTAAAAAGTGCAAGCAGAGTAAAATAGCGCCTTAGGGTGAGGTGCTTTCTCTAGAATGGACGCCCGGGAGCAGGGGCGTCAAATGGCAGTAATCAGCACGAATAAACAATGATAATAAAAATGACGCCTTACAGTAAGGCGCTATTCAAGTGAAAGACGCCTTGATGTGAGGCGTTATACTGATAAAAGACGCCTCTGAGAGGGGCGTTAATTACTTCAATACTAAACAGTGGAAAATACCGACAGAAATGAAAAACACTCACAATCTCAGTATAAGAATCATAGCAATCAAACATGACAAGGGATATAGCATGCTCATCATTTTTTTTAAAAAAAAAGAGATGGATAAATGGAATTTCTAAAAACCTATCAAACTGACAAATCACATAGGGAGAGTGCTACATGGAGCACAAAGGGAGACGCACCGTGGGTGCAAAAGGGGAGATGGCACACGTGGGTGCCCAAGGGGAAAGGGTAATCAAAAGAAAAATGAAAGGGGTCCCACCGTGATCGCCAATTTGTAGATTCTAAGAAATCCACTTAGAACAATTAAAAGAAAAGAAATGAATAGAAGAATGGGAAAAGAGGGAGAAAAGGGGAGCATGAGAGGATGCTAAGGGGAATGTGATCGCCAGAGACGCGAGGGCCTCAAAGGATATAACAAATAATCAATGGAGGGATCGCGATATAAATACCTTAAATGCGGGGGAGATTGTGAG
Organism: Amorphophallus konjac; assembly: GCA_022559845.1. Classification (NCBI taxonomy): domain Eukaryota; kingdom Viridiplantae; phylum Streptophyta; class Magnoliopsida; order Alismatales; family Araceae; genus Amorphophallus; species Amorphophallus konjac. The sequence goes on along the minus strand of CM040126.1, from coordinate 121,835,036 downwards.
TGCACCTTCTCTTTCTATCGGCCGGCCGATGAAGAGAGTTTTTCTTGATTGATTACCCTTGCAAAATTAACAAACACCAATAAACAAACATGGATTAGAAACCAAGATGTGTAGTATCAAATCCAAATGTAAATATGGATATAGAGAGCATGGATATGAACACACCTTATTGGTGTTTGGCCTTTAAACCCCTATGCAAAAGGGTAGGTAAAAGATGATGTATGATGAAGAATAGAGGGAGATGTGCAAGTGTTGCACTATGGAGATGTGCTAGAGTGCACAATAGGGGAAGATCTCAATAAAGAAATAAAAGAAAAAATGATATGATGCATGCAATTAACTAAAGCAAAAATAACAGATAGGAGGGGAAAGCTTAGTGGTTTTCTCCAATTTGGCTTCAAGCTAGGATGAAGATCTTCAATGGAGGAAGAAGATGATGTAGAACTCCATGGATGTAGAGGCTTCAAATCTTCAATAGAGGAAGAAGAACTCCATGGATGAAGCTTTTAGGTGCATGGGAGTCTTCCTCCTTGAGCCTTTGGTCCGGCAGCACCTCCTCTTGAATTGATCTTGATGATTTTTCACAAGGGAGAGAGAGATTCTATTTATAGGGTTGAAATTCAGAATTAATTCCAAGGGAAATTAGGAAAACATGTTTTAGTGGGATTTGGAATGAGATAAACATTAGGCAAGTGTCCCTTCAACATTGGAAAGTCATAGGAACCCTTTCCCAAGTGAAAAAGGAGGTTAAATGAGGAAAGGAAGGGAAATTCGGAATTAATTCTAAGAGAAAATAAGAAAACATGTTTTAGTTGGATTTGGAAGAGATAAACCTTAGGCAAGTGTCCCTTCAACCTTGGAGAGTCATAGGAACCCTTTCCCAAGTGGAAAAGGAGGTTAAATGAGGAAAGGAAGAGAAATTCAGAATTAATTTCAAGAGAAAATAAGAAAACATATTGTAGTTGGATTTGGAAGAGATAAACCTTAGGCAAGTGTCCCTTCAACCTTGGAAAGTCATAGGAACCCTTTCCCAAGTGGAAAAGGAGGTTAAATGAGGAAAGGAAGGGAAATTCGAAATTAATTCCATAAAAAATTAGAAAACTTAGTTTTGGTAGGATGGAAAGGGGGATCCTTCTTCCAAGTGTCCTTTCAATATTAGGAAGCCATTGGAACCCTCTCGCAAGTGAAAAAGGAGTGTAAGTGAGGAAAGGAAGGGGTGCCGCTGGAGTTCGGAATTGAACAAGAATTGACGACCTTGGTCAAGGCGTTAATTGAAATCTCGACTGGGACAAAGGCGTTAATTCACGGATTTAATTTTAGCAATAAAAACTTTCTATATTTAAAAATGATGAAGAGACGCCTGAGGGAGAGGCGTTATTTAAAAACACGACCCAATGAGGGTCGTTAATTCTTATTTTTCTGTTTTGGAAACCAGAAAATTCCAGAAACTGACGCCTTTGCCTCTAGTCGTCCTTTCTTCAAAACGCGCCTCAGACCAAGTCGTTAATTAAAACACGCCCCACTTCAAGTCGTGAATTCCAAAAAATAGAGAAAACTACCCAAAAAATCTAAAAAAAAATAGGGAAAAATAAGAAGAGGGGAAAAAAGGGAGAAATCAAGAAAATTGGAGAAAATAACTCAAACAAAGTTAATTGGAGGGTCAAATTGGGGCATTACAAGGTAATACGAGATGCACTCACAGTAACGTCAATTTTGACGTGTCTACAATGATGAGGAAGAGCCTCAAGCCTTCACCACTCCAAACAGTCCGGATCCTCAAGAACCACAAACCTTCACAAATGGCACCATAATCATAGATGGGCCCCTAGCTAGATGGCTAAAGGAGAGACCGATCCCTCCCATCACATCCCATGCCTACCCTCCCATGGAGCTAGACCTCCCTATAGCACCCTTCTCCTTCTATCACACCACAATCCAATCATCCTACCAAGTGAAGACCTTAGGGGATCTTCTTAAGGGCTTAGCATGGCAAATCGAGTTCACGAGCATGTTGACCACGGTGACCAACCAATCTAGGAGCCTTGACCTCCTACACCTTTGTGTCGGGTCTATCACCTCGATTTGCACCATTGGTTGCTACACTAGCGACCTCCTACTATTCCTCCCCACACCCAATGAGCCCGACCTTATCCTCGAATTAGAGTTCCTTATATCGGGTAGAAAGTCAAACCATCCCCTCATTGCCGACCCACCCACCTAAGACTTCGGCCTAATTATTTCATTAGAGGAGGAAGATCCACCACCTTTAGAGGACCCTAAGGACATAGAGCTCTCCCTCAGTAACCCTTTCCATGATCCCTTTGATCCCTTCCAATTGAAGCCAAGGAACCCATATAACCCAACCACCTTACCCACTACCCACCTTTCCCTACCCCAACCCACCATGATGGATCAAACCCACCCCTTCCTAGACTCGGGTTACACCATAGGAACCATGACCTTAGGCAACACCCGCCTAGAGATCAAGGAAGTGCCCCACCCCATATCCACCTTCCTAAATCCCTTCGACCCTTTCACATGGAAGCTCAAAGGCCATCTCATACCTATGCACATAGAAGTCACCTTTGGGATAAGCATGCATGTGTCTAGGCTTACCACACCACTTGGCATGATTCATAAGTCGGGTCCATTCATTCATATCACCCACATGTCAAGTAGGAAGCATGAGTGGTCCATATTCGGATGTAATGGTCCACCTTCATTCATCATGAGTCTTAAGCATGCTAGGAGCATTCATGGATGTCCGGGTCCTCCGGCACTCATCACACCCACGCATGAGAGGGACACCTATGGATGCCCCGGCCCTCCCACACCCTTCAAAGTCTCCATGGCATCTCTGTATGATTGGTCTAAATATGGTTGTCCTGGCCTCCCTTTGCATATCATGAATTTCTCACTCACACCGCATCATAGTACTTGGCATGAGCATTTAAGCAAGCAACAAGCAACGAGCGGTGAAAATCACAAGAAGCGGGCAAAAACTCGCAAACGCCACTTTGAACTCCAAGTTGACAACTAGGCGATGATGACTTTGGAGTGACTCTACCCTAGGGTCACCTCCAATTTGAGGGCATGAGGACTTGGACCTTGCCAAGTTCCGAGTGGCTTTGGCAACCCGGCTTACGGGTTGGACTTACCGACGGGTTATGGGATATACCCCACTTCCCACGTGGCAGATCCGGCACCCTATATGGGCACAGCGGTGGAACCTAGTGATTGCTTTGAGCCTATACCTTCCTTTAAGAGGGACACCCCCGGAGAGCCACCACAAATGAACCTGAGAGCCCGACGTGTGTACACGGAGGTAATACTAGGCAAGCAAGGTATCATTGCCAACATGAGGGTGTGTCCGTGCCACTTTGTGAAGCTGAAGCGCCATCCCCTGGCCATGGACGTGGGGTTGAGTTTGGAGATCGTGGCTCGCCCGGAGCTGCATTTGGTGTACCACTTCTCCGGTGGACCCATACTCGATGGGGTCAAGTTCTCCCCACCCCGGGGGTATGATGGGGGCATCAATTACCCCTCCATATTTTTTCAAGGCTCGGATTGTTCGTCGGCATGCGTCATTATGTTAGTCCTATTTTTTTGAGTCTAGTCATGTAATTTTCATATTTTATTTGAGTCATAAACCATGTAATTTTCCTTTTATTTGAGTTCAGTACCTAGGTATAAGGGTCATTTAGCTAAGTCTTGAGTCATGTGGTTAATTAAGTAGTCTAATGGGCCCAACTAGTGGGCTAAGCCCAGGGGCCCCCCCCCCCCCTTGGACTTGTTTGGTCATTAAGTCATTAGTCAGGGTCAATTTGGTCATGTGAAAAGTCCCGTGCCTATAAATAAGCCACCCCACTCTCTCATTTGTAATATTTGATGATCAATGAAATTAGAAATTCCCTTGGAATTTTATCTCCCCTCCCTCTCTTGATACATCTCTCTCATATCTCTCTCTCTCTCTCAGGGGTCCCCCCTCTCTCTCTCTTCCCCACCCTTAAATTTCAAATTTTCTTCTCTCTCCTCCCCATTCACTCTTCATTAATATCCCCCCCTTCCCCATATACTCATTCAAGTCCCCCCAACCACCAAGGTAGAACCCACCAATCTCCAAGCCACCCTTCAGCCCCCAACCACCCACTACCCTTCCCCAAGCACTCTCTCATATCCCAAGGGAGAATTCCCCACTCCCCAAGCACCCCTCCCCTTCCCCAACACAACCCTTCCATCCCCAAGACCCCCATTAACAACCCCCATTAAGCCACATTCCAACCTTGAGAGAGATCTCTCCTTCCCTCTCTCCTTCCCAACCCAAATTCGTAGCTCTCCCTCCCTCCACCTGCTAGACCCCCTTCTAGCCCCCATTCTCCCCCCCCCCCTCACCTTGGTTTGCCCCCTCTCAGACCCCCTCACAGCTAGGGGTTGCCCCCACACCCATCCACCCCATTTCCCATCACCTATTACCACCTTGTTCATCCCAGTTCGCAGGCAGCAGTCAAGGGTCGAGTTACAGAGGCTGCCATGTCTTCACCACACATCTTCAGGTGGTGTACCTTATATTGCTGGAAAGCTTGACGAGGCTGCTTCGTAGGCGACATGGTCTCGTCATCGTTCAACTTCGGAGCTGCTCGGAGGAGTCCTCTTCGTCAGACTGCGCATTTCCTCCTAGGCAGACAGCTAGCAGTGACTTTCAGATGCTCCCACGACCAGCACCCTAGGCTTCTTGAGGCGCCATTTGGCTGAGGGCTTCTCCTGCAAGTCCCCTGCCATCTCCAAGAAGCAGAACAAATTTTGGAGCTCGGAGTCAAGAATTCAATTTTTTCTCCCTGAGCTGCGCAAGGTGAGATCCCCAGAACCTGATTCGACCTTCTTCCACTGATCCAGTCATCTCGGTCAGCTCTGACCTCCAACGACTATCCTGTTGGTCTTCATTCGAAGAAGACTTGACCACAATCGTAGAGGTTCTAGTCCCGCATCAATCGAACTCTGGGAGTGCTCGTGGTGCCATCGTCGTCTAGCAGTAACAATCTGAGACCAACCAGAGCCAGAGCGGTCCAGCCCTATTCCAGACCCTACCCCAGCCAGCGACATCATCAGGAAATTCCACGAAAATTCAGGCGTCATCCTGGGTCAAGTCAGAAAGATTCGGCACTAGTTATGACCTTTTCTGAGCTCGGCAGAGCCCGTGGCGGCACCGTCATCGACTACCTGTCAAGTTGTTCCTTAAGCTGGCAGAACCGGCGGAGCTTGGCAATTCGGTTTCTAACTTAGCTCCCCCACCCCCGCCTGGCCGGCTTACAGCCCCTCCCTACGTGGAGGTAGTGTTTGGTTGTAATTGGGCTTCCCCACCCCTAGTCCAGCCCCTCTGCGAGGGAGTAGTGCATGTACTAGCAGGTCTTCGGCTGAAGCGTCATCGGTGCGGCACGCGGGTAGCCCACGCTTCCCCGCTCGCCCTCATCTTCGGTCAGGGTCGGCGTCTTCATGCCGACCAGGTGAGCTACTGAACACTTCTCTTTGCAGGTTTCCTTTGTTTAATTAGTATTGCATCTTAGTGCCATCGACGGTGAGAGAGTTCCCGGTCCCAAATTGTCATCAAATTGAGCGGCCACCGCGGAGCAAGTTGTGAGAGAGACCCTACAACCCACGCCCTTGGCGTGCTGGCCACCCGTGAAATTGGGCATCCCGGGCCCTTAGGGGTTCAATCCCAAGCTAGCCAATCCTCGGAGCAGCGATGTCCCACTTCGGACCCTCTCCACCATCACCGATCCGTCTACGGATCCAAGTGTGCGCTTCACGGGTGAGTCCGCTAGAGTGGGTTTGTTGATCCGTTCCATGTTTGCGAGTATAGGTCCAAGGTGCATTGGCCTTGTGGCTATCACCCCCAAGGTGCTGTCACATCAAAAACCCTCTCTTGCGGTGGAAATCAAGAAGGGAGAATACAAGAAAGCATACCAGAGAAAAAGAAGAAGGAGCCGCTAGAGGGTGAGAGCAAAAAGAGAGAATACAAGAAAGTAGCAGAGCATCTGAGCATCTGAAAAGAAGATAGAAGAAAAATTGAGAGAGCAAGGAGACTCAGAGAGAGCAGTAAATATGAAGATCTATACTCGTCAGTTGGAGGATCAAATCCTCAACTGATCTGCTCCCGTTGGAGCTATATTGTTCTTATCTTTGTTTGTGTTTTTTCCTTTTTTTTCTTTCCTGCAACGTTATAGTGTTCATTTTTGTTGGTCTTTTCTGATACCTTATTTTGGGTTCGGGTTCCTCCTTGGGATTAAGGAGACGGGAGTGCGATCTCTGATTTCCCTCTGGATTTCAGAGGAAGAGAGGACGTGTCCTCTGGTTGGTGGGCAACGGGACATTGCTCACTGGTGTTCCTCATGAGGATTCCGGAGAAGGGAGACTTGGGTCTCCGGTTGTGAGTGGCTGGGTGTCACTCACGGTTTTCCCTCTGGTTTGGGGGAAGGGAGGTTCACCTCCGGTTCTAGTTCTGTGGGTTGCAGAGCTAGGGGGTTGGTCTTGTGGGAAGCAAGATCAGGTCGAGGGATTTGTCTCCCTTAGTCTCAAGCTGTTTGGCAGCATCTGTTGCAAACTGAGTCTGCTTGTTCTTGCTTGAAGTAAGGGAATCCTCACTCGGTTTGAGTGAGGGGTGGATGTAGGTCTGTGGGTTGCAGACCGAATCACCTAAAAATTCTATCTATTGTGGTTTGCTTGTGCGCACTTCCATATCATCTATCTCCCCTTCGCAGGTCGTTTGAGCTTGTCTAGTTAACTTCTCGTTCTGTGTTATTTGGTGTTGTCCAACACTGCTGCGTAGTGTCGTCCGCATTTTTAGCAGTTTCTTTGGGTTGCTGGGTACCTGCTGGGTATGCACTCTAATTGTTTGAGTGAGATTTGAATTTTCATTAGAATACTTATCTAGCCTAGCTAATTAGCCTTGACTTCTGCACGATTCCTAGTGACTATTTTATTTGGGTAAAATTTTGGTAACGGATTCATTCACCCCCCCCTCTGAATCCGTGTCTTGCACCCATACATTCTAACAAGTGGTATCAGAGTAGGTACTATTCCACCAGATCCAACGATCTGCAGTGAATCATGTTGTTTTTAAGTGCTTTTTTGTGCTGATTCATAGCTCTTGGTTAATCGCTTTTGAATTTATCTATGGCTCGTCCTTCTGTGTTTGATGGTTCTGATTTCGCTGCATGGCTAGGCAGTGTGTGCACATTTGCGAATGTTGTAAATCCAAACCTATGGAATCTAATTTCCAAAGGCCCAGACAGACTGCCCAAAGATGTGTCCAAATGGACAGACATACATAGAATGAAAAATCATGAAACTATTAGAGCCCTCAATATCTGAAGAAATGTTGTTGCCCTTAATGTCATTCCTTTTGTCTCCACTTGCAGGTCCGCTAAAGAAATCCTGGATAAGTTGAAAGCAACCGCAACATCAACCAAGAAGACAAAATCAGACGAGGATAAATGTCTGATGGCTGACAACAGCAATCAAAGTTGCAATCAAAATGAAGAGGAGGACGATGATCAAGTAAACCCATTCGACAACTTCACTTTAAATGACTGGGAGGATGCATATGGTGAGTTGTTAGAAAGGTATGAAAGATTAAGTAGAAAAAATAAATCCTTGAAAAAGAATTTACTTGAAGCTACTAACTCCAACTTTGAAGATGTTGATATTGAGACGCTGAAAATTGAGAATGAAATTTTTAGAAAGCAACTGAACAACCTCGATTCAATTGATTTAGAACTAGAACAATTAAAATCTGAAAATGATAGACTGAGAAAACAGGTAAAAGATCTGGACACTGTCAAAGCAGAAGTGGACAATTTGTAATCTGAGAATAATTATCTTAAGAAACAAATTAAAGAATTCAAATCTGAAAATGCTTATTCTGACATGGCTACTTGTAATAAGTGTTTGTTTCTAAGAGAAATTAATGAATCTCTCCAGTTTGATGTCCAATGGGATAAAGACTTAATTGCATCCTTGAGGGAAGAGAATAAAAATCTGTTAGATAAAAACTTGGAAACTGAACAAAGAGAGGAAGAATTAAATGAACAGCTAAGTTCTATGTCTAATGATAAAAATATTGCTGAACAGATCAAATAATTAAGGTCTAAAAATGAAAAATTGAAATTGTTGGAAAAAGGGTATGAAGAATTGAAGTTGTTGAACACTGCTATGTCTGAGGGGCTTCTTGTCCTAGAAAGGGGGAAATGTGTTGTTAATAATAAAGCTAAAATGAGCTCAAATTGGAACAAGAAATCGAGAAATATAAAATTACAAACAAGGTGCTAAGTGAGTGTGTTAATTGCAGTGAACAAGAAATTGTTGGTTATGAATTACATATTGCATCCCCGGAAGATGAGATTAAGGACCTAAAGAAGTCTTTGTCTATGTTTGTTGAAGGTCAAGATAATTTGGATAAATTGCTAGGAATGAAAGTGAATTTTTAGAAAGAAGGGTTGGGCTATAACCCTTCAAAGAAAAAGAATGTTAAGAACAAAATTCAAACATCCTTTGTTTCCAGCTCAACTTCTCACAGCCCTCCGAACCTTCCTGGTTCTTTGTCTTCTGCTCAAAAGAAAACAACTGAAAATCAAAAAGATAAGAACCCTCTTGTTTCTACCACCTCTTTGCATGTTCCCCATAAGACATCCTCACACACACATGCATACAAAAAGAAAGTGATTTGTCATTACTATCACAAAATTGGGCATTTGATGCATGAGTGTAAAGTGATGGAAAGGGGTGATCTAAATGCTAGTAAAATGCGTGCTAGGAAAACTTATCTTAAAAATCATGTTGTTCATAAAAAGGGAATTCAATGTTATTGATGTGGCAAATTAGGCCATATTGCATCTCACTGTTGGCACAACCATGGGAAAGATGCTCACTTCAAATTTGATAAACACCCTGCAGATAGAAATGGTTCTAGTAGGAGGAATAACTTGCATGCTAAAAATTTTCAGAACAAGAAATCTCCTGCCAATCAGAAAAGGAATGTTCCTTGTTTCTGCTGTGGGAAGATAGGGCACATTACGGCCCAATGTTGGTTTGCCAGTGCACAAGAGAAAGCTCATCCTTACTCTGGTTATAATAAAATTCTTGTAAACCATGCTTCTCATAGAAATAATTTTGTTTCAAAAGTTCAGCATATTACATGTTTTAACTGTGGAAAGCCAGGCCACAGAGCTGCTAACTGTTGGCTGGCTGGTAATGAAAAGAAAATTTTCCATGTTAATAACAGAATTAATCATGTTCACTCACACCAACTTCATGCTCATGCTAATGCATATAAGAAGAACATGAAATCTATTATCTCTTGTCATTACTATGGACAGTTAGGACATTCCATGTTTAACTGCTATTTGATGAGGTTTGATGATTCTCAAGTGTTGAAAATGAGGAGAGCACCATTCAAAGGTGCTACTGTCACTGAAGGACCCAAGGAGACTTGGGTTCCTAAGAATGCAAAATGAGATGCTTTTTGCAGGAGTGCCTTGGGATGGAGAATAAAAAGGGGGTTTAATAAATCAAGGCGCTCAAGTAAGGTAAAACCCCAACTCTGCTATTTACAGGCTTGTTCACCTGAATTCTTTTTTGGCTGAATATCATGCTTAATATGTCAATTAAAATCTCATGCATACATGTTCACAACTGCATCTGCCATTAGCATCTTTTTCCTGTCCATATGCTGGGTGATGTGTGCATATATGAGACTAAAAGGTTGTCTGCATTTGATGCATACACTTGCCAATTGCAGTTGTTTGATATTTATCAAAATGCATAATCACTGAAAATAAGTTGCATTTTTAAAAAATCTGAATAGCTGGAATTTGATCCATGCATGCTGTCACATGCATAAAATGCTCATTTGCACACATGCTCATTCACATACATATCTGTTTAGAGAACTGTCATAAGAAAAAAATTGAAGATGCACATAGGACTGCACTTCCACTGCATTATCATGCATGACCCAGAGGTATATTAAATGGAACAGTGCCAAGGGGCAGATGAGGTCTGTCTGGAAGCTCTAACCATGTGTGAGGTGGTCTTTAGACCAAGTCCTCCGACAGGTACCTTAGGTTAAATCTGCACTTAGAGTAGTCTAGATTATTCTTGAGCATAATTCATTAATCTCCCCTCATAGACTTCATTGCTTGTGTTGCACTCAAAACTTAGTCATTCAATGCATTTTGTTAGGGGGAGTCAATGCATATGCATACATGTTGTTAAATGCACCTCATTCATGTGTTAACAAAATTGTTTGACATACATGCACTTACATAGGGGGAGTCCCTGCAAATCATAATTAACTCATGTGCATTTGTCAACATGCATTTGCTGATTTGAGAATTAATTGGCAGCCCATGCATGCATTAAGGGGGAGCACAAATCATGTCATTGAAATTGCATAACTTGTCTCATATTTCACTCCATGTTGATTTTGGTCAGCCAATCTGCTCTTTGTGGTAAACCTGTGATTTAATCTTCAGCTTGAGCTGCTGTCCTGGCTATGATCCTAATTGATCAACATTCTGTGCTGCTGTGGAGTGGAATACATCCCACCTCCTTGAAATCTGAATTTGCAATTCTGAATTTCACTTGTCTATCTTGAAATCTTCTGTATTCATCAGCTTCATGATCTTGAAATCTATTTTCTGCTGCATTCACTGAGTTTGTGCTGGCTATTTTGAATTCCTTCAGAAATCTCATCTGATTTGGACTGAATTGTTAATTCTGCTTCATGTTAAACCCGATCAATTACCATCCTGGATTCAGCTACAACATATATTTCTCTTATACATGCCTAGTGCCCTCAACTGCTTGTTGAAATGGTTGTTTCAAAAGTTCCATTGTCTTGACAAATGGTTGGGAAGATTTCAATGTGTGAGCCTTGTTCATAAATCTAAAAAATTTATGTTAAAGAAGAATCTTCTATTATACAGATTTATGAATATCTGAAAGTTTCAGATGGTTTAAGCTTCATGTATTTCTTGAATCTTTGATTCGAATATCTGGAAAACATCTGAATCAACTCTTTTAATAAATTCTAAACCATTTTATTCTTGTTATATCATGTAAGATCTTCAGAAATCTAGACGTTCTTAAAATCATGGCTCACCTTAGTTGAAATGCTTGATGTTAGTATTGTCTTTAATCATTTGATTACTCTGAGATTTGTTTGAAAGAAAAATTTGATCAGAGCAATGCCTTTGGTCACTGAGAAACCATCACCAAAGGACTGTGTCATGAAGTGCCATGGGTAACTCTACTAAAAATTTGATAAAAAATCTGTGAAAGGTTAGGCAGAGCAATGATTAGGTTGCACTGAGAAACTGGGTCACTTCATCAAAGAAATGGAGATCACCTATGTCATGAAGTGCCCTAGCTAACTCTGTTCAATATGAATCCTGACAGTTAGTCATACTAAGTGCTTAGGGATACTGGCGTCTAAACAACGTGTATCCTCTAGTTACAAGGTGTGTACTAAACTCGATTGATCTTGAAAGATATTGCTATAAAATTTGCTGTTGCATAGAAAGAAAAATAAAAATAAAAAAAACTTGCTGAATCTTTAGATAAAATCAGATGCTTTCATGAATGTTTAATCTCAATACTACTTTTTGCAACTCCTAAGGAGTCATTGAAATTGAATGTCTAAGATGAAAGGAGATCAAACTAGATGTTATCATGAAAGCTTGGTTCAATTTTATTAAAATTGCTTCCAGATATGAGTACAGATAGTCTATTTTGAATATTCTCTGAATACATTATCTTTAAACCATCTTGCTCAATAAAGAACTATTCATAAGCCCTTATAATTGAAGACTCTGACACATGTTTAATTTTGGATTTATGGCTTGGCATCTCACTGTTAATCTTCCTTACTCTTTTTGGAAGATTTGTTGATTTCTCATAGTTGAAACTTGTTGGGGCTTTATTCTGCTGAACACTCCTTGCTTGCGCTCAATTCTTCACTGATTACATCATTTCAGTTTCTGCTAGTTGCTATTTTCTACAGACTGCACAACCTCAATTCTCTCAATGCCCGCACTTTAACAAGTGATATCTCTCATTGCCTGCTTTGGCCAACTATCCCTGTGGTTTGCTGATCTTATTTCATTTCACCCTTTCTGCTTTGTCAAAAGGGAAGATTATCTATTCAAAGGGGTATTCCTGTCTGCATCCTTTTTTTCCAAAGGGGGAGAATTTATGACAATTCTTTCTTTCTATGTGATCCTTCCAAAAAAAAGTTTGTGGAGAAACTAAAGGAGAAGCATATGTTTGTCATAGTTTTGTCAGATGTTGCATGTCATGCCATAATTCATATTTGTCTGCCTTTACATTCATGGGGAATTTACTTCATGCTTAATGCTAAATACTCCTGCCTTTTTGATGTTGTCAAAGGGGGAGAATTTGTGAGTCATTTGTCATGACAGAAGTTGATGTTATGCAGCATGCTTTGCTGTATCTTCATGATGCTTTGCTGTATCTTCATGAACATGTTATGAATTTGTTGCAATGACTCATAATATTGCCATCATTAAAAGGGGGGAGATTATTGTGTCTCTGTGATTTTGATGATGTTAATATTATGTCTCATTATATATGTGAATATGTTAGTCATTAATTCTCTCAGATGACATAATGAATATATGAGAATGTATGATGTACAGTCAGAACAAGTTCTGAAGGTGAATCAAAAAGTCAACGTAGGTCAACGAGGTCAAACGCCACTGATCTGGTCAAAATGTGAGTCAGATCTTAAAAGGTAAGGACAATGCACATCTCAGTCCATTACATATCAAGGTCAGTGCAGCCTTGTCATATTTTCTTAAAGGTCAGTGCATGCTCATTACATTGTTCATCTAAAGTCGATGCTAGTGTTGCCTGATGTCTCACTAAGGTCGACGTTACCTCAAGCTTCAACTGAGGTAAGGTCGGTGCTAGTTCATGTTTCATGCGCATAAAGTCGGTGCTAGTTACCAGTTTGCATATATCAAGGTCGGTGCTAGTTACCAGTTTGCATATATATATATATAGGTCAGTGCTGGTTACTGTATCTGCGTAAGTCAGTTCAGTGCTAGTTATCAGTTTACATATATCAAGGTCGGTGCTAGTTACTAGTTTGCATATATTAAGGTCAGTGCAAGTTGCATGTAAGGTCGGTGCTAGCAGCATTCCATGCACAACTAAGGATGATGCACGTCGGTGCTAGTACTTAGCTGGCTGCATCTAAAGTCGATGCTAGTCTTTGTCTTTGAGCATGTAAGGTCGATGCTAGTTGTGTTTCATGCATACCTAAGGTCGATGTTAGTTGAGTCTGTTGCATCTAAGGTCGATGCTAGTGTCAAGACTGTGCAGGACCAAGGTCGATGCTAGTTTGCTTTCAAGCATCCAAGGTCGATGCTAGTTGTGTCTCATGCATACATAAGGTCGATGTTAATTGAGTATGTTGCATCTAAGGTCGATGCTAGTGTCAAGACTGTGCAGGACCAAGGTCGATGCTAGTTTGCTTTCAAGCATCCAAAGTCGATGCTAGTTGTGTCTCATGCATACCTAAGGCCGATGTTAGATGAGTCTGTTGCATCTAAGGTCGATGCTAGTGTCAAGTATGTGCACATTCTTTTATCTTACATATAAGGTCGATACACATCGTCTGCATTTAGCATAATCAGAGTCTGTGCACATTTGTTCACCATGGAATTGAAGTCTGAGCACATTCACCTACTTGTTCTTCAAGGATGAAGCATATGCATACATTGACTAAGTGTTTGATGAAATGTCTCAGAAAGTATGTTAGCAGAGTAGCATGCGAGCTCGATCTGAAGATGGGCACATGATCCCAAGTTGGCTGGAAGCTGGCACGTGACCCAAGGATACTTATGATTGGCACGTGATCTAAGGCAATACTGGTCTGATATTCTGACATGTGGATCATCGTTTCATCTGCTTCTGACACGTGGCATCACTCAAAAGGTGGGAACGAGCCCTCACCCTCCACATGCCCTAAGCGTGAGCTCGAGGGACCCAGACTAGAAGCTCTATAAAACCCTCTCTTGCAGTGGAAATCAAGAAGGGAGAATACAAGAAAGCATACCAGAGAAAAAGAAGAAGGAGCCGCCATAGAGTGAGAGCAAAAAGAGAGAATACAAGAGAGCAGCAGAGCATCTAAGCATCTGAAAAGAAGATGAAGAAAAATTGAAAGGAGAGCCTGATGAAGGAGACTCAGAGAGAGCAGTAAATCTGAAGATCTATACTCGTCAGTTGGAGGATCAAATCCTCAACTAATCTGCTCCAGTTGGAGCTATATTGTTCTTCTCTTTGTTTGTGTTTTTTCCTCTCTTTTTTTTTCCTGCAACGTTATAGTGTTCATTTTTGTTGGTCTTTTTCGATACCCTGTTTTGGGTTCGGGTTCCTCCTTGGGATTAAGGCGAAGGGAGAGCGATCTCCGGTTTCCCTCTGGGTTTCAGAGGAAGAGAGGACGTGTCCTCTGGTTGGTGGGCAATGGGACGTTGCTCACCGGTGTTCCTCCTGAGGATTCAGAAGAAGGGAGACTTGGGTCTCCGGTTGTGAGTGGCTGGGTGTCACTCATGGTTTTCCCTCTGGTTTGGAGGAAGGGAAGTTCACCTCCGGTTCTAGTTCTGTGGGTTGCAGAGCTGGGGGGCTGGTCTTGTGGGAAGCAAGATTAGGTCGAGGGATTTGTCTCCCTCAGTCTCAAGCTATTTGGCAGCGTCTATTGTAGACTGAGTCTGTTGTTCTTGCTTGAAGCAAGGGAATCCTCACTAGGTGTGAGTGAGGGGTGGATGTAGGTCTGTGGGTTGCAGACCGAACCACCTAAAAATTCTGTCTATTGTGGTTTGCTTATGCGCACTTCCATATCATCTATCTCCCCTTCACAGGTCATTTGAGCTTGTCTAGTTAACTTCTCGTTCTGTGTTATTTGGTGTTGTCCAACACTGCTGCGTAGTGTCATCCACATTTTTAGCAGTTTATTTGGGTTGCTGGGTACCTGCTGGGTATGCACTCTAATTGTTCGAGTGAGATTTGAATTCTCATTAGAATACTTATCTAGCCCAGCTAATTAGCCTTGACTTCTACACGATTCCTAGTGACTGTTTTATTTGGGTAAAATTTTGGTAACCGATTCATTCACCCCCTCTGAATCTGTGCCTTGCACCCATACATTCTAACAAAGTATGCACACTATTCCTGACATGCATGCAGTATGACACTGACTTCTTCACACTAACTCCCCCTGACAATGATGACCTTTTATTTTCCAAAAAAAACATAAAGACTCATGCCACAATGACTCATGCCAGCCAAAATCACTCCCCCTTTGACATCATCAAAAGCAGTGGAGAGAGAACTGAATGCAATACAGTAAATTCACTATATAGAAAACTTCAAATCCATCTCTTAAAGGAGTAAGTAAGAGAACTGAATTAAACTCAGGTTCTTCAGATCTAATAATCAGGTTAGACATAAAGTAAGAGTGAAGATTACCATCGTACAGAAATAATAAGGAATACCAAGGTTTAACAGTTATGCCAAGAGAGATCTTTCTAAATACTGTACAGATCAAACGTCTAGAAACTCATCCACTGAAGGTTGTTCCAAAGCTATTGACAATAAATAGTCTACAATTCATTTCAGAAACAGAGGGGTTGACAGATTTTTCTTTCTGAGCAGCATAATTGCCATTGAGTAATTTTGGTAAATCACACATTGTTACATGAGGAGACACCTTGATTAGAGGCTGGAATCCCCAGTTACTCAGTGTGATAACCGTATTACTTCTCTTTAGATAACAGAGTTAGCGTTTGAAGTGTCTTTTTACGTGAGGAGACACCTCGGTCAGAGGTCAGAATCCCCAATTACTCAACACTTTAATGCCATTGCTCTGCCATGAATTTTAATTTTCCACATGCTTTTTAAACAGAGATAATCTGGCACTTCATGACATAGAATATTTTTCATTTCTTTGATGAGTCATCTAGTTTCTCGATAACCAGATCATTGCTCTGAGATTTTGAGACCCCCATTTTCTTTTTTTGGTATGTGATGTTTGAAGACAATACCACATGTACTGATCCTCAGTTAATTTACTTCCAAAAGTCTAAGTTTCAAGCTTTTAGGAGATTTCATGACATAAGAGTTTTAACTTTGATCCATGCTCATTAATTATGTAGGAAGATATTCTTTAGATTCTTTGTCCAGGTCTTTGCAGGATTATTAGATAGAAGCATCCCATCTATATTTCAGTTAATCAAACTTAAAAGTTTAAGAAAGTCATGAGTTTCTATCTTTTGTGAATAGACTGTATAAGATTTTCAATGAGCTTTGTGCAGCAGCTAGACCTCTCAACATCTTTTGAATCAGCCCCCTAAATTTACCAACTGACAAATTGACCAAGCTCCCCCTCACACTATGAATCAGAAATGCAGACACTTTGAATGCAAAATATACTACTATGTAGAAAAAAATTGTTGATGGACATTAAACTTGATCTACATGTAAATGAACCTGTGGTACCAGGCGGAGAACGTAGGTCATATGACCACCTTACACATGATGTAGGTTTCCAGTCAGAAGGGATCTAACCTTCTCCCAGCTTACCATTTGATATACCAACAGGTTATGCATGCCAATGCAATTCACTAAAGTATGACAAATGCTAAATGTAGATGTATACAAATGAGGACGGTATGCAACTCAATGTTGACATAGAAACATGGATGCATTTTATTCAAAGAATTCAAAATTCAAGGAGATTTAAAGATGCCTAGAGAGGAGGGTTTCTGCAGCCCAGTCAAAGAGCAGCCGAACTAGGCCCATCAGGACCAAACAAGGCCATGCTCGCCCGAGTGATAGCCCACAGGGCCCACTCTGGACTAAAAGCACAATAAAAGATCGCTCGGGGACCCAACCTTCCTAGGCGGCCCTCAGGCTCGGAAGGCCCGAGCGACGGTCAGGTCATCAGAATGATCTACGCCTGATCTATCCTCAGCCAGGATATAGGGAGGCACACACGATCGTTCCGACCCATCTCCGTCCGAGCTAGGCCCATCGCCCGGATATGGCTGGCCCCCCTAAGCTCGAAACGATCGACCGTCGATTGCTTATCCATGCAGCCGTTAAGAGTCCTCTGTGAGCAGGAATTTATAAGGGTGAGGGACTCCAGCTCTCCAAGGTGATAACGCTCCCACGATGAGGCAGTAAAAGCCCACGTTGAGGATGTAACTCCCACCTGAAACCCCTCGACTTACAGGACTCCGGAAGACGGTGCACTATTTAACCTAGGGATACCCTCCGGCGAAAGGTAAGGGCAACCACACGCTCAAAACTCCTGAGCAGGAACCACTTCACCCTTCTGGTGGAGAGGGATCTCGCGCAGAAGCTACTTCCCCCCTTTCTTTGCTCCCACCATAGCTCTACTAACTTAAGCATCAAAGGGTTTTCCCCAGGGACTCATCCCAGGGCCCCCTGATCCGTTTCCCTTTCTTGCAGTTCACAATTCGGTGATCCTCCGCCCGCTCAGGACCCGCGCGAGATCACGCCTCTTCATCTGGCGCCGTCTGTGGGAAACAAACAAAGAGCCGGCATGGTGCAAAGGAGCTCAGGGAGGAGGTCCGCCGGCGACAAGGGAAAGGCCATGGTAGCGGCTGGGGATGGCCCCTCTAGGGCCTCACAGAACCCCCCCCTCCAACGCCAGCGCCCCCGCCAACGAACCACCACCCCCCTGTGGCAGTAGGGCTACCGCTCAACGGTGGCGCCGACGCCTTCCAAGCCCTCAATGCAAAACTGGATGTCCTCGTGGAACTCATGAGGACCCAGGCGGCCAGGGATGGAAGGTCATGCGCCCCGTTGGGGAGCCCTCCCAGTGAGAATGCATCCCAACACACTGTCGGAGGCCGCTTCACTATCCGCGGCCAGCAGAATATTCGTAACAGGACGGGAGGACCCTCGCAAGCTCCGCCGCCAGAGCAAGAGGCTTCCTCCACACCGAGGCGGGGAAAACCTGGGGCACGCCATCCGAACTCAGAGACCGATGTTCCCGAGGATCGCCAAGACATTCCCCCCAGCCTCGCGCCACAATAGCAGTCGGAGTTATCTCTCCGACTGCGAGAGTTCGAAAGACGCTTCGCAGAACAAGAACACGTCCTGAGCGCCCTACAGAAGGCCTCTCCCTCGGAGGATGAGGAGAAATCCCCTTTCTCTGAGTATATCTTGAAGGTAGAGGTGTTTCCCAGAACCTCCATCCCAACCTTCAAGCTCTACGACGGCCAGGGCGACCCGGCCGATCACTACGACAGCTTCGACGCTCTGATGACCCTACACGGAGCGTCCGACGCCATCAAATCCTGAGCCTTCATGACCACCCTGGTCCAAGGCGCTCAAGCTTGGTTCTGGGCCCTCACCCCCTGATCCATCCGAGATTTCAAGCAATTTGGCCGAATCTTCAAAGAGAGTTTTGCCGGAAGTGCCCCCCCAAGGTCGGTAGCGGGGCTCCTGGCCCTTAAACAGGCGCAAGGGGAGAGACTCCGAGCTTATATTCACCAATTCAAGTCGGAAGCCCTGAGAATCCCCCACCTAGACGTGGCCTCAGCTATAACCGCACTGACTGGGGGCACCCGGGATGAGAATCTCCGCCACGAGCTTGTCCTCCACCCTCTCTCGACCCTTGCCGAGCTAGTAACTCTGGCTTTGCGCCATGCCGAGTGCGAAGAAGTACTCAGCGCATGTCGAGATGCAACCGGCTCAGGTCGGGAGGGGGACAAGAAGCGGGCTACCGAGCCAAGCTCAGGTTCGGGAAAAAGGCAGAACCGGGATGGGGAACTGATGTGACACACCCTTGGACCAAAATGAACAAGCACAGTTTGTAATTCAAACGGACCGATAATGGCGACCGCTCACCCGATGCTCACCCAAGACCCAGGGTAGCTTGGAAATGCCAAGGAGAGGTTGTGGGGGATGGGCCCTTGCTGGTAGAGGGCCAGCAAGGCCTAGGTTAATTCCCAAGGGTAATGGCAGCCCAATTCAAGGGAGCCGACGAGGTGCCAAAGCACGGGTTACACTCCTCACCCCACAGTGATCTCTTGAAGCAAGGAGCTCAAGGATCGGGCTCTCACTCTCACGGCCAGTAGAGTTTATAACTAATATTAGAAAGAACAAGCACTAAATGGAGCTAGGAGTGGAGCACTTACTCGACCGGTTTGAAGAAACCGGTCCCGCTCGGAGACGTGGGCGAGCGGGGAAGCGTGGGTTCCCAGCACGCCGCGCCGGGGTAGCTTGACCTGCTCAAATTGTTACAACACTACACCCCATGCAAGGGGGGGGATCTAGGGGTGGGGGTCAACTGATATTACATCCAAAACTACCTCCACATAGGGAGGGGCCTTCAGCCGGCCAAGCGGGGAGGGGTGACACCGAACTAGCGATCAACAAGGAAGCCGACGTCGGTTCTGTCCGCTGTCTGTGCTTCAGGACTGACTGATGGTTATCACGATGCTGTGGCCACTCCATAATTTTTCCAATGACGAGACCACTTGGAGATTCTTTGTAGCTGGATCGGGATGATGCTTGAATTTTTTTGATTTCTTTGGGCACCGCTGCTGGTCGGGGTAGGGGCTTGAACAGGGTGGCAGACCCTCGGTTCTGACAGCTTCAGGTTTCCAACAGCAGGAAGAAGAGGATGCCACGACGGTTCCCGAAATCAGAATCATGTGCCTCTAGAGCCATTGGAACCGTTGATGGGTCCTCTTAGAAGCAAAACTAGCGGGAAAGACAAACGCTATCGGAGAAGACTAGTGGGCTCTGAACTCTGATGAGAGGTCGGTGCAGACTGTGGGGAAGCAGAACCGCGCACTCGGGGGAGAAATATGATAACTCCTGGTTCTGGATGCCAAACTGAGCTCTGCTTTTTAGAGAAGAAAGAAATCTTGTAGTAGAAGCTTTTTGAAGAAGAACTCTCGATCAGATTCCAAGCAGGACCATTGCAGTCGGGCTTCCACTCCGGATCTGGTCTCCTGCCAGGGCGGCTTTGCGCAGTCGGGGAAGAATGACTCCCCTGGGCGATCATGAACTCAGAACGGGATGGGACCACCGCCGTTGCGAAGTATACTGAGAGACACTTCCAACGATGGCTCTTGATCCTTCGGAACCATCCGGATGAAACCGTGGTCGCCTCTGCAACCTGCTACTCTTCTACAGATCTGCAACTGGGAACTGTAGGTTGAAGATGACGGGGGGGAATGGGGTATATGGGAGGGGAAATGGGGGTGGATGAGTGTGGGGAAAGCCCGGGCTGTGGGGGGGTCTAGGAGGGGGTGTTCCAAGGTGGGGGAAGGGAAGAATGGGGTCTGGAAGGGGGTCTAACAGGTGGTGGGAGGAGGAGCTACGAATTTGGGAAGGTGGGTGAGAGGGAAAGGGTATTTGAAAATGGGTTTAAGGGTGGGATTAAATTTTGGTCTTGGGGGATGGGAAGAGGTGTGTGGGGAAGGTAAAGGGGGGCTTGGGGAGTGGGAATTCTCTCTTGGGAGATGAGAGGGTGCTTGGGGAAGGGGAGTGGGTGGTTGGTGGTTGGAGGGTGGAGTGGGGAGTGGTGGAATCTCCCTTGGGGCTGGGGTGGAGTTAAGGTGGGTTGGTGGGGAGTTGGGGATGAGTTATTGGAGGGGGGAAGAGAGAGAAAGGTGGTTGGGAGGGGAGGAGAGAGAAAGGGGCGCAGGTTTTAGAGAGAGAAAGTGGAGGAGAGAGAAAATGACTTATTAGAGAGAGAGGGGGGATAGGTGGGAATCACTCCCAGGATTTCTCACCCAACTAATGGAATCTCTCCAATAGGAAATTTGAACTCTCAAATGGCAATTTTCATTCATTGATTCATTTACTCAAATGGAGGAAATGGGATCCTATATATAGGCATCCCACATTTCTACAAAAGTCCCTGACTCTTACTACAATGACCAAAGACCAAGGGGGTAGCGGCGCCCCTGGGCCTAGCCCAAAGAATTGGGCCCAATAACCATTCTAAACAATCTAATGAGCCTAATGACACACAAACTTAGCAAAGACCTAAGGACATGACTCAAATAAAAGAGAAAATACATCAAATGACTCAAATAAAAATTACATAGGACTCAAAATTAGATAACTAGACCATACCGGATGCAACTGGGGCGAGGAGACGAGCTGTGAACGTGGGCATGGGAGGTGATGTCCCCATCATACTCCCGGGGTACGGAGAACTCGACTCCGTCGAGTAAGTGTCCTTCCCTCCTCAGAGGGTGTAGAAGTGGTACTGTCCTCAAGTCTTCCGAACGAGACCAATCCATCCACCTGCCGAGATAGCGCTCGTATACCTTGCTCCTGGTGGTAGTGACATGTTCATCCAATATTTGTTCAATGCGCTCACACTGGGCTCTCTTGGCTGGTGGTCTCTCCTCACGGGTGGGTGCCCTCTCAAGGGAGGGAATAGGCTCAATATCCTCACTAGGTACCACCGTGGGTCCCTTATATGGCACTAGGTCGGCTACATTGAATGTGAGACTCACTCCATACTCCTCGTGGAGATCTAACTCATAGGCATTAGCGCCAATGTGCCTCAGGACCTGGAAGGGACCAACCTCACGTAGCCTCAATTTGGAGATGACTCCCGGGGAGAGCCTCTCCTTCCTCACCATCACAAAGTCACCCACGTGAAATTCTTGGTGACGCCGAAGGGAGTCAGCTTGCCTCTTATAGATCTCATTTTCCTTGCTAATGTGCTTGCGAAGGTTTTCATGCAATTTTGTGAATGTTGACATTCTAGGGGTGATAGGTGGACCTAGGCAACCAAAAGTAGACCTATCATGTAATGATGCAGTGTAGACTTTGGTCAGCCTAGGTGGGCCGGGGCACCCATAGGTGGCCCTATCATGTAAAGTGGTGATAAATATCGGGGGACTCGGACATCCGTAGATGCCTTTGACATACTTAAGACCCATGATGAATGAAGGTGGACCATTACATCCGAACATGGACCACTCATACTTTCCACTTGACATGTGGGTGATATGAATGAATGGACCCAACATAGTGTTCATGCCAAGTGGTGTATTGTGCCAAGATTTATGCATTGTTGTGCCAAAGAGGTCTCCTATGTGTGGGCTTTTGGACTTCCATTGGAATGGGTCAAAGGGGTCTAGGAAGGTAGATATCATGAAGTGGGGTACTTCCTCGATCCCTAGGTGTATATCGCCTAAAGTCATGGCTCTTATGGTGTAACCTGGGTCATGGATGAGGTGGGTTTGGCCCAATATGGTGGGTGAGGGTAGGAAAGGGGGGGTGGTGGGTAAGATGGTTGGGCCACATGGGTATAGGAAGGGGTCAAAGGGATTGTGGAAATGGTTACCTAGAGATAGGAACTCCACATCCTCAAAGCCCCAAAAATATGGGTCATCCTCCTCCAAGATAATTGGGCCATGGTCGTTAGTGGGGTTGGGCGACCAAAGCACTTGGGATCTCAATGGTAGGGGAGTGGACCGAGATGGGTTCTTCCACCATAGGGAGAAGGAAAAGAAGGTCGCTAGTGTAGCAACCAATGGTGCACACCGAGGTGATAGACCCATCACAAGAGTGGATGAGACTAAGGTTTGTTGGGTGGGCCGTCCCTAAGGTCAACAAGCAAGTCAGCTCTAACTGCCATTCTAGGCCTTTAAGGAGGTCATCAAAACCCTCTACTTCGTAGTAGGATTGGATTGTTGTGTGAGGAGTGTGGATGGGCACTAGATGGTGATCTTGCTTCATGGGTAGATAGGTATGTGTCATGATTTCTCTAATCAAGCTCTCCCTTAGCCACCTAACAAGGGACTCTTCTAAGATGAATTCGGCCTTATCTAGAGGGGGTGGTGTAGGGTGAAGATCCTCGTGCGAGGCTTCCTCTTCAATTGGAACATGGGTGCTCTCCATGGAGGGGATAGGTTCCCGAGGGGTATTTGTTTTCATGTGGTAAAGCGGGTGGACTACTTCTTCCAAAGCTAATGGAGTGGGAAGGTTCTTTGATGGTGGGGTAATGATGGCCGGAGTATGGTGCACCCGGGGTGGTGAACAAGGGCGAGATTCCCGCGGGTGGGAGAATACAAGGTTGTTGAATTTAAAGGTTCCCGAAAGGTGTGGCGGATGCACTAGGCAAGTCCGACGTGTTGGGTCGATGTCGGCATTCCTTTCATCTAACCATTTCTTACCTAGGATTATACATGGACCCGCCAATGTTCCCTTTTGACACCAATCCCCATCCAAATACTTAGTCTTCCCGAACCATTTATGGAATTCAATAAAGACTTGGTCTCCATTGTGCACAATTTGTCCAGTCCTACAAAGAGAGGTAATGATATCGGGGGACACCCAATTTTCAGATTCTAGGTCAATGAAATCAATTTCTACGGGCTCTCCATTAGGTAAGTATGCATGGGATATGATTGGGAGAGGGGCCATGTGACCCAAGACTCAATGTTAACAATGAGGGGTTGACAATGCACGGTTTGGACAAGAATGCAAGCATGCCCTAGGACTTGACTTGTAGAGACAAGTCAATGACTTGCTCTGATACCAATTTGATGTGACACACTCGTGGACCAAAATGAACAAGCACAATTTGTAATTCAACGGACCGATAATGGCGAATGCTCACCCGATGCTCACCCAAGACCCGGGGTAGCTTGGAAATGCCAAGGAGAGTTTGTGAGGGCTGGGCCCTTGCTGGTAGACGGCCAGCAAGGCCTAGGTTAATTCCCAAGGATAATGGCAGCCCAATTCAAGGGAGCCGACGAGCTGCCAAGGCACGGGTTACACTCCTCACCCCACGGTGATCTCTTGAAGCAAGGAGCTCAAGGATCGGGCTCTCACTCTCACGGCCAGCGGAGTTTATGAACTAATATTAGAAAGAACAAGCACTAAATGGAGCTAGGAGTGGAGCACTTACTCGAACGGTTTGAAGAAACCGGTCCCGCTCGGAGACGTGGGCGAGCGGGGAAGCGTGGGTTCCCCACACGTCGCGTCGGGGTAGCTTGACCTGCTCAAATTGTTATAACACTACACCCCATGCAAGGGGGGGGGGATCTAGGGGTGGGGTTCAACTGATATTACATCCAAAACTACCTCCACACAGGGAGGGGCCTTCATCCGGCCAAGCGGGGAGGGGTGACACCGAACTAGCGATCAACAAGGAAGCCGACGTCGGTTCTGTCCGCTGTCTGTGCTTCAGGACTGACTGATGGTTATCACGATGCTGTGGCCACTCCAGAATTTTTCCGATGACGAGACCACTTGGAGATTCTTTGTAGCTGGATCGGGATGATGCTTGAATTTTGTTGATTTCTTTGAGCACCGTTGCTGGTCGGGGTAGGGGCTTGAACAGGGTGGCAGACCCTCGATTCTGACAGCTTCAGGTTTCCAACAGCAGGAAGAAGAGGATGCCACGACCGCTCCCGAACTCAGAATCAGGTGCCTCTGGAGCCGTTGGAACCGTTATGGGTCCTCTTCAAAGAAAAACTAGTGGGGAAGCCAAACGTTATCAGAGAAGACCAGTGGGCTCTAAACTCTGATGAGAGGTTGGTGCAGACTAAGGGGAAGCAGAACCGGGCACCTGGGGGAGAAAATTGATAACTCCTGGTTCCGGATGCCAAACTGAGCTCTGCTTTTTGGAGAAGAAAGAAAACTTGTAGTAGAAGCGTTTTGAAGAAGAACTCTTGATCAGATTCTAAGAAGGACCATCGCAGTCGGGCTTCCACTCCGGATCTAGTCTCCTGCCAGGGAGGCTTTGCGCAGTCGGGGAAGAATGACTCCCCTGGGCGATCACGAACTCGGAACGGGATGGGACCACCGCCGTTGCGAAGAGGACTAGGAGACGTTTCAAACGATGGCTCTTGATCCTTCAGAAACATCCGGAGGAAACCGTGGTCGCCTCTGCAAGCTGATACTCTTTTGCAGATCTGCAACTGGGAACTGTAGGTTGAAGATGACGGGGGGGAATGGGGTATATGGGAGGGGAAATGGCGGTGGATGAGTGTGGGGAAAGCCTGGGCTGTGGGGGGGTCTAGGAGGGGGTGTTCCAAGGTGGGGGAAGGGTAGAATGGGGTCTGAAAGGGGGTCTAACAGGTGGTGGGAGGAGGAGCTATGAATTTGGGAAGGTGGGTGAGAGGGAAAGGGTATTTGAAAATGGGTTTAAGGGTGGGATTAAATTTTGGTCCTGGGGGATGGGAAGAGGTGTGTGGGGAAGGTAAAAGGGGGCTTGGGGAGTGGGAATTCTCTCTTGGGAGATGAGAGGGTGGTTGGGAAAGGGGAGTGGGTGGTTGGTGGTTGGAGGGTAGAGTGGGGAGTGGTGGAATCTCCCTTGGGGCTGGGGTGGAGTTAAGGTGGGTTGGTGGGGAGTTGGGGATGAGTTATTGGAGGGGGGAAGAGAGAGAAAGGTGGTTGGGAGGGGAGGAGAGAGAAAGGGGCGCAGGTTTTAGAGAGAGAAAGTAGAGGAGAGAGAAAATGACTTATTAGAGAGAGAGAGGTAGAAAGAGAGAGGGGGGATAGGTGGGAATCACTCCCAGGGTTTCTCACCCAACTAATGGAATCTCTCCAATAGGAAATTTGAACTCTCAAATGGCAATTTTCATTCATTGATTCATTTACTCAAATGGAGGAAATGGGGTCCTATATATAGGCATCCCATATTTCTACAAAAGTCCCTGACTCTTACTACAATGACCAAAGACCAAGGGGGTAGGGGCGCCCCTTGGCCTAGCCCAAAGAATTGGGCCCAATAACCTTTCTAAACAATCTAATAAGCCTAATGACACACAAACTTAGCAAAGACCTAGGGACATGACTCAAATAAAAGGGAAAATACATCAAATGACTCAAATAAAAATTACATAGGACTCAAAATTAGATAACTAGACCATGCCGGATGCAACTGGGGCGAGGAGATGAGTTGTGAACGTGGGCATGGGAGGTGATGTCCCCATCAGGAATGCAAGGAACCGTCACGGAAGTATGAGCGGTACACCTCACTAGCCGCGCCGGTCTATGAGATCTATGAAGACATCAAAGACTCGGGTCTCCTCCGCCAACCTGAGCCAATGAGGTCAAAGAACCGTAATCATAGCAAGCACTGCTTGTTCCACAGTGATCACGGACACCATACCGGCAACTGCCATCAGCTCCAGGATGAGATCGAGCGCCTCATCCGTCAGGGGCACCTAGCTCGGTTCCTAGCCGAGCGCAAGGAGGACCGAGGCACCCCAGAGGAGATCGACAACGCCCCCCGAGGGGTCCACATCAACGTCATCTCTGGAGGAGCCACATCAGGGGGCGATAGCAGCCGAGGAAGGAAGCGTCATGCCGAGCGGGCGAGCCGAGCCATAGAGCCTCCAAAGGCCCCGCCGAGTGAGCCCCAGGTCATAGTCTTCTCAGACCGAGACCTAGAAGGGCTTAGCACCCCGCATGACGACGCCCTCGTGATTTTGGCTACAATAAACCATTGTAACATAGATAGGATCTTAGTCGACAATGGGAGTGCCCCTGATGTACTGTCTTATGATTGTTTCCTTAAGATGGGGGAGGATCCATCTAAGCTCCGCCCGATCTGAACCCCTCTCTGCGGGTTCAATGGCCAGGCCACCTATCCCGAGGGAGCCCTAAGCCTGCCGGTTACCCTCGGCACCCCACCCAAAATCGTTACGATCATGGTGGACTTCATAGTGATTAAAGGTATGATAGCATACAACGCCATCTTCGGCCGGGGAATCCTCAGCCGAATAAAAGCGGTGCCGTCTACCTATCACCAGAAAATTAAGTTCCCCACCAAAAACGGGTTGGGGGAAGTCTGAGGTAACCAGGCCACGGCTAGAAGGTGCTACAATATCTCGGTAGAGGTCACAAGGCTGGACGGGAAGGACAAGGACCCTCGGGGAGTCGAGGGTAAATCTGCAACCACCGAACCTGGTGGCGAATTGCTGGCGGTTTTCCTAAACGATGACCCGGCCCTAGGAGTAAAGATCGGAGCCGACCTACCATCTGAGGTTCAATAGCAATATAAAAAGTTCCTTTCTGAGTACATCCAAGTTTTTGCTTGGTCTGATGATCAACTCCCTGGGATACCAGAGGAGACTGTAATGCACACGCTCAGCCTCGACCCTGCCGTGAAGCCCGTACAGCAACGCAGAAGGAAGCATGCACCAAAGAAGCAGGCGATCATCAAGGCGCAGGTCACCAAGGGACAAGAGACTGGCCTTTTTCGACCAGTCCTGTACCCGACATGGCTAGCCAACATCGTCCTGGTACCGAAAGCTTCGGGTAAGTGGCGGATGTGCGTGGATTTCACCGACCTGAATAAGGCCACCCCTAAGGACTGTTATCCGTTGCCGAGCATCGACCAATTGGTTGACTCAACCTCGAACAATGAGATACTCAGCTTCCTAGACGCCTATTCGGGTTACCATCAGATCAGAATGCATCCAGAAGATGTCGAGAAGACCGCCTTCATCATCGACTACGGCGTGTACTGCTACACCCAGATGCCTTTCGGGTTGAAGAACGCGGGAGCCACGTACCAAAGGCTGGTCAATCACATGTTTGTAGGACAGCTAGGTTGAAACGTCGAGGCCTATATTGACGACATGCTCGTCAAGACCCCCAAGGCCGAAGACCACTTCACCGACCTCACCGAGACCTTCGACACCCTCCTGAGGTACAACATGAAGCTCAATCCTGCCAAGTGTGCCTTCGGAGTGAGATCCGAAAAGTTCCTGGGTTTCCTAGTCACTCAGCGTGGGATCGAGGCCAACCCAGACAAAGTCCAGGCCATCCTGGACATGCGCCTGCCCACCTGCATCAAGGACGTCCAACGCCTAACTGGGCGTGTCACCGCTCTCAGCCGGTTCCTGTCCCGTGCGGCCGAACGATGCTTGCCCTTCTTCAAGCTGTTGAGGGGGCCCATACTGGCATCTGCTACATTCGCATGGGACGAGGAATGCCAGAGAGCGTTCGTTGAGCTCAAGGAGTTCTTGGCCTCGCCCCCGGTGCTCTCCAAGCCCGTTCCGGGTGAAGTCTTGCTGCTCTATCTCTCGGCCACACCATCTACGGTTAGCTCGGTCCTAGTCAGAAATGACTCGATAGTCGAGAGGCCGGTCTACTACATCAGCAAGGTACTCAACAAGGCTGAAAGGTGGTACCCCGCAACCGACAAACTCGTGCTAGCATTGGTCACCTCCGCCAAGCGCCTCCGGCCCTATTTCCAGGGACACCCCATCACTGTGCTAACCGGTGAACCTTTGAAGAAGATCCTTACCCACCCCGAAGCCTCGGGACGACTCGTCAAGTGGGCCATCATGCTTGGGGCCTAGGATATATCCTATCGGCCGCGCTCAGCTGTGAAAGGCCAAGCACTCGCCAACTTCATTGCCGAAAGCACCATCCCGACTGAAGAAAGATCCCCGTCCGCGCCCGGGCCGACCTGAGAGTTGTTCGTCGATGGGTCTTCCAACTCGATCGGGAGTGGTGTCGGAATCCTTCTGAAGTCTCCCGAAGGAGTAGAACTGCAATACGCCTTGAAGTTCAACTTTCAAGCATCCAACAACGCTTCCGAGTACGAGGCCCTTATCTCGGGAGCGCGCATGGCCCGACGGTTGGGGGCTGAGCGAGTCAAAATCCACACCGACTCCCAGCTGGTCGCTAGTCAAGCCAACGGCGAGTACGAAGCTCGAGAGGCACCAATGATCAAATACCTCCAACTAGTTAGAGCCCTGGCCCAACAGTTCGAGAAATTCGAGGTAGTCCGAATAGCTCGGGAGGAAAACTCCCGAGCGGACGCCCTCTCTCGGCTAGCCTCTTCTCTCGACCCCGAAGGTACCCGATCGGTCCTCCTTGAAGAGCTAGAGCGCCCGAGCATTGACTCGGAGCTCCTTGCTTTTGACTCGGCCACTCCGAGCGACTGGTGCACCCCCTATCTGTCGTGGCTCCGGGACTCTCAAGAGCCTTCCGACCCTCGAGAGGCCCGCAGATTGAAGTACCAAGCCCGGCGCTTTGTCATTCTAGACAACACTCTCTACCAGAGATCTTTCTCCGGTCCTCTCCTGAAGTGTCTCGGCCCCGACGAAGCCAGCCGAGCTATCCAAGAGATTCATGAAGGCCTGTGCGAAGCGCATTCAGGAGGAAAGTCACTCACCCGGATCCTGCTATGGTAGGGTTACTGGTGGCCCACTCTGCAGCGCGACTGCACGGCCTACGTACAACAGTGCGATCGATGCCAGTGATTCGACCACTTGGTCCATCAGCCGGCAACGGAGCTCGTCACCCTAGCCGAACCGTATCCCTTCGCTCGGTGAGGGATCGACATCCTTGGGCCGTTCCCCACGGCTCAGGCCTAGAAGAAGTTTATCATCATCGCCATCGACTACTTTACCAAGTGGATCGAGGCCAAAGCCACGGCAAAGATCACCGAGACAGTCGTCTGGAGTTTCGTCTGGAAGTCAATCATTTGTCGTTACGGCATCCCCCGGGTGATAGTGAGCGATAACGGTTGGCAATTTGACTCTCGTTATTTTCGAGACAGATGTGCCGACCTAGGTATCCGCAACCACTTCACCTCGGTCGCCCACCCTCAGGCCAACGGGCTGGTCGAGAATGCCAATAAGACTATCTTAAAAGGCATAAAGACCAGACTCAGCAAAGCCAAGGGCAGCTGGCTCGAGGAACTGCCTAGCGTACTTTGGTCACACAGAACGACTCCCAGAACGGCAGCCGGTGAAAGTCCTTTCCAGTTGGTATATGGCACCGAGGCCGTAATTCCATTGGAGATCGCCAATCCCTCCCTCCGAGTCATCTACTTCTCGCCCGAGGTAAACGAGCAAAAATTACTCAAGAACCTCGACCAAGCAGATGAACTCCGAGAGATTGCCAGCATCCGAGCGACGGAATACCAGTGCCGCCTCACTCGATACTACAATGCCAAAGTCTGAGACAAGCACTTCCAACCGGGAGACTTCATCCTTAGGAAAGCCGAAGCCTCTCGACCACTAGAGGCGGCGGGCAAGCTATCCCCTAACTGGGAAGGTCCCTATCGAGTGGTCAAGATGCTCAGGAAAGGAGCATACCGGTTATCTACAATGGAAGGGAAACCCATCCCTCGGACGTGGAACGCAGCCACACTACGCTGGTTCTACTTTTGAAGTCGTGCAAACAATCTGAGTGAAATAAAAATTTTTCCTTTTCATTCAAACGATTGTTGGTACATCAGAAAGGCCAAAGCCAATACATTGCATAACAAAAAGTAAAAAAAAATCCATCTGACGCCACTGCAAGAGGCCATCGCTCAGCCGACTCGGTTTGATCTCCTTTCGTCCAGCCACTGACTCTACCTCGCGTAAAAATTGGCTCAGATAAAAGGCGGTCGATCCAGTTGGCTCGGGTGGCCCATGACAAAGGTGACAGAGGGACTGCGGAAGGGAAGGCTACCTTCCAAGTTGACAGAGTCTGGGGAGAGGGAACGCCTATGAAGGCCTCCTCTCTTCCAACCTGCCAACTCTTTAGAACGTACAGAGAGCAAGCATCTTCCGCAGAGTGAAAGAAATGACGGGGGGAGAGCACAAGAGGAGAAAAGAGAAAAAGAAGTCCAGCGTAGCTCGATGAGGAGGCAGGGGAAGGCCCGAAAAGGAGGGAGCTTAATTTGCTTCCTCCCCCCATCCCTGAAGCGAGCAGAGAGGGACGGGCGGCGGGGATGCCGGATGCCCCCATCCATCCTCCATCTCGCCCCCCCCCCCCCCCCCCGGGAAGCGTCACCGGAACTGATAGAGGAAACAACGTGATTTTTTTGTCAAAATCCTCTCCAGATCCGCGCGACGACCATCGGACCCGCTTCAAACCCGCGCGACGACCGTCGGACCTGCTCAAAACCCAAGGCAGCAAAAACTCTCTGCCCTCCATCATCGACAGCATCGTCTTCCGAAGGTTCTTCCATGCTCTGAATGCAAAGGCATAGCGCTACGAGAAATGGAGAGAGGAAAGATCGTCCTAGAAAACCTTAAAGCAGTGTAGACGGAGAGACGCCCCTAAGTCCCTTATAAAGGCGAGGGGAGGCTGCTTGCCTTAAAAGACTCTCTCCTTGAAAACACGCCGAAAGGATTTCCCCTTTATGACTGGTCACCTCAAACTCCTCGTTTCCTCCCCCAGCGGGACACACGAAGCGGCCAAGCATTCAAAGCGTGATCAAATGGAAAGGCACCCTGCCAGACGCCTGCCCAACCATCGCGCGAGATCTGCGTAGAAAGTATCAGTCCTTTCCAACTACTACAGATACGCTGATCAAATCATAGCATGTACAGCAAGCAACAAGCAAAGTTTTTCCCAATTTCCTTACATAAGAAGAGTCCTTCTTAAAAAAAAGAGAGAGAAAAGACAAACAAGGGAAGAAGACAAAGCAGATCATCAGGCCTTCGCCCCATCTAGAGGCTCGGAAGCGGAAGGCACGGACGGTCTGCCCCCGGTACCCTCGGTGATGGCCGACCCAGGCACTGCCCCCGCCTATGCGAGAACTGTCTCGGTCGTGAGCCCTCCCGAGGCCTCCGGAGCTGGCGACCCCCCAAGAGAAGAGACCTCCGGGTCTTCTTCACAAGACGCCGAGGTAGCAAAACTGGAGGATGAGGCATCCAAGTCATAACGTTGACCGGATGGGAAGCGGAGCCTGGAATCATGCTCTTCGGCATAGGCCACCGCTCGGTGATAGCCCTGCTTGAAGCCCTTGCGGGCGCCTTGGCGTAGAGCCAACTCATAGTAGGGAAGGGAAGCCTCCTTTAGGTCGACTTGGTAGGCCTCCGAGCATTTATACTGCTCGACCGCCTCAGCCTCGGCCAACCCTGCCCTCCCTACGAGTTCGGCCATCTTTCACTCTGTCTCAGCTTGCCTCCTCCCAACCTCGGCTGCCAGCTCCTCAGCCTCGACTGCCCGCCTCTCTGCCTCGGCCCGATAAGCCTCGGCCTCCAACCGGTGACGCTCTGCTTCCTCCGCTCGGCACGTTAGGTCGAAGCGCTCAGTTTCCCAACGGCCATCTAGCTCGACGCGGACAAGGTGCTCCTCCTAAAGGAGCCTACTCTTCCTCTCAAACGACTCCCGAGCCTTGGCCAGTTCCTCAATTAGCGCTCGGCCTTCCAGCCGACTCGACCGCAGCAACTCTCTGGTCGCGAAGAACTCCCGCCGAAGCCCCTCGTTCTCCTCGGTGAGCCGGACCAGCTTCCTCTCGGTGCCGCCGAGGGTCCAAGCGAGCTGTGACCGCTCTGCCTCTAACCGAGCATAAGTCTCCGCCATCGTGGCCCCCATTTGAGCCATGACCAGGCCGCCCTCCATAATGACGTTGAGGACCCCGGCTGGGGAATGACGTGTGCTTCCCCCCTTCACCCTCGCCACAACACCGCTGCACATCTCATACAAGGTGCGCGACACGCCGAGCCTCTCCAGCGCCACCGGCATGGGAACCTTCCCCTCACCGGGTGCCCCGCTAGTCAGCACGGATCGAACCTCTATCCTAACTGCTCCTGACGCCACGGTCGGTTGGGGTGGCGATGCCTCTGCAGGCGAACCCCCAACCTCGACCGTCTCGGCTCGCGCGTCGCCGCCTGAGGCATCGCCCACCTCGACCGACGCCCCAACCTCGGCCGTGGTTGCTTCAACTTCGGCGCCCTCTGTTCCCACCGAGGGGAGAGCCGACCCATCACCGTCACCCCCCGGGGTGCCCCTGGTCTCCTCGGCCCCCTCTCGCTCGGAAGATAGGAGAGTTGGCTCGATAGGGTCGGCCCTATATTACCCCGGAGAGGGGAGCGCCGTCGAGCCAGAATCGCCCCCAGCGGTGGGGACGGCCCCAGCCTTCTTGGCTCGCTTCTTGGCCTTAGCGGCGGCCCGCAACATACCCGCTACGGGGTCCTTGCGCTTCGCCCCGCGCGGTCGAGAAGTCCCCTCGGAGACCACCCCCTCTTGGCCTTAGCGGCGGCCCACAACATACCCGCTACGGGGTCCTTGCGCTTCGCCCCGCGCGGATGAGAAGTCCCCTCGGAGACTGCCCCCTTGCCCTTGTCCCGGGCTTGGGAGCGACCCTCTGAAGCGGCCGGTTCTCCGTCAGCCGAGTCATCGCCAAGATCAACCACCTCAGCGGCCTCCTTCAGAGGCTCCCGCCTGTTATCTGCACAAAAGAAGAAGATGCAAAAATAGAATTCGCATCATGAGGGGAGGGCCGCGCCCTCCTCCCTCCCTCCCCTTCCCCCTTGCGGCTGTTGTTGGTGAGGATCTCCCTCCTCCTCCCCCTGTTGGCGATCTTGGTGCTCCACTGGTCCCTCCACAAGCTTTAGCCTCTTCTCCACTTGATGGTGCTGTTCCACGGGCCTCCCCTCCTGTTACTGCTCCATCCGTGCAGGTCCATGGCGTGTCCCCTATTGTTGCTACAGCCTCCGTGGCCCCTCCTCTTGCTGCCACATGTGCTGCTATTCCTGCTGGTTTGGATGCTGCTTCGGGCCCTCCCATGGCAGATCCTTCCTCTTTGCATCCACCTCCCTCTTGGGCCCACGGCCCTCCTTATTTTGTGCAGGCTGCTAGGCACATCCTGCCCCCTCCGGCTGTTCATGTTGCTGTCCACCCTCCAGCTCGTACCGATATGGGTGACCCTGCGGTGTTCTTCTCATCAGTTGAGATTGTTGCATCTTGCAAGCCCCTTGAACATGCTATTTTTGCTTATACCCCACATGGGCGCCCTCCATTTCCAGAGATTCGTAATCATCTTGCACAAAGGTTCAAGTTTCGACAAGATTTTTCTATTAGTGCATTGGGTAATCGTCACCTTCTCTTGAGATTGCTTTGTCGTGAGGATTTTATTAGTGTTCTGCTTAAAGGTTCCATGCTTATTCTTGGTCGATTATTCAAGTTTGCTAGTTGGTCTTTGGATTTCTCACTGGACAAAGATTCGTCTGTGGTTCCGGTTTGGGTTGAGCTCCCCAATCTTCCAGCCAACTTCTTCTTTGAAGCCATGATGAGTTCCATAGCTGGAAGTATTGGCACGGTGCTGCATATTGATCGGGATACCATGTCATTGGCTCGGTCCAGTGCTGCCCGAGCTTGCATTCTGTTGGATATTGCTCACAAGATTCCAGACAAAATTTGGATTGGTCTAGGGGCAGATGGCTTTTGGTAGCCTATTCACTGCCCTCGGTTACCACTCTTTTGTGATGTTTGTCATCGGCTAGGCCACGAGTCTATCAACTGCAAAAAATCTAGTGCTCGGCGTGGTGGTGCTTCTGGTGACTCCGGCGACCGTCCTCCAACCTCCGGCCACCCTGCTCCAGCCAGGCCGGCGGTGCAAGCCTGGCGGGCCATCCCCAAGGCTGTTCGCATTCCTTCCATCGTTACTCCAGCTGGCCCACCTTATGGAACATCCGCTGCTGGCCCCTCGGTGACTGTCAAGGCACCTCTTGGCGTCTCTATCTCTCAGCAGGTGTCTTCATTAAATGGTCAAGCTAATGGCCCTTTTATTTCCCCTTCAACCGAAGCTACTGCAGATGGGGTCCCCCAACCAGTGTCTTCATTGAATGATCAAAATAATGGTGCTATTATTCCTACTCCAACCGAAGTTATTATTGAAGGGGCCAACCCCCTTGCTGTTAGTAACCAGGTGGCTGATCACATTGATGCTAGTGGCGCCCCCCATTCTCATCGGTTGTCTCCTGGCCCATCTCGTGGATCATCCACTGCTGGCCCCTCGGTGACTGCCAAGGCTCCTATAGGCGCCCCCTCCCAACCAGTGTCTTCATTGAATGGTCAAGTTACTGGTTCTATTATTTCTCCTTCATATGAAGTTATTGCTGATGGGGCCACCCCCGTTGCTATTAGCTGCCAAGTGGCGGACCTAATTGATGCTGGTGGCGTCTCTCTCATTCAACGGATGCCTCCCCCCCTCGATGACACCTCAACTATGGGCCATCCTCCTCCAACGCAGCTTGATGATGGCTTGCAAGCTGCCATTGTTTCTTCGGCCCCTCTGCTGTCTGCTTCTACATCAAGGCCTGCACATCCACAGTTATCAGCTCTCGCTTTGGAGAAATCTCTTGTAGGCTCGGTCTCCTTGCAGCCACTCGTTCCTTTTGCATCTGATGGCTTGGATGTTGCGCACGTCATTGGTGATACTGACGACGGGACTGACCTCCATGCTGCTTGTGCTCCCTCCATCACTCCTGCGGCTTCTTCCCCCTTAGTGGCCCCGGATGCTCCTTCGGTGGCACCGCCTGCCCCTGCTGGTGATCTTATTTCTGCCACCGACTGTCATCGTTATGCTCCTTCCCTCTCTCCCTCTTCTGAGGGAGGTTGTCTGGACGGGGTCCCGAGCTCGCCTGCTGCAGATTCTCCCGCTACGCTCCCTCACATTGGACTTGATCGTGGGAAAGGGATTGCACTCGCCCCTGATCTTGTTCCTCCTCAGCTTGCTGCTTCTCAAGGCGGTGTGCAGGCCCCTTCTTTATCTCTGCAACCTCGTCATATTGTGTTAGCGTTGGCAGCTCCGCATGTACCCTTCACCATGCCATCTGCCGATGCTGCTGCAACGCCCCCGATAGTCACTTCTAGTCAGTCCATCGAAGAAGACATCCGCCAATCCAAGGCCTTAGCTGCTGCGTTGCATGATGAAGATGCATCTGGCTGGCAGATGTATTCCAACCGTCGTCGGAGCTCTCGTCGTCATTTTTCTTTCCGCCAACATCCTTCATAGTTTCTTTCTTGATGGTGTCTTCTTGTTATCTTCTTTTTGGGTTCTCTCTATGTTTTATCTTGAGCCATCTTATGTTTATGGCCCCTCTGCGAAGGGTGTGTATTATTGGCTCTGTTATCTTGTATGTCTTTCCTTTTTACATATATTATAAAATCGCCTAGCTGATCTTCGGGTCTGCCTAGGTATCGCTTTAGTAAAAAAAAAAAAAGAAGAAGAAGATGGTCAGAAACGCAAAAGCAACCACGGCACCTTCGCCACGGGCTCATCGCTCCACTCCCCCAAATGCTGGTCAGCCATGGATTCTGAGGAAGAGCTTGACGAAGAGCACTCTTGCGACCCCGAAGACTCTGGGGGAAGAGGGAGCTGCCGGATGGCCTCCGCTGTCGCCTCGGCCAACTCTGCGAACGCCGCCGCAAGCCTCTGCTCTTCCGTCGTGCCCTCACGACGCATCAAGGAGCCTAAAAACTCGAAGGGAGGCTAGACCCTAAAAATGGAGGAAGTCTGGAATGTCGAAGAGCGCCCAAATGCCTATATCCCCTCGTAGAAGGCGGCGCGCCGTTCCAACCTCCGAGAAAAGGGGGCCCCTTCATTTGAAATCTGTCAGGATTACCATCATTACGGGCCTTGGTGACCACGACACGTGGCTTACTCACACCACCAGATCTCCACCCACCTGAGCCACGTTGGTCCTAAACCCTAAAACATCTACTCTTTCGAGCCTTCCCTGGCTCGGGAGTAGGAGGGGGACAAGTGGAGAGGGGGATTTCTGTAGCCCAGCCAAAGAGCAGCCGAACTAGGCCCATCAGGACCAAACAAGGCCATGCCCGCCCGAGTGATAGCCCACAGGGCCCACTCTTGACTAAAAGCCCAATAAAAGATCGCTCGGGGACCCAACCTTCCTAGGCGGCCCTCAGGCTCGGAAGGCCCGAGCGATGGTCAGGTCATCAGAATGATCTATGCCCGATCTATCCTCAGCCAGGATATAGGGAGGCGCACACGATCGTTTCGACCCATCTCCGTCTGAGCTAGGCCCATCGCCCGGATATGGATGCCCCCTCTAAGCTCGAAACGGTCGACCGTCGATTGCTTATCCATGCAGCCGTTAAGAGTCCTCTGTGAGCAGAATTTTATAAGGGTGAGGGACTCCAGCTCCCCAAGGTGATAACGCTCCCACGATGAGGCAGTAAAAGCCCACGTTGAGGACGTAACTCCCACCTGAAACCCCTCGACTTACAGGACTCCGGAAGATGGCGCACTATTTAACCCAGGGATACCCTCCGGCGAAAGGTAAGGGAAACCACACGCTCAAAACTCCTGAGCAGGAACCACTTCACCCTTCTGGTGGAGAGGGATCTCGCGCAGAAGCTACTTCCTTCCTTTCTTTGCTCCCACCATAGCTCTACTAACTTAAGCATCAGAGGGTTTTCCCCAGGGGCTCATCCCTAGGCCCCCTGATCCGTTTCCCTTTCTTGCAGTTCACAATTCGGTGATCCTCTGCCCGCTCAGGACCCGCGCGAGATCACGCCACTTCAATGCCCAATTCTCTTCTCAAGGTGGTGAATTTTTCATTGTCCAGTGGCTTAGTGAAGATATCAGCTATCTGATGTGCAGTGCCAATATGGATCAGTTTAAAAGTGCCTTTAGAAACCTCATCTCTGATGAAATGATGTCTGATTTCAATGCGTTTGGTGCGTGAGTGCAAGATAGGATTTTTTGCAAGATTAATGGCACTAGTATTATCACAGTATATGGGTGTGCAGCCCAGGTCTACTTGGTAGTCCTGAAGCTGGTGCTTGATCCATATTACCTGTGTACCACAACTCCCTGAGGCTACATACTCAGCTTCTGCAGTGGAGAGGGCCACAGAGTGTTGTTTCTTGGAGGCCCAAGAAACCAGACACCCACCTAAAAATTGACAGTGCCCACTTGTGCTTTTCCTATCTAGTTTGCATCCAGCGTAATCAGCATCAGTGTATGATATGAGATCTAAAGTATTTGATGCATGGTACCACAATTCTAAATTATGAGTTCCAGAAATGTATCTAAAAATTCTTTTTATAGCAGCTAAATGCAATTCAATAGGCCTAGATTGATATCTAGCACACATACCTATACTGAATTGAATATCAGGTCTCGAGACAGTTAAATAGAGTAATGATCCGATCATACCTCGGAATAATTTTGCATCAACTTCTTTACCTGATTCGTCTGCATCCAAAGATGTATTGGTACCCATTGGAGTTGAGATGTGCTTCAACTTGTCCATACCAAATCTCTTGAGAATTTCCATTACATACTTGGTCTGGCTAATGAAGCACCCATCCTCCAATTGTTGTACCTGCAATCCAGTAAAGTATTTCAATTCACCGACCAAACTCATTTCAAGCTCATTAAACATCAATTGAGCAAATTCATTACATAGTTCAGTGCAAGTTGAGCCAAAGACTATGTCATCTACATATGCCTGAGCTATAATGAGTTCCTTGCCTAGGATTTTGGTAAACAGAGTTTGATCCACCTTACCTCTGCTGTAGCCCTTGCTGATCAGAAATTCTGTCAGCCTATCATACCAGGCCCGAGGAGCCTGTTTTAGACCGTACAGGGCTTTGTTCAACCTAAAAACTTTGTTAGGGTGTGAAGACAATTGAAATCCGGGGGTTATTCTACAAAAACTTCTTATTTAATAAAACCATTTAAAAATGTACTTTTAATGTCCATTTGATGAAGTTTGATATTTTTAGAACATGCAAAAGCCAATAAAATTCTTATTGCTTCCATCCTAGCAACGAGTGCATAGGATTCATTAAAATCAACCCCAAACTCCTGACAGTAACCTTTGGCTACTAATCTGACTTTATTTCTTGAAATTATTCCATCTTCATTTATTTTATTTCTGAACACCTATTTAGTTCCTATAAAATTTATATTTTCAGGTCTCGGGACTAGTTCCCATACATTATTTCTTTCAAATTGTCCTAGTTCCTCATTCATTGCATTAACCCATGACTCATCATTCAATGCTTCTTCTACAGTTTTGGGTTCAATTTGTGACACTACTGCAACTTGGTCTTGATTATTTACATTTTTGAAAAAAGACCTTGTCCTAGGAGGATCAATTAAGCT
Source organism: Amorphophallus konjac (assembly GCA_022559845.1). Taxonomy (NCBI): domain Eukaryota; kingdom Viridiplantae; phylum Streptophyta; class Magnoliopsida; order Alismatales; family Araceae; genus Amorphophallus; species Amorphophallus konjac. The sequence continues at coordinate 121,796,113 of CM040126.1, read as the reverse complement.
TCCTATGATGTTGTATGCAGGGTGGTCTTTCAAAAATCTAACATTAGTTGAAGAATCACATGCTTCAGCAGACCTTACTTGATTGGGAACATTTGATGCTTCAGGTGACTCAGTTTCTTAATTCAGCTTATCCTCTAGAAATTCTCCATCATGCTTTGAGCTCTTGTCATCATCATCCAAGTTAGTAACATTGTTTGTTTCATCGAATATAACATGAGGAGATTCTTCTACAGTTTGGTCTGAAACATTGAAAACCCTATATGCCCTAGTTGTTTCAGAGTATCCTAGAAAAATTCCTGGGGTGCTCCTTGCTTCAAATTTATCTAGGTCCTTTTTATTATTGTTATGAATGAAGCATTTTGAACCAAAAATCTTGAAGTAAGCCACATTTGGCTTCTTACCTTTCATGAGCTCATAGGGGGTTTTCTTATGGAAGGGTCTTACCAAGGCTCTGTTAATGGTGTAGCATGCAGTATTAGCCGCCTCTGCCCAGAATCTTCTGGGTTGCTGACTCTCCACTAGCATAGTTTTAGCCATTTCAATAATGGTGCAGTTTCTTCTCTCCACTATGCCATTTTGCTCTGGAGTCCTGGGAGAAGAAAATCTACGAGTTAGTCCCTCATTTTCACAGAATTCAGAAAACATTGAATTCTCAAATTCTCCTCCATGGTTAGATTGAAGTGTGCAAATTCTGTGATTTCCTTCTTGTTTGATTTTATTGAAAAATTGTCTAAACTTCTGAAATGCATCATTTTTGTTTGCTATGAAAAATAGCTAGAAAAATCTAGTGTAATCATCTACAATCACAAACCCAAACCTTTTCCCATTCAAACTCTGAGTTCTGGTTGGACCGAAAAGATCCATATGTAAAAGTTCCATTGGCTTGGAGGATAATGGCTCAGATCTGAGCTTAAGTAATTTACGGGTTTGTTTGTCTAGAGCACAGGCATCACAAATTTTTGAAATGGAATTAAATTTAATCTTGGGCATGCCTCTAACTAAGTCATGTTTGACCAATTTATTCAATGTAGTGTAGCTAGCATGGCCTAAACGTCTATGCCAATTAAATACATTATTTTCAAGGTCAGCAGATAAACAAAGATTTGATTCTGACTTTTCATTTAAGTCTACAATGTATACATTATTGACTCTATGTGCTTCAAACTTAACCTTGTCAGAATTTATTTCAAGAATTTTACATACATTATTATCAAACACAACTCTGTGACCCTTGTCACATAACTGACTGATACTAAGTAAGTTGTATTGAAGACCTTCTACAAGCAAAACTTTTTCAACAGTGTTTGAGGGAAACTTACCAACTATTCCTGTTCCAATAATCTTACCTCTGTTTTTCCCTCCAAATTTGACCAGACCTCCTACCTTAATTTCCAGTTTACTGAATTTTGATCGGTCGCATGTCATGTGCCTGGAGCAGCCGCTGTCTAGGTACCATCTATTATGCTCGGCTGCTAGGCTTACCTGCAAACAAGTTTAAGCACAGAATTTTGGAACCCAAGACAAGTTGGGTCCAAACATATCACTCATCCCTTTTAACAGTGTTTTGGGAATCCAGATCTGTCTGGTTCCCTTTTTGAGATCAAAGTTTTTATTTCCTGTGTGAATGGATTTTGTGTTTGTGTGCACAGGAGTTTGTGTTGACTAATTTCCAATGTGTGATGATTTCTTGATGTAATTCTTTCCTTGATTTTTCTCAAATCTTTTCTAATTTCTGAAATTTTGTTTGTTAAAAGGCATTTGATGAGAATTGAATTGCATCTAGTGTGAGACATTTCCACTCATGAATTTATTCTGATGTGTCTTTATGTGAGGGGTGAAGTGCATAGACTTGTGAGAGGTGTTACTTCGACGCATCTGACTCTACTGAGTAGAATTGATTTTACATGCATGAGTATGACTCGATGCAATAGTCTTACTGCCTTGATGCAGTGCATGTGTAGCATGATTTTTCTATTTGTAGAATTTTGATGCAGTGAAATTTGTTTTTAGAGATTTTTTAGAGTTGTTGGTGCTATTTGAGCAGGATGGAGTGTCCAACTTTTCTTTACCATTTTCAGGACAGAAAGTCACTGTTTTAAATTCAAAGGACCTTTTATTGGTGGGATCATATCCCAATCCTTCCCTGTTGAAATTTACCCTCATACCTGGCATTGTGTCGAGGTTGGTCTTTCCTTGCACGAATTTCTCCAGGGTATTTTGCTTATCTTCAAGATCTTTTTGAAGCTTTTCACTGTTTTTCTATATCTCTATGTTAGCCATTTTCAAAGCTTCATATTTTTCAGATACAAGAGCATTTTCCTTCTGGATTTCCTGAAATTTTACTTTAAATTCATCCAGATTCTTGTTAGCTTCTTCAAATTGATCTTGGAGGTTTTTATTTTCAACTTTCAAGGAGCTTAGTTCTTCAATCTTTTTCTTCAGATCCTCATTTTCTTTTTTCGGACAATTTTGCTCCTCAACAGTGCTGTTCAATTTTCTCTTGAGTGTTTTATACTCTTTGGTTTGACAATTAAATTTATCTAATAAATCTGCCTAAGCATCCTCCCAATCATCTATAGTATATTTTTCAAAAAGGATGCTTACCTCATTCTCTGTGTCTGCCATGAGACACAGTCCCTGCTCTTCTTCTTCGGAAAAATTTTCTTCAATGTCTTCTTCCTCATCACTCCAAGTGCAGACCATAGCCTGAGGCTTCTTCTTTTGCACTTTGGAGCTTTTTTTCTGGAGGTCGGGGCAATCCCCTTTCATGTGTCCGGGCCTCCTGCAATGAAAACATGTGATCTTATTAGCATTTTTATTTTTATCAAAATTAGAATTGAAATGCTTACTGGAGGACTGTGATCTTTTTCTCCTAAATGTTTTTACCTTAGTCCTCAAGAACTTTCGAAATTGTCGAGTCAGCATTGCTTGCTACTCTTGATCAAGATCTGAGAAGTTGTCAGATTCCTCACTATTACTGCTACTGCTACTGCCACTTCGAGACACCTTGAGAGCAATGTTTTTACCCTTCTTGTGGTTTTCTTCAACATTTCTTTTCAAATTTAATTTATACGTCATTAGGGATCCAATCAACTCTGTGACTATCATTTTTGACAAATCCCTAGATTCCTCTATAATAATGGCCTTAGTGTGCCATGCGGGGGTCAATGACCTGAGAATTTTTCTAACAAGATCTACTTCTAGGACCTATTTCCCTAGACCCTTGAGACTGTTCGTGATCAACGACAGTCTAGCATACATCTCAGTAATTGTATCCTCTAAATTCATCTTAAACAATTCATACTTAAAGGTTAGCATGTTTACCTTTGTAGCCTTGACCTGGGATGTACCTTCATACATAAGCTCTAGTTCATCCCACATTTTCTTCGCTGTCTTGCAAGCTGATATCCTAGCATACTCCTCTGGATGGACTGCGCACTGCATTATATTTAGTGTCGTCCAGTTCATGGTGGAAAGCATGATGTGTTCCCTTGTCTATGTATTCTCGTCCTCTGGAAGCTCGAACGGTCCAGAGATGATCACTCTCCAAAGTTCGTGACTCTGTGCTCTTAAGAACACTTCCATCATGTTCTTCCAGTAAAGATAATGGACACCATCAAAGAAAGGAGAACTGATGCGGGATGATAATGAGACTCGACTCGACTCGGACTTGTAGCGAATCTTGGACTCTAGGTGACGACGCGACCCAAAGATGACGCGACTAGCAACGACATGACTGGTTCGGCAACCTACGTGGCTCCTGAAGAGGCAAGCGTGCCCCGAACAAGAAGTACTCGCTCACGATCGTCTCCATCGAGGGAAACATGTCGAACTGTATGGTTGAGAAATCGGCATTGAGTCTCGGGTGGTCAGCTCACTCTCATGCTCGGAATGAGTCGCGGGACGGGTCTCGTACTCACAACTCACACCGGTGGCTAAATTTAACTAGCTAGGAAATAAACTACTCACATGCAGCTGCAAATAGAACTTATACTAAATAAGCAAATACGATAGAGAGGGTGGCGAGTGTACCTCCACGCTCAGGGCGTGGGGAAGACGTCCCGGCCAAGTTCCGTAACTCCCGATACAGTAATAAAATTTAATTACAGCAGTGATTTTTATTACCCACTCCACGTAGGGAGGTAAAGGGCTACACAATAACGCCGGGAGCACCGAACTTGGGTTGGCGGGCAGCAAGGTGGTGGGTTCTGGGCGATTGTGGGCAGCGGCTCCGATTCTGCGAATTGCTGGCCGACAGGACAGAAAACAAGGACGTCCAAAGGGATGTTGACCTCCGGAGAGCTTCTGAAGGTGGCAGTTCACCAGGACGATGGCAGAGGGTCCTGATCGACCCCTGGGAGTGGCCGTTACTGAATCTTCTTCAGCGTATTTTATTGTGGATTTCTACGATCGCCCTTCTTGCCGGCCTGGTTCGGGGCAGAACTGTGTGCTCCCACGAAAATGGCCACCACGACCAGATCCGGTGTCGGATCGGGGCAAAATTAGCGCCGTTTCGTAGAGCACTCAGAGGGATTCTACATACTGGAAACTCAGACCCATCCAACGGTTGAAATGAAAATAAAAACCTCTGCAACACGTCAACTATTTCTGGCTCGGAAGATAGATCTCACAGGGCAGATCGGGTTCTGCCTGAGAACGAATTTTGACCATGGGGAAGATGGTGGATTTAGGGCTTGGGGATTTTATGGAAGAGAGGGGGGGCGTGAGAATGACACACAAATATTTTGGGATTTTTATGACATGGTTTGGGGGGTGGGAAAAATAGAACACTAGGTGACTATCTCGCAGATATGTAAACTGGCAGATTGTGAGGGGTGGAGATAAATGACTGGGAGGAGGGGGAAATGGGCTCTGATAAGGTTGAAAATTTAACTGGGGTTTAAGGACGATGGGGGGAAGACGCCCTCAAAATTTGAGGTCGATCAGACGGCTGGATTAGGAGAATGAACTTGATCTTTGAGCTTATGTCCTGGATCTCAAAATCCTGGACAACAGGCCGGAATGGTGGCTGTGGTGGCTTGATGGCGGCACGAACGGAGGCGGCGACAGCGGTGATCGAACCTAGTACCAAGAGGAAGAGATAGAAGTGGGAATCATTCCCAAGAAAGGGCCTCAAACCCTAGATCTTGCTACTGTAAGGAAGAAGAAGAACAAGAATAAGAGAGATAGGGGGAGGTGTGCCCTTGGCCTTTTTCACATAATTGTCTTCATTAATTTCCATCAAAATGAAACAAGAGAGGTTTTATACCAAACCCTAGACCTAGGCTAATGACCTAAGACACCCTTGGTCAAGAGGGTATAATGGGGAAAGGGAGACAAGGGAGATTAAACTAATCCCACAAGGGGACAAGAGAGGGGGACGCCCCTCTCTCCAAGTCAACTAAAGAGGCTTGGTTATTTTATCCCCCTTGGACTATATTAATCCCTCTTGGACCATAATAAACCAAAAATATAAATACTTGGTCAATATTCTCCCATTGACCCAATATTAAACCCACAATATAAATACAAACTAAATACAACCCAAATACACACCAAATATGTACCAAATATAAATACGTACCAAAATACGTACTAAAATATCAAAGCTCAGATGGAGACTCCAGACTGTCCCCCAGCCACAAAGATGTCGGCGTTGACCGAGTCGTGCCACGTGTCCGATATCGGCGGCTCACTGAGTCGAGCTGAACTCTGGCTCTGGTATCCTCACCAATTCTCCCCGGGTGGGAGAACGTCGACCCTGTCAAGTAGGGGTCTGGGTCACTCTGGTATCAATCCAGCAGATATGGATCTATCCTCTGTAGCTCGGGCCGGGTGATCCAAGTGTCATCGGACGCTCGCCGTCCCCTCTATCGCACAAAGTAGCGCTGGTATACCCCACCTTGAGTAGTCGTTACCTACTCATCCAGTATATGCTCTATATGCTCACGCTGCTGAGGTAACAAGGCTGGAGGTGAATGCTCTGGGATGGTGTCACTCACAAGGGGTGGAGACGGCTCAAATGGCTGACTGGGTATCACCGCTAGGTCCCTATAAGTGACTAGGTCCAAGATGTTGAAAGTGGAGTTGATCCCGTAGCTCTCTGGAAAATCTACAACATATGCATTAGAACCAACTCGTTTCACTACTCGGAAAGGACCGACACCGCGAGCTTGTAACTTCTTCACGGTTCCTGAGGGAAACCATTCAGGCCTGACCCTGATCATGATGTACTCGCCCTCTCTGAACTCACGATGGTGCCTGTGGGCATCAGCCAACTCTTTGTATCGTGCATTGCTGGTCTCAATATGACGACGTACATGCTCATGCAACTGCCTAATATGATCAGCGAAGGACTCTGCCAACTCTGACACACGGGACTGGATGGGAGATGGGACCAAGTCTATGGGCTTCCTAGGTCTACGACCAGTAACAATCTCAAAAGGGCTCATGCCTGTAGACCTATTGACCGAATCATTGTAAGCAAACTCTGCTAGTGGTAGGACCAAGTCCCAATCCCTGACACGATCACGGACTAGAGACCTAAGAAGATCCCCCAAACTCCTATTAACTACCTCAGTTTGACCATCAGTCTGGGGGTGATATGTTGTGAAAAAATTCAGCTGGGTGCCCATCATGTGCCATAGGGTTTTCTAAAAATAGCTAGTAAATCGAACATCCCTATCTGACACTATAGTACAAGGGAGGCCAAACCTGGAGACACAATGAGCAAAGAATAGACCGGCAACTCTAGAGGCATCAGAGGTCTTGGAGCATGGAATGAATAATGCCATCTTGGAGAACCTGTCTACGACCACAAAGATAGAGTCATGCTTTCAGAGGGTACGTGGCAATCCCAACACAAAGTCCATGCTAATGTCTTGCCATGGACTATCCGGGATGCGAGGGGAGTATAGAGGCCGGTATTCTGCTTCCTCTGTTTGGCCATAGCACAAGTGCGGCACTGGGCCACGATACAAGCAACATACCTCTTTAGGCTAGGCCAATAGAATCTATGCTCAACTGCCTCTATGGTCTTGTTCCGGCCAAAGTGGCCAGCAAGACCTCCCGCGTGCATCTCCCAAGTGAGAAAATCACGAACAGAAGTCCGTGGGATGCATAACTTGTCACCCCGGAATAGGTGACCCTCCTGTAGCACAAACTCGCTATAGTCGGCATAAATCGGACCAAAGTCTAGGCAATCAACATAGGCATCCTTCAGCCTCTCTAAGCCTACCACCTCAACACTCATGGTGGTCAACATCATCATTCACCGACTCAGCGCATCGGCTACCTTGTTCTCTGCCCCTACCTTGTGCTTAAGCACAAAGGTGTACTCCTGAAGGTACTCCACCCAACGGCTATGGCGAGCATTCAACTTCTTCTGGGTATGAAGGAATCGTAAGGCCTCATGATCAGAGAAGAGGACAAACTCCTGATGTAAAAGATAGTGCTTCCAATACCTCAATACTTGGACGACTGCATAAAATTCTTTATCATATGTGGAATAACGCAGTTTGGCATCATTCAGCTTCTCGCTAAAGAATGCGATGGGGTGGGACTCTTGACTTAACACTCCTCCAATACCCACTCTAGAAGCGTCACTTGTGACCTCAAACACCTTAGAAAAGTCGGGTAAAGCAAGGACAAGTGCCTGGGTCATACGCTCCTTGATGTCCTGAAATGTAGTGGCTGCAGCCTTAGTCCATACAAACGCCCCCTTTTTAATGCAATCTGTGATCAGGGCAGTGATAGAACTGAAGCCTTGAATGAAGTGACAGTAGAACGTCGCTAAGCCATGAAAACTCCAGACATCGTGGAGTGTGCGGGGCTCAGGCCACTCCCTGATGGCCCTAATCTTCTCTGTATCGGTGGAGACTCCATCCCTAGACATAATAAACCCGAGGAAGGTAATCTGATCGGTCACGAAAGCACATTTCTTCGGGTTGGCAAATAAGCTCTCTCGCCTCAACATAATGCAGACCTGTCTGAGATGGTCTAAGTGGTCCTCCCTAGTGTGGCTGTAAATAAGGATGTCGTTAAAGTAGACGACCAAGAAGATCCCTATCATAGGGCGTAAAACCTGGGTCATCAACGGCATGAAGGTGCTAGGGGCGTTAGAAAGCCCGAAGGGCATAACTAACCACTCATAGAGACCATCCTTGGTCTTGAATGCCGTCTTCCATTCATCCCTGGGCCTGATCCGCACCTGGTGATAGCCACTACGATGGTCTATCTTTGAAAAGATAGTGGCTCCCGACATCATGTCTAGCAAGTCATCTAATCAGGGAATGGGAAAATGATACTTCATTGTGATATTGTTGATCGCACGGTTATCAACGCACATCCTCCATGTGCCATCCTTCTTCGAGGCCAATAATGCGAGAACAGCGCAAGGGCTCTTGCTGTCCTGGAGAGATCCCCGACTCATCAACTCCTCGACCTACCTCTGAAGCTCGACATGGTCCACGGGACTCATCCGGTAGTGGGGAACGTTGGGCAAAGATGAGCCCGGGATGAGGTCGATCTCATGCTGGATATCGCGCATGGGCGGAAGGCCTCTAGGGAGGTCCTCCGGGAAGACATCTGAAAACTCACGCAGAATCGCAGCCACCTCGGGCGGGTGCTCATCCTCTAACCCTGGAGCTACATTGCTCACCCCACAAACAACAATAGCAAAGATGGGACTACCACTGACAAACTCCTACTCCATCTCTCGGGGACTAATCATCATCAACCTCCTGGGTGGGAGGTCGCCTGTGCTGGGAGTAGTCGAAGCGATAGTATCCCACGCAGAGGATGTGGTGGGAGGATCGACCATCCCCTGACTAGGAGAGGTCGAAGTGCTGGGGCCGGCTGGTCCTCGGACAGAAGCGTCCTTCGGCTGGGTGGGGTGGACGGTAATCCTATGGCCCCCGTGGTCGAATGTGCAGGTGTTTGATCGACCTTGAAGGGTGGCATCCTGATCAAAGAGCCAAGGCCTACCAAGGATAATGCTACCCACCTCCATAGGTAACACGTCACACCATATCTCATCGTGGTAAGCTTGGAACTGCAGTGGCACCAGACATCGCAGTCTGACCGGGATGGAAGTAGAATCCACCCAAGATACTCTGTAAGGTGCGGGGTGATCTACGGGTGTCAAACTCAGGCGTCTAACAGTGCCCGTAGAGATAGCGTTGATGGAACTCCCGCTATCTATGATCACCTTACAGGCCTTTCCTCCCAGCCTACAAAATATATGGAAGATGGTGGTACAACGCCAATCGTCGCTCACTTGAGGCTGGGTTAGGATGCACCTGACTACACCCAACTGCAAATCACCCTGATACTGGGTACCTGGGACATCAACTGGCTCTCCCTCCATCAGTTCATCAAAGAACTCCTCCGCTAAGTCTTGATCAGCCTCGTAACTGATCGGAACAAGCTCAAGTGTGGGATCGCTGGCAGAGGGATCAGAAATAACAAGCGACTCCCGAGTGGGACACTTGGACGAATAGAGGCCAACTCCACCACACCTATAGCAAGTGCCATGCGTCCCGGTCCCCGGGGATGTTCCACTGGCCATCGGCCCATTACCCTTGTCCACAAAGTGGACTGGGGGTGTAGGAAGCAGGGGTTGAGTCGGCACGGTGGGCTGGAGAGGTCTAGGAGCAGGGATGGGTGCCTGCTGGCGAAAGGGAGGATCCCTCAGAGGGAGGGGGCGCCTAGGAGCAGCGAGGTCCTGGCGAGGGGGTTCCTGTGGGCGGGCTACAGGCCACCGAGTGTAGGAATTGGGCGTGGTCAGAGGATCAGACACACGCAGATAGGTGGCCCCCTCGCGCGGAATAGAAGCAAACTCTACCTCAAATTGCTCCACCTCGAGGGCAACCTGGTACACGTCTTCCAACTTGGCCACAATGCGGTGAAAAAGCTCATACTGAAGGTGTGGCCGTGGACCACGCTGAAAACGGGAAACAGTCAGGGAGCTTTCCTCCGTGGCATCACATCGCAGAAAATACTCATCGAACTCGGCGATGTAATCGGAGACAGACCGATCTCCTTAGGAGAGACTCTACCATTTGTCTATGAGACGCTGGCGGTATGTGGCAGGAAGGTACTTCTGCCGGAGTTTGGTCCTCATCTCACCCCATGTCTCAACCTGGGGCTCTTGACGATGAAACAGCAGGTTCTCCACGTTCTTCCAATAAGTCTGTGCCTGCCCTAGCAACTTCATTTTGGCGAACTTGACTTTCCGGTGGTCCGTCATCTCAAACCACTCGAAGTACCGGTCCATGCCGACCTCCCAATCGAGATAGACCTTTGGGTCCAAGGACCCGTCAAACGTGGGAGGGTCTGCTCGCACAGTCCTGAGGATCCACTCGTCCTCATCATCCCTCTGTGGTCGGTGACCACGAAGGCGCTGGCCATTACCCCCATAATCGTTGTCAGACTCGTAGTCCTCAAAATCGGGGGCACATGGCCGTCGTTCCTCAGCCCTAAGTGGGGCGGGCTGGGCAGCAGGCGCCTGAGGGGCCGGAACAGCTCCAGGGAGCTCCCAGCGAGGGGCTCTCTCCACACTCTCTAACCTTCCAACCAGATTTTGGATAGATCGATCGGAAGCCTCGACACGGTCCTCCATGGCCTTGAGACAGCCCTCCAAGTGGTCGATATTCTCCTTATGAGTTTGATTTGATCTATCCATGCGCTCCATGAGTAGAGCCACTACGTCATCCAGAGATTGGCCTCCCGGGATGGCACCTCGGGGTTCACCCATAGTGTAAGGGCGATGGTACTGGGTACCTTCACGAGTGGGCATGCAAGGGGAGGGGACCTAAAGAGAACTAAGGGGGTGACTCACTATGACTTATATAGAAGGACCAATGCAAAATGAAGGACGACCTAGATTCCAATATCCGGTACGAGCTGGAGGTTTGATCCAAAGATCGCACTCACGCAAGTGTGGCCCTTTCCCAATAGGAGAGTCTATCATTTTGGGAACACCTTTGGATATACTAGATGAAATGGAGCACCTTGGATCGACTACCCTAGACTCAAATCGGCTCTGATACCAATTTGATGCGGGACGACAATGAGACTCGACTCAGACTTGTTACGAACCTGGGACTCAAGGTGACGACGCGACCCAAAGACGACGCGACCAGCAACGACACGACTGGTTCGGCACCCTACGTGGCTCCTGAAGAGGCAAGCGTGCTCCAAACAAGAAGTACTCGCTCACGATCGTCCCCAGCAAGGGAAACGTGTCGAACTGCACGGTTGAGAAATCGGCATTGAGTCTCGGGTGGTCAGCTCACTCTTGTGCTCGGAATGAGTCACGGGACGGGTCTCATACTCACAACTCACAGCGATGACTAAATTTAACTAGCTAGGAAATAAATTACTCACATGCAGCGGCAAATAGAACTTATACTAAATAAGCAAATATGACAAAGAGGGTGGCGAGTGTACCTCCACGCTGGGGGCGTAGGGAAGACGTCCCGGCCAAGTTCCGTAACTCCCGGTACAGTAATAAAATGTAATTACAGCAGTGATTTTTATTGCCGACTCCATGCAGGGAGGTAAAGGGCTACACAATAGCTCTGGGAGCACCAAACTTGGGTTGGCGGGCAGCAAGGCGGAGGGTTCCGGGCGGTTGCGGGCAGCGGCTCTGGTTCTGCCAATTGTTGGACGGCAGGACAGCGAACAAGAACGTCCAAAGGGACGTTGACCTCCGGAGAGCTTCTGAAGGCGGCGGTTCACCGGGACGATGGCAGAGGGTCCTTGATCGACCCCTGGGAGTGGCCGTTGCTGAATCTTCTCCGGCGTATTTTATTGTGGATTTCTACGGTCACCCTTCTTAATGGCCTGGTTCGGGTCAGAACTGTGCCCTCCCACAAAAATGACCGCCACGACCAGATCTGATGTCGGATCGGGGCAAAATAAGCACCATTGCGAATAGCACTCAGAGGGCTTCGACATACTGGAAACTCAGACCAATCCAACGGATGAATTGAAAATTAAAACCTCTGCAACACGTTAACTATTTCTGGCTCGAAGACAGATCTCACAGGGCAGATCGGGTTCTGCCTGAGAACGAATTTTGACCTTGGGGGAGATGGTGGATTTAGAGCTTGGGGATTTTATGGAAGAGAGGGGAGGTGTGAAGATGACTGTTGACGCCTAAAATAAAAATAATAATAATAGCAGCGATGAAACAATAATAATAACCCTAAAATACCTTTATTTCTGGCAAAATGTCTTATTTCTGTTATCTTGTTTTCAGGAATAGAAGAAGAAAAGAAGAAAAGAAGAGACGGCCGGCTCTAATGGAGAACAACTGAAGCGAGACACAAGATCTCGGAAGATACTCGGGGCCATCCCCGAACGAGCGAGAAAGAAGCCCAGCCGACAGGATATGTCAGCCGATGAGTCAGCCCTCACAACTGAAGAAATGAACATAAGAAGCCCAAAAGCCCTAGATGGGCCAATACCTGTGGCACCGAGAAGCTGCTGAAGAGGCCCACGGCCACCAAAAGGCGCACCGATAGTGGCCACGCCGAAAGCCCAACAAGGCCCATACGGGGAAGGGGCGCCCAAAAGCCTACTGCTTCCGACTAAGGCGCGCCGGGAGCCTCGTCAAGGTCGCGCCGGTTGCTGTCGGCCGAGAAGTCAGTCAAGGGGCCTATATAAACCCACTCCTTCGATGAAACGAAGGGGGGCGAACAGACAGAAAAAAAGAAAACAAAGAGACGAAGGAAAAAGAGCGAACAGATAGCCAGAAAGAAAAAGAGATAGGAAAAGAGAGGGAGAGAGTCTCCGTCGAAAGAAGAAGCAGAAGAAAGGAAGGAAGAAGGGCTCCAGGTGGGCTGATAGGGGGAGGGAGAGGAGTCAATGCTCCACCCTCCCCCCCCCCCCATGTTCGATGTTTCTTTTTCTTCTTTTTTACTGATTCTCCGTATGTAATAGTCGAGGTCTTGATGTTTAGATTATTCATACGATTCTCTCCCTTTTCCTCCCCTGTATGTTTCTTGGCTTCAGTTATGTAGTCGATGTAAGTGAGGGTGAGATGAATAAATGCAATGGCCGTGTTGGATTTTAGGCGATACTATCTTCTTTTGTCTCCATATGTATGCATACCGTTTGTATGAATGCCCCATCAGTGAAATGATTCAGGCTTCGGAGTCGGGTCTGTTCTTCGAACAGGAATGAAGGTAGAACCCCCACCCTCGTTCAATGGGTTGCTGGGTTCTATTCTCTTCTCTCTTCCCGCTTCAATAGCATGCCCTCCGTATGTATTTGAGTCTGTTCCTCAAGCCTCTTGTGTTGTCCGGGAACCAGAGACATCAATCTCTTGGTTCCCTGGATTGCAAGCTATAAATGATGCATTTGGGCCCGCAGACGAATGCAACCCTGGATCTTCATTCCAATCGATTGGATGACTAAGGCCTGGGGTCCCAGCATCGAGGGTTCTTTCATCGCCATTTTGCCTCTCAGATGATGCTATGCTAGTCTGGGGAATCAGAGATAGCCATCTCTTGACTCTCCCAGACGTCTGGCAGTAGACAGTTAAAAGCTACTCAGGCCCCGACGATGGTCTCTCCTCCCCCTGATGATTCGGCCTCTCAACTCCCTTGGCGTCCTTCTAGCAGAGGCATTCATGAAACCTCCTCATGCACCCTTGATTCGATCTCGATCTGAGCCATAAAAAACCCAGAAATCCCAGAAACAGAGTACCGTAGCATCTCTGAAAACCCTGAAATCCTGCCGCATTCCACCTTCTCGGCGTGCGAGTTTCCCCGCCGAGAGCTGTAAGGCCGAGAGGCCTTCCCTTCTTTCAGCTAAACGACAAACCCCTTGTCTTTGAAAAAACCATAGCCCACGGCCTCCCGGCGCTTGGCTCCCGGCGCGGCCATGAGCGCGCCGGGAAGCTCACGCCGAGAGCCTCCCTGGCTTTCTTTTCTGCGCGCCGAGAAGCCCCATTGGCTTTCTCCCTCGCGCATCGGGAAACCCCCCCTTTGGCCCCCTGCGCGCCGAGAAGCCCACACCTATGGCCATTTGGCCCTCGCGCCGAGAAGCCTACGCCGGGAACCTCTCGGCCTCCTTGCCTTTACGCCGGGAACCTATGCACGCTTGAACTGCACTCATAACCTACTCAAATATTTTATTACTGGGCCTTCAATCCAAATTTTGTTCGGGGGCTCCGCCCCCGGAAACCCCCGCAAGGGGCGCTACCCCCTTGAGCCCCGCGACCTGACCGGGCAGGTCGATCCCCGCGACCTGACCGCGCAGGTCGATCCGCGTACGAGGGCGCAACATTGAGCGTTCGCTCGCTTTCCGTCGTACCGCATCGGGTTCACGAATAACCCCTTTAGCTCGGGAGGGCTCTGTCACTACATGAGTTCCACCGGCTTCTACAGGGAATATCAGACATTGCCCCATGGCAGATATGCGGTTCGGGAAGTTCAGCACTTCTCTCTTTCGGCTTTCATCCCGGCACTCCGTGGGTGATAGTCTATTCCCCCATGGGCATAATCCAGATTAAGGGGAAATGCTGTCGAAATATCGATCGATGCTTTGAACCCCCATCATGGCCGCGGCCCAGTCTAGCTGTGACTGAAATTTTCCCTTTCCCCCTAAGCTCGATCTTTGAACCGCTGACTTAACGATATCATCCGTTTCTATGGTTGATGTTATTATCTTGCCCGCCTTCCTGGCTCCGGTATGAAGTTCCATTTCGCGCACATGAATACATGTTTGCCTCTCGAGGCCTCCTATTTTGGCGTTTAATCAAGGGTTGTCCTTCCTTCGAAGGACGTAATTAACGTCATAGCGTTCATGGTATGACGGACTTCGGGTCCTGACTCGGACTTCACAATCGACTGACCATGTCAGATCGAGCGCACAATAAAATTGTCACCCCGGTGATTGGCACGCCAATAAATTAATAAATAGATCCATAAATATAAATAAATAAACAAATAATAAAATAAATCGCATCCACAATGACACACAAATATTTTGGGATTTTTATGACATGGTTTGGGGGGTGGGAAAAATAGAACACTAGGTGACTATCCCGCAGATCTACAAACTGGCAGATTGTAAGGGGTGGAGATAAATGGTTGGGAAGTGGGGCAAACGGGCTCTGATCGGAGTGAAACTTTAACTGGGGGTTAAGGAAGATGGGGGAAAGGTGCCCTCAAAATTTAAGGTTGATCAGACGACTGGATTGGGACAACCAACCTGATCTTTGAGCTTCTATCCTGGATCTCAAAATCCTAGACAGCAGGCCGGAATGGAGGCTGTGGTGGCTTAATGGCAGCACGAACGGAGGCGGCGGCGGGGGTGATCGAACCTGGTACCCAGAGGAAGAGATAGAAGTGGGAATCGCTCCCAAGAAAGGGCCTTAAACCCTAGATTTTGTTGCTGCAAGGAAGAAGAAGAAGAAGAATAAGAACAAGAGAGAGAGGGGGAGGTGCGCCCTTGGCCTTTTTCACATAATTTTCTTCATTAATTTCCGTCAAAATGAAACAAGAGAGGTTTTATACCAAACCCTAGACCTAGGATAATGACTTAAGATAACCTTGGTGAGGGGGTATAATGGGGAAAGGGAGACAAGGGAGATTAAACTAATCCCACAAGGGGACAAGAGAGGGGGGCGCCCCTCTCTCCAAGTCAACTAAAGAGGCTTGGTTATTTTATCCCCCTTGGATAATATCAATCCCCCTTGGACCATAATAAACCAAAAATATAAATACTTGGTCAATGTTCTCACATTGACCCAATATTAAACCCACAATACAAATACATACCAAATACACCCCAAATACATACCAAATACACACCAAATACGTACCAAATATAAATACGTACCAAAATACGTACTAAAAGATCCAAGCTCAGGTGGAGACTCTAGACTGTCCCCCAGCCACAAAGATGTCAGCGTCGACCGAGTCGTGCTACATGTCTGGTATCGGCGGCTCGCTGAGTCGAGCCGAACTCTGGCTCTCGTGTCCTCACCAAGGACAGTTAATTGAATGTCCCTCGACAATGAAGCTGCGAGGAGTGTTAGTTCCATGTCTACCCTGGTCCTTCGACCACATGTTAGGTAACCTGCTATGATACCAATTGATAGACTGAATGACAGATATAGAAGGGGGGGATGAATATGTCTGTCTATAAAAATTAATTCGTGCAAATGCAAACTAAGCTGAAATATGCTAAGCAAGCAACGGTAGTCCTAAGAGTATCCTATGCTTGGAATGAACCACCCATCAGACATGTAGAGTGCATATGAAGGAGGAAACACAGACTGAACTAATGATCAAAAAGATGCCAGATGAATTCAAAATCAGCCTCAACATGGGTCATCAATTATAAGCAATGGTACCATGCGGAGGGTTGTTCAGAAGATCTCCTCACGCAAGGAGTGGCCTTCCAGATAGGTGCAACCTATCCTTTCTGCTAAGCCGTTTAACATACCATATAGATGTTGCAGCTCATTCAGAAGATAAAGCTAAATGATCAACGCAATAGAATAAGAAATGAATAACCAGGCTAGCAAACCATCAGACAGAACACGGTAGTTTTTATAGTGGTTCGGTCAGACCCAAGGTCTACCTACGTCTACTCCTTCACTCGAACCGAGTGAGGTACCTTGCTTATTCAAACAATCGAGCACAACAGACTTAGTTTGCAACAATGGCTGTCACACAGTTTCTCCAAGGAACAACTCCTTGCTTCTCCTGCAACCCAGGAGGAAACCTCGGAGGCTCAACCTCCCTTCATCTGAATCAAGAGGGAACCCAGTGAATTGTTCCCAACAATTCACCCAACCAGAGGTCACAGACCTCTCTTCCACTTAACTCAAAGAGGTGACATCGGATTTAGACTCCCTTCCTCTAAATCCATAGAGGAAAATACAAGATAAAATCAGATTGCAAAAGAACAAGAGAAAATGAAAAAATAGAAACTCAGAAGGAAGGAAAACTTTGATCGAAAAGAGATGACTACAATGTAGCTTCAGATTCGAAGCACTTTAATGATGAAATTTGTTGGATGGCTTCTCTCCCTCTCTCTTACAGAATTCTCTCTTTTTCTCTCTTTTAGAAGGAGCTCTCAGATGGGGCTTTCTTCCTGCGATCTCCAGCAACTTCGTCTGAACGAGGAGACCCTTATTTATAGAATCGGGTATCGTATTCACCCTTTCCGTGATCCAGATTAGCAGTAGAAAGCAGATTGGTCCACATGGGTTGAAGAATATTCTCCAATTATTGGCCTTTAAAGGGATCTGCCACGTGGACATTTCTTTTCGCGCCAAAGAGAAGTCCCAGGTAGCACATCGTCTTGTCACGTGAGTTGGATTGTATGCCTGAGTGGCACATGATCACTTGACCTTCAACGAACCCTCCACGTGTCTGTTGAATTATTGACCAGGTGCTCTGACTTAGCTTAAGTTGTTAACTCTTACATTCAGCTGCTTTGAACTTGTTCAGCATGATGGTCTTCATTGCATAGACCTTAATTTCATGGAGCCCTTCAGTTGAACCGACCTTGATAGCAAGAAGTTCTTCATCTGCATCGACCTTAGCACAAGACTCTTCATGTGCTTCGACCTTAGTATCAAAGAGTTCTGCATCTTAGTAACATGTGCACCGACCTTGATGACATATGCATAGACTTGACAGACAAAAGGTCTGTATGAGCGTCGACCTTAGTGACATGTGCACCGACCTTACCGAGCAATGCAGTGAAATAAGCACCGACCATAGTATGATGTGCACAGACTTTATGCTTCACGCTCAGGCAACTAACATCGACCTTACTACGCATAGACTTGATAGACAAAAGGTCTGTATGAGCGTCGACCTTACTGATATGTGCACCGACCTTAGCGAGCAATGCAGTGAAATAAGCACTGACCTTAGTATGATGTGCACAGACTTTATGCTTCACGCTCAGGCAACTAACATCGACCTTACTATGCATGTGTTCTACATTAGCATCGACCTTAGTTGACACAATGAATGTATGTGCACCGACTTATCTATCAAAGGAATCATTCAACAATTAAGACATCATGCATAGGAAAATAAGTACAGCTCAATACGTATAACATCATCATCATCGTTCAATTTAAGTAATTCAGCATACTTCACCCTTTTCTAATTTTCAGTCAAATATAGTCATAATGGTTGGCATCATAAAAACATTGACATCATCAAAACGTAGAATGCAACAGTTGCTGGTTTGGCACAGGACGTGCAAGAGCCTGAGCGATCCTCCAGTTAGAAATTCGAAGTCTAAAGCTTGTCACAGAGGTAGGTTATCTCATGGATGGCAAAAACAACGTGTTAGGAGTAAAAGCCCAATGTTTTATCCTATTTTCAATTAGTATACATGGAGTATTTTACATTTTTCTATCACTGCGCAACTAGGTTATCATAGCATGAATGAATAATACCCTTAATAAGAAATTGATAATTTTGATTTAATTCACGCAAATCTATGCATCTCCATGCATCACATTTCTTCTATCATGACTTACCTCCATGTTTACTAGAGTTTCCATGCATAGTTTACCCTAGAATAGGCTTTTATTTCTCTATTTTCACTTGTATGGCCGACAGGATAGAAACGGTCTACCAGCAATTGCCAAACCTCTTCAAGCGGACCCAGTACAACTGCTACTATCAGAAATGGTCCTCCCGAGACTGCATCTACGTTTCTGTGTCCTACTATCTGTTAACTGCAAACAGATTGTAGATTGACCCTATTATACATATGTTAAGCCTAGGTAATTAGGCCTTATTCCTAGTTGTGACTGTACATTTATGAACTTGGTTATATTGTGCACTAAAGATGTTAGGTTTCATGTCTTTCATGTTTTAAATACCTACTTTAAACTTATGCTATTCTCATGCCAAAACCCTTATAGATTGTATTAAAGTTAATTCTATATGCTTCACGGACTTGTTTGAATGATGTTTTGATCATTATTTGCCACGATCCCTTCTCACTTATAGTCTTTTCTTAAGTAAATGGTGTGTACCCCGGTGCGTGGCTATTAGATACACTTTTGCACTTATAACCTCACCTCTTGGACTTGCGATCCTCTCCGTTAAATATTCCTCCACCGGACTAGGTGATCTTGTAGCAACTCGAAATTTTTATATACAAAAAGAAATAATGAAAGATTAAAATAAAATAAATTATGAATGTTATCCATTATGTCTTTAAAAGTATAGAATACATAAACATGAACCCTATCCCACTTGTTAACACGAACGACGAGATTCACGGCACGATTCTGAGAAGGCGAAGACGTCGGTACTGTAGCATTACTGTAGCATCCGATTTAAGAGAAAATTATTAGCATTAATCTAATCCTAATTAATGGTTGAGGTCATTCTTACATCATTAAATAAATGATGTCATTGATTATGTCATAGAGGGGGGATTTATTTAAACATTTACATGTTGGAATTAATTTTCAACATAAGTTGGCGTAATAGTAACAAAGTTAGTGTAATAGTAACAAAATTGGTGTAATAAGGAAAATTAGGTGGAATGGGTAATATAATAATGGGAGATTTTGGCCTATGTATAGGGCTGGGATCTTCCCTACTCAAAGCACAAATCTATTAGGAAGAATTGCTGGTTGGAGAGAGGGAGAAAGCTCGAAGTTGGAGGAGTGTTTGAAAGCGTTCTTCATTCTTAAACTTCTTCTTCTTTGATCTTCAACTAGGTATGTTTTCTCTTAGGCGAAAACTTAATTAGATCTTCATATATGTTTCTTTGCATGAGTATTTCGATTCTATGTAAATTTTTCATGATCATGTATTTATGGCTTATTTTAAGATTTAAAGTTTAAAAATGAGAGTTTTCATTATCATAACGTGTTTCAATAACGTGAATCACATGTGGACCATGATTTGAATATAGTAATCATGCCCGATTTACCTCATTTATGTGCGTTATTTTAAAACTTAAATTTTAAATTTTAAAATCATGTTCTTGCCTTAAGAATACTATCAATAAAGAAATGACTAGGTGTATGAACTCGTAAAGCTATCGTTAATTATTCAAACAACTATGCTCTAATTTTCGTAGAATTTTTATACATGATTGACCCTATCTATTTGATCTAAGCTCTATTTGAAAGCTTGACATCTTCTTTCAAATTTTCTTTATACAATAACATATCATGCAATTAATAGCTTGACATCTTTTTTCAATATCTTTTCCTTCATTGAAATTCATTAACAAATGAACATGTTAGAATATGCAAGAATGATTTCCATTAGATTTACGTTTTTCTATATTTTCGACTAATCGTGTAGCTAGTAAGTTCACCAAGAAGAACTGGTGTCTAAGGCTAGAGGTCCACGTTAAGTGGATAAGTGGTTACTTAATTAGGACCTCATGAATACGAGGGGAGCCTCCCACTGTCCCACCTCTTACCTAGCCACATTTTCTTTGATTTTCTGCTAATTACCCGACTGAGAAAAAAAACTTGATCTAAACTTATTTTATAAGATTTTTCACGAGAGTTGATCACGTCTTGACCGGTAATTCATTCTCTTTATTGTCTTAATGTCGTTAAACATGATGCCTTAAATCATCCTTGAACTTCTCTTATAAACTTTATTTATTCTTCATACTACATGCCCTTTCTTCATACTACATGTCCTTGAAAATGGAAATTTTGCTAGATCTGTACCTTAGCCATAAACTACGATTCGAGAGTGTAGGAGCTAAGTGCCATGCAGGGCAAAGTGCTACGTTATGGGAGCCACCTCTTGAGGCCGGAATGGCGTAAAGTGTTATATAATGGGAGCCACCTCTTGAGCCTGTAGGGGCCACCTCTAGAGTCCTCCATAACTAAATGACTAGTTATGCGTTATACTATGCTTCTTAAGTTTTTCTTGAAACTCGGATTGGTCATAATTATAAATGAATTGTTCTAAAAATTACATGAGAATTTTGGTCCACCTGATACTCAATGCCTGGCAAACATGGGGGCCATGATCTGGTCCTAGGCGAGTAAAGCCTGAAAGTACTTGTGCCCGAGGGAGTTGAATGATCAGGTGTGGCATTGCACCAACTCACATGCAAGAATGAACTAGATAATTCACTTATTACATGCTTGACTCGTTACATGTTTGACTTCCTATACATGACATGTTTGACCGAAAGGGTTAATATCCTTGTTACATGGCCATATTTACAATTCTATACGTGTTATTGATCTTCATGCTTACACTTGAGTTCTATAATATCTATTCTTGATTTCCTGATCTTGTTCTTTATTTGTCATTTATTTTACTACTTGATTTATTCGAGGGCATATAGATGATTCAAAATGCTAATTACTTAAAGTGACCTGGTAAAGAGATATAAGTCCTACTGAGCTTTCTAGATCACCCTGTGTATTATTGTTAATTTTTAGGAAATCCCGAAGATGACGGGAATGGGCTGGAGTGATGAGAGTGATGATAGTTTTTAATAAATTTCTTTTCCCAGTCTGTCTACTTATAAATGATTGTATCAAGTTTGAATAGTATTGTAAGTCCTTGAAGGATATTTGTTGGAAATGTCAGATTATGAAATAAAGATGTGATTTTGTCCATTTGTTGTTCATACTCATCATCTGAGTCTCTTGATCGACCTACCCGTATAAATGTTCACGCCTTGATAATTCCACCTTGTTCGGGGCATGACAGATCTTGTTTCAAGGCCTCGGTAAGTCTCCGTGAGCCTGGGATTCCCACTAGGACGCAGAGCTGGTTGTACCCTCAAAGCCCAATTATCTAGAAGGCACCTTACCGACATTTTCTGTATCCTATATTTAGCGGCCATCAGGCGGCTGCCATTGTCGAGTAGCGGTCATCCCGCGACCGCTTATGTCCAAGAGTTTCACTGCATCGACCTTCTTTTCTTCATGCATCGACTCTTCATAGAAACGATCCTTCTCTAACCGCATCTATCTATAAATGGTCCCGGCAAGACCGCTTCTATCCAGAAACGGTCCAGACTTGACAGTCTTATGTCTAAACTATGTTAACCCGAGGTTTGACCCAAGGGTTGATTTTCCTAAGTTCTTAGATGGTCTATTGATTATCTAGAACCTAATACCTTATTCAAAAGTTACCTAATGAATTATGAAAGTTAAGGAATATGCCGTTATGCTATCGGATTTCTTCCATATCATGACCTTGTCTTAAATCATTCTTTGAACTCTCACGATCGTTCATTGGTGCGTTCTCTACCTTGGTTACATTCTCATGAAACTATTGTTGAATTGAACACTATTGGCCGAAACTTTACTATATTCTCATGGAAGTAGCTTGATCTATAATTTGAAGATGTAAGAGCGGGCACGGACAGTGTCCAAGGGCTCCCCACTAGCCCCCTCGGCAGATAGTCAGAAACATGCTGAAAATCATGGGGTACAATGAACACTGGCGTCGCATTGCGCCGGGAGTACCTTTTTTATATACGGGTGAAAACCATGATGCAAACTTGTGATAATTTACATGCTTGCAAGAACATTCTTGTTCATGACTTTCTAGTGTATAGCCTTTATGGTTATGAAGTACATTCTTGTTAATGAAAGGTCACTTTACCTTATAAATCTTACTTGATCATGCTCCATTGTCCATTCATATTCTTCATATCTCTATAATTCATATCTTGTTACTTGGATTTCGTTCGTGTGTTTTATCGCATTTTCTTTTACCTTATTCATTAGAGCGAAAATGTAATTACTTAAAGCATGCCTCCATGTTGATGCAAAGATACCTATTGGGTAAGTGTGCTCATTACCCTACTTTTCTAATCTTTTTAGGAAGTTCAAGTGAGTCGGATTCGGATTATTCTAGCAACGGGTCCGAGAGTGATGATTGATGGTCGAGAGAAGACTTGGAATGTCAAGAGTTTTCAAGTAGTCTAGAGTCATGATGTACTTTTTACTTTATTGAGCCTTACTAAGAATTTTTCATTTTTCTTGAGTCTAGTAGATCAAGAGTCAATCTTATGAAATTATGAATAATTATTATCAAAAGGTTAGAATTTTGGTCAAGTATTATCTACTCCATCTTTATGTGGATGTTTATTGCGCTCTGATTTTATTGCTACTTTGAGGTGTATTGTCGACTGCTCACGTTCCCCGATATTACTTCCGCTGTACATATGTCTCGGGGCGTGACAGATGATACACACAAGGATATGAAAATAGATATGGATGAAATGCACATATTGACATGTACAATATCACATAAAGATTCAGCACAAAGAAAATCAACACATAGCACATTTTCTAGAGGAATCGAGAGGGATTTCACCTGAATGTTTAGATTTCAAATTTTTCCTTTAACTTGACATATGTTGCTTGGCCCGTGTACCTTATTTTCCTGACTGAAAATACATTTCAGGCTTCTTATTATCAAGGCACACCTGTAAAACAGATTTCTAATTTTACATTCTTAGGTACCCAAGCCATCTTGGGTCCTTGTGGGTTAGCAGCACTCTTGGCACGTGACTTCCACTTTTTGACAACATTCAAATCATCATTTTCATCTAAAACAATCATTCATTTTGTGACCTACTTTACCACAGTAGTCACAATTCACATATGATCTGACAAAATTTTTATTCAGGTTATTAGCATGCTTCCATGTGAATGGAGAAAATGTATCTTTGTCAGCATGAAAATTCATTTTCTTCTTCACCAGTCAGCAGTGTGAAATTGTATGACTTCTTTTACCACAGTGATTACAATGCATGGAAGGTTTTATAGTAAATGATTGCTTTGCATTTTTAAAACGAGATCTATTCTTGCATGCTTTCATATCATCATTTTTCATGATAAAACAATCATGTATCACATGTCCATGTTTTTCACAATAAAAGCATGAGATTTTCTTTCTAGGTGCATGTGTGTGTTTAACATGCACAGTGGTGCTAACAACATTTCTGGGTTTTTGATGCAGATTGATTTTTTGATTTTTATTTTCTTTTTGAATCTTTTGGACAGAAGACTGCTTTAGGGGTGAAACTGAGGTGTTAGTTATATTTGAACTTTGAACAAAAGATGTATACACCTTATTCTCAAAGGACTTTTTCTTAACAGGATTATAGACAAGCCCTTCCCTTTGAAAATTTACTTTTATGCCCAAAAATTTATCCAGATTATCTTTACCATCCACAAATTTAGACAGTGAATTATTTAAGGGTTGAATTTCACTCTCTAAAGATGTAATATGTAATTCAACATCAGTAAGTTCTTCTTCATAAGTAGCAAGCCTGACATTCAACATTGCATTGCTGGTCTTAAGGGTATCAACTTCTTGTTTTAGTCCATTCATATTTTCAGACTCATTTACAGCAACAGATTTTTCCTTTTCTAGAACCAATAATCTTTCCAATATGGATGTATTTAATTCCTTCAGGTTCTCATTTTCTTTCACAAGTTTTTCATTTTCCTTAGCCAGTCCATTATTTAGAACTAGTTCATCTAGAAATTCTTGATCATCATAATCAGAGTTCAGTTTCATTTTTAGCTCCTTTTCAATTTCCTCACATTTAGAGATTCTAACAAGAAGGCTTTCATTTTCGGATTGCATGCATGCAGCTTGTTCCGTATGAAGATCTAACTCATCTAACCAAGTCTCAGATTTCTTTTTCAATTTCTTAGTCTCAGATTTTAACTTCTTATATTTACCTGCAAGCTCGTTGAATGCATCCAATAACTCATCAAAAGAGATATTATCAGAATCTGATCTTGCCTCTGATGATGATCCACTCTACTGATCACTGCTGCGATCACTCATGCCTGCCATGAGACATCTATCCTCCTCTTCATGGAAGCCATCCAAGCTATCCAATATATCCTTTGCGGAGATGCAGCTAGAGACAAAGGGAAAACTGTTAACATTAACTGCAGCAGTGAGCAAATTTAGAACCAAACAATTTTTGTCATGTTTGGACTCATAATCTGCAGTCCAAACTGATTCGTCTTCAGGCAACTCATAAGGACCATGAAAAATAAGTGTTCATAGCTTAGGGTCGTATGAGTTGACTAGACTGCACATTCTTCCCAACCACAGATCAAAATTAGAGCCATCAAACACAGGTGGAGAATTCATGGTGAACATGGTGTTAGCCATTGATCTGGATCTTTCTCTAGATCGTTAGATCTATGAAAAATAGAGCCTTAGCTCTGATACCAATTGAAGTCCAGCGATCAATGACACCCAAGAGGGGGGGTGAATTGGGTTATTACAAATTTTAGAAAACTTTTACTCGATTTAAATAGATATGATGAACTGGCAAGTTAGAAATTCAGATCTGTTACAATACAGATTAGATCTATCAAAATCAATCACCATGATATCTTTTCGATACTAGGTAGAGGTATGAATCCGAAGATTCTGCTGATGCAAAGTGTTATTATCCTGATAAGACTAACCTTGTCAATTCAAACCCACCTTTCGATATACCAAAAATCTATTATAGAAGAGATTGATTATGCTAGATCTGAAACACAAAATGTGAAAGAATTTATACGCATGAACAATCACACAGAATGTGGGTAGAATAGATAGATCAAATCACACAATGGATTGCGATTTTTAGGTGGTTCAGATGCAACGACGGCTACCTACATCCACCCCTCACGATCCGTGAGGATTCACACACTATATTGTAAGGGATTACAAGATAAAGCCACACACACGGATCTGAAGAGATCCACACACACATGCGGATCTGAAGCGATCCACACACACACATAGATCTAAGTAGATTCACACAAACATGAGTGTTTACAGATTATAGAGAATACACACTTGAAGCTCAAAGAATATAGAAGAAGAAGCAGAAATAAAAACTTCAGATTTAGGCTCCCCCTGAGTAGATGATGCAGATCTTGGACTAGGCTTTGCTTCTCCACTTGATTTCTAGTTGATTGGCTTCATATTGATCTTGAAATGCTTGAGGTTTGATGAAGAATGGCTAGACGGAGTATTGTTCACGCAGGTGTTGCAGTAGCCTTCTTTCTCCCTTGATAGCCTCCTTTGAATCCTCTTGAGTGAGTAGGGTTACTTGGCCAAAAATGTGTTTTTATATCTATTGGTTGGTCAAGGGACATGCCAATACATAGATCCACATTTTCTGGCATGTTTGGAGGCTTTGGGACTCAAAAGTCCTATAGAGATGGCTGCACATGATGGAGAAAACAAAAGTCAACAATTGCTGCTTCGAAGGGTTCGGTCGACCGAAGTACATGGGTCGGTCGATCGATCTCTGATGGCAACAGGGCGTTTCAGTGCTGGAAAATTTAGTCGACTGAACTTGACCCATCGGTCAACCGAACTCTGTAACTTTATAGTGTTCTACAATCTGGGGAATTCAGTCGCCCGATCTGAAGCTACTGGTCGACTGAAATCTGGAATTTCTACAGAAACCAACTCATTAGACCATAAATCATATCCAAATGGAAAATGCCATGTATCCTCATCTTGTTCTATTCATTTTGCATTAATCTGACTCATTCTGAGCATTTTAGAAGCATGAGTATTTTGAGCATTGGATCGTGATGGAAATTGGCCTCAACTACATTCTTGTGTTCGCTCTTGAGCAAATATGCACAGCACGAGATGGAACAGACGTCCGGGGTTTTGTTATCATCAAAATCACCTGGAGAAACTCAATAGATCTCTTGCTTATATTCTTGGAGCAGCAGCATCATTATTATCGGATCGGGCATGGAGGAGCTGGGATCCTGGCCCCATCCTTCCATCGAAGCAGCTGGAGACGGTGCAGATCTCTCGCCATCATCTTCAGCAGTGATCACGTTCACAGTCATCGTGATCGGATCTGCATTTATTTCTTCAGTGCGGGCTTGTGCCGCCTCATCACGGTCTGCGGGCGAAGCCCTATAGCAGCCGTCACGCCAGCCATATTGCAAGTGAATATCTGAAGCTGTCAGCTTCTTTGGATGATCCTCCTGGCCGACTAACCAAAACAAGTCCATCTATTGAGCAACAAGATTGTCGGTGTAGTACCATCATAGAGAGGCGGAGGTGGCCTGTAGCAGCCCGATCTTGCATCTTTCATGTTTTCCGGGTTGGCTTGCTGCTCTTGGTCTTTGCTTGCAGCATCAATAGCTTGCAAGGGTTGTTGTGCCCCCAGAGAGGTGTCCTTGAAATCGAGGGAATGCCCTCGGATAGCCCAAGCAATGTAAGTTCGCCCTTTAGCGGGCCAGATGACAACTTGTGGCATGCTGATTTGTGCCGGAAGTTTGTAGGTGAGGCGGCCTTGCTTGGTCATCCCACCTTATTCTTCATCATGTAAGCAAATATTGGCCCAGCGAGTGCGGGACCGGAGAGTTGGTTTTCGAGATGTTTGGGTCAACACCTCGCACTTCTGTTTTGCTTTCTTTTCTTTTCTTGAGTTGGGGCCCGCGCCTGCTTGGGCACCCAAATTTGCTTAAATCTAATTGGATGAGGGGCCAATCCTCCCATTGATTTTGACTTAAAGCAGTCCATTCCTTGTTGGTCCAGCGCTTGGAATGAGTTGCGCATCGACACCATGGAAATCACCCTATCAGGTGTGCTCTTGTCTTGTTGGCCATTCAGAAAGACCCTTACGCCTCCAACGCGGATGGATTTGCTCGAAATAGAGAGCCAGCTCCGCAGGGTGCTGGTGTTCTTCTCGGCCGCCCTCCTGGCAGCCGATGTGCACCTGTTGCAAGTTGGGGCGCATTGATGAGCGTGGAGGACGTGGCTGCACACCGCTTCGGTCTTCTTTGTTGTCTCCGTTGCAGCGGTGACGAGGTTATTCTCCTGGACGTCCAGGAATTCGACGAAGGCCACCCCCAAGAAGTTGGGGAAGCCCACAACAGGAGGAAAGTTGTCGAACTGGATCGGCACAGCAAGGTAGCCATGCTCTGCATGGCTCGCCACCACAAGCGGTCTAAACGTGACTGCCATCTCATTTTTTGGAATTCAACCTACAATTTTAAATTGAGGAAGTTAGAATTTTAAGAAGAGGCCGTGAGGCCCCAAATCTTGACGAAAAGATGAAAGGTGGTTCAGTCCCACCGGGCGTGCCAACTTGTGGAACGCACTAAATTTCTCTTGTTCTTTTAAAATATTGTGAGAATCTCTTATTATTTATTTATTATCTTTTTATCTTCCATCGGTTTATTTAGTGCGAGGGCGTGCCAATCACCTAGGTGACGATTTATTCAGGTTCCGAGACTAGAGTGGTCCGGAACCTGGGGTGCGCCCCGTCCGACTAATCAGATGATTGTGGGTATCAGGTCGGGACTGGAAACCCGCCATGTCATAAAGGTCACGGCGTTAATTACATCCCCCGGAGGGGAAAACCTTTGATTGATCGCCAAGATTTAGGGCCTCATGGCCTAAAAAGTAGTTTTTATGCAATAAATAAAGGATGCATTAGACAGCGTCAAAATCCCCTATGTTAGGGTGTGGGAGAGGTATTTGAAACCATATCGGTCATGTAATGACCATTTCATTGTTCAGATGAGTGTTCGGGCTGAAAGCATCATAGATGTGCATGTAGCATTGGGACATATGTATGCCGGGGTACGGCAAGTTCAATATTCGAAGAAACGGAGAACTTTAGTCAAATCTTGGTCAAATGGTTTAAAATCGGTGGGGCTATTGGTCCGGAGCAATGGAAGGCCATGGCTGTAATGGGGTGATCCTCAGAAGCCAGGCACGCGTTTCAAGGGCACAAAGATATCCCTTCCATGAGAGGGTCCACGGGAAAGGGCCACGAACAAATCATCGTCAAATTCTTGAAGAGGACATTTTTATAAATTTTTATCATTTATGACATCTTTATTCATTCATCTCATTTTTCAGCTTATTTTCTTATCTTTATTTTGTTTGTATTGTTCAATTCTAGGTTTTCATCTTTTTCTTTTTTTTAACAACCAATTTACCCTATTTATCTGATTTTTTTTAAAAACCAATTTTAGTAGTATTCGCTGGGTGGCAGCATCATTCTTGAAAGTGACTTTGCATAGAAATGCTTCCTTCATGAGCTCCCATGATGAGTTTGTGCTCTGAGAAGAATCAAGTATTGCCTTATAAATCGGGTTCCATATAGTTGTAGCAGCTACAACACCAACGGTGTCCTCGGCAGGCAAGCAGCTTAAGGCTTTTTTGTCATCAGCTGCCCTATAACGCCCCAGGTTTTTCGGATCATTTATCGGGTCAGGATCCGTGGGTTTCGGATCGTTTTGTGGTTCCCGGATTGAGTTTTACGGTTTACGCGCGTTTTCATCTGTCGGACCTTCGGAACATCGTGTAAGGTGAACCATTACGTTCTCTGACTCCGGGACGTTACCACTACGTTGTGCGCTTTTCGAAGATCGTGGAGGTAATTTTTTATATTTTTTGGTATTTTCTGGAATTTTTGGATTTTCTATATATATAAACCTCCTTTTTCTCTCTCTCTCTCCCTCACTCTCATTTCTCTCTTCTCTCCCTCTCTGTTCTCACGCTCTCTCTTCTCTCCCTCGCTTCTCCGGCGGCTGACGGAGGTGGACGGGGGAGAGGCGGCGAGGTTCGTGGGGCGTAGAGCGGCGAGGATAGATCGAGGTGGAGGCGCGACGTTCGTCGTTCGCAAGCTCGAGGCACCGGCAGTGGATCGCAGGGCGTTTCAGGATGGAACGGCGTCCACAGTGTGCGGATTCTTCGGTGGAGGTAGGGGGATCGTTCCCTAACTCGAGTACTTCATTTCCCGCGAGTTTTGTAAGTCGTGGTGAGTCGAGCGGGGTGTATTGCTCGTTTGGGGGAAAAATCATATTTTTGGGGCGTGCGACAGATTCGTCGGATCGAGCGAGGTTTCTCCGCTTTTCTCCCTCCATTTTTAGGTTTTGGGGTCAGGGGAATGATCCCCTATGTTTTCCCCTTCGATTGGGATCGAATGGGGCATGGAACTGAGCTCACGGCAGAGCTCAGTTCATCCACGAGAAACGCAGAGGGCGGCCACGTACGTGGCCGTCTGTGCCCTGGTCTGGGCGGCCATGACCCTGGCCGCCCTGACCCATTAAGGCCCTGGACTGGGCGGCCAAGCTGATGGCCACCCAACCCTCTGGGCCGGCAATGGGGTACCCAGGTGCTGGGGGACCCAAGGTGTGGCCGCCCAGGGCCCTGGGCGGCCAGTTGGTTGGCCACCCAGCCCAGTCAGCCCCGGGCCGCCGTATTCTGCATTTTCTTGCCCCGAGGTGTCCGTATGCGGTACGGTTTCGCGGCAGAGGTGCTCACGTGACTCTTAGCAATCTGGGCTTCCTGTGTGGGTCATCACAGGCTATTCCTGTGTGAGAATTTGTGTCCGTAGAGGGTGTTTTTTCCCCCCGTGTGTTCTCGGCTTTGGTGTATCTGTTAGGTTGAGTCGCCGTGTATCGGCATGTGTGCGGTGGGTTATTCCCGCACGTCATTGACGTCTTTGGAACGTGGTTTCCATGTGGGCCGTGCATGTGGCCTGTGGACTGTGAGTCCAATTGTCCAGCCTGGGGTTGGAGTGTTTTCTTCATTCCTTTGGAAGGGATTGAGCTCGGCAGTCACGAGCCGCCTTGAGCAGTATATTACAGTGATTTCTGACCTAGGGTTAGGCCAGATTGATGGCCTGGAGCTGTCATGTACAACGGTCTTGACCCTGAGTCCTACGACTCAAGGACCGTTGGTTAAATAGGTTATGGTGGACTGCCTAGAGTCCGGTGGCACGGTGCCACCTATTTCCTAAGCTGGACATGACCAGGCTTGTGAGTAGCTTGTCCGCATTCCGGTGGTTTCCACCGAGAGTCATTTCTGTGGTGACCCCCATTGGTCATAGCTTCCTGGGCACGCTAGTGCCGACCCACTTGGAATTAGGTGGAAAGCTACAGTAGCTTGCCTGGGCGCGCGTGTGCTGACCCACCTAGGGGGTAGGTGGAGAGCTACACCCGAGAGAGATGGTTTTTAGGCTGGTTACCGTAGGGCCCCTCGTCTTTGCAGCCTCCGTCCGAGCTGGGGGGAAGAACCAGCTAGAGGGTCAGACCTAGAGCGCATGGCCTATGTGTGCACACGTGGTTGGGGGTTGTCGGTCTCGCGCTGACGAGCGTGACCCCAGCTAGTCCTTGTTTGTGGTACTAGTTACTGCTGAGTCTCTGTCTCCGTCTGGGGCATCGTAGAGAGACACCTGAGGTGTAGTGTAAAATGTCAGTGGATGCATCCGGCCTTACTTCTGGTGGGCAGGTGCCCCATCACAGGACGTGGGTTTCCGTGACCCTAGAATCCATTTTCCAACCACGAGGCATGGTTTCCCGAACCGTTTCTATGTGTTTTCCGAGGTTGATGCCAGGGTCGCTCAGTTGGATTGCCGAGGCTTCACCCCTTGGTTGGGTCGGGTTCACGACAGCAAGGTCGTGATGGTACCCATGGTCCAGGTTCCGCCCCGTCTTTGTGACATGCCCTTTCGGCAGAGTTGCCGTATGCTTTCCCTCGGTAGCTGTGGTGTTAGGTAGTTTGGTGATCCCCCGACTGTGAGATCGGGGCGTGTTTTCTGGAATAGTAGGAGTAGCTATAGTGTCGAGTTTTACCGGCCTCCGGTTTGTTGTTCCTGCTGTAGTTACTGCTTTTTGTTACCGTCATTGTTACGGTTGGGGTTCCGCGGGATCTCTATTGAGCCAGTGATAGGAGGCTCACCCCTGCTTTTCAGGTGCGGCGGTTCTTCCTCGAGGTTTGAGGGTGCTTTGCGTAGGTTCTTAGTTGCCAGCTCGCCGGGCCGAATGTTCACTCGATGTTGGGTACGTTCTTTTGCCTTATACTGTACTTTTGTTGGACTGGACTCTGTTGTAGTTATTTATTTATTTCTGTTAATTATTAAATTGTCCTTCTTTATTTCCTATTTCTTTGTACCTCCACACTCTTTTTAGCCCTTCCGAGCCTCGACTCATGGGCGGCGGGCCAGGATTCGAGTGGTATCGGGTTCCTTTCCCAGTATCCGGATCTTGGGTCGTTACATGCCCCATATTCGAATAGAATTATCAAGCTAGTGCGAACATCACCTGAAGGAGTGGCTGGTATGTCATGCTTTTATTAGGTTTGAGATGTTTCTCTTTGCCCCAGCGTTGCTACCCATCAGATTGGGCTATTGAAGCGACAACATTGTCCCCGCTTGAGTTTCTAGCTTTCCCACTCTCTTCCCTTTGTTGAGGCCATGGGCTCATTATGGCAGTATGAGGATCATTGAGGTTTTTGGGTTTTACTTCATTTCCATCACCCTTTCATTCTTTTCTTTTTGTTTCTCTAGCTGCATTCATCTTTGTTTTTATTGAAATCTAGTTAATCTTGGTCCTTTGGACCCGAACAGAGCCTGTGTAGGGTCATGCAGTGATAAGGGCTGCAATGAAGGGGCGAACGGCAGCAAAATTGTGAGAGATCAAAGAGGTGCGTCAACGTAGCCCTTGGGGTGCGTCGATGCACCTTTGGTTGCTGGCCATTGTGGCCATGAGCATAGGGTTCTGATAGATCAAGGGGTGCGTCGACGTAGCCATTGGGGGTGCGTCGATGCACCTTTGGTTGCTGGCCAGGCACGCGAGGCTGTTTATGTGCTTGAGCTTAAATGATCAAATGGAAATTTGGTTTGAGTTGACATGCATATATAGAATTTTGGTTTTATGCTAGGCTTAGTTTCCTCTTTGCCTTCTTTCTTGTTTCCTCTTCTGTTTGTTCTTCTTCTTCTCTTCTTTATCTTCTTTTTTTTGATTGGGAATAAGCTTGCAACAAATAACAGCAGACTGGCTGGGGGTCGACTCTTGGAGTCGACCCCTGGGCCGGCTCTTGCCTGGGCAAAGCCCAGGCAGAGCAAGGCTGGGAGGGAGTCGACTCTCCCCTAGCAGCACATGAGGTCCCAATTTTTTTGGTTTTGTTCGAGTTTTTTTTTCTGAAATGGGGTGTTCGGTCGACCGAAAATTCAGTTCGATCGACCGAACCTCTCAGGAATGGGGGCCTGCTGAAATGGCCGACCTCATCAGCGTGGAGCATCGACTCCACGGCCGATCGGTTGACCGATGATGGGTTTCGGTCGATCGATACCCGGGCCATGCATGATGCTTATTGGGATTTGTTTACGCTTGGAATTCCCTTACGAGAATCATGTGTGCGGTGTTGGGTCCCGTGCAGTGCAATGGGATCTAGAAGGGGGGTTGAATAGATCCTATCACGAACTATGGCCTATTTAAAACTTGAGTACCAAAAGCATAGACCACCCCTAAATACTTATGGGGTGTTTGGTTGCATTTTTTTTACCTCTTTCTCTCTTAAATTTAAAAAAGAGAGATAGAACTCAATTGTGAGGTGTTTGGTACGACTCTCCTAAATTTTAGGGAGAGAACCTACTCCTATACAAATCTTCCTCAGAAAAAAAATAACTCCCGACCAATTTTTTTTTTGAAACTGCAGTCTCTCATTCTCCCCCGTGCGTCCCCTCCCCCGACCTTTCCCCCCCTGCCCGGCGGATCCCGCGCAGCCCCTCCCCCCGGCGGATCCCCCCCTCCCCTCCCCGACCGGCTCCGACGGCCCCCCCATGCGCACAGGTTCTGCACGCAGCCCCTCCCCCTCCCCCCCTCCGGCTCCTGTAGCCCCCCCCCCCCCGCGCGCAGTCCCTCCCCCTGCCTTCCCCTGCGGCCCCCCTCCCCCGCGGCCGGCATCCCCTCCCCCTCCCCTCCCATGCGGCCCCCCTCCCCCGCGGCCGGCATCCCCTCCCCCGTGGCCGGCGCCCTGCACAGCCCCCCGCCCCCGCGGCCGGCATCCCCTCCCCCGTGGCCGGCGCCCTGCACAGCCCCCTCCCCCGCGGCAGGCGTCCCCTCCCCGACCGGCTCCGACGGCCCCCCATGCGCGCAGGCCCCGCACGCAGCCCCTCCCCCCCTCCGGCTCCGGCAGCCCCCCCCCCCCCCCCCCGCGCGCAGTCCCTCCCCCTGCCCTCCCCTGCGGCCCCCCTCCCCCGCGGCCGGCATCCCCTCCCCCGTGGTCGGCACCCTGCACAGCCCCCCGCCCCCGTGGCCGGCCCCCCTCCCCCGCGGCCAGCATCCCCTCCCCCGTGGTCGGCGCCCTGCACAGCCCCCCGCCCCCGCGGCCGGCATCCCCTCCCCCGCGGCTAGCGCCCTGCACAGCCCCCCTCCCCCGCGGTCGGCGTCCCCTCCCCCACGGATCCCCCTCCTCCTCCTCCTCGACCGGACTGCGCACCCACCACGGGCACCACGGAGGCCCGCCCGCCGCAGCCCGTCGGTGACGCCGTTGTCGCCGTCTGCGGACAGCCTCTCTGCCGGCCGCCACCGCGAAGCAAGAACTCCCGTCAAGCACAAGCACAAACGGAAGAACTCCCGTGGGTCCGGCAATTTGTTCAGAACTCTCAATAATTAAAATTTTAAATTTGGGCTACCAAACGGGTATGAACAAAATTTAAAAAATACAATAATTTTACCAAACACATAGTTATCGGTTTCTATCAATTTTAAAAAAGAAGTTAAAAATTGACATAGTATTTTTTTTTTGATAGAAAGAGTTTTTATTTAAAAAGTGCTCCCAAACACCCTATTAGACACAAAGCACAGCAGATTTAGACGGAATGGGTTAAGTGTAAACGGCGGTCTTAAGACTACACAGGTTGTGGTACAAGCTAAGGTGCTTCTCAGCAAACCTGATGCGAGACGGACCACGGACTCAACTCCAATTGAAATGCGATCCTTGGACTCTATGCAAACTCACGATCACCCCTTAGCGAGGGAAGTGTCGGACGTGCACGGTTGAAAAAACGGCAGTGAGCTAGGGTGGTCGGCTCTCTTTTCGTGCCCGGATCGGGTCACGGGACGGTATCTCTCTCTCACTCGTAGCAGTGAATAACAATAAACATCGAGCTAAGTTACCCTATCATGCTCTCTAGCAGCGGCATATAAAGCATATACGAACTAAGCAAAGTGCCGAGTAAGGAGCGAACACGATACCTCCACGCTCTCGGCGTGGGGAAGACAA
Organism: Amorphophallus konjac; assembly: GCA_022559845.1. Classification (NCBI taxonomy): domain Eukaryota; kingdom Viridiplantae; phylum Streptophyta; class Magnoliopsida; order Alismatales; family Araceae; genus Amorphophallus; species Amorphophallus konjac. The sequence continues at coordinate 121,761,077 of CM040126.1, read as the reverse complement.
CCCCGGCCGAACTGATACTCCCGGAACAATTATTACACAAATATTACAGCAATGAATATGAATGCCCACTCCACGCAGGGAGGTAAAGGGCGACACAATGGGACCCGGGAGTAGCGGGTTCAGGTTGACGGGCAATTTCTTGTGGAGCTTCGGTGGCACGCGTACTCACGATCGTGGGACCCACGTGCTGGTCCGAGGGGCCGTGTGGGACCGGGGTGGCACCATTGTGGTGGGGATGCCTGGAGGGGCACTCCCTGGGACGGCGGTACGCTGGTTCACCGGTCGGAGGTCGGGCAGCTCCGATTTTCACTCGTCGGAGTTCCTGTCCACGGATCTGAACTGCTGTTTCAGACCCGCGCGTCCCGACGAAATCCGCTGCTGCGGTCACTCCCGATGTCGGATCGATGCACAAGAGGTACCGATGGAAATCTGACTTAAAATCTTTCGATCTATGGCCAGAGAAAGAAAATTGAGTTTCCCGTTTATGGGCGTTGTCGAATTTTCAAGCTGCTGACTCACCAGATCTGAAAACTCAGGGCAGATTTGAGTTTTCCTGAGAGTTGGCATTGACCATGATGTGGACCTTCGATTCAGCCTTTGATCCCTTCATGAAAGTTGTATAGGCCGAAGAGAGGAAGACGGATATATATCTTATGCAAGATTTGGTGGAAGTTTAGATTTTTTGTGGATTTTATACTGACTCGAGGTCGGATCTGGACAGCAGAAACAGAACTGAAGTTGGGGGAAAGACACAATTTCTAAAAATAGGTAGACTATTTTTGAAATTTGATAAAAATTTTTGGAGGATGGGGATGGTGGACAGATCCTCAAATAAATTTGGGGATTAAAAAAAATCAAGAAGGGGGTCGAAAGAGGGAAGAACTAAGCTTCTGCTACACAGATCTGAAAAGGGACAGATTTGTAAGACAGAAAGACACGAAAATAGAAAAATATAAAAAGAAGGTGAAATGATGGGATAATTTTACTAGCGGTTGGGGATCAGTGGGGAACTAACCCTAAAAATCTCAACTCTAGATGATGTCGGAGTTGGGAGTTAAAAATCCCGGAGTGAACCTCTTTCCAGCAGAACAGAACCTTGGACAGCACTTTGGAAGTGGCTTCGCGGCGGCTTGATGGCGGCACGAACGGCGGCGGCGGCACCAGAGATGAATCTAGACATAGAGGGGCTGAGATTGAAGGGGTTTACACCCTAAAATCTTGAAGGAGGAGGAAGAACACTAGGGAGAGAGGAGGGGGGCGCACCAAGCTCCAATGCTTGCACAATTTTTTTCTTCTCATTAATTCACAGAAATGAAAATTACATGCATTGTACAATAAATAGAAAATGACCACCAATGCCCTCAGATCTAGGGTTGGGAGGGGTATACAAGGTATAGAACTAATTAGTTCTAATAGACATAATTTTCAAAAATTAAATTAACCCATAAAGAGGGGGGCGCCCCCTTGACCAAGAGACAAGGTAGGTAGCCTCCTTTGACATTTTAACCCCTTTGTCTCCCCATGTGTTTAATTGACTTTCAACCTTTCTAGAAGCCACATAGGATGGTTTGACCAGCCCCACATGGATTAGGTGGACCAATGGGGAAGGATTGGGGGGCCCCTTGCTGGACCTACTGATAATTTACAGATAAATCCACCTAGACTTACAATTGTGTACCCATATAACATATGGGTATACATACAAATATAAAAGGACATAAATGCAAATAAAATGTGAGCAGTCTTGCTTCGATGTCCCCATCAAAACCTCTGATGTGTGTATGAACAGATGCCCCCTAGTGCTTGAGTGCAAAGATGCAGTAGGCAGTCAAGGGAATGCCAGTACCGTCCAAGGAATGGATGGTGTATATGCAAGAATGTGCAGTCCACAAAGCTTGAGTGTGCGATGGTAATGAACCCGATTATATGCAATGAAGCAAGCATACCGACCTATGAATGGGGATATAATATATGGAGCAAGCCCACATGATGTTCAACCCACAACATAAGGATTTTAAGGTGGTTCAGTTGTAGACCCACAACCTACGTCCACCCCTCACCAAACTCGGTGAGGCTTACCCTTGCAAAAGCAAGACCGTGGAGAACCTCCACAACATCCACTAACTAACAGCTTGAACCGCTGACTAAAAGCTTGCTATCCACCCAGAGGATCAGATCTTTTCTTCCTATGAAAACCCAGAGGGACACCGGAGGGACCATCCTCCCTTCTTCTGATTGCTCAGAAGGAACCCGGTCCCCAAAATAGGGGATCGGAAGAGCAAGAGGATTGTATCGAAAATACAAAAGAAAATACTGCAAATGCAGTGAGGAAACAAGAGTGACAATATAAGCACCAGCTGAAACAATAGATCAAGACAAGGATGCTGATGACTGTAGCTACAAGGTTAGATCTAAGGATCCTTTTTCTTCAAACACCAGTAGACAGCAAGGTTGCTCTCTCTCAAGGCTGATCTTCTTTTCTTTTTCTCTTACAGCACTAGACTTAGTCAAACTAGTGCTGGGCTGCTCTCACTCCCTTCTTTTCTTTCTCACAGGTTTTCTTCTTGGATGCTCAAGGGCGTGGGTTTCTTCCAAGGCAGCAGCGACCTCTTCTCTTGAAGAAGCTTCATATAAATAGAGGACCCTAGGGAAACTTTTCCCGCCAGAAGGTCTTCTCTCCTTGAAGCATGCACCGATGTGAGCTTGAGTGCTTTTCCAAGGCAGTCCCATGGTAGGACGGTGGCGGCAGAGAAAAACAGAGATCGTTTCTTTATTTAGATACTTTCCAAGTCTTCACATTAAATGCCCTTTAGACATGTGGTCTTCTCATTGGCTGGAGTTTACTTTCTGTCGTGCTGAGGACTGCTGGGACAAGAGTCACATGGGGTGACGGTAAAAAGGTGGCAGACTGTGAGGTATCCTTTCTCCAACTGGATTTCTGACAAAGGTAACTCCAAGAAGGTAGATTAAATGAGACAAGATCATAGAGACAAAAGTCAAACCTGTTGGGCATGTGTATGACATGTGTACTCTATTGTTTTGATGATGTCTGACTATGTATGTTGGGCTTTTATATAACATTCTTTTGTTTCAATGATGTTTAACTGTGATTCATTAATATAGTTTGACCTGCATTTGATAGCGACAAACACTCATGCATTTCAGGTCAAGCCCACACCGGCGCAAAGTTTGAGGCATTAGACTACACAAGAATCATGGCAGAATCATGGTTTCACATAAATCCATGTAGTCAAGGCCAATGCAACTGCTGGAGATGATACACACACTGAAGTATCACAAGAGAAGTATCGACTCCGTCAACCGATGTGTCGACACTGCAACCATTACTCAGCAGACCAAGAAGAACCAAGGTCGATGCTAGTAGGCCAAGGAAAACGACTAAGGTATGTGCATGTTTTTTTTGCGGTGCAGTCAATGCAACACTACGGTCGGGGCAACCTCTGGCTAAGCAACGCACAAAGTTTGTGCACGTTACTAGAAGGTCCATGCACATATGAAGACAAAGTCTAAGCACATTGATGAAGGTCTGTGCAATGCTTCCTTCAAACAAGTAAGGTCTGTGTATGTTCACCTTCTGACAAGATAAGGTCCGTGCAAACTGCTAAAGGTCCAAACATTAAGATCTGAGCATACTTCAATCAAGGTCTGTGCATACAATTCCTAAGTGCCTCTATTCAAAGAAAGGTCAAAGGAATGTGTCGACCTACCTCTCCCTGGAGGTCGACACCTTTGCTCTTCCTGAAAGCATCATCAGGGCTATCTCACATAAAAGCGTCGACACTTTTCCAACAAGAGGTCAACACCTTGGATTCTCCAGAGAACATTGAGGGCCGTCTCACTATGTTGTGTCGACACTTACCTCGCAGGAGGTCGACACCCTTGTACTTCCAGGAAGTGCTCTATTGGATATCCTACTAAGATGTGTCGACTCTTTTCATGCAGGAGGTCGACACCCTTGTTCTTCCAAGAAGTGCTCTATTGACTATTCTACTAAGATGTGTCGACTCTTTTCATACAAGAGGTCGACACCCTTGTTCTTCCAGAAATCCTCAAGCCAATAAACTGTCAGATCAGTGGGCCATCCAGAGAGAGAAAAAGGAACCGCAAATTATTAAAATTAAGGATTTTGGGGTCTGGACCACGTCCCGAGGTCTGACCCTTGCTCTACCATCTTATCACTCATTTGTCTACCTTTTAAAGATGGTTTTGTCAGAAATCCAGCTGGAAGAGCCACTTCTGTCTGCCGCGATGTAAGTCTTCACTGTCTGCCTATCCATACTATCTGCTACTAGAAATAGGACACTCCACAGTCTGCCACCATCTTGCTGTCGACCAATGGGCTGTCCAACCAGCCATTGTACGCAGAAGAGTACATTTGAGCAGAATGACAAGACTGCATATCTGAGGGAGAGTTATTGTAAATATCTGATTCTATCTAAAGGGAGATCTGGTATGCTCCTTCACACTGTCTGCCATTGTACCTATCCTTGTACTTAAAGCTGCGACCAGCCAATAGGAAGATCACAGCAAGCAGCGCATTAAATGCTATGGGACTTGGTCACCTTCCTCTTATTGATTATCACCATCACACATGGCATTCGCTCTAGAAGACGTTCTAGCTCTCACCTTCTAGCGCACGCTTCAAGGAAGCTTTGGAGGGAATACTTCGTTGATCCACTGGTCCAAAGGAAGACTTCTGGGCGTGCAATATTCCCATGCTTTCTCAACTGGTCTTCTTATTTATACCAAGCTTCCTCAACTGAAGGAGCTACTGTTGCCGTCCACAAAGTGCCACGCCTAGACCAATCTACGAAGAATATTCCTAAGTAGCGTGAGAGCAGCCCCAGCACCTATTGGACTTAGCCCAGTGCTGTGAGAGAAGAAGAAGAAGAGAGAGTAGCCTTGAGAGAGAAGAAAAATCGTGTAGTCTACCGGTGCTTGAAGAAAAGGTTCCTTGGATCCAATCTTGTAGCTGCACTCACCAGTTCTGATGTCTTGATCCATTCCTTCAGCTGGTGTCTACATTGTCTCTATTGATTCTCCACTGCACTTGCAGTATTCAGTTTCTATTTGTTACGGTTCGTCTATCACCAATACATCTAGCTTCTCCGATCCCCTGTTTAGGGACCGGGTTCCCTCTGTGGTTTCAAAGGAAGAGAGGATCAGATCCTCTGGGTGGTTCAAGCTGTTAGTCAGTAGAAAGCAAGCTGAGCTGCTCAGTTGTGTAAGCAAGCTGTACTGCTCAACTGTGTAAGCAAGCTGTGTTGCTCAGCGGATCAAGTTGTGTGTCAGCCGGAAAGCCTCACCGAGTTTGGTGAGGGGTGGACGTAGGTTGTGGGCTAACAACCGAATCACCTTAAAATCCTTGTGTTGTGGGTTGTATACATTGTGAGCTTATTCCATATCCTCTATCCCTATTTCACAGGTTCGTGTGCTCCTAATCTTGGTTATCTCATTTGCACACTCAAGCACTCTTATTTGCTCCTTCTGTTTCATCTGTGCTTTAATTGGCCTTAGCACTTTGACTACATCATTTGGGCGGCCTGCTGCAACCTTGCATATAGGCATCAAGGTAAAAGTCTTGCTAAGATATTCCCTTGCTTAGACTCGCATACACCTTGGTTGATCACCACTACATTCACACACATATGCACTCTGAGTGATTAACATAGCATATACATACTCATGCTTGTTGTAAGCCATCTCATGTTCTAGTGTTGTGCTTCATGATCCCTGCACTCCAAGGCTTATACCTCTCTAAGATCACAAATGTGTTTAAAGAAGTCTCGACCTCTCTTCAGTAAAGAGTCGACCTGTGTTGCCCTGATCTATTAGAGGTGTTGACCTCACTGCCCTGAAGAGAAGACCCCATCTCATTTCATAGCTGGATCCTGCTAAAGATGTGTCGACCTGCCCGCTGGGAGTGTCGACCTGTCTGAACTGAACATTGGGTTTAACGTTATTACTTGTTCCATTCCTATCTATTCTGCTGCGCTGTGTGCTTATGTGATTCATTTACCTTATAGGAGTGGTCTATGTTTTTAGAAGTCAAGATTTAAATTGGCCAAAGTTATTAATAGGATCTATTCAACCCCCCTTCTAGAATCGATTGCACTCCGTGGGACCTAACAATTGGTATCAGAGCTAAGCACTGCTATTCCCAGATCCTACGATCTGTAGGGAAAGATCCCAGTGCATTTTGAGAAAATGGCTTCATCTACTACACATGCTTCAAAGGCTTCTCCACCTATTTTTGATGGTTCAGATTTTTTAATATGGTTTAGAGGAATGTACGTCTATGTCAAATTCACAGATCCACAATTGTGGAACCTTATATACATTGGTCCAAATGAGCTGCCATCAGATTCAAATGTATGGTCAGCTGAATATAAGACCAAACATAACAATAACCTTGCTGCACTCAATTTAATCAAAGCTGTGGTTGATGACAGATTACTTGATCTTATATCTACCTGCAGCACAGCTAAGCAAGTTCTGGAGGTGTTGATGAACATCCATGAGAAAGAAGATCAAGAGCATCAATGCCTTATGGATGACCGATCAGAGCAGTCAAGCAATCCATCCTCATCTCAGGTAAGCTCTGATTCTGAAGACTTTACTTTTGAAGAGCGTATGAGTGCATATGATCAGTTGATCGAGCAGTACAAAAAGATGAAATCTGAAAACAAAAGATTGAAAAAGGATTTGAAGAAAAATGGTCAAGATAAGAGTCGTGCTTGTGAAAATTGTTCCAACCTTGAAGAGCTCAACAATACTCTTGCCTTTGACTTGGATCTAAACAAACAAAACATCGTGTGTCTAAATGATGAAATTAGAATCCTTCAAGAAGAAATCATAAGGTTGGAAGAGACTGTTCGAAAACTTAAAATCCAACTAATCCGTCAGAATGAAAGTCCTTTCTGTAACAATTGTTCAACTTTTGAAGAGCTAAATGACACTCTCACCTCTGACTTGGATGTGAATAAGCAAACCATTACATGCCTAACAGATGAAAATGGAATCATTCAAGCTGAAATCACTAGGTTGGAAGAAATCATAAGACAACTTCAAAACTAACCTAAATCAATCTCTAATGAACAAACCATGTCGAACAAGCTAATCCCTGATAAAAGGTTGATTGAAGAAATAAAAATGGTAAAAGAACAAAACGACATGTTGCTTGAAAGACTGTCCATTTATGAGAAGGGCAAGGGTATTGCCCATGATAGTTCTAAAAAACTGAATGAACTTCAAATGGAGATCGAAAATTACAAGGGGGTTAATGCTATGCTCAATGAGCAATTGGCTGTGTGTGAGGAGGACCTCGCTGAAACCGAGCTGCACATCTCCTCATTGGAGAATGAAATCAAAGATTTAAATGACTCTCTGTCTAAGTGTATGCAGGATAAGGAAAGCATGAACAGACTCTTGGAAACAAGAGTAAGTCATCATGAGGGAGATTTGGGTTACAAACCCAAAAACCAACGATCCTTCGGAAGCAAGGCCTACATCACTTCTATCAAGGGTAAGAATGAAGCCAGCACTTCTTACCACCTCCCAATACCGCATGCTACTCATAAAAACCAAAAACGCATTGGTAAGCAGAAAGAGAAGGCTCTCATGCAAAAGCATAAACCTAAGTCTGTTAGTCTTGACATGCATAACAGGAAAAGCCATGATGACTACCATGCCTCTCATAAAGTCAATGTTTATTGCTTTCATTGTGGCATGCTTGGTCACACTGTACATGACTGTCTCACCTTGAAAAATGATGAACTAAGAGCAGGAAAGGATTCAAGAATTACTGCTGAAATCAAGGGCAAAAGATAGGTCAACTTTGCAGAGGAAGTATGCAGTAGAACTCTGCACTGAACCGCATGGGGAATCAGAAGAGTCGATACTTCCATTCGGACAGGTCGACACTCCCCATGGTCTTCAACAGAAATCACCTTCCTTGTTGCTACCACTGTGGAAAGATTGGCCACACAGTCCACGACTGCTGGCGACTGAGAGGTAGGAGCTACTCTCATAATCTACATAACAGTATACATGCTCACTAGCAATGGAACAATGTACATGTGCACAGAAAAAATGGTAAACACCCTATGCGTTGCTTCTATTGTGGTGAATATGGACATACATCCAATTATTATCCCTGGATAAGAGTGGGAGACCAGAAGGCAGCAAACAAAACAAGATCAATTGCTAGAACTGTTGCTAACCAACAAGGACCCAAGCAAGCTTGGGTACCTAAAAATTTCAAATGAGAATTTTGAATGTAGGGTGCCTTGGAGCTGAACAATGGATGGTCAAAAGAATAAATGCTCAAGGCACAGGTATGTAAATAATTTTTATGTGTTCAACCTTTGCATGATAGGCTTGCATCGTAGTCATTACATTATAAAGTGGTCTTGTTATCAATAAATCATGCAAGAAATTGTCTCCCTGAACTGCTGAAAAATCCCCCATGGTGTGAGATGAACATCTAAGCTAGATTGCCTGCTTTCACCGGGTTGACCTCTGGTATATCAAATGGTGTTTGTACCAAAGATCAGTTAATTCAGCTTTGCAATCCATGAAAATTTTATCATGTTGATAAAATCAAATTGATGATTGAGTTGCTGATTGATCCTTTCTATCATTTAACAGCCATGTGAACCTCTTGCTTAGCATTCATGATCATTATTACTGATGATGCCTTCCATGGCTGCATATATCTCAAATCATCACTCTCATGAACAAATAACATGCTGATTGTTTGTCTCAACTTCCATGAGCACTGGACAGCGGGGGAGTTTAAGAGTTTGCACCTAAGGGAAGAAATGCATTGCATATGGATGTGTTGTGGTCCTTGAGCATCAACTTGAAATTTCATGCCACATCATGCATTTCATGATCAAGGGACCCAACTCTGCATGACCTCTTGGTATATAAAATGGTAAGCTGGAAGAAGGACAAATCACTTCTGTCTGGAAACTCACATCATGCGTGAGATGGTCTTAAGACATCAGTTCTCTGCCAGGTACCAAAGGTCAACCCATCATTAGAACAGTCTAGATGTTCATATGAATAATTCATCAAATTCCCTGCATTGATTCCATTGCATGTGATGCACTCAGAATTCAGACACTCAATACACAAAGTCAGGGGGAGTTCTTGCATTTCATGGTTTACCAACTTGCATGTCTATTCAGAATGTATTTCAGAAAATCCATGATTGCATCATATTGTGGTCTCATACATTCAATGTTAAAAAGGACCCAAAAATGGCATCATTTTTCATGCATCATGTGTTCACTTAAAATAAAGGTTGCATACTCCATGCACATGCTCAGTGGGAGTTTGTTCTTCTTGAAAATTCGTCAAAACTCTGTCCTACAGTCAAATAGGTCGACCTCTCAGTTCAGCCTGGCTGAAAAATGTTTCCTACCTTAGCTCAGGTGTCGACACCATCCGATGCAAGTGTCGACACTTCCTTGCATATGCTGTATATATCTCATTCATACCAATCTGAGCTCAATCCATAACTAAAGGGGGAGTGTTCATCATCTATTCTCGCTTACCACTCATTCAACACTCCCTTTTTATACCAAGCCACTGCACCATATTGCTAAAATTCTTTTGTGGTTCAACTTGAGATTCAAATACCTTGAACTTCTTAGAGGATTCTCTATCTATTATTAAGATTGTTTATCAGAGTAAATCTTCAAGAAGAATCTTCTTTTATAGAGATTTGTGACTGCCTTGAACATGAATGATTTTGGTTTAACTTTAATGATTTCTTGTGTCTTGAAGTCTAAACGTCTTGAAAATATTTGTGTTTGGGCTTAATAAACTTAAACCAGTTTCTCATGTTGTTGACCAATTATGCCTTCTGAAATCTGAAAGTTTATTTTAAATACAAAGGCATTTATGATTGAGAAACTTCTGTCTAAGTATTATTTTTAAACAATCTGATTTTGTGGAATTCCTAATGGCAAAAAATCGTCAGAGCAATGACATTGGCTCACTGAGAAATATGTCTCCCCGTAAATAAATTGAGATGAGACATGTCATGAAGTGCTCTCGTTAACTCTGATGTGTTATAAGGTATGTCATGAGGCAGAGCACTGGCAAAGTTGATGAGAAACATGTCCCCTCATCAAGAATATGTGGTACGATATGTCATGAGGTGACAACGCTATCTCTGTTCTTTTTGAAGCATGTCAGTCAGTCTTACCAATTACCTAGGGATACTTGCGTCTAAACAACGTATGTCCTTACGGATATGAGACATGCACTAGACTTAAATGCTCGTAAAAACTTCTCCTGAACTTAATGAATATTATGGTTGAGATTGCAAAAGCTAAATGCACATCTATTGAAATTCTAAAATTCCATTTAGTCTTCATGCCTGTTTAATTTCAATACTTATTAGAGTATCTCCCAACGGAGCCAATGGAATAGAATGAGTAAGATAAGAGGAGGTTAATCTGACTTTGATATGAATTTTTGGTTCATCTCTATCAAACTTGAATACAAATGTTTTCATGTGATTCTATTAAGTAGGTTAGGATTCATTAACATTAAACCAATCTAAGTGTAAGGGCTAGTTCTTTCGGGTTCTATAACTGAATATTCTGAAAATTCCATAACTCTGATTTATGAACTTGGTCTCAGGTTAAAAAACCTTCATCTTCTATAAAGACAAGCTGTCTTTCTATATCTCTTGATCTTTGCCCTCTCTAGATAAATGGTATCAATGCCCTTTGATGACTTCTAACATTGGATATCATTACATTCCTATCAATTAATGTCAAGAGCATGCCATTCCTTCTTGAAACATCATATCTTGATGCACCTTGGTGTTTACCTTGCATGAGACATATTTGCATCAATCATTGCTAGCATTGTTGCATGTGTATAACTTTGTAATTATCCCTTGGACATAACAATTGGAATCATCATCCATGGGCATCTGGCATAAGTTCTAGCATCATTGGCATTATGGTTACAATTCAACTAGTTTCAATTTTTCAAGCAATTGGGTAGATTACATTCTTCAACTTCGTACACGCATATCTTGCATTCTGCATTCCCATGCATTGCATAGAAAACCCAAAAAAAAAGTTTGAAAAATAAAAAACCACTAAAAATCTTGAAAAATCTGAAATCAAAAATGTGTTCTTTGGCTGCTATATTACATCATACTGCTACAACCATGTCTTTCAAATTACAACTATCTTTGCCAAGCCAACGGATAATACCATTGATTCTAACAAATTGGTCATGTTCGATAAATCCATATCATTCATTGGTATCAGTCCTAAAACTAACTTTCCAAGATTGGTTGTTCACAATGGTTATCTTGTCAACTTTAATAAATGTACAACCATTGGCATCCGAAAGGAGAAGAGAATTATGCACTTTCAGAAAGGTATCTTAGGTTGCTGCACTTTAAGTTGCTCCCTCCAAGTATCTAATCTCTTTTACACTGTACATCCTGTGCTAATAATTTCCAACAATTGGTGTGCTATAATTTCCTTCATTCCTACCTTCCTATTTATGCCATATATTCTCTCTAGTGTGATATTTTGATGATGTCAAAGGGGGAGAGATTTGTATGTGTCATTAAAAGAATGTATATGGAAGAGAGTCTTGAACACTTGCATAAGAATATGTGGGGAGAAAATTATCTGGAGAGAAAATCACAGAAGGTCATTGTGCGTTTATTCACGATTACATCCTCTTAATCCTTGACTTTCAATATACTAATAATGACTCAAAGGTGGACATCATAATGACTCATAGTTCATAGTTGCCATCATCAAAAAGGAGGAGAATGTTGGGCATGTGTTTGACATGTGTACTCTATTGGTTTGATGGTGTCTGACTATGTATGTTGGGCTTGTATATAACATTCTTTTGTTTCAATGATGTTTAACTATGATTCATTAATATAGTTTGACCTGCATTTGATAGCGACAAACACTCATGCATTTCAGGTCAAGCCCACACCGGCACAAAGATTGAGGTATTAGGCTGCACAAGAATCATGGCAGAATCATGGTTTCACAGAAATCCATGTAGTCAAGGCCAATGCAACTGTTAGAGATGATACACACACTGAAGTATCACAAGAGAAGTGTCGACTCCGTCAACCGATGTGTCGACACTGCAGCCATTACTCAGCAGACCAAGAAGAACCAAGGTCGATGCTAGTAGGCCAAGGAAAATGACTAAGGTCTGTGCATGTTTTTGTTGCGGTGCAGTCAGTGCAACACTACGGTCAGTGCAACCTCTGGCTAAGCAACGCACAAAGTTTGTGCACGTTACTAGAAGGTCCGTGCACATATGAAGACAAAGTCTAAGCACATTGATGAAGGTCTGTGCAATGCTTCCTTCAAACAAGTAAGGTATGTGTATGTTCACCTTCTGACAAGACAAGGTCCGTGCAAACTGCTAAAGGTCCAAACATCAAGATCTGAGCATACTTCAATCAAGGTCCGTGCATACAATTCCTAAGTGCCTCTATTCAAAGAAAGGTCAAAGGAATGTGTCGACATGCCTCTCCATGGAGGTCTACACCTTTGCTCTTCCTGAAAGCATCATCAGGGCTATCTCACATAAAAGCGTCGACACTTTTCCAACAAGAGGTCGACACCTTGGATTCTCCAGAGAACATTGAGGACCGTCTCACTATGTTGTGTCGACACTTACCTCGCAGAAGGTCGACACCCTTGTACTTCCAGGAAGTGCTCTATTGGATATCCTACTAAGATGTGTCGACTCTTTTCATGCAGGAGGTCGACACCCTTGTTCTTCCAGGAAGTGCTCTATTGGCTATTCTACTAAGATGTGTCGACTCTTTTCATACAGGAGGTCGACACCCTTGTTCTTCCAGAAATCCTCAAGCCAATAAAATGTCAGATCAGTGGGCCATCCAGAGAGAGAAAAAGGAACCCCAAATCATTAAAATTAAGGATTTCGGGGTCTGGACCACGTCCTGAGGTCTGACCCTTGCTCTACCATCTTATCACTCATTTGTCTACCTTTTGGAGATGGTTTTGTCAGAAATCCAGCTGAAAGAGCCACTTCTGTCTGCCGCGATGTAAGTCTTCACTGTATGCCTGTCCATACTATCTGCTACTAGAAATAGGACACTTCGCAGTCTGCCACCATCTTGTTGTCGACCAATGGGCTGTCCAACCAGCCATTGTACGTAGAAGAGTACATTTGAGCAGAATGACAAGACTGCATATCTGAGGGAGAGTTATTGTAAATATCTGATGCTATCTAAAGGGAGATCTGGTATGCTCCTTCACACTGTCTGCCATCGTACCTATCTTTGTACTTAAAGCTGGGACTGCCAATAGGAAGATCACAACAAGCAGCGCATTAAATGTTATGGGACTTGGTCACCTTCCTCTTATTAATTATCACCATCACACATGGCATTCGCTCTAGAAGAAGTTCTAGCTCTCACCTTCTGGCGCACGCTTCAAGGAAGCTTTGAAGGGAATACTTCGTTGATCCATTTGTCCAAAGGAAGACTTCTTGGCGTGCAATATTCCCAGGCTTTCTCAATTGGTCTTCTTATTTATACCAAGCCTCCTCAACTGAAGGAGCTGCTGTTGCCATCCATAAAGTGCCACGCCCTAGACCAATCTACGAAGAATATTTCTAAGTAGTGTGAGAGCAGCCCCAGCACCTATTGGACTTAGTCCAGTGTTGTAAGAGGAGAAGAAGAAGAAGAAGAAGAAGAAGAGAGAGCAACCTTGAGAGAGAAGAAAAATCTTGCAGTCTACCGGTGCTTGAAGAAAAGGATCCTTGGATCTAATCTTGTAGCTGCACTCACCAATACTGATGTCTTGATCCATTCCTTCAGCTGGTGTCTACATTGTCTCTATTGATTCTCCACTGCACTTGCAGTATTCAGTTTCTATTTGTTACGGTTCGTCTATCACCAATACATCTAGCTTCTCTGATCCCCTGTTTAGGGACCGGGTTCTCTCTGTGGTTTTAGAGGAAGAGACGATCAGATCCTCTAGGTGGTTCAAGTTGTTAGTCAGCAGAAAGCAAGCTGCGCTGCTCAGCTATGTAAGCAAGCTGTGCTGCTCAGCTGTGTAAGCAAGCTGTGTTGCTCAGCGGATCAAGCTGTGTGTCAGCCAGAAAGCCTCACCGAGTTTGGTGAGGGGTGGACGTAGGTTGTGGGCTAACAACCGAACCACCTTAAAATCCTTGTGTTGTGGGTTGTATACATTGTGAGCTTGTTCCATATCCTCTATCCCTATTTCACAGGTTCGTGTGCTCCTAATCTTGGTTATCTCATTTGCACACTCAAGCACTCTTATTTGCTCCTTCTGTTTCATCTGTGCTTTAATTGGCCTTAGCACTTTGACTACATCATTTGGGCGGTCTATTGTAACCTTGCATACAGGCGTCAAGGTAAAAGTCTTGCTAAGAAATTCCCTTGCTTAGACTCGCATACACCTTGGTTGATCACCACTGCATTCACACATATATGCACTCTGAGTGATCAACATAGCATACACACACTCATGCTTGTTGCAAGCCATCTCATGTTCTAGTGTTGTGCTTCATGATCCCTGCACTCCAAGGCTTATACCTCTCGAAGATCACAAATATGTTTAAAGAAGTGTCGACCTCTCTTCAGTAAAGAGTCAACCTGTGTTGCCCTGATCTTTTAGAGGTGTTGACCTCATTGCCCTGAAGAGCAGACCCCAGCTCATTTCATAGCTGGATCCTACTGAAGAAGTGTGGACATGCCCACTGGGAGTGTCGACCTGTCTGAACTGGGCATTGGGTTTAACGTTATTACTTGTTCCATTCCTATCTATTCCGCTGCACTATGTGCTTATGTGATTCATTTACCTTATAAGAGTGTTCTATGTTTTTAGGAGTCAAGATTTAAATAGGCCAAAGTTATTAATAGGATCTATTCAACCCCCCTTCTAGATCCGATTGCACTCCGTGGGACCTAACAAAACCTGGGTACTCCATCCAGACCTCAAAATCTGTGTATTTGGACACTTGTGGTACCTATTTTCTCTCTCTAGATTGCCCAATTGATTTGACAGACTGTTGGCTTGAGAGCTTCTGGAAGACCAACGTGTCGACCTGCTGAGAAGGAGGTGTCGACACTTCTTATGAAGTCTTTCTGTATAACTGTCTCTAGAAGCCCAAAGTGTCGACCTGCGGTAACTAAGGTGTCGACACTTCTTTAAGGATCCGATCTTCAATGTCTTCTGGAAGAATCATGGTGTCGACTTCCTGTAAATGAGTGTCGACACTTCCTTGTAGAAGAAATTTATGCTCTCTGGAAGATCAATGTGTCGGCACGCTGGAACAAGGTGTCGACACATTTAATGAAAGCTTCTTATATAGCGGTCTCTGGAAGCCCAGGGTGTCGACCTGTTGGTGGCAAGGTGTTGACACTTCTTAGGAAAACTGCCAATATATTGCTCTTCTGGAAGACCAAAGTGCTGACACTCTAGAACAAGGTGTCGACACTTCATTTAAGACTTTAGCATGTGCACAGACTTTCAGCAACGTGCACAGACCTTATAGTTCACATGTGCACAGACCTTTGGTTCTTCATTGAGGCGTTTCATCAAAACATGCACAGACCTTGGTTCGGAGTATGCTCAGACCTTATCTTGCCAGAAGGTAAACATGCACAGACCTTGTAATGTCAAAGGAAAATGTGCACTGACCTCACTTGTGCTGGCATGATATGCATCGACCTTGATTCAAAAAGTGCACAGACTTGATATATGCAAGGACCTTGAAATGTGCTCAGACTTGGCATGTACTCGGACCTTGATATATGCTCAGACTTGGTATGTGCTCGGACCTTGAAATGTGCTCAGACTTGATTTGTGCTCTGACCTTGATATATGCACAGACTTGATTTCTTAGCTACATGAGTGCATGTGCATCGACCTTATATAAAGGAACAGGAATGTGCACAGACCTTCTATGCCTTAGATAAGAATGTGCATCGACCTTAGGTTCACATGTGCACAGACATTGTGCATTGAAGCAAAACATGCACCGACCTTCCTTTGCTGAATCGCTAATGGTGCACCGGCCTTAGCAGTCTTAAACCAAACGTGCACCGACCTTGTAAGCTATCGAGCAAATGTGCACCGACCTTAGTCTTTCAACTTTGGTATGTGCATCGACCTTACTTCTCCAAAGACTGAATGTGCGTCGACCTTAGTCATTCAACTTTGGTATGTGCATCGACCTTACTTCAGTAGACAGCTTGATGTGCACCGACCTTGGTCTTGCGCTGACGAAATATGCTCAGACCTTGGTTCAGCATGTACATCGACCTTGGTTCTTCTGAGACTGAGGTAGCATCGACCTTGGCTGTGTGCTAATTGAAGTAGCATCGACCTTAGCTCTTCATGAATAGTGATGTGCATCGACCTTACTTCTTCATGACAGAATGTGGATCAACCTTTGTTCTTGAAGTGCTGATGTGCATCGACCTTGGTCCTGTGTAGGCTAGATGTGCATCGACCTTGGTCTTGCGCTAGCTCGATGTGCACTGACCTTCATTCTGCGCAGGCTCAATGTGCACAGACCTTTCTGAGTGAACAGTAGCCGTTGTATTGACCTTACTGATTGAACTTCTATGCAACTTGTTGCCTTGATTTCTATGCTGCCAGTTGCTTAGATTTCCATGCACCCAGTATTATCATTTGCCTCGATTTATGTGCATCTAGTTGCCTCGATTTATGTGCACTTGATTTCTTTCGCTTATGAAAGATGGCACAGAGATGTATCTTCTTGCTTATGTTGTCATGACCTGAAATGTATGAATATGTGTTTGTCAAATGCAGGTCAGACTTATCAATGAGTCATAGTCAGACATCATCAAAACAATAGAATTAAGCATGTTACACACATGTCCAACATTCTACCAACATTCTCCCCCTTTTTGTTGATGGCAACTGTGAGTCATTATGAGTCAAGGTGCGAAGAAATATAATCATGAATTGAAGCACAATGACTTTTATATAAATTCTCCTCCCATAGTAGACTCTCCCCTTTAAGCATTCCTTAGTTAATGACACATATAATTCTCTCCCCCTTTGACATCATCAAAATAACACAATAGAGAGAATATACGGCACAGTTAGGAAGAAAGGAGTAAGGTAGAGATTATTAGCACAGGATGTACAGAGTGAAAGTAAGTAGATACCTGTAGGGAGCAATTAAACGCACAACAATCTGAGATACCTTGTCAGTGTTCACAAATTGATGTGGAAATACATGCCAATGGTTGTACACTGATTAAAGTTTTCAATTGTTGAGTCCCTGAAGGTTCTCTTGTTGGGTCCCTCATGAATGCAAGTAAGGCAAGTATTATGCAGAGAGAAGACCGTGTAGACAAGGAGATGATACCACTTGTTAGAGAGTGATGATGAGTGTTTAGAGAGCAAGTGATACCAATTGTTAATGACCAGCATAATGTTAATTGTTAGGTCCTTTGGCATGGCAGAAACATATTTACACAAATAGTCATCAAATGTCATGAAGACATGGCAAGACAACATGAACTGAGTCATGAGAAACAAATGTATGCAAGACATTTAACCATGGCAACATGATACACCACGAGAGAGGTACAGCACCCAAATTCAAGAGCAGCTTGTTGGGTGCTTTGTTGATGTTGGGTCCCTTGGTTTGGCATGAGAAGTTTACATAAGGTAGCATCGGATGCCATGAAGTCACATCAAAGCAATATGGACTGAAACACTGTAGACATATATGTGCATGATATTTGAGTATAATAAAGCAATGCAGTTCTTTTTGGTTTTCTGTTTTTCAGATTTTTAAGATTTTCTATGCAATGCATGGAGATGGAAAATGCACACTAACCATATGCTGGACGAACTGAAGCCAGTGGCTTTAGGGACTTGATATCACTAGTTAATGAGCAATTATTGAATAAGGTTATGTCCCTTGGCATAGCAGAGGCAGATCACGACACAAGAGCAACATGAACTAAGTCATGAGAGGCAAAAGATGCAGGAGATGTTATCATAGCAACATGATGCAATTTGAGAGTAATATAGCAGCCACATCACAAATTTGATTTTCAGATTTTTCAGGTTTTTAATGATTTTCTGGTTTTCAGATTTTTAAAATTTTCTATGCAGTGCATGGAAAATGTAGACCACCCATGTATGTGAAGATTGAAACCAGTTGCATGGGAATCATGATACCAATTGGCCTGTTGCCAGTTGATGAGAGGGCTGATACTAGATACCAATTGTTAAGAAAATGGTGATGCTTTCATGACAGCTTGAGTGAATTATGAAGATCGGTCCAGAAAATGCAAAAATCATTGGAGCATGAAGCGACAGGTGGGCAATTTGCCTTAATGGCGGATATCAGGACAGCTAGACCGAATTCTGGTTGCAAGGGGTCGACTCTAAGGGTCGACACTTGGAGATTTTTGAGGCAGAGAATCCAAGAACTGATAAGATAAGGGTTCCTTATTCTGAAGCCAAGTTCATAAATATAGAGTTATAGATTTTTCAGAATTTCCAGTGGTGGAACTTTAGTAAAGCAACCCTTACAATAAGATTGGTTTAACACTAATGAATTCTAAGCTTCTCAATAAAGCCGCTTGAAAACATCTGCATCCAGTATTAATAGAAATGAACCAGAAATACATACTGAAACAATGTTAACCTCCTCTTACCTTACTCATTCAATTCCATTAGCTCCTTTGAGAGTTACTACGAAAAGTATTGAGAATAAACAAGCATGAAGACTAAATGGAATTCTAGAATTTCAGTAGATTTGCTTTTATCTTTTGCTATCACACTCATAATTTTCATTGAGCACAAGTGGATTTTTACGAGCAATTAAGTCCAGACATGTCTTGTATCTTGAGGATACACATTGGTTAGACGCCAATATCCCTAGGTGCTTGGTGTGACTGACTGTCATGCCACAAATAGAACAGAGATAGCATTGTCACCTCATGACATATCGAATCTCAGATTGATGATGAGGGGACATATTTCTCAGCAACTTTACCATTACTCTGCCTTGATTTTTCTTTAATATCACAGCAGAGTTAACAAGGGCACTTCATGACATATCTTACCTCATTTCTTTTATGAGGAGACATATTTCTCAGTGAACCAGTGTCATTGCTCTGACACAATTAGCTCTAATAAGTTCCAACAAATCAGATTGTTTAAAGACAATACTTAGCTGAAGTTTCTCAATCAAGAAAGCCTTTGTACTAAAGATAAACTTTCAGATTCAAGAAGGCATAACTCATCAAAATATGGAAAGCTAGTTTAAGTCTATTAAACCTGAGCACAAACATTTTCAAGATCATTTAAGCAATAAGGCTCAAGAAATCATTAATTTTAAACCAGTAACTTTCATGTTCAAGCCAATGATAAAGCTCCATAAAGGAAGATTCTTCTTGAAGATTTACTCTGAGAAATGAATTCAACAACAGACCAAAAATCCTCCAGGAAGTTCAAGGCATTCAAGGAATTCTAGAAACATTCAACTAATGATTCACGAAATGGCAGATTCTAGATAATCCAAAGCAATTTAGACCATAGATGGAATTTAGTGTAACAGCATTATGAAGCAGGGTCTGATTTCAGCAGAGAGGACAGATGATTACACAGTGAGATGGAATAAGGAACACTCCCCCTGAGGATATGCAGTAAGCTCAGGCTGAAATAAGTGAGATAGGACCAGCAGCCTCAAAGGAGTGTCGACACTTGCTCTCATGGTGTCGACACACTGAGCTCAGACAGAGAGTAATTTTTTGAATAGAATGAACTGAGAGTTTGACCTGAGTAGGTCTAAGGTCTACTTGATCAACTCTCCAATAGGAAGCAGTCTTTGCAAATGTCAACAAAAAGAGTGCATGAATGCAGACAGAATTTTGATGTTGACTCCCCCTAAACATGTGCATGGGTTGACAATGGAGTATGCAACCTATGACTTAAGTGAACACACTATGCATTGAAAATGATACCATTTGATATGCAATCTTTGGGTCCCTTTAACATGGTGTGCATTGGCATGTATTAGACCACAATATGATGCAATCATGGATTATTTGCAATGCATCCTAAACTGAAATGCAGATAGAATTTTTAATGTGCAGATGGATACATGCTACTTACTCCCTCTTTTTGATGATTTCAATATGGTGTGCAATCAATTCTGAAATCAGTATATGCATGATAACAAATGCACATGGATAAACTATGAAATGCAGGAACTCCCCCTGACTTTATGCATTGAATATCTGAATTCTGAGTGCAGCATATGCAATGAAATCAATGGAGGGAATGTGATGAATTATTCATATGAACATCTAGACTGTTCTAATGATTGGTTGACCCTTGGTACCTGGCAGAGAACTGAGGTCTTAAGACCACCTCACGCATGATGTGGGTTTCCAGACAGAAAAGATCTGCCCTTCTCCCAGCTTACCATTTTTATATACCAAGAGGTCATGTAGAATTGGGTCCCTTGATCATGAGATGCATGAAATTCCAAGATGATGCTTAGTGACCACAACACGTATAGATTCAACCATATGCTATGCATTTCTACAATGCAAACTCTTAAACTCCCCCTTTGTTGAATGCTCATGGAAGTTAAGACAGACAATCAGCATATTATCAGTCCACATGAGTGATGAGTTGAGATGTGGGTGTGTAGGCATAGCCCATGGCAAACATCATCAAAAGCAATGATCATCAATGCTAAGCAAGAAGTTCACATGGCAGCTAAAGGTAGCAGGAATCAAATAGCAACTCATCATCATAGCAATTCCATCAGCATGACAAATTTTTCATAGATTACACAGCTGAATTATTTGATCTCTGGTACAAGGTGGAGGTTTGGATCTGAGTCCCTGCTCACGCATAGTGAGAGTTCTAGGCAGGCTTGACTTGCCTTTCTATTCTACACCATTTAATATACTAGATGTCAAACAAGGTGTAAGCAAGTAATCTATCTTAGATGTTCATCTTACACCTTGGGGGAATTTAGATGGAGCATGGAAGTTTTCAGACATGCAGGATTTATTTAGAACAAGAAGGTAATTCTAAATGTAATGACTCATAATAACCCTAACATGCAGATTTAACATGAATTAAAAGGTTTATTTACATACCTGTGTCTTGAGCAATTATTTGTTGGTTGAGCTTTGCTCAACTCCAAGGCACCTGCAACCACAATTCTCATTTAGACTTTTGTGGTACCCAAGCTTGCTTGGGTCTTGGTTGGTTAGCAGCACTTCTAGCAATTGACTTTTTTTTCTTTGCTGCTTTCTGTTCACCCACTCTCGTCCAAGGACAGTGATTAGATGTATGTCCATATTCACCACAATAGAAGCAACGCACAAGGAATTTACCATTCTTTCTGTGTGCAGGTGCATTGAGCCATTGTGAATGAGCATGGAAACCTACCTGTTGAGCATGAGAGTGGGTCTTACCATTTAGATGCCAACAGTCCTGGACTGTGTGGCCAATTTTTCCACAATGGAAGCAGCAAGGTGGCGGATGTCTTCTTACAGCCATTGAGTGCGTCGACCTGTCCTGATGAGTGTGTCGACGTACAGGTTCATACCTGGGCTTCTGAACACGAGTGTGCAGAGGATGCTTTCTCCCAGTGTTGATCTGTCTTTTGCCTTGGCTCTTTACATTGTTCCTTCTGTTTTGACCTGCTCTTTGTTCATCATTCTTTAAGGTAAGGCAGTCATGCACGGTGTGACCAAGCATACCACAATAGAAGCAATAAACATTCATTTCATGGGAGGCATGGTAGTTATCATGGCCTTTCCTAGCATGCATGTCAAAACTAGCAAATTCATTTTTCTATTTTTGCAGGGAAGCCTTCCTTTTCTGTTTACCAATCTATGTTTGATTTTTCTAAGCAGCATGCGGTTTTGGATGACCATAAGAGGTGATGGCTTCAAGTGAGCCAGTGATAAACGAGGTATACACCTTGCTTCCAAGGGACTTTTTGTTCACAGGTTTGTACCCCAAACCTTCTCTTTGAAGGTTGACCCTAGTTCCCAGAATTCTATCAAAATTATCTTTGCCCTGATCAAACTTTAACAGAGAATTCTGTAGGTCTTTGTTTTCACTCTCCAATGAGGAGACATGTAGTTCAGACTCAGCAAGGTCCTCTTCGCATGCAGCCAATTGCTCATTGAGCATGACATTTACAGTTTTAAGATTTTCATTTTCTTGTTCTAAGGCATGCATTGTTTCAGAGCAATTATCAATGACAGATTTCCCTTTATCAAGAGTAGCCATCCGTTCAAGAAGCATGCTATTATGTTCTCTCATATTTTTGTTTTCCTCAATCAACCTCTCATCATGGATTAGCCCACCAAGTAAAGTTTGATCATTGGAGATTGATTTAGGTTGGTTTTGAAGTTTTCTTACAATTTCTTCCAACCTAGTGATTTCAGCTTGAAGGATTCCGTTTTCATCTCTCAAGCATGCAGTGCTTTCTTTATGCACGTCTACATCAATCATAAGAGTGTCATTGAGCTCCTCAAAAGTAGAACAATTTTTACAAAAGGAGCTCTCATTCTGACTATTTTTCTTTAAATCCTTTTTCAGCTTTTTATTTTCTGATTTCACTTTCTTGTACTGCTTGATCAACTCATCATAGGCCTCCATAAGTTCTTCAAACGTAAAGTCCTCGGAGTCAGAGCTTACCTGAGATGAGGATGGATCACTGGACTGTTCAGGATGGTCGACAATGAGACATTCATGCTCTAGTTCTTCTCCCTTCTCATGGATGGTCACCAGTCTGTCCAAGATTTGCTTGGTTGTGCTGTAGGTGGACACACGATGAGATAACCTGAAATCAACTGCAACTTTTGTCAAGTTGAATGCAACAAGGTTGTCATTATGTTTGGTCTCGTGATCAGCTGACCATTCATCTGAACTTGATGGCAGCTCATGAGGTCCAATGTATATAATGTTCCACAATTGTGATCTATGGATTTGACATAGACAAACATTCTCCCTAGCCATATAGAAAAATCTAAACCATCATAAATAGGCGGAGAAGCCAACGAAGCATGTGTAGCAAATGAAGCCATTTGATCAAATGCACCGGGATCTTTCCCTGCAGATCATAGGATCTGGGAATGGCAGAGCTTGGATCTGATACCACTTGTTGGGTCCCGTATGGTGTAATGGGATCTAGAAGGGGGGGTTGAATAGATCCTATCACGAACTATGGCCTATTTAAAACTTGAGTACCAAAAGCATAGACCACCCCTAAATACTTAGACACAAAGCACAACGGATTTAGACGGAATGGGTTAAGTGTAAACGGCGGTCTTAGGACTACACAGGTTGTGGTACAAGCTAAGGTGATTCTCAGCAAACCTCTGATGTGTGTGTGAATAGATGCTCCCTAGTGCCTGAGTGCAAAAATGTAGCAGGCAGTCAAGGGAATGCTAGTATCGTCAAGGAATGGATGGTGTATATGCAAGAATACGCAGTCCACAAAGCTTGAGTGTGCGATGGTAATGAACTCGATTATATGCAATGAAGCAAGCACACCGACCTATAAATGGGGATAGAAGATATGGAGCAAGCCTACACGATGCTCAACCCACAACACAAGGATTTTAAGGTGGTTCGGTTGTAGACCCACAACATACGTCCACCACTCACCAAACCCGGTGAGGCTTACCCTTGCAAAAGCAAGATCGAGGAGAACCTCTACAACATCTGCTGACTAACAGCTTGAACCGCTGACTAACAGCTTGCTATCCACCAAGAGGATCAAATCCTCTCTTCCAATGAAAACCCAGAGGGACACCAGAGGGACCACCCTCCTTTCTTCTGATTTTTTAGAAGGAACCCGGTCCCCAAAATAGGGGATTGAAGAGCAAGAGGATTGTATCGAAAACACAAAAGAAAATACTGCAAATGCAGTGAAGAAACAAGAGTGACAATATAAGCACCAGCTGAAACAATAGATCAAGACAAGGATGCTGGTGACTGCAGCTACAAGGTTAGATCCAAGGATCCTTTTCTTCAAACACCGGTAGAGTGCAGGGCTGCTCTCTCTCAAGGCTGATCTTCTTTTCTTCTTCCCTTACAGCACTGGACTTAGTCAAACTAGTGTTGGGCTGCTCTCACTCCCTTCTTTTCTTTCTCACAGGTTTTCCTCTTGGATGCTCAAGGGCGTGGGTTTCTTCCAAGGCAGCAGCGACTTCTTCTCTTGAAGAAGATTCATATAAATAGAGGACCCCAGGGAAACTTTTCCTGCCAGAAGGTCTTATCTCCTTGAAGCATGCGCCGATGTGAGCTTGAGTGCTTTTCCAAGGTAGTCCCATGGTAAGACGGTGGCGGCAGAGAAGAACAGAGACTGTTTCTTTCTTTAGATACTTTCCAAGTCTTCACATTAAATGCCCTTTAGACATGTGGTCTTCTCATTGGCTGGAGTTTACTTTCTGTCTTGCTGAGGACTGCTAGGACAGGAGTCACATGGGGTGGCAGTAAAAAGGTGGCAGACTGTGAGGTATCCTTTCTCCAGCTGGATTTCTGACAAAGGTAACTCCAAGAAGGTAGATTAAATGAGACAAGATGACAAGAACAAAAGTCAAACTTGGGTACTCCATCCAGACCTAAAAATTTGTGTATTTGGACACTTGTGGTTCCTATTTTCTCTCTCTAGATTGCCCAATTGATTTGACAGACTTCTAGCTTGAGAGCTTCTGGAAGACCAATGTGTCGACCTGCTAAGAAGGAGGTGTCGACACTTCTTATGAAGTCTTCTTGTATAACTGTCTCTGGAAGCCCAAAGTGTCGACCTACGGTAACTAAGGTGTCGACACTTCATTAAGGATCCGATCTTCAATGTTTTCTGGAAGAATCATGGTGTCAACTTCCTGTAAATGAGTGTCGACACTTCCTTGTAGAAGAACGTTTATAACGCTCTCTAGAAGATCAATGTGTCGGCACGCTGGAACAAGGTGTCGACACATCGTTAGGAAATCTTGTTTTTAATGCTTTCTGGAAGGGCCTATGTGTCGGCACGCTGGAACAAGGTGTCGACACATTTAATGAAAGCTTCTTATATAGTGGTCTCTGGAAGCCCAGGGTGTCGACCTGTTGGTGGCAAGGTTTCGACACTTCTTAGGAAAACTGCCAATATATTGCTCTTCTAGAAGACCAAAGTGCTGACACGTTGGAACAATGTGTCGACACTTCCTTTAAGACTTTAGCATGTGCACATACTTTCAGCAATGTGCACAGACCTTATAGTTCACATGTGCACAGTCCTTTGGTTCTTCATTGAGGCGTTTCATCAAAACATGCACAGACCTTAGTTCGGAGTATGCTCAGACCTTATCTTGCCAGAAGGTAAACATGCACAGACCTTGTAGTGTCAAAGGAAAATGTGCACCGACCTTCACTTGTGCTGGCATGATATGCATCGACCTTGATTCAAAAAGTGCACAGACTTGATATATGCAAGGACCTTGAAATATGCTCAAACTTGGCATGTACTCAGACCTTGATATATGCTCAGACTTGGTATGTGCTCGGACCTTGAAATGTGCTCAGACTTGATTTGAGCTCTGACCTTGATATATGCACAGACTTGATTTCTTAGCTACATGTGTGCATGTGCATCGACCTTATATAAAGGAACAGGAATGTGCACAGACCTTCTATGCCTTAGATAAGAATGTGCATCGACCTTAGGTTCACATGTGCATAGACAGTGTGTGTTGAAGTAAAACATGCACCGACCCTCCTTTGCAGAATCACTGAAGGTGCACCGAACTTAGTAGTCTTGAAACCAAACGTGCACCAACCTTGTAAGCTATCGAGGAAATGTGCACCGACCTTAGTCTTTCAACTTTGGTATGTGCATCGACCTTACTTCTCCAAAGACTGAATGTGCGTCGACCTTAGTCCTTCAACTTTGGTATGTGCATCGACCTTACTTCAATAGACAGCTTGATGTGCACCGACCTTGGTCTTGCACTGGCAAAATGTGCTCAGACCTTGGTTTAGCATGTACATCAACCTTAGTTCTTCTGAGACTGAGATAGCATCGACCTTGGCTGCATGCTAATTGAAGTAGCATCGACCTTAGCTCTTCATGAACAGTGATGTGCATTGACCTTACTTCTTCATGACAGAATGTGCATCAACCTTTGTTCTCGAAGTGTTGATGTGCATCGACCTTGGTCCAGTGCAGGCCAGATGTGCATCAACCTTGGTCTTGCACTAGCTCGATGTGCACTGACCTTCATTCTACGCAGGCTCAATGTGCACAGACCTTTCTGAGTGAACAGTAGCCGTTGTATTGACCTTACTGATTGAACTTCTATTGAACCTGTTGCCTTGATGTCTGTGCTGCTAGTTGCCTAGATTTTTGTGTACCCAGTATTATCATCTTCCTTGATTTTTGTGCATCTAGTTACCTTGATTTTTATGCACTTGATTTCTTTCGCTTATCAGAGATGGCACAGAGATGTATCTTCTTGCTTATGTTGATGCGGGACGGGACGCAAACCTGAAATGTATGAATATGTGTTTGTCAAATGCAGGTCAGACTTATCAATGAGTCATAGTCAGACATCATCAAAATAATAGAATTAAGCATGTTACACACATGTCCAACATTCTCCCAACATGTGGATGCCATTTCTGCCTTTGATCACATGCCACGAGGGCCATAGGCTCACTCAATTCATTTTGAAAACTTCTTTAATTTTCTCCTAGAGAAGACAATTATGAAGGCATGAAATAGCCATTGGGTTGATATAGATCATTGGGATGCAGGTTAAACATCCTGGGCAAAGCATGCATATGTGTATGTATATGTTGATTGATAGGTCCAGAGGGGGGTGAATGGACCTTTACCAGTAAAAACAATGAGGATTAAAAAATTAAGTTCTCAATTAGGAGTTTTCGAAAAAGATCTTAACGGTCAAATACTAACCGCGCAGAACGATCAGTTAGGAAGATAGAGATGGATCGGCCTAGACAAGCATCTACCGAATAGATCCAAAGCCAGAAAAGAAATCAAACACACTGCGCCAGGGATTTTTAAGGTGGTTCAGTCAGACCTCCAGTCTGCCTACGTCCACCCCTCACTTCAAACCGAAGTGAGGCTTCCACTAGCACCGGCTAGCCAAGCAGACTCAGTCTGCGACAACGGCTGATTCACAGCTTCACCAAGGGAACACCCTCCCCTCTTCCTCCACACCTGGAGGGAACCCTAAGGACGCCAAGTCCCTAGAAACTAGGAAACACGTTCCTCTTCCTCCAACCGGAGGGAACACTAGTGATATGCAGTCACTAGAACCAGAGACCAAGGTCTCTCTTCCTCTGAAGCCCAGAGGGAACCCACAAGCAGCACACGGCCTCTTGCAACTGGAGACAGCGTCTCCCTTCTCCTGAACCAACAGAACAAGAGGACAACCGATCTCAACCTGAGAATCGGAGACAAAACTAGAACAGTAAAGAAAGATCAAAAACAAGAAACTAAAAAGATGCAGCAGACTGAATGCTGGAACGATAAATCACGGAATATAGCTCACAATAGAGCAAACTGGTTCGGATTTGATCCTGAAACCAGAATCCTTCTTCTTCTTCTTTCTGAACTCTCAGCTACGAGCTCTCTTTCTCTCTCACTCTCTCTACTATTCTCTCTTCTTCCTCTTCTTCAGTTTCTGCCCTCTATTTTCTTCTCTTCTTTCGCTGGATCGAACTCTCTGCGCCTCTGCTTTTTCTTTTTCCCTTTTCGATCACCCTTCATCTGTGGACAAAGGCTTCAATATATAGCAACAACAGGTGGATAAGGTACAGAATGCGTGTGCCTCCCATACTCGATCCAGAACTTTCTTTCCACGTGCCCTTATAGCATTGGTTCCTTTAGTATTGGATCACGTGCAGCCCAATCACTGGGGAATATTCTTCCTCGGACCACCTTCTTCTTTTTGTTTTTCTTCTTCTCCTGCAAAGAAATTAAAACCATTAAAACTCAGGGCCACAAAAACTAAAACTGCATGAGGTATGTGATAGTAATACGAGATGCACTGTACTGAGAACGACACGAGATACACAAGATTACTACAATACGAAATAAAGATAGAATGACACGAGGTCAGATAAAAACAGCACGAGGTAAAAAGAGAACGACACGAGATACACAATAATAAAGCTAACACTACAAAGAGAACGACACGAAGTATCACTGTAACAAAACAAACACTACGAAGAGAACGACACGAGATACACAATAATAAAGCAAACACTACAAAGAGAACGACATGAAGTATCACTGTAACAAAACAAACACTAAGACACAAACACAGAAACAACACGAAGACATAAAAACAGAAATAACATGACGACACGACAAGAGACGGTCAACGAGACGCAGACTCTGTACAGACTTAAGCTAAAGCAAGACAGTCGATGTATAGACTTGAATGGAGCGAAGCCAATGTGTAGACTTCACGCTGTACAGACTTTCCAAAGAGAACGTAACGATGTACAGACAAGAACTGAAGACCAAAGTGTGGACTCAAAACAGATGCTAAGGACAAGAGGAGTGTATAGACAAGAAGCTTGACAATCCAGTGTATAGAGTTGAGTGACTCATGCAACCAGACACGTGACAAAACAGTGAGAGCAGTGAAACGACTCGAGTAACTACAGTAAATGACACGAAAACACAAGAGCAAAGATAAAAATGATGACTCGAGATGAGCAACTAAATACTTGAAGGAACGACACGATGTTCACAGAAAGCAGCACGAGGTGCTTCAGTGTTCAGCACGCGATGGAACAAATAACGACACGAAGACAACCCCTGAACATAACTGAAGTGACTCGAAGGATTATTTTTTCATAGAGAAATATTTTTGTTCTCCACAAAGGCTCATAGTGTTGTCATCCTCAAAACATGTAAAGACTCAACATTGATGTATGCATGCAAGGGGAGAAAAGGCAAGAGATCAGCTGGCTTTATTGTTGGAATCATGGGCAAGTCGACTTGGGGCTAGCCCAAGTCGACTTGTTTCATGCCAGTAACAAGGTTCTATTGTTGGCAACATGGGCAAGTCGACTTAGGGCTGGCCCAAGTCGACTTGTCCCAAGCATGCTTCTATTTTTCTTCTTTTTAGCGATGATATGAAATGCAATGATGCATAGTTTGGTGATCGAGAAGGTTGTACCCTTGGGAAAATGTAGGGAGATGATTTCATGAGTTCTCATACGTGCCATGCCAAGCTTGGTTCTCCTTTCTCTTCTCCTTTTCTTTTTGTTCTAGGGCCATCCCGCTTTAAGGGGTAGAAGGGGCCTGAAGGGAGTCGACTCTCTGAGTCAACTCCTGGCGAAGACCCACCCAGGCAGAGCCCGACCAGGAGAGAGTCGACTCCCTGAGTCGACTCTCCCCTAGCAGCAAATGCATTTTTGTTTTTTTTTTGTTTTTATCCCAGAAGGGGGTTAAACCCCTTTACATCCTTGTTCAAATATGCATATGCATGAAGACCCAATTGAGTATCTTCAAAATAAAGGGTTAAATGCATATGGGGCTTGGTTCGTCTTTGAAATTTATTCATGGGGTCATGCACATAGAAATGCCATTTTTTAGTGTCTACATGCAAATCCTTCAAGCGTCCGTTTAGAGGGTTTCATGCATATGGATGCAATTTCAACGAATGCCTATGCAATTTCAATTTGTGAAATCAGAGTTCAAACCCTTCTGGTCTTCATTCTTCATTTCATTTTTGTTTGTTCTTTTCTTTTCTTTTTGTTCAATTTATTCTTTCTTCTTGTTTCTTGTTGACATATGGGCAAGGCCACATGTAATGCATATGTGTATGCATGCATACGGGAGGAGAAAGTGCAGGGTACAGCATGCTGCTATGGAGGATCAACAAGTTGAGTAAGTCAACTTGGGGCCAGCCCAAGTCAAGTTACTCCAAGCCAGCAACAGGTTCCTACTGCTGGAATCATGGGCAACTCGACTTGGAGCCTGCCCAAGTCAAGTTGCTCCAAGCCAGCAGTAGGCTCCTGTTGTTGGAATCATGGGCAACTCGACTTGGAGCCTGGGCAACTCAACTTACCCCAGGCCAGAAACCCAGTCTTTTTTTGTTGTTTTTGCTTGAAATCTAGGCATGCGAAGGGATATCATGTGTTCATTTCTGAAATGCGTGAAGGGGCAAATATGCTTAGGTTCATGCAATTTCAGTGGAAGAATCTGATGCAATTCAATATGCATATGCGGTGCAAATCCGGGGTGAGCAAGTGAGAGGTCCCATGTGTGAGTTCAATGGTGTTTTAGCATGTTCATGCAACATACCAGAATTTTTAATGCAGACATCATGGTGTAGATGTGATTTTTTCAGCTTTTCATTCTTTCTCTCTCTCTCTCTTTTGTAGAGGTAGACCTAACCCAAGGGGGAGGTCGTCCCATTGGGTAGATGGGGCGTCCCTTGTGCAGATCTCTGCACAGGGGCAGCCCTGATAGAAACCTTGAAATCTGATTTTTTGAAGAGCATCAAATGCTCAAAGATAGTACATGTGCAGAAATCACCAATTTGATGTGAGGACGTTTATTCCTTACTCTTCTCCTCATTGCTTCTATTCATCATCATTTTTTTTATCCTTATTAGCCTTCGGAAGACATTATCATTACTGCACTTTTTTGATGTTATCAGCCTGCCGCCTTGCTGCATATCAGTCCATTTGTCATTGTTCTTCTCTTTTTTTATATCAATCTTTGAATTGTCCGACAAAAATTCGGCAACACCTCCCCTTGACCCATAGCTGTGGGGGGTTTAATTGGGTACGCATCCACGGAGAGAACTCCGAGATGGCCCCGAAATAAAAGGGTGCGCACGGAAGCGGCAACACCCATAGAACACGATTCAGAAATCCGTCCGGATACATGAGCGTGGGGGCAGCGGGGGAGCAGCCTAATCGGAGCCCGAATGGGCACGAATCTTGAGTCATACTCACGGAAGTAGTGTAAACTCGGGACCTTTCCTTGGGGGCTATTGAGTGCATGTCCCATTCAAAGAAAATGGTATAGAAACATCATAGAGTGTGTAATCGCGGCTAAGTCCCAATGTGATGAAAATCAACTCCGAGGATGTACATTTTAATTTGCATTTGTGTCCTTTTTATTTGTATTTATATCCTTGAGAAAACGGGTTTGCAATTGTAAGGCTTTATAAGCCAATTTGTTAGTCCTTTGAAGTCTTTGGGTTCATTTGCAAAAGTTTCGTAGGTCTAGCGGGGGCCCCTCATCTCCTCTCCCATTGGTCCACCTAAGCTCTAGGGCCCAAGTGCGGCTGGTCAAATGTCCAAGGTGGGCTTCTAGAATGCTTGACCATTCAAGGGGACAAATGGAGGAAAAAGTCTATATTCCATCCCCTTTCTTGGTCCAAGGTAGGCAACCTACCAAACTTGGACTTTCTTCCTTTGAAAATTCAAAGGAAGGAAGCTTCCTTGGCCCCCCCCTTTGGTCCCCCTCACCCCTCCCCTCTCTCCCACAAGATTCCCATCCCCTCCCCTTGCCATTCTCTATTTAAGGGAGTGTATAGTGTCATTTGTAAAAAAAATGAAGCATTAATGAAAGGAAATTCTCATTTGTGCTCACAAGGCCCAAGGGCACCCCTCTCTCCCCCTCTAGAGCTGTGAGAGCTCTGATTTCAGATGTGTGAAGCATCTCCACCACCACCTCTCTGAGTGTGACGCTCAGCACCGCCGCCGCCGCCGCCATCGTGCCGCCATCGCGCCGCCACCGCCATCGCCGGAGTTCTATCCAAATCAGGATAGAACCTCATATCTATATTTTTATCTTTTTCTCCTGTTATCTGATCGAGCCCAAACTTTGAGAGTTTGTTCTCCCTATCACCCCTAATCTCCAGTTTAATTTTTGTGTCATTCCGCCACCATTTGGTATTTTTTCTGTACTTTTGTTCTTCCCCTCAGTAATCTGCCAGTTTGAAGATCTGCGGGATAGTGTCCTATTGTGGTATTTTTCCCGCCCCCTTATACTTCTTCAGAAAATCCCCAAAAATTACCAAGTGTTCCCCACGTACCCTCCCTTCCACCATAATTTTTATGGAGTCTAGATATTTCATTTTCTCTTCGGTCAAATTTCATTTTTAGGGTCAACTCAGTCTATCCTGTGTGTCTGTCAGTCCGAGCCAGCAAAAATATTTGTGGCACAGTCGTTTTAATTTTCAATCCACTCACTTGATGGATCGGTAAAAATTATATGGTGTATCCTTGTAAGTCCTATATCCATCAATACCTCTTTTGCGTTGATCTGACATCGGATCTGGCCGCAGAAATTCTTCTCGTGGAGGCGCGAAGAACAGATCCGAGCCCAGCCAGCACAACTCAGTCCGAGATTTAATTCCTCGGAAAATATGCCGGCTCACCTTTGGTGACCGCCGCTCCCAGAGGTCGATCGGCAACCTATCAGAAGCGTCCCAGCAAGCCGCCGCAATAAGGAGTCGACCGGAAGTCGTCGTCCCAGTTACCGAGTTCCCGTGTTGTACCGAGTTAGAACAGTACCGAGTCGAAACCGAGTCGGACCAGCAGCCCGTCTCCGGCCCAAATTGCTGCCCGTCAACCCAAGATAGGTCCTCCCGGGCCCCACTTGTAGCCCTTTACCTCCCTGCATGGAGTGGGCATAGAAATTCATTTCTGTAAATTATTATAATTATTTTTACCGGGAGTTACCGTACTTGGCCGGGGTCATCTTCCCCATGCCCGGCGCGTGGAGGTATCGTGTCCGCTCCCCATCTCGGCATTTGCTTTACTCGTATTTATTTGTATATGCCGCTGCGAGTGATAGGATTATTAGCCTGATATATTGTTATCACCGCTGCGAGAGAGTGAGTGTGACCCGTCCCGTGACTCAATCCAAGTACACACGGAAGAGCCGAGTACCCTTGACTAATTGCTAGTTCCTCAACCGCGCACGATCCCGCGTTTCCCTTGCTTAGGGACGAGTTGCGAGCTAGAGTCCCAGGTTCGTAGTCGTCCCGCATCACCATGTCTCACAGCTCATTGGCACCATGACCATAGAATTTGTCAAGTTTGAAGGCGAGGTCTTGAGAAGAAAAATATGTTCATGGTGAAACAAAGAAAATGTGTATTAGGCTTCCGATGGTTGGCAACCCGGGGCCACACTCATGCGTCGGAGTGAGCTCTGGGCCGGTGGCCACCGTGATAATAACTAAATCACCGTACGGGTGGCCTGTAAAAAAAATAAAAGAGGGGGTTCGTCATGTCTACTGGGAGAACAAGGAGAGGAAGAAAGAAAAAATGTAGAGCTACACATAGCAAAGGAAATCCAGACCGGAGTCCGGGGCTTTTCATTCATTCAAAGTAGTGGAAAAATACATTGGAGACAGCCTTGTTAGGCGATAAAGAAGAAGAAAAAGGGTTATAAGGACCCACCCTTGCTCAAGCCTCTTCCCTTCTCTCCCTCACTCCCTGAAGCTCACAAAGATTCCCCCCAGTAGGCGCTCTCTCACTCTCTATTCTTGCTCTTCCGCTTCTCTCTTCTTCCCTTCTCTACAGCACCCAAAACTAGGCAATAGCTGGACAGGGCGCAGCAGCTGCGGGGAGCTCAAAGCGTAGACACACTAGAGAGAGATTATCCAGCCAGGGGTGCAGCACACTCAGAGAGAGCTAGGAAGCAGAGATAGCAACCGAGGGCCTTTTCTTTTGCCAATGGCTGGGCATATTTGTGGAGTTGAAGTCCCACGCCGCAGTAGTCGTTGGTCGATGTTCTTCCCTGCACGGACGAGGACGAGTAGGTGCCGTTCACGAATTCATTGACAGAGGATGGGGCTCCCACGACAATCGGAGATGGAAGTCCATGCTGTCGGGGCTCCAGCCTTGACTTCGCGAGAGAGAGCCGTTCAACGAGCATTGAATGCTCATGAGAGAGAGGGGGGAGAAAATCGCGGGGAGAGACAAAGGCACAGAGCTATAGTACCCGCGATTTTCTTCCTATTTCCATTTTTTTGAAAAATCCTTCTCTTTTCTTTCTCCCCCTCTCTTTCTTCTATTCGTGCACCTGCCCTTGTACGCCCCCTTTCTTCTTCCCCTTTTTTCTTTTCGCTTTTTTGTTCCCCTTTTTTTCATTTTTTTTTTGTCGCCAACATGCCCACGGCACCCGACTACTAGTCTCAGACGCTCCCGACCGCCAGGGTCTCATGGTGCCCAGCCTCCTCAGTCACAACGGTACCCCCGGCACCCGACCGCCCAATCCAAACTGTGCCTGGCTAATCTAGCCCCAACGGCGCTCAACAACTTTAGTCATAATGGTGCCCTCGGCACCCGACTGCCCAGCTACTCCAGTCACAACAGTGCGCACGCACCCGATTGCGCCTGGCTATTCTAGGCCCAACGGCGCTCAACAATTTTAGTCACAACGGTGCCCCCGACACCCGACCGCCCAGTCCACACTGCCCTTGGCAGTTCTAGCCCCAACGACGCTCAACAACTTTAGTCACAACGGTGCCCTCGGCACCCGACTGCCCAGCTGCTCTAGTCACAACGGTGCCCCCGGCACCTGATTGCCCAGTCCAGACTGGGCCTGGCTATTCTAGTGTAGCACCCCGTATAAAAATGATAGAAAAAATAAAATATATATATATACATATAAAATAAAATATAGACTTTTTCTCCAAGTAAATAAAAACTTTTGATAACTCTATGAGGAGACAATACTATAAGATGGTTAAATAAAAGTTAGAATGCCCAATGAGGGCCCTTATATAAATATACAACCATGGAAGTCATCTTATGTAATAAGGCTTCCTATTCCAATAGACACTTCATTTAAATGGGGACTTTGCACAAGGTCGTCAATTCATTTAGCTACAGGGCCACAACCCACGGTTTTAAAGCCCACAGTACATATATAATAACCCTTTTTATTATCAAGCATGGCACAGAACAGTACACACCCATCATGGTTCGGAATAGGAACAGTGTAGGAACAGTGGGCATGAGAAAATAGTGCCCCTGACCTGGGCGCTTTTTCTATAAATGGCGCCCCCAGACCAGGCACCATTTCTTTTTGGACAAAATGAATATATGTATATAATATATGTATGGAAGGCCCACAGGATGAAACGCCTGCGTACATAGACGCTAATTCCCTAATTAGAGACTTCTTGGAAGTCATCAATTCCTTGCCAGCAACCTGCCAAACCGAATGCCATTATGATCCTTCCATAAGTAAACATAAACAACTTGTTTTTGCTGGCAACGTACCCCTTTTTCCTGACAACCGATTGAAGCATTAATTGCTTCTTTTTCCCTGGCAATGGACCCTTACGTTTTTCTTTCCTATAACTATCCCATACCCTTTAGTGTTAGAAGGTGATTGACATCATCTATGTAGTCTCTGCCCGTAGAATAGGGTCTTTACAGGAACGTACCTGAAGGGAGATCTTCATCCTATGTGCTTCTTCCTACTGTTGGGAAGATTGGTTTTCTTATCATCTATTCTATGTATTCACGTCAAAAGGTAGGTGTTCTCAAGATCTGGCTTAACTAGTAGTTAATATAGGTTAACATGCATGCTAGTTAAATCTGGTCATTTAAGTCAGGGGTATATCAAAAGGGTTAGTGGGAAGGTTAGGCCATGCCTATCTGAAACACTAAATCTTGCGTGAGTAGATTCTCCGCCAAGTACCCCATGTACAGCACACGGTTTATACTCATAAATCTGTCCCGATTCTTGTAAATTAATCCATGTTTAAAAATTGATATCTATGAAATTAAACTCAAAAATTGTTGCATGAGCATGATCGTACAATCCTGTAAATTTCCATGTCAATCTATGTCTTTACTTCCTTATTCTGTGAACGTGTTATAAATCATGAATAGTAAGTATGTGATTAGTAGCCACCATGTTCAAAAATTCATATATATTGAACCAGACCATAAAATTCGTGCATTAATATAGCTCTGTGATCTCAATATTTTTCTCTACCTCCCCATGTCCTTATTTCCTGATTCGGAGAAACTTTGAAAAAATGAATAGTAACTAACCACCGTGTTCAGAAATTTACATCTATTGAACCAGACCATACAATTCTCGCATGAAGATAGTTCTGTGATCCTGATATTTTTCTCTACCTGCCCATGTCCTTACTTCCTGATTCGGAGAAACTTTAAAATATGAACAGTAACTTGTATCTCAGAACGTACCTCTCTGATGCAAAGGATGACTCAGGTTCAATTGGTGACTCTCCGCAGTGACTTCAATTAATTGAAGACACTGCAGAGGGGCGCCATTCACCAGAACCCCTTACATCAATTAGCGACACCCCCAGGAGACTTCAATTAAATGAAGTCACCCCAAGGAGACTTCAATTAAATGAAGTCACCCCGGGAAAACTTCAATTCTTCAGTTAGCGACACCCGAAGGTGACTTCAATTAAATGAAGACCCCTCAGAGAGACGTCAATTCCATTTTTAGAAAAAAAATATAAACACCGCATTAGAAATTTTATATCTATGAAACCAAAACCCAACAATTTTGCATAAGCATGATTCTAAACTCCCGAGAATTTTCTATACATGTTCATATCTGGAGAGGGGAATTTCTGTTGCCCATCTAAGAGCAGCCGAACTAGGTTCGTCAGGACCAAACGAGGCCCAACTCATCCAAGTATTATCCCCACAGGGCCCACTTAGGATAAAAAGCCCAATAAGATTACTCGGGGTCAAACCCTTCCTCGATGGCCCTTAGGCTCGGAAGGCCCGAACGTCAGTCAGAACGGAGGAAGACCCATGCCCGAGTTATCTCTTCACCGGGATAGAGGCAAGCGCTCAGCGCCCACTCCAACCTACCTTCATCCGAGCTATGCCTATCGCCCGGACAGGGTTGGCACCCTTCATGCTTGGATCGACCGACGATTACTTATCCACGCTGCCGTTGAGAAACCCATTATGAGCAGGAGTTTAAGAGGATAAGGGACCCATGACTCCTCATGGCTATAAAGACCCCACGATGAGGACGTAAAGAGCTCACGTTAAGGACGTAACTCCTGCCTGAAACTCCTTAGCTTATGGGACTCATGAGGCCAGCGCACTATTTAAACCTGAGACTCCCTCCAGCGAAAGGTAAGGGCCAACACACGCCTAAACTCTCTGAGTAGGAACCACTTCACCATCTTGGTGTAGAGGGATATCGCGTCTCCTTTTTCCTCCTCCCTTCATAGCTTTCACCATTGCTCTACTGACTTAGGCATCGGAGGGTTTTCCCCAGGGAACCATCCCTAGGCCCCCTGATCTGTTTCCCTTTCTTGCAGTTCACTATTCGGTGATCATCTCCCAGCTCAGGTCCAGCGTGAGATTACGCCTCTTCAATATCCTTGCTTTCTGTTTCTGAGAAACATTTACAGTATGAATAGTGTTTTGAGTCACAGAATGTACCTGCCCGGTGTAAATCACCCCAATTCATTGAATAGTGACACCCCAGGTGACTTTAATTAAATGAAGACCCCTCAGAGAGACGTCATTTACTTTTGTTATTTTTTTATTATTTTTAAATAGCGCCCACCCCCTATGTCGCTAATTCGTTTCCAATTTTTTTATTTTCTGATTTTCCTGGTGAAGGTGCTTCTGGTTGAGGCGATTCCAAATATAATTTTTTCACATTTTTATGGAACCCGAAAGGCCACCAAAATACCTCGAAAAGGGTAAAAGAATTAGCAAATGGGATATAACTGAAACTCATTCTCGATTTAAATGAAGTCACCCCAAAGAGGCGTCATTTCATTTTGTATTTGTTATTTTTTTTATTTTGAAATAGCGTCTCC
This sequence comes from Amorphophallus konjac, assembly GCA_022559845.1. Lineage (NCBI taxonomy): Eukaryota > Viridiplantae > Streptophyta > Magnoliopsida > Alismatales > Araceae > Amorphophallus > Amorphophallus konjac. Next base: position 121,723,168 of record CM040126.1, on the reverse strand, counting down.
CCCCTTGCCACTAATTCTTTAAAAATCTGGAAAAATGGAGAAAAATACCCAAAAAATTTAGAAAAATAGGGAAAAATAGAAAAAATATAAAAAGGTGAGAAACCCAAGAAAAGTGGGAAAAACCACTCAAACAAGATCAATTTGAGGGTCAAATTGGGGTATTATGAGACAATATGAGATGTACTCACAGTAATGTCAATTTTAGCGTGTCTACAACCCCCAGGCGCCAATTTAGTCTGTTAGCTACCAATCTTCGTTCTGATTTATCTCGTGATTCGTACCGATATAACCTTAGTACATGTTCCTGCATCATATATGCCTTTGAACTCTATTCCTGGAATCTACCTTATACTCTTATAATGGCAACCCTTGAAATTCTATATTGGCTATAAATGAGAGTGGATGTCAAAAGAAATACATGAAATGTTGTGCATATGGGGCCCGGTCTGGTCTTGGGAGGAGCGCCCGAAGGTACTTGTGCCCATGGGAGTTTATTGACCACGGTGTTTGGCATTACACCGAAGTACTTGCTTGACTTGCTTGACTTGAGACACTCCACACACACTCTCTCTCTCTACTTGCTTGACTTGACTTGCGTGGCCCGGAACGGGCGATAATTGACTTGCGTGGTCCGAAAAAGGGTAAAATACTTGCTTGATTGAGATAGCCAATTCTATTGACATGTACTTGATATTACTTGCTTGAACACGAACTTTTACTTGCTTGAACATGACTCTTACTTACTTGTACATGAGTTCTTGCTTGCCCGAAGAGTGGCATCTTTTTTTATAAGCACCGACCAACAGAGTCAATGTCCAGTCGAGTGCACCATCCCCCAGCAGGGGATAGTGTTCTCACTCCCCCAGACTAACATTGTGGCCATAGAATTTTATTGATTTTTGTAATGAATACAAGATCATCGGGGCATGCCCCTGACAGTTCCAATTTACAGCCATGTAAGAAGTAAGATCTACATATCTATAAACCCAAAAGTAGCCTGTTACAAGTCCGAACAGCAGGAAGACCTGCTTTGTCCACTCGGAGAGCACCCCTAGCCAGCCGAGGGAGCCCACTAGTTCGAGTGTATATGTTGTTGCTGTGACAGGTACAAGCAAAGGAGGCCAGTGCATCAGCAACTTGATTACCCTCCCTGAAGATGTGCTGAATGGAGCAACAACAATTGGTTATTTGTTCAAGAATTGCCTTCCACCAAGAGAGGATGGTCCAATTTGGGGCCACTCCTTTTTGGATAGCATTAACAAGCAATGCACAGTCGCAGTAGATCGCACCCACCTGAATGCCACTGTGCAAAACTAGAGCTAGACCATCATGCAAGGCCCTTGCCTCGGCTAGAAGACTGCACCCATAGCCATAGTGAAAAGCAAAACCTACTATCAGATTGCCCGCGGGGTCACGGATACATCCACCTCCACCACTCATTCCAGGATTACCTTTGGAGGCGCCATCAACATGTAGAGTTAAATTGGAGGAAGATAATTTTCACTGCACAAAGATTGGCAATTTTTGGACTACCCTCAGATAAAAGTGGAAAAGAGCCAGGCTGTGTTTATGCATATTGGAGAGGAATCCAGGGAATTGGATTTTCTCCAGGGAGATGGTGATAGCTTCACTAACTCTCCTTTTGATACCACTTATGTTTGGCATGATACAGTCATATCTTGCTATGCATCTTGTCTTCCATAATTCCCAGAGCATTAAAATAACTGCATACAGTCCAATAAAGCTGTAGGCCGAGGATAAACTGGTACCAGCCATTATATTCCAGCATCGAATGGTAATATGTTCACTGAGATGAACCTTTACATTAATGAGAGGTGTGACCCAGGCCCATAGATCAGCAGCTAATTCCCCTTTGATGAAAAGGTGGTTGAGATCCTCAACTTCAGGTATGGTACAGCAGCTGCATTTGGAAGCCATAGAAATGCCACATTCAGTCACCCTGCTGTCTACAGGCACTGCACGGTGGATGATTTTCTAGAAAAAATTGGCAGCCCTCGGAGCTATCCTAGGATGCCAAAGATTGGCCCAAGGGCCTCTTGTAATACCTGATGTCCTCAGGAGTTTGTTTGAAGACTTGACTGTAAAAGAGCCTCCAGTAGTGGCCATCCATATACATTTGTCCCTCTCATCACTTAATTGGAGAGTTGGGAGGCATTGGCTATTGTTGAGCAAGGCCCTAGCTTCATGAAGGGGATTAAGAAGTACCTCTCCGACAGTTAACTTAGGCTTATTTTGAATCTTGCTAAGCTCTGCCTGCTGGACATTATTAATGAGCGGCCCTTGGCATGTCCAATTGTCCTTCCATAAATCAGCTTCTATCCCATCTCCAATGATCCACCTGGAATTATGTATAATTAATTTCTTCACCTGTAGAAAAATATTGGAAGGCATGCCTGCTAGAAAAGGTTTCATACAATCAAAAATATTGGTTTTGATGAATCTCCTCCTGGCATACACAGACCACAGAGATGAGCCATGAATGATGTTTCACAAATTTTTCGCAGCCAATGAGACCTGAACATGATATAGGTCCCTGATAGAGAGGCCTCCTTCCAACCTCGGCTTGAGAATGTGTTGCCAATTAACCCAATGATGGCGCCTCTACCCTTCAGAGCCCTGCCAGAAAAAATTGGCACACATTCTATCAATAGCTTTGATTATTGTTTTCGGAATGAAGCAAGCTGAAGCCAAGTAAACATGCATACTTCGGAGGACTGAATTGATAAGTATGACTCTCCCAGCCTGAGAAAGAAACTTAGATTGCCAGCCCTCCAACTTCTTCTGAACTTTGTCCACTAAAAACTTGAAGTCTGAGCTTTTGTATCTACCTTTCTTAATTGGAACACCAAGGTAGTTAAAGCAAGAACCTAGAAATTTATAGCCAGTCATGGAATGAATAGATTGCTTGAGAGCAGTTGGTGCTTTAGCAGAGACTGTAAAACTACTTTTCCCTTTGTTGACTTGTTGGCCAGAAGTGAGTTCATATCTATTGATAAACTGCTGGAGGACACTTATATTGTGTTTACTGCCATTCAAGAAAATTAAGGTATCATCAGCATAAAGAAGATGGGAGGCTTGTACCACATTTCTTGGCCCACTGAAACCTTTCAGTTCTCCTTACTGAAATTTGGCTTTGAGGCCTCTACTTAACACTTCCGAAGCTAAAATGAAGAGGTATGGGGCTAATGGATCACCCTGCCTTATTCCTCTACTAGACTTAAAGAAACCTGCCATGGCCCCATTGAAATTGACTGAAAACCAGCAATTTGAAAGAATCATCCCAATAAGAGAATTGAATCTATTGCTAAAACCAAACTTCCTCAGGGCTGCAAAGATAAAATCCCATTCCATTCTGTCATAAGCCTTTGCCATATCTAGTTTGAAGATGGCATTATGACCTCTTACCTTCCTATCAATATCTGACATCATCTGTCTAGCCAGAGCAATATTATCCAGAATGGAGCGGCCCTTAACAAAAGCTCCTTGTTCAATTGAGATGATGTCTGGTAGGATAGATGCTAGCCGCTTGGAAATAATACTAGAGATTATTTTATAGGAGAAATTGCATAGACTTATAGGACAGAAATCACTGAAAGTCTTTGGCTCTTGCACCTTTGGAATAAGGGCAATAATAGAAGAAGAGATGCCTTTAGGAATTGGAAAACCCATGAAGAAGCTTTGGGTCGCAGCTATAACATCTTCACCAACAATGTTCCAAGTTGCAGTGTAAAATTCTCCAGAAAGTCCATCTGGCCCTGGGGAGCTTGAACTCTTGAGGGACCACACTGCTGCCTTGACTTCCTCTTCATCTGGGATAGAACTGAGAAATGAGTTCTGTTCTTCAGTGATGGTTTGTGGAATGCACTCCAGAAGAGAATGATCCACCGAGTGCTCCTCAGTGGAAAAAAGTTCTTGAAAGTATTTAACAGCATGAACCCTGAGGATATTCTGATCTTCGCACCATTGATCAGGTTCATCCAACTTAAGTCTGCCAATAAATCCCCTCCTCCTATTATATTGAGTAACAGTATGATAAAAGGTTGTATTCCTATCTCCACTTTCAATCCAGTCCATTCGGGACTTTTGATTCCAAAAAATTTCTTCCCTATGGAGAGCCTGCCGCAGATTAGCATTGGCTGCATTCAAACTAGTCCTGTTATCTGATGTGGAATTTTGATCAAAGGCAAGTTGTTTGATCTCCATAGTTGATTCTGCTTGTCTGACATTCTGTGTAACATCACCAAAAACTTCTTTATTCCACTTACAAAGATGATTCTTAACAACTTCAGCTTATTAGAAAGCCTGACCATAGCATTCAGATGATCATGAACCTGCTCCCATGCTTGAGAAACAACTTTCCTAAAGGAATTATGGGAAGTCCACATTTTTTGGAAAATAAAACTGGAAGGACCAGAAGAGTAATTACTACTAGTTAGCAGCAGTGGACTGTGGTCAGATGGACCCCTTGGGAGGTGCTTGACTTGCATGTGAGGCAGTATAGACAGGCACTGATTGTTGATAAAAAACCTATCTAATCTGGCTCTGATATTGGCTGAACCTGTCCTATTATTGGACCATGTCATGCCCAACCCTGAGAAACCAACATCCAGTAGGCCAACCAAGCTTACAAAAGCATTAAACTTAGACATTGGAGCTAAAGCTGGGACAGCCCCACCCATCTTCTCTGAAGGCCTCATTACACAATTGAAATCACCACCTACTATCCAAGGAACAGAAACTACAGCAGCAAAAGAAAGAAGATCATTAAACAGGTCCAATCTGAGGTGTGGATCACATGAAGCATATACAAAGGAAAAGTAAGCAATGATGGATGTTCCAGTTCTCAGGCCAAGAGTGATTTGCTGGGTTGAAGAAAAAATTAACTCCAAATTGCAGTTGTCATTCCAATATAACCAAATTTTGGAATCTTCTACAGAATTGACTGCACACTTAGGCAAACTAATGTATCTACCAAGCTTCAAGGCTTTATGGGAAGCGAGCATAGGCTCACTGATAGCCACTAGACGTGGCTTATGGCTGTTCACTAGTCTCTTAAGACTTAGTTTCCGACTCCTCTAATATTCCATACCATAATGGGACTAATCATTGAGATGGCTGTCTTTGATCGTCTGTCGATCTGGCTCTAGATCTTGTCTCCATGTACCCTTTTTTGTCCTCCCGCCTGATTACTTCTCCCCTTCCTATACCACTTGTCAGCATTAGAGTATTGTCCATTTTCACCTTATCAGCCACAATTCTACCTACTTCATGTATCTTCAGCAGATCAACTTTAACTTTGGCCTCTAACGGTAGACTTTGCACAACTTCATCAATTGGCGCAGATATTGCACAATCCTGATTACATTGGCCTTTAGTACCAAAAGGTTGTTCTACCAGTCCATTTGTAGAAGACATAACTTCATTATGGCTTGGCAAGGGCTCCTCATCAGCATGCTGAATAGGATCAGAATCCAGCAAGAGCTCTTCTAAATTATGGACATTATAAGATGTAGCAGCTGTAGAGAGATTTCCAAGTAATGCTTCATTATTTTTCATGTCCATAGGTTTAGAACCTTCATCCATTTTACTACTTGCTCGGCCTAAGATACCCACTGCATCTTTCCGATTGGGAATCTTGGCAATTTCTTTTCCTTCTGATTGGTGTTCATTTCTAATAACTTGCTTCTCCTTACTAAAGCATTCCTTTGTCATTCCAGTGGCCACTGGATCGACTGGAAGAGGCATATTTCGCACATCCTGATTTGAAATAAAATCAGAACTCCTCCCAGCCGGAAGCATTGGACCCTGAGCAGACTCAGACTACAGATGAACTTCTGAATTGACTTCTCCCAATTCCTGTAAATCTAATGCCTGTAGCAGAACCTCAAACTAATTTTCCATAGCCACATTTGATCGAGCAGCCGGAGGGCCTTCTAGCCGGGGCCTTATAACAGGCCAAATCTTGGGTGCTAGAACCTGAGCAGCTTGAGTTCGACCTGTCCTTCTAGATTTTCTTTTGCAATCATCTACAGAGTGACCAAGTTTATGGCAATGAGAACATAGGAGGGGAACACGGTGATAATTGACTGACTGCCAATATCCCACTCCGTCCAAATCAATCCATAATCGCTCCCTGCGATGTGTTGACAGATCCATCTCTATACAAACCAAAGCTTCCGACATATCAGTCATAGCTGAGGTCTTCTCATGAATGCGAAGAACAGTTCCAAAATTTCCAGCAATGAATCGCAAGCAATCCTCATGGTAAAGATTCATCGGCAGTGTAGGGAAACTAATCCAAATAGGTACCATCGGCGGATCGGCATCAAAATTGAAATCAGAAGTGCACCGAAAGAATCGAAACAAAAAGCCTTTTATATACAAATTTTTCTGAATGAGGAGCTTCATAAAATCTGCCTCACTATCAAAACGAAAAAGAAGATGCCGTGGGTTCAATTTACTAATGATGAAGCTCGAGGAAATCGCTAACCTCTGCACTAGACTGTTCTTGATGTCGGGGATTGCAGGTCGACCATAAGAACACTTGGCCACTATTGCAAATGACAAGAACTGCATAGACGCCTGGAGATCGGCCTTGGAGAAGAAAACTGTCGGCTCGCCAAGATCTGTAAACGCCGGCTTCTTGATTGATATAACAGTAGATGGTCTTTTGTTGGACTCCATAAGAGCCTGTGCAAAAGACCGTCGAGGAGCAGCAGCTTGGGTGGACGAAGGCGCTACCTCCGGTGACACCAACGGACCCCCCGGCGGCGCTGGGGGGACCCCCACTGTGCCAACCATGGCCGGCGGGGAGGGGGACACGCCGAAGAGGAATTGAAGAACCCTGGCGGGAAAGAATCGAACAGGAGATACTCTCTCTAGAATCTAGAGAGAGGAGAAGTCCCCCCGAAGAGTGGCATCTACATCTATAAAGTTCTTGATATACTGCTTGTCAAATATTTGAAATCACGCGATACTCTCTCCATACAGTTCTTGACATCTTACTTGTTCATCATGCACAGATGTACCTGTATACCTGATTTTCATACTTATTCATCGTACATTGTTATACCTGCATTACATATAATATGTAAATCACTTAAAGACGGCTCGAACTTGAGATGTAATTCCTACTGAGCGATTCGCTCATCCAGTTGCTTCCTAACATTTTCAGGTAATTCGGATAGCGACATCCACCCGAATGAGAATGAGACCGAGTGAAGAGTGCTAGAGTCACCAATCGTCTACCGTCAACTAGTCGTGTCTTTTGACATTCTTGAGTCTCCTTTTGTATTTTCTAGTTATGTTTGGTCTAGTCGATTGAATCCTTGTTAAGGCATATAGCCTAGTATTTGGATTTTAATTTGGAATTGTCATGGACTAGCTTTATCATCTTTTGATTAATCGTTTAGTTGTCACTTTGGACTATTGGGATCATTAGATATTATTAGTCTTTTACGCACTCCGTATTTATGTATGTCAAATTTTATCGCTCTAATGACACGATCTATATAGACGCATCACGCATCCGAGTATCTTCCGCGCTCGGGACGTGACAGTCTTCGTGGTATCAGAGCCTAGGATTTTAGTTTCCTAGGTAAAACTCGAGTCCAAGGATAGGTAAAACCCGAGTCCAAGGATAGTTTGTACCTTACCCGGTGAGATGGATAGAGCCATGGGTTAAGTTCTATAATGACTTTTGACCTTATAAATAAACCCGATCTTTATTATTCTTCAACCCTTTTATAGGCTCATGGCCGCTGAAAGAGCACAATGGCGCGAGATGCAGCGCACCGTGCAAGGCCTCACATAGGCACTACAGCAAGTGGCGCAAGGTGGTGCTAACCGTGGAGCCTGTGATCTCCACAGGGGTTTCCGTAACATGAACCCACCAAGATTCACGGGTTCGTCTGACCCCGAGGATGCCAAAAATTGGTTAAAGGAAATAGAACGAATTTTCCGTGTGATGCAATGCACGGACAAGGAGAAGGTTCTACTGGCTATATTCCAACTAGAGCGGGACGCTCGATGTTGGTGGGAATCCATGGAAGCAACATTGTCAGAAGACCATGTCACATGGGATTAATTCACAGAGCATTTCAACAACAAGTACTTCTCCGACCATATCCAGGAAAAGAAGGCCGCGGAATTTGCCGCACTGAAACAACGGGGCTTGAAAGTGGCCGAGTATGAGGCCCAGTTTTCAAGACTGGCTAGGTATGCACCTCACTTGGTGTGTACGGAGAAGATGAAGGCTAAAAGGTTCCTCAACGGGCTTCGGCCCCACTACATTACACAACTTGCACCGATGGAGATCCAAGTCTACTCGGAAATGGTTCGACGTGCACATTTGCTCAAGGACGCCACCGAATTATCCGAGAGGATCCGAGGAAGGGACAAGAAGGAACCTGTCACAAGCCTGGGAAATTTTAAGGTATCATTCAATAAGAAGCGGTACTTCAGTGGAGGGGAGTCCTCCAAAGGAAAGAAATTCCAAAAGAATGTCAAGCCATTCTCCATCACCACACCTTCCAAGGAAGTCTGTAAGTACTGTGACAAAGCTGGTCATAGGATCGAGGAATGCTGGAGGAATCTAGGAGCTTGTCTCCGATGTGGAAGCTGAGAACATCGGATCCCTAATTGCCCATTGATGAATGAGCAAGCCATTAAAGAAGAGAAGCTCCCGGCAAAGAAGCAAGGCCGTCTGCAAGCTCTCCAAGAGATGGAACCAATGGAAGGAGGAATCATGGAAGGTATACTAACCATTTGCTCTAAGAATGCTAAAGTTTTATTTGATACCGGAGCAACTCATTCTTTTGTTTCCAAGGAATTTGCTGCTTCATTCTCTAAGGAGCCCGAATGGTTAGACTTAGTCATATCCACACCCTATGGGAACGAGTCCGATATCACACATCATTACCAAAACTACAAGGTTATGGTTAAAGGCAATAATCTGCCTGCCAACCTGATAAGCCTAGATATGAAGGGTTATGATGTCATACTAGGTGCTGATTGGTTATCCACATACCAAACAACTGTAGATTATCGATATGGCAAGATAACTTTTGTGGATTACCCGGAACTGGTATACATTAGCCCTCGAGCTAGATCACCTCTTATATCAGCCCTACGAGATAGTAAACTGATATGCAAGGGATGTATGGCTTATATTGCATTTGTAACTACCACGGACGTCGAGGAGTCTAAACTTGAAGGCATCCGTGTAGTTCGGGATTTCCCCGATGTTTTTCCAGAAGAATTACCTGGTTTACCCCCGGAGCGGGAGGTGTCATTCACCATCGACCTTGTCCCTGGTGATGGACCTATTTCCAAGGCACCTTACAGAATGTCTCCTGCTGAGCTGAAAGAGCTAAAGGAACAACTGATGGAGCTATTGAACAAGGGTTTCATCCGGCTAAGTACTTCCCCGTGGGGAGCATCGGTGCTATTCATCAAGAAGAAGGACGGATCGATGAGACTCTGCATCGACTATCGACAGTTAAACCACCTTACGATCAAGAACAAGTACCCGCTGCCAAGAATTGATGAATTGTTCGACCAAATATCTAGAGCTAAATATTTCTCCAAGATTGATCTTCGATCTGGTTATCACCAACTGAAGATCAAAGAAGAAGACATCCATAAAACTGCATTCCGAAGCAGGTATGGGCATTACGAATTCACTATTATGCCTTTCGGACTAACAAAAGCCCCCGCAGCTTTCATGCAGTTAATGAACAGCATATTCAGGCCTCACTTAGACCAGTTCATTATGGTCTTTATCGATGATATTTTGATTTATTCAAAGTCTGAAGAAGACCATGAAGTACATCTTGAGAAGGCATTGCAAATATTGAGAGAAAATAAATTATATGCCAAATTCAGCAAGTGCAAGTTCTGGCTCGAGGAAGCATCCTTCTTGGGCCATATAATTTCGAAGAACGGATTTTTCGTGGACCCATCAAAGGTCAAAGCCGTGAAGAATTGGGAGCGACCAACAAATGCGACGGAGATTTGAAGTTTCTTGGGGCTAGCTGGTTATTACCGGCGTTTCATCAAGGACTTCTCAAGAATTGTTGTTCCTCTCACCCGACTGACTCGCAAGGAAATACCTTATGAGTGGAAGGAAGACTGTGAGAAGAGTTTCCAAGCTTTGAAAGATCTCTTGACCACTGCTCCCGTCTTATCATTGCCAATCGAAGGAGAGAAGTACAAGGTATATACCGATGCTTCTAGTATTGGCCTCGAATGTGTATTGATGCAAAATGGGAGAGTCATTACATACTCATTCCGGTAACTGAAGAAGCATGAAGAGAACTACCCGGTGCATGATTTAGAACTAGCCGCAGTGGTATTTACCTTAAAGATCTGGAGACACTACCTCTACGGAGAACAATTCATAGTGTACTCTGATCACAAAAGCCTCAAATATCTATTTTCCCAGAAGGAACTAAACATGCGGAAAAGGCATTGGCTCGAGCATCTCAAGGATTTTGACTTCTCTATATAGTACCATCCCGGTAAGGGAAATTCTGTAGCTGATGCCCTCAGTCGAAAGTCGAGAGTAATATTGGCCAGTTGCATGATTCAAGAATGGAAGCTATTAGAGGAATTCTCTAAACTCAACATTAGCACTGACAAGCAAGACGGGTGCATTACTCTAGCCCATGTGAGTCTACATCCGGATTTGCTACCAGAAATTCAGAAGCTACAAGAAGAAGATCCTGCACTAGTGGAGATAAGGGACAAGCTGGAGGAGAGACTTGGTTTCAAGTTGGCACCCGATGGAAGACTGTTATTCCACGACTGTCCCGAGTTGAAGAAGAAGGTTCTTGAAGAAGCTCATCGATTGAGATACACGATCCACCCTGAGCCACCAAGATGTACCAAGACTTGAAGAGGACCTTCTAGTGGCCTAATATGAAAAGGGAGGTAGCAGACTTCGTATCTCGCTGCCTGACATGTCAACAAGTGAAGGCGGAACATCAGAAACCCGCCAGAAAACTGCATCCACTAGATATTCCCAAGTGGAAGTGGGAAGATATTGGCATGGATTTTATTATGTGCTTGCCCAAGACTAGAGGTGGACATGATGGAATTTGGGTAATTATCGACCGCCTAACTAAATCAGCTCATTTCTTGCCTATCAAAAGCTGATGGTCAGTTGATGTCCTTACTGCCTTGTATATCAAAGAGACGGTTAGATTGGATGAAGTTCCCGTGTCGATTGTATCCGACCAAGACCCACGCCTCACCTCTCATTTCTGAAAGAGTCTACAACACTCTCTGGGGACAAAACTCAACTTTAGCACTGCTTTCCATCCCCAGACCGATGGACAGACCGAAAGGACAAATCAAGTTGTTGAAGACATGTTGAGAGCATGTATTATAGATTTCGGCGGAAGCTGGCACGACCACTTACCCCTAGCCGAATTTGCATATAATAATAGCTATCAAGCCAATATCCAGATGGCACCTTTCGAGGCACTCTATGGCAGAAATTGTCGATCTCCAATATGTTGGGATGAAGTTGGTGAAAAGAAAATCCTAGGCCCAGATATGGTGAGAGATTCAACTGAAAAGATACACCTCATTCGAGAAAGCCTAAGGATAGCACAGTCCAGGTAGAAGTCATATGCTGACAACAGGAGAAGAGATCTGGAATTCTAAGTTTGAGACCATATTTTTCTCAAGGTATCTCCTGGCCGAGGTATTAGAAGATTCGGTGTTAAGGGAAAACTTACACCGAGATTCATTGGTCCATTCGAGGTGTTGGAGAGAGTGGGCGAGGTAGCTTACCGCATTGCCTTGCCTCCACAACTATCGGAAGTGCACAATGTATTCCATATTTCTATGTTGAAGAAGTATGTGCACGATCCTCTCCACGTCATCGACCACATTGGCTTGGTGATACAGAAGGACCTTACCTATAAGCAGAAATCAATGAAGATCCTCGACCGAGAAGTCTGAGTTTTGAGAAGCAAGACAATCCCAATGGTGAAAATCCAATGGGATCGATGCTCAGAACAAGAAGCTACATGGGAAACCGAGGAGTCTATGAGAAGGAGATTTCCAAAATTGTTCTAGTCTTTGAGTATTTCTCACCCTTCTTGTCTTCATATACGCAGTTGAAATTGGGGACCAAATTCTTTTAAGTGGGGGAGAGTGTAGCACCCCGTATAAAAATGATAGAAAAATAATAATAATAATAATAATATATATATACATATAAAATAAAATATAGATTTTTTCTCCATGTAAATAAAAACCTTAGATAACTCTATGAGGAGACAATACTAAAAGAGGGTTAAATAAAAGTTAGAATGCCCAATGAGGGCCCTTATATAAATATACCACCATGGAAGTCATCTTACGTAATAAGGCTTCATGTTCCAATAGACACTTCATTCAAATGGACACTTTGCACAAGGTCATCAATTCATTTAGCTACAGGGTCACAACCCACGGTTTTAAAGCCCACAGTACATATATAATAACCCTTTTTATTATCAAGCATGGCACGGAACAGTACACACCCAACATGGTTCAGAATAGGAATAGTGTAGGAACAGTGGGCATGAGAAAATAGCGCCCCTGACCTGGGCGCTATTTCCATAAATGGTGCCCCCAGACCAGACGCCATTTCTTTTTGGAAAAAATGAATATATATATATATATAATATGTATGGAAGGCCCACAGGATGAAACGCTTGCGTACACATACGCTAATTCCCTAATTAGAGACTTCTTGGAAGTCGTCAATCCCTTGCCAGCAACCTGCCAAACCGAATGCCATTATGATCCTTCCAGAAGTAAACATAAACAACTTATTTTTGCTGACAACACACCCCTTTTTCCCGACAACCGATTGAAGCATTAATTGCTTCTTTTTCCCGGGCAATGGACCCTTACATTTTTCTTTCCTATAACTATCCCATATCCTTTAGTGTTAGAAGGTGATTGCCATCATCTGTGTAGTCGTTGCCCGTAGAATAGGGTCATTACAGGAACGTACCTGAAGGGAGATCTTCATCCTGTTGTGCCCCTTGGTTTTGATTGGTTTTGATGATAGCAAACACCATTAGCTTCATCGACTATATAGTGCATTCAAGTAAAGTTCATGTCGTGCATAAAGTCAGTGCATATCTAGGCACATGCATGTTCAAGGGTCATAGTCGGTACAATGCACTGTAGCACACTTAAGGTCATAGTTAGTGCATGTTTTTCCTTTCGTTCATGTCAAGTCCGTGCATGTTCTGCCTCTCATATATGAAAAGTTGGTGCAACATTTCGCTGCACGCTATCAAGTCTATACAACCCATGTTGTTACACTCGACCAAGTCATTGCATACTTCGTTACCAAGTCAGTGCAACTTTTTGCTGCTGCATGAACACAAGTCTGTGCAACTTTTGATGATCCGAGCATTTAAGTTTGTGCATCATTTCATTAAGTCAGTGCATGCACAAATCAAGTCGATGCAACTTTTGTTGCTGCACGCGACTAAGTCCGTGCATGTCTGCATCTTTCACAATAAAGCATGTACATTCTTCAGGGGCATGTATGTGCATCTTTTGTTCCATACATACATAAAGTTCGTGCATATGGATATTAAGTCTACACACGGTTGCCTTGATGTCTTAGCAAGTCTATACATTCTCGAACCAACTCTGTGCATCTTTCTACTATCCTCATATTGCTTCTAACTAATATTAAGTCTGACCTTGGTAGGAGATCTGCTCGAGGAGTTTAATAAGGGCACATGATCCAAGAATGGAGGATGAGCCAGGATCATGACACGTGTAAAGCAGCGAGCTGAAATGCTGCCACGTGGTCAAGACGCTAGGGCGGGAATTCGTGGAGGACACACGCCCACCTATCTACTGCTGCTATAAAAGGAAGACTTCTTCATCTGGAGAAGACTGATCGTGAGTTGTAAAGATTGTGAAAATACTTCAGAAGAGCAGAAGCAGAAAGAGCCTGCACGATCCAGCGAGAAGATAAAGAGAAGAAAGAGAAAAGAAAAGAAAGAGAGTTGAGAGAGAGGTGTCTGAGAGAATTAGTTTGAGAGGTTGTTGACGCCTGGAAAATGAGCAAGGGCGGAAACAGAATTGAAAAGAAGATCAGATCAACAGTAAAAGATCAATGATGAAGCTCGTCAACCATCTACCCGGCCGAAGCCTTTTCCCGGCCAAGCTGATGTCCGATGCCATTGTCAGTCAGGTGACGGCACTGATGAAATAGCAGTCACCTGGCTGAAGTCTTTTCAGGCTAAAGCGGATGTCCGGTCTTGTCACCGTTTAGGTGACGATACCGATGAGATGATGTCCGACTTTGTCATCATTCATATGGCAATGCCGATGAAACCCCAGTCTACCGACTGATGAAAATCTATGAATGATCTCAATAGAAACTGTGTCACCAGTGGAGGGCCTTCTCGGGTTCTGATACATTTGAAGGACCAATAAAGGCCGAAGTCTATGTGAGGTCTTAAAAGCCCTAAATGGGCCTATAAAAGTGGCGCCGGGATCCCCTTGTCGAAGCCCAAAAGCGGCGCCGAGAAGCTGAAGTCCCACGCGCCGAGAGGTCTGCCTACGATTGAGGCGCGTCGGGACAGGTCGGCCGATAGGATACCAAGGAGGGATATAAAACCCCCTCATTCGAAGAGAAAAAAAAGGAGAGGCATCAGAGAGCCATCAGAAGAGGGCAACATAGATAGCAAAAAAAAAAGGGGCGGAGAAGAAGAATAGATAGCCACAAAAAAGGGAGAAGAGAGTGGAGCCTGCAATCTGATCCGAGAGAGGAAGAAGCAGAAGGGCAAAAAGAAGAGAAGAGTTCGAAGCCTGATCGAAGGTGGGCAACGGGGAGGGAGAGGAGTCAATGCTCCGCCCTCCCCTCCCCATTTTCTATAGTTCATTCTTTTAATTTAGATTGCTCCTACCTCTCCCCCCTTTTGATGTATGCTGTGATATCACAGCCAGTTTTACTCCGCTAGGGCAAAGCATAGTCTCCCTGTACCTTCTTTTATGTATTACCTCTGATGTGCGAATGTAATTGTGATATTCGAATGAATGAACACTACAAGCCCCCGTTGATGCCTGCTGTCTATTTCTCCGAAACCCTATTGCTATCTCCCCATGTTTTCTGTCTCTTCTTAGATCCAGTAGCATGCTATCCCCCTCCCCAGTTCGATTGATCACCTGCTTATTCGTCTGGTTCTCGAACATTGCTCGTGCTTACTTCCGAGCCAGGGACAGACTATCCCTTGGCCTCTGAAGTAAAGCGTCGATGTATAGCAATCGCTGCTCGGTTTTAGATGTTACATTCATGTTCATCGGCTCTGCTGAAGTCATCCCCGGGGCCAGAGACAGCCATCTCATGGCCCCCAGATGATGAAGAGTATATCAAAATCATCCTCAGGGATTATTCTGAACGCTGGTGACAGAGATACCCTAAACCGTGTTTCCCCCAAATCACTCTCCGTTTCTGGCCTTCCCTTTGAAACCCAAGCCAAAATCAGTTACAGTCTGATGAATTGAGCTCTTTTGATTTCCCAAGGCCCGTCTATCTTGGCCTGAATCACCAGGAAAATCCCTGAATCCTCAACAGACCCAAGAACAGGGTACCGTAAAGCTCTGTTTCTCATCCCGGCGCCCTCATACATCTCGGCTCAACAAACAGTAAAACAGATGAACAGTCCTCGGTGCAAGCCTTCCTGTGCCGAGAACCCCACCTTCCTACCTTCGCGCCCGGAACCTTTTCATCTTGGCCGCGCCGGGAACCCCCCCTGGCTGTTTTGCCATCGCGCCGGGAAGCCCATCCTCTGGCCTTCTCCCCTGCGCGCCGGGAACCCCCCCCCCTTTGAGCAATTCCTCCTCGCGCCGGGAAGCCAGCGCCGGGAACTCCCTGGCCTTCTCTTCAGCGCGCCAGGAACCTGGCCTCTTTGCCCTTGCGCCGAGAACCCTTACCCTCTGGCATCCTTCTGGCGCCGAGAGCCCTAATTACTTGGCCTCCTTGCCTGCGCCGGGAGCCTAACCCCTTCACCCTTTTGCCTTGGCGCCGTGAGACCCCTTTGCTTTCTTGCCTACCTGCGCGGAAAGCCCTATCCCCCCCTTAGTTCCACTTTGGCGCCGAGAACTCCACTAATGCCAGTTTCCCGGCGCCCCAAATAGTGCCTTGCAAAGAACCCTTCCCGGCGCGGTGGTCTTCGCACCGGGAACTCATATACCCATTCAAATCCGTGCTGAGAGGCTGCCTTGCCACCCAATGAGCCTCCGGCACCTCTATCAAACCCACCTAGGGATGTCCATGAGTCACCAGAACTGTCCCGAGGATAAAATTAAAGGGAGTCAGACTCCCTTATGTTCCACTGATCCGTATCGGGTTTATGAGCAACCCCTTTAGCTAAGGTGAGCTCTGCCACTGCATGAGTGTCATCGGCTCCTATAAGGGAAGAGTCAAACATTGCCCCAGGGCATACATGTGCAATGTGGGAGGTTCGCTCCCTCCTTTTCTCGGCTTTCATCCCGGCACTCCGTGGGTGATAGCCTATTCTCCCCTGAGCATAATCCAGATTATGGGGAGGTGCTGCGGAAATGTCGATCGATGTTTTAACCCCGATAAGTCCCGGGAGGTGCACATCACACGCCCCTCGTCCGGCTCAATCTTCCGGGGAATATGAATGCTGCGAGGCCCTCGGCTGGATGAGAAATACGAAAGGGGACATCTCCCCGATGATGGTCCGGACCCCGTCCCGCCACTGCGTGGACGGTGTCCTATTCCTACCCGGCACGACCCACATAAGAGGTGGTCATGTCGGTGTAGTAATCTGATGTGCACTAAATTATCTTCCCATGATAAAGAGAGCTTCAATATCATACACTGTTATTTTTCTTTTATTACCGCCCCGAGTGGCCTCCTATTTTGGCTTTTAATCAAGGGTTGTCCTTCTTAGGAATGGCGTAATTAACGTCATAGCCTTTATGATATGGCGGACTTTTGGTCCTGACTCGGACTTCACAATCGACGGACCAAGTCAAGTCGAGCGCACAATGAAATCGTCACACATGTGACTGGCACGCCTAAATAATCAATAAATACAAATAGGAGAAATCTTCAAAAATAATAAATGAGAAAATGAATGAGAGAAATAAAAATCCCGCGTCCACAGAGGTTGTTCCTCAGTATCTTGGTTCAGATGCCAGAGCTGAGATTGCTCATTGTGAGCTACATTCTCTTTGGGGATTTCATGTTTTTTGTTTGTTTCTTCTTTACTTTCTGAAACCCTGTTTTCAAGCTGTGTCAGCGGAGCAAGCTGTGAAGCTCAGCGGTTTGCAGAGGAGGATTCCTCTGGTCGGGTGAAGCTGTAAGTCCCCAGTGGTTTGCAGAGGAGGATTCCTCTAGACGGCACAAGCTGTAACACCCAGCGGTCTGTAGGGTTTTGACCCCGAAGCTGTGGATCATCAAAGCTATGTATCAACGGTAGAAGCCACATTCCAGTTTGGAGTGTGGGGTGGATGTAGATCTCGAGTTTGAGATCGAACCACCTTAAAAATTTCCTGTCTACTGTGCGTTTGTTGTGTGACTTGTGTGCATCTTGGTTATCTCTTCCACCCGCAGTAGATGCATGTTTAGGATCGTTTAAGTTCAGACCTGCTAAAGTTAGCTTTCTGTGATCGCTTTCGTTTATCCTTCTGCCGTCCAGCAGCAGTTTGTTTTAATTCCGCACTTGAAGTTGTTGCAGTTGATTTTATTGGGTGACTGATCTATTCACCCCCCCTCTAGATCATCTATAGAGTCCTATCATTCGGTATCAGAGCCTAACTCTTTTTCAGGGACTAACATCCTAAAGAGGAACGGCCATGAATGCTAAGGGAATGACAGCAGAGGGACATTCAACATCAAAGCCTCCGTACTTCGATGGCTCCAACTACGCCTACTGGAAGAACAGAATGTAGGTCTTTCTGAGGGCAAAAGACTACGAGATCTGGAGGGTAGTGAGCAAGGGACCGTTCGAACTGCACGAGAATGAAGAGGTTTGGACGAGAGAGGAAATTACAAAGTCTACCTTGAACTGGAGTGTCGTCAACTCTATTCGGTGTGCACTTCATCCCACTGAATTCTCCAGAGTTTCATCTTGCAAAACCGCCAAGGAGATGTGGGACACACTGGAGGTTATCTACGAAGGGACCTCACAGGTGAGAGAGACCAAGGCGAATATGTTAGTCTCTGAATATGAAGCATTCCGGATGAAGCCCGGTGAGACAGTGACTGAGATGTATGCTCGTCTGACGATCATAACTAACGGTCTGAGGAATTTGGGAAAGAGTTATTCCAACTATGAGATTGTAAGGAAAATCCTGCGATCTCTGACTCCTGTCTGGCACACAAAGGCGACAGTGATCGAGGAGTCAAGAGATCTTCAGACGATGAAAGTTGATGAGCTGATAGGTTCTCTAATGGCATATGAGAT
This sequence comes from Amorphophallus konjac, assembly GCA_022559845.1. Classification (NCBI taxonomy): domain Eukaryota; kingdom Viridiplantae; phylum Streptophyta; class Magnoliopsida; order Alismatales; family Araceae; genus Amorphophallus; species Amorphophallus konjac. The sequence continues at coordinate 121,704,677 of CM040126.1, read as the reverse complement.
GAACCTTCCCAAAGCTGAGGAGCTCGAGAATAAGAAGAAACCAATTGCGTTGAAGGCTAGCTCCAGCAGAACAAGTAGATCCAGCCACAGTGGATCATTAAGCAAGCAGAGCAGCCTCTCTGGGTCAGAAATCGATGGAGACCAACTCGCTATGCTGAGCAGAGAGTTCAGGCGATTCTTGAGAAAGGAAGGCAGAAATTTCGGCCGAAGACAATGCAACGGCCGACGGCATAATAGGTATAGGTCTAACCCTGCGAAGAAACTTGATACTAATGTCTGCTATCACTGCAGGAAGGCCGGACATATGAAGGCAGATTGTCCAAAGCTCCAGAAGCAAAAAGAGAAACTAAGGAAGAAAGTTGGAAAAGGAAAAGCCATGATTAGTACTTGGAGCGATGAGGATGAGGGCACACTGAGCACCACCTCAGAGAGCGAGGATGAAGAAAAGCCCGGCTGCCTGATGGCCAAAAGTGACAAAGAAGAAGAAGAAGACTCCGATGAGGTATCATCTCCCTTTGAGCACTATACTATTTCTGATTGGGAAGATGCCTACGGAGACTTGCTAGATAAAGTGGATGATATTAGAAAGGAGAACATGCATTTGAAGAAGAAAGTAAACTTTTTTATGAATGATAAAACCATGTCTGATAAAATTGCCTGTCTGCAATCTGAAAATGATAGTTTAAAATTTTCATGTGCTGAATCTGATGATTTGAAGCATGCTTTAATAGATTCTAGAAAGGAAAATGAATGGTTAAAGAATGTTATTGATTATTTGAAGCTGAGAATTCAAACGTTTGAAAATGAAGCAAAAATTTCAAATGAAAAATATGAAGTTGTTGTATGTGTGAATTCTGAATTAAAGAAGACTGTTGAAATTTTAGAGAAAGAAGATGTTGATAAAAGGAAAATAATAGAAAATATGACCCAAGGTTCAGATAATCTCAATGCTTTGTTAGGGTCAAAGTTGAATTTCAGAAAAGAAGGTCTCGGATTCAACTCAACCGCCACGAAGAGCTTTGCTGTGAAAACCATATCATTTGTGGCAGATAAAAAGAAGGGACCTCTCATAAAAATGGTTAGTGAAAATTCTATTTCTAAAAATGTTAATTCGAAAATGTCTAGTGCCAAGGACAAGGGCAAACAGAAGGTTGGTGAGCCTAGCAGATCCTGCCCTTCACCCAAAAGTAAGTCTCAGGTTCGGGGTCAGCCTCCAAGCAAATCTAAACCCCAGGGCAGGGCCACCAAGTCTCCACCACCATCACCTGTTCAGAAGAAGACCCAACATAAACTTGTACTGATGTCTAGTGGGTCCAAAATGCAAGGGAGACCTAATGATGCTTGGGGCCAGACCAGCCATACTCACCAGCCCAAGATCTAGACCTATTATACTTATCCTCAAAAACAGCCACAACCATTCTATATGTCTGGATGGAATCAAGTCCAGGGGAGGTCTAGATATCAACCTTTTCCCACTCACTGGCATAGACATCAGTTTGCCAACTGGGCTGATCAGTCTAGGACATGGGGTACTAATAGACAGGTCTTTTTTGGTCAGCCTAGGACAACTGCGGGCTGTAATTATCTGAGTACCTATTGGCCTGGGCACTGGCACAAAAATAATCATGATGCTAATAAAGATAGTGCCAGGATTCAACAAAAACCACAGCACCAGAAGAAGAAGGTTCAATCAGTTGGTGCTGAGAAAAAGAAAAATGATGAAAAGAATGTAAGGAATTCCACTAAGTCAACCATGTTTAGACAAATGTGGATTCCTAAATAATTGTTGTCTTGCTTAAATTGTACTATTTCTGCTTCGGAGCCCAAATAGTTTTGGGTTCCAAAATTCTCTACCTGATTGTGATTGCATGTATGCCTGGCAGCCAGGAGCAATATGTGGTACCTGGATAGTGGCTGCTCCAGGCATATGACAGAAGACAAGGCCAAATTTTGCATGTTGACTGAGAAGAGTGGAGGTCTTGTCACCTTCGGAGGAAATACAAAGGGTAAAATTATCGGGTTAGGTAAGGTAGGTAAGTGTACTACATGTTGCATTGAAGAAGTCCTGCTGGTTAATGGTCTTACATATAACTTACTTAGCATCAGCCAACTATGTGATAAAGGACACAAGGTAGTCTTTGATTCTCATTATTGCAAAATCTTTGAACATGATTCCGATGTAGTTAAATTTTTAGGAAAAAGAGTGAATAACATTTATTTGGTAGATTTAGATGATTTAGCTCATTCTAATCTTTGCCTCACTGCAAATAAAGATGATTTAGCATTTTTGTGGCATCGTAGATTAGGTCGTGCCAGCTATACTGTTTTGCATAAATTGAGTTAGTCTTTGTTGAAACTGAAAAATAAGTTGCGGATATTTTTACTAAACCCCTCGGAAATGAAAGATTTAGATATCTAAGAAGAGAACCGTGGCTTTGTAAATTTCAGCAGGAAAATGACTAATCTCTCTCTTGAATTGTCTTTTGGAGTGCTTGAAATAATTGTGTCCTCCTGTTTTTGAACTTGTGAATAAAGTTGGTTGATGGTAGAATAATCACTTGTGCATTGAGTATATAAGTTGTTGCACGTCTTGCATGTATCATCTCTGAAGTCGATGCATAGTTGGGTATATAGTCGATACATTGTTATGCATATAGTCGATGCATGATTGTGCATATAGTCTATCAATTGCCTTGTATAGACCTTATGTCGATGCATGCTTTACACATAGTCGATGCATGTTTTCACCGGGGTGTATAAGCTTTCAGCATGAAGTCGATGCATCTAGTGTTTTAACAGCATGAAGGTCGGTGCATCCTATGTTCAAGTTGCATGTAAGTCGGTGCATCTTGCATATCACATATGTCAGAGTCGGTGCATCTTTATACCATCTGCATACAGAGTCGGTGCAACTTGAGTTGATGCATCATGATGTCAGGGGGAGTGCTGTTGAGTCTTATAATTGTTCAACTTCTCCATTGATTTCAGTCCTTATAATCTTACAAATCTTTTCGAGCTGCTGCTAAGCGTCATTATCAATTCTTATCAATTGGTATCTCTATCACTTGGTATCACTCTGTTTGGATAACAATCTTGCTATCGGTTCATTACAATAAGCTGCAGTTATTGCAACTCTTTCTTTATAAGAATCATGGTTGATTCTTGACTGAATTGAAGATTTAACCTTAATAGACTGGAAAGTTCAGAGACTGTCCATCAGAAAATAAGGTGTTCAAAACTGTTTATAGCTCTTACCTTATTTTTGCATGGTTAGAATAGAAAGGTCTTCACTATACCTGAACATAACAGACTTAGTGAAGTCAAGAAACAGAAGACTAGAGTGTGTATTGTCTTTAAACAGTCACTCTAAAAATCAAAAGGGCAGTAGAAATAAGATCATAAAAGAAAAGAAATGAACAAAGTGGCAGAGCAATGACTGAATTACACTGAGAAACTAAGGCCTCTATCAAAGAAATGGAGAATACCTTAAGTCATTAAGTGATTCAGATTAACTCTGTATCCTTGATCAAATCTACATAGGTAGTTTCACTAAGTAACTAGGGGTACTGGCCTCTAATCAAGGTGTACCCTTAACGTCAAAGGTGCAAACTATCTTTGTAGATTTTGACATTAAATAGATCTAGTAGTTTATGCCTAGTACCTGGGGGTACCTATCTCTTATCAAGGTATACACCTAATGTCAACGGTATAAATGCCATTGATCTGTTCACTAAGTTCAGAATCAGAAAAATAAAAGGTGCAAAAGGAACTGATGTAACCCTTAGATAACAAGAGTCGTTGAGTGTCCACTGTTTAACTTCAACACAAATTCAAGTGACTTTCCTTGACATTCACTATTTCTGTAATCAGTAGGGTACTGTCCTGACTTAGTTTATTATGACTATGTGTTTCAGGTTCATTGCTATAAACGGAGTCTATAGCCTTATTTCTGGAAACCAGTTGCTTTACTCCACTTTCTATAACTGTTAAACCTAGATTTAATCAAGCATACACATTGTTGACTCTTATATCCCAAGGGTTGATTTACAACTTGCTCATTTCCTGAACCATTGCATGGAATGTTATCTCATTCATCCTCCCTGGTTTCTTTATCTCTCACCTTCCTCCTTTTTGCTGACGTCAAAGGGGGAGAATTAGGGGGAGAGCTTATGTCAAAAGGAGGATAGAGAGTAATATATTCAGAGGGAGCATTTTATATATGCATTAGTCTGCATATGCATTGTCCATTGGTGTGGTGTTGCCATCATCAAAAAGGGGGAGATTGTTGTGCCCCTTGGTTTTGATTGATTTTGATGATAGCAAACACCATTAGCTTCATCTATTATATAGTGCATTCGAGTAAAGTTCATGTCGTGCATAAAGTCAGTGCATATCTAGGCACATGCATGTTCAAGGGTCATAGTCGGTACAATGCACTGTAGCACACTTAGGGTCATAGTCAGTGCATATTTTTCCTTTCGTCATGTCAAGTCCGTGCATGTTCTGCCTCTCATATATGAAAAGTCGGTGCAACATTTCGGTGCACGCTATCAAGTCTATACAACCATGTTGTTACACTCGACCAAGTCATTACATACTTCGTTACCAAGTCAGTGCAACTTTTTGCTACTGCATGAACAAAAGTCTGTGCAACTTTTGATGATCCGAGCATTTAAGTTCGTGCATCATTTCATTAAGTCAGTGCATGCACAAATCAAGTTGATGCAACTTTTGTTGCTGCACGTGACTAAGTCCGTGCATGTCTGCATCTTTCACAACAAAGTCTGTACATTCTTCAGGGACATGTCTGTGCATCTTTTGTTCCATACATACATAAAGTTCGTGCATATGAATATTAAGTCTACACACGGTTGCCCTGATGTCTTAGCAAGTCTATACATCCTCGAACCAACTCTGTGCATCTTTCTACTATCCTCATATTACTTCTAACTAATATTAAGTCTGACCTTGGCAGGAGATCTGCTCGAGGAGTTTAATAAGGGCACGTGATCTAAGAATGGAGGATGAGCCAGGATCGTGACACGTGTGAAGCAGCGAGCTGAAATGCTGCCACGTGGTCAAGGCGCTAGGGCGGGAATTCGTGGAGGACACACGCCCACCTATCTGCTGCTGCTATAAAAGGAAGACTTCTTCATCTGGAGAAGACTGATCGTGAGTTGTGAAGATTGTGAAAATACTTCAGAAGAGCAGAAGCAGAAAGAGCCTGCACGATCTAGTGAGAAGAGAAAGAGAAGAAAGAGAAGAGAAAAGAAAGAGAGTTGAGAGAGAGGTGTCTGAGAGAATTAGTTTGAGAGGTTGTTCCTTAGTATCTTGGTTCAGATGCCAGAGCTGAGATTGCTCATTGTGAGCTACATTCCCTTTGGGGATTTCGTGTTTTTCGTTTGTTTCTTCTTTGCTTTCTGAAACCCTGTTTTCAAGCTGTGTGTCAGCGGAGCAAGTTGTAAGCTCAGCGGTTTGCAGAGGAGGATTCCTCTTGTCGGGTGAAGCTGTAAGTCCCCAGTGATTTGCATAGAAGGATTCCTCTAGACGGCACAAGCTGCAACGCCGAGCGGTTTGTAGGGTTTTGACCCCGAAGCTGTGGATCAGCAAAGCTATGTATCAGAGGTAGAAGCCACATTCCGGTTTGGAGTGTGGGGTGGACGTAGATCTCGAGTTTGAGATCGAACCACCTTAAAAATTTCCTGTCTACTGTACGTTTGTCGTGTGACTTGTGTGCATCTTGGTTATACCTTCCACCCGCAGTAGATGCATGTTTAGGATCGTTTAAGTTCAGACCTGCTAGAGTTAGCTTTCTGTGATCGCTTTTTTTATCCTTCTGCCGTCCAGCAGCAGTTTGTTTTAATTCAGCACTTGAAGCTATTACAGTTGATTTTATTGGGTGACTGATCTATTCACCCCCCTCTAGATCATCTATAGAGTTCTATCACATCCTACGTGCTTCTTCCTACTATTGGGAAGATTGGTTTTCTTATCATCTATTCTACGTATTCACGTCAAAAGGTAGGTGTTCTCAAGATCTGGCTTAACTAGTAGTTAATATAGGTTAACATGCATGCTAGTTAAATATGGTCATTTAAGTTAGGGGTATATCAAAAATATTAGTGAGAAGGTTAGGCCACGCCTATCTGAAACACTAAATCTTGAGTGAGTAGATTCTCCGCCAAGTACCCCCTGTACAGCACACGGTTTATACTCATAATCTATCCCGATTCTTGTAAATTAATCCATGTTTAAAAATTGATATCTATGAAATTAAACTCAGATTTTGTTGCATGGGCATGATCGTACAATCCTACAAATTTCCATGTTAATCTATGTCTTTACTTCCTTATTCTGTGAATGTGTTATAAATCATGAACAGTAAGTACGTGATTAGTAGCCACCATGTTCAGAAATTCATATCTATTGAACCAGATCATAAAATTCGCGCATGAATATAGTTATGTGATCTCAATATTTTTCTCTACCTACCCATGTCCGTATTTCCTGATTCGGAGAAACTTTGAAAAAATGAATAGTAACTAACCACCATGTTCAGAAATTTATATCTATTGAACCAGACCATACAATTCTCGCATGAAGATAGTTCTGTGATCATGATATTTTTCTCTACCTGCCTATGTCCTTACTTCCTGATTCGGAGAAACTTTGAAAATATGAACAGTAACTTGTATCTCAGAACGTACCTCTCTGATGCGAAGCATGACTCAAGTTCAATTGGTGACTCTCTGCAGTAACTTCAATTAATTGAAGACACTGCAGAGGGGCACCATTCACCAGAACCCTTACATCAATTAGCGACACACCCAGGAGACTTCAATTAAATGAAGTCACCCCGAGGAGACTTCAATTAAATGAAGTCACACCGGGAAGACTTCAATTCATTAAATGAAGTCACCCGAGAAGACTTCAATTCTTCAATTAGCGACACCCGAAGGTGACTTCAATTAAATGAAGACCCCTCAGAGAGACGTCAATTCCATTTTTAGAAAAAAATATAAACACCGCATTAGAAATTTTATATCTATGAAACCAAAACCGAACAATTTTGCATAAGCATGATTCTAAACTCCCGAGAATTTTCTCTACCTGTTCATATCCTTGCTTTCTGTTTCTGAGAAACTTTTATGGTATGAATAGTATTTTGAGTCACAAAATATACATGCCTAGTGTAAATCACCCCCAATTTATTGAATAGCGACACCCCAGGTGACTTCAATTAAATGAAGACCCCTCAGAGAGACGTCATTTACTTTTGTTATTTTTTTATTATTATTAAATAGCGCCCACCCCCTATGTCGCTAATTCGTTTCCAATTTTTTTATTTTATGATTTTCCTGGTTAAGGTGCTTCTAGTTGAGACGATTCCAAATATATTTTTTTCACATTTTTATGGAACTCGAAAGGCCACCAAAATACCTCAAAAATGGCAAAAATATTAGCAAACGGATATAATTGAAACTCATTCTCAATTTAAATGAAGTCACCCCAAAGAGGCGTCATTTCATTTTGTATTTGTTATTTTTTTTATTTTGAAATAGTGTCTCCCCCCTTGCCGCTAATTCTTTAAAAATCCAAAAAAATAGAGAAAAATACCCACAAAATCTGAAAAATAGGGAAAATAGAAAAAATATATAAAAAGGTGAGAAACCCAAGAAAAGTGGAAAAAACAACTCAAACAAGATCAATTTAAGGGTCAAATTGGGGTATTATGAGACAATATGAGATGTACTCACAGTAATGTCAATTTTAGCGTGTCTGCAATCCCCAGGCGCCAATTTAGTCTGTTAGCTGCCAATCTTCGTTCTGATTACTGATTTATCTCGTGATTCGTACCGATATAACCCTGTACATGTTCCTACATCATATATGCCTTTGAACTCTATTCCTGGAATCTACCTTATACTCTTACAATGGCAACCCTTGAAATTCTATATTGGCTATAAATGAGAGTGGATGTCAAAAGAAATACATGAAATGCTGTGCATATGGGGCCCGGTCTGATCCTGGGAGGAGCGCCCGAAGGTACTTGTGCCCATGGGAGTTTATTGACCACGGTATTTGACATTGCACCGAAGTACTTGCTTGACTTGAGACACTCCACACATACTCTCTCTCTACTTGCTTGACTTGACTTGCATGGCCCGGAACGGGCGATACTTGACTTGCGTGGCCCGAAAAAGGGCAAAATACTTGCTTGATTAAAATAGCCAATTATATTGGCATGTACTTGATATTACTTGCTTGAACATGAACTTTTATTTACTTGAACATGACTCTTACTTACTTGTACATGAGTTCTTGCTTGCCCGAAGACTGGCATCTACATCTATAAAGTTCTTGATATACTGCTTGTCAAATACTAGAAATCACGCGATACTATCTCTATACAATTCTTGACTTCTTACTTGTAACGACACGAGATCCGGATACCGGGAGGAGCCTTATACCATTCGAATCTCGGCCCGCCACCCACGAGCGGGAGGCTCGGAAGGGCTAAAAAGGAGTGTAGAGGTACAAAGAAATATGAAATAAGGCAGGACAATTCAACAATTAACAGAAATAATTAAACAACTACAACAGAGTCCAGTCCAACAGAAAGTATACTCTAAAGCAGTAAAATGTACCACATGCCAAGTGAACACTCGGCCCGGTAAGCTGACAACCAAGAACCTCCGTGCAGCACCCTCGAACCCCGAGGAAGAACCGACGCACCTGAAACGCAGGGGTGAGCCTCCTGTCACTGGCCCAGTAGGGATCCCACAGAACCCCAACTGAGAAACAACGGCGGCACGGAAAGAAGTAACTACGAAAGCAGGAAAGTAACTACGGTGGCCGGTAAAACCTCGGCTCTATAGCTACTCCTACTGTACCAGAAAACACGACCTAGTCTCCCGTCGGGGGACAACCAAGCCACGCACCCGACCACCTGATTCCACGATCGGGGACCACCAGACACGAACCGCCCTAGCCACGCTACTAGGAAAAACGCCGTAACGGAGGCCTGCCCTCAAAATGGCCCAAGCCAAAACCACACGGTCATGCCCTCACCATCGTGAACACAACGCTGTCTGGGGAAAGGCCCTCGGTGACGCTCACCGAAAACCCCAGACCTCGACTCCAGGAACACTCCCGAAATTACTCACGAAGTCCCGTCTCGCGGACGGAAACAGAACCCGGTACACGACAACTCACGTCACGTGACAGGAGCACCACCCACTAGGAGAACGACCGGATGAGTCCCTTGACATCTTACACCGCATCACAAGTGTCTAGCTACAACGCCCCGGGCGTGAGACTAGGACAAGCAACAAGTACCACAACAAGGGCTAGCTGGGGTCACGCTCGTCAGCGCGTGTCCTAAGCCCCCAACTACGTATGCACACACAGACCATCTACTCTATGTCGGGTCCTCTAGCTGGTTTCCCCCCCCACCGGACTCTGGTGGCAAAGGTAAGGGGTCCTACGAAAACGAGCCTAAAAACCGCCTCTCACTGGGTCTCGCTCTCCACCACTCCCAGGTGGGTCCGCACTCGTGTGCGCAAGAAGCTACGACTAGTGGACGTGTCACAGAACGTGAACACTAGAAACCCCGCACGCACCCATTGCGAGTAACACGGAGTAACAGGTGGCTCAAAGCCACCCAACTCTAGACGGCCCGCTAGACCTACTAAACCCAACGACCTTTGAGTCACAAGACTCGGGGTCAAGACCGTTGCACGTGACAGCACTGAGCCGTCAATCTAGCCTAATCCCTAGGTCCAAAACAACGATGGGAAGACTCACAAGGCAGTTCACCACTACCAAGACCCATCCCTAGAGGAGGAAAACTTAAGCGACCTCCAGCCTCAGGCTGGGAGATTGGACTTACAGTCCAAGGCCACACCCATGGCCCACTCGGAAGCCACCTTCCAGAGAAGCAACGACTTGCGGGAAAATCTCACCGCACTCACACCGATACACGGCGACTCGATCTAGCAAGAACACGGAAGCCCGGAACACCTGGGGTCACCCGGACCCTCCAAGCCCACGGGCAAACTTATCGAGGTAAACGGAACCTCCGGACACCCAAAGACACGGTCACGGAACTCCACGGTGTGTCCGGGACACACATGGCCCAAGGGGAGCACGATCAGCCGTAGACTGCCCACCCTGGGCAGCCCGGCAGGCCACCCCAAGAACGCGCTATCTTTGCATAGCGCGTTCAAACATAATGCGCTATAGGTCCATAGCGTGTTCAAAAAGAACGCGCTAGGACCCTATAGCGCGACAAGACTGAACACGCCATAGACCTATAGCGCGACCAGGCCAGATCGCGCTATGACCCTATAGCGCGATAAGGACAGAACGCGCTAGGACCCTATAGCGCGATAGGAACTGCCTAACTGTTCATCTTCTCCGATGAACGCGCCCTATCAGGGCTGCGCGACCCTCAAGAATGCCCTACCTGAGACTAGCGCGTTCTCAGTCCGCGCCCGAAAATGGTGAAAATCGTAGAAAAACCCATTCCAGGCCCCGTTCACCCCCAGGTGAAGGGGAAACAAAAGGGGAAACCTCTCCCAAGCCCCTAGGAATGCATCCAAACCCCTGGAACGGCCAAAAATACCGTAAAACAGGAGATCCGGCTCACACCCCAAAAATATGAGTTTTCCCCCAAATCCCTTGAATAAGCCCGCTCGACTCACCACGGCCTACAAAAGTCACAGGAAATAAAGTACGCAGGTTGAGGGTCCATCTCCCTACCTCCACCGAAGATTCGACGCACCGTGGACGCCGATCCACGAGGAAAACGTCGTTGAAGCCTCGCCGTTCCACGAACCCACGGTCAAGCTTCACCGCACCTCCACCGCCTAGATCCTCACCCATCCTCGCCCGTGCCTAGCCCGTGCCGTCCCCACCTCACCCACGCTCCACCCCGTCGGCCGCCGAAGAGAGAGGGAGAGAGGAGAGAGCGTGAGAAGAGAGAGGGAGAGAAGAGAGAAATGAGAGGGGAGAGAGAGAAAAGGGTTATATATATAGGAAAATCCAAAAATTCCAGAAAATATCAAAAATAGGAAAATCACGTTTCCGCGATCCTTGGAATGCACCAATCGCAACGGTACCACACTCGCCTAGGTGAACGGCCCGGTTCACCCGCAACGAGGTTTCGAAGGAATTACCGAAACACACACCGGGAATCGAAAAACACACGCGGAAAAGCTGCGGAACGTTTCCGGGCCTCCGAAACAACTCCGGATCACGCCGATCCGAACATGAAAGATGTCCAAAATGAAATTTCGACACAACGGAGTCGGACACTCCGAGAAACCAGATCCGAGACCCATGAACAAGGATCCAAAAAATCCGGGGCATTACAGCCCTCCCCCCTTAAAGAAATTTCATCCTCGAAATTCAGGACTAGGACCCAGCCACAGGGTAAGAATGCCTCAACCAACTGACAACGCTGTTAGGGCCCGAGCACAGAAAAACCTCGATTCTCACAAAACCATGATCATGAGGGATACGGCCAGACCATAATCACGAACGACGCCTACGCTCTGCACACCGCATACACATCGGCCACCAGAGCAGACATAATACAAAGGCACAAGTCTGGTATCACCTCAGACACAACGAAAACCACTCACAGCATCGCTGCCACCCTCTCGCTCACCGAGGGAACGCAATCCTCGCCACAAGAACCAATCCACCGGTCAACGCCCACGCTCGGCGACCAACCAAACACCAGCTTCTCTGCCAGCTGACCACCACAAATTTGTCGGCTCCACGCCGAGGACCACTCCACACTCGGCAAGCCGAACGCCACAATAGCACGGGACCAACTCTGTCAGAACTCAAACTTCGACAAAGCTCAGATCCCATCTGGGAAAACACACCTCAGAAACGGCCATCGAAAGGCCTCGCTGGCACGCGGCTATCTCCATTCTCGAGCCCCTACAACCAGCATCTTCTGTCCATGAAAGACCATCCTCTGCTCACCAGACATTCGTCAACGGGAAACCTCCACCGGCCCAGCAGGGACGATCTGACTCGCGGTAGGCCATCCGTTGACTCTCGCACAGACCACCACCACATCCAGATGGATCCCCATGCCAACTCTACCTTTCAGGGGAGCACGACAGGACCCAATGACTCCATCTCCCCTCGGTCTTCACGTCACTCGACTCAGACTTACGGGGAATCCTCCCTTGCTGGCCGCAGACTGAGGATCAATATCCAACGCCAACGTCTCATTAGAGACCTCCACACACAGGCATCGACCACCATCCTATCTCATCGAATCCTATCTCATCGAAACCTCCATCTCAATTAATCCAAGAGGACACCTGCCAATCCTGACTCCCGCTGTTATCACAGAGCCATAGGACACACAACCTCTTACAATCTACAACACACTTCTCCAAAACACGATCTCATCCACGAACGCAACCTCCAACGCAAGAACAGGGTACTCATGCGGAAACCTCGCCAGCATACTTCCCCAACTCTCCACCTGCCAGTGCCATAAACCATAATATCTCAAGCAACGGCATGGCAACAACATGTCTCATGCCGCCGGAGACAACACACACCGATGAACCAACCCTCCGCTGCTCTACCCTTCCTCAGAAATCCACCCGCAGCAACCAACGCTACGATCCGCTCACTCTGATCCACACGCACAGCCACCACATCGACAACTCGAGATCCACCAACCCAACAACCATCTGCAACCTCGCCGACTCTGATCCCCCGCACATCGGGAACCACAACACCAACCGCAAACCTCAAAAACACCACCCAGCCGGCACTCGTCCTTCTGGAACAGCGCCAACACCCTTACACATCAAGGAACGGGCAACGCTTCTCACAGGCAACCACCTTGCCAAAACGCGGGACGCGTCTCGCACGGATTTCATGGCGCATGAAGGCCAACCAATCCAGACACACAGTGCAAGACGACGAACCTTAACCAACCGCGATCTCCTCCAACCAAGGGAAGAACTCAATACACTTCCAACCAACGGAAGGAAAACTACACACTCGACCTGACCTCGAGCCTCGCGCATGCTGGGAATAGCACCTTCCAGCACCAAGAAAACCATCACTTCCGTCAGGTCAGCTCCTCCGACAACACTTACCAAGTGTCCCATCGGACCACGATCACGACATCTCTCGATGCACCACCGTTGCAATTCCCCAAACTGCAACACGCCACGCCAAGAGCCGCAACATGAGCCATAACCGGCAACCATCAATGCTCATCCTCGAGCCCCGAACTCGTCACGGAACCTTCACATCTCGAGCCAAATCTTGGGCGAACACAACCCATTCGCACACAAGAGCGCAGAAGCAAGACTTATTGGAACACCACAGCCCATCCTGCCACGAAATTTGCAAGGATAATCGGGATCGACACGTCACTTCTGATGCCACAGAGCATGACAAGGACATCGGGCTCGATAAATCAGCAGCTCAATAGAAAACCTTCCGCTCACTCGAGCACAATTCTTGACCAGAGCACCCGCTCCAACACCTCAAACCACAACCTCAGCGCCTCAGGGGCTGGACATTCCTCAGACTGGAGCGGACAAACTCAATAACAGCTCCCTCAGAGCACACTCACAGCCACTTAACGACGGACAATCCTCACCAGCCACCTGACCTAGCTGCAGACTCCTCGAACGCAGCACCACAACAGCACGCCTGCCAGCAACCTCTGCCCAACGCAACATGACCAGGGCCACCACCCAAGGGAGAAAGCTCTCGACCTCGATCCGCAGACCCCACGCCGGCACGAAAGCAGCAAACAGCAATCACCCTCACCGCGCCGCACAGCGCACTCAAGCTCTCATGCGAGAAACAAAGCGGAAAACAAGCATGAAACCTTATGCCAGCTGCCGACTGTATTGGACCTTACGGACTCTGATCACTGCAATATCTCGAATTCCCAAGTACGTCCACAACCACGCTCAAATACCAACTGTAACGACCCGAGATCTGGATACCGGGAGGAGCCCGATACCATTCGAATCCCGGCCCGCCGCCCACGAGCAGGAGGCTCGGAAGGGCTAAAAAGGAGTGTGGAGGTACAAAGAAATAGGAAATAAGGCAGGATAATTCAACAATTAACAGAAATAAATAAACAACTACAACAGAGTCCAGTCTAACAGAAAGTACAGTCTAAACCAGTAAAACGTACCACATGCCAAGTGAACACTCGGCCCGGCAAGCTGGCAACCAAGAACCTCCGTGCAGCACCCTCGAACTCCGAGGAAGAACCGACGCACCTGAAACGCATGGGTGAGCCTCCTGTCACTGGCCCAGTAGGGATCCCGCGGAACCCCAACTGAGAAACAACGGCGGTACGGAAAGAACTAACTACGAAAGTAGGAAAGTAACTACGGTTGTAGTACCCGGAATTTTTATTTCACTTAATATGCATATTTATAAATATTTATATTAATGTTGATATCTATCGGCATATTTATAAATATATTAATGATGATATTGTCGGCTTTCTTTTAAATGAGCCATGTTCATAATTTATTTATGTTAGTAATTTTATCATGATTCCATTGCATGTTAATAGCTAATTTGATTGAGAAATATCTAAATTGATCTAGTTGGAATAAATGTAATTGTTAAGTGCCATTAGTAGATAATTAACCTTGTTAGAATTTATCTGTATGAGGTTATTATTAAAAATGTTAATAGGGTAATCAAGCACCCTGGAATGTGGTTAGGAATGGAATCCTTATCATTTTGTTTAAAATGTATCAACTAGATTAATGCATGTTTGATTTTACACCATGGTTAAATGAATATGCTTATTCCATCTTTGGCTTATTAAGTAGATTCTTGTTTAATTAACTTAGCTCTCATATTTAGTCTGTCCTTTTCCAATAAAAGCTCGTCAATACCCTAATTGAATTTAAGTTCGCTAATTTAGAGTTAGATTATATCTAGTAGCTTTATTATGAATTATTATAATGTTAGTCATTAATTTGATCGAAATAAAGGAAATATAATTTAAAATTTAAGTCATTAATTTTAGCATTTATTTTATCAAATCATCAATTGAAGTATGTTAATCACATTAATATTTAAAGGTTACTATTCATAATTCGGGTCACATTTTATTTTTGTGGAAATTTATTTATTTTATATTTTTCCTAGATGGGGCCCATGATACTAATAAAATATGTAGTTATAAGTTTTCCCAAATTCCTTTTTGATAAATAGTTATAGATTTTAGAATATGCTGATGAATAGTGACTTTTATCTAATTCATCTAATTCGTAGGATGTAAAACCCAACGTAAACCCAAGTTTACTAGGGTAGATTCCCTGTTTTCCACTTACCTAGGGGTTGATCTAGTTGTCCTTGTCATGGGGTGGGGAAATCCCACGCATTATGGGAGACAAAGAGGCATTTTTATTGGGAGACAATGACCCCCAATAGTAGTCTCTGTTCCTCCCTGCCAGCCTGTGCACGAACCATTAGTGCTGGTCTTTTATCTTAAAATCTAGAGGAGGGGCTGGGTAGGGGGTTCATCCGTGGAGAAAATCCAGGCTCTTGGAGGGGAAGATCTGCTGGCTCTGGAGTGGCGCTTCTGCAGCTCTGGAGTGTAATCTAGGCAAGTGTGGTTTTCAATAAATTATCTTGTATAAGTATAGTAGCTTAAGCTTGAAATAGAAGGAATGATTACCTCCATGATCTCCACGATAGTTAGATAAATAGGTTAGATTGTTAGGAATGTAGTTTTCTTTTCCGCAACCTGTTAATAGCATGTTGCCTTAATATAACCTGTTAATAGCAGGTTGCCTTATTAGTTTTGTTGATTTAGCACGTAGAGTTTGTTAAAGTATTAGTTTTGTTGATTTAGCATGTTAGAGTTTGTTAAAGTATTAGTTTGTTGATTTAGCATGTTAGAGTTTGTTAAAGTTAATGGATTATGTGTTTTTAACATAGTTTTGTAACCCTCATTAACCACTTATATATGGTTATTAGATTCTAACAAGATTAACATCTAGTAGCTTTATTGTTACTATTCATAATTCGGGTCACATTTTATTTTTGTGGAAATTTATTTATTTTATATTTTTCCTAGATGGGGCCCATGATACTAATAAAATGTGTAGTTATAAGTTTTCCAAAATTCCCTTTAGATAAATAGTTATAGATTTTAGAATATGCTGATGAATAGTGACTGTTACCATTACGTAGAATGTAAAACCCAGTTTTAACTTAATTATACTTGATATGCCTTAATAGTGTCAAGCCTGTTTACACATCCGTGTGGCCTTCATTTCAAAATACTTTCTTCATGAAAGTTGTCCATATTTAAGTTAGCTTTATTTTATCTTTTAACTATTTTCTTAAAATCCCCACATATTTTGAGTTATCACCAAATTAATCACTGACTGTCATATACGGTTACTGTTCATCCGAGATGACAGTTTCTGCCTTTTGCCATTTTTGAGATCCTTACAAAACTATTTTCACTCTGAGTCCTTCGTGAAAAATGTTCCTCTCTCATATATCTAACTCTTATACTTCTACCACTTCACCTAATTCCTTTTTATTTTTATGTTATAAATATATTTCTAAGGTGCTGTAAAGTCATTGTTTCCATGGGGTGTTCTTACCAAATTAGTAGTAATGTATTCACTATAAACCTACAAGTCTCACTAAATTTACCATGATTTCAGTGTTGCAAATCATCCTGAAATATACATTTATATATATTCTACTCAATGATTTTACTAGTGTATATTCCAGTTTTATTCATACACTCTACACTTCTCATGTACCCTTTATTTTTACAATTGTTGCATATTGAATAAGCATATTACTGAAATTCTTATGGACCATTATGGACAATGCTACTATAGATGGTACTGAGGCCAAACTGTAGAAATGCCCAGTATGGGGAGGCCTTCTGACCCCGCGGGGCACGGGGTAAAATCCTTTTTGAGGTGGGGAAATATCTTCCTCCGATTCTGCGCAGTAATCAAGACCTTGTTACCGAAGCCTAGGTAACTTGGTGACTGTTTAAACCTTTCGAGGTTACTGACCAGCTAATAGTAGTTTGGGCAATGTGTCCGGGTCCTTCCCTCTATTACCTACTGTCTACTGTTTCTATCATCTGTCCTTTGCACTTCTGTCTACCTCAGAATAATTGTGGCCTTTGGGCTTTCTGTTATATGATCAGTAACTGAAATTGTACCTGTATATGTGTATATTCTGAGGTTAGACTTCCACATGAGTATAACTGTGTAAGTCCACATGAGTATAACTGTATAAGTTTCTAGTTGTTTTAACTTCCCTTGTGCAAATTGTTTCTTCTTGCATACTAAGCTCGTAGAATACAGTTAGTCATGTTCTATTGCAAGCATAGTCCTTACCGTATCTTATGTTAAATTCTGCAATTTAATTAACTGTCCCTTAAATTGATAGTTTAACCCATTATACTTGTACAAGTGATGTGTTGAATGTTATTCTTGCTAAGTCTATTCGTAGACTTACACTTGAAATTTCAGGTAATATATCTGGAGAAAACGTGGAATTTGAGTCTGACTTCGTGGAGGAAGCGTGATTTATGATATAGTTATTCCTTTGTTGTATGTTTTAAATAAATTGTGAACTCTATGTCTCAATTATGTGTATTGCAAATTTGTAAGGCTTTATCATATTTGGACTATCGGAGTAATGTAATTTAGACTTGCTGAGGACATTACCTTTTATTATTCCGCTGCAAATAAAGAAAAAAAAATGTATGCTCAATTTGTGTAAACTCAACCTGTCTCCGGCAACTGTTGGGTATTTTCCCACTGTGGCGTCCACCTCGTAATCGAAGGGAGTTATATACTGTACCGAGTGCGGGGCGGGGCGCTACAGGAAGTGGTATCAGAGCCCTTCACGTTGAGATTACATAAATGAGATCATCAGCAAGGATTCACATTCCAAACATGGTTAATTGACTGGTAGATAACACTAAGAAGGCTACTAATGTAGACGAACTCAATTACTTTCTTTCAGGTAATGGCACCTCGTCGTCGTTCCGCTCAGGATGAAGAACCAAGGAGAGAAGCTGAGGCAGGTCAACAAGGGTTTCCGCCGCCGCCACCACCGCCATTGGTGGATTATGGCACTTTTATGCAAGGATTAGTGCAAGTGATGCAAACTCAGGCAAATGCGCAGGCGGATTTACAAGCTCAAGTTCAGGCCCAAGCCCAACTGCATCAGGAGATGGCACCGAGGAGGGCTGAAGGACCGTCAGTCATGGAGAAGTTTCGAAGGCTGAACCCGCCTTCCTTTAAGGGGGAGAGTCAACCCTTAGTGGCAGAGCATTGGCTGCGGGCCATGGAGAAGATCTTTCGGAGTATTCGATGTGATGAAGAGGAGAAGACTAACTTAGCAACTTTCATGCTGGAAGAACGTGCAGAGGTTTGGTGGTCGTCGGTGCTGCGAAATCAGTTTGAGGATGGAGATAAGGAGGTACCATGGGAGGACTTTGTTCGCTTGTTCCGAGCAAAGTACATCCCCGAGCATATCCAAGACAAAATGGAGCAGGAATTTCTCACTCTGACCCAAGGATCCATGACGGTGCTGGAATATGAAGCTCGTTTTGCTGAGCTGGCACGATATGCACCCCATATTGTAGCTGATGAGCGAAGGAAGGTAAAGAAATTTGTGTCGGGTCTTCGACCGTCATTGAGGACAAGACTGGTGGCCTTTAATCACCACTCGATGGAAGAAGCTCTCGGTGCGGCTTGCCGACAAGAAAGCGATATGGAGCAATACCAGGAAGAGAAAAAGGTTCTGTTGAAGAGGCCTTCGTCATCTTTCCAGCGAGGGGACCATGTGAAGAAATCCTCTTTCCAGACACCTACTCGACCACTTGTAAGGCCGGCTCCTATGCAAGCTAAGGGAGCAGGAGGTTCAGCATCTGACACCAAAAGTGAATGCAAACATTGCGGCAAATGGCATGGAAGTAAAGAGTGATGGATGTTAGCGGGGAAATGTCTTCGATGTGGCAGCGCGGAGCACAAGATCAAAGATTGTCCAAAGTTGATATCATTCTCGCCAACTCAAGCTCCACCTGCAACTGCTGCTGCTGCACCTATGAAGACAGCTGGACGTCCTCGAGCACCGGCGCGGGTATTCGCTCTTACTAGTGAGAATGTGGAACAAGCGGAAGATGTGCCAGAAGGTACACTCTTAGTATCTGGTTTCCATGCTAGAACATTATTCGACACTGGTGCTACTCACTCCTTTATATCTGGGCATTTTTCCAAGTTATTATCTGCTGAATCGGGCATCATGCCATCAAGTTTGGATGTGCCTCTTCTAGTGCACACCCCTGCTGGAATTCTTTCAACTGGGAGGAGCTATCCTTCCTTGCCTATTGTTATTGGAGATAAAGAATTAGCTGGTCACTTCTACCTTCTAGAAATGAAGGATTATGACATCATTCTCGGGTTAGACTGGCTTGAGAGACACTATGCTCTCATTGATTGCCGGAAGAAGAGAGTGGTCTTCCGTATCCCTGGCAAAAAGGAGTTCTTTCATCCTTTGCCCCGGATCAGGTCGGAAAAGTTTATAATCTCGGCCATGAAGGCAGCCCGGTTGCTGAATAAGGGTGGTAATGCTTTCCTTACATGGATGGTGACCTCAACTCAGGTACCTCAGACTCCATTGCTAGAAGAAATTGAGGTAGTTCGGGATTTTCCGGATGTCTTTCCTGAGGATTTACCAGGTTTGCCGCCAGCAAGAGAGATTGAATTCTCTATTGACCTTGTGCCCGATACCACGCCGATATCTAAGGCCCCGTATCGGATGGCACCTGCTGAATTGGCGGAGTTAAGGAAGCAACTACAGGAACTTATAGACAAGGGTTTTATTCGACCTAGTGTCTCACCGTGGGGAGCTCCAGTCTTATTTCTGAAAAAGAAGGATGGATCACTTCGTCTATGCATTGATTACCGGAAGCTCAATCAGGTGACGGTCAAGAACCGTTACCCTTTGCCGCGTATTGATGATCTATTCGATCAACTGCAAGGTGCTTCGGTATTCTCAAAAATTGATTTGAGATCAGGCTATCATCAACTCAGAATCAAGGAGGAGGATATTTCCAAGACAGCCTTCAGAACCAGATATGGTCATTATGAATTCCAGGTTCTACCTTTTGGTCTAACTAATGCTCCTGCAGCATTTATGGACTTAATGAATCGGGTGTTCAGACCTTATTTGGATAGCTTTGTGGTTGTATTCATTGATGATGTTCTTATTTATTCACCTGATGAAGTTGCACATAAGGAACACTTGAGGATTGTTCTAGAAACTCTTCGGGCACACAAGCTATTTGCGAAGTTCAGTAAGTGTGAATTCTGGTTGAGAGAAGTTCACTTTCTTGGCCACGTAATATCTGGTAGTGGAGTGGCAGTTGATCCAGCTAAAGTTCAAGCCGTGCTCGAGTGGGAAGCTCCGAAGACTCCCACTGAAATCCGGAGTTTTCTCGGGTTAGCAGGCTATTATAGAAAGTTTATTAAGGGTTTTGCTTCTATTGCTGCACCCTTGACTAAGCTAACAAGAAAAGGAGTAAAGTTTATTTGGAGCCAGGAATGTGAGCAAGGCTTTCAAGAATTGAAGGACCGTCTAACTTCAGCACCACTTCTGATCCTACCTAATAACAGTGATATGTTCACTATCTACACTGATGCTTCTAGGGTCGGGATCGGATGTGTTCTCATGCAAGATGGCAGGGTTGTTGCCTATGCTTCTCGACAATTGAAGGAGCACGAGAAGAATTACCCTACGCACGATTTGGAATTGGCTGCTGTTGTTCATGCCTTAACAATTTGGAGACATTACCTTTATGGGGTTAAATTTGAAGTCTTCACTGACCACCAGAGTCTCAAGTATCTATTTTCTCAGAAAGAGCTTAACCTACGTCAACGGCGATGGGTTGAATTTTTGAAGGATTATGATTTTGAACTGCTATATCACCCTGGAAAGGCTAATGTTGTAGCCGATGCGCTTAGCAGAAAGCGGACCTTAATGCAGCAAGATTGGAAGATGTTGGAAGATGCTGCGTGTTCCATGATATCAGTTGAGTCTCAGCTTTGCCAAGCCTTTGTTGCACAATTATGCATTGGGTCGGCTGTTATGGAGCGAGTGTTGGAAGCTCAGTTAAATGATCCTCAATCGCAAGGTATGATTGGTAAAGCAGGTATCGCTCGAGACGAGGATGGAGTAGTCAGATTTCAGCATAGAATGTGTGTACCTAATGTGGCTGAATTGAAGGATGAAGTGCTAGAAGAAGCCCATAGATCCAAGTTCTCCATTCATCCCGGTGGTAAGAAAATGTACCAAGATTTGAAACGGTCATTTTGGTGGCCGGGTATGAAGAAGGATGTGGCTGATTTTGTAGCTAAGTGTTTGATTTGTCAGCAAATTAAGGCTGAAAATCAGAGACCGTCAGGTTTAATGCAGAAGATTGAAATACCACAGTGGAAGTGGGAAGATGTCACCATGGATTTCGTCTCAAGTTTGCCCCGATCATCAAAGGGTAAAGATGCTATTTGGGTGATCGTGGATCGATTCTCGAGGACTGCACATTTTCTGGCAATGAAGAAGAAGCAATCCATGGAGAGTTTAGCTCGCCTTTATGTTGATAATATTATCAGATTGCATGGTGTGCCAAAGTCTATTATTTCAGATCGTGACCCTCGTTTCACGTCTCGATTCTGGCAAGGACTACAGAGTGCTCTTGGGTCCCAGTTGAAGCTCAGCTCTGCATACCATCCTCAGACAGATGGTCAGTCTGAGAGGACCATTCCCACCTTGGAGGATATGTTGAGAGCATGTGTTCTTGACTGGGGAGGAGATTGGGAGCGACATCTACCATTGGTAGAATTTGCCTACAATAACAGTTATCATGCAAGTATAGGCATGGCTCCGTTTGAAGCTTTGTATGGAAGACCCTGTAGATCTCCTCTGTGTTGGGAAGAAATTGGTGAAAGGCAGCTAATCGGGCCAGATGTGGTACAAGGAACATCAGATAAGATTCAACAAATTCGACAGAGATTAAAGGCAACCCATGATCGGCAGAAGAGTTATGCAGACAGTAGAAGAAAGGATCTGGAATTTGCAGTCGGTGAACATGTATTCCTCAAGGCGTCACCAATTAAAGGAGTTTCAAGATTTGGTATGCGTGGGAAGCTGCAACCTAAATTTATTGGACCCTTTGAAATTCTGGACAGAGTAGGAAATGTGTCATATCGGTTGGCCTTACCGCCATCAATGGTGGCCATTCATCCGGTGTTTCACGTATCCATGCTTCGCAAGTATGTCTATGATCCGTCCCACGTGATCAGTTTCGAAGGAGTAGAATTACAACCAGATCTGTCATTTGAAGTTCAGCCAATCCAGATTTTGGATCGCAAGGTGAAAGTTCTCAGATCGAAGTCCATCCCGTTGGTGAAGGTTTTATGGGGCAATGCGCTCCATGAGGAGGCTTCATGGGAACTCGAAGAGGATATGGAGAAAAAGCGCCCTCATCTCTTCGGTATGTTTCTCAATTAACTTCGGGACGAAGTTTCTTTAAGGGGGAGAGGATGTAGTACCCGGAATTTTTATTTCACTTAATATGCATATTTATAAATATTTATATTAATGTTGATATCTATCAGCATATTTATAAATATATTAATGATGATATTGTCGGCTTTCTTTTAAATGAGCCATGTTCATAATTTATTTATGTTAGTAATTTTATCATGATTCCATTGCATGTTAATAGCTAATTTGATTGAGAAATATCTAAATTGATCTAGTTGGAATAAATGTAATTGTTAAGTGCCATTAGTAGATAATTAACCTTGTTAGAATTTATCTGTATGAGGTTATTATTAAAAATGTTAATAGGGTAATCAAGCACCCTGGAATGTGGTTAGGAATGGAATCCTTATCATTTTGTTTAAAATGTATCAACTAGATTAATGCATGTTTGATTTTACACCATGGTTAAATGAATATGCTTATTCCATCTTTGGCTTATTAAGTAGATTCTTGTTTAATTAACTTAGCTCTCATATTTAGTCTGTCCTTTTCCAATAAAAGCTCGTCAATACCCTAATTGAATTTAAGTTCGCTAATTTAGAGTTAGATTATATCTAGTAGCTTTATTATTAATTATTATAATGTTAGTCATTAATTTGATCGAAATAAAGGAAATATAATTTAAAATTTAAGTCATTAATTTTAGCATTTATTTTATCAAATCATCAATTGAAGTATGTTAATCACATTAATATTTAAAGGTTACTATTCATAATTCGGGTCACATTTTATTTTTGTGGAAATTTATTTATTTTATATTTTTCCTAGATGGGACCCATGATACTAATAAAATATGTAGTTATAAGTTTTCCCAAATTCCTTTTTGATAAATAGTTATAGATTTTAGAATATGCTGATGAATAGTGACTTTTATCTAATTCATCTAATTCGTAGGATGTAAAACCGAACGTAAACCCAAGTTTACTAGGGTAGATTCCCTGTTTTCCACTTACCTAGGGGTTGATCTAGTTGTCCTTGTCATGGGGTGGGGAAATCCCACGCATTATGGGAGACAAAGAGGCATTTTTATTGGGAGACAATGACCCCCAATAGTAGTCTCTGTTCCTCCCTGCCAGCCTGTGCACGAACCATTAGTGCTGGTCTTTTATCTTAAAATCTAGAGGAGGGGCTGGGTAGGGGGTTCATCCGTGGAGAAAACGCAGGCTCTTGGAGGGGAAGATCTGCTGACTCTGGAGTGGCGCTTCTGTAGCTCTGGAGTGTAATCTAGGCAAGTGTGGTTTTCAACAAATTATCTTGTATAAGTATAGTAGCTTAAGCTTGAAATAGAAGGAATGATTACCTCCATGATCTCCACGATAGTTAGATAAATAGGTTAGATTGTTAGGAATATAGTTTTCTTTTCCGTAACCTGTTAATAGCATGTTGCCTTAATATAACCTGTTAATAGCATGTTGCCTTATTAGTTTTGTTGATTTAGCACGTAGAGTTTGTTAAAGTATTAGTTTTGTTGATTTAGCATGTTAGAGTTTGTTAAAGTTAATGGATTATGTGTTTTTAACATAGTTTTGTAACCCTCATTAACCACTTATATATGGTTATTAGATTCTAACAAGATTAACATCGAGTAGCTTTATTGTTACTATTCATAATTCGGGTCACATTTTATTTTTGTGGAAATTTATTTATTTTATATTTTTCCTAGATGGGGCCCATGATACTAATAAAATGTGTAATTATAAGTTTTCCAAAATTCCCTTTAGATAAATAGTTATAGATTTTAGAATATGCTGATGAATAGTGACTGTTACCATTACGTAGAATGTAAAACCCAGTTTTAACTTAATTATACTTGATATGCCTTAATAGTGTCAAGCCTGTTTACACATCCGTGTGGCCTTCATTTCAAAATACTTTCTTCATGAAAGTTGTCCATATTTAAGTTAGCTTTATTTTATCTTTTAACTATTTTCTTAAAATTCCCACATATTTTGAGTTATCACCAAATTAATCACTGACTGTCATATACGGTTACTGTTCATCCGAGATGACAGTTTCTGCCTTTTGCCATTTTTGAGATCCTTACAAAACTATTTTCACTCTGAGTCCTTCGTGAAAAATGTTCCTCTCTCATATATCTAACTCTTATACTTCTACCACTTCACCTAATTCCTTTTTATTTTTATGTTATAAATATATTTCTAAGGTGCTGTAAAGTCATTGTTTCCATGGGGTGTTCTTACCAAATTAGTAGTAATGTATTCACTATAAACCTACAAGTCTCACTAAATTTACCATGATTTCAGTGTTGCAAATCATCCTGAAATATACATTTATATATATTCTACTCAATGATTTTACTAGTGTATATTCCAGTTTTATTCATACACTCTACACTTCTCATGTACCCTTTATTTTTACAATTGTTGCATATTGAATAAGCATATTACTGAAATTCTTATGGACCATTATGGACAATGCTACTATAGATGGTACTGAGGCCAAACTGTAGAAATGCCCAGTTTGGGGAGGCCTTCTGACCCCGCGGGGCACGAGGGTAAAATCCTTTTTGAGGTGGGGAAATATCTTCCTCCGATTCTGCGCAGTAATCAAGACCTTGTTACCGAAGCCTAGGTAACTTGGTGACTGTTTAAACCTTTCGAGGTTACTGACCAGCTAATAGTAGTTTGGGCAATGTGTCCGGGTCCTTCCCTCTATTACCTACTGTCTACTGTTTCTATCATCTGTCCTTTGCACTTCTGTCTACCTCAGAATAATTGTGGCCTTTGGGCTTTCTGTTATATGATCAGTAACTGAAATTGTACCTGTATATGTGTATATTCTGAGGTTAGACTTCCACATGAGTATAACTGTGTAAGTCCACATGAGTATAACTGTATAAGTTTCTAGTTATTTTAACTTCCCTTGTGCAAATTGTTTCTTCTTTCATACTAAGCTCATAGAATACAGTTAGTCATGTTCTATTGCAAGCATAGTCCTTATCGTATCTTATGTTAAATTCTGCAATTTAATTAACTGTCCCTTAAATTGATAGTTTAACCCATTATACTTGTACAAGTGATGTGTTGAATGTTATTCTTGCTAAGTCTATTCGTAGACTTACACTTGAAATTTTAGGTAATATATCTGGAGAAAACGTGGAATTTGAGTCTGACTTCGTGGATGAAGCGTGATTTATGATATAGTTATTCCTTTGTTGTATGTTTTAAATAAATTGTGAACTCTATGTCTCAATTATGTGTATTGCAAATTTGTAAGGCTTTATCATATTTGGACTATCGGAGTAATGTAATTTAGACTTGCTGAGGACATTACCTTTTATTATTCCGCTGCAAATAAAGAAAAAAAAATGTATGCTCAATTTGTGTAAACTCAACCTGTCTCCGGCAACTGTTGGGTATTTTCCCACTGTGGCGTCCACCTCGTAATCGAAGGGAGTTATATACTGTACCGAGTGCGGGGCGGGGCGCTACAACGGTGGCCGGTAAAACCTCGGCTCTACAGCTACTCCTACTGTACCAGAAAACATAACCTAGTCTCCTGTCGAGGGACAACCAAGCCACGCACCCGACCACCCGATTCCACGATCGGGGACCACCAGACACGAACCGCCCTAGCCACGCTACTAGGAAAAATGCCACGATACCTCCGTAATGGAGGCTTGCCCTCAAAAGGGCCCGAGCCAAAACCACATGGTCAGGAAACACGGTCACGACCTCACCGTCGTGAACACAACGCTATCTGGGGAAAGGCCCTCGGTGACGTTCACCGGAAACCCCAGACCTCGACTCCAGGAAAACTCCCGAAACCACTCACGAAGTCCTGTCTCGCGGACGAAAACAGAACCCGGTACACGAAGACTCACGTCACGTGACAGGAGCACCACCCACTAGGAGAATGACCGGATGCGTCCCCTGATATCTTACACTGCGTCACAAGTGTCTAGCTACAATGCCCCGGGCGTGAGACTCAGACACGCAACAAGTACCACAACAAGGACTAGCTGGGGTCACGCTCGTCAGCGCGTGTCCTAAGCCCCAAACTACGTGTGCACACACAGACCATCTGCTCTAGGTCGGGTCCTCTAGCTTGTTTTCCCCCCACCGGACTCTAGTGGCAAAGGCAAGGGGCCCTACAAAAATCAACCTAAAAACTGCCTCTCACTGGGTCTCGCTCTCTACCACTCCCAGGTGGGTCTGCACTCACGTGCACAGGAAGCTACGACTAGTGGAGGTGTCACAGAACGTGAACACTAGAAACCACGCATGCCCCCATTGCGAGTAACACGGAGTAACAGGTGGCTCAAAGCCACCCGACTCTGGACGGCCCACTAGACCTACTAAACCCAACGACCTTTGAGTCACAAGACTCAGGGTCAAGACCGTTGCACGTGACAGCACTGAGCCGTCAATCTGGCCTAATTCCTAGGTCCAAAACAACGATGGGAAGACTCACAAGGCAGTTCACCACTACCGAGACCCATCCCTCGAGGAGGGAAACTTAAGCGACCTCTAGCCTCAGGCTGGGAGATTGGACTCACAGTCTAAGGCCACACCTATGGCCCACTCGGAAGCCACCTTCCAGAGAAGCAACGACTTGCGGGGAAACCTCACCGCACTCACGCCGATACACGGCGACTCAATCTAGCAAGAACACGGAAGCCCGGAACACCTGGGGTCACCCGGACCCGCCAAGCCCATGGGCATGCTTATCGAGGTAAACGGAACCTCCGGGCACCCAAAGACACGGTCACGGAACTCCACGGGGTGTCCGAGACACACACGGCCCAAGGGGAGCACGATTAGCCGTAGACTGCCCGCCCTGGGTAGCCCGGCAGGCCACCCCAAGAACGCGCTATCTTTACATAGCGCGTTCAAACATAACGCGCTATAGGTCCATAGCGCGTTCAAACAGAACGCACTAGGACCCTATAACGCGACAAGACTAAACGCGCCATAGACCTATAGCGCGACCAGGCCAGATTGCGCTATGACCCTATAGCGCGACAAGGATAGAATGCGCTAGGACCCTATAGCGCGATAGGAACCGCCTAACTATTCATCTTCTCTGATGAACGCGCCATATCGGGGCGACGCGACCCTCAAGAACGCGCTACCTGAGACTAGCGCGTTCTCAGTCCGCGCCCGAAAATGGCGGAAACCGCAGAAAAACCCATTCCACCCCCGTTCACCCCCAAGTGAAGGGGAAACAAAAGGGGAAACCTCCCCCAAGCCCCTAGGCATGCATCTAAACCCCTGGAATGGCCAAAAACACCGTAAAATGGGAGATTCGGCTCACACCCCAAAAACATGAGTTTTCCCCCAAATCCTCGAATAAGCCCGCTCGGCTCACCATGGCCTACAAAACTCACGGGAAATGAAGTACGCGGGTTGAGGGTCCATCTCCCTACCTCCACCGAAGATTCGACGCACCGTGGACGCCGATCCACGAAGAAAACTCCGTTGAAGCCTCGTCGTTCCACGAACCCACGGCC
This sequence comes from Amorphophallus konjac, assembly GCA_022559845.1. Classification (NCBI taxonomy): domain Eukaryota; kingdom Viridiplantae; phylum Streptophyta; class Magnoliopsida; order Alismatales; family Araceae; genus Amorphophallus; species Amorphophallus konjac. The sequence continues at coordinate 121,676,575 of CM040126.1, read as the reverse complement.
GAGCTTCACCGCGCCTCCACCGCCTCGATCCTCACCCATCCTCGCCCGTGCCTCACCCGCGCCGTCCCCACCTCGCCAACGCTCCACCCCGTTGGCCGCCGGAGAGAGAGGGAGAGAGGAGAGAGTGTGAGAAGAGAGAGGGAGAGAAGAGAGAAATGAGAGGGGAGAGAGAGAAAAGGGTTATATATATAGGAAAATCTAAAAATTCTGGAAAATACCAAAAATAGGAAAATCACGTTTCCGCGATCCTCGGAACGCACCGATCGTAATGGTATCACACTGGCCTAGGTGAACGGCCCGGTTCACCCGCAACGAGGTTCCGAAGGAATTACCGAAACACACACCGGGAATCGGAAAACACACGCGGAAAAGTCGCGGAACGCTTCCGGACCTCCGAAACAACTCCGGATCGCGCCGATCCGAACACGAAAGATGTCCGAAACGAAATTTTGGACACAACGGAGTCAGACACTCCGAAAAACCAGATCTGAGACCCACGAACAAGGATCCGAAAAATCTGGGACATTACATTACTTGTTCATCATGCATAGATATACCCGTATACCTGATTTTCGTACTTATTCATCATACATTGTTATACCTGTATTACATATAACATGTAAATCACTTAAAGACTGTTCAAACTTGAAATGTAATTCCTACTGAGCGATTCGCTCATCCAGTTGCTTCCTAACATTTTCAGGTAATTCGGATAGCGACATCCACCCGAATGAGAATGAGACCGAGTGAAGAGTGCTAGAGTCACCGATCGTCTACCGTCAGCTAGTCGTGTCTTTTGACATTCTTGAGTCTCCTTTTGTATTTTATAGTTATGTTTGGTCTAGTCGATTGAATCCTTGTTAAGACATATAGCCTAGTATTTGGATTTTAATTTGAAATTTTCATGGACTAGCTTTATCATCTTTTGATTAATCGTTTAGTTGTCATTTTGGACTATTGGGATCATTAGATATTATTAATCTTTTGTGCACTCTGTATTTATGTATGTCAAATTTTATCGCTCTAAGGACACGATCTATATAGACGCATCACGCATCCGAGTATCTTCCGCGCTCGGGACGTGACATCTAGTCCCAACGGTGCTCAACAACTTTAGTCACAACGGTGCCCTCAGCACCCAACTGTCTAGCTACTCCAGTCGCAACGGTGCCCCCGGGACCCGACTGCCCAATCTAGACGGCTCCTAGCTATTCTAGCCCCAACGACGCTCAACAACTCCAATCACATTGGGGCCCGCGGCACCCAACTGCCCAGCTACTCCAATCACAACCATGCCAACGGCACCCAGGTACTCCAGTCATAATGGAGCCTACAGCCTCGACTGCCCCAGTCTCAGTGGCGTTCATGGCACCTGATTGCTCCAGCAATGGTGTCCAGGGCACCCAACTCTCCAAGCTCAACGGCACCTGGTTGCTTCAGTCATGGTGGTACTCACGACGTCCGACCGCTCTAGTCTCAACAGTGCTCGGTCGCCCCTGCCTCTACAGTGCCCGGCCGCTCCAATCATAGTGGTACTCGCGCCATCCGGTCGTCTCAATCTTAACAGTGCCCAGCCACTCCAGCACAGCGGTGGCCTCGGCACCCCAACTTCCCCGATCTTATTGATGCTCTGTATCGGGGATATATCGTGATGCCCTTCGGGCATCATCATGTCGAGTCACAAGTCCTTTGACAGACGTTATGTACCAAAGCGGAAATACCTGCATAACAACGCAATAACTCGGGGACCGTCACAAAGGACGGAAGTGTCCCTTGGCTTGCATACATTTGTAATCGGGCTTTGACGCCCCACATAATGCCTTTTACGGCATATAGTTATGTAATCTAGTCAGGGAATTGACCCCCCATCCTCGCCAGCTACCAGTATCAATGTTGTCTAGCAGACTGCCATCTATCTCCCAGCTCGGTCCTAACTCCTCTAGCCGTATAGCTCCTCACCCGAGTCAGGACCTGCCTGCTCCCTTCCGAGCCAGTGTCAGCCGCTCCGTGCCCGACCTAGAACATGCCGGATCCCTACCAAGCCAGTGTCCGCTGCTCCTCTGTCCGAGCCAATACCTCATTCTCATAAACCCAGAGTGCATACCCTCTCTAGTGTCCACACTGGAACCAGTCTCGCTGCCCCCGGTTATCCCTACTGTGTTGTTGTTGCCCTGTCACTGTTGCATTGACTAAGCCCTCCCGATGTTGCGGCTCCCAGGGTCCCTGACTCTCCTCTTCGGTAGTAGAAACAAAGGTGTTCGGGCTCAACCCGATGTAAAATAAACACTGATTGCTTGTGATCGGTGAGGAAGATGTCCAATGTATGAGCCCCTACAAACACCTACACTCGTACCAGCGGAACCTCATTCTCTCCACGTGTCGCACGACATTTCATGCCCACGTGTCGTGCCCTAGTGGCACATCCCCAGTCAAACACTTGGTTCTGCAGGTGATCGTTGAGAAATCGACTGGCACGCCTGCATTCCATCCAGTCATCCTTGTCCCAGTCTTCCAGAACGATTAACCATATGCCATTCTTTCCTATGCGTTCCTATCGGTCTTTTAACCTTCTAATAAATGCCCTTAAAATCTCCGTATGCCAAGTTGACCTATCTCGGCCTTCTGTAAAAGGCGACTCTGTGTCATTGCCGTGAAGAAAATAGAAGAAATTTCTCACGATAAACAAAATAAATTGGCACGCCCGATGGGACGTCTCCTACCTTTCTTATTTCTACTGAAGAAGAGTCACACCTGCCAAGTATACACCGTGTTGCACTCACCTTTTCTTATTGGAGAGGAAGAGGAGGACCCATGTCCAAGCTGCAATGCACAACCGGTCGTCATCGAGCGACCAACTTGCACCAACAACAGCAACAACAAACTGGTGGCAATAGTGACCTACATCATTGCTTTCCACGCCGGGAACATACAGTTGGAGATGCCAATCATGTTCGGCAACTCTGCCTCGACCTTCGGCTCACCCTGATCCTCGAGCGCCATTGTCGTGGCCGACGAGCAGCCCAGTCCAGCGACTGCCCATACAGGCAGCTAGCCCCTTTGCTCCTCCAGCAATAACGACCCACATGGTCATTGACCCTTGGGTCTATACCTACTTGTTATATCGCATATTAGAGTTCTTAGATCCCTAAAATCACAGAGGTTTAACGTTAAAACAAAAAGGAGGTGGATAGTCGAAAAATCTTGACTATCCCACCTTCCTAACACCCCGTCCAGGTAATCACTACCACTTATTCTCATTTTCTTTCCATATTTTAAATAGTTACTATGCTCACTTAGATCTAATGGGTTACTTTCTTTCCTTTTTGTGATTGCGTATCAACATTTCGATGTAAACGACCACGGGGCTCTTTGTTCTTGGCCGGCCGAGAATGAAGAATGCAGATCACCACAAACTCCCCCCTTAAAGGCTACTATGGGATCAACCTTTTGTGGGATTCACGTAAACTCTCTGGCGATCATTCTTTCATGTCATTTCTCTACATTGCACTGTAGTGCTTGGATTTAGCTTGATGGAGTGCTGCATACGTGGGTCCAGGTTCATAACCCACTCCCCGCACAATCGACGCCCCTTAATCCGAGACAATTCCAACGCCTACACCCGATTGTTGTGAATATTGCCAATAAGGTGTTCGGGATTGATCCCACACCTTTAATTCTCGATTATAGCGAGAAAATAAACGAGTACAATAGTCGGAGCATGATTCGATCTTATTTACCAATCGTTGTTCTGCGGCTTGTCACTTCCACACCGCTTTTGGACATACCGGGTAGATGGATTTGGATGCACTCTATGGACGGGGATTTCACTACCAAATATGCTAGGCTTGGATTGCACCATAGGCCCACTGCCCCATCTATCCAAGCCTCATATCTTCTAATGAAATGGTCCACTTTCATGTGGCGCATGTGACATAATTTTTTTTCCATTGATGATTTGTTGAAAAAGGGTGATGTTCCATTGTACTCTAGATGTCATGGCTGCTCGGCGGGTGAAGAGAAATTTGCTACTCATTTACTCTTTTGGGATGTCATCTCGCAAATTATATGGGTCTTCCTTTCCAATTTCTTATGTCTTACACCACCTTTGAACCCACATTGCTCTTATCGTGTTGCTGATTGTTTGATGTCTTTGAGGAGTGCATCCACATAGTCTTCCATGTGCATTCTTATTTTCATATTACACTTACGGAAATTTGGATTAGCAGCAAGCACGCCATCTAGCATCTTTGCTCCCTCTCCGCATCGGCTTCACCCCTCACCAACAGTAGGATATCTTATTATCTTGGAGAGTGCATTTGCCGCCGGGGTAGCAAGGGAACTCAGTTATTGTTAGATGGTCCAAGCCTACTTTGCGGTGGTACAAATTGAATGTTGACGGGGCCTTTAAAAGAGGCACAGGTTTGGCTTGAGGCGGCGGTATTCTCAGAGATTCCTATGGTGATCTCATCTTTGCTTTCTTTCACCCCTATGGCATTAGCTCCTGCCTTGAGGTTGAAACACTGGCTTTATTGAAGGGACTTCAGCTTTGTCAACAACATGGCTACTATATATGATATTCTCATGGAATCGGACTCCACCATTCTCATCGATGTTTTCAATGCATCTTCAGGTGCCCTTGGCAAGTTCTCTCATTGATTCACGCTATGCATCACCTTTCGAAGACTATGTCCCTCTCATTTGTTCATGTCTACAGGGAAGGCAATCAAACGGTAGACAGACTGGCAGACTTTGCTTGTTCTTGTTCCCCTCTTTCAATTGGGACCACTTGGGTGCCTTTACCTCATGATGTAAAAGGGTCATTCAAACTTGATAAAGTTAGATGCCTACCCATTAGGTGTTAGCAAGCCTACCATTTTGCCCTTCGTCTTTCTTTGTAAAATCAAGGTTATGCCCTTGTGTTCTTCTACTTTATTATTATCAATAAAATTGAGCTTTTAGTAAGACTCAGTACAGCAGGTTCATACCACTTCTTTAAAGTAGTGTGCGCTCTATTGAGCTCTACTTAAGACTATTTGCTATCAAAAAGAGAGAGAGAGAGAGAGAGTGGAGAAAGGAATGGCGGCGGAAGGGGTTTTCCCTCTAGTTTCACCTCCGACTCCAATGCTCCCCCCAACAAAGGACGCCGATTGCCTCCTTTTTGGCCCTGGCCACTTTGAGCGCCGCAACTATGCCGTCAAGGCAAGTGTTGTCCTCCTCTCATCGGCTATGTTAGGTCTTGGGGATCAATAGTTCCCCCACGTCCGCAAACATGATGTTGGCCAACTCCATCAACTACTAAATGGTTTGGAACTTGGGCTAGGACTCAATGCCGAGTTAGTTCCACCTTGGAGGTCTCAAACATGTAGTAGGAGAACTCGATGTGCTTGTTCATCCACCCCTGCCAGATGAGGCTTGGTCTAGCTTCTCGACATGGTTGGTGGTGAAGACGACGAGGTGCTCCTTACTACACGCCGATTGCAGCCCATTATTAAAGTTTAGTAGTCTTGAGAGAGTGACCTTGATGTTGTCCTTGTCACCCTTGTCCATGGAGGCTGCCTCCATCTTCTTCTTCTCTTCCTCATCCTCACTGCTGCCCACCTTCTCCCCTTCCTTCTTCCCCTTGCCTGTCAGGTCAAGGGAGTTGCTGATGTCGCGCTTCTTCTCTGGGTCTATGGTGAGGGTGTCGAAGGTGGCGGGGTGCTCGAAGGGGACGTGGCTCCACAGGTGCTATTAGAACTCAGCGTCACAGTTGGGGCTGTTGGTGTAGAGCTTCCTCTACCGGTGCCACACGCTATCGTCTCGGCCCCATGAAACAGGTAAGTCTTGAGAGAGAGAGTGAGAGAGAGAGAGCGAGTGAAGAGACAACAAGAGAGTAGAGAGAGAAAGAGTCTGAGGGGAGAGAGAGAGTGCATGGGGAAGAGAGAGACTAGAGAGAGAATTGAAGGGCATGAGAGGGGGTTTCCCCCTTCGACGTAGGCTGGCCTGGGGAAAGAGAGCAATGCATTGGGAAGAGAGAGAATAGAGAGGTAGAGAGAGAGTAGCTGTAATACCCTGCATTCTTATCGGATCTTCCGGATCCTTGTTGGAGTGCTTTCGGATCGCTTTTGTGAGTCCTGAGTTGAATTTTACGATCTGCGTGAGTTTTTCTCCCGTACAAGTTACGGAACTCAGTGGTGAGTTTATTTCTCAGTTCATCGACTCGAGGATACTACAGTTGTGATGTACTCTTTGAGAGGATCGTTTCAGCTATTTTTGCGTAATTTTCTGAATTAGTGTATTTTCGACACAAAAATCGGATTTTCAGAAAATAAGGAGAATTCCTAATTTTCTTTTCTATTTAACCCTCTACACCCTCTCTCCTCCCTCATTCTCACCCTCTCTTTCTCTCTCCCCTCTGGCTCTCTCGACGCGGGGCGCGCACCATTGCCGAGCTGGCCAAGGTGGGGACGCGATGGAGTGATCGGGATGCGTGATGGGGCGACGGATTGAGCGTGGCGCGACGCGATCCCTCGGTGGATTCAAAGCCGGCGCGGTTCATTGGTTTGGCAGTTTTCGGCGCGATTTAGTTGCTTCGGCGCACGGAATTTTCGGTGGAGGTAGGGAGATGGAAGCCCTACTCATGTTCTACGTTTCCTCGCAATTTCACGCCGAACGGTGCGAGAACGAGTGGGTTTCATTCAAGTTTGGGAAAATCATGCTTTGGGGTGTTCGTTGGGTTTGTCGAAAAATGGCGACGATTTCTAGATCAGTTGGTTCCATTGAAACCCCCAGCATGTTAGCATTCCATTCCCGCAAGTTTCATCGCGATCGGTGGTCATTTGGGGCCGGTAGAAGCCCGGGAACCCATGTGACTCCATTAGGGTCGATTCGTTAGAATCGCCGGTTTCTTACGATTTTGATGTCGTTTTGACCCCTTTCGGTCTGTGGAAGGCTTGTATCGTCGTTAGGATTGTTTCCCCTTTGTTTTAGAGCGAACGGGGCGTGGAAAGGCCGAGATCCGGCCGATCCCCTGTTTTACTCGTCGTGACGGTTAAATGATTTTACAGAAACCGTTCTACCTTGTAAGCAGTTCAAGGGAGACCGTTTCATGTTGGTCGGTTCAGAGTTAAACGGCTTCGTGATAGACCGTGTTATTGTGTAAGCGGCCCTTGCAGGACCGCTATTCCCTGAATAACGGCCCAATAGAGACCGTGTTTCCTCGTGTTGTCTTGGGTATGTCGGTTCGCTGGCTGAACGGCCACGCGACTGACCGTGTTCAAGGTTTAAGCGGCCTTGGCTCAACCGTTTTTATCGTTTGGACTTGGTCAACGTTTTAAGTTGGTTCGAGCTAGTGGTCTAGCTCCGACCGTGCCATGGTTTAGGCGGCCCTTTGGGTGACCACCTGGCCTGATGAAGTGGTTCAAAGTGGACCGTTAAGTGGTTTGACCGGTTAAGTCAGTTAGGGGTTGACTGGGTTGAGCGGCCAGGCTCTGACTGCTATAGTCTTTACACGGCTTTGAGGAGACCGTGCTGTGCAAGTCACGGCCTCAATAAGACCGTGTGACCCTGTGCTTTTGTGGCTAAAGCATCCATGCCCTAGACTGCCTAGATCAGTGACACGGCCTTCGATAAACTGTGTATGTCTTGGCGCGGATCATTCTTGACCGCCCAATGTCTTTGTCTTTGGGTGGTGATCAGCCCTCTGGTCAACCATTTACTTTGGTTAGCGGTCAAGCAGTAGACCGTTTATGTCTCGAAGTGTTATTTTCTGTTATTTTGGTTTCTAATCATCTTTATAATATCTCAGATCTTTCGGATCATTCTTCGTGGGTCCCGGATCTGGTTTCTCGGAGTGTCTAACTTCGTTGTGTCTGAAATTTCATTTCGGACATCTTTTGTGTTTGGGTCGGCGTGATCCGGAGTTGTTTCGGAGGCCCGGAGTGCGTCCGCGGCTTTTTCGCGTGTGTTTTCTGATTCCCGGTGTGTGTTTCGGTACTTCCTTCGGAACCTCGTTGCGGGTGAACCGGGTCGTTCACCTAGGCGAGAGTAGTACCGTTGCGATCGGTGCGTTCTGAGGATCGCGGAAATGTAATTTTTAATTTTTCGGTATTTTCTAGATTTTCTATAAATATCTCTCATTTTCTCTCTCTCCCCACCCTTCTCTTTCTTCTTCTTCTTCTTCCTCTTCTTCTTCCTCCCACCGTGACCGCCCCCCTCTTCCTCTCTCTCTCCCATTTCGACGCGGCGGGCCTCTCTCAGGCTGCAGATGGCGGCGGGGCGACGGCGCGGCGACGTGGGCGGCGGCGAGGTGATCTCGTGGCTGTGCGGTGCTCGTGGGAAGCGTGAAGGAGCGGGGTTTCTAAAAGCGTTCTTCATGGTTTGAGCTCGATTCGGCAGAGCTTTCGCTCCATTGAGGTAGGGGGGACGAATCCCTATGCTCATCCCGTCATCCCCCGCGATTTGTAGGCTGAATGGGAGCCGAGAGGGGTGTTTTTGAGCGGGTTAGGGCAAAATCAAGTTTTGGGGAGGGTTCGCCCGATCTATGGATTTGAGCCGCGATTCGGCATTTTGATGGCCTAGAAGCATGCTATGGGTCCCCAGGGGTCTTCCCCTTTGATTTCCCCCTCTCCTATGGAGGCATGGGGGCGTGGTTGGAATTTTTGGATGTTTCACGCCGTTTCACCACTGGGTCGGTGTGACGGTCCTTCCAATGACCGTCACACAGTGTGACACGCCCAGGAGGGTGCGTTACAGCCCTGTTTTAGCCAAATGGGGGTCTGTGGGCTGTGACGGTCCCACGATAGACCGCCAGGGCGCTGTGACGCTCCTGGGTTGGACTGTCAGGGACGATTCGACCGTTGGTTTTGACCGTTGGGGGTCAAGGCGTGTGATGCACCAGGACCGGCGCGTCACAGCCTCATGACGCCCTTGTGTGGGTGCGTCAGAGCGGACGCATTCCCATCCTGTAACGCACCAGGGTTGGTCCGTTACAGTCTGTGACGCACCGAGTGGCACGCGTCACAGTTTCTTCCTTCGTGCCTTGTGACGCACCAGGTTGGGTGCGTCAGGGCCTGTGACGCACCAGGATAGGCGCGTCACAGTCGTTTTTGCACCGAGGGTCTGACGCCCCTGTGTTGGGCCGTCAGGTGGCTGTGACGGTCCAGCCTTAGACCGTCAGAGCCTGTGGCACGTCTAGAGTAGACCGCCAGGTTCAGGACTGTACCGGGTGGTTCGCAGTCCCGTTTCTTCTCCGACTGTGGTCACCGTGCGATGGTGCTGGTACGTGGGACGGTCCCCGTACGTCGTCGGATGCGGATGTGGTTTTCCATTGACTTGAGAGTCTACTCCTTTAGTGACCCTCCACTAGTCGTAACCCACCAGTACCCGTGTGCTGGTCTCACCTGGGAGTAGGTATACGGGCTTACCCTGAGGATGGTTTTAGACTAGTTTCCGTCGGGCCCCACGTCTTGCAGCTAGTGTCCGACTGAGGGGAAAACCGGTCAGAGGGCCAGACCAGGGACACGCGGTCTGTGTGTGCACACGTGGTTGGGGGCGGTTGGACCCACGCTAACGAGCGTGACCCCAACTTGTCACTTGTTTGTGGTTATTTGTACGGTGTCTCAGTTCCCGCTTGGCTAGAGGGAGACACCTGAGGCACGGACTAAGACGTCAGTGGACGCATTTGGCCTTACTTCTAGTGGGAGGTACTCCTGTCGAGTCGGGAGTGACAGACTATCAGTCGTTGTGACTTCGACCTGCGGGTTTTTGTCGTGTTGGCCATGGTGTTTCGGTCGTTTCACCGTGGCACGTGTGTCGGTCTTCGTGCCGTGAGACCAGTGTTTCGTAGATGGCAGAGCTTCCTTTTTCGAGGTACTCGCTTACTGCTAGCGTAGAGGTTTCTCCGTTTGCGAGGTAGGGTTCGAGTGATCCCTACTGAGTCTTATTCTGAGACTCATTCCCTGCGTGTTTTCACCATGTTTTAGGTGAGGCACGGCTTCAGGGGAGCGTGTCTGAGGCTCAGCGTGGTTCAGGTGCCCAGCGTTAGTGCCAGAGGTCAGAGCCGGGGTATGCCCCGTGTAGCTGTACTTTTCTTTCTTGTCTCTGTACTAGTTGTGGACTACTGCTGTTATTTATTTTATTGTTATATCTTGTGGACCATGTATCATGTAAAATGTTAATTTATTTCCTGCTTAATTATATAACTGTTTAATTTCTGTAATTATTTGTGATACTTGTGTAGTCTCCACACCATCCTTTTAACCCTTCCGAGTCCTCGGACTCGTGGGTGGCGGTGCGAGTCTCGAGTTATCGGGCCTTCCCGGTAATCGGATTCTCGAGTCGTTACAGCTGGTATCAGAGCGCAGTTGTGGAATTATACGAGAATCATAAGTAATTATAGTGGTCCACTAGTGTAATGTCCCAGATCTTTGCTGGATCCTTAGTAGGTCTGGTTGGATCTTTATTGGATCTTTCGGATCTGTTTCGGTGAGTTTTGGTTCACTTTTGTGGCTTCCGAGTTGAGCTTTACGATCTGTGTGGGTTTTTCTCTCGTACTAGTTACGGAACCCTACGGTGAGTTTACTTGTCAATTTATCAACTCGCGGATGCTACAACGACGATGTACTCTTCGAGCCGGTCGTTTTGACTATTTTTACGTATTTTTCGGAGTTAGGTCCAAAAATTGGATTTTTCAAAAATTAGGAAAATTCCTAATTTCTTTTCCTATTTCTTTTCCTTCCTCTCTCCTCCCATCTCATTTTCGCCGCCGCCTCTCTCTCTCTCGTTTTCTCTCCTCTTGAGCTTCCTCAGCTCCGACTGCAGACAGAGGACCTAGGGGCACGTGCTGGGGATGCTGTGGAGCTGATTCGGTGCGCGATGGGGCGAAGATGGAGTGGTTTTGGCGCGATCCCGAACGGTGGATTCAAAGCCGGTGTTTGAGCTCGCGGCGCGGTTTAGTCCCTGCGGGGCATGGTTTCTTCGGTGGAGGTAGGGTGACAGATCACCACTTCTCCCTGCCCGTTTTCCCTGCCATTGCACGTTGTTCGGCGCGGAAACGGCTGAGTTTGGGCTTGTTTAGCCTAAACCGTGATTTTCAGGTTTTGTAGGGTTCGCCGAAAAACGGCAACCATTTGCGGCGTAGTTAGTGTCAAATTGACCGCTGGGATGTCTGGATCCCATTCAGGTTAGTTTCGTGTCGATCGGTTGTCATTCGAGGCCGGTAGGAGTCCGGGAACCTCGGTGACTCATTTTGGGTCGATTCGTTAGATTCGCCCCGATCTTGCGTTTTAATCCATGCATGTGGGCTTTTTAGCCTCTTGATGTCTTTTGCCATCGTGTAGCTTTGTTTCCCCTGCGCTTCGGCGTGAATGGAGCGTGGAACGGCCTGATTTGGCGTTTTCACTATTTTCCCGCCGTGGCCGGTATAGCGGTCGTATCAGAGACCGTCACAGTCTCTGACGGCCCTACGATAGACCGCCACAGCGTCTGTTCATTTTTATAAGTTTTCGTGGCTGTGAGAGTGTGACGGCCCAGGTGTGGTGCGTCACAGCTCCCTGACGCGTCCGGGTGTATGTGTCACACCTATTTTGTCGTCTTGTGTTTTGGTTAAGTCAGTTCCTCTGACGCGCCTGCCCTGGTGCGTCAGGCTCGCGTAACGCGCCTGCCCCAGGCCGTTACGTTCTGTTTGACTGGATTTGACCGGGTCAGTCGGTTCGTGTAGCGGCTGTGCCCCTGAGCGTCACAGCTGTGTAACCTGCCAGCCCCAGGCCGTTACACTCTGTTTGGCTGAGCTGGGTGGCTGTCCGTTATCTCTAACGGCCCTGCCCCCGTGCGTCACGTCGTTGTAACGCGTCCATCGTGGACCGTTACGTGCTGTTTGTCTGAGTTTTCAGACTTGGGTCTGTGGCCCTGACGCGTCTGCTCCCGTGCGTTAGGTTGATGTGACGCGCCTGTCGTCGTGCGTTAGGCCGCTGTAACGCGCCTACCCTGGTACGTTACGTGGTTCGTGTTTTGGTTTTGTGCCTGCTGGCTCTAACGCGCCCGTCCTGGTGCGTCAGGCGCGTGTAACGCCCCTGTGGTGGTGCATTATAGCCCTGTTGTGGCCGAGATGGCCGTTGGGTGTTCGGTGTTCGCCCGTGTGTTGGGCAGTCGTAGGTTGGTGTTCTAGGGCTGTGTTTGTGTGGCAGTGGTCTTCTGGATCTGTCGGTTTAGGTGACTGGGTGCGGCCTTTTCCTTGACTGTGACAGTTCCCTAATGACGCAATCTAGAATTGCCAATGTCCTTGTCTCTGGTTGCGTGGCGGCTGTTCCATGACTGCTGGGTCTGCCTAGTGGTTGAATGACGGTCCGTTCTGCCAGAGCGTGGTTTTTGTCGTTTCGGTTTCTGCTTGTCTTGGCTTGGTCTCATGGTTTGCCCGTGACCCGTGGGTGTCTGTTGACGTCCTATGAGGGCAATAACCATGATGGGACAGCCAGGAGTGCTTGTGCATGCCGTGTCTTGTGTCGGTGTTGTCTGGCTCCGGTCAACCGGGGGTTACCCAGGGGTTGACATGTAGCTTTATGTGTCTCGGTGGTTCTGTCCAGCTTGAGACATTGGTTCTGGATACCTCGAGGTGTTGTCTTACCTCGGTCCGTGTGTCCAGGCGTGTCTGAGGGTCCTCGGTGTTCCCTCAGGTCTCCGTGAGTCACTTTCTGCGGAGTGTTGTTTCGCGTGGCTTAGGATTAGACCGATTGGCGGTTTGTTCCGCTGTTAGTGACGATCTTGCCTTTGAGTCGTCCGACTCAAGGATCGTTACGTTGTAGGTCTAGTTGCCTAATCCTGAGTCTGTTGGTAGTAGTAGTACTGCCAGTGGTGCCTAGTAGTGCGTGTGACAGCGCGTTCTAGCTTGTCCGCACTCTAGCACTTGTGTTCTTAAGTTTGATGTCTCGTGAACCTCCGCTTGTCTTGGCCTGTCGATGCACGCAGTCCACTGTGTTGACCCACCTCGGAGGGGTGGAAAGGGCAGTTCCCGAGATACGGTATGTAAGCTAGTTCCGTGGGCTCCCAGCCAATGGTAGCGTCCTACCGAGGGAGAAAACTAGCTAGAGAACCTGGCTTAAGCTAGAGCCAATGTGTGCACACGTTGTCAGGGACTGAGGACTTGCGCCGACGGGCGTGACCCTGACTAGTCTCTTGTTGTTGTTGTTCTTATTTGGTTCAGTGCGTGTCTGCGTCTCTACCATGTCTTTAGCGGTACCGTAGGCGAGACAGTCGGGGCACAGCATAAGACGTCAGTGGACGCAGCTGGCTGTTCTCCTTGTGAGGAGGCACTTCTGTCACGTGATACGTGACTCTTCGTGACTTTCGGCGTTTCTTGTGCGTCGTGACCTTTTCGGGTTAGCCCTCTTGTGGCTCTACTCGAGGTCAGTGTCGTGTTGTGTGCACGACGTCTTAGTCGTGTGTGTTGTCTAGTCTGTCCGTCGTCTGTCTGGGTCTTTCTTAGACTTGTTGTTTGTCCTTGCTGGTCTTTGTCTTAGGCCTAGCGACGTGTCGACAGATCGGTAACTCCTGACTTTGTCAGATCGGAGTCACCCGTCTGTCGCTGCTTGGAGTAGTTTAGGGTGCCGAGGTTTGTTCGACAGCCGCTTGTCTGGTGCGGATTCTCCCCCTTTCCTACTTGTTCCCTACTCCTGCTGTTCCCATTCTTTTTACAGCTTCGTAGTGTAGTTTCCTGCTTTGCTACACCTGCTGTTACTTCTGTTGCTTCATGTTCCGTTGCTGCGTATTTTTCAGTGGGGATCCGCGTGACCCCTACGGAGCCTCTGTTTGGAGACTCACCCCTGCTTTTCAGGTGGGTGGCGTCGTCTCTGTTCGTGGTTCCTGGTGTGGCGCGTCTGTAGCTGCCAGCGGTACCTACGTCGGGTTTCCCCCGACCTTAGTGTACATTCTTTTCCTGTGGCCTGTACTTGTCTTTAATTTTCTGGACTAGACTCTGATGTAATTGTTAAATTGAAATTGTTAATTAAAAAGTAATTTTATTTCTGCTACTTTGGCAAACCGATCTAATGAAATTTAATTGCTTACTGTACTGTCTCTGTGGCTTCAATGTACTCTACACATGCCTTTTTCCCTTCGAAGCTTTACCGCTCTTGGGAGGCCTCGCGGGTTCCATGTGGTATCACGTGTGTTCGGTCGTCCTACCGGGTATACCTGGTATCCGGGATCCGGGTCGTCACAGATTGGTATCAGAGCAGTGTTCTGAGATGTTCGGAGTTCTTTTCTGAGCTATCAGAGCTTTGTTGTGTGAAGTACATGGGAATCCGAGATATTGCAGTATCCAGAGTCCTTAAGGTCCAGTACATGCTTTTGCTGGCTTAGGTGTTGCGATGATTTGTCGCGTTGTTTTCTCCATGTGTTGTTCAGGTTGCTGTTGACCTTTGGCCTTGGTCTGATGACCGTACACGTTCTCACGTTGTTTTGGCCGTCCCGACTTGAGTCTGTTCAGCTCCTGATGTGTCTCGCTTCTGTTGAAGTGCTCGATTTGATTCCGTGTTTGAGAAGTTGCTCAGGCAAGCTAGGATTTTCCCTTCCTGGTGAGCTTTTGTGGTTGAGCTTATCGCTTCTTGTCCCTTCTGGTGGAATCTTTTCGAGGTTTTCCTTGGAATTGCTATCTTGGCGATGCTTTTGTCCTGTGTCTGCTTAAGTGTGGACAGTGTTTATTCTGAGCCTGATCTGCTCTTTGCTATACGGTTGCTTGGCTTTGGACTCCATTGTGGTGTTAAGAGCTGTTGTGCACCGTGTTTGTCGTGCCGTGTCCAGCGGCCGATGTATTGTGAAGGCTCATTTACCGTTTTCAGGACGTGAAGGTAAGCTGAGATTAGCATTTTTCTTTGTGCCTTGTGCTGAAGCTGGTACTCATCTTTTTTGCGCCTAGGCTTCTTGTGATCGGTTGTTCGCTGGATCAGTACTCGTCGCGCGTTATATTACGATTTTCAGAAGTTGCGATGTCGTCGTACGTGTGCTGGGATGCGGATACCGAGATATTTTCTGGTGCCTGTGTGCGTTGTTGAGTGCGCAGCTGAAGCGTGTGGGCTAGTTACCCACGGGCTCAGGATCGTTGGTGGTAAGATTCTGGCCAGTCGAGACGTTTGTTCTTTCTCGATGTGACTTTGTCTTGGCTTCTTGTGCCTTGACGTTGTTGTTACCGTGCCATGCTATTATTGGAGGCATTTCTGGTGTTGGCATTGGCATTTGCGAGTGTTGGGGAATATATTGGCATTCCTTGCTGATTGAGTACCCTCTGTTCTGCATTCTCTCTCTTGGGTGTAGTGCTCTCGAGGCGTGAGCGTGGTCCTTGAGGTGCATTCCCTGAGATTGTCGTTTCTAGTTGTTGTGGGTCTTTTCTTGGTGAGCTGCTCGATGCATGACTAGTCCCTTGTGGTCATGTGTTCAGCCATTCTTGTGCCTTGATGTGACCTTGCTTGCAGTTGTGTTCCATGGTTCTGTGTTCTGTACGGAGCCGGAATCCTGTAAGTGCTGTTGTTGTCATTTTATCGATGTTTCTCTATGATTTTGTGTCTCTGTCTTAGACCAGGTCTTGTCGGTTAGCTTCGCTGTACTCTTTTTCCCTAGAGTTAGCTTGCGACTCGATCAGACGTAATATCTGAGTGAGTGCTGACTTGATTGTGTTTGTGGTCCGGTGTCGTTGGCGTCTTTTGTGCCAGGTGTTCTCTGTCACCTTTGGCACTGGAGCCTATGATGTGGTCGAGCTGTCAGCTGAGAGGATTGTGTCTCCTTGTGTAAGCTGCTGCTTGCCGTGCTGTCGTTGTGTTCTTCGGTATCGGTTGTATGTTGTTGTGGCATGTGTCGTGTCTCCATTTCTGGTGAGACGTAAGTGACGTTGCCTTGTTTCGGAGGTATCTGACTTGTGTTCACTTGTGTCATGCTCGATCTAGAGCGTGTGCTCGTGATTATAGTCTGACGATTTTCCTTTGAGCTGTGTTTCTCGAGATTTGTGTCATTTTCGTAGTTGTGCTGTCGGGTTGTTCTTCCCTGCTTACCCTTGCTAGTCCTTAAATTTCGAGGACGAAATTCCTTAAAGGAGGGGAGGATGTAATGTCCCGGATCTTTGCTGGATCCTTAGTAGGTCTGGTTGGATCTTTATTGGATCTTTCGGATCTGTTTCGGTGAGTTTCGGTTCACTTTTGTGGCTTCCGAGTTGAGCTTTACGATCCGTGTGGGTTTTTCTCTCGTACTAGTTACGGAACCCTACGGTGAGTTTACTTGTCAGTTCATCAACCCGCAGATGCTACAGCGACGATGTACTCTTCGAGCCGGTCGTTTTGCCTATTTTTGCGTATTTTTCAGAGTTAGGACCAAAAATCTGATTTTTCAGAAATTAGGAAAATTCCTAATTTCTTTTCCTTCCTCTCTCCTCCCATCTCATTTTCGCCGCCGCCTCTCTCTCTCCCATTTTCTCTCCTCTCGAGCTTCCTCGGCTCCGGCTGTAGACGGAGGACTTAGGGGCACGTGCTGGGGATGATGTGGAGCTGATTGGGTGCGCGACGGGGCGAAGATGGAGTGGTTTTGGCGCGATCCCGAACGGTGGATTCAAAGTCGGCGTTTGAGCTCGCAGCGCGGTTTAGTCCCTGCGGGGCACGGTTTCTCCGGTGGAGGTAGGGTGACGGATAACCACTTCTCCCTGCCCATTTTCCCCTGCCATTGCACGTTGTTCGGCGTAGAAACGGCTGAGTTTGGGCTTGTTTAGCCTAAACCGTGATTTTCAGGTTTTGTAGGGTTCGCCGGAAAACGGCAACCATTTGCAGCGTAGTTAGTGTCAAATTGACCGCTGGGATGTCTGGATCCCATTCATGTTAGTTTCGTGTCGATCGGTTGTCATTCGAGGCCGGTAGGAGTCCGGGAACCTCGGTGACTCGTTTTGGGTCGATTTGTTAGAATCGCCCCGATCTTGCGTTTTAATCCATGCATGTGGGCTTTTTAGCCTCCTGATGTCTTTTGCCATCGTGTAGCTTTGTTTCCCCTGCGCTTCGGCATGAATGGGGCGTGGAACGGCCCGATTTGGTGTTTCCACTGTTTTCCCGCCGTGGCCAGTGTAGCGATCGTATCAGAGACCGTCACAGTCTCTGACGGCCCTACGATAGACCACCACAGCGTCTGTTCATTTTTATAAGTTTTCGTGGCTGCGAGAGTGTGACGGCCCAGGTGTGGTGCGTCAGAGCTCTCTAACGCGTCCGGGTGTATGCGTCACAGCTATTTTGTTGTCTTGTGTTTTGGTTAAGTCGGTTCCTCTAATGCGCCTGCCCTGGTGCGTCAGGCTCGCGTAACGCGCCTGCCCAAGACCGTTACATTCTGTTTGACTGGATTTTACCGGGTCAGTCGGTTCGTGTAGCGGCTGTGCCCCTATGCGTCACAGCTGTGTAACGCGCCTGCCCCAGGCCGTTACACTCTGTTTGGTTGAGCTGGGTGGCTGTCCGTTATCTCTAACGGCCCTACCCCCGTGCGTCACGGCGTTGTAACGCGTCCGTCGTGGACCGTTACTTGCTGTTTGTCTAAGTTTTCAGACTTGGGTATGTGGCCCTGACGCGTCTGCTCCCGTGCGTTAGGTTGACGTGACGCGCATGTCATCGTGCGTTAGGCCGCTGTAACGCGCCTGCCCTGGTGCGTTACGTGGTTCGCATTTTGGTTTTGTGCATGTTGCCTCTGACGCGCCCGTCTTGGTGCGTCAGGCGCCTGTAACGCCCCTGTGGTGGTGCGTTACAGCCCTGTTGTGGCCGAGATGGCCGTTGGGTGTTCAGTGTTTGCCCGTGTGTTGGGCAGTCGTAGGTTGGTGTTCTAGGGATGTGTTTGTGTGGCAGTGGTCTTCTGGATCTGTCGGTTTAGGTGACTGGGCGCGGTCTTTTCCTTGACTCCGACAGTTCCCTAACGACGCAATCTAGAATTATCAATGTCCTTGTCTCCGGTTGCGTGGCGGTTGTTCCTTGACTGCTGGGTCTGCCTAGTGGTTGAATGACGGTCCGTTCTGCCAGAGCGTGGTTTTTGTCGTTTCGTTTCTGCTTGTCTTGGCTTGGTCTCGTGGTTTGCCCGTGACCCGTGGGTGTCTGTTGACGTCCTATGAGGGCAATAACCATGATAGGACAGCCAGGAGTGCTTGCACATGCCGTGTCTTGTGTCGGTGTTGTCTGGCTCCGGTCAACCGGGGGTTACCCAGGGGTTGACAGGTAGCTTTGTGTGTCTTGGCGGTTCTGTCCAGCTCGAGACATTGGTTCTAGATACCTCGAGGTGTTGTCTTACCTCGGTCCGTGTGTCCAGGCATGTCTGAGGGTCCTCGGTGTTCCCTCAGGTCTCCGTGAGTCACTTTCTGCGGAGTGTTATTTCGCGTGGCTTAGGATTAGACCGATTGGCGGCTTGTTCTGCTGTTAGTGACGATGTTGCCTTTGGGTTGTCCGACTCAAGGATCGTTATGTTGTACGTCTAGTTGCCTAATCCTGAGTCTGTTGGCAGTAGTAGTACTGCCAGTGGTGCCTAGTAGTGCGTGTGACAGCACGTTCTAGCTTGTTCGCACTCTAGCACTTGTGTTCTTGAGTTTGATGTCTCGTGAACCTCCGCTTGTCGTGGCCTGTCGATGCACGCGGTCTAGTGTGTTGACCCACCTCGGAGGGGTGGAAAGGGCAGTTCTTGAGATACGGTTCGTAAGCTAGTTCCGTCGGCTCCCAGCCGACGGTAGCGTCCTACCGAGGGCGAAAACTAGCTAGAGAACCTGGCTTAGGCTAGAGCCAGTGTGTGCACACGTTGTCAGGGACTGAGGACTTACGCTGACGGGCGTGACCCTGACTAGTCTCTTGTTACTGTTGTTCTTATTTGGTTCAGTGCGTGTCTGCGTCTCTGCCGTGTCTTCAGCGCTACCGTAGGCGAGACACTCGGGGCGCAGCATAAGACGTCAGTAGACGCAGCTGGCTGTTCTCCT
Organism: Amorphophallus konjac; assembly: GCA_022559845.1. Classification (NCBI taxonomy): domain Eukaryota; kingdom Viridiplantae; phylum Streptophyta; class Magnoliopsida; order Alismatales; family Araceae; genus Amorphophallus; species Amorphophallus konjac. The sequence continues at coordinate 121,657,635 of CM040126.1, read as the reverse complement.
TGTGAGGAGGCACTTTCGTCACGTGATACGTGACTCTTCGTGACTTTCGGCGTTTCTTGTGCGTCGTGACCTTTCCGGGTTAGCCCTCTTGTGGCTCTACTCGAGGTCAGTGTCGTGTTGTGTGCACGACGTCTTAGTCGTGTGTGTCGTCTAGTCTGTCCGTCGTCTGTCTGGGTCTTTCCTAGACTTGTTGTCTGTCCTTGCTGGTCTTTGTCTTAGGCCTGGCGACGTGTCGACAGATCGGTAACTCCTGACTTTGTCAGATCGGAGTCGCCCTTCTGTCGCTGCTTGGAGTAGTTTGGGGTGCCGAGGTTTGTTCGACAACCGCTTGTCTGGTGCGGATTCTCCCCCTTTCCTACTTGTTCCCTACTCCTGCTGTTCCCGTTCTTTTTACAGCTTCGTAGTGTAGTTTCCTGCTTTGCTACACCTGCTGTTACTTCTGTTGCTTCCTGCTCCGTTGCTGCATGTTTTTCAGTGGGGATCCGTGTGACCCCTACTGAGTCTCTATTTGGAGACCCACCCCTGCTTTTCAGGTGGGTGGCGTCGTCTCTGTTCGTGGTTCCTGGTGTGGCGCGTCTGTAGCTGCCAGCGGTACTTGGGTCGGGTTTCCCCCGACCTTAGTGTACGTTCTTTTCCTGTGGCATGTACTTGTCTTTAATTTTCTGGACTGGACTCTGATGTAATTGTTAAATTGAAATTGTTAATTAAAAAGTAATTTTATTTCTGCTACTTTTACAAACCGATCTAATGAAATTTAATTGCTTACTGTACTATCTCTGTGGCTTCAATGTACTCTACACAGGCCTTTTTCCCTTCGGAGCTTTACCGCTCTTGGGAGGCCTCGCGAGTTCCATGTGGTATCACGTGTGTTCGGTAGTCCTACCGGGTATACCTGGTATTCGGGATCCGGGTCACCACAACTAGTCCACAGCGATGATGTACAGTTGACACTGTCATCGGGCATCGTGTGTTTTGCTTAACCTTGTTATTCCGTGTTTCCTGTCTTTTGCTTCAGGAGCGAGCATGGCATCGAGGTGGGGCACTCGCTCTCGATAGGGGCTGTCGGCTGGAGGTTAGGAGATCAAGCAAGAGGTTCAGCAGGAGTAGGAGGAGGAGAGTAGAGTGCCACTAGCAGCCACCGAGGCAGCGGATGCTGCGAGGTTTCCGGGGGTCGAGGATTTCTTCCGTGGCATGTACCAGCTTATGTCGTTGCAATTTGGCAGAGAGGCTGGTGAGGGCTCGTCGACCAAGGGTGGGCCAGGCCGAGCAGTGAGGGATTTCATGCAGTTCTATCCACCTTGCTATGGCGGTCAGCCAAACCCTGATATGGCTCGGAGTTGGCTCGACGAGATGGAGCGGGTGTTCAGTTCCATACGGTGTACTGCAGAGGACAAGTTGATGTTGGCCTATAACCAGTTGCAGGGCACGGCTCGGGAGTGGTGGTCTTCCGAATGGAAGGCATCTTTCCAGTTTCGTCCACTTGAGCAGATTGTGTGGAGTGACTTTGTCAGTGCTTTCGAGCGTACCTACTGTCCAGAGTATAATGCTACGCAGCGGATGCGTCAGTTTTTGGAGCTGATTCAGGACGATATGTCTGTGTTGCAGTACAGGGCCCGATTTGTTGAGCTAGGTCAGTATGCACCTCATATCATGGAGCATGAGAAGGTGAAGACCACACAGTTCGTACAGGGCTTAAGGCAGGAGTTGAGGCACCATTTGATCGCGAATGCTGTCACCGATCTGGAGATAGCTTCTCGTGTAGCAGCGTCCTTGGAGATGGATATGTAGAGGACTCGAGGACATATCAGCCAGGGGTAGTCTTTGTCAGGTCACAGCCAACCGTCGGCTACCCAGCAGCATGGTTCTTTTCAGCATGCCTCGGGTGGTTCAGGAGCACCGGCACCGGCAGCGTCAGTGACGGGATCTGTGTCCTTTGGCTTGAAGGTCAAGAAGTTTCTCAAGAAGGGTTTCGGTATGAAGCGCAAGGACCAGAGGCAGGCGTCATCGGGTAGTGTACAGCATCCGGTCCCGTTTCAGCGTCAGGGATCAGTGGGTGGATCGCGAGGACCGTGTCCACGGTGTAGCGAGTTCCATCCAGACAGGCAGTGCACGGCACCGATAGTTTGTTTCAGGTGTGACCAGCCAGGTCATATGGCGCGTGACTATCCTTAGAGGCAGCAGCAACAGCAGTTTCCTCAGTAGTAGCAGGTTCCCCAGCAGCATAGGCCACAGCAGCAGCAGCAGGGATAGTATCCGCCGCTACCCAGGTCAACGAGTGTGGGAGGTAGGCAGAGAGCTCAAGGCCAGATTACCCACATGACCAGGGCAGAGGCAGTGGCGTCGCAGCTCGTGGAAGGTACCGTTCAGATTTTGGGTTGTGCGGCTCGGGTTTTGTTTGATTCTGGCGCGTCTCATTCATTTATTTCGGAGGATTTCGCGCTGAGCATCAAGGAGCCGGTGACCCAGTTGTCCTGTGATTTGGCAGTGGAGTTGCCTTCGTGTGATTTTATGATCACTCCGTATTGTTTCGATGAGGTTCTTGTGTGGGTTGAAGGGCAGAGTTTGCCGGCTAGGCTCTATGCGTTGCCACTTCAAGATTTTGATGTGATTTTGGGCATGGATTGGCTCGAGGCACATCATGCTTTGGTGGATTATGGCTCGAAGAGAGTTTACTTTCGGCGACTTCGGGGACCCACCTTCTATTTCCAAGGTATCAGGTCTTCCTCTTCCCGCTTTCTTATTTCTGCGATTCGAGCTCGTCGTTTGCTTGACGCGGGTTGCAAGAGTTTTCTCGACTCCGTGGTTGTGGCAGACCGGATGGAGCCGGATGTCGAGGACATTCCGGTAGTGTGCGAGTTTCCCGATATTTTTTCAGAGGACTTACCTGGATTGTCTCCCCAGCGGGAGATTGATTTCGTGATCGAGATTGTGCCTGGTACGGGACCTTTGGTGAAGGCTCCCTACCGTATGGCCCCCGCTGAGTTGAGGGAGTTGAGGGCGCAGTTGCAGGAGTTGTTGGCCAAGGGGTACATTCGTCCTAGCTTTCCCCCTTGGGGTGCACCCGTGTTGTTCGTGAAGAAGAAGGATGGTAGTCTGAGGCTGTGAATTGACTACCGTCAGTTGAACAAGGTAACTGTTAAGAACAAGTATTCGTTGTCACGGATTGATGACTTGTTCGACCAGCTTCAGTCTGCTCGAGTCTTCTCACGGATTGATTTGCGGTCCGATTATTATCAGTTGCGGATTCAACAGTCTGACGTGGAGAAGACTGCGTTCAGCTCGAGATACGGGCATTATGAGTTCTTGGTGATGCCGTTCGGGCTCACCAATGCCCCCGCATCCTTCATGGACTTGATGCAGAGGGTGTTTCATCCTTACCTGGACCAGTTCGTGGTCATATTTGTGGACGACATCCTTGTTTATTCGCGGTCTACTGAGGAGCACGCGTACCATTTGGGTGTAGTGCTGCAGATGTTGCGAGATCACCAGTTGTATGCGAAGCTCAGTAAGTGCGAGTTCTGGCTTCGTGAGGTGCACTTTTTGGGGCACGTGATTTCTGGTGATGGTATTTTCATGGACCCCGCCAAGGTCGAGACAGTAATGCAGTAGCCGAGGATGAGGTATATGATGGAGATCCGGAGTTTCTTGGGGCTTGCGGGCTATTAACGTCGATTTATCTAGAATTTTTCTCGCATTGTGGCCCCGATGACCAAGCTTACGCGGAAGGATGTGCCTTTCGTCTAGTCTGATGAGTCTGAGCAGAGTTTCAGGGAACTGAAGAAATTACTCACCTCGGCTCCGGTGTTGGTTTTATCTTCTGGATCGGGAGGTTTTTTGGTGTGTACAGATGCTTCTGGGGTCGGATTGGGTGCTGTGTTGATGCAGCATGGTAGAGTGGTGGCGTATGCATCTCGGCAGCTGAAGTCCCACGAGGAGAACTACCCTACCCATGACCTGGAGTTGGCAACTGTGATCTTCGCGCTGAAGATCTGGAGACATTATCTGCACGGTGAGAAGTTCAAGGTGTTCACTGACCATTAGAGTTTGAGGTATGTGTTCACGCAGAGGGACCTTAACCTCAGGCAGAGGCGTTGAATGGAGTATATGAAGGATTATGACTTCACCCTATCTTATCAGCCGGGCAGGATGAATGTCATCGCCGATGCTTTGAGTTGGAAGGTCGCGGTCAGTGCCTTGATGTTAAGGAAGTGGAGGCTCTGGGAACAAGTGCCCGAAGTGTCTTTCAGGCTTAAGATTCCCCAAGAGCGAGGGTTAGCTATGCTTGTGAGTCTGACTATCACGCCTGCTATCCGTCGTCAGGTGACAGAGGCTCAGCATGCAGACCCTGAGTTGCCCAAGATTTTTGCTATGGCTGATGTGGAGCTCGGCGAGGATGGAGCCGTGAGATTCCGTTGTAGGCTGTACGTCCCAGCCGAGGAGCAGGTTCATCGTGCGGTGTTGCGCGAGGCTCATAGGAGCAGGTACACCGTACACTCGGGTGCCACGAAGATGTATCGGAACTTGCGGAGGCAGTTCTGGTGGCCTGGCATGAAGAGAGATATTGCCGAATTTGTGGCCAAGTGCCTGACCTGTCAGTAGGTGAAGGCGGAGCATCAGCGACCAGGTGGTACTCTCCAGTCCTTGGATGTTCCTGCGTGGAAATGGGACCATGTGACCACAGATTTCGTGGTGGGATTGTCGAGGACTCCGAGTGGGCAGGATAGTATTTGGTTGCTGGTGGATAGGCTGACGAAGGTGACTCGGTTGTTACCGCTCAAAGTCAGCTGGAGTATGCCCAAGTTGGCTCGTCTCTAGGTGGAGCGGATTGTTCCGTTGCATGGGATTCCCATCTCCATTGTGTCGGATTGGGATCTGCGCTTCACGTCTGGATTCTGGAGGAGTTTCCAGCGAGCTCTTGGCACGGATTTAGCTTTTAGCTCAACGTACCATCCTTAGTTAGATGGTCAGTCAGAGAGGACCATCCAGACTTTGGAGGATATGCTGAGATCCTGCTGCCTGGAGTGGTAGGGGAGTTGGATTCACCACCTGCCATTGGTGGAGTTTGCCTACAACAACAGCTATCATTCGAGCATCGGCATGGCTCCTTATGAGGCGTTGTATGGGATTCCGTGTCGGACTCCGCTGGATTGGTTCGAGGTTGGTGAGCGTGTTTTGACGGGACCGGAGTTGGTGCAGCAGTGTGTGGATGTTGTGTAACTGGATCGTCAGAACATGGTGGTGGCCCAGAGTCGACAGAAGAGCTATGCTGACCGTAGGCGGTAGCCTCTCGCTTTCACCGTTGGCGATCGTGTGTTTTTTAGAGTTTCTCCGATGAAGGGGATGATGTGCTTTGGACGGCGTGGGAAGCTGAGTCCCCGCTATGTTGGTCCTTTCCTCATTGTGGAACGCATTGGTGAGGTAGCCTATCGGCTGCAGTTGCCCTCTGAGTTGGCGTCGGTGCATGACATGTTTCACGTCTCGATGTTGCGGAAATATATGCCCGATGACTCTCATGTGCTTGAGGATTCTATGTGGCCCGAGGTGACTCCAGATCTTTCTCTCCCAGAGTTTCCCGTCCGCGTTGAGGACAGGCGAGAGCAGCGCTTGCGGAACAAGGTCATCCCCTTGGTTAAGGTGGTGTGGCAGCGGCACTCTGGTGGTGAGGCTTCTTGGAACGTGAGGACGAGATGCATCAGCAGTTCCCTTACTTGTTTGAGTGAGTCTTCCTCTTCTTTCCCCTTGGGTTGTTCTCAATTTTGGGAACAAATTCCTTTAAGGGGGGAGGGCTGTAATATCTTGGACCTTTTGGATCCTTCTTCATGAGCCTCGATCTGTTTTCTGGGAGTGTCCAGCTCTGTTGAGTCCGAAATTTCATTTCGGACATCTTTTGTGTTCGGGTCGGCGCGATCCGGAGTTGTTTCAGAGGCCCGGAGTGCGTCTGTGGCTTTTCCGCGTGTGTTTTCCGATTCTCGGTGTGTGTTGCGGCAATTCCTTCGAAACCTCGTTGCGGGTGAACAGGGTCGTTCACCTAGGCGAGAGTGGTACCGTTGCGATCGGTGCGTTCTGAGGATCGCGGAAATGTAATTTTTAATTTTTTGGTATTTTCTGGATTTTCTGGATTTTCTATAAATATCTCTCATTTTCTCTCTCTCCCCACCCTTCTCTTTCTTCTTCTTCTTCTACCTCTTCTTCTTCCTCCCACCGTGACCGCCCCCCTCTTCCTCTCTCTCTCCCATTTCGACGCGGCGGGCCTCTCTCTGGCTGTAGACGGCGGCGGGGTGACGGCGCTGCGATGTGGGCGGCGGCGAGGCGATCTCGTGGGGGTGCGGTGCTCGTGGAAAGCGTGAAGGAGCGGTATTCCTAAAAGCGTTCTTCGTGGTTTGAGCTCGATTCGGCGGAGCTTTCGTTCCATTGAGGTAGGGGGACGAATCCCTATGCTCATCCCGTCATCCCCCGCGATTTGTAGGCCGAATGGGAGCCGAGAGGGGTGTTTTTGAGCGGGTTAGGGCAAAATCATGTTTTGGGGAGAGTTCGCCCGATCTATGGATTTGAGCCGCGATTCGACGTTTTGATGGCCTAGAAGCATGCTAGGGGTCCCCAGGGGTCTTCCCCTTTGATTTCCCCCTCTCCTATGGAGGCATGGGGGCGTGGTTAGAATTTTTGAGCGTTTCATGCCGTTTCACAGTCGGGTCGGTGTGACGGTCCTTCCAGTGACCGTCACACAGTGTGACGTGCCCAGGAGGGTGCGTTACAGCCCTGTTTTAGCCAAATGGGGGTCTGTGGGCTGTGACGGTCCCACGATAGACCGCCAGGGCACTATGACGCGCCTGGGTTGGACCGTCAGGGACGATTCGACCATTGGTTTGACCGTTGGTTTTGACCGTTGGGGGTCAAGGCCAGTGATGCACCAGGACAGGCGCGTCACAGCCTTGTGACGCCCCTGTGTGGGTGCGTCGGAGCAGACGCATTCCCACCCTGTAATGCACCAGGGTTGGTCCGTTACAGTTTGTGACGCACCGAGTGGCACGCGCCATAGTTTCTTCCTTTGTGCCTTGTGACGCACCAGGCTGGGTGCGTCAGGGTCTGTGACGCACCAGGATGGGCGGCTCACAGTCATTTTTGCATTGAGAGTCTGACGCCCCTGTATTGGGCCGTCAGGTGGCTGTGACGGTCCAGCCTTAGACCGTTAGAGCCTGTGGCGCGTCTAGAGTAGATCGCCAGGCTCAGGATTGTACCGGGTGGTTCACAGTCCCGTTTCTTCTCTGACTGTGGTCACCGTGCGACGGTGCTGGTACGTGGGACGGTCCCCGTACGTCGTCAGATGCGGACGTGGTTTTCCGTTGACTTGAGAGTCTACTCCTTTAGTGACCCTCCACTAGTCGTAGCCCACCAGTACACGTGTGTTGGTCTCACCTGGGAGTAGGTGTACGGGCTTACCCTGAGGACAGTTTTAGACTGGTTTCCGTCGGGCCCCACGTCTTGCAGCCAGAGTCCGACTGAGGGGAAAATCGATCAGAGGGCCAGACCAGGGACGCGCGGTCTGTGTGTACACACGTGGTTGGGGGCGGTTGGACCCACGCTGACGGGCGTGACCCCAACTAGTCACTTGTTTGTGGTTACTTGTACGTTGTCTCAGTTCCCGCTTGCGAGCGGTTTCTCCGTTTGTGAGGTAGGGTTCGAGTGATCCCTACTGAGTCTTGTTCTGAGACTCATTCCCTGCGTGTTTTCACCGTGTTTCAGGTGAGATGCGGCTTCAGGGGTGCGCGTCTAAGGCTCAGCGCGGTTCAGGTGCCCAGTGTTAGTGCCAGAGGTCAGAGCCGGGGTATGCCCCGTGTAGCTGTACTTTTTTTTCTTATCTCTGTTCTAGTTGTGGACTACTACTATTGCTATTATTTCATTGTTATCTTGTGGATCATGTATCATGTAAAATGTTAATTTATTTCCTGCTTAATTATATAACTGTTTAATTTCTACAATTATTCGTGATACTTGTGTAGTCTCCACACCATCCGTTTAACCCTTCCTAGTCCTCGGACTCGTGGGTGGCGGTGCGAGTCTCGAGTTATCGGACCTTCCCGGTAATCGAATTCTCGGGTCGTTACAGTCTTGGCTTGATCTTATGGTTTGCCCGTTGTCCCGTGGATGTCTTTTGATATCCTATGAGGTCCATGACCATGTTATAGGATAGCCAAGAGTGTCCTTAGCTCGAGTAGTGTTTTGTACTGCTTCTAAGTCTTCTGAGTTGTTATTAGGTTCTGGTCAACCCGGTGAGACCCAATGGTTGACAAGTAACCTTGTGCGTGTCTCGACTATTCTGGATAGCTCGAGATAGTGGTTCTAGATGCCTTGAGGTACTATCTTACCTCGGTTTAGGTGTCCAATTGCGTTGAGAGTCTTGGTGCTCCCTCAGGTCTCCGTGTGTCGTTTTACACGGTTGTTTGGATCTGATGATCCAGTGTCATTTCTTCTGGCTTAGGATTAGACCGATTGGCGACTTGTTCCGCTTTGTGCGATGATCTTGACTCTGAGTCGTGAGACTCAAGGATCATAGTGTTAGTAGGTCTAGTTGTCCTGTCCTGAGTCTGTTGGCAGTTGATATGCTGCCTTGGTGCTTCGTAGTACGTATGGCAGGGCTTGCTTGGCATGTCTGTACTACAGCACTCGTTTTTCAGAGTCTTTGTGTCTAGTGAGTCTCCACTAGTCGTAGCTTGACGACCTCGAGTGTCGGCCCACCTGGGAGTGGCGGTGAGGGCAGTTCCCGAGATACTATTTTTAAGCTAGTTTCCATGGGTCCCCGCTTTACGATAGTGTCCTATTGGGTGGGAAAACTAGTTAGAGGCCTGGCTCTAGGTAAGTGTCGGTGTGTGCACACGTGGTCAGGGGCATTTGGACGAATGCCGACAGGCGTGACCCTTGTAGATGCCTAATTTTGGACATCCCGCGGACCTTATCTAGCCATCATTGAAGTGACACATTTTCCTTGGTTGATTGGTTGTGTGGAGTCTCATCCCTCTTAGATAGGCTTCACCCTGTCCCTTTGCAAATCCAAATTTCTGAGGTTCTATACATGATTCTACACATCCTCTACCCTGATCCCTGGGCGACCAAGGTGCTGGCCGCCCACAACCCAGGGCGACCAGAGACATGGCCGCCCAGCCCCTTTCAGGGCGACCAGAGAGCTAGCCGCCCACCTCCCAAGGCGGCCAGAAACCTGGCCGCCCACCATCCAAGGTGGCCAGACTGTTGGCCGCCCAGCTCCCTCAAGGGGGCCATCGATTTGGCCGCCCAGCCCTTGGGCGACCAGAGCTTTGGCCGCCTCCTGGTAATAGTCCGTCAACCCCACGATTTGCCCACTCTCGGCACGTCCTCCGGAACTGGTCCCACTCCGGGTGGTTCCAGGCTCACGTTGCTTGCACGTAATCTCTATTTTTGATGATTTAGGAGGGAGATTGCCCTCACATACAAAAAGCCCGTTTCGAACCATCTCACGAGGAAAGAGACATTTTTCAACTTCGGAGGTGGGACACTTCCAGAGGTTAGACATTCTCTGGAGGAGGAGAGGTTCTGTCAGTTCTTGGAGCCCATAGAGAGCTGTGAGCACCAGAGCGCATTCCCCTACCTTCCCCTAGCAGTAGAACACGAAGTTGGAGAGCTCCACCATGGATGAGCTCCAGTTGCAGGGGGCGGCCATCGACATGGCCGCCCACCTTCTCTAGGCGACCACCTGCTTGGCCGCCCTCTATTTGGTTGACCGGCAAACCCCGTCTTTCTTCTGTGTTCTCCATTTTGCTACACTTCATTCCGTTTTACTACATTCATGCATGATAGATCTTCCTAGATCCCTTTTTAAAGAGGTTTTTCAACCCAAAACATAGGGAAGGCAGATGGTCAAAAGTCTCGTCCATCCCCCTTCTCGCCCCCCTTCCCGGTACGAATGACCCCAATTGCATGTTTCCTTTACTTCTATGAGCATATGCTACACCTTCTCAATCTAATGGTTTCTTTGTTTGCTGGATAATTTTGCAGGGACTTCGTCATCGACTCGCAGAGCTCCGTGTTCTTGGCCGGCCGAGAACGAGGACAGAAAAATCCATATTATCCCATTTCTAAGGCGTCCACGATCATTCTACTCTTGTGAGGCCCAGGTATAGGTCTCTGGCGATCACGTTATTCCTATTTTTCTAACCTTTCCACTGTAGGTTTGCAGCAGCATAGTTCGGGAGGACATCCACGCATCGCGCCTACCACCGTACGCGGACGCCCCGCCACCCTTCCGGCACCTACAACCTTTTGGCGATCACGGTGGGACACTGATTGCTCACTGTGAGTCCTTAGATTGAAATCTACTGCATTTAGTTTCCAGCAAATAGCTTTTTCCCATCTTCATTTGTCATTTTTAGTTGCTCTCTGCGCCTATTTGCACTTGGTGAACCTGAAGGGCCAAAACAGAGGGCGGCCAAGTTTTTGGTCACCCAGGTCCCAGGGCGGCCAAAGACCTGGCTGCCTACCACCCTCCTAGGTGGCCAAAGACTTTGCCGCCCAGGTCTCTAGGTGGCCATCGATTTGGCCGTCTTCAGTTCATGTTTTTGCTCCCGTTTCAATCCTGTTTGCTTAGTTTAGCTTCTGTTTTGTGTATTTTTGCTTCTATTTGTTCTAATATTGCAGGTTTGAGTCCGGGGTGGGCTTAGGAAGAGCCGGCATCACACATATTAGGAACACCCTCCCTTTGATTTGGACTCTTCACCCGGGGATTCCCACTCTGGTGTAACTAGTCCTTTTCAATTGGGAACCTCCGTGAGTCCCCGCGAACCGTGGATTCCCACACGGTCGCCGGGCGGGTTGTATCTTGAAGTCCTATTAGATTTTCTAAAGGGGTTTGAGTGAGAATCATCTTAGGATTATCCTGGAGTTTGGCCTTTGATTCCCCTAGAAAATTTCATTCTCATCTAAGAGGGAACAAATTCAAATTGGACTAATCACGGGGTTAACCTAAGCTAAAAATTTGGGGACGCGTTGTTTGAATACATGCTTGTTGTTAGATGCAATTAATTCAACCTTAATTGGCCTTAAGAATTCTACTTGAATTTCCTAAAAGTTAATTAAGTTGAGTTGCAATGGCTCAATGTTATTCCAACATGCATGTTGTTGATGAGGACGATCTTGATTTCTATGACACACAAACCCGGCTTGATGCCGAGGAAGATGCACCCATTACCTTCATTGGGATGTGTGAAAATTCACCAATTGATATAAGTCAATTCACAACTAGTGAAGAATCATCCTCCCGAAGTCAAAGGTCCATCAATGTCAAAACTCCATCAATTTCCCCAAAGCAAGACCAAGAGTTAGCTAGGGTGCAATCTCGATATTCTCCTAACTATTTCATCACCCTAGCTTCTCAAAGAAAATCACATCTCACTCCTCAATCCACTCCAAGGAGATCTCCAATTCCAATGCCAAATTCATTCAATGGGGCTCCCTCCCGTGTTCCTAATCAACCTCTTCATCCTCTTAATCATCAAAGGGTTGCATCCTCTCCGATTTCTCATGCTATGCCAAATGGCAATGCGCCCCTTAAGCAATCCAATCACATATCCCGACAAGAGGTGGAAAGGTATGTCTGACAAATGGTTGTCGAAAGCCTCCCCAAATCTCAACCTCATTCCTTCACTAGCTATTGCAAACTTCCGAATGTTCATTTTCCCCCGGGTTTCAAAACCCCCAAATATCGGAAGTATGATGGTTCCACGGATCCACATGAACACCTCTTTTGCTTTCTAATGGATTCTCATCAATGGCTTTACGATCGTGTCCTCCTAGTTCATCTCTTTCAAAAATCTCTAGAAGGAGAGGCCTTTAGGTGGTTCTCTTCACTCCCGGCCATTGATCTTATTAACTTTGACATTGTGTCCGAGCATTTTATCGCTCATTTCGGCCACATGGCTAGTGTAGCTCCCACTCTCACGGATCTTATCACGGAAAAGATGAAGCCCAACGAGGGCTTCACTCAATTTGCCAATAGATGGAGAGCTATGGCTTCTAGGTCTGGGATTGCCATCCCGAAATCTCAAGCAATCACCGTTCTAGTCAATAATACAATTCCTCAGCTCCGTGCTATCTTGATGCTTAGCGAATTTCACACGTTCGCTCAACTCTACAAACGAGCTCATGTTGTTCAAACTCAACTCAAGAATTCCTCTTTTCCATTCTTTCTTGATGATTGCAATGTCCCAACTTCGAAAGGGGCAACTTCCAATGATCATGTCAATGCATTCAATCAGCTACCCAATTCTACCTATCCCATGGTTGCCGCTGCAAGCCGCGGGGCACCTATGAAGGAGCAAGGGAATGCCCCTAATTCCTTTCCTTTTCATCAATCACCTCATGTTCCATCCTACACTCAGGAAAGGTTAGCCATGGTTAGGGGCAATCAAGAGTCTATGTTAATGGAAAGAGGACAACAATGGCAATATGATGAGGAAGAAGTGGAGAATGATCAACCTATAGTGAACTCGGACACAGGGAACATGATTGGCCATGGATAAGGGGCAAGACCTTTGGTCTTGATTCGACCCAAGAGTGAATCACCCCGACAAAGCCGGGACATCCCTCCTTCCACTCCAACTCCACCTATAAGGGCTAGGCCCTTAGTTCTCATTCTGCCTAAGGGATCATCTATTCAGCAGCAACATCAAGGTGTCTCTTCTCCGCTCATGGCGGACGATCACTCAGCTTTATCCACTTTTTATCAAGATACCTGGCGAGAAGAGCTACTAGCATCTCTTGATTTGACCAAACCAGCTCCAACCCCAACTTTGTTGCTAACTCAGGTTGAACCAACCCCTATTGTTGATGAATCTTTTGGGACACCTACCCCAATTGATCTAGCTCCGATTCAGCTTCACCAACATGAAACCATCCATTTTGATGAATCAAATGTTGGATTTGCTCTCCCAAATCAAGATGTCATTCCAACTTTCCAATCAAGCTCTCTACATATCCCAAACCCTCAGATTGCTCCTCCTTTACAAACTTTGGCTGACATCTCCACGGTGTTGGACCCGACCATGATCATGGCATCAAAGGGGAAGGAGCCTATCATCTCCACCTTGGATATCCATCAATCTATTTCATCCTCCGAATCTTTAGAGTCACCCGTATCTAGGGAGAAACCTCAGGATGTAGGATGGCACATAATGTCCAATATGGGCTATAGCTGGTGCAGGGTTAGTAAAGGAAGAACAAGGAATCAAAGAGCCAATTGAGGAAAATGGAATATTTGATAGATTTGGATTAGGGTGTCAACCAACTAAGATTAGCAAAGATGAATCAAACAGGTGGAATTTGCATAATCATTTTGTGAAGGAATCATGCCCTTTGGAAGAGAGAATCGCCAATGTGGAAATGTTTCATGAAGGTGAACATGTAGATCCAAAAGAGAAGCAAGATGATGTAGACATAGAGGATTTGGGTTTATCTAAGCTGTTCTCTGAAGATTCCTTGTCCCACTCGATAACCCAAGAAGAAATCCATGAAGCAAAAGGAGAACCGACTCTGTTAGTCCTCCTCCCTTTTCTATTCCTCTTGTTCACATCCTTTAAAAGTGGTTCCATCCCCAAGGCTAATCAATTCCAAAAACATAAGCCTAAAGCTGTCATTGAGAAGCCCACTCTAGGGGCAAAACTCTCAAACCATGATTTCCCAGCTCAGGACCCTTCATCCACCATTCTTAATCACACAACTCCAATCAACTGCCCTGCGAGGGGCATTTGCTCTGTACATAATAGGTCAGATTTAGAAGAGTCCAAACCTTTGGCTACACCACACAAGAAGGTTAGGGGCACCTAAATTCCCTACCAACTTTGGTCAGGTCTAGCTGAAAGTTACAATTTGTTAACTCAAATCTTAATGTTTAGTTTAATGAATTCATCAAATATGTTGCAAGATGAGGAATGCTCTAACCCGCCTCCTATGGTCAAACGAATTCAAGTAAAAGAACCCGTTAATCCTAGTAGGTATAGGGGCCATGTCCATGGCCGCGTACTTGTTTCCCATTCACTTGAACCTTATTTCCGGCCTACCAAGGAGGTGGATTGCTCCTCTTCTTCCATCCAGCAATCCCCATAGTGCCCAGATGATACCGTCCGCTCTGTAGGAGCCCTTGTACATAGTTTATAGTCCAAATCCAAAACAAAATAGAAAATTCAAACCAAAACCACAAAAAAAATCAGAAACCAAACAAAATCAACAGTCTAGCAGCTGCCATGCATTTCACTCTATCCCTTCATGATTAAGGTTAGGTTGCATTAAAGCCTCAGTGGATTAAGACTTTGATCTACTGGAACTGAGGAGAATTCCGTCTAGCTAAGTTGATGCTCCAAGGGGCAAGCAATATGCACACACTCACATGCTTTCAAAATACGGCAACGGCCTAAGACGGGTAACTATCCCGAAGATTTCTGGACGAGACCAAAATCCTCCTTTTTTCCTCTTTTCTCAACCGATCAAGACAGTCAGCGCTCTTAAGGCCTTGAGCTCAGCAGCTGAAACATGACGCCCTCAAGTGGGAGTAGGACTCACCTTCTCTTCAAAAGTGAGACCAGAGCACGTGAAGAGGGCAGTGTCCCCGCAGGCAAGGGAAAAAAATTCAAAAAGGGTGTAAAACCCAAAATCTCAAAATTCCAAGAATGAAAGAAAGAAAAATCCCAAAAGGGAACAAATGAAAAAGCCTGGTCGTGACCATGCCTGGTCAAGATAAAAGAAAGCCCTACAAATCAAGTTCTAATTCAAGGGGCAACACAAAAGTAACAAATTCCGAAGGTGGTCCGAAATCACCGAAAGGGTGGAGTGAACTAAGCTCGCTCATAGCTCATCATTTTAACGGCTTTGCCGATCCTCTTGTGAAGTTTATTCCCTACATTCTCTTTTATTTTGAGGACTCGGAATCTGATGGAAACTCCGAAGGATATAACCGTGTTGACGGCTTGTAGCCATCTTTCCCAAAACACACTTTATGATTGTCTACCCCGAAAGAACAAAAGCCTTTGCTGCAAAGAAATCTCCATGTTTCTGGTATGTCAATGTTCTCATCTCCTTTAGTGTCTTCTTTCATCAACCTCAGGCTTAGGTCAATGCATGTGCGTCACCTGTCGGTGCAACGGCGTCTGATTCAGGGTCAGCGTCGCGCGGTTGGCCATTAGGGTTCCAAGGTGTTCCATCATATATCATCTATGGTTGTGAGGAAATAGACCCGGGTCAGGCAAATCATTTACCTCAAATATTTTTTGGGTGTATCTTAGTGGTCGGAAGCAACTGGGAGCCTAAGCTTGGCATGACGGCATTGTCATCAGGATAAGTCTTAACCGGCGAGACCATCATTCGAGGAGTCTAGAGGCCCAAATCAACCTAGATGTGCGCTCAAGATATCTGGGAGGTTGTAGAAAGAGCCTATCCTTCCTTTATTGTTGTGATGTCTCATGGGCAGTTGCCAGACTTTGGCCAAACAAATCAAAATATGTCAAAAATCCACAAAAGTCAAAATATTTAATTTCACCAAAAAAATCAAAATATGCCAAAATCCCAAAAAAAATCTAAATATTCAAAAATTCAAAAGATGGAGAGGCATCTCCCCAATTCCTCCACTACTACATGTGGACGCACTTTTTATTTAATAATCGTTGGTTATTTATTTATTGGCGTTTATTAAGTGCGTGGGCGTGCCAGTCACAAAGTGACGATTTATTGTGCGCTCAATCTGACTAATCAGACAACTGTGTGGTTCGTGTCGGGACTGAGACCCGCCGCGCCATAAAGGTCACGGCGTCATTTACATCCCCTCGGAGAGGGGAACACCCTTGATTAATCGCCAGGAAAAGGGGCCTCATGGCCAGGAAACTATATCGAGAGAAACGAGCCGATAGCGGTCTCGAATCAGTCGGAAAGCCCTATGTCTAGGGAAACAAGCATTTGAAATATGTCGGTCACTCAAGGGACCATTTTGATATTCGGACGAGCGTCCGGCTTTGGAGAATCGTGATCATCACGGGGAAAACTGGAGCATATGTATTCCGGGGTACGGCAAGTTTATTGTTCAAAGGGATAGGAGGCATTCGGTTGAATCCCGGTTAGAGCGGTCGGAAACCGATAAGTTTGTTCGCCCGGTGCAAGACCAAGCTACGACCATACTGCGGTGGGCCCCCCGCGGTCGAAGTCGGGCTCGCGTGGGGCATCATTAATATTTCCGGTGCCGAAGGGCAGCGGGAAAGTGTCCCGGGACTAGATTCCGAAACAAAGATTTGTACAGAGATAGCCGACTATAGGCCTAGGATGTGGGTCAGGCGATGACCATGGTTGGGGCGAACCCGAGGTCCAAATGTGACTCACGAAGGTCTTATTGATATTCCCGCACGTAGGGTTCGGGGAAGACGAGAGCCGTCTCGTTCCATTCGGATTTTGTCGGTCATACACGGACCATTTTATGTTCGGACAAAGGTCCGTATAGAAAACAAGACGGTGACGGGAGCGAATCCGTGTAAATGTCTGCCGTGAGTACGACAAGTTTAATGCAAGCGCGGGATTAGATCCTGATATATATGTCGGTCGCTAACGGAGCATTCGTCGTTCGGACGAGAGTCCGCATTTGAAGCGCCGAAGAGGATGACAAAGACATACGGATGTCTGTCGTAGGTATGGCAAGTTCAATGTGAGTGCGGGATTAGATCCCGATGAAGACGGGTCAAGCTGATGATCTATTGGCCTGAGGTGGTTGCGGACTATGGCCATATCGGGGTTTCCGAGGACCACGTCTGATGCCACGGGGCGCCATTACTTTCCTCTTCACGCATAGTCTTGGGAAACGAAGGTTCCAAGGTATACGTGCGTGTCGGTCACGGTCGGACCATTCATTGTTCAGATGCGAGTCCACGTTTGAAGCATCAAAGACGATGATAAAACCATGCAAATGTCTGCCGTAGACACGACAAGTTTAATATGGGGTTGCGGGATTAGATCCCGGGAGAAGTGGGTTGAGTTAACGAACTATTGGCCTGAGATGTGTTCGGATCATGACCATGTCGGAGGCTCCGAGGTCCACGTCCGATACCACAAGGCATCATTGATTTTCTCTTTGCACCCAGTCCGGGGGTGTGAATTGTTAAGTGTGGAGCCCAAACTCGCCAGGCTAATGAATTGTTAAGTGTGCAGCGCCCCCGGAACAAGAATTTGATTGTGGAAGGGGGAAACTTTTTATTAGTTTTATTCATTAGCCTTAAGTCTTTTCTCTCATTTGATTAATCATTTTTTCTTTTTAGGCACGCCGGTTAAGGGAGAAGCCAAGGGATGGGCGCGCCGGTTTAAGTGTGTTGAGAGGGGCGCGCCGGTTAAAGATGTTAAGGGGGGGCACGTCGGTTATGTGGCAAGAAGGAAGAGGGGCCATGGGCGCGCCGGAATAGGGTGATGAATAGTGATGCGCGCCGGATAAGTGGTCAGGAAAACGGAGGGAGTTTTGAGTGTGAAGCTAAACCGGCGCGGGGGGGTACCGCGCCGGATTAGCCCACGCCGGATTAGGAGCACGCCGGAATAGGTTCTATGATGCTTTCTTTTATTCTGTTGGCTCTGTTTCTTGTTTCGTTCAACTGCAAGTTAATCTGTTGATTGATTTATTCATCTTATGGATGGATTAAGCTTGCGGAAAGCAAGTTTAAGCGTTTTAGTTATTTGTTAGGGTGAATTACCATGAGGATTCAAGTGTTTCGTTCAGGGGTGAGTTTGTTATACAGGAACTCAGAAGGTTCAGTCTGTTCAGGGGCTTAGTTTGTTGTCTGTTCTTACGTATTCTCTGTTCTTACGTGTTCTTCCTCTGGCAACATTTGGGCAGCATCTCTCCCGGACAGAGGCTTGCCAGAGAAAATAGAGGAACGCCAAACGGATTGCTCGGGGCGAACCTCAAAACACGGAGTGAGGCCTCCGTTAACCCATAAGTGCCTGTGGAGACTCGAGGACCAGCCTTCAAGAGTTCCAGCAGCTTACAGGTGATGATTTCATGAAGCGGGACGAATGTATGCCATGAGGCCATGAATGTTCATCCCCTGACAGACTCCTTCGAAGGCCACGCTATGGAGAAGCATGCTTCGGAGGGCCCTGGATGAGTAGAAGGTGAAGTAGGGAAAGAAGAAGATAGACAAAGGATCGTGTTTGCCAAAAGGGCTTTCTGTTTATTCATCCACCGAAGGGGGGAAAACGGCTCAAGCCCAAGAAATTTCATCTCCACGGAGGAGAAATACATTATAGAGGGATAAAAGGGGGAAGAGATACATGGACGGGGGGGAACAGAGCACAAGCTCTTCCCCCCCAGCTCACCTCTCGCTCTCAACCTCACTCTCTTCTTCTTCACCTCACGGGCGCAGGGACGGGGGGCTTCTTCTCTTCGGGTGGCCTTCTCCTCTTCTTTTTCTTCTTCTCTTCACTGTATACAGCCGAGGGGGTTCGAGCTTTTTTTTCTCCTTCTTTCACCCACCTATATATATAGGACAGGTTGCGTTCCTTGTAGAAATGGCCAGTGGGGGAGAATTCCCGCCACCTCTGCCTTGCTCGCAGCAACGCTGGGAGTTGACTCGTTGCGTTGGATGCCGCTGGTTCGCACAGTACGCTGCCATTCATCCGAGGACGGGATGTTCGTAGCTTTG
Organism: Amorphophallus konjac; assembly: GCA_022559845.1. Taxonomy (NCBI): domain Eukaryota; kingdom Viridiplantae; phylum Streptophyta; class Magnoliopsida; order Alismatales; family Araceae; genus Amorphophallus; species Amorphophallus konjac. Next base: position 121,638,952 of record CM040126.1, on the reverse strand, counting down.
TCTGGAGATCTACTGCTACTGCCACCGTCGGTGCTGGCCTCTGCTGCTACCACCGTTACGCTGTCGAAATGGGGTGTGCACAACTCTGCGATCTTTAAATGGCTATAGGACGGGCATTGAATGCCACTATTCTTCTCCTCTCTGGACTTCGTGTGAGATTCATCCAGAAACAGAGCATCGGAATATAGATGGGATGGCCCTTTGGTTAAAACGGCGTGGAGTTGTGCGCGCGCGGATTATCAGCACACAAGGGCCACGCCGGTTTAATGCCAAGCAAGGAGGGGCGCGCCGGTTTAATGCCAAGCAAGGGCGCGCCGGTTTAAGGCCAAAGCAAGGGCACATGAAAAAAAATGGGGCGCGCCGGATTAAGATGTTGAAGGGGCACGCCGGTTTAGAGCGCGCCGGTTTAAGGCCCTTTCGCGCCGTTTTAAGCCTCGAATGGATTCTTTTCGAAGCCGCAGCCATTTATTCGAGTGTTGGCGCTCCTGGAATGTTCTAGTTGCAATGCATGGCCTCTATAATATTCCATTTGCAGCCTTTGAGGCTTGATCCCAGACTTTACGTAACTTTTGGTGCGTGTCGAGACTATGCCGGAGTTCTCGACTTTTCTCTGATTCAGCTCTTGGCATGGCCGGTCGGAGCGTTGTAGCTGTATCTTCTACTTAGGGGGCTTCCTTAGCGGGTAGCGGACCACCAAGCGAGTTCTCGTTCTGATCGGGCGAGGCATGAGGTTTATTCGGCATTTCTGTCTTCGACTCGCGCTCAAATGTGTAGACGCGAATGTCACCATGATCATCATCGTCATATTTTTGGCATCCACACTACACCATCTCCTTTCCTTCGTCGTTACCCCACAAGTGGGAACCCCAAGGCTACTCCCCTTTCTTCATTCCATCCCACCAGGGGATTTATACTTGCACTGCTATCAATACCCAGACTAGGGGGCAAATTGTATGCCTATCGGCCCATCCAAGCTAGCCCAAACCCCTGGCTACCTTGTCAGGAGGTAGAGCATTCCTCTCTCCTTCGCTTTCCATAAATGTTAATGGCATTCAAACTCCGCCAGCTCGGCGCTTCAACTTGAGTCCTAAGCAAATGAAACCTTCATATCACTTGATTTTTCAGCAGATGCTTGGTTGCATTACCAATACCCTTTTCCTTACACTTTCTACTCCATATCCCCCTGATTGGACAAATGTCCTACCTATGTCAGTGGGTCCAGGACGGACTTCGGCTATGGAGCTTGAATCATCTTTTTGTATGTCTTCCCTCAACCAGACACCTTGCTGGAGTCAATTGATGTGCTAGGTGAAGTTAGCATAGGCACTCCCTTATCATCGGGAATGATCACCTCTGGGGACGTGCTTATGCCCTGGTGACCATCCCCGCGGAATTCATTTTATCCATCTAGGCCCACTGTAAAGTTGAAGGATGATGTTTGCTTTTCTCACTTCCTTACTTTAGTGAATACTTCCTCTTTAAATGCTTATTTATTTGTGAACGTCACTAATGTGTGTTTATGCAGCTGCAGGTCACATAGCATCGAGGTTCACTCTTCGTCATCTTCTCCTACTATTATATATACTATATCATATAGATCCCGGAGGCTAATAACTTCGGGCACATAAACTCTGAGTTCCTCTCTAACAAAAATAATGAGGGGTTTATGTTCTCTAAGTTATTCGATGGCCGTTTTGTTTCATGATTGACCTCGGGATGACGGACTCGTTAGACTCTTGACTAACGTCTTTCCCGAAGCCAGACAATAATACCTCTGGATATGCATTAGATAGGTTTTTCCATTTTAAACCCAGCATGCATCATCTAGGTCACTTTTTTATCCCACCGTCTATCATACAAAAAACAAAAAAATGCATTTAGAAAGCATGGCATTCATGCAGCAAGAAGGACACAATGGTCGAGAGAAGGATTTGCCAATCAGTTTGCCCTGGACTCTATCCCTCTTTGGTCAATCATCCAAGTTCTTCAACTCCATCACTTTTTGTTGTCTATCTTATTCCACTCTGATTCGACAAGTCGAGAGTGTGTTTTGCATGCGATCGTCATGAGCATCCTGAGATTTGAAGGTCATTTTCCCCTTATCCTGATTGTGTTACTTACTCCTATTTTAGGTGTCTTGTATCTCCTTGAGCCTAGATTGCGTTTTCATCCCCTCAAGTCCCGAAGCGCTGCTAGGGGGTCCCACTGGACTGTAGATACAAGCCCTCTTAGATTACTTTTCCTTCCTTCCTCCTTTTGAATTACCTCTCTGGTCCCATTATGCTTGTCCGTTCTTTTGCGAAGCTCAATCTCAGCTCAAGAATCTCCTTGAGCGGGATGTCCTTATTAGGCTTGTTTCTTTATCGAAACACCAATTTATCTGTCCGCCGGGCTCCCCTGCAAAACGGGCGTTCCGGAGGGGCATTTGTAGATGTCTAATTTTGGACATCCCGCGGACCTTATCTAGCCATCATTGAAGTGACACCTTTTCCTTGGTTGATTGGTTGTGTGGAGTCTCATCCCTCTTAGATAGGCTCCACCATGTCCCTTCGCAGATCCAAATTTCTGAGGTTCTACACATGATTCTACACATCCTCTACCCTGATCCCTGGGCGACCAAAGTGCTGGCCGCCCACAACCCAGGGTGACCAGAGACCTGGCCGCCCAGCCCCTTTCAGGGCGACCAGAGAGCTAGCCGCCCACCTCCCAAGGCGGCCAGAAACCTGGCCGCCCACCATCCAAGATGGCCAAACTGCTGGACGCCCAGCTCCCTCAAGGAGGCCATCGATTTGGCCGCCCAGCCCCTTGGGCGACCAGAGCTTTGGCCGCCTCCTAGTAACCGTCCGTCAACCCCACGATCTGCCCACTCTCGGCACGTCCTCCGGAACTACTCCCACTCCGAGAGGTTCCAAGCTTACGTTGCTTGCACGTAATCTCTATTTTCGATGATTTTAGAGGGAGATTGCCCCCACATACAAAAAGCCCGTTTCGAACCATCTCACGGGGACAGAGACATTTTTTGACTTCGGAGGTGGGACACTTCCGGAGGTTAGACATTCTCTGGAGCAGGAGAGGTTCTGTCAGTTCTTGGAGCCCATAGAGAGCTGTGAGCACGAGAGTGCATTCCCCTACCTTCCCCTAGCAGCAGAACATGAAGTTGAGAGCTCCACCGTGGACGAGCTCCAGTTGCAGGGGGCGGCCATCGACATGGCCGCCCACCTTCTCTAGGCGACCACCTGCTTGGCTACCCTCTATTTGGTTGACGGGCAAACCCCGTCTTTCTTCCTTGTTCTCCATTTTACTACACTTCATTCTGTTTTAATACATTCATGCATGATAGATCTTCCTAGATCCCTTTTTAAAGAGGTTTTTCAACCCAAAACATAGGGAAGGCGGATGGTCGAAAGTCTCGGTCATCACCCTTCCCGCCCCCCTTCCCGGTACGAATGACCCCCAATTGCATGTTTCCTTTACTTCTATGAGCATATGCTACACCTTCTCAGTCTAATGGTTTCTTTGTTTGCTGGATAATTTTGCAGGGACTTCGTCATCGACTCGCAGAGCTCCGCGTTCTTGGTCGGCCGAGAACGAGGATAGAAAAATCCATATTCTCCCATTTCTAAGGCGTTCACGATCATTCTACTCCTGTGAGGCCCAGGTATAGGTCTCTGGCGATCACGTTATTCCTATTTTTCTAACCTTTGCACTGTAGGTTTTCAGTAGCATAGTTCGGGAGGACATCCACGCATCGCGCCTACCACCGTACGCGAACGCCCCGCCACCCTTCCGGCACCTTCAACCCTGACTAGTCACTCGTTACTGTAGTTCCTGTTCTGGTCAGTGAGTATCTCAGTCTCCGTCGTTCTCGATGTCCGTAGCGAGATACCAGTGACGCAGTGTAAGACGTCAGTGGACGCATCTGGCCGTTCTTCTAGTGAGGAGGTGCTTCCGTCACGTGACACGTGACTCTCACGTTTCTCGTGCATCGTGACCTCTTCGGGTTAGTCTTTTCTTGGCCTTACCCGAGGTCAGCACTGTGTGGTATGCACGACGATCCAGTCGTGTATGCGTTTGCGCTGAGGGAGCGTGCACGACAATCCAGTTGTGTAGACTTTAGTGTTCCGTGTCTGTCTGGCCTTTTCTAGGCCTTTTGTCCGTTTTCATCGGCCTTAGTTTTGAGGCTGGTGTCTTGTCGACGGATCGGTAACTCCTGACTTTGTGAGATCAGAGTTCGCCCTTTTGTTGTTGTTTAGAGTAGCTTAGGGAGCCGAGCTTCTCTCGGTGGCCGTGTTCCTTTCTTTGCGGCGTTGCCTTTCCCTTTTCTTTTAGCCATTCTACTCCTGCTCTCCCAGCTTTCTTTTACAACTTTCTAGTGTAGTTTAGCTTCTCATGCTTTACTACTAATGTTGTTTTAGTTGTTGTTCCATGTTACTGCGTTGTTTTCAGTGGGGATCCGTGTGACCCCTACTAAGCCAGTGACACGAGGCTCACCCCTACTTTTCAAGTGTGGTCGTCTCTGCTTCCTCGCGGTTCCTGGTGTGGCGTGCTCATAGTTGCCAGCGGTATCTGCGTCGAGCTTCCCCCGACCTCAGTGTACGTTTTCTTTCTGTTGGACTGTACTTGTCTTTCCTTTAGACTGGACTCTGGTATAATTATTAATTTTAACTGTTAATTAAAAAGTAATTTTATTTCTACTACTTTAGCAAACCTAATTAATGAAATTTAATTGCTTACTGTTATATCTGCGACTTCAATATACTACACGACAATCCTTTTATCTCTTCGGAGCTTTACAGCTCTTGGGAGGCTTCACGGGTTCCAAGTGGTATCGGGTCTACTCGGTAGTCCTATCGGGTATATCCGGTATCTGGAGTCCGGGTCGTCACAGTTGGTATCAGAGCGTTGTTGTGTGAAAGTACATGGGAATCTGAGATATACAGTATCCAGAGTCCTGAAAGTCCAGTACAGCCTTTCGCTGGCTTAGGTTTCCTGATTTCTTGTCGCTTTGTTTCCGTGTGTTGTCTTGTGCGTGCTGTGTTAGCACTGTGCGAGATGGTTTTGCTCTCGTCAGGGTGCGATGGGACGTTCTTTTTCGTGGTGGTGTTTGTCTCGATCGTGCTGTACTTGGCAAAGTTCGCCAGTAGGCTTGAATTTGTAGTACATTATTCAAGATTTCTCTGTGGTTTGTTCAGGTGGCTGGTGACTTTTCGAGTTGGTGTGATGGTCGTACACGTTCTTACGTTGTTTTGGTCATCCCAGCTTGAGTCTGTTCAGCTCCTGAGGTGTTTCACTTCTGTTTTGGTCAAACACCGCACAAGTAACCACAAACAAGTGACTAGTTGGGGTCACGCCCGTCGACGTGGGTCCAACCGCCCCCAACCACATGTGCACACACAGACCACGCGTCCTAGGTCTGGCCCTCTGATCGGTTTTCCCCCGTAGCCGGACTCTGGCTACCGACGAGGGGCCTACGGCAACCGGTCACAAACCGTCTCAAGGTGAGTGCCCGTACACCACTCCCAGGTGAGACCAACACCTCGTACTGGTGGGCTACGACTAGTGGAGGGTCACTGAAGGAGTAGACTCTCAAGACAACGGAAAACAACGTCCGAACCTGACGAAGTACGGGGGCCGTCCCACGTACTTGCACCATCGCACGGTGACCACGGTCGGAGAAGAAACGGACGCACCGCCCACGGCCAAACACATGACCCACTCGGGGATCATCTTCCAGGAAGACTCACGACATGCGGGGGAACTCCACCGTGCACACATCGATACACGGTGACTCGATCGAGCGAGAACACGGAAACCTGAAACGCCTGGGGTCACCCGGACCCACCAAGCCCACGGGCACGCTAATCAAGGCAAACGGAACCTCCGGACACCCAAAGACACTGTCACGGAACTCCACGGGGTGTCCAGGACACACACGGCCCAAGAGGAACACCAGACGACAGAACAGATCACGCTAGGGACCCCTAGTGCGACAAGGAAGAACGCGCTAGGACCCCCTAGCGTGACAGGGAAGATCACACTAGGGCCTCCTAGCGTGACAAGACAGGTCGCGCTAGGGACCCCTAGCGCGACAAGGCAGATCGCACTAGGAACCCCTAGCGCTACAAGCCAGATCGCGCTAGGACCCCATAGCGCGACCGAAACCGTCCTATTGTTCATCTTCTCCGATGAACGCGCCCCATCGGGGCAGCGCGACCATCAAGAACGCGCTACTGGAGCATAGCGCGTTCTCAGTCTGCGCCCGAAAAATGGTGGAAACTCCCAAAAACTCCAACCACGCCCCCATGCCTCCACCGGAGAGGGGGAAATCAAGAGGAATGACCCCTAAGGACCCCTAGCATGCTTCTAAAATATGAAATAGCGGGCTAAAACCATAGATCGGGCGAGCTCTCCCCAAATCATGGAAAACCCCAAACCCGCTCAAACAAGCCTCTCTCGGCCTCCCCGCGGCCCACAAATCACGGAAACGAACGGCAAGAGGCTAAGGAACGTCACCCTACCTCAATGGAGCGAATGCTCCGCCGGATCGTCCACAAACCACGAAGAACGCCCTTGGAAACCCCGCCTCCTCGCGTTTCCCACGCTTGCCGCACGCCCACGAGTTCGCCTCACCGCCGCCCACGCGTTCGCGCCGTCGCCCTGCCGCCGTCTGCAGCCGGAGAAGGGCTCACCGCGTCCGAATGGGAGAGAGAGGGGGAGAGGGGCGATGGTCACGGTGGGGGGGGAGAGGAGGAAGAAGGAGAAAAAGAAGAAGAAGGTGGGAAGAAAGAGAAAATCGGGGGGTTTTATAGAAAATCCAGAAAATTCCAAAAAATAGAAAATTACACCCCCGCGATCCTCGGAACGCACCGATCGCAACGGTACCACTCGTGCCCAGGTGAACGGCCCGGTTGTAGACACGCCAAAATTGACGCTTTGTTGATCAAATCTCATGTCACTATGTTAACGCCCCAAAGTGAACTTCATTATTTCTATAATATAAAGTTTTTCTATTTTTGTGTGTTTTTATGATTTATTCTTGGGTTTTTTTGGTGATTCACGACTTGAAGAGGGGCGTGTTTTAAATAGCGACCTAATCTGGGGCGTGTTCTTGAAAAAGGAAGACCACAGGTAAGGGCGTCAATTCCTGGTATTTTACGAGTATCGCTCAAATTGGAAAATCAATTATTAACGTCCTTCCATAGGGCGTGTTTTGTTTAACGCCTTTGCTTCAGGCGTCTTTTCACAATTTTCAAATAAAGAAGGCTTTTATTACCAAAATTGAATCCAGTAAGTGACGCCTTGATCCCGGTCGTGTTTTGAATTAACGCCCTGGATCAGGTCGTCAATTCTGAATTGACGCCCTTTGGTAGGTCGTGTTTCACCCTTTCGTGTCCTGCTTAAACTCGCCTTTCCTGAAGAGTTCCCTGCCTTTCTTGGTCACCTTGCTCGATCTGGGAACTAGAGTCCTTGCCGTTAACGACCACTGCCTATTCTTATCTTCCCAAATCTGTGTTTATCTTGATCGAAACCCTATAAAAGAGTCGACTGGTTGATCTCGCGCGAGGTTAGAGATAGAGAGAGAGACAGACAGACAGACATATACGCACACACACAGAGAGGTTAACGGGTGCTGGCGATTGAGATTAAGAGCTATTGATCTCTTCTGCTTCCTCCTGCTGCTCCATCCGAAGCAAAGTGTTTTTCCCTTTACTGTTTACAGGAACAGCAGGGATCTTTTTCTTCTCTTCGTTGTTGTTTGTCGTCTCATCTTATCATCATATAGCCTTTTCCTTGCATTAGTTTTATTGCATCTCTTATCCTCTCCCTAATTCTCTAGGGGTTTTTTAAAAACAAACAAAAGGTGCACGCTTTATGCTCTTCTTTCATCACCATCTTTCATCTTGGGATTGATACTACGCTCACGTTTGGCTGATCTCCTTTTCTTTTACTTGTTTGTTCTTTGTTTAAGGGTAATCAAAAAGGAAGACCCCCTTCATCGGCCGGCCGATAGAAGGTGGAGGAAGGAACCACATCCATCCTGCATCCTATTATCACCAGGTATTCGCGATCATCTTTTCTTCTTATTGAGGTAACCCCTCTGGCGATCACTCTCCTTGGTAGCACCACGTGCTCTTTTACTCCCTTTTTCATTATTCTTCTTATGCATATGCTTATATTTTTCTTAAACGTGGATTGTTTTCCATGATTCACAAATTGGCGATCACGGTGGGACTTCCACTGTTTTTCTGTTGATTATCCATTTCCCATTGGCACCCACGTGTGCCCTTTCCCCTTTGGCACCCACGCGTGCCCTTTCCCTTTGGTACCCACGGTACCCCTCCTTTGTGCCCCACGGGCACCCTCCACTGTGCACACTGCACACTCCCCGGGATCAGCCAGTTTGTGATTAGTCTCTTAGTTTTTTTTGAATTAACGCCTTCCATAAAGGCGCTTTTTGAGTTAACGCCTTGATCCAGGGCGTCTTTTTCCTGATTAACGCCTTCTGCCAAGGCGTCTTTTATCACATCTCTTGGTCTTCTACTCTGTTTGTAAATTCGCGCCCTTCCCTACGGGCATCCTTTTATTGATTAGCGCCTCTCATCAAGGCGTGTCTTCCTTTTGATCGTGTGCACCACTCACATTTGACGCCCTCTGTCAGAGGCGTCTTTATCATATTAGCGCCCCACATCAAGGCGCATTTTTTTCATTGTCTGTGAGCCTCTCCCAGTGATTCACGACAGCTACGCTGTCGTCTCTTTTATTGATAGCGACTGCCGCTACGTCGCCTCTTTCCTGTGTGTTTACAGAGCTTTGCTGTTTCTATCTATTCATGCTGGATTCATACTACATTGATTATTTGATTATATTGCTGTGATTGGCTTATCTTATACTGCATTTTGTGGCATTTGGTTGAGAGACCTCCTCTCTCTACACTAGGATTCCACACACTCTCTTGGAATCGGGACAACCCTCCATTGAGCATTCCGTCTCTTTGGACCGGAAATCCCTTTTCAAGACCTCCGTAAGTCCCCGCACCCGTGGATTCCCTCACGGACGCTGGGCTGGTTGTACCTTGAAGTATCCGGAGTTTAGAGAACCTATCGTTGGTGAGAAAGAGAGAGAACCTAGTTAACCCGGAGACTACACTTGGATCCAAACTAGGTTTCACTTTGTAAAGAGGAGTGAATTATTCTGTAATTTAACTCACTCTAATCTCAAACATAACACTAAAATCTTGCGTTCATCTCAACTTTTTTGCATAAACTTGGTTGGGTTGATTTGCTTAAGCCTGTTTCGATTGGGTGATTGATTGTGTGATAATTCCTTCATAAAGCTTTCTCTTTTTTTTAAGCATGCAACTCCGTTCAGGTAAGATTATCAACATGGCAAGCTACGGATATTCCTATGATGATGTGGAGGAGAACGTTTTTGGTCAATCATATGAGGTTCCCCAAGATTCTATCTATCATGAGAGGAATTACCCTCCTCCTCATTCTCATTATTCTCAAGTTCATGTGGTTGATACCACTACTCAAGAGGTTGGCCCTCTTCTCAGGCTTTACCCTCCAACACTTCGGGGAACCCCTCCCCATCTTTCAATGTTACTGATTTGATTAATGCTCTATCTCAATTAGATGACTCCCAGCGGCAGACAGTTCAGGCCGCTTTGAAAGGGAAGTCCGTTCCCTCTTCATCCTCCAATCCCCCTCCGGCCGAGAGTGGCCATCACCTCACTAATGACCAAGCGGTCTTGCATAAACCCCCCTCTTGTCCACCAACGCCTGGTGCGGCCATGCCGGCCCAACAGGCAAGCTACTCAGCGGTTAGGCCTCAGTTTCTCCAACCTCCCCGAATTCTACGGACGCCTATACCGAATTCTTTCATTCAAAATCCGGCCCCGGTCGAGTCCGACACCAATGTTCTACTGCTCCAAAAGTTGGCCAGCATGGAAGAGCAACTTAAGAAAGTTACTGCAGCCAAGAATGCCCCGGAGATCTCTCTCCCTACACTGCCAGTTTTCATCTGCCGCCTTCTGAGATGCCGAATTTTCGGCGATACAATGGAACTGGCAATCCTTTCATTCATTTGAAGGATTTCATGTACGAGACCTCCTTTTGGCAAGATAATAAGGCCTCTTTGGCTTATTTGTTTAGAAGATCTTTAGAGGGGCCAGCCCTCGAGTGGTTTTATTCCTTGGAACCCGCAGATGCCAGCAATTTTGATGTGGTTCAAAGGAAATTCTTGCAGAAGTATAGGGATCGGGTTGGACCCTCCCTTTCAGTTACAGATTTGGTTGCAGAGAAAATGAAGCCCGAGGAGGACTTCATAATATTTGCTGATAGGTGGCGATCAATGGCCGAAAGTTGAAAGATACGTTGTCTGAACCGGAACAGGTTAAGATGATTATATCCAATGCAACCCCTCAGTTCCGGCACATATTGGCCATGAACAGATTGACAACCATGGAGGAGCTCTATGAAAGAGCTCGTTATATTCAAACCCAAATGAAGGATTCGCCCATCATGGGCATGTTTGAACCAAAGCCAAAGTTGTTCAAGAAAAATACAAATGTCAACAATAGCGGGCCCACGACTGAGGGCACCGTCATCAATGAGCAGGTTGGCGCGGTCGGCAACCCCACACCTTTTCGCCAATCTAACCCACGACCCCCGCCACCTCCACAGCAAAGCACTCTCTTCAACTCACCACCACAACACCAATTCGCACCTCAACCTTCCTTTGTTCCGCCACAAAATCAAGCGCCCAGCGCAGACCCTCCAGCTCCGCCACAATACCACCAAATACCGCCACCCACTAACTATGGACCGCAACAACAACAGCAAAGGAGACCACTAGGCCCCAAAAGGGCCCACTATCCTCCACTGCCAGAAAGTCTCCCGGATATTTTCAATGCCTTAATGGCCGCCAACTTGCTCATGCTACCAAAGGAAAGGGCAGCGTGGCCCGCTAATGTTGACACGTCCCGTTACTGTGTCTTTCACCGCTCCCCTGGTCATAACATTGATCGTTGCTTCCACTTCAAGGATTACATTTATGATTTAAATGACCAGGGTGGCATTAATTGGGATGAGATGAGACAGTTTATCGCCACTATGAAAGAAAGAAAGCCTCCTCGGCAACAGCAGGCTCAGCAGCCACAGCAACCAGCTCCACAGCCGCAACAGCAAGCTCCAGCACCTCAGCAGGATATGGGGATTGTCTACAATCCATTGCCAGAGCACCCGCCAAATCAGCACGTGAACCCTGTCACGTCTCTCCGTGAGGTGGAGAGAGGACAGGGATGGCATGAAGAAAACGCCTCTGTCGGGGCATTTAATCATAATCCAAATCAACCGCCGCGCCTTTTACGCACGCTTCCTTCTTCTTCTACTCCCCAATTGAGCCGAGCTCTTCTACGCCCCGTTAATCCACCTGCTCCCACAAATTCTCCATCCTTGCCAACCCGATCTCTCCTTACCCGCTTACCGCCTCCACAGCCTACCACGCAGCAAACTCCGCCATCCATCACCAACCCTTCACCTTCGCCGTCTAGACCACTCCTTAGCCGCCCATCACCAACATCCACCACCACTACTCCTCACCAACAAGGATCCCCCCACCATCGGCTCCCCATCCTTCGTACCCAGATCTCTCCTCATTCCACCTATTAACTCTCCCACACTCGGGCACCCCTTCTTACTCCTACGCCTCCTACGGAGGCTTCTTCATTGAACTCCTCACCAACACCCCCTACGGGGTCTCCTTCTTCAAACACCCCTCCACCACTTCTTAACGCCAATACACCCTCTTCTTCCAACCCTCCTCCTTTACTTGCCCCGATAGAGGCGTGGCAAAACATGGCACCGCTCCGCAGTGGACGGATGTTCCAGCGCATCTTTCCCCAAAGAGAGCAAGAGCCCGTGCAGGGGCCTAATGAACAAGAACAGGAGCAAGAGTCCGTGCCCAGCACTCAGTATGATTTGTTAAAGCATCTCGACCGAACTCCAGCAAGAATTTCCATTTTAGAACTGATCAAAAGGTCAACCACTCATCAGATGGCCCTGAAAGAATATTTGCAAAAGGTCATGGTCAATGAGGACATTCCAGTCGAGCAAATAACCACAATATTAACGCCCGCTAGCAGTCAGCCGGCGATTACTTTTCATGAGCATGAACTGGCACCACTCTCAGCAAGGAAATATGCTCTGTGCATCACGGTTGATATTAATAAGGTGGCGGTGAAACAATGTCTGGTGGACACTGGGGCATCTATCAATGTATTGCCGCCGAGCACTTTGAAGATGTGCGGCATTCCTGAAAATCTGATTCGGCCATCCACCATAACAGTCACAGCATATGACAATACCAAGAAGCCTCCTCTAGGCATGATCACATTAAAAGTCAGTTTGGGTCCGGCCACAATCACGGTCGATTTCCACATTTTGGATATGGATCCAACATTTAATGGCATTCTGGGCCGCCCCTATATTCAACAGTTCAACGCAGTGCCCTCCACAAATCATCAATGCCTTAAGTTTCCACACAAGGGCCGCATCATCAAAGTTACAAGTATGCCAATTCTGCCAGAAGAAGATATACACTTGGCTTCATCAGTTCCTTCTATTTGGCCTGCCAACAAGCCGTTGCTATCAATGCTAGACCTCCCTCACCCACGGCCAATGTCACCCGAGACAGTCACGACAATTGCTATGACACCCTTGCCTTCCAAGGGGAAGAAGAAGAAAGCATGATAAACACCCCTGGCTGGAAAATTCTAATGAAAATGGGGTATCAAAACGGCAAAGGACTGGGTGCCAGTTGTCAAGGCAGGACTAGGCCTATTAAGCCTCAGAAATTGATTACACGAGGCGGCCTGGGATACAAAGGGCCGGGCAAAAATGAAGATGAACCATGGGCAGTTATGACATCCACCTTGAAGACAGATCGCCAGCCGCTTACTTGGACATTGAAGACACATTTTGTCACGGGTGGCGTTCAGAATCATGAGCAGACTACAATAATCACCTCCATTCTAGACTGTCAAGATGTTCATGCGAGACAGTTTGCTCGCCATATTGCACCATTGACCACTTATAAAGCCCTGGAATCTCTAAGGCCTGATAAAAGAAGGAAGATGGATGATCCAGAGTGTGATTGGTACAGATGGTTCGATATGCATGATATTACTATCGCCTTGAGCCGTCTCTTTATGCCGACTGATCCGGAATGGCCGCCACTAATACATGAATTGATTGAAAAGCCGGCTGTGATTACAGATAAAAGGCAGTTGCTGAGTGACTATACGGACACTGGAGAGCCAGATGTTCCATATGAAGAAGGATTTACAATAGACAAGCTGTGGGCCGGCCTTTTCTCTCTCACTTCTATGCATCCGTCTCTTCTAGCTTCTCTACATTCTCAATTGTTCTCTCGCGTGCCGAGACCGCCTCCGATTATGGTCAGCGGTCATCCATATTCATTACAAGTTTCTCTCCCGATTCCTCCCTTGCTCCACGAGCAATTCTTCAAACTCTCCATCACACCCCCGCGCGGGTCATCTCTGATTCAATCTTTCTCCAAACTTTCAATCTCCACTCCTCCTGTTATTCTCCCTTCACATTGCTTTCTTCTAGAAAAGGATAATAAAAATGAAGATAAAGATAAAAATGAAAAAAAAATGCCAAAATTCCAACTTTCCAACCCTCCGTCTCCGTTGAGGAGACTTCTTATCTCTTTTCCGAGTGTGTCCCGAGCCAGGGGCCACTCTTCCACGATTCATTGATAAATCTTTTCTCCCCCTCTGGTGAGGGGTCTCCTTCTGTACCTCCTTCTGTATCCACTTCTTCACCTCCTTCCTCCTTTTCAGCTTATTCTAATCAAGCTAGTTGTTCCTCTTCCTCTAATAAAATTCATGGGGTAGTTTTACATAAGAAATCCAGGGGTAAGCGGATTCCGCGTAGATTTTTGTTGGAATTAGCCAGAAGGTGCCAGGCTTGTTTAGCTCTTCCCGAATTTTTGGAAAATCCGATTATCCTGCCAGAATTGGAATATGAGGGTATTTGTGTTTCTTATGAGGGTTTTGGTGTCTATGAAATCATGAATGATGAAGACCCTATTGAAGAGGGGGATGAAAGTTATGACGAATATGAGGACGAGGCTGCTGCTTTTGCCAGTGGCATGAGAAGATTTGATGAACCATCAGCCTCAGTAGAAGAGCCTACCAAAGAAGTTAATTTGGGTACCAAGGAAGACCCTAGGATTGTCCTCATCAGCAAGAATTTGCCGCCCTCCGAAGAGGAGGCGCTTATTTTGGTGCTTCAAGAATACAAGGACACGTTTGCGTGGAGTTATGAGGATATGCCTGGATTAGACCCCGCGCTCGTTGAACATCGCCTTACACTTAAGCCAGGGTCTGTCCCGATCAAACAACGGTTGAGACGTTTCCACCCTAACATGGCTCTAAAAATGAAAGAAGAGGTCGACAAGCTTCATAAGGCTAGATTTGTTAGAGTTGTCCTCTATCCTAACTGGGTGGCTAACATCATCCCAGTCATGAAGAAAGATGGAAAGGTTCGGATTTGTATAGACTTTCGGGACCTCAACCGTGCGTGTCCTAAAGATGACTTCCCCCTCCCTCATATTGATGTTCTGATTGATAATACGGCATGAGTTGAGACTCTCTCCTTCATGGATGGTTTTTCGGGTTATAATCAAATTCGCCTGGCTAAAGAAGACCAAGAGAAAACATCGTTCACTACACCATGGGGCACTTACTGCTATGTGGTCATGCCTTTTGGACTCAAGAATGTTGGAGCCACCTATCAGAGGGTAATGATGGCAATTTTTCATGATATGATCCATATTTATATTGAGGTGTATGTGGATGACCTGGTAGTAAAATCAAGGACAAGGATTGAGCATCCTGGGGTTCTAGCTAAAGTCTTGCAAAGATCACGAGAGTATCAATTGAAAATGAACCCCAAGAAGTGTGTATTTGACGTTTCATCAGGGAAATTGCTTGGATTTATTGTCAGCAAAAGGGGCATTGAAGTTGATCCCAATAAGGCGAAGGCCATCAGAGACATGCCTCCTCCCAAGAATTTGAAGGAAGTTCGAGGATTAATCGGGAGGTTACAATTTATTCGCCGCTTCATCTCCCAGCATTCACAAAGATGTAGGCCGTTTTACGAGCTTACTAAGCCGGGGGTCAAGTTCAATTGGGATGACAAGTGTCAGGCAGCCTTTGACGGATTGAAGGATTATCTGGCCAATCCTCCTGTCCTGAGGCCGCCAATTCCAGGCAAACCGCTTATCCTCTATGTTTCTGTCCTGGATGACTCCGTAGGTGTTGTCTTAGCTCAAGTGGATGAAGAAGGTAAGGAGAGGGTAGCATACTACTTGTCTAAACTTCTCAACCCTTGTGAGCAGAGGTACTCAGCCATGGAGAAGACTTGCGCTGCTTTAGTCTGGGTAGTTCAGAAATTAAAACATTATTTCTTAGCTCACGACGTTCACCTCATTGCTCGCATGAATCCGATTAAGTTCCTTCTTGAAAAATCTGTTCTTACTGATCGATTAGCACGCTGGCAAAGTTTCCTTTCACAGTTCGACATCACTTACATTCAACAGAAAGCAATCAAAGGTTATGACATCGCCGAACATCTTTCTCACCACCCTCTACCCCGATTTGATCCTGTCAATTCAGAGTTTCCAGATGAAGAACTAATGTCCATTAATCAACCCCACGATCCTATGTGGACATTACATTTTGATGGAGCTTTAAATTCCCAAGGAAGAGGGATCGGTATGGTTCTTTTAACACCAGAAGGGGTCACCATCCCATTTGCTGCTCAGCTTACTTTCCCTGTCACAAACAACATAGCTGAGTATGAGGCCCTTTTGGCCGGTCTTCAAACCGCTCATAGATATGGCGTTACCCAATTACGAATTATTGGTGATAGTCAGCTCATTCTGCGCCAGGTGCTTGTCAAGTGCCGCACTATCAATCCTAAGCTCAAGCCCTACCAGGAACTTGCTTCAGCTTATGCCAAACTCTTTACCAAGTTAATCTTCGTTCATGTTCCTCGAAGCCAGAACATCCTAGCCGACGCTCTTGCCTCGTTGGCCTCTGCTCTAGTCTTCCCTCCTGAGCATGATTTTCATGTTCCTCTCATTCATCAGCGTGACACTCCAGCTATTAAGGATCGTGCATTCCTCGACGTTAGGGATAAGGTGCTCGAGAAGGTCAGGCGGAGTGAAGCTCTTAAAGGCAAAGAGGTCATGCTATCGGATTGGCAAGAAGAGTTGGCTGATGAAGAGAAACCTTGGTATTATGAGACTGCCAGATATTGCAATGATCAGTCCTATCCCGAGGAAGCCACTGTGGAAGAAAGGAAAGCAATTAGAAGAGTGGCTCAACATTATGTTTTGGTTGGAGGTGTGCTCTATAGGAGAGGGCTCACAGGTGTTTTATTAAGATGCCTCGACGACGATGAATCTTGGAAGGTTGTGGAAGAGGCGCATTCAGGAGTGTGTGGTGGTCATGTGAACATCCAGATGCTAGCTAAGAAGATCCTTAGGCTAGGTTTCTATTGGCCAACTCTAGAAGAGGATTGCTCCATCTATGTTCGAAGGTGTGTTAAGTGCCAACTGCACGCCGACAAAATTCATTCTCCTGCTTCTTCACTCCATCCTATGTCCTCCCCATGGCCTTTCTCCATGTGGGCTTTTGATATCATTGGACCTCTTGGTGATTCGAACCTCCTGACCAAGCAAAAGTCGTTCATCCTGACGGCAACGGAATACTTCACCAAGTGGGCGGAAGCGGAAGCATTCGTGGAGATCAAAGCATCAACTGTTTGCAAGTTCATAATGAAGAACATCATCGCAAGGTTCGGCATCCCGAGTACCATCGTCACCGACAATGGACCTCAATTCATCTCTCAAGAGCTCAAGGATCTCTGCAACAGGTATAACATTGCATTGCATCATTCTTCTCCCTATTATCCACAGGGCAATGGCCAAGCAGAGGCAACTAATAAAACCTTTATTAAAATCGTTAAAAAGACGTGTGAGGCTAATAAATTTTCGGATTGGCCAGACAAGCTAATTGAAGCTCTCTGGGCCGATCGCACTTCCATTCGTACCCCTACTGGGCAAACCCCTTTCGCCGTTACTTATGGAATGGAGGCGGTGGTCCCTTATGAGATTCTCATTCCATCTCTGCGAGTACAATTGGACAAGGAACTCTCTATTGATGAGCGTCGTGATTCACTCCTTGCCCAATTGGAACTCCTAGATGAGAAGCGTCTGGTCGCCGCTGAGCATGCGCGCGTTTATTAAAATAGGCTGTCACGTTTTTATTAAAAGAAAGTAATTGAGAGAAAATTCAAAGTCGGTGAGATGGTAATCAAGCGAATCTTCGTAAAGCCTGGTGGACCCCGCTCAAAACTCCAACCAAACTGGGAAGGACCATTCGTCATAAAAGATGTTTATCCTGGCAATGCTTATAAACTGATTAATGCTGAAGGACAAGAGCTAACTCATCCTTGGAATGGTCTGTACCTTAAGAAATACTATCCCTAATTCAAAATCCAAAAAAAATAACAAAAATATAAAATTCTATCCAAAAATATAGAAATTTTTCAAAATCCAAAAAAATAGAAATTCTCCAAAAGAATGAAAATTTCAAGATGGTTGCCATGATTGTAAGGACGCAAGGTCCGAAAGGTTAAAATTCAGTATTCATTCATCAGTCTTGTTAAATTAAAATGGGGTCGACACCCGCACACACTACACGCTTAAACCTTGAGCTCAAGCGGTGCAAAATCCGATGGAAAGTCAAAACCTGACTAAAGGAGAAGACAATACCCATTCTTTTCCTCTTCGGCCCATAAGGGAGGAAGGAAGGTCTCAGGGTAGACCCGCCAAGCCTATCCGCCGCCCTAGTAGGTGGAAGTCAGGGCCCAAAAGGGAACAAAATGCCACTAAAGCCCAAGTACAATTAGGTTTTTCTTTTTATCAACGCAAATCAGTCTCGAAGTGAAAGTCAAATCGTGAAAGAAAAGTATGTCAAGAGGGCAAAGTCCCCGCAAGGAAAACCTTGGGCGTATGCATGCAATATAAAAGAGGCAAAAGGTAATAAAATTTCCCTATGCCCAAGACCAAACCCCAACAGGCATAGGGTAGGGGAGGTAGTTTTACCTTGAGCTTTTCAGAATCCCTTATGGGCTTCCTTATATTTTCTTCTATCTCTTTCTTTGTGGTAAGTCATAAACCAGCAGAATGGTCGAGACTGACCTAGGAGATTGCACCGGGCGAGATCTTGCGTATAAGTTTAACCACTGGCACGTCGACTCCCTTTTGATTAATCAAGAAAGGTCAATGAATCCTCAATGATGACCGTGTAGGACCCAGTGCCCTAGTAGCTTTGTCAACCTAATGCTGAAAGCAGGAAAATTAACGCCTTTGAATGAGGCACCTTTTCTGAAATTAACGCCCGTGGAGTAGGTCATCTTTTTTAAAAAAATAACGCCCTTGTGTGGGCCGTCTTTTCAACAAAATTCAAAACGTTTTTCAAATTCACACTGTTACCTAGGGCGTCTTTTGTTTGAATAACGACCTAATCTAAGGCGCGTCTTTTGAAAAATAAAAGAAAATAAATAAATATAAAAGGAAAAGAAAAGAAAAGAGGAAATGGGGTTTATTCTTCATGTGTGTGCTTGCATTATTGCATAGGGCATCTTGATTATTGTTTGCATACGTGTGCTTGCGTGTTGCATCTCCCTTTATTGGTTATTTCATTTGCCTTATTCGATTAAAGGCTTGGCCCCTTGACCCGTTATCAAGGTCAAAGTAGAGACGTCCCATGCTTATTGAGCAAAGGGCCAAGTCGAACAGATGAATTAACCTGTTTATTCAAGTGTGAACCACAGCTGCAGGTACAGGGCAAATGAAGGTATGAGTGGAAGGGTGCCATATTTCAACTAAAGCTCCTATGGCAGCCCAATCAAGGTGAATCTGGTCATAGTGTTTGGCATGAGTGATTAGGCCTAAGAGGTGCCATCTTGCTAAGTAGACCCTCATGTCTGAAGAGAATTTGGAGAGAAGAAGAGGCAGCCACTTAATCTTTGTGAATCTCCTGGCACCCAGAACATTTGGATAATCCTGTAGGTAAAAGAAAGGAACAGAGAGAAGGATGAGAATACAGAACAGAAGGACTATGAAGATATGAAAGAAAGAACAGAAAGAAATAATTCCACTTTACCTGGTTCATGGCAATTCGACTGCTGATATGCCCATTAATTTCGGTTAGTCTGAGAGTGGAACTCTTGGATCTTTTAATAGCTCTGTCCATCTTCGGTCTGCAGGTAGAGCTTGAGCAGTCGCAGCACCTGTGAACAGACAGAGGAAGCAGAAGAAGCAGGAATTCGATGAATGTACTTTGATCATAAGGAAGTTGCTTCCTTTTTATAGAAGTTTGGAGAGTTTAATGCCCGTTCGGAGTTGCAGGTTGATTACTATTAGGATTGGGCTTAGCTTCCGAATCGGAGACGGAAGCGCGTTGTTAATTAACGTCCTCTCTTGGGGCGTCAATTGTTGAATTGACGACTTGACCGAGGTCGTGTGTTATTTCGCGTCTCCAGGAGGGTCATCTTCTTCTTAAACTCTCGGTGCATTTAACGCCTTGATGAAGGGCGTTTTTCATATTTTTGACGCCTTGATGTCAGTCGTCTTTCATATTTTGACGCCATGCACTCCAGTCGTTATTTTGTTGACTTGTATATTTGATTCTCCATGTGCTTTGATGAACTTAAGTGCTATCTTTTAATTGGAGTTATTTTTGGTTAAGCACTTATGATCATATTTTGCTTTGCTTTGAGATAACTAATGAGTTTTCAAGTGCAGAAGATTGCAGAGTTCGAGGAGCGTGGGTCATGTGTCGGAGTATCATCGCTATGTTTTTGTGTTTCTTTCCTGTATGCATTGTTACTATATGGTATCTATGCTATTATAGCATATCAAGGACCTTGTGGTTCTGATGAACCTGGAATTTGAGTTCCCCTTCATCAAAAACGGTGATAATTCCAGGAGAGACTTGATCACACGGATAGGCCGTTGAGTCATTAAAGGTCTGGGACGATGGTTCCACTTTCTGGGTTGATGCGCGGACAAACGGGCTTCGGCTTAGTGTCAGCTCAGAGATCTGGATTCTTGACCAAATCTAGATGGCTTAGCAATATTATCCTTGATTATTTTCTATCTTTAGTTTGTTTTATCTTTTTCTTTTAGCCCAGCATGCATCATGTAGGACTTTGAGCTTCGTGCTGAAAATCTTCATATTATGGCAATAATGAAGGTCACTCGCTCTTGATTGAGTTGACAAGAGATATTCCACTCCAAATTGAGTACTTTATTCTCTCTGAAGCCGCTCAGGCTAGTTCCTTGAAACTGTTCCTTTGTTGGATCTTCATCTCAATTCCCTTTATTTTTCTTCAAATCCACCTTGGTTGTAGCACGTCTACATTGGCTGGTAACCGCTCTCCAATGGTGTCTCACTGTCGTGCCCACGTGCACATTTTATTTACTTAGTTTAGTCTCCTTTATCCAGCAAATCGATGCTTTCTTGGAATCACCCGGAGTTTGTTTCACTTTGAATCTTGGAAAGATTTCCAATGCTTAGTGTCTGAGGCGTGTCACATCACACCTTGGCATCTACTTATCAGTTCATTCCACTTCATTACACTTTCGTTTCATTCCGTCTCACTGCCTTGCAAAGCAGACGCCAAGGCGGGGCAGCTGTAGACACGCCAAAATTGACGCTTTGTTGATCAAATCTCATGTCACTATGTTAACGCCCCAAAGTGAACTTCAATATTTCTATAATATAAAGTTTTTCTATTTTTGTGTGTTTTTGTGATTTATTCTTGGGTTTTTTTGGTGATTCACGACTGAAGAGGGGCGTGTTTTAAATAGCGACCTAATCTGGGGCGTGTTCTTGAAAAAGGACGACCACAGGTAAGGGCATCAATTCCTGGTATTTTACGAGTATCGCTCAAATTGGAAAATCAATTATTAACGTCCTTCCATAGGGCGTGTTTTGTTTAACGCCTTTACTTCAGGCGTCTTTTCGCAATTTACAAATAAAGAAGGCTTTTATTACCAAAATTGAATCCAGGAAGTGACGCCTTGATCCCGGTCGTGTTTTGAATTAACGCCCTGGAGCAGGTCGTCAATTCTGAATTGATGACCTTTGGTAGGTCGTGTTTCACCCTTTCGTGTCCTGCTTAAACTCGCCTTTCCTGAAGAGTTCCCTGCCTTTCTTGGTCACCTTGCTCGATCTGGGAACTAGAGTCCTTGCCGTTAACGACCACTGCCTATTCTTATCTTCCCAAATCTGTGTTTATCTTGATCGAAACCCTATAAAAGAGTCGCCTGGTTGATCTCGCGCGAGGTTAGAGACAGAGAGAGAGAGAGAGACAGACATATACGCACACACACAGAGAGGTTAACGGGTGCTGGCGATTGAGATTAAGAGCTATTGATCTCTTCTGCTTCCTCCTGCTGCTCCATCCGAAGCAAAGTGTTTTTCCCTTCACTGTTTACAGGAACAGTAGGGGTCTTTTTCTTCTCTTCGTTGTTGTTTGTCGTCTCATCTTATCATCGTATAGCCTTTTCCTTGCATTAGTTTTATTGCATCTCTTCTCCTCTCCCTAATTCTCTAGGGGTTTTTTAAAAACAAACAAAAGGTGCACGCTTTATGCTCTTCTTTCATCACCATCTTTCATCTTGGGATTGATACTACGCTCACGTTTGGCTGATCTCCTTTTCTTTTACTTGTTTGTTCTTTGTTTAAGGGTAATCAAAAAGGAAGACCCCCTTCATCGGCCGGCCGATAGAAGGTGGAGGAAGGAACCACATCCATCCCGCATCCTATTATCACCAGGTATTCACGATCATCATTTCTTCTTATTGAGGTAACCCCTCTGGCGATCACTCTCCTTGGTAGCACCACGTGCTCTTTTACTCCCTTTTTCATTATTCTTCTTATGCATATGCTTATATTTTTCTTAAACGTGGATTATTTTCCATGATTCACACCGGTTCACCCGCAGCGAGCTTCCGAAGGAAAAGCCGAAACACACATCGGAAATCAGAAAACACGCGCGGAAAAGTCGCGGAACGCCTCCGGGCCTCCGTAACGACCCCGGATCGCGCCGATCCGAGCACGAAAAATGTTCGAAGCGAAATTTCGGACTCAGCGGAGCCGAACACTCCGAAAACTAGATCCGGGACCCGCGAAGAAGGATCCGAAAGGTTCGGGATATTACAGCCCTCCCCCCTTAAGGAATTTCATCCTCGAAATTGAGAACAACCCAAGGGGAAGGAAGAGGAAGACTCACTCAAACAGGTAAGGGAATTGCTGACGCATCTCGTCCTCACGTTCCCAAGAGGCCTCACCACCAGAGTGCCGCTGCCACACCACCTTTACCAAGGGGATGACCTTGTTCCGCAGGCGCTGCTCTCGCCTATCCTCCACGCGGATCGGAAACTCTGGGAGAGAGTGATCTGGAGTCACCTCAGGCCAAACAGAATCCTCGAGCACGTGAGAGTCGTCGGGCATATACCTCCACAACATCGAGACGTGGAACACGTCATGCACCGACGCCAACTCAGGGGGTAACTGCAACCGGTAAGCAACCTCACCGATGCGCTCTATAATCACGAAAGGACCAATATAGCGGGGACTCAGCTTCCCACGCCGTCCAAAACGTATCACCCCCTTCATCGGAGAAACTCTCAAGAACACACGATCGCCCACGGTGAACTCGAGGGGCTGCCTCCTACGGTCAACATAGCTCTTCTGCCGACTCTGGGCCGCCAACATGTTCTGACGAACCAGGTGCACAACATCCACACATTGCTGCACCAAATCCGGTCCCTTCAAAACACGCTCACCCACCTTAAACCAATCAAGCGGAGTCCTACACGGACGCCCGTACAACGCCTCATATGGAGCCATGCCGATGCTCGAATGAAAGCTGTTGTTATAGGCAAACTCCACCAACGGTAGGTGATGAATCCAACTCCCCTGCCACTCCAGGCAGCAGGATCTCAGCATGTCCTCCAAAGTCTGAATGGTCCTCTCAGACTGACCATCTGACTGAGGATGATATGCCGAGCTAAATGCCAACTCCGTGCCAAGAGCTCACTGGAAACTCCTCCAGAATCCAGAAGTGAAGCGCGGATCCCGATCCGACACGATCGAAATGGGGACTCCATGCAACGGCACGATCCGCTCCACATAAAGACGAGCCAACTTGGACACGCCCCAGCTGACTTTGACCGGTAACAACCACGTCACCTTTGTCAGCCGATCCACCAGAAACCAAATATTGTCCTGCCCACTCGGGGTCCTCGGCAACCCCACCACAAAATCCATGGTCACGTGGTCCCACTTCCATGCAGGAACATCCAAGGGCTGGAGAGTACCTCCTGGTCGCTGATGCTCCGCCTTCACCTACTAACAGATCAGGCACCTGGCCACAAATTCGGCAACATCTCTCTTCATGCCAGGCCACCAAAACTGCCTCCGCAAGTTTCGATACATCTTCGTCGCACCCGGGTGTACGGTGTACCTGCTCCCATGAGCCTCGCGCAACACTGCACGACGAACCTGCTTCTCCGCTGGAACATACAGCCTGCCGCGAAACCTCGCAGCACCGTCCTCGCCGAGCTCCACATCAGCCATCGCCAGAATCCGGGGCAACTTAGGGTCCGCATGCTGAGCCTCTATCACCTGACGACGGATAGCAGGAGTGACAGTCAGACTCGCGAGCACTGCCAACCCTGGCTCCTGGGGAACCTTGAGCCTGAAAGATACTTCGGGTACTTGTTCCCAGAGCCTCCACTTCCTCAACATCAAGGCACTGACCGCAACCTTCCGACTCAAGGCATCGGCGACGACATTCATCCTGCCTGGCTGATAAGACAGGGTAAAGTCATAATCCTTCATGAACTCCATCCAACGCCTTTGTCTGAGGTTCAGGTCCCTCTGAGAGAACACATACCTCAAACTCTAATGGTCAGTGAACACCTCGAACTTCTCGCCGTACAGATAATGCCTCCAGATCTTCAGCGCGAAGATCACCGCCGCCAACTCAAGGTCATGGGTAGGGTAGTTCTCCTCGTGGGGCTTTAGCTGCCGAGATGCATAAGCCACCACTCTACCATGCTGCATCAACACAGCTCCCAATCCAACGCCGGAAGCATCTGTACATACCACGAAACCTTCCGATCCAGAAGGTAAAACTAACACCGGAGCCGAGGTGAGCAATCTCTTCAGTTCCCTGAAGCTCTGCTCACACTCCTCAGACCAGACGAAAGGCACATCCTTCCGCGTGAGTCTAGTCATCGGGGTCGCAATGCAAGAAAAATCCTAGATAAACCGGCGATAATAACCCGCAAGCCCCAAGAAACTCCGGATCTTCGTCCCCGACCTCGGCCTCGGCCACTGCATTACTGCCTCAACCTTGGCGGGGTCCACAGAAATGCCATCACCAGAAATCACGTGCCCCAGAAAGTGCACCTCGCTGAGCCAAAACTCGCACTTGCTGAGCTTCGCATACAACTGGTGATCTCGCAATGTCTGCAGCACCACACCCAAATGGTACGCGTGCTCCTCAGCAGACCGTGAATAAACAAGGATGTCGTCCACGAAGATGACCACGAACTGGTCCAAATACGGATGAAACACCCTCTGCCGTATGCCCTGGCTGGTCACACCGAAAACAGATGATCAGAGCCGTGCACTGCCTGCCTGGGTGGGTCCCACCACACCGTGGACAAGGTCCTCGTGATCCACCCACTGATCCTTGGCGCTGCAAAGGAATCGGCTGATGTACACTGCCCGATGAAGCCTGCCCCTGATCCTTATGCTTCTTACGAAAACTCTTCTTCAAGAACTTCTTGACCTTCGAGCCGAAGGACGCAGATCCTGCTACCGACGCTGCCGGTGTCGGCACTCCCGAACCACCCGACGCATGCTGAAAGGAACCCTGCTGCTGGGTAACCGACTGATGGCTGCGACCTGACAAAGACTGTCCCTGGCTGATCGGTCCTCGGGTCCTCTGCATATCCATCTCCAAAGAAACCGCAACACAAGACGCTGTCTCTAGATCAGTGGCCCCATTCGCGATCAGATGGTGCCTCAGCTCCAGCCTCAAGCCCTGTACAAACTGCGTGGTCCTCACTCTCTCATGCTCCATGATGTGAGGTGCATACCGACCCAGCTCGACAAATCGGGCCCTGTACTGCAACACGGACATGTCGCCCTGCACCAGCTCCAGAAACTCCCGCATCCGCTGCGTAGCCACAATATCTGGACAGTATGTACGCTCGAAAGTACTAACGAAGTCATCCCACTCGATCTGCTCAAGTGGACGAAGCTGAAAAGACGTCTTCCACTCGGAAGACCACCACCTCCGAGCCGTACCCTGTAACTGGTTGTAGGCCAACACCACTCTGTCCTCGGCAGTACTCCTTGCAGAACTGAACACCCGCTCCATCTCATCAAGCCAATCACGAGCTGCATCAGGGTCTGCCTGGCCGCTGAAGTAAGGTGGATGGAACTGCAGAAAGTCTCTCACTGCTCGGCCTGGCCCACCCCTAGCTGACGAGCCCTCACCAGCCTCTCCGCCGAACTGCTGAGACATAAGCTGGTACATGCCACGGAAGAAATCCTAGGCCCCCGGAACCCTCGCAGTAGCCGCGGCCTCGGTAGCTCCCGGTGGCGCTCTGCTATGCTCCTCCTGGTCCCTCTGGACCGCCTGCTGGATCTCCTGACCTCCATCCGACTGCCCCTGCTGAGAGCGAGAGCTCCTCCTCGGTGCCATGCTCGCTCCTGAAGCAAAAGACAGAGAACACGAAAAACGACAAGGTCAAAACAAACACGCGGTGCCCAATGCCAGCGTCACCTGTACATCATCGTTGTGGACTAGTGGACCACTACAATTACTCATGATTCTCATGTAATTCCACAACCGCGCTCTGATACCAGCTGTAACGACCCGAGAATCTGATTACCGGGAAGGCCCGATAACTCGAGACTCGCACCGCCACCCACGAGTCCAAAGACTCGGAAGGGTTAGAAGGTAGGTGTGGAAACTACATAAGTATCACAAGTAATTGCAGAAATTAAACAGTTATAATATTAAGCAGGAAATAAATTAACATTTTACATGGTCCACAATAGAAAAATAACAACAACAGTAGTAGTCCACAACTAGTACAGAGACAAGAAGGAAAAGTACAGCTACACGGGACATACCCCGGCTCTGACCTCTGGCACTACCTCTGGGCACCCGCATCACGCTGCACTCCCGACGCGCTCCCCGAAGGTGGCGCCTCACCTGAAACACGGTGAAAAACACGCAGGGAATGAGTCTCGGAACAAGACTCAGTAGGGATCACTCGAACCCTACCTCGAAGACGGGAAACCACTACGCTAGCGGTAAAAGAGTACCTCGAAAAGGGAAGCCATGTCCTCAACCGAACGAAGCCCTGCGGCACGTGAACCGGCAAACGTGTCACGGTGAGAAGACCGAACTCAACGGTCAACCCGGCAACACCCGAAGGTCAAAAACTCCCGACTGACAGTCTGACACTCCGTACTCGACAGGAGTACCACCCACTAGAAGCACAGCCGGTAGCGTCCCCTGACGTCTTACACCGCGCCGCTGGTGAACCGCCTGACGTGGTAGCTCCTACCAAAGGCGCAAACACCGCACAAGTAACCACAAACAAGTGACTAGCTGGGGTCACGCCCGTCGACGTGGGTCCAACCGCCCCCAACCACGTGTGCACACATAGACCACGCGTCCTAGGTCTGGCCCTCTGACCGGTTTTCCCTCGTAGCCGGACTCTGGCTACCGACGAGGGGCCTACGGTAACCGGTCCACAAACCGTCTCAAGGTGAGTGCCCGTACATCACTCCCAGGTGAGACCAGCACCTCGTACTGGTGGGCTACGACTAGTGGAGGGTCACTGAAGGAGTAGACTCTCAAGACAACGGAAAACAACGTCCGAACCTGACGAAGTACGGGGGCCGTCTCACGTACCTGCACCATCGCACGGTGACCACGGTCGGAGAAGAAACGAACGCACCGCCCACGGCCAAACACATGACCCACTCGGGGATCATCTTCCAGGAAGACTCACGACATGCGGGGGAACTCCACCGCGCACACATCGATACACGGTGACTCGATCGAGCGAGAACACGGAAACCCGAAACGCCTGGGGTCACCGGACCCACCAAGCCCACGGGCACGCTAATCAAGGCAAACGGAACCTCCGGACACCCAAAGACACGGTCACGGAACTCCACGGGGTGTCCAGGACACACACGGCCCAAGAGGAACCCCAGATGACAGGACAGATCGCGCTAGGGACCCCTAGCGCGACAAGGAAGAACGCGTTAGGACCCCCTAGCGCGACAGGGAAGATCGCGCTAGGGCCTCCTAGCGCGACAAGACAGGTCGCGCTAGGGACCCCTAGCGCGACAAGGCAGATCACGCTCGGACCCCATAGCGCGACCGGAACCATCCTACTGTTCATCTTCTCCGATGAACGCGCCCCATCGGGGCAGCGCGACCATCAAGAACGCGCTATTGGAGCATAGCGCGTTCTCAGTCCGCGCCCGAAAAATGGTGGAAACTCTCAAAAACTCCAACCACTCCCCCATGCCTCCACCGGAGAGGGGGAAATCAAGGGGAATGATTCCTAAGGACCCCTAGCATGCTTCTAAGCCATCAAAACATGAAATAGCGGGCTAAAACCATAGATCGGGCGAGCTCTCCCCAAATCATGGAAAACCCCAAACCCGCTCAAACAAGCCTCTCTCGGCCTCCCCGCGGCCCACAAATCACGGAAACGAACGGCAAGAGGCTAAGGAACGTCACCCTACCTCAATGGAGCGAATGCTCCGCCGGATCGTCCACAAACCACGAAGAACGCCCTTGGAAACCCCGCCTCCTCGCGTTTCCCATGCTTGCCGCACGTCCACGAGTTCGCCTCACCGCCGCCCACGCGTTCGCGCCGTCGCCCTGCCGCCGTCTGCAGCCGGAGAAGGGCTCATCGCGTCTGAATGGGAGAGATAGGGGGAGAGGGGTGATGGTCACGGTGGGGGGGGGGGAGAGGAGGAAGAAGGAGAAAAAGAAGAAGAAGGTGGGAAGAAAGAGAAAATAGGGGGGTTTTATAGAAAATTCGGAAAATTCTAAAAAATAGAAAATTACACCCCCGCGATCCTCGGAACGCACCGATCTCAACGGTACCACTCGTGCCCAGGTGAACGGCCCGGTTCACCCGCAGCGAGCTTCCGAAGGAAAAGCCGAAACACACACCGAAAATCGGAAAATACGCGCGGAAAAGCCGCGGAACGCCTCCGGGCCTCCGTAACGACCCCAGATCGCGCCGATCCAAGCACGAAAAATGTTCGAAGTGAAATTTCAGACTCAGCGGAGCCGAACACTCCGAAAACTAGATCCGGGACCCGCGAAGAAGGATCCGAAAGGTCCGAGATATTACAACGTGACTCTCGCATTTCTCGTGCGTCGTGACCTGTTCGGGTTAGTCTTTTCTTGGCCTTACCCGAGGTCAGCGCTGTGTGGTATGCACGACAATCCAGCCGTGTATGCGTTTGCGCTTAGGGAGCGTGCACGACAATCCAGTCGTGTAGGCTTTAGTGTTCCGTGTTTTTCTAGGTCTTTTCTAGGCCTTTTGTCCGTTTTCGTCGGCCTTATTTTTGAGGTTGGTGTCTTGTCGACGGATCGGTAACTCCTGACTTTGTGAGATCAAGGTTCGCCCTTCTGTCGTTGTTTGGAGTAGCTTAGGGACCTGAGCTTCTCTCGGTGGCCGTGTTCCTTTCTTTCCGGCTTTGCCTTTCCCTTTTCTTTTAGTCGTTCTACTTCTGCTCTCCCAGCTTTCTTTTACAGCTTTCTAGTGTAGTTTAACTTTTCCTGCTTTACTACTACTGATGTTTTAGTTGTTGTTCCGTGTTACTGCGTTGTTTTCAGTGGGGATCCGCGTGACCCCTACTGAGCCAGTGACACGAGGCTCACCCCTGCTTTTCAGGTGTGGTCGTCTCTGCTTCCTCGCGGTTCCTGGTGTGGCGTGCTAGTAGTTCCCAGCGGTACCTGCGTCGGGCTTCCCCCGACCTCAGTGTATGTTTTCTTTCTGTTGGACTGTACTTGTCTTTCCTTTGGACTGGACTCTAATATAATTATTAATTTTTGTAGACACGCCATTTCTGACATTACGATGAGTAAATCCCCTATTGTACCGTAATGCCCTAAAGTGGCTTACATGTTCTTTTATTTGAGTGATTTCCCTAATTTTGGTTAAATTGCATTTATTCTGTGAGAGGGAGAAAATTAATATATATATATATAAACAAAAGAGAAAATGAAATCCAAAAATGTGTATAATTATGTTTACATAAAAAATATGTAGTTGATTTTCTTTAATAATAAATTTATTTTTGTAAATATATATATAAGTGATTACTATATATATATAATTGATAAAAATATATTTATTAAAAAGTAAAAGATATGATAATTATAAAAAAAATAAACATAAAAAACATAAAAAAGCAAACAAAAATAAATAAAACAAACAAAATAATAAAAATAAAAATAATTTATATATATATATATATATATATATATATATATATATATATATCTTATCCACAAGTCCCTTTCTATTTCTCTATTCTCTTCCCTCCTTCTCACGAAATTTCTCCATCACCCTCCCCATCGTCTCCTCTCCCATCTCTCTCTCTTTCTCTCCCTCTCACTTCTCTACTCATTTCCCTCTCCCTCACGGCACACACATGCACACTCACCCTCACCCCACCCTCACTCCCGCAAAGCCACACATTCCCCATCGCACTCTACCTCTCTCTATCATCCCACTGCATGTTTCCCTCTCCCCCACGTTGCTAACCCACTCCCCCTCTGTTAGCCCAACCGGAACCATAGCCGTGACTTTTTTTCGTGCTCCCTCTCTCGTGTGTGAACCCATCCCGCTCCCTCTCTCGTGTGTGAACCCATCCCGCTCCCTCTCTCTTTTGCGAACACCCCCTGACAGACCCCTCCGACCACCTTCCTTCGTCCACTCCACCACTCTCCGACCACCCTCCACAGCCGCGATCTCTCTCTCACCCTCTCTCCCTCTGTGCTCCCTCTCTCTTGTGTGAAACCCCCACGCTACCGGCCTCCTCACCTCCCTGCCATCTCATTCTTTCCCTTTACTAGCGCACCGCCACCAGCCCTCCCATGCATGCACGATGACCCCCCTCCGGCCACCTCCGCCGTGACTGTACCAACCAAACCCCGCCGCTGCACTTCACCCCGGCCTCCTATACGCTGCGAGCCCGCCATGCCGTCGTGAGCCCTGTCGGAGAGCCCCCACCGCCGTCGCATCACCGCCTCCGGACGCTGCAGCCCCGCCGCGTCGCCCACGTCCGAGCACCCGCGAGCTCCCACGTTGCCGCTACTCCGCCACGCCGACCTCCACAACCGTAGTTCCCTTCGTCGACCTCTGCTGCTCCACCTCGTCGCCCCAACGCTGCCGTGAGCCCCCACTGTCTCCCTCTCCTCCCTCCGCCGGTCGCCACCGCGCCTGCCGCCGTCGTCACCTCCCCTGGCCGCCGTTGCTGCCCCGTCCACGGCGAGCCCCCTCTCGGTTCTCTCTCCCCCTCTCTCTTTCTCTCGCATCCCTCCTCTCTCTCTCTCTCATCCCATCGTCTCTCTTCTCTCCCCTCGCACCGTCTCCCTCTCTCCTCTCGCTCTGTCTCTCTCCCCCGTTTCCTCTCTCTCTCTCTCACGGCATCCTGCCACGATCTCTCTCTCTCCTCTCACTGCCTCTCTCTCTCTCCCTCTCTCTCTCTCTCTCTCTCTCTCTCTCTCTCTCTCTCTCTCTCTCTCTCTCTCTCTCGCGGCATCCTGCCGCGATCTCTCTCTCCTCTCACTGCCTCTCCCTCTCCCGTTTTCTCTCTCTCTCTCCCTCTTCCTCCCCATCGATCTCTCTCTCCCCTCTTTTTTTATTTTTTATTTAATACCCCCCTCTCTATCTTCTCTCTTTCTTTCCCTCTCTCTGACACGCCCCCCCTCCGTCCCTCTCTCCTTCTCATCTCCTCTCTCTCTCTCTCTTTCTTTCTACTATATATATATATATATATATATATATATATATCACATATATATCATATATATATATATATCACATATATATCATATATATATATATATCTCATCCTCTTTCTTTAAAAACAAAGTCTTTAAAAATAATAAACAAAAAAAAAGAGTTTTCTCTCTCCCTTTCTCGCCTTTTCTCTCAAATTCATGTTCTTTTATTTTGACCAACTTACGTATATGTTTATATATGTTTGTACGTAGGCAAATGTTAAATATTTTTAATATGGCTATGTAATGTTTATATAAATATATTTATCATTCACATGTATACGCTTGTGTGTGTGTTATTATGTTCGGCCTAATCAGTTTCTGATGTCCGTTTTGAAGTCCTTCGATCGTGTTGTGCTCGTGATATTGAAGCCGTTCTCAAAGCTCGTCGCTGGCCTCCACCGATAAGCTTTTCTCCCCTCTCTTATTTTTAATCAGTCAATTAATCATGTTGCATGCATCATTTAACATATGTGCCATGCCTTTCTCTCCGAGAGGGCCTCGCTTGTGAGTGTCTTTGTGTTTGTGCATTTCATCATGACATTCCATACCCTTTAGTTCTAAAGGGGTTTTAAACACCACCAACCAGGTACGTGTTCGTTTATGTTATTTACAGTTTTATTATCTAAGGATTGGTACTACACCGCCGTCGTTCCCACCAACTAGTTGTTTTTTTCTCTGTTCGTTCTTTGTGTAGGGGTAACGAGCTAAAAGGCCCTCTTCTTCGGCCTGTCGAAAGAAGAGGAAGAAGGAACCCACGCAATTCCCGCGTCAAAGGTAAAAGCGATCAATCCACTCGGGACCCTCGGTCCCTGGCGATCACAACACTCCTAACGCGCGCTCCATTTTGATCATCTTTGTTTTAATAACACCCGCGGAGAGTTGCTTCCCGCAGCGGTTATCTTCTTCTGTCTCTGGCCTCACCCACGCGGAGGATTATTCCCCGCGGTGGTTTCTGTGATCTACTTTCTGTATATCTAACTCATAATTGGTGCGGTGGGTCACCTCCCGCGACTGTTTCCATTTCAGCATTTTATTTTCTGCACCCTACTCTCTAACCCCTAACTATTTAATTTCAGCATTCCCCTATCATCGCTCTAAAACCCCGCGGAGAATAACATCTCGCGGCGGTTTATTCGATCCCCTTTTTATTTCTTGTTATATATACTTATATTATAGTAAAAACCCCGCAGAGGCCAATGTCTCGTGGTGGTTTATATATATACTTATAGTCATTATCTATGTTATATTAAAAACCCCGCAAAGGCCAATGTCTCGTAGTGGTTTATATATATACTTATATTTAATATCTATGTTATAGTAAAAACCCCGCAAAGGCCAAAGTCTCGTGGTGGTTTATATATATATATACTTATATTTATTATCTATATCGTAGTGAAAACCCCGCAGAGGCCAAAGTCTCGTGGTGGTTTATATATATATATATACTTATATTTATTATCTATGTTATAGTAAAAAACCCCGCAGAGGTCAATGTCTCGTGGTGGTTTATATATATACTTATATGTATTATTTATGTTGCATTAAAAATCCCGTAAGGCCAATGTCTCGCGGTGGTTTCTATATGTACATATATTAATTACTGCTCATATTGCTATATTCCTGTTAAAACCCCGCAAAGACCAATGTCCTGCGGTGGTGTGCTTTTATTTATATTATTCTTGTAACTGTCCGAGGAGTGATAAATCGTTACAAATTTCGAGTCTACATATCTTCCCGTCTGTCAACTCCTATTACGTAGAGTCCCAGGACTCGAATTCGATATCTGAAAAGCTGCTCTCGGAACGGTGGGTCACGCCTACCGGGAAGGGGTTCAGTTTGTGCGAGAGGGTCCTTGGACCCCTATCTCTGTCACGTACCGGAGTTCGGCCAGTCTAAATTCTCTCTGTCTCAACTAGAGTGTCATCTGTAGGTCGTACTTGTCCACCGTTCTTCCACATCCCCTACAGCGCGCGTTTCCATTATTTTTGTCCTCATTTCTTTTACCCTTTATTAAAGAGAGAGGGAAATACCACATCTCTCTCTCTCTTTCCACCACGTGACGCGTTCACATCTCTGGCGATCACGGTGGGACCTGCTTTTTACTCTCTTTTTTTGTTACCCACAAACTATTCGGCACCCACGTGTGCCCCTCCTTTTGACACCCACGTGTGTCCCTCCTTTTGGCACCCACGTGTGCCCCTCCTTTTGATACCCACGTGTGTCCCTCCTTTCGGCACCCACGTGTGCCCTTCCCTACTGCGCCCAAGTGCGCCCACTCCCCTCGTGCACTTCGTGCACTCCCCCGGTCCTTTGTGGTTACTTGAGAGGTTAACGTTGTCTCGTGCACCACGTGCCTTTCCCCTCCATTTAGCACCCACGTGTGCCCCTTCTCCTCCATTCGGCACCCACGTGTGCCCTCCTCCATTTGGCACCCACGTGTGCCCCTCCTTGTTCCCCTCTATTTGGCACCCTCATGCCCCCCCCCCTCCTTATTGCGCCCAAGTGCGCTACGTCATTCCCCTCGTGCACTACGTGCACCCTTAGAGCCCCTTTCTCTTTTTTTCAAGTGATCTACGTGTCTCGGAAAGAGGAACGGTTGTATCCTACTCCATCTGTTTATTACTTTTATATCTCTGTTATATCATTGTGATTATCTTTGTTCTATTTGTGTGTTTATCTCTGGTATTTGTGTGTTATACATCTTTTATTCAGCAATGCATTTCATGCATTTACCCCTTTTCTTTTCTTTCTTTTACTTATTTAAGGATTAACCCCTCTCGGTGAAGGAAGGACTCTCTGGCGGGAATTCCTCTCGACGGACTAGGATCTCCTCCATTGGGACCTCCGTAAGTCCCCGACAGTGAAGGATTCCCTCTTCGTTCACTGGGCTGGTTGTACCACTGAAGTACCCCGGAGTTAGTTACCTATTCGTGGTGAGATGAGTGCCCCTAGCTGACACGGCGGTAAAACAAAGTGCAATTAGGGTCCCTCCTACTAAGTGTGAATTTTATATTTGTTAAAATCAAAAAAGAGAAAAAAGAGAAAATCGAAGAAAAATTAATTAAATCAAAACACAAAAAAAAGGTTAAAACAAAAAGAAATGGCGTAAGATCATCCACTTGTCTGTTAATCTCTGATACTTGTTTGCTAGTGTATGCATAATAGGTTTGAAAGCATGATATGTCAACAAAACATAACCCCTTAAAACTTGATGCAACAGAACCATAATAGCACAAATTATATATATCAGGGTATAAAAGGGTTAAATCTAATCATTGTTTGGGGTGAACAGTGTAGATCACGATTTATAGGAGATCGCTATTTGAAGATAGCGATCTCTGTAGGATCGCTATTTGTCCGTCTCCAGATAGAAGCAATAGTCCGGCGTACAGAGCCTATTTCATGGCAAATGGAGATGCATCCTATATTAAACTGGAACGAAAGCATGCTAATATGTGAACAATGCATAAAAAAGGACATGTGATCAAGGAAAGTTTCCATCTTTTAGTTTAAATTATATGGACAGCATGAGTGTATAAACCTTATTGCACAGTCATGAAAAAACATGAAATTCTTCGAGCATGGGGCATGAAACTAAGAGAAAACATAGGGCTTTTACTCCTAACTTGATGTTTTACCCAATCATGAGATAACCTACCTCTGGGTTAGTCCTTAAACTTCGAATTTCTTGCTGGAAGAAGGCTCCCGTTCTTGCGTGTCCTATGTTGAACCAATGACTTCCAAGCGTTCTATCTCCTAGGTTTCTGGATCTCCTAATACCAAAATCAGAGGGTCATTAGAAGATACTAAAAGGATCAAAAAGTTCTAAAGGACTAACTAGAGAAGATGATACCACACGTTCGAACCACGCGATCCAAAATTAGGGTTCACGTAGGATAAACCTGGGACCTATTTATAAAGGATGGCCTAGGGCTGAGAGATTAGATCGAATTAGGAGTCCTAGAGGGTGTCAATTCAATCCCCTAAAAGTCCTAGGCAAGTTCCCATGCCGGATCACATCGATCCTTGGCGCTTGGGTGGATAAAAATCTAAACTTTCCTAGGTTTATCTCTTTCCGTTGACGGAACTAGGTCGTGGTCGGGCCAAGACCGCTATCATCAGGTCGCAGTTGCGCGACTGACCGTGACTTACCTGGCTTGCCAAAAATTGAATTTTATTTTAATTCAAACTCTAATTATCCCCCTATTATCTCCTTTAATTAGGGAATTTCTCTAATGTGTCTCTAGGGTTTGGGCTTGGGCCAAAAGCTTGGGTTTCTGGGTTTAAGGCCCATTTTAAGTGGACCTATTTATCTAATTAGTAGCTGGGCTTTTAAATCAATGGGTTTGAATGGTTAAGCCCACTTAAGCCTATTTAATACTTAAATAGTTCCCTTTAAATTTTTAATAATTCTAGAAAATTACCAGAAAAATTCCAGGGGTACTACACCCTCCCCCACTTAAAAAGAATTTGGTCCCCAAATTCAATGCATGAGGTTATAGAGAATATTTTACTTACAGTCGAACAGTTTGGGGAATCTTTTGCACATTGCTTCCTCCGTCTCCCATGTAACTTCTTGTTCTAGGCATTTACTCCACTGGACTTTTATCATGGGAATGATTTTATTTCGAAGCTGATGCACCTCTCGATCAATTATTTTGAGTGGCATTTGCTCGTACGTTAGGTCCTTTTTTACCACTAGATCATCATGACTTATAATATGAAATGGGTCATGAACATACCTTTTTAGGATCAAGACATGGAACACATCATGTACTCTAGCTAGTTGAGGAGGCCAAGCTATCCGATACGCGACCTCGCCAACCCTTTCAAGAATTTCAAAAGGGCCAATGAATCTCGAAGTAAGCTTGCCTTTGATGCCGAATCTTTGAATTCCATGACCTGGGGAAACCTTGACGAACACATAGTCTCCTACTTGAAATTTCAGGTCTCATCTTCTAATATCAGCATATGTCTTTTATCTTGATTGTGCCATCTGGAGTCTTTCCCTGATTAGTTGGATCTTCTCGATTGTATGCCTGACAAGTTCAGGGCCTAGAAGTTGTTTCTTTTCAACTTCAATCTAGCAGATTGGCGAACGGCAACTCCACCCATACAGTGTCTCGAACGGTGCCATTTGAATGCTAGCTTGGTATCTATTGTTGTAGGCAAACTTGACTAGAGGCAAGTGGTCGTGCCAGCTTCCACCAAAATCAATTGCACAAGCCCTAAACATATCTTCAACTACTTGATTAGTTCTTTTAGTTTGGCCATCAGTTTGTGGATGAAATGCAATGTTAAAATTTAACTGGGTCCCCAAGGAATGTTGTAGACCCTTCTAGAATTGTGATGTGAAACGAGGGTCTCGGTCAGATATTATTGTGACAGTGACTCCATGTAGTCGGATAATTTCCATGATATACAATGCCGCTGGACATCCTTGCACCATCGACTTTTAATGGTAGGAAAATGTACAGATTTTTTCTGGCGATCAATAATCACCCATATACCATCCAGTTCGCCTCTTGTCTTAGGCAAACCCATGATAAAATTCATCAATATGCTTTCCCACTTCCACTCGAGAATTTCTAAGGGATGCAGTTTTCCAACAGGCTTTTGATGTTCCGCCTTGACTTGCTGACATGTTAAGCAGTGAGATACAAAATCCACCACTTCTCTCTTTACATTAGGCCACCAGAAGTTTCTTTTAATGTCTTGATACATTTT
Organism: Amorphophallus konjac; assembly: GCA_022559845.1. NCBI lineage: Eukaryota > Viridiplantae > Streptophyta > Magnoliopsida > Alismatales > Araceae > Amorphophallus > Amorphophallus konjac. The sequence goes on along the minus strand of CM040126.1, from coordinate 121,601,972 downwards.
GGTAGCACCAGGGTGAATAGCATAATGCGACCTATGAGCTTCTTGGTTTCCGCATGATCTGGCACACAGATCCGACCTCGGAATAATAATCTTCCATCGGTTGCGACAGAGAAATCTGGCCGTTGATCAATATTAGTTTTGATCTCAACCAGTATAGGATCACCATCTTGTAGCTTGGCTAGATCTTCAATTAATGTAGGTTGTGACCGGATGTTGGCGATAATACACCTTTCACTTTCCGTGTCAACATGTAGGTTCAACTTAGCAAAGTCTTCAAGGAGGTTTGTCATGCCCATCCTGAGACTAGATAAAATAGCCTTGGGTTTTTTGCTGAGTGCATCTGCTACAGCATTAGCCTTTATCGGGTGATATTGAATAGAATAATCAAAATCCATGAGATATTCCTACCATCTTCTTTGCCTCATGTTTAAATCCTTATGGGAGAAGAGATACTTTAGACTTTTGTGGTCTGAAAATACCATAAATTTCTTTCCATAGAGGTAGTGTCTCCATATCTTCAAGGCGAAGATAACAACATCTAGTTCAAGATCATGTACCGGGCAATTCTCCTCATGATGCTTCAGCTGTCTCAAAGCATAACAGATTACCCTACCGTGTTGCATAAGAACACAGCCAAGACCAACGCTTGATGCGTCGGTATATACCTTGAAGCTACCACCTTCAACGGGCAGTGCTAACACAGGTGCAGTAGTAAGATGTTCCTTTAGAGTCAAGAAACTTTCTTCACAATCCTTCGACCATATAAGAGGATTTTCCTTCATTGTAAGCCCAGTCAGAGGGATGGCTATTTTAGAGAAATCTTTTACAAACCGCATGTACTAGCCAGCTAGACCAAGAAAACTCCTGACTTCAGTCACGGTTGTTGGTCTACTCCAATTCTTGATAGCTTCAACTTTAGAAAGATCCACAGCGATACCTTCCTTTGAGATAATGTGGCCAAGGAATGAGACATCCTTTAGCCAGAACTCACATTTATTAAGCTTCGCATAGAGTTGATGTTCCCTAAGTACTTATAAAGCTATCCTTAAGTGTTCTTCATGCTCCTCTCGTGTCTTTGAATAGATAAGGATATCATCTATAAAGATGACCACAAATTAGTCCAGATAGGGCCTAACGACATTGTTCATTAATTGCATAAAAGTTGCGGGGGCGTTGGTTAGCCCAAAAGGCATAACCACAAACTCATAATTCCCATATCTGCTTCGAAATGCAGTCTTGTGGATGTCTTCATCTTTAATCCTCAGTTGGTGGTAACCAGACCTTAGGTCTATTTTAGAGAAATACTTTGGTCTAGAGATCTGGTCGAACAATTCATCGATACGCGATGATGGATAATTATTTTTGATGGTGAGTTCATTTAATTGCCGGTAATCGATGCATAGCCTGAGGGATCAATCCTTCTTTCTGACAAAGAGAATCGGTGCACCCCAAGGGGATGTGCTTAGTCGAATGAAACCCTTCTCCAATAGCTCTTGAAGTTGCTTCTTCAACTCCTTGAGTTCCGTGGGGGACATCCTATAAGGATCCTTGGAGATAGGTGTTGCTTTGAGAATTAATTCAATTGAAAAGTTCACATCCCTTATGGGCGGTAAATCAGGTAATTCGGAAGGAAAGACATCCGGGAATAATCTTACAATAGGGATTTCCTCTAAAATGAGTTCCTTGGACTCGGTGATAACTACGGAAGCAAGCAAAGCTTCACAACCTTGCGAGATGAGTTTGCAGGCGTGAAGAGAAGAGATGAGTATAGGATGCTTCCTATATTTAATGCCAAGGAAATAAAACTTTGGAAGGTCCGATTTATAGATGGAGAATCTCCGATGGCGATAATTACTGTCGACATAGTGCTCGGATAGTCAATCAATACCTAAGATGGCATCGTAGCCTTCCATGTCAAGGCATACGAGGTTTGCAGGAAGATTATGACCTCCTGTGGTTACCTCACTATTAGGGTAGTGGGTTTTGAGGTCAGTTCTAGAACCTAAGGGTGTAGTAATAGCTAGATCCGAAGGTAAAGGAACATGTGAAATTGGTAAAGTTTTAGCAAAAGCAGTGGATACAAAAGAATGTGAAGCACTGGTATCGAATAAAACAAAGGCAGGATGTGAATAAATTTGGATGGTATCTTCAATCATATCACTTTCCTTTCTAGCTTCATCCTTCATTACGGCATTTAGATGACCTTGCCACCTACGACCACCATCATTCTTTGTGGGCTAGTCCTTCATAAGTGGGCAATCGGGCATGCGGTGCTCCCGACTGTCACAGCGTAGACATGTGCCAAGGCGCTTCCAGAATTCTTCGATCGAATGACCAAACTTCTCACAAAACGTGCAAGCCGCCATGACTTGCTTCTCTTTTTCCTTCACCCTTTTATTCTTATCGTTCCCGTTGCCATTTCGGGACCTCTTCTTGTTATCGCGAGACTTGTAGGTTCCCATGATGTTGAACTTCTCTTCTTTCGGCTAGATTCTTCACCCTTGCCCTTGAATTTCTCGACCTTCTCAAGGGTCCTCTCACATAAATGGGCCCTATGCACCATTTCCATGTAGGTTCGGATATTTTGAAGGCCAAGTTGTTTGACAAAGATGGGCCTCAATCCGTCCACAAATCTATTTACCTTTAGAAGCTATGTGCTGACAAGGTGTGGAGCATATGGTGCCAGCCTTGAGAATTGCAGTTCATACTCCACTACAGACATCATGCCCTGCTTAGGAGAGGCAAACTCGGCTGCTTTCCTCTCTCGGACGTGCTCTGAGAAATATTTCTCACGGAAGAGCTCAAGAAACTCCTCCCAAGTGAGTTGTGCATTTTATAGATGGGCCGAGGTGGCCTTCCACCACGTGCGAGCATCCTTGTTGAGTTGAAATGTGGCTAGCAGGACCTTCTCCTGGTCCGTGCATTGCATAACATTAAAGATTCTATCAATCTCGTCAATCCAGTTCTCTGCTTCATCCGGATTAGATGATCCCGAGAATCGTGGAGGGTTCATACTCCGAAAGTTCTGATGCAGATCGCCGACACCAGGTCGCGTGCCTACTTGAGCTACCATCTAAAGGGCCTGGGTGAGACCCGTAATAGTTTTTTGCATGGCTTCCTAGTTCGCACGGTTGCCAGCCATTTGGAAAGTAAGGTTCCTGAGAAAATACACAATGTCATTTTCTTTGGAATTTATGAGCGTTAATCCTAGAAGTAAATTCTTCTTAGAGATCTAGCTTAACCCGGGCTCTACCCAATCTCACATGGGTTCAAATTTTTTTTCATAGGTGGGGGTCCTTAAACCTTGGACTTAACCAATGACTTGACATTTTCCTAGGACTTAATAATCCTAAGGTCTGATACCACCTTAACATTCACGCCCCGAGATATGCAGCGGAATAAGTCGGGAAACATGAAGAGCCGGGAAGATAAGTCTCGAGCTAGCAAGACAGTTAGAGCACTATAACATCCACACACAGAAGAATGAATGCACAACACCACATACTCAAATCTTAACTTTATTAAATAATAAATAATGTTTACAATTGACACTTGACTCTTTTAAATATAATAACTCACTAGACTCAATAAAGTGAAAAATTACATTGACATGACTTTTAACTAACATAAATAGACTCATGACACTCTAGGCTTCTCTCGGTCTTCATTCACTCTCGGACTCACCACTTGAGCAGTCCGATTCCGACCCACTAGAGTTTCCTGAAAAAATTGGAAAAGTAGGGAATGAGCACACTCGCCCAGTAGGTATCTTCGTATCAATATGAAGGCATTGTTTAAGTAATTAATATTTTAGCTCTAGAAGGTAAGAAATAAGATGCGATGAAACACGCGAACAAAACTATAGTAATAACAAGTAACAAGATGTGAACTATAGAGATATGAGTACAAAATTAGGCAAGATTTTAGCATGGCCTTTCAATGACAAGAATGTACTAGTATGTAACGAGAATTTACTGGCATGTAACAAGAATGTACTTTAACAAGCATGTAAATTTTATGAGATTGCCTCATGGATTTCACCCGTTTATAAAAAAAGTACTCCCAGTGCAATCCGACGCCAGTAATCACCATACCCCATGGTTAATAGTATATTTCCGACCATCTACAAAGGGGACTAGATAGGAGCCCTTGAATGTTGGGCATGTATGTAACATGCTTAATTCTTTGGTTTTGATGATGTCTACCTATGGAGTCATTGATTAGTCTGACCTGCATTTGATAATGTCAACATTCATGCATTTCAGGTCAAGCCAACGTTGGCAACAAAATATGTCTACAAAAATAGAAAGAAATCAAGAATGGCATAGAAAACGAGGCAACTGGGTGCACAAAAATTAAGGCAGGTGATAACACAGTCGGGTGCACGAAAATCCAGGCAACATGCATGCACAGATATCAAGAAATGGTTGGCAGGCACAGAAACCAAGAAAGAGCTTGGTAAAAGAAAGAAAAGATTATTCTACAGTTTTTAGTCTGGTGAAGACTAAGGTCGATGCACATGTTTTTCTGGTGAAGACTAAGGTCAATACACATTTTAGTTCTGTGCATATCAAGGTTGAAGCACATTTCGCTAGCACAAACTAAGGTCGATGCACCTTTTGCTAACACTAGACTAAGGTCGATGCACGTTACTGTTCATGAAGAAGTAAGGTCGACGCACATTACTATTTATGAAGAAGTAAGGTCGATGCACATTCCAGTTTGCTGCGTATCAAGGTCGAGGCACATTGGCTACTTCTGAAGGTAAGGTCGTTGCACATGCCCAAGTTGAAGCACTAAGGTCGATGCACATTGAGACTTTGGAGAAGTAAGGTTGATGCACATGCCAAAACTGAAGGACTAAGGTCGACGCACATTCAGCCTTTGAAGAAGTAAGGTTGATGCACCTTCTGCCTAGCACAAGCCAAGGTCAGTGCACATCTCGCTAGCTCAAAACAAAGGTCGACACGCGTTGTTAGGTCTATGCATATGTAGCTATACAAGGTTGGTGCACAAATGCATCTTAGCCATAAAAGGTCTGTGCATGTTTTGTCTTCAACGTATATAGGTATGTGCATGTTTGCCTTCAACACATCTGGGTCTATGCATGTGTCACATTTGCCTAACCAAGTCTGTGCACATTCACATTTGCATAACCAGGTCTGTGCACATATAGGTCTAAGCTTGTCTAGGGTCTGTGCACATATAGAGACCAAGGTCTAAGCATATACATACTGCTTGATGAAATGCCTTAGTGAGCCCAATTCAACTGCATTGACCTCACTTGCTCAAGTCCTATTATGCATTGACCTCAATGAAGAAGCAGAACTTGTTTGATGAAATGCCTCAGTGAGCAGCTCCCAAGGACATTTGTAGCAAACCTGCGGTGTTTTCAGAAAAGGATCTAGAGAGCAAAAATAGGAACCGCAAATGCCCAAAAATACATCTTTTGAGGTCTGGAGGAGTTTCCTAGGACGGACCACTGTCCTCTCTATAATAAGGCTGCAGTACAACCTTTTGGGAGAAGCTTTTTGGCAGAGACCAGATATAGGAAATGTCAGCTTTTTTGTGCTATGCTTTTTGGTCATAAGGACAGAGGACTGTCATGGGTCAATCAGTAAAAGGCTCATTGGACAGTCAACTGTCCTTGTCATCATTGGCTTTCCATAACAATCCTTTTGGTCAAAGAAAAAGTCAGGGACCAAATATGGGAAAAGTCACATCTCATGGAAGCCACCTTTTTACCTCCGCCCAATCAGATTTGCTATTGCAGAAATCTCACAGGACAGAAGGACGTCCTTGGTGGTGCCAGCCAATGGAAGACAAGATGCTACAGATCTGCCTTGAGAAGCACTCAAGCTCACATCGGCGCATGTTTCAAGGAAAGAAGATCCATTGGCGATAAAAGGTTCCCTGGGCTTTTCTATTTAAATGAAACTTCCTCAAGAGAAGAAGTTGCTGCTGGAGTAAGAGAAAAAGCCACGCCATTGTGCATTAAAGAAGAATATCAGTGAGAAAGAAAAGAAGAAGTTAGAGCAGACCAGCCTTGGTTTGAGCTAAACCAGTGGTGAAAAAGGAAGAGGAAGTTGATGGAAGTGCAGCCCCTCCTTGCAGCCAACCCCTAGCTTAGTAGTGCTTCATCACAGTTATCAAAAGTCCAAGTGCATTCTTCTGGCTTGCTTTAGGCTTTCATTTTGCTTTTCTGAATCAATGTTTCAAGTGTGTGTCCGGTGCTCTGTTTAGAGATCGGATGTGAGTCCTTGGCTGTGTTCAGCCATGTGTGTTCTTGGGAGACTATCCCAAGTGTGGTTGCTGTACGTGTAGCTTGTTGTTTGTTTTTTTTATGTGTGTGTGTGGGGTTCATCCCCGTTGCTGCAGTTTCGGCGTGAGGACCTCATCCTCGTGTGTGTGTGTGTGTGGGGTGTCATCCCCCTGTGGTGCTGCACTCGCAGCGTGTATGGAAAATAGTCCCTACGGGTTTGTGTGTAGGAAGTGGAGCTGCGTTCGCAACGTGTGGTAAAGCCTCACTAGTTTGGTGAGGGGTGGACATAGGTCTGTGGGTTTACAGACTAAACCACCTTAAAAATGCACTGTGCAGTGGGTTTTTCTTTGTGAGATTGATCCATCTTCTCTATCCCCATTCATAGGTTGGTGGGCGTGTTTCAATGCATCTAATTTTGGTTATCTCCATCACACACTCAAGCGGGTAGGACCGTGCTTTGCCGTTTTCACTTGAGCCATCTACTTATTCCGCTGTGCTTTATGTCTAAGTGCCTCATGTGCACTCTAGTTGTTGATTATGATTTAATTAGCTAAAGTTTTTAATTAGTCATAGTCTTTTAGCAAGATCTATTCAACCCCCCCTTCTAGATCCGGTTGCACCTATCGGACCTAACATTGAACACAGTCCATGCCTGCCCTTGCATCTTCAAGTTATAAATCAAGCTACTTCCACGAGAATAAAAGTAGGCCAATAATATCAAGTTCAACAATAATTTCATGGCGAATGTAACCAAGGTAAGAACGTACCAAAATGAACATGAGAGGTCAATAATGATTTAGTAAGAAGGTTACGCTATGGGAGGAATTCGACATCATAATGATACATTAATCAACTACCATAGTTCATTAATGACTTAATAATTAAGGTTTTGGTTTCAGATAATTAGAAGATCACCTGAGAACAGAGCAAGATCAACCCATGGGTCAAACCTCACGTGAACAGAAAGTTGACAGAACGCGATTATGAGACGGCCGCTATCTTAAGGTAGCGGTCGAGCAGGGTCCATGATCTGGTCAGTGCGCAGAAGGTGAGTCGACACAGGATTGAGGCTGGGCCGACACAATGAACACACTGGCAGAACGCAGGTAGCGGCCATGTCTAGGGCGCGATCAAGAGTGTAGTCGACGCGGAAGAGGAAGGGGTCGACATTAGCCAGAAGTCTACTGATTGAACAAGGTCGCGGTCATTGGCCTGCCGCTATCTATAGGTAGCGGTCACATCCTGGCCGCGATCAAAATAGAGTGCAGAAAAATGCATAAGACACAAGTGCTCTTCTAGACTTTGGGCTTTTAAGGTACAACCAGCATGGTGTCCTAGTGGGAATCCTAGGCTCGCGGAGTCTTACAGAGGCCTTGAAACAAGATAACATAGTATGGAAGAAGGAATAACCAATGGAGAGGCTCTCAAGTCCAAGAAATTTTTCCTATAAGTGTGGTGACTAATAGCGTCGCACCGGAGTACAGGCTATGTGTAGGTAATAGAAATCAGAAATAAGATGAGAAGGAAATGTGCTAAAACATAAATCAAAGTGTAGGAACTTGCATCAAATGCAAAAACCCTTAAGTACAATACTATATAGTTTTGGCATGAAATTAGCATAAAGTAAAACTAGGTTTCAAAGCATGATATGTCAACCGAACATAACCCCTTAAAACGTCATGCAATAGAACCATAATAGCACGAATTATAATATGAAAACTCATATATATATCAGGGTAAAAAGGGTTAAATCTGGTCACTGTTTGCGGTGAACACTGTAGATCGCGGTTTATTGGAGATCGCTCTTTGAGGATAGCGGTCTCTGCAGGACCGTTATCTATCCGTCTCCAGACAGAAGCAACAGTCCGGCGTGCAGAGCCTATTTCATGGCAAATAGATATGCATCCTATATAAAATTGGAAGGAAAACATGCTAATATGTGAACAATGCATAAAAAAGAACAGGTGATCAAGAAAGTTTCATCTTTTAGTTGAAATTATATGGATAGCATGAGTGTATAAACCCTATTGCGCAGTCGTGGAAAAATATGAAATTTTCGAGCATGGGGCATGAAACCAAGAGAAAATAGAGGGCTTTTACTCCTAAATTGATGTTTTAGCCAGTCATGAGATAACCTACCTCTGGGTTAGTCTTTAAACTTCGAATTTCTTGCTAGAAGAAGGCTCCCGTTCCTGCGCGTCTTGCATGGAACCAGCAACTTCCAAGCGTTCTATCTCCTGAGTTGCTGGATCTCCAAATACCAAAATTAGAGGGTCATTAGAAGATACTAAAAGGATCAAAAAGTTCTAAAGGATGAACTAGAGATAATGATACCATACATTCGAACCACGCGATCCAAAATTAGGGGTTCGCGCAGGACGAACCTTGGACCTATTTATAGAGGATGGCCTAGGGCTGAGGGATTAGATGTAATTATGGGTCCTAGAGGGTGTCAATTCGATCCCCTAAGAGTCCTAGGCAAGTTCTCATGCTAGATCACATCGATCCTTCGCGCTTGGGTGGATAAAAATCCAAACTTTCTTGGGTTTATCTCTTTCCGTTTAGGGAAGTAGGTCACTATCGGGCCTGGACCGCTATCATCAGGTCACGGTCGTGTGACTGATCGCGACTTACCTAGCTTGCCGAAATTTGACTTCTATTTTAATTCAAACTCTAATTATCCCCCGCTTAATATCTCCTTTAATTAGGGAATTTTTCCTAATACATCTCTAGGGTTTGGGCTTGGGCCAAAAGCTTAGGTTTCTGGGTTTAAGGCCCATTTTAAGTGGACCTATTTATCTAATTAGTAGTTGGGCTTTTAAATCAATGGCTTTGAATGGTTAAGCCCACTTAAGCCTATTTAATGCTTAAATAATTCTCTTTAGATTTTTAATAATTCTAGAAAATTACCAGAAAAATTCTAAGGGTACTACATATGGATTTGTGTTGACGCACAAAATATGACACCCAAAATAGACCACAATTATGGGAAGACAAAATGCCTATAGCATGCACTCCCTCGAGGTTGGCTCTATCGACCCAATAACGAAGAAATACCAGAAGAGGGTCTGAATGACCAGACCACAAGAATATGCTTTCCGCATGACATGAAGCTATGTCCGGATGGATGAATTAAAGTTGCAGGAAGCCGTGGCTTTCCTAAATGAATGCACTGCTGAAGACTCAGCTCTAGAGCCTTGGCAGTGAAGAATACAACGGCGGGCTCGAGACGCCCGAAGAAATTGGATCGGGTCACAAAAGCCCAGGAATGAAAGAAGAAAAAGAAGGAAAAGATTGAGCCATCTGGTAGGCCACTGCACCATCCGATAGCCCTTCAACGCACTGAACCGACAGCAGTAAAATGGCTTAACCTGAAGCGCACTATGCCCATTCGGTAGCTGCCCCATCCGGCAGGCTGGCTAGAAGCCTCAACCGGCAGGCCTAGCAAGCTTCATCCGGCAGCTCGGCGAACGCTTCAACCAGTTGCACTGGCATCATCCACCCGATCCGATAGCCCAAGGGCCCATCCAGCAGAAGGACTGAACTGGCAGCAGAAGCCTTCAACCGGCAACGGTCTCCCCGTCCGGCATCAACAGTGTTGAACATATTCGAGTGATTTTGATGATAACAAAACCCAGGACTTTTATGTCCCATGTACCTTATTTTAAAACGAAGTTTCATGCTTTAAACCATCAAATTTCATCCCATGTCACACTTGTGTTAATGAATCCTTCCATGTGTTATATCGAATTTAAACCAACTTGTAATCAACTATAACACAAGCCCATTTCAAGCATCGAACCAATGGATAGTTTCAAGTGAGCTAACACTTGATTTTTGCAGGATTAGAGACTGGCGGTCGACCTGTGGACCTTTGGCGGTCAACCTAAAATAACAGAACTCAAGTCTGGCAACCTGTGAACCTGGCGGTCGACCGCTAGGAGCTAGCGGTCGACCTATTTTCCCAGCAGCAAAATGGCCATAGGACGGTCCCTGGCGGTCGACCGCTGGCCTCTGTAGGTCGACCGCCAGCCCCGAGCTGCCAACAATTATTGACTTTTTATCATTTCGAGAAAAGCCATTCTCTTTGGCATTGTTTAATCCCTAAGCAACCAAACTCTCCAGAAATTGTGGATCTGGTCTGGGAGAGTCCTTGGACCATTCAAGAACCTATAAAACATATACAAGAGGGATTGGAAAACCCTAATGCTTATTGTGGATCAAAGGAGGCTACCAAAGGTGGGAAGGATGAAGCTTGCACTATAGACGTGAACAGTGCTCCGAGAAGATTTCTTCTTCCTTCTTTCTAGAGTGAAGATCAAGCCACATCTAAAGAAGATCAAGCCTGCATTAAGTGGACCTCAAGCTGCATCCAAGGAATCCTTCATCAACTAAGGGGGAGCACTAATCAAGCCCTTATTCTTGTGTTCTTCCATTTTCACATCCTTCTCTTCTTCAAGTGTCTTGTGGTTGTAATCCTAAACCATTTGTGTGTGTGTGTGGATCTTCACAGATCTGTGTGTGTGTGTGTGCAGTCAAGTTTGATTACTTGTGTGTGTGTGTGTGTGTGTGTGTGTGTGTGTGTGTGTGTGTGTGTGTGTGTGTGTGTGTGTGTGTGTGTGTGTGTGTGTGTGTGTGTGTGTGTGTGTGTGTGTGTGTGTGTGTGTGTGTGTGTGTGTGGTTCCTCACGGTTGGTGAGGGGTGGACGTAGGTTGCTGCTGTGGCATCCGAATCACCTAAAAATCGATGTCTCCTTGTGGCTTGCTCCTTTTCTACTATCCCACTTCTGCGCATGCTTGTGGATTTAGTTTAATTGCTATCTTTAGATCTTGTTTTATTGATCACCATCAAATAGATCCGTGGTATATCAAAAGTTGGAATCAGACTGACAAGGTTACTCTTGTCGAAAAGACGACAGTTTGCGTGAGTAAATCTACGGATTTCTTAACTCCGCCTATTACCAAAAGCTATTGCAGTGATTATCTTTGATAGATCTGGTTCATTCTGCACCTATTGTTTAGCATTCTCGCATAATCTTAAAATTGTGTAGAACTTTGATAAAACTTTGTTTTCACCCAATTCACCCCCCCTCTTGGGTGCCATTGATTCCGGGACTTCAATTGGTATCAGAGCCAAAGCTCAATTTCATCAGATCTAACGATCTTGAGCAAGATCTGATCAATGGCAAACAAGGGAACTATGCCTGAGGGCCACTCAATTCATCGTCCTCCTTACTTCGATGGCTTGAATTATTCCTATTGGAAAAATAGGATGCATGTCTTCCTAATAGCCCAGGAGTATGAGATATGGAGAGTTGTGGACAAGGGTCCGTACAAACTCGGCGATGACGAAGAGAAATGGACACATGAAGAAATTAAAAAATACACTGTAAATTTCAATGCTATGAATATTATGCAATGCGCTATTCATCCTAATGAGTTCTCTCGTGTGTCTATGTGTAGCTCAGCCAAAGAAATGTGGGACAAGTTGCGTCTCATATATGAAGGAACCTCAGAGGTTAAAGAAACAAAGGCCAACTTGCTCATCAGCGATTATGAACTGTTCAGAATGAAGCCCGAGGAAACAATCTCAGAAATGTTCGCAAGGTTAACTGAGATCACGAATGGTTTCAAGAGCCTCGGGAAGGAGTACACAAATTTCGAACTGGTGAGGAAGGTTTTGAGGTCACTTCCATCCGCGTGGCACACAAAAGCCACAGTAATTGAGGATTCCAAAAATATGTCTACATTGCCGTTGGATGAGCTCATAGGGTCTCTAATGACCTATGAGATAAACATGAAGAGAACGACTGAGGAGGACACAAAGATAAAGAAAATTGTTGGACTGAAAGCTCATCAGTCTGATGATAACCTGCAAGAAGATGAATCCAGTGAAGGAAGCAATGAAAAAGAAGACTTGGCAATGATCACTCATCAAGTGAGGAAATTCTTGAGAAGGAAGAGGAACTTTCAAGGCAACTTCAGAAGGGACCCAAGGAAGTTCAATCAAGTTAAGGGTGAATCAAGCAAACCAAGTAGCATAATATGCTACGAGTGCAAGAAGCCCGGGCACATGAGGGGAGAATGCCCAGATCTGAAGAAGAAATTCAAGAAAGATAAATTCAGAAAGCCCAAAGCCATGGTCGCCACGTGGAGCGACGAAGAGGATGAATCATCTGATGAAGAAATTCAAGAGCTGGTGGAAAACTTGTGTCTTATGGCACATGAAGATGACTCAACCGAGGTAAATTCTGACCCGGACCTTATTTCAAATGAACAGTGGGAGTCAGAATATGAAAAGCTGTATACAAGATACAAAAAAATCAAAAGTGAAAATAAAGATCTCAAGAAAAAGATTGGTGAGTCAACCCATGATGATATTTATGTGAGATTTGAGAAACTTGAACAAGAATGGTTTGAGATATCTGAAGAAAAAGAAACTCTACTTCAAACAATTTCCGATCTTGAGAGAATTAAAGAGGAACTTTCATGCAAAATTTGTGAAATTGAAAACATATGTGAAAAACTCAAAAATGAAAAAGAAACTCTGACTTTCTCCATGTCAGAAATCAAAAATGAAAATGTGAGCTTGAATAAAGAAGTGACTGACCTGCAATCCACTCTTTCTGTGCTTGTTAAAGGGAAACATAACCTAGATAACATTTTGGGAGTTAAAGTTAACTTCCGAAGAGAAGGATTGGGGTACATACCCCAGAATAAAAAATCTTTTGAACACAAGATCACCACATCTCACGTGCATGGACAAGAAAATGACTATGCTTCATGTTCTCACACCAAACCCCAACATGTTCAGTCTAAGCCACACAGATACCAAGGAACATTCTCACATGTTAATTGCTTTCACTGTGGTAGATTTGGTCATGTGATGTCCAACTCCTGGTTCAAACAAAGCACACCTAAATATCATGCTCCATGGGCAAAAAGGACACATTCAAAGAGCTGGACTAACTCTTATGGACCCAAACTTGTTTGGGTACCAAAAACAATTGCATGAGAAAATTATCTCTTGCAGCTATGTCTTGAAGCCAGGGGGAGCAAATGGTATCTGGACAGCGGTTGCTCAAGGCATATGACAGGGGACAAGAAGGTGTTCTCCAAGCTGCAAGAAAAGGAAGGAGGTTTAGTTGCTTTTGGCGGGAAGGACAAAGGTAAAATAATCGGAGTTGGAGACATAGGTAAAAGTTCTGAGACCTTGATTGAAAATGTCCTTCTGGGAAAGGCTTGAATCATAATTTGCTGAGTATAAGTCAGTTGTGTGATAAGGGTTTTAAGATTGTTTTTGATGTGACTCACTGCCTTGTCATGTGCAAAAATTCAAATGAAATCAAATTCATCGGTAAAAGGAGCAACAATGTGTACACCATTGATCTTGATGATGTTTCGATTGATAATGTGTGTTTGGTAGCTAACAACCATGAGAATGCATGCCTATGGCACCGAAGACTAGGTCATGCTAGTTTTGGAGTGATCTCTAAGTTGTCTAAACATGACTTGGTGATAGGTCTGCCCAAATTGAAATTTGAAAGCGATAAAATGTGTGAGGCTTGCACAAAAGGCAAGCGACATGTGCCTCTTTCAAAAACAAAAATATTGTTTCTACCTCCCGGCCTCTAGAACTGCTGCATATTGATCTGTTTGGCCTCACCAGGATATCCAATCTAGGAGGCAAATCTTTTGGATTCGTAATTGTTGATGATTACTCCAGATTCACATGGGTGCTATTTTTAGCCAATAAAAGTGATGCCTTGATGGAATTTCAAGTGTTTTGCAGGAAAATCCAAAATGAAAGAGGTCACCTCATCACTACCATACAGAGCGATCATGGTGGTGAGTTTGAAAATCATGAATTTAGCATCTTTTGTGAAGAGCAGGGATACACACACAATTTTTCATCATCAAGGACGCCACAGCAAAATGGAGTAGTGGAGAGGAAAAATAGAACATTATTGGATATGGCTCGAACCATGCTTAGTGAGAACTCTCTACCCAAGTACTTCTGGGCTGAGGCGGTAAGTACAGCGTGCCACATCATCAACAGGACAATGGTAAGGCCTATTCTAAAGAAACTCCATACGAGCTCTACAAGGGTAAGAAACCAAACATTTCTTATCTTAAACCATTCAGATGCTCCTGTTACATTCTCAATAACGGTAAGTCTAACCTAGGCAAATTTGATGAAAAGAATGACAGAGGCATTTTTCTAGGCTATGCAATCAATTCTAGAGCCTACCAACTATTTAATAAAAGAACCTTGGTTGTTGAGGAAAGTCCTCATGTGATTTTTGATGAAACCGAATCAAAATCAACAAATCAAACTTCTTCTACTGTGGATGCAGATGAAGCTCCTAAGAACTCAATGAGTGTCAAGGCTAAGGATGAACCATTGAAAGCAACCTCAAGTAATAGTGAAAAAGATGAAGATCCTACACTCGAGACACTACAAGAACCACAAGTGCAGCATCCTGATCTACCCAGCTCCTCCACTCTTCTAAAGGATCATCCAGCTGTGAACATCATAGGTAATTTGAGGATGGGGTAAGAACTAGGTCCTCCCTAAGGCAAGTAGAAGAGGAAGACTTGATGGCCTTGCTATCACAAGAAGAACCCAAGGATATTCGTGAAGCTCTTCAAAATGAATCCTGGATTCAGGCTATGCATGAAGAACTGCACCAGTTTGAATGAAACGAGGTGTGGACTCTCGTGCCGCGTCCCAAGAACCATCCCACTATTGGAACCCGTTGGGTTTTCAGAAACAAGCTAAATGATGCGGGATTGGTGGTTAGGAATAAGGCACGGCTTGTAGCCAAGGGGTATAGCCAGGAGATGGGTATTGATTTTGATGAGTCTTTTACACCGGTTGCTAGACTTGAAGCTGTTCGAATCTTATTATCCTATGCTTGTTCCTTGAACTTTAAGTTATTTCAAATGGATATTAAATCTGCATTTCTTAACGGCTATATCAAGGAGGACATTTTTGTAGAGTAGCCTCCAGGTTTTGAAGATTCCAAACATCCACAACATGTATACAAGCTCCAAAAGGCCCTATACGGACTAAAGCAAGCACCAAGGGCGTGGTATGAACGGCTTACCTCATTTCTGGTTGAAAATGGTTTCAAGAGAGGTAAGGTTGACCAAACACTTTTCACAAAGAGATCAGGTAAAGACATTTTAGTAGTTCAAGTGTATGTGGATGACATCATCTTTGGAGCTACTAACAATGTTTTATGCGATGAATTTGCAAAAATTATGCAAGGAGAATTCGAGATGAGCTTAATGGGGGAGCTGACTTTCTTCCTTAGATTGCAGGTGAAACAAACTTTAGAAGGAATCTTCATCAATCAGGCCAAATATACTATGGAACTGCTGAAGAAATATGGGATGGCAGAAGCAAACCCATATCAACTCCCATGGCCACTACCACAAAGCTGGATAAGGATGAAAATGGTAAAACAGTAGACTCTACACTGTTTCGAGGTATGATCGGATCACTACTGTACCTTACAGCTTGTCGTCCTGACATTCAATTCAGTGTATGTCTCTGTGCCTGTTTCCAGTCATGCCCTAAAGAATCCCACTTATCAGCTGTCAAACGCATTTTTAGATACTTTATTGGCACTGTCGATTTTGGCTTGTGGTTTCCCATCGATAGTTCTTTTGATTTAATTGCTTATACCGATGCGGATTATGCCGGATGCATTGTAGATCGTAAAAGTACAAGTGGGTACTGTCAGTTTCTCGGTGGGTGTCTTGTCTCATGGGCCTCCAAGAAACAACATTCAGTAGCTCTCTCAACGGCCGAGGTTGAATATGTAGCCGCCGGAAGTTGTGGAGCCCAAGTACTTTGGATCAAAAATCAATTGCTTGATTTGAATGTTGAAGTGGATTGTGTGCCCATCTTATGTGATAATACGAGTGCAATTAGTTTATCTAAAAACCCTGTTCAACACTCCAGAACCAAACACATTGACATTCGGCATCATTTTCTGAGAGATCATGTAGGTAAAGGGGTTTTTGAGTTCAAGTTCATTGACACACTTAACCAACTGGCTGACATCTTCACAAAACCCCTAAATCAGGATCAATTCAATAAAATTAGGAGAGAACTTGACATGTGTAAGGGTGAGGGCATACGTACTTAGGTCTGCACTAGGTTGTTTCTTTTTCGTTGGGTAGATTATGTGAGATGCATGCATTGTGTGTGGTTCATTTCTATTGTGTATGACTATACCTAGCATGTGTGCCTGTACTTATATTTATATACACTTCTTCCTTGACATTTTCCTAAAACTGAATATTCCTTGATAAATAAATGTGGACTAGTGATCTAGTGCTCTTAGCAGTCTCCATTCAAGGGTTTCCATAGTCGACTCCTGCTTGATATCTTTCGTGGCTTAGCTATAAAAAAAAAGGATTTAGAAACAAAAAAAAGGAAGAAGAAAAATGAAAAAGAAAAAGTGATCTGTGAAAATGGGGGAGTCCACAGGGTCATGGAGCCCACTTCTATCTCTGGTGGCCGCTGGCTAAACACCTTTTCTCTCGGGGTGAACAATGGGGTTTTCTATGCCCCAGCGGTCGACCGCTGGCTTCGTGCCGGTCGACCGCCAGCGGTGAACCGGCCCGGTTCAGCCACGTCCGAACCCCTTTTTAAGGGGGTTTTCTCCCCCCTTCTCTCATTCCATCACTTTCCCTTCTCTCTCCCTTACTCCACATCAACCCTAGCACATCTCTCTCCCACCTTTCAAGCCCTAAAAACCCCACATCTTCCCTCCCCGAGCACGATCCGGTCGATTGTTTTCCATTTCGGAACGCCTCCTCGCCGGCATTCTTGCGCTCGTGCCACCCTTCCCTGAGTTCCAGAGCGTGGAGACGGTGTTCACAGTCCTCCCCGGTGTCTCTCTCTCCATCCCAAGGTAGAGGTTCTACCTCTCAAGCGGATCACACTTTCAGCGGGTTTCTTAGTCTAAATGGCACCTAGAAGGAGTGCTCGGCGTCTTCTCCAAGGGGAACCTAGTGCTCGGAGACGTGAAGCTCCGGTCGCACCTCCACCACAAGCTCCCGCACCCAGGTTACCTCCAAGGTCTATCATCGACCCTCGTCTTGTCGATTTTCAAGAGTTGAATGAAATCCTGCCCGACATTTATATAGGTTTTTCAATGCAACCAGGGTGGATTGACTTTGTCACTAGATACAATCGGTTCTATCCCTATCTAGTACAACAATTCTATGGTAATTTGGTTGACAAAGATGGAAGATTATACACAATGGTTAAGGGCATTGAGATTTGAATTTATTCAGAATTATTCAATCATGCCCTGGGTGTCTCTTCACATGGTGCAGACATGACTTTTGGGCATGGTGAGGTTGAGGCAAGTTTCATTGCCATGACGAGCTGTGATTTTGTGCGTGGTGTGAGTGACCTCATTGAGCTCAATGCCAACCACTTTCCCGCACTGCAACGGGTTCTGCATCATATGTTTACTACACTTATTTATCCCAAGAGTGGCAGCCGAGATGAAGTGACAGAAGTGCACAGATTCCTGTTCTATCATGTTATGAATGGTGAATTAATTAATATGGGATGGCTCATGACTCAACTGATAAGTCGATGCCGGACACATTTACGGCGGTCCCTGCCTTATGCTTCTCAACTCACTGGAGTGTTCACTTCTATCAGGGTCCCATTGGAGGATAAGCAGTTTGTTCTGGTCCGCCATGATGACATTTATAATGAGCATAAGATTTTCTCAGATATGGGATATTACCGTGCTACAGATGGTACAATTCGTCGTGCTATCCCAGTTTATGGGGAAGAGAATGTCATTGAAGAAGAACAAGATCCGAACCCACAGCAAGATCACCACGATGCACCTGCACCAGTCCAGCCCGAAGATGTGCCTCCTCCAGTGGCTCTCCCTCCACCACCGCAGTACTTTCATGGGGAGTCTTCCGCTCAGGGAGCTGGGCATTCCACTTGGGGGGAATATGAGGCTCTAGACCGGCGTCTTTTAGGCATGGAAACCCGCATTGACTCCTCTCTTGGGCGTCTGGACACTTTTATGGATACCATGACTGGACGAATGGACTCCTTCACCCACGCTCTGGATGATCTGTCTATCCATATGGCCACTCTCTATGCCAGCCATGAAGACAACCGTGAGGCTTTCCGCCTCACCAACCAATCCCTTCTTTCCATCTGTAGCCAGCTTCTTCATCATGATGAGCTTCTCCATGGCCTTGAGAATCGTTTTCCTCCTGCTGGTTCCACCCATGGTGATGGTCCCCCGAATGATGTTCATGGTGAGGAAGCTACGGATCACCCTACTGAGTAGCTGTTCTTGGCTCTCTAGTGTCACCTTTGTCCACTTTTTGTATCCCTTCCCTCTCCTTTTTGCTGATGTCAAAGGGGGAGAAGTAGAATATTAGGCATATATATATATGCTATGTGTGTGTGTCTGTGCCTGCTTGCATGCATGTTTATATCTTGCATTTTAGTTTGAGCACGTTGTATTGCATTTGGTTATTTGGTTATATTGCATTAGTAGTTTGCATTTAGTGGTTGCATTCCCTCTTTCAGCTCTTGCATTCCGTGTACCCTGTATGGATCTAATGAGAATGAATGGAAGAATGCACTCTTTGAATTTACAAGATTGGCTCTCTCCTATCTCACTTCTTGTCAATATGGCAAATAAGTATTGAATGGCTGATATGGATTCGTTGACGTGCTTGTGTTGAAAGTGATATGTTGCGTTGAAATGGACGTGTTGAATGCCTTCACATCGTGAGTTCAAATGTTTCAACTTGATGGATTTCAACTGCATTTCAAATGTGATTCACGATGCTTCCAAAACTCTCTCAAAGGCACATTGGTGAAAATGCAAATCTAATGCCTAGTTTTTGTCATCATCAAAAAGGGGGAGATTGTTGAACATATCCGAGTGATTTTGATGATAAGAAAACCCAGGACTTTTATGTCCCATGTACCTTGTTTTAAAACGAAGTTTCATGCTTTAAACCATCAATTTTCATCCCATTTCACACTTGTGTTAATGAATCCTTCCATGTGTTATATCGAATTTAAACCAACTTGTAATCAACTATAACACAAGCCCATTTCAAGCATCGAACCAATGGATAGTTTCAAGTGAGCTAACACTTGATTTTTGCAGGATTGGAGACTGGAGGTCGACCTGTGGACCTTTGGCGGTCAACCTAAAATAACAGAACTCAAGTCTGGCAACCTGTGAACCTGGCGGTCGACCGTCGACCTATTTTCCCAGCAGCAAAACTGCCACAGGACGGCCCCTGGCGGTCGACCGATGGCCTCTGTAGGTCGACCGCCAGCCCCGAGCTGCCAACAATTGTTGACTTTTTATCATTTCGAGAAAAGCCATTCTCTTTGGCATTGTTTAATCCCTAAGCAACCAAACTCTCTAGAAATTTTAGATCTGGTCAAGAACCTATAAAACATATACAAGAGGGATTGGAAAACCCTAATGCTTATTGTGGATCAAAGGAGGCTACCAAAGGTGGGAAGGAGGAAACTTGCACTGTAGACGTGAACAGTGCTCCGAGAAGATTTCTTTATTCTTCTTCCTTCTTTCTAGAGTGAAGATCAAGCCACATCTGAAGAAGATCAAGCTTGCATCAAGTGGACCTCAAGCTGCATCCAAGGAATCCTTCATCAACTAAGGGGGAGCACTAATCAAGCCCTTGTTCTTGTGTTCTTCCATTCTCACATCCTTCTCTTCTTCAAGTGTCTTGTGGTTGTAATCCTAAACCATTTGTGTGTGTGTGGATCTTCACAGATCCGTGTGTGTGTGTGTGCAGTCAAGTTTGATTGCTTTTGTGTGTGTGTGTGTGTGGTTGATCTTGTATCCTTTCACAAGATAGTGTGTGGATCCTCACGGTTGGTGAGGGGTGGACGTAGGTTGCTGCTGTGGCATCCGAACCACCTAAAAATCGATGTCTCCTTGTGGCTTGCTCCTTTTCTACTATCCCACTTCTGCGCATGCTTGTGGATTTAGTTTAATTGCTATCTTTAGATCTTGTTTTATTGATCACCATCAAATAGATCCATGGTATATCAAAAGCTGGAATCAGACTGACAAGGTTACTCTTGTCGGAAAGACGACAGTTTGCGTGAGTAAATCTACTGATTTCTTAACTCCGCCTAGTACCAAAGGCTATTGCAGTGATTATCTTTGATAGATCTGGTTCATTCTGCACCTATTGTTTAGCATTCTCGCATAATCTTAAAATTGTGTAGAACTTTGATAAAACTTTGTTTTCACCCAATTCAATCCCCCTCTTGGGTGCCATTGATTCCGGGACTTCAAACAGCTCATCCGGCGGAAGCATTAAACCGGCGGCGCTCCCGCCCATCTGACATGGGTGTTCCCCGTCCGACAGCTCACGACGTGTGGGTGGCCTGCCACCTCTGCTTCACTTATAAAAGGGCCTCTAGGCCCGGAAGAAAATAAGGAGAGGCAGATAGACACAGAGCTACGAAGAGAGAAAGAGAAAGAGACGTGATGTTGTGCGAAGAGAAGAAGAGAGAGAAGATGATAAGGTGAGGAAGAGGGAGCTCCAGAGCCCCTGTTCCTACCTCTACAAGGAGAAGCAGAAGAAGAAGAAGAAAAGAAGAGAGTGAGGAAAGAAGAGAGGTGAAGCCTGGGGGAGAGAGGAGTCAATACTCCACCCCCTCCCTTTCCTTGTATTCTTTTCTTTTTCTTTTCTTTACGTTTTGCTTATGGGGCTTGTCCCCTTGTATTTGCTTCCATGTTGCCTATTAAGAGGCATGAATGAAATGAAAGAAAGAATGCTTGCTTCTCTTCTCGCTCTCTCTTCATTGCTTCTTTTTACTACATTGGCTTCCCGAGTGGATGAATGAAACGAGCCTTGAAAGGCCTCGCGTGAGTTTGGGGGTGTTGTACACGTTCATTTTCTTCTGCCCCGCTCTGTATGTGTGTCATGCCCTGAGATTTATGTACAACGGAAGATATTCGGGAATGTGAACAGCCGGCAAGAGAAGCCTCAAGTGACAATATCAATCAGAGCGCAAAATCATTCACACATAAGATGAATGGAAATAATTGATAAAAAATCTGACTTTTATTGATAATAACAATATAGTACATGATCTTGACCCATTGACTACCTAGACTCAATAAAATAGAAAATTACATAATTGACTCTTGACTAGACTAACTACTGCTTCTCTCGAACCATCAATCGCTCTCGGATCCATCACTTGAACAATCTGAATCCGACCCTCTAGCATATCCTGAAAAAGATTGGAAAGTAGGGTAATGAGCACACTTACCCAGTAGGTGTCTTCGTATCAACATGAAGGTAATATTTAAGTAATTAACAACTTAGCTCTAGAAATCAAGATGAATGAAAATACGATAAAACACTCATATAAAATAAAGTGACATGATAGCATGATAAGATCACGATGTAGGATGATTGGCTATAGATGATTAGATTCAAGTAAGAAGATATCAAGCATATAATTTTGCCTTTTAGGAACGAGCAAGCTTGCATGTAACGAGAAGCACTTTCACTTTCACTTTTCACTTTTCACTTTTCATAACCATAAAGGGCATGCACTAGAATGCCATGTAATCAAGCATGTGATAAATCAATCAAGAGAGAGCCTTGTAAGAGTTCTCATAGATTTCACTTATTTATAAAGAAAGTACTCCCAGCACAATGCAACGCCAGTAGCATCATACCCCATGGTTTATAGTATGTTTCTGACAATCAGCCGAGGGGACTAGCATAGAGCCCTTGGACACAATCAGTGACCGAACTGCATCTTCACATATAAATCAAGCTGCTTCTACGATTATAACAATAATGTCGGCCAATAATTCAATTCAAATAACAAGTTTCATGATCAAGTAACCAAGGAATAGAACGTACTAAACTATAACATGAGATATCAAAGAATGATTGAAAAGAGCATTATACTCCGGTGGTAATCCAGTAGCATAACGGTACATTCATTAAGTTCCATAGCTTAATATTAACTTGTTAAACATATGTTGAGACTCTAGATAACCCTAAGATCGTCTATGAACTCAAGAAAACCAACCCCAAAGGTCAAACCTCGGGTTAAACTAACTTAGGAAATAAGCGGTCATATACTGGGTCATTTAGCAATTCAAGCGGTCTAGTCTTGGACCATTTAATAAAACTAAAGTCGATGCATGAAAAACTCTTGAATCCCCTGCGGTCTAATGTATGGCCGCTTGGCATCCGTTAGCGGTCTAGTAAAGGCCCGCTTGCAGAACCAGACGGTTGTCCAAATGGCCGCTAAGGTCCAGAGTTCATAAAACATCGGTAAGTGCTTTCTAGACAAATTGGGCTTTTAATGGTACAACCAGTTCGGCGTCCTAGTGGGAATCCCAGGCTCGCGGAGACTTACGGAGGCTTTGAAATAAGATCACCTAGTCCGTTGGAAGGAATATCCAAGGGAGAGGCTTTCAAGTCCAAGAAAAGTGTGCCTATAAGTGTAAAAGTGTATCTAATGGTCACATACCGGAGTATATGCCATGTACTTATGAGAATGACTCTTAGATAGAAAAGATCATGTAAAACAGTGATCAAGTTAAATCATGAATCATCTATCATTTGAAACATGTATTTATTACAAGAGTATATGGTTTTGGTCATGAATTTAACATAAGTTTGAAAATAAGCCCAAGTATATAAAGAACATGAAACCTATTATGATGAACAATAAATATAACTAAGTATATGAAACCAGTGTTAAAACCAGGAATGAAACGTAGTTAACTAGTCTTATCATATAATAATTATGGCTAATCTGTAATATGTTTTGGGTTAACAATATTACAGAAATCAGGAAACACAAACGGTCTAGTGTAGGACCATTTCACTAGGCCAAACGGTCTATCGTACGACCGCTAGGGTTTCTAGCGGTCTACAAGAGGACCGTTTCTTCCCGTGTTAATAGATCTCAATAATAATAAAATAAAATACTAATCTAAGGCATATCATGCATGGAAATCAACATGAATAAACTTCTATAACATGATAGAATGAATGTAGGCCAACAGTATGTATGGGTTTTCTTGAATAGGATGGATGCTAAGATCTAGAGGGGGGGAATAGATCAACCCTCTAAAATAACTACAGCAGTCAAACTAGAAGCGGAATGATAAAAGACTACTGTAGAATTAAATTCAACTCACGGAAGAAGATGAATGCGAATGAACCGAAGAGATCCTGAGCAATCATCTATGCGATATTGAAGCAAAAATGCAAACACCACATAAGCAAGCGAATGAGTAGGGGTCACGAACCAAACGCACAAAACACCAGAGGTTTTAGGTGGTTCGGCACAAGCCTACATCCACCCCACACTTAAACCAAGTGTGGCTTATTGCTAATTCACAGCTTCACTCTGCTGATCCATAGCTTTGGAGATTAGATCCCTATAGACTGCTGATCCACAGCTTTGGGGAATCAATCCCAGACCGCTGAGCTTCACAGCTTGCTCCCGCTGAGCCTTACAGCTTATGCTACTCAGAGGAATCCTCCTTTGCCACTGGGCCTTACAGCTTGCCACAACTGCTGACTGACAGCTTGAGAAACAAAGATTCACAAGAGAAAGTGAAAATAGAATTGAAAAAACTAAAACAAAACAATGTAGCTCAATCTGAGCAGACTGGCTTGGTTTTGAACCAGAAGCCAGAATCATAAATAGATGTCTCACTCTCGCAGCTACGGCACTCTGCTATTCTCTCATCACACTTTCATGTGTTCTTTCACAGGCTCTCACGAACTACTCTCTTCTTATCTTCCTTTCTTCTGCTCCTTTTCTTTCATGAATCACTCTATGTTGCTCTCGATTTTTGCTCTGCTTCCGTCATCACTTTCTTTCTTCGTATCTTCGTCTTCTTATAGGCAGCAGATGACGAGTGCATGGAGTCGACGTTTCCCGCTCAAAAATTCATCCAGATTTTATTTGCTCTGGCCACGTGTCAGGTCCTTGGCTTGATGGCTTTCCACGTGTCACTATATCAGCCTTGCTTTTTATTTGGATCATGTGCCCAATCATTATTGTGGATGAATCTGGGACCACGTGCCTTCCTTAAAGTTCACGAGCATTTGTCCTGGTTCTTTAGAGCATTTTCAGTAAGGTCCCTATCAATATGTCAAACACTTAGTTAGCATTGGTGGTTCACAAGACATCTCAGACAATTATGAGAAGTGCATAGACTTGATGAAACGTTTTGCACTTATGAATCCCAACGTGCACCGACCCTATGCACGTGTTCAGTAAATCATGCACAAACCTTCAGTGTGCACAAAGGAAATGTGCATTGACTTTAGTTGTGTAGTGTGCAAGTGTGCATTGACTTGGTTCTGCACGAAGCAACTATGCATCGACCTTGTTTTGCCTAATGAAGGATGTGCACCGAACTTGTTTTAGCACAAGGCAAGTGTGCGCTGACTTATTCATGCAAGCGGTAAAACATGCACCGACTATTGTATAGCATATAATGCAGCTTGCACCGATGTTATGTGTGAAAGAGAAAAGCATGCTCATACTTTCATTTTGCAGACAACCAAACATTGCACCGACCGTGCTAGTGCCAAGGAAGACTTTGTACTGACCTTGCTTGTGCAGTGAAGGCATTGCATCGACTTTGTGTGCAAAAATTGCAACTAGCACCGACTATACATGTATGTGATGAAACATGCACAGACCTTCTATACACAGGCATGCACCGATGTTGTGTAAGCACAGGAGGTGTACGCACCGACCTTGCTTAGCCCAGAGTAGAAAATGCACAGACTTAGTGGGTAGAACAAAACATGCACAGACCGTGCGTATGCAAGGAAAAATCTACACAGACCATGTGATGCATAAAGGATAGACATGAACAGACATTATACCACACGTGTGACAAACGTGCACCGACTCTGAAGACTTATATGCAGGCAAACATGCATTGACCATAGCTAATAAACACATATCTAATTAACCTGTTGGCCATCATTCAAAACATACTAAAACATACTGACTCCTTACAGATATTATGTTCAGAGGAGTCAGAACATTCTTCCCCAATCATCATCATATAAGGAGGCACAATAATCTCCACCTTTTTGATGATGGCAACAATTTATATTAGATGTATTTTGATGAAAATGTGTTAAACATGCAGACATAATGCAGTACAATGCTAAATGCCAATGCTGCAACGGTCTAACACTAACCAAATACAGATAATCTCTCCCCCTTTGCCATTAGCAAAAAGGAAATGAGGAGAAGTACAAGGAGTGAAATCATATAAGATCAATGCCCTTTAGACCAAGAAGAGTGAGAGTAGAAGACATTCTCCTGACTGGAAATTGAAGATATCTGAAGTCTGACTGACACCCTAGTCAATAGTTCAGAATTAAGCATTACAAAGTTTCAAGTTTTCATATATAGGAATAAACACAATGCATTCTTGATGGATTTCAGGTTTAAAGGTGATAAAAATTAGAATTTATACACTTCATTCATTGGATAAGTTTGATGTGCCTGATAATATTAATAAACCATAATCACATTAATCACTCAAGAAGTTGTTTAATGGTATCTTACTCTCCAAAAAATAGAGATAATCTTTGGGAGTGACCAGGATATGTATTGAAGTTAAACAATATGGCAATCCTGAATTTTAATTGAGGAACGGTGTTTTAACCATATGAACAAAGTAACTAGATACACTTCATGACATAAGTGTTCTCCATTTCTTTGGTGGAGCACTTAGTTTCTCAGTGCTTATTATTTTGACCATATAATCAGAGATAACCTGAGCCACTTCATGACCTAAGTATTCTCCATTTCTTTGATGGAGCACTCAGTTTCTCGGTGCTTACTCAGTCATTGCTCTGCCATTTTTATTTTTCATACTTTCGGTTTATTGTCATTTTTATTATTTAAAGAGACTTGTTTAAAGCCAATACACATACTCAGTTTTCTCTACCATTATTTCATCAATTTTAACGAGTTTCAGATACAAGAAAACTTTATCGAACATGTAATGAGACCAGGGTTGAGAACTATTATCAGTTAGCAACATTCCTATTACTGAATGCAGTCTTGGGATTCTAAAGATTATAAGATTTAAACCATCAGTTCATACAAGAAGCAAGTTGGATTCTTATAATAGAAGATGTCTGATTTCTGCTGCTTAAAATTTTGAACTGATTATCAGACTGCCATTATGTCAGACAGGAAAGATAATTGAAGAACTCACAATTTCTGCATAAGAGTCAACAATATGTAAGAGAGGGAATGGAATTTGAAGATCAACTAGAATAGAGTGGAAGGGATTTGAGGGACAGACAGATAGAAATGGTTAATACTCCCCCTGATACCTTGCAGCATGCATAGATGTTCCCTTTTACTTAAGGAGCTATCCTTGTCTAAATGCAGTGCAATCACCTGTTCTAGATGCATGACTGTGCACAAATTCAGATGCAAGTATGCATGACATGCAGTGAAAAATGAGACTTTAGACACAACATGGTATGGAATGAAATGCAATGTTGAGATGAACTCTTGATTCAGGGTACTAGGTGAAGGTAAATCCTCAACACATAGTATGGGTTTTCAGACAGACTGAATCTGTCTTTCCACCACATACCATTTGATATACCTCTGAAATCAAGATAACTGATGTGTGATATTAATGAGGTAATCATGCGACCAAGGTCTGAGCCTTTATTAATGAAGTCAAACATTAAATCATTCTTACCCAGATCAGGTCATTTATTCAATTTAGTGAATTGAGACTTATCTATTTAGAGGATTTATTCAAATAGGGATGTTCAACTAGACAGACCATGAGTCAATTGCAGTCATACCAGTAAATTTATTCCACGGCAAACAAACATGAATTCTCAAATCATATCAGATGCTTTGTCCAAACATGAAATAGATATTAATTGCCATGCTAAAATTTACATAAACCTAATTCTCTTCTCAAGAATTTAAATCTCTCATTACCCAGAGGTTTAGTAAATGTATCAGCTATTTGTTTTTCAGAATTTATGAATTCAAGCTCAATTTCCTTTTTACTGACTTCATCTTTAAGAAAGTGATGTTTGATTTCTATGTGCTTAGTCCTCGAGTGATGAACCGGATTTTTAGTAAGTGAAATAGCACTAGTATTATCACATAGAATTAGAATGCATCCTAATTTTATCTGATAATCAATAAGCTGATGCTTGATACAGAGAACCTGAGCTGCATAGTTCCCAGCTGCAACATATTCTACCTCAGTTGTAGATAGAGCAACAGTGTATTACTTTTTAGAAGCCCAAGACACCAGACAACCACCTAGGTAATGGCAGTACCCACTAGTACTTTTCCTATCTACCCTGCACCCTGCATAATCTGCATCAGTGTAGGCTATCAGATCTAGCTCACACTTAGCAAGATACCATAAGCCTAAGTCTAAGGTGCCAGATAGATACCTAAAAATCCGTTTCACAGCTATTAAGTGAGATTCCGTAGACAAGCTTGAAATCTAGCACACAAACATACTGAGAATTGTATATCAGGTTGAGAAGCAGTAAGGTATAGCAAGGATCTGATCATACCTCTGTATAATTTGGGTTCTACCGTTTTACCTTCAGGATCTGAATCAAGACTGGTAGATGTTCCCATTGGAGCGGTTATAGCCTTGAGGATCTCCATCTTGAATTTCTTCAGAAGGTCCTTGATGTATTTCTCTTGAGTTATAAAAGTTCCTTCTTTAGTCTGACATATCTGTAACCCAAGAAAAACTTTTAGCTCTCCCATTGAGCTCATCTCAAATTCACTGGTCATTAAAGCCGAAAATTCCTCACACATGGATAAATTGGTTGATCCAAATACTATATCATCTACATAAATTTGAATAATCAAGATTTCCTATTCACATACCTTTGTAAATAGTGTTTGGTCCACCCTACCTCTGGTCAATCCCTTTTCCGTGAGGAATTTGCTCAGCCTGTCATACCAAGCTCGGTGAGCTTGCTTCAAACCGTAAAGAGCCTTATCAAGTTTGTACACGTGGTCAGGAAATTCAAGACATTCAAAGCCTGGGGGTTGCTTAACATATACATCCTCTTTTATTTTCCCATTTAGAAAAGTAGATTTGCCATGCATTTGCTGTAGGTGTATTCCTAGAATACATGTAGTGGCAAACATAATTCTAATGGCTTGTAGCCTAGCTACAGGGGCAAATGATTCTTCAAAGTCAATACCAAATTCTTGGTTGTACCCCTGAGCAAGTAGCCTAGCCTTATTTCTTACTATGTTACCATGCTCATCAGTTTTATTCCAAAAAATCCATTTGGTGCCTATTATGTTGCCATGAGATGGTTTAGGAACTAAATGCCAGACCTTGTTCCTATCAAATTGACTAAGTTCATCATGCATGGCATTAATCCAGTGTTCATCCTGAAGGGCACTATCTATGTTTTTGGGTTCTATTTGTGATACTAAAGCAAATGAATTCAGTTCATTTTCAATTCTTAAATGTGATCTAGTTCTCGTTGGTTCATTAACATCACCAATTATGTTCTCAAGGGGATGGTCTCTAAGAAATTTAAGGTTAATGACCTGATTACCTGAATTCCCATTTACCTCCCCCTGAATTTTTGGAGCTTCTACTTCAGCTTCCTCATCAGACTCTTCATTTAGATCTTCATCATTCTTTAGAATTTCTCCTTCACCTTTGTTCCTGCACAGATCAATTTCAGTCTTAGTTACAGACTCATCAAACACAACATGAGGAGATTCTTCAACAATTTTTGAGTTGAGATTAAATATCCTATAGGCTCTAGACTAATTAGAGTAACCTAGAAAAATTCCAGGTTCACTTTTTGGTTCAAATTTATCAAGGTCTCGTTTAGAATTATTGTGAACAAAACACTTATAGCCAAACACCTTGAAGTGAGCTAGTAAGAGTTTCTTACCTTTCAAAATCTCATAAGGAGTCATTTGTGTTTTGGGTCTTACCAGGGTTCTATTAATTATGTAGCATGACGTGTTGATAGCCTCTGCCCAAAACTTTCTTGGTAAGTTACCTTCCACCAGCATGGTTCGAGCCATCTCAACTAAGGTTCGATTTCTCATTTCCACCACTCCATTCTGCTCTGGAGTCCTTGGTGAGGAGAACATGTGAGTGATGCCTTTTTCCCTGCAAAAGTTGTCAAATTGTGAGTTAACAAACTCACCACCATGATCAGATAAGATATTTAAGATAGCATGCTCATTAGACTGATTTATTTTATAAAATAACTCCTGAAATTCTTCAAAGGCATCATTCTTGTGAGACAAGCAGAAAACCCAAGTGAATCTAGAAAAGTAATCGACAAGCACAAAGCCATATTTTTTACCAGATAAGCTAACAGCTCTTGTGGGTCCAAATAGATCCATGTGAATTAGCTCATAAGGTTTGGAAAATAGATTTTTAGTTCTAGATTTAAACGATTTTCTGGTTTGTTTACATTGGGTGCATGCCTCACAAACTTTATTGTCATTTTTGAATGAAATTTTAGGTAGTCCTTTTACCATGCTATTCTTATTTAGTTTATGAAGCACACTGTAACTTGCATGACCTAATCTACGATGCCACAGGTAGGCTAGGTCATCTTTATTGACACTAAGGCAAAGATTAGAGTGTGCTTCATCATCTAAGTCTACTATGTAGATGTTATTTATTCTCTTATCAGAAAATTTTACAGATTCAGAATTAGATTCAAAAATTGTGCAAGCAAGAGAGTCAAAAATCACTTTATCACCTTTATCACACAACTGGCTAATACTGAGCAGGCTATAGGCAAGGCCTTCTACCAACATCACTTCATCAATACAGCAAGAAGAACACTTACCTACTTTACTTGATCCAATGACTTTCCCTTTGGTATTGCCTCCGAATGTAACATGACCTGCATCCTTCTTCACTAGTATGCAAAATTTGTCTTTATCCCCGGTCATGTGCTTGGAGCAGCCGCTGTCAAGATACCATCGATTTTGTTTGGCTGTCAGGCATACCTGCAAGGAAATCAAGTAGAATGATTTGGAACCCAGAGTTTCTTGGGTCCCATAAAAGCATTTATCTCATGTAGACTAGACACAAGATGTTTTGGTATCCACATTTATTTTGGTGTCTTTTCAGGCATTGTGGATTTCTTGTTATTTAGCTTGGTCTGCCTATTCTTTTTTGAATCATTTTAAGAATTTCTTTGCTAGCATCTGGTCCAAAAGACATTGGGAGTAGTGGGTGACCTATAGACCTTAGACTGACTGGTCATGAAATTAACATAGTCATAGGAGTTCTGACTCCTGAAGTTATTGTTCATGGTCTGCCTATTAGAATTCCAAGGATGAGCCCACTGTGACTGATTATGATAATTTTGGAAATACTGCATGTGACTCATGTGACTCTGACCTTTCCAGTTCTGCTGATGATTCGAGTTGTAGAGTGCAGAGTAACTTGGAGCATTCTGGTAGTACACTAGACCAGAGGTGGTTCTACCCAGACCCTTCTGTGGAAATTTAGTGGTTTTGGCCTTGGGTTTCTTTTGAACTTTGGCTTTAGTGGACTGACCCTTATCCTAGCTTTTGGTCTGAGGTGAGGAAGTATATGAGCATGATTCACTAGCCACCCCTATCTTCTCTTTGCCTTTGTCATTGGTACTGGGCTTAATTGTCTCAATGTTTTTTCTTTTGTTCTCATCATGACTCCCTCCAGAAGTCATTTTTATCAGGGGCTAAAATGTCCCCTTTTCTACCACAAAAGAGGTGGTTTTCACATCAAACCTCTTTTTATTAGTTGGGTTGAAACCCAATCCTTCTTTTCTAAAATTCATTTTTGTTCCCAAGATGGCATTTAAGTTTTCAGTTCGTTGGGTCATGCTTTCAAGGGAGGTTTGTTTATCATTATTTTCTTTTTCAAGTTTTTCAATTGTTCTTTTCAGTTCCTCATTCACACCATTGACAGCTTCATATTTTTTAGTTGCACTCTTTATTTCTTCCTGGAATTTGTTTATTTTCACTTTTAGCTCTTCGATGGTATTCTATAAATTTTCATTTTCTTTTCTCAAATTATTTAACATACTGTTTCCACATTTAGCTTCATCGAGAGAGTTTTTCAGCTCTAAGTTTTTCAGTTTTTAGACAAGCAATTTTATCAGACAAGGAAGTATCATTAACAAGTGAATTCACTTTCCTTTTCAGATGTTTATTTTCCCTACACATGTCTTCATATTTTTCAAGGATTTCAGCATATGCATTTTCCCATTCACTTTGTGTAAAATTATCAAACGGGGAAGTTACCTCATCATCACTTTTTGCCATCAGGCAAATCCTTTCTTCTTTCTCATCATTAGATGAGCCACTCTGAATTTCTTCTTCTTTGTCACTCCAGGTGCTAATCATAGTGTTTCCCTTTTTGTTCTTCCACCTGGGCTGCTTCTCTTTGAGTTCAGGACACTCTGCCTTGAGATGTCTTGCTTTTCTACAATTATAATAAACAATAGAGTCAGTTTTCTTTGCAGTTTCTGACCTGTGTTTGGGCTGCCGTTTTCCAGAGAAATACTTTCTTCTCAGCCCTTTCCCTTCGTTCTTTAGAAATTTTTTGAACTTCCGAGTGAACATAGCAAACTCATCAGCATCTTCCTCAGAATTAGTGCTGCTATACTCACTGGATGACCCTTTGCTAGAATTAGCTTTAAGAGCAAGGGGTTTTCTTCTCTTCTCAGTATCATCTACTTTCTTAAGGTTCAACTCATAAGTCATGAGAGAACCGATGAGTTCATCTACAGTGGTTTTAGCTAGGTCCCTAGACTCCTCAACTACAGTAACTTTGGTGTGCCAAACGGGTGTTAAGGACCTCAGAATCTTTCTGACTAATTCATAGTCACTGTAGACTTTTCCCAAACTTCTCAAACTATTGGTGATGACATTCAGACGAGCATACATGTCCGAGATAGATTCCTCAGGCTTCATTTTGAAGGCCTCATATTTAAAGACAAGCATATTCGCTTTGGTCTCTCTAGCCTGAGAGGTCCCCTCATAGATGACTTCCAGCTTATCACACATCTCCTTAGCGATTTTGCAAGAGGATACTCTAGAGAACTCGGTGGGATAGAGTGCACATTGAATAGCATTAATGGCACCCCAATTCAAGGTGGACTTTCGGATGTGCTCCTTAGTCCAGAACTCCTCATCTGGAGGTAAATCATATGGACCTTTACTCACGACCTTCCAGATCTCATAATCCTTAGCACAGAGGAACACTTGCATCCTGTTCTTCCAGTAGGCATAATCGCTACCATTGAAGAATGGTGGCTTACTAGTTGAATGGCCCTCAGCTACCAATCCTTTAGAATCCATCTCTAATCTCTCCGGGATGTGAAGCCCTATGGGAGAGTTAGGCTCTGATACCACGTGTTGAATAGGATGGATGCTAAGATCTAGAGGGGGGGAATAGATCAACCCTCTAAAATAACTACAGCAGTCAAACTAGAAGCGGAATCATAAAAGACTACTGTAGAATTAAATTCAACTCACGGAAGAATACGAATGCGAATGAACCGAAGAGATCCTAAGCAATCATCTATGCGATATTGAAGCAAAAATGCAAACACCACATAAGCAAGCGAATGAGCAGGGGTCACGAACCAAATGCACAGAACACCAGAGGTTTTAGGTGGTTCGGCACAAGCCTACATCCACCCCACACTTAAACCAAGTGTGGCTTACTGCTGATTCACAGCTTCGCTCTGCTGATCCACAGCTTTGGAGATTAGATCCCTACAGATCGCTGATCCACAACTTTGGGGAATCAATCCCAGACCGCTGAGCTTCGCAGCTTGCTCCCGCTGAGCCTTACAGCTTATGCTACCCAAAGGAATCCCCCTCTACCACTGGGCCTTATAGCTTGCCACAACCGCTGACTGACAGCTTGAGAACAAAGATTCAAACGAGAAAGTGAAAACATAACTGGAAAAACTAAAATAAAACAATGTAGCTCAATCTGAGCAGACTGGCTTGGTTTTAAAATAGAAGCCAGAATCATAAACATATGCCTCACTCTCGCAGCTACAGCACTCTGCTATTCTCTCATCACACTTTCCTATATTCTTTCATAGGCTCTTACGAACTACTCTCTTCTTATCTTCCTTTCTTCTGCTCCTTTTCTTTCATGAATCACTCAATGTTGCTCTCGAGTTTTGCTCTACTTCCGTCATCACTTTCTTTCTTTGTATCTTCATCTTCTTATAGGCAGCAGATGACGAGCGCGTGGTGTCCACGTTTCCCGCTCAAAAATTCATCCAGATTTTATTTGCTCTGGCCACGTGTCAGGTCCTTGGCTTGATGGCTTTCCACGTGTCACTATATCAGCCTTGCTTTTTATTTGGATCATGTGTCCAATCATTATTATGGATGAATCTGGGACCACGTGCCTTCCTTAAAGTTCACGAGCATTTGTCCTGGTTCTCTGAAGCATTTTCAGTAAGGTCCCTGTCAATATGTCAAACACTTAGTTAGCATTGGTGGTTCACAAGACATCTCAAACAATTATGAGAAGTGCGTAGACTTGATGAAACGTTTTGCACTTATGAATCACAACGTGCACCGACCCTATGCACGTGTTCAGCAAATCATGCACAAACCTTCAGTGTGCACAAAGGAAATGTGCAATGACTTTAGTTGTGCAGTGTACAAGTGTGCATTGACTTGGTTCTGCACGAAGCAACTATGCATCGACCTTGTTTTGCCTAATGAAGGATGTGCACCGACCTTGTTTTAGCACAAGGCAAGTGTGCACTGACTTATTCATGCAAGAGGTAAAACATGCACCGACTATTATATAGCATATAACGCAGCTAGCACCGATGTTATGTGCACTACAAGAAAAAGAGGTATTAGCGACGGAAATTTCAGACGAACTAATTTTCGTCGCAAATCCGTCTGTAAATTCGGGCGGATGATTTCATCGCAAATTCTATATGTATTTCGGACAGAATATTACCTATCTGAATATCCGTCTCAATTTGTGACGGCATTTGAGACGGATATTCATGCAAACAATACTACGTCTGAAATTTGAGACGGAAATACATTCTGTCCGAAGTTCCGTCGCAAAATTTCATCCTCCCGCCTCGATCCACACCCCCATTTCCCCCCCCCACCTTCCCTCTCACTCTCACTCTTTCTCCTCTCCGTTGTCACCGTCGGAGCCGCCGTCGTCCTCCCTCCCTCTCGTCGTCGCCGCACGACGCTGCCGCCGTCTGCGTCGTCGCCGCCGGCCTCCGTCCCTCTTGTCATCGCCGCCGCCTCCTCCCTCCCGCCCTCCTGGTCATGGGAGAAGCGCCGGTGCCACGATCGGTTGTCGCCGGACTGTGCCGTCACCGTCCTCGGCCTCCATTCGCTCCGGTAAGTCCCCTCCCTCGCCAGCGCCAGTGCCGTTGTTCTTTTTCTTTTTTTTTAGGTTGGGGGATCATCGGAGGGGTTCTGGTGGGGGGGTTCAGGGAGGGTGGGGGGAAGGGGGAGGTTGTCGGTGGGAGGGGAGGGTGGGGGGGGGGGGAGGGGGAGCTCGGAGGGGGAGGGAGAGCTCGTCGGTGGGAGGGGGTTCAGGGAGGGTGGGGGGGAGGGGGAGGTCGCCGGTGGGAGGGGAGCGGGGGTTCAGGGAGGGTGGGGGGAGGGGTACCTCGGAGGGGGAGGTGGAGCTCGGAGGTGGGAGGGGGGTTCAGGGAGGGTGGGGGGGGGAGGGGGAGCTCGCCGGTGGGAGGGGAGGGGGGGTTCAGGGATGTCGTCGGAAGGGGAGGGGGGTTTAAGGAGGGTGGGGGGGAGGGGGAGGGGGGGTTCAGGGAGGGTGGGGGGGAGGGGGAGCTCGCCGGTGGGAGGGGGGGGAGGGGGAGCTCGTGGGAGGGGGAGGGGGGGGTTCAGGGAGGGTGGGGGGGTGGAGCTCCGTGGGGAGGGGGGGTTCAGGGAGGGTGCGGTGGGATCGTCGTGGCGTCTGTGGAGCCGGCCGAACGGAGGGCAGCTGGGGCGAACAGGCCAAGCCTAGACGGGGCCAAGGGCGATGGGCGGTCGGGGACGGTGGCTGTAGTGAGGGCCTATTTTTTACAAGAGATTTCCAACTTGTATTCAACTTAATCGGACAGTTTATTAATATTAGTGCTCTTTAAGTTATACCATTGATTTCTTTTGTTGAGACTTTCACAGTGAGAATAGTTTTTCTATCCACCTATATTTGTTAGGCATTTTAATTAAGAAATATATTTCACCGAGCAATATATATATATATATAAGGCTGGATGCAGGTAATGGCCGAAGGAGAAGATTTCTTAGAGTGGTCTCTAGGAGGATTTGAGAATTAAATCTTTATTTTATTTTTAAAATGTTAGATAATATTTTTATTAGAGCTCCACTATCAATAAGAGTGTCTATTAGGGATTTTTTTAAAAGAAATTTTATAAATGTTCTATGTGGAGATGACTACAATCGGATGGCAATATAACTCTGCACATTAAATGGTGTGCATGATCCACCCTAACCCCATATATAATCATGTGCAAACTGAAGTGTGGAGGGCTGAGAAAAACCCAAAAGGTTAAAGGATTTTTTAACATATGTACCCTTATAAACTTATATATTTAAATCCCGCATTTAGACGTTTTACTATAGGTATCCCTGATATATCTAAAATGTCTGAGATTATACCCCTGTGGTTCTCATGCTGTTAACGATGGAAGAATATGTTCGTGTGAATATGTCGTAGAAATTATTAGGCCACCCACCTCATCCTCTCCTTGGTGGTGGCATCAGTGTGGTGAGAGATGTCCCCTCTCATGCCCAAGGTTCTCTGCCGCGACCCCCTTTTAGATTTGTCGCCTCTTTCCCTATCGTGAAGGGGGAGGACAAGGGAAGACATGCGAGGCTGAGGCCCGTGGTGGGCGCCATGGAGGGATAGCGTATGCGATAGTTGATGTTCCTCTGGCTGGAAGTCCTAAGCACACCCATGTGGCTCTCATGAGTGGCAACCATGGCACTGCCAAGTTGTGTATCTGCTAACTCCACATCCCTACCACCGATGCTATTTGTGTAGGGGTACACTGCACACGGGTCGACCCTTGCAGACCTGGGGGTCGACCCTTCCATGGCTATTGCCTTCAGCCTGTCTCCCCTTTTGGGCTTCGCATGCATAAGGCCAAGAAAAAAATAAAATTCACCTATTGCTGGGAAGGAGTCGACTCCCTCCCGGCTCCCTGTTGCCGCTTGGGCCGCTACCTGGGGGGGTGTTGACTCTGGAAGTTGACACCTTCCCAGCCCCCCTCCTTTGTCTAGCCCGCTGACTGGGGGTGTCGACTCTGGGAGTCGACACCTCCCCAGCCGATCCTACTATTCTTTGCAACGTATCCCCTGCTGTTCTTTGCAGCATGTCCATCCTTTAAAAAAAAGGAAAGGGGGGGAATAGAAAGAGAAATAAAGAAACACAAGGGCAAGAAATGAACCAAGCCATGGCACATCCAAATTAGTCCATTTTTGGGTTCCCCTTTTTCTACAGTTTGAACCCCCCCCCCCCAAGAAAAGAAACAGAACAGCCAAAAAAAAAGAAGGAAGGGGAAGAAGACTCGGAGGTTCCTCTGGGTTTGCACAGGCAGCAGAGAAGGGTGGAGGGCCCACCGGCCTCTCCCCCTTTCTCTCTGCGATGCGGTGGTCTTAATAGAAAAAGAAAAGAGAGTAGAACAAAAGAGAGCAATAAAAGAAAAGGGGAAGGAGAAGCCTTGAAGGTCCCACCTCAGGGTTCTGTGCTGTGCAACCTGAACAGGAACAAAAGGGGACATCAACAAAATGGGGAAGAAGAAGACCCGGAGGTCCCACCTCCGGGTTGTGCAATTAGCCTCTCCCATTGGCCTCCCCTCTCTGCTTTGTGTAAAATGAAAAAGAAAGAGAGAAGAGAAAGAGAGAAAGAAGAAAAAAAGAGGGAATCATAGCGGCACATCTGCAGGTCACGGGACCCTCTAGGCTGCCCCTTCCCTAGGTCGGCAGACCCGAACTCATTTAAATGAGATCATTCACCTCAAAAAAAAGGGACCCTCTGGGCTGCCCTCGCACTAAACAAACGAATCAACCAGATAAATAGATGAATAAAATTGTTTTTTAAAATTTAGTGCGTCCACAGCAACAGTCGACTTATAGCAATAGGTAAATACTCCAAAAATTATGCTTGCGATTTCAAACTTTGTGGATTTTAATTGCATATAAATGTGTTTTTAAATCTGATTTTAATAGAAATTTGATGTTGATGTGACTCAAAAATGTGGATTGTTTAGCTTTGATGTTCTTCATTTGAATATTTTTTTAAATTAGATATTATTTAGACGGATGTATGCAGAATGATAAGTGCGATGTTATTTAATTTTATGTTATATAAACACATGGGGTATTCCATGTGAGCTGAGGTGCGTGGGTGCGACCTAACATTACACGCACCTCAGGAGAGCGTGTTAAACCCGTGTCAATGAACCTTCCCGTTCAAGACTTTGGGATTGATGTGTATGTTCTTATTTTTTTTATGAGAATGTCTCTATCTACCTCAAAGTCTTGAATTGTCCCGTTTGGACAGTCTGTGAATGTTTGATCGCACTTAGGCAGTCATTTACTATATGTGTTTGTATGGTTTGCTGAAAATGTCGGTTGCGTCTCCTCACTCTTCTTCGATATACCTTTATTGATTTTGAGTGTTTTCTTAACCACTTACTTATAAGTGTTTAAGAAAACTTTAAAATCAATAAATATTTTTGGTATATCGGAGAAGTGTGGGGAGATGCTGCCAAAATTTTCAGTAAATTGTGCAACACACATAGTAAGTGATTGTGCGATCAAACCTTCATGGATGGGTTAAAAAGTGATAATCTAAATAATAGTCCTCATCCAACTACAAATGGTCTGTGACCAACGATGTGAGGAATGGGTCGGGTTTATTTTCAAGAGTAATGATTTAAAAGTTACTTGTGTATTAACATTTATTGGGTGCAGGCGAAATGTTGACAGATCGTTCATGGATGTATCGTAAAATAGTTGACCGGGTGGTGTCAGATGATTTTAAGCATGGAGTTGAGAGTTTCATTCAGTATGCATTGGGGAATCCAAACGCATCAATAGACCGCGACGGTCACATTCGTTGCCCTTGTTCAAGTTGTAGAAACTTGAGGTGGCGTTCACCATGGGATGTGCAACATCATTTGTACAAGAAAGGGCTTGCGGATGGTTATACGAATTGGACGTGTCATGGTGAGGAATTCTGGAGGTTCGAGCCTGACAATATTGCAACCAGAAGTTCTTACGTGGATATGGTTGTGGATGCAGCTGGTCCTAGTTTTAATTATGGAAGAAGTGCCGAATAAGAGAGCCGGAATATTTTATCAACTACTTAGTGATGCTGATGAGCCGCTATGGGATGGTTGTGAAAAGCACACTCGGTTGTCTGCAGTGTCACAGTTGTTGAACTTAAAATCTGAATTTCACATCAGTGAGACTTGTTTTGACCGTCTCCTCCTCTTCATCAAGAGTATGTTGCCTCGAGACGAGAAGTTGCCAGAAACTTATTATCGTGCAAAAAAGATGGTCAATGAGCTAGGACTTGGATATGTGAAAATAGATGCATGCCCGAATCATTGTATGTTATATTACAAAGATGATGCAGATAAGATATCATGTTCTATTTGCGGCCATGACAGATTCAACCCTAAGGGAGGTGTCAATTCAAAGCGAAAAGATGTACCTTATAAGGCATTGCGATACTTCCCTCTTATGCCTAGGCTGCAGCGGCTGTATATGTCCTCAAAGACAGCTCTACATATGACATGGCACAGTGAAAGAGTACGCCGTGCCGATGATATAATAAGTCATCCTGCCGATGGTGAAGCGTGGACCCACTTCAATCGTACTCATCTTGCTTTCTCAAAGGAGCCACGTAATGTTAGGTTGGGTTTATACACAGATGGTTTTAATCCATTCGGTGGTTCAGTGGCATCTTATTCTTGTGGCCAGTGTTCATGACACCGTACAACCTTCCGCCAGACATGTGCATGAAGCGAGAAAATCTATTTTTGTCTTTAGTAATTCCTGATCCAAAAAGTCCCAGAAAAAATTTGGACATATATCTCAGGCCGTTGATTGATGAGCTCAATTTTTTATGGACTGATGGAGTTGTTACTTATGATGCGCGTAGGAAGCAAAATTTTATTATGAAGGCTGCACTGATGTGGACAATAAGTGACTTCCCTGCATATGGAATGCTATCTGGTTGGAACACACATGGGAGGTTAGCATGTCCCTACTGTATGGAAGATACCAAATCATTTGTATTGAAACATGGTGGAAAAGCATGCTGGTTTGATTGCCATAGACGGTTGCTACCAAGTGACCATCCTTTTCGAAGACAAAAAGACTCGTTTAAAAAAAATACTGTTGAAGTAGATGAAGCAGACTTGCAACGGGTGTCGGGTCGACATATGGCGACACGGGTGCAAAATTTACCAGATGTAGTACAATTGTCTGGTAGCACACGAAAACTGAATAGTTTTGGAAAGGATCACAACTGGAACAAGAAAAGCATTTATTGGGAATTGCCTTATTGGTCAACTCTTCTTGTACGACACAATCTAGATGTCATGCATATTGAGAAGAATTTTTTTGATAATGTGTTCAACACGGTCATGAATGTTAAAGGCAAAATAAAGGACAACGCCAAAGCGCCCATGGACTTAAAGATGCTTTGTAAACGTCCAGAACTGGAACTACAAAACATAAATGGAAGGGTTGTGCAGCCAAAAGTAACTTACGTGCTTAATGATACACAGATCAAGGAAGTGTGCCAGTGGTTGAAACAATTGAGATTTCCAGATGGATATGCATCCAACATAGCCCGTTGTGTGAATGTTAATGATGGAAAAATATATGGTCTGAAAAGTCACGACTGTCATGTGTTCATGGAGAGGCTAGTGCCCATTGCATTTCGTGATTTGTTGCCGAAGCCTATATGGGGAGCACTGACCGAGCTGAGTCATTTTTTCAAGATTTTATGTGCATCAGAACTTAGACTTCGGGACGTACAAACTCTTGAAGAAAATGTGGTCAAAACTATTTGCAAGTTAGAGAAGATATTTCCTCCGGCATTCTTTGATTCGATGGAGCACCTGGTCGTCCATCTGCCATACGAGGCTATTGTCGGAGGGCCAGTACAATTCCGATGGATGTATCCATTTGAGAGGTATGTGAGAATTTTCATGAATACATACATGTTGTCCATGGTCGCTACATGTCATTGCCATCTGAATTGTTGTTGTAGGTGCATGCATGAATTGAAAATGAAAGTTCGCAACAGGGCAAAGGTGGAAGGTTCGATTGCTGAGGCATATGTTATTAAAGAAATTTTGAACTTCTGTTCCATGTACTTTGAGCCAGATATTCAAACTCGTCATACTCGACCTCCACATAATGATGATGAGGGAGTTGATGATTTGTCAGATCGGCTCTCTATATTTAAGCATCCTGGACGTGCTTTCGGACGTTGCTCGACCCGCACGCTCGAAGATAGAGAGTTGTACGCTGCTGAGATATATATTCTTCTGAATTGTAATGAGATTGAACCTTATGTTGAGTAAGTTCTTAACTCACATTTCCAGCAATGCCATAACTTTCTCATCCTTCTTCTGTAGTTCATTTAAAGTAGTAGTGCATTTATATTGCAGACAATTTGATTCAGAATTAGCACAAAAATGTCCAAATATCCAGGACATAAAGATTGAAAAAGAACGCGAGAAGTTTTTTGCCAAATGGTTGAGATATCAAGTTAGTGTCGATCGTTCAATATATATGTTTGCATTTACTAATATTGACGTAATTGTTCAAAAATATTTAACTACTCTACTTTACATATAGGTTGAACAAGGTCTCATTAGTGATCAGAGAGTACAAGAGATAAGTTATGGCCCCTCCAACGTTACACGTGCCTATCCAGGATATATTGTGAATGGATACAGATTTCATACGAGGGATTATGGACGAAGTAAGTCTACGATGAACAGCGGCGTATCTGTTAAGGGAAGTGTATACAATGAAGTGGAATTAGACTACTATGGTATTCTTGAGGAAGTCATAGAACTTCAGTATTTGGGACGAGACAATCATGTATACCTATTTAAAACTCATTGGTTTGATCCTAATTTAGTTCGACATGACACGTCTACTGGGATTGTCGATGTCAAACATAGGTACAAACTTAATACCTATGAACCGTTCATTTTAGCCGCAAAAGCCCACCAAGTGTATTATTCAAGGTATCCATCGTCCAAGAATAAAGATTGGTGGGCAGTTTGCAGGGTTAAAGCAAAATATTTTCCCACTTATGAGTTAAATATGAGTGAAAATGTCTCAGAGCTTGGCAGCGCCGAATATTTTCAATCAGATGAAGTTGGCCTTATCGGCTCCACACATGTTAATCTGGATGAATCTGATGAGCCACTGTCATTACGTAAGGCAGATGAAGTGGAAGAAATCGATCCGACGGAGTTAAATGTTCATGTTAGAGGGGAGGAGGAGTCAGATGAAGAGGAAGAGTTCGAATCTGATGAGACTACGATGGATGACGAAGATGATGATGATGAGCTAGATATATCAACATGAGGGAGGCATGTTTTGATAATTTAGTAAGCTGATTCTTACTTTTTAAGCATAATTTTAAATAACATTTGTCTAGCCTTATATAATGGTGGATTAATATGTATTAATTGTTTTGTTATTAATAAGGAAATGGTGCGAGGAGGTCATACTTGGAGTGGGAGGAGACAAGGCAGTGAGAGGGGCGCTACTCCCTCCTCTTTAGCATCTTCTTCAGACACAGGTATATTTGATCAATAAGTTAGCTATATGAATATTTTAATTACTTACTAACTTAAAAGAATTTTTTTATAGGTCCAAGTGTCGGCTCACCACCACTTGTACAGACGCCACCACCACATCCCGCTAGTGCCCTCCCACCACCTCCCACTACAGGTATATCTATTTTAATTTTCAGTAACATGTTGCATTTACTTATGAAAATTAATGCTTTCCCACCTATGTATTTCTTTGAATTTCTAGCAAAATATTCATTTATCTAATGTGAATTAATTCTTACAGGTCCTAGTGCCCTCCCACCACCTCCCGCTACAGGTATATCTATTTTAATTTTCAGTAACATGTTGTATTTACTTATAAAAATTAATGCTTTCCCACCTATGTATTTCTTTGAATTTCTAGCAAAATATTCATTTATCTAATGTGAATTACTTCTTACAGGTCCTAGTGCCCTCCCACCACCTATACAGACGCCACCCCCACCACCTCCCGCTACAGGTATATCTATTTTAATTTTCAGTAACATGTTGCATTTACTTATGAAAATTAATGCATTCCCACCTATGTATTTCTTTGAATTTCTAGCAAAATATTCATTTATCTAATGTGAAT
This sequence comes from Amorphophallus konjac, assembly GCA_022559845.1. Classification (NCBI taxonomy): domain Eukaryota; kingdom Viridiplantae; phylum Streptophyta; class Magnoliopsida; order Alismatales; family Araceae; genus Amorphophallus; species Amorphophallus konjac. The sequence goes on along the minus strand of CM040126.1, from coordinate 121,559,137 downwards.
TAATTCTTACAGGTCCTAGTGCCCTCCCACCACCTCCCGCTACAGATATATCTATTTTAATTTTCAGTAACATGTTGCATTTACTTGTGAAAATTAATACTTTCCCACCTATGTATTTCTTTGAATTTCTAGCAAAATATTCATTTATCAAATGTGAATTAATTCTTACAGGTCCTAGTGCCCTCCCACCACCTCCCGCTACAGGTATATCTATTTTAATTTTCAGTAACATGTTGCATTTACTTATGAAATCTAATGCTTTCCCACCTATGTATTTCTTTGAATTTCTAGCAAAATATTCATTTATCTAATGTGAATTAATTCTTACAGGTCCTAGTGCCCTCCCACCACCTGTACAGACGCCACCCCCACCACCTCCCGCTACAGGTATATCTATTTTAATTTTCAGTAACATGTTGCATTTACTTATGAAAATTAATGATTTCCCACCTATGTATTTCTTTGAATTTCTAGCAAAATATTCATTTATCTAATGTGAATTAATATTTACAGGTCCTAATGCCCTCTCACCACCTGTACAGATGCCACCCCCACCACCTCCCGCTACAGGTATATCTATTTTAATTTTCAGTAACATGTTGCATTTACTTATGAAAATTAATACTTACAGCCCTCCCACCACCTCTGACTTCTACAGGGCCCCCCCCCACCACTCAGCAGCCAGTTGACGATGCCAGCAGTCATCACGAGGGAGGCACTGTCCATGATGGACGTCGCCCCTACTGGATCTCCGGGTATATTTATAAGGCTATTTTACATTCATTAATTATTAGCGGTAAGTTTCTAATATGAATACTTTGACATTTGCAATTGTAGGAAAAAATTAGAACCTTCCAATGCTGTCCATCATGCTATTAGCCTAGTAATGGCACATGTGCCCGGGCCACATTTGTCTTTCAAAGAATTTCCGATAGGCGTCCACGATTCATTGTTCGACATGTTCTTAGTAAGTAACTATGTCATTTAATTCAAGTCTTTTCCAAACTCAATTCACAACAGAATATTAATTGTGAAGCTTAATTTATTTACAGCAAACTTATCGATTCACAGGTGGACATGATGCGGCACAATGTCGTTCTGCCTGGGAGTCTACTGTGAAGACAAATTATCGAAAGAGAGTATATGCGGCTCAGAGGAAGGCTAAAAAAATGCTGGTGGGAGTGAAGACCGACAGCTGTGGAAGGAGCACCGTCCTCTATGGATGAGGAAGGAGGATTGGGACATACTATGTGACAAATTTGCCGACCCCAAGTGGATAGAAAAGTCCCAAAAAGCCAAATCAAATAGGGCGTCACAACTGGAGGCAAATTTGCATACATGTGGGTCCGTCTCTTTCGCGACTCATAAAAATAAAATGGTAAGTAATATTTCAATTTATCTTCTTACATTTTATTAATATATATGACAATTTTTTACTATGAATTATATAACAGGCTGTGGAGCTTAATCGAGCTCCGAGGTTCCTCGAGGTGTTCGACAGAACACACAAAAAGAAGGCGACAGGTCAATTTGTGAGTGCGAGAGCTCGTTCAGTAGCTGTAAGTTTATCTACGTGTGCAACTTCTACCGTTCATTTAAATCAGATTGATTCATATGAAATTGACTAATTATTTTATATTATTTATAGGAAACATATAGCAGAGCTGTGACAGAGAAGTACGGGGAGGGAGAGGGGCAGCAGCCAGAGTTGGATCCGGCAGAATGGGTGGCCGCAATTGGTGTACCGAAGAAGGGCCGGATATATGGTTTTGGGGAGAGCATGGACTCTAGCACGGTGATATCATCGTGTGCGAGTTCGAACTCTGCCCAAACCAGTACTTCTGCCTTCAATATACCTCAACCTGCCCCCAGTACTTCTGCCAGTGACGTCAGAGACATCGTCCGATCGGAGATGTCTAGCCAGATTTCTGATTTGCAGCTGCAGATGCAGTGGCAGTTCTGAGAGGAGATATCTACCCAGCAGGCAACCATGTTGCAGGCACTCACTGGCCTGCTCTCCCAAGCGGGAATTCTCTCTCATGCATCCACCACCACGGCACAAGCGGCACAGGTGATTCTTTTCCATGAGTCTTTTCCATGAGCTCAGTTTGGCAGAATTATTTAAAATTAAAGATGACCTGGGTAATTTCGATCGTTCCAACACGACCTGGGAGGTAGACGTGACTTGTCAGAGCTGACGGATTCCAAATCGGACATCCGGTTTGAGCCCGACGCTAAAAAGTGCATTTTGTAAATGCACTTGGTTTAAAATTTAAGCAGTCAGGTCGGGGGTCCAGAATATGAAATACTGATCTGATCGGCATTCCAATCATTCCAACACGACCTGGGAGGTAGACGTGACTTGTCAGAGCTGACGGATTCCAAATCGGACATCCGGTTTGAGCCCGACGCTCAAAAGTGCATTTTGTAAATGCACTTGGTTTAAAATTAAAGCAGTCGGGTCCGGGAGTCCAGAATATGAAATACTGATGTGATCGGCATTTGGATCATTCCAACACGACCTGGGAGGCAGACGTGACTTGTCAGAGCTGACGGATTCCAAATCGGACATCCGGTTTGAGCCTGACGCTCAAAAGTGTATTTTGTAAATGCACTTGGTTTAAAATTAAAGCAGTCAGATCCGGGGGTCCAGAATGTGAAATACTGATCCGATCGGCATTCCGATCATTCCCACACGACATGGGAGGTAGACGTGACTTGTTAAAGCTGACGGATTCTAAATCGGACATCCGGTTTGAGCCCGACGCTAAAAAGTGCATTTTGTAAATGTACTTGGTTTAAAATTTAAGCAGTCGGGTCCGGGGGTCCGGAATGTGAAATACTGATCCGATCGGCATTCTGATTGTTCCAACATGACATGGGAGGTAGACGTGACTTGTCAGAGCTGACGGATTCTAAATCGGACATCCGGTTTGAGCCCGACGCTCAAAAGTGCATTTTGAAAATGCACTTGGTTTAAAATTAAAGCAGTCGGGTCCGGGGGTCCAGAATGTGAAATACAGATCCGATCGGCATTCTGATTGTTCCAACACGACCTGGGAGGTAAACGTGACTTGTCAGAGCTGACGGATTCCAAATCGGACATCCGGTTTGAGCCCGACGCTAAAAAGTGCATTTTGTAAATGCACTTGGTTTAAAATTAAAGCAGTCAGGTCCGGGGGTCCAGAATGTGAAATACTGATCCGATCGGCATTCCGATCATTCTAACACGACCTGGGAGGTAGACGTGACTTGTCAGAGCTGACGGATTCCAAATCGGACATCCGGTTTGAGCCCGACGCTAAAATAACTCAATTTAAAACTAAGTTAGTTTTCAAAACTAACTTAGTTTAGAATAATTCAAAAAAGTAGGGGTTCGGGGGTCCATAATGTGAAATACTGATCCGATTGGCATTCCGATCATTCCAACACGACCTGGGAGGTAGACGTGACTTGTCAGAGCTGACGGATTTCAAATCGGACATCCGGTTTGAGCCCGACGCTCAAAAGTGCATTTTGTAAATGAACTTGGTTTAAAATATAAGCAGTCGGGTCCGGGGGTCCAGAATATGAAATACTGATCCAATCGGCATTCCGATCATTCCAACACGTCCTGGGAGGTAGACGTGACTTGTCAGAGCTGATGGATTCCAAATCGGACATCCGGTTTGAGCCCGACGCTCAAAAGTACATTTTGCAAATACACTTGGTTTAAAATTAAAGCAGTCGGGTCCGGGGGTCTAGAATGTGAAATACTGATGCGATCGACATTCCGATCGTTCCAACACGACCTGAGAGGCAGACGTGACTTGTTAGAGCTGACGGATTCTAAATCGGACATCGGTTTGAGCCCGACGCTAAAAAGTTCATTTTGTAAATGCACTTGGTTTAAAATTAAAGCAGTCGGGTCCGGGGGTCCAGAATGTGAAATACTGATCCGATCGGCATTCCGATCATTCCAACATGACCTGAGAGGTAGACGTGACTTGTAAGAGCTGACGGATTCCAAATCAGACATCCGGTTTGAGCCTGACGCTAAAAAGCGTATTTTGTAAATGCACTTGGTTTAAAATTAAAGCAGTCGGGTCCGGGGGTCCAAAATGTGAAATACTGATCCGATCGGCATTCCGATCGTTCCAACACGACCTAGGAGGTAGACGTGACTTGTCAGAGCTGACGGATTCTAAATCGGACATCCGATTTGAGCCCGACGATAAAATAACTCAATTGAAAACTAAGTTAGTTTTCAAAACTAACTTAGTTTAGAATAATTTAAAAAAGTAGGTGTTCGGGGGTGCAGAATGTGATATACTGATCCGATCAGCATTCTGATCATTCCAACACGACCTGGGAGGTTGACATGACCTGTCAGAGCTGACGGATTCCAAATCGGACATCCGGTTTGAGCCCGACGCTCAAAAGTGCATTTTGTAAATGCACTTGGTTTAAAATTTAAGCAGTCGGGTCCGGGGGTCCAGAATGTGAAATACTGATCCGATCGGCATTCCGATCATTCCAACATGACCTGGGAGGTAGACGTGACTTGTCAGAGCTGACGGATTCCAAATTGGACATCCGGTTTGAGGCCGACGCTCAAAAGTGCATTTTGTAAATGCACTTGGTTTAAAATTAAAGCGGTCGGGTCCGGGGGTCCAGAATGTGAAATACTAATGCGATCGGTATTCTGATCATTCCAACACGACCTGGGAGGCAGATGTGACTTGTCAGAGCTGACGGATTCCAAATCAGACATCTGGTTTGAGCCCGACGCTCAAAAGTGCATTTTGTAAATGCACTTGGTTTAAAATTAAAGCAGTCGGGTCCGGGGGTCCAGAATGTGAAATACTGATCCGATCGGCATTCCGATCATTTCAACATGACCTGGGAGGTAGACGTGACTTGTCAGAGCTGACGGATTCTAAATCGGACATCCGGTTTGAGCCTGACGCTAAAAAGTGCATTTTGTAAATGCACTTGGTTTAAAATTAAAGCAGTCAGGTCTGGGGGTCCAGAATGTGAAATACAGATCCGATCAGCATTCTGATTGTTCCAACACGACCTGGGAGGTAAACGTGACTTGTCAGAGCTGACGGATTCCAAATCGGACATCCGGTTTGAGCCCGACGCTAAAAAGTGTATTTTGTAAATGCACTTGGTTTAATATTAAAGCAGTCAGGTCCGGGGGTCCAGAATGTGAAATACTGATCCGATCGGCATTCCGATCATTCTAACACGACCTGGGAGGTAGACGTGACTTGTCAGAGCTGACGGATTCCAAATCGGACATCCGGTTTGAGCCCGACGCTAAAATAACTCAATTTAAAACTAAGTTAGTTTTCAAAACTAACTTAGTTTAGAATAATTCAAAAAAGTAGGGGTTCGGGGGTCCATAATGTGAAATACTGATCCGATTGGCATTCCGATCATTCCAACACGACCTGGGAGGTAGACGTGACTTGTCAGAGCTGACGGATTTCAAATCGGACATCCGGTTTGAGCCCGACGCTCAAAAGTGCATTTTGTAAATGCACTTGGTTTAAAATATAAGCAGTCGGGTCCGGGGGTCCAGAATATGAAATACTGATCCAATCGGCATTCCGATCATTCCAACACGTCCTGGGAGGTAGACGTGACTTGTCAGAGCTGATGGATTCCAAATCGGACATCCGGTTTGAGCCCGACGCTCAAAAGTGCATTTTGTAAATACACTTGGTTTAAAATTAAAGCAGTCGGGTCCGGGGGTCTAGAATGTGAAATACTGATGCGATCGCCATTCCGATCATTCCAACACGACCTGGGAGGCAGACGTGACTTGTCAGAGCTGACGGATTCCAAATCGGACATCCGGTTTGAGCCCGACGCTAAAAAGTTCATTTTGTAAATGCACTTGGTTTAAAATTAAAGCAGTCGGGTCCGGGGGTCCAGAATGTGAAATACTGATCCGATCGGCATTCCGATCATTCCAACACGACCTGAGAGGTAGACGTGACTTGTAAGAGCTGACGGATTCCAAATCAGACATCCGGTTTGAGCCGACGTTAAAAAGTGTATTTTGTAAATGCACTTGGTTTAAAATTAAAGCAGTCAGGGTCCGGGGGTCCAAAATGTGAAATACTGATCCGATCGGCATTCCGATCGTTCCAACACGACCTGGGAGGTAGACGTGACTTGTCAGAGCTGACGGATTCTAAATTGGACATCCGGTTTGAGCCAACGATAAAATAACTCAATTTAAAACTAAGTTAGTTTTCAAAACTAACTTAGTTTAGAATAATCCAAAAAAGTAGGTGTTCGGGGGTCCAGAATGTGATATACTGATCCGATCAGCATTCCGATCATTCCAACATGACCTGGGAGGTTGACATGACCTGTCAGAGCTGACGGATTCCAAATCGGACATCCGGTTTGAGCCCGACGCTCAAAAGTGCATTTTGTAAATGCACTTGGTTTAAAATTTAAGCAGTCGGGTGCGGGGGTCCAGAATGTGAAATACTGATCCGATCGACATTCCGATCAATCAAACATGACCTGGGAGGTAGACGTGACTTGTCAGAGCTGACGGATTCCAAATCGGACATCCGGTTTGAGGCCGACGCTCAAAAGTGCATTTTGTAAATGCACTTGGTTTAAAATTAAAGCGGTCGGGTCCGGGGGTCCAGAATGTGAAATACTAATGCGATCGGTATTCTGATCATTCCAACACGACCTGGGAGGCAGATGTGACTTGTCAGAGCTGACGGATTCCAAATCAGACATCTGGTTTGAGCCCGACGCTCAAAAGTGCATTTTGTAAATGCACTTGGTTTAAAATTAAAGCAGTCGGGTCCGGGGGTCCAGAATGTGAAATACTGATCCGATCGGCATTCCGATCATTTCAACATGACCTGGGAGGTAGACGTGACTTGTCAGAGCTGACAGATTCTAAATCGGACATCTGGTTTGAGCCTGACGCTAAAAAGTGCATTTTGTAAATGCACTTTGTTTATAATTAAAGCAGTCGGGTCCGGGGGTCCAGAATGTGAAATACTGATCCGATTGGCATTCCGATCGTTCCAACACGACCTGGGAGGTAGACGTGACTTGTCAGAGCTGATGGATTCTAAATCGGACATCCGGTTTGAGCCCGACGCTAAAATAACTCAATTTAAAACTAAGTTAGTTTTCAAAACTAACTTAGTTTAGAATAATTCCAAAAAGTACGGGTTCGGGGGTCCAGAATGTGAAATACTGATCTGATCGGCATTCCGATCATTCCAACACGATCTGAGAGGTAGACGTGACTAGTCAGAGCTGACGGATTCCAAATCGGACATCCGGTTTGAGCCCGACGCTAAAATAACTCAATTCAAAACTAACTTAATTTAGAATAATTCAAAAAACTATCGGTTTGGGGGTCCAGAATGTGAAATACTGATCCGATCGGCATCCCGATTGTTCCAACACGACCTGGGAGGTAGACGTGACTTGTCAGAGCTGACGGATTCCAAATCGGACATCCGGTTTGAGCCCGACGCTCAAATAACTCAATTCAAAACTAAGTTAGTTTTCAAAACTAACTTAGTTTAGAATAATTCAAAAAAGTAGGGGTTCGGGGGTCCAGAATGTGAAATACTGATCCGATTGGCATTCCGATCGTTCCAACACGACCTGGGAGGTAGACGTGACTTGTCAGAGCTGACGGATTTCAAATCGGACATCCGGTTTGAGCCCGACGCTCAAAAGTGCATTTTGTAAATGCACTTGGTTTAAAATATAAGCAGTCGGGTCTGGGGGTCCAGAATAAGAAATACTGATCCAATCGCATTCCGATCGTTCCAACACGTCCTGGGAGGTAGACGTGACTTGTCAGAGCTGACGGATTCCAAATCGGACATCCGATTTGAGCCCGACGCTCAAAAGTGCATTTTGTAAATACACTTGGTTTAAAATTAAAGCAGTCGGGTCGGGGGTCTAGAATGTGAAATACAGATGCGATCTACATTCCGATCGTTCCAACACGACCTGGGAGGCAGACGTGACTTGTCAGAGCTGACGGATTCCAAATCGGACATCCGGTTTGAGCCCGACGCTAAAAAGTGCATTTTGTAAATGCACTTGGTTTAAAATTAAAGCAGTCGGGTCCGGGGGTCTGGAATGTGAAATACTGATCCGATCGGCATTCCGATCATTCCAACACGACCTGAGAGGTAGACGTGACTTGTAAGAGATGACGGATTCCAACTCAGACATCCGGTTTGAGCCTGACGCTAAAAAGTGTATTTTGTAAATGCACTTGGTTTAAAATTAAAGCAGTCGGGTCCAGGGGTCCAGAATGTGAAATACTGATCCGATCGGCATTCCGATCGTTCCAACACGACCTGTGAGGTAGACGTGACTTGTCAGAGCTGACGAATTCTAAATCAGACATCTGGTTTGAGCCCGACGATAAAATAACTCAATTTAAAACTAAGTTAGTTTTCAAAACTAACTTAGTTTAGAATAATCCAAAAAAGTAGTGGTTCGGGGGTCCAGAATGTGAAATACTGATCCGATCAGCATTCCGATCATTCCAACACGACCTGGGAGGTTGACATGACCTGTCAGAGCTGACGGATTCCAAATCGGACATCCGGTTTGAGCCCGACGCTCAAAAGTGCATTTTGTAAATGCACTTGGTTTAAATTTAAGCAGTCGGGTGCGGGGGTCCAGAATGTGAAATACTGATCCGATCGGCATTCCGATCATTCCAACATGACCTGGGAGGTAGACGTGACTTGTCAGAGCTGACGGATTCTAAATCGGACATCCGGTTTGAGGCCGACACTCAAAAGTGCATTTTGTAAATGCACTTGGTTTAAAATTAAAGCGGTCGGGTCCGGGGGTCCAGAATGTGAAATACTAATGCGATCGGTACTCTGATCATTCCAACACGACTTGGGAGGCAGATGTGACTTGTCAGAGCTGACGGATTCGAAATCAGACATCTGGTTTGAGCCCGACGCTCAAAAGTGCATTTTGTAAATGCACTTGGTTTAAAATTAAAGAAATCGGGTCTGGGGGTCCAGAATGTGAAATACTGATCTGATCGGTATTCCGATCATTTCAACATGACCTGGGAGGTAGACGTGACTTGTCAGAGCTGACGGATTCTAAATCGGACATCCGGTTTAAGCCCGACGCTACAAAGTGCATTTTGTAAATGCACTTGGTTTATAATTAAAGCAGTCGGGTCCGAGGGTCCAGAATGTGAAATACTGATCCGATTGGCATTCCGATCGTTCCAACACGACCTGGGAGGTAGACGTGACTTGTCAGAGCTGATGGATTCTAAATCGGACATCGGTTTGAGCCCGACGCTAAAATAACGCAATTTAAAACTAAGTTAGTTTTCAAAACTAACTTAGTTTAGAATAATTCCAAAAAGTAGGGGTTCGGGGGTCTAGAATGTGAAATACTGATCTGATCGGCATTCTGATCATTCCAACACGACCTGAGAGGTAGACGTGACTTGTCAGAGCTGACGGATTCCAAATCGGACATCCGGTTTGAGCCCGACGCTAAAATAACTCAATTCAAAACTAAGTTAGTTTTCGAAACTAACTTAGTTTAGAATAATTCAAAAAACTATCGGTTTGGGGTTCCATAATGTGAAATACTGGTCCGATCGGCATTCCGATCGTTCCAACACGACCTGGGTGGTAGACGTGACTTGTCAGAGCTGACGGATTCCAAATCGGGCATCCGGTTTGAGCCCGACGCTCAAATAACTTAATTCAAAACTAAGTTAGTTTTTAAAACTAACTTAGTTTAGAATAATTCAAAAAAGTAGGGGTTCGGGCATCCAGAATGTGAAATACTGATGCGATCGGCATTCCGATCGTTCCAACAAGACGTGGGAGGTAGACGTGACTTGTCAGAGCTGACGAATTCCAAATCGGACATCCGGATTGAACCCGATGCTCAAAAGTGCATTTTATAAATGCACTTGGTTTAAAATTAAAGCAGTCGGGTCTGGGGGTCCAGAATGTGAAATACTGATCTGATCGGTATTCCGATCGTTCCAACACGACCTGGGAGGTAGACGTGACTTGTCAGAGCTGACGGATTCCAAACCGGACATCCGGTTTGAGCCCGACGCTAAAAAGTGCATTTTGTAAATGCACTTGGTTTAAAATTAAAGCAGTCGGGTCTGGGGGTCCAGAATGTGAGATACTGATCCGATCGGCATTTCGATCATTCCAACACGACCTGGGAGGTAGACGTGACTTGTCAGAGCTGACGGGGGTCTACAATTGGATATCTTTACAGTCATCGATTTGATATTATGTTTGATTTAAATTCATGTAATCTAATAAAATATTTAATTTATCTTCTATGTATGTTTTTTTTAATATAGGAGGATTCTTCTGCGAGCGGCAGCACAGGAGATGAGCAGGGCGGGGGGGATGAAGATATGGACGATCTGGAGGATATTTGTTGATTTTGTTGTATATTTTTCTATGTAACACTGATGAGTTTATTGTGATATTTGATGTAATTTTAATTAAACAGATTTTTTATTTTTGTTCGTGTGTGTTTTTTGTTTTCGGTGATTTTGTAAACATGTTTTTAATACAAATTCTTTGATTTAAAAAAAAGAGAAAAAATATTTCGGACGGATTTTGAGACGGATCCGTCTGAAATTTACGACGGATATAACGACGGAAATAAATCTCTCTGAAATGCAAGATGGATTTCCGAGGACTAAGTTCGAAAGTACATACGGATATTTAGACGGAATTTTCGTCGCAAACATTGGACGGATTTTGAGACGGATCCGTCTGTAATTTGCGACGGATATCATGACGGAAATTAATTTGCATCGGAAAATTTGAGATGGATATTTAGATGGAATTATTCCATCGCAAAATTCAGACGGATTGTAAGACGGAACATTCCGTCCGAAGTACCGACGAAATTTCAGACGGATTTTTATTCCGTCTGAAATTTAGGACGAAATTTAGGACGTAATGAAATCCGTCGGTTATTTGTGACTAATTTTTTTAGACGGCCTTATTCCGTCGCAATTCCGTCGTAAATCCGTCGCAAAATCTATTAGCGACGGATTTTGCGACGGAATTACGACAGAATATGGCCGTCGTAAAAGCCACTTTTTCTTGTAGTGGTGTGAAAGAGAAAAACATGCTCAGACTTTCATTTTGCAGACAACCAAACATTGCACTGATCGTGCTAGTGCCAAGGAAGACTTTGTACTGACCTTGCTTGTGCAGTGAAGGCATTGCATCGACTTTGTGTGCAAAAATTGCAACTAGCACCGACTATACATGTATGAGATGAAACATGCACAGACCTTCCATACATGCATAGACCTTCTATACACAGGCATGCACCGACGTTGTGTAAGCGCAGGAGGTGTACGCACGTTGTGTAAGCGCAGGAGGTGTACGCATCGACCTTGCTTAGCCTAGAGCAGAAAATGCACAGACTTAGTGGGTAGAACAAAACATGCACAGACCGTGCATATGCAAGGAAAAATCTGCACAGACCTTGTGATGCATAAAGGATAGACATGAACAGACATTATACTATGCGTGTGACAAACGTGCACTGACTCTGAAGACTTATATGCAGGCAAACATGCATTGACCTTAGCTAATAAACACACATCTAATTAACTTGTTGCCCATCATTCAAAACATACTAAAACATACTGACTCCTTACAGATATTATGTTCAGAGGAGTCATAATATTATTCCCCAATCATCATCAAATCAGGAGGCACAACAGGTTTGTGTGATAATAAGAAAATTCTCCTTTTTAATTAATTAGGGCTAGTTCATGCATGAATATTATACTAGATGCATAGTCCTAATGAAAACATAAAATTCTCCATGTGCAATGCATGAAATCGACTGGAAACAGAGGGCTTTTATCCCTAATGTCATGTTTAAGCCGTTCATGAGATAACCTATCTCAAATAACGCTCCTACACTGCCAATTTCAGACTGGAAGTAAGCCCTAGTTCTGCACGTTTTGTGCTAAACTAGTAACTTCACACCCTTGTATCTCCTGATTATCTTGACCTAATGCCACAAAATTTTGAGGGTAAGAAGAGGGTACTATTAGGAACAAATAACTATAAAGAACTTCTATCTAATTATCTCGTTTAGGGCTTCTAATTGGCTGATCAATCTGACCCGTTCGCACAGTTTCCTGAGAGTCTTGTGCCGAACCAGCGACTTTGCAGGATTCTAACTCCTTATAGACTTGATCTCCTAGAATGAAATTTGGAGGAAAGTTAGACCTTAGTATTGGCAACAAAAACCTCTAAAGAACTTATCTCTAATTCTGCCTCCTTACCTTAGTTCCATGCGAGTCAAAAGTAAGGGTCGTGCAGGTTGATTCTGGGCCTATTTATAGTTTTAGCTGGGGTTTTAGGAATTAGAACGAACCTAGAGTCCAATTTAGGCTTTCAATTCGATCCTCTAGCATAATAGACTCTTCTAACTAAGGATAACGTCGATCCTATGTGATTAGGATGCCAAAGTTCCCATCTTTTCACGTGTTCTTCTATTCACAGAATCTGCAGAGCCTAGCGGTCTAGCATTAGACCGTTTCATACCCCCATGCGGTCTTGTGATAGACCATTTTCTATCTTGGGCGTCAAAATTTTGAATTGGTTCAAACTCTTTATTGCTTTAACCCTAGTATTATCCTCATTTAATATTTTTATTCTATTAATTCGTAAATACATCAATTTTAAGCTTCTAGAATATGGACCAAAGTTTAAAATTATAATCTGGGCCAAAAGGGTTCCTTTAAATGGGCCTAATCCTCTTAGATTAGAGTAAGGCTATACTTAAATAAAATAAATTCATTTAATAGCCCGTTTAGTCCATTTAAATGCTTAATAATTATATTTTTAATCCCGAAAAATTATAGAAAATCCTCGGGCATTACAATGTGTCTATCGTTGCCGGCGTCTCATGTTCCTATGCTACTCAAATTATTACTGTTTAGCTAATTCTATGGGAAATAGAGATGGCACCTTCACAAAAATATAGTAATGATAGGCCCCTCGAGAAGGTTCAGACACTACAAGAAAAATGGGAAATACCGACGGTATTTTCTGACTGAAAATTTATCGTCGGTAATATGTCGGAATGTTTTGTCTTTCTGACGGAAATATATTGTGTCAAAAAGCCGTCGGTAATTGCCGACTATTTTTTGACATAATATTTTTGTCAGAAATACGTCCGAAACTTTCGACAAAAAAAATTAATGTCGAAATTAACGTCGAATATTTCGGATGTATCTCTGACACAAATATGTGTCGTCGAAAATAAATAAATGCAGTTTAAAATACATGAATAGTTTACGACGCATAAATTTAAGGTCGAATATTCATCGAAAACTTGCCGACGTATCTCCAACAAACCTTTATCCGTCGAAAAATTTTGAAAAATAATTAAATAGTTATCCACCCTTTTATTGTTAATAAACATTATTATATTGTTATATTTAGTAATTAGCACTTTTATGGTTTTTTGTAAGTTTTGTAATTGTTTTATGGTTATTGGCAAGTGGACCAATGGGAATTCAGAAAAAAAAAAGATTTTATCCACTTGAATTCCCTTTGATGTTGCTTGAGTCACCTTCTTCTCGTAGATACATGATAGTCACCCTGGTTTTTCTGTCTGTACGTGGTTTTCACTTCTTCTTTCTGTTGCAAGAGGGAAATTGATCAAGTTCAAACATGTTAGACACACTACATTATAATAATTCGTAGCACATATACTATTAGGCCCTATTTGCTCAGCAGTTGTCACATATTTGGAATCCTTTAATAACCCACGACCTACTAACATGTCCCTCAACCTTGCATTCTGAAGACTTTGTTCAGCAGCAGTGACCTTCTATTAGACTTTTATCATTATTATATTAATTGAATATCATTTTCATGGTTTGTCAGAAAGTCATGTATTTATTGATTATCATTTTTTATGGATTTTTATTATTATTATATTTATTTTCTCCTTTGGGTTCACCTTCCGTATGTGAGAGCAGCAGAGTAAAATGTATGATGAGGGTGATGAATACATATTATTGGTGACAAATAAATTGACAGAGGCAACAAATACACATTAGGGGTGACAAATAGGTTAACAAGGGCGACAAATGCGTATGATGGATGACAAAAGGCTCTTAACGATGAAGAATGCACAAAGACGACGTCTCCCAGGAGCAATGACGACGGCTACTGCATGGTAAAAGTGAAAAATGCCTATTAGTGGTGACAAATATATCAACAAGGGAACAAATGGGCATGAAGGGTGACAAATGAATCTAGCGATGAACTATGAGCAAGAAGATAAGCCCTACTAATATTAGAACCATCGACAAACCCTGCTACTTATAGAGGAAGAACTCAACGTCGTAAAGGTAACCCCTACCTGCGATGGATGTTATCATTCATTTGACGGCAACCACATCACACATGCAAAGAAAGGTTGCAGAAAAGGAAATTATATTGATAGGGGAAGAGGGTACAAGCGGTTACTCATCCTCTTTGGGACGGAACCTGTCATGTTGGAGGTTCGTCACCCCCTTGTTACAAAATAGGCGGTCTACCTTCGCCAAGGCATCCCGCCACCCTTGCAGGTACCCCTGCTTGTATGCCTCCGAAACATCGTCACCGCTGCTTTCCCCTGATGGCTGGTCTGACACCTGCAGGGCTTCCTTTCGGAAGCATAGCCGTTTGTAGAAAACCTTCTGTGACGAAGAATCTGACTTCTCAGATGACATCTTCACGAGAGTGTCTTTGAGACAACCAAAGGAACTCAGGATGTCCTTCGTGTTCCCCACAAAGTCTCTATTTATAAGAAGGAGACGAAATCCCCAGAGCCCAGAGGGCAAAAGAGCGTTCGTGCCTCCCCAACTTTGTGGATATCAAAGCGACAGGACCGCGAAGATCGTTCCATCTCCCCCAACATTTCTGACTCTCGGTCCTTCATTTTTGCCGGTCATGAGATCGCTTGGACCGAGGCTCCTTTCGTCCAGTTACATCAACCACATAGCAGACGAGAGGCCGGAGAGAGATACTGCAACGGCTAACACCGCATAGTGGTGACAAATAGTCATCAATGGTGACAAATAGGCTTCAAGGCTAACAAATGTCTCGTAACGGTGATAAATCGATAATAGAAGTCACAATATGTGATGAAGCGAAACAAAGACGACGCCTAACGAGCAATAAGGGTGACAAATAGCTCGTTATGAGTGATACATAACCATTAGAGGTGACAAATATTCTATAACGTTGACAAATATCTCATAGCAGTGAAACTTGAGCAAACTCAAGTTCGTTTGAAGGATTTAACCGTGTCCTAGCGATCCTAACTCTACCAACATGAATTTGAAGCTTTCCTAATCATCAAACGACACTGATTAAACTCTACCTGTCTTTCTAACTCGATCTGCCTTTCATATGTTCAGACCTAAAATTGCACATATGCTCAGATCTAAAATTGCACATATGCTCAGACCTTAGTGTGCGCTCATGCACATATGCTCAGACCTTAATTAGTGTGCAACAGTGACAATGTGCACCGACCTGAAATGTAACACTGAACATGTGCTTACATGTAGACATGCACTGACCTCCATATGAGTTCCAGGAGCCACCATTTTTTCTGTTTGTTAATGCCCCCCCTCTCTCTCTCTCTCGCTCTTTCTCTTTCATTGGTCACCACTACAGGCCATTTTTCACGTTTAGACACCCATTTATTATCCTTAGAAGCTATTTGTCACCCTTATGACATATTTGTTACCCTTACGACGTATTCCTTACCCTTGGAAGCCATTTGTTTTTCTCCCATCCCTTGCTTTTCCTCCCATGTGTAATAAATAACAAAAATAAATATAAATATATCAATAGTTTAGCTGGATAATATTCGAATTCGAATCCGTATTAATTAGAGGATAATATTCTAAATAGTATTTTTTTCAGATACGGATAATATTCAAATTTGAATCGGAGCGGAAACAGATATTATAATATTCGTTTCATAAGTTATGCAATCGTAATATTATATTATATATCATATGATATATATATTTATATGTAAATAATATATTATAAAATATAATTTTTCTAATATAAAATATAAAGAATATGATAAGATGGAAGATTGTTACACTTCCCGAAACTATTTATCAATTTAAATTAAAACCAGCATTTAGTTGGGAGAGACAGTTCGTCTTCCACCGACTTTAGGTCTTCCACTACCTTTAGTAAAATTAAAACCAGCCTTTAGTTGGGAGAGACACTTCGTCTTCCACCGACTTTAGTTCTTCCACTGCAGGACTGCAGGAGTAGTTGGCAGCACTAGGACTGCAGGAGGATGAGACGTGTGCAAGGAGCCACCATTTTTTCTGTTTGTTAATGCCCCCCCTCTCTCTCTCTCTCTCGCTCTGTCTCTTTCATTGGTCACCACTACATGCCATTTTTCACGTTTAGACACCCATTTATTATCCTTAGAAGCTATTTGTCACTCTTATGACCTATTTGTTACCCTTACGACATATTCCTTACCCTTGGAAGCCATTTGTTTTTCCCCCATCCCCTGCTTTTCCTCCCGTGTGTAATAAATAACAAAAATAAATATAAACATATCAATAGTTTAGCTAGATAATATTCTAATTCGAATCCGTATTAATTAGAGGATAATATTCTAAATAGTATTTTTTTTATACGGATAATGTTCAAATTTGAATCGGAGTGGAAACGGATATTATAATATTCGTTTCATAAGTTATGCAATCGTAATATTATATTATATATCATATGATATATATATATATATATGTAAATAATATATTATAAAATATAATTTTTCTAATATAAAATATAAAGAATATGATAAGATGGAAGATTGTTACACTTCCCGAAACTATTTATCAATTTAAATTGAAACCAGCATTTAGTTGGGAGAGACAGTTCGTCTTCCACCGACTTTAGGTCTTCCACTGCCTTTAGTAAAATTAAAACCAACCTTTAGTCAGGAGAGACACTTCGTCTTCCACCGACTTTAGTTCTTCCACTGCAGGACTGCAGGAGTAGTTGGCAGCACCAGGACTGCAGGAGGATGAGACGTGTGCAAGGAGCCACCATTTTTTCTGTTTGTTAATGCCCATCTCTCTCTCTCTCTCTCTCTCTCTCTCTCTCTCTCTCTCTCTCTCTCTCTCTCTCTCTCTCTCTTTCATTAGTCACCACTACAGGCCATTTTTCTAGTTTAGACACCCATTTATTATCCTTAGAAGCTATTTGTCACTCTTAGGACCTATTTGTAACCCTTAGAAGCATTTGTCACCCTTATGACCAATTTGTCACCCTTGCGACCTATTTCTTACCCTTAGAAGCCATTTGTTTTTCGCCCATCCCTTGCTTTTCCCCCTTGCCGCAGACCATCCCCAGCTTGTCCCCGTGTGCCCACGGGTGCCCTGCGCACCCTCCCTCTCCTCTGCGAACCAGCACCGCCGTGAGTGCCGACCAGCCCACCGTCGCGCTCCCCCTTGCACCCACGCCAGTAGAGCACCGCTGCCCCTCCGGTGCCGTGCCGTGACAACCCACCGGTGTTCCTGCCGGACCCGCCCACCGGCTGCCGTCTAGCACCGCTGTAGCTACCGTCGTCGGCCGCCCATCGCCATTCCGCCATCGCCGCCCGCGTAGGGCCTAATTTCATCCAAGGTGTGACTGCCATGATTCCTAATTTCATCTCAGTTCACATGTTGGATGTATTTATATTTTGTTTAATATATTTTTTCAGGATGTTAAAAACTGGAGAATGCTATCAAAATTTTTTAGAATACTCGCTCTATTCAAATCGGCAAGTTTGAAATAAGCTCTTTTCTTAAGCAAGTATCATGATCTCTCTCTTCCGGAGAATCGACAGCGACCAGCCTGTATGTGTAAACCTTCCTCGTCTGTCCTGGTCTAAAAGCAGGACCAATGGCTTGGCGAGGTACCAAAGCTATTATTCGTGCTTTTAGACCAGGACAGACGGGGAAGGTTTACACATACAGGCTGGTCGCTGCCGATTCTCCGGAAGAGAGAGATCGTGATACTTGCTTCAGAAAAGAGCTTATTTCAAACTCGCCGTTTGAATGGAGCGAGTATTCTAAAAAAATTGATGTCTCAGGTGACACTGCAGAGTTGGTTGTTGGGTAAGAGGAGTCATCTGAGAGAGGGGATTCTTCTGCAACTGGTGATGGTGGAGGATGATACAATGGATATCTGTTGATTTGTAATTGTAATTGTAAAAAATGACACATTTGAATTAATGTAATTGTAATTTATTTTATTCATTGATTTATATGTTGTGTGGATTACATCGGGGGATGTGTGTTTTATGTTGAGTTGTGTAGGTTGTGTATAAATGGATAACATAAGTAAGTGGTTTGATGGATAACAGAAGCAAAAGGTTTGTTTTGTAGCGAAATAAAGTCGACGCCTGGCTAGCGATAAGGGTGACAAATAGATGTTCGGAGTGACAAATATCCGGTAGCAGTGACAAAAAACTTGTAACGGTGACAAATAGCTCATGGTAGTGAAACTTGAAGAAACTCAAGTTCGTTTGAAGGGTTTAACCATGTATTGGTTTTCTAACTCTACCAACATGGATCTGAAGCTTTCCTAGTCATCAAACGACGCTGATTAAACTCATGTGTGATGAAGAAATGAGATTTACCTCCAGTTCTACTAATTTATAGTGGGATCAAGCCAAGTCGTTGACAATGAGTAAAATGTCAAGTACATCATTTTTTTACACAGACAACAACAGTAATAACAAAGCAACTAATATGAAGAGGAGCAACACTACTAGAGTACATAATAGAACAACAACAATACAAGGCACATTTGACATTTGTGTAGTCGTCTGCTGGCGTAGTGCCTGGTTCCTTGAATCATAGTCAGGTCCGGGACTTGCATGATATGTAAGTTGAGGATGATTAACATATGCATGGCTGCTATTGCCAACCCCATGCATGGCTGCTATTGCCAACCCCATTTATAGCAGCATGTGCTTCCTCTACCGAGTGAAAACCCTTATAACGAGCTCCAGGGTATCCATTCACTTGGATAAAGCATTGGGGCCAACTATAATATACACCTGGTTCGCGACCAACCCACACTACATAGCATTTATACCTTGCCATTTTCTGAACCTCAATTCCCTGACGAATTAAAAAAAGGAAGAGGGCATCTACAGCAGGAACCAATGACGACAAGGGACCGAGAGGAGGACGCAGAGGAGACGGACGGGATTGGTGTGTCAATTTAACACATCGCTGCAATGGAGGTGGTAACACAGCCCCTCGGGAGCAGAAAAAAGGGGAACCTCAGGAACCCTAGCTGAACGATCGTCGGTCGATCGGAGCGTATTGCAGAGGTGATTGGACAAGGGAGGGTGTAGGCGTAATTAGGTTCCACAACCACCCTTCTGACGTTGCAATCTACCGTGACGATCGCCGTTGACGTTGGCCCCGGGAACGCACATCACAGTTAAGCGGTAGCGAGAGTGCGATGGCGGAGCACGACGTCGAGGGTTTCATGAGTGGAGAAAGGAGGATAAGGGTGTTACGTAACCCACATGGGGTACCCCGGTTTATACCACGATTTGACGACAGGTCAGTGGCGACGGGGAGTATAACGGTGACAAATAGTTGCCTAGGGCTGAAAAATGTCTGATAGCAGTGACAAATAGTTGCGTAAGTCTGAAAAATAGCTTGCAGCGTTTAAATTGTGAAAACCTCAACGTCGACGCATGAAGCAAAGCCAGTAGATAAGGGTGCAAATACCCTATCAGTGGCGATAACTAGATCTGCGTAGTAGCCAAAGACACTGGTATGGGTGAAAAATATATTCTAGAGCTAACAAATGAAAAGCAGAAGGAGCTGAAAGAAGGAATCAAGTTCACAGGAGGACAAAAATATGAACAGTGTATCAAGAGTTTCTACAGCAATCAGAAGAACAACGAAGGGATTTGGTTAATGCCAAGAAAGTCAATGTTGAAATTTATAGGTCAACGCAATTCAAAGAAGTCTCCAGCCAAGCTCAACCTTTTGTTGAACAGTTATGAAGTCCCAGTCAAAGTCCAAGGTCAATGAATAGACTAGTCACCACTATGCTCCCCAGACAAAGCCAAGCAGGTAATGAAGAGAAGAGAAGGCAATGGCTGCTCATGTAGTCATGTGGTAAGAGTGATAAATATGTGGTAAGGGTGACAAATGGCACTTTAATTAGTGGTAACAAATGCACAACTAGCGGTGACAAATGGCTAAGGCATAAGATTCGTGCATGAGGTCTGTGCACATTTGCAAGGTCAGGTTGGTGCACATGTACGTGTTAGCGATAGCATGTAAGGTCGATGCACATGTGTTAGAGATAGGCATAAGGTCTGTGCACATGCGTTAGTGTTAGAAGCATCAGGTCGGTGCACATGCATTAGTGATAGAAACATAAGGTCTGTGCATATAGCACTATCAGGTCGGTGCACATTCACATTCTAGTCTGTGAGGTCGGTGTATGTCTTCATTCCACTCTAGTCGACACTTGTGCAGGTAAAGCCATCATCTTTTCACACTTCAGCCCAGTTACTTAACCAAACTTGAATCTATCTTCAGAAAACTCATTGATATTCATGAATACACATTATCAAGCACACATTAACGGCATTAAAACATATGAAATATGGTAGATCAAAATGTATGAAAAAAGAAATATCAATCAACACAGGTATGTCACATTCTGAGGTTTGAGATGTGAAATTGTTTAAGATCTTATATTTCCAAAGTTAAGGAGTTGGGCCCCAATCCGGGCTCTATATATATTACAATCATCCTCATTAAATGTCCATGATGTCTCCACCTTCTTTGACAATTCATCAACATATTTAAGTACATAAATGGCACAGTTGAGGCTTTCATCCTGCTGTTGGGGACATTCGTTGTCGAATACAAGTTCCCAATTCTCGACTCCCTTGAATGCAGTCCCATAGTTGTTTATAAACCCCCGTACAACTGCAGCCTGCAAATGAAATATTTGACATTATTAAGGAATAACTAAAAGACACATTAAAGATATCTTTAATACAGGTACACGGATAAGAAAAAGTACCCATTTTCTTGTAGTGGCCTCATGGATGGCCATGCCTCTCATGAAATTGTATGAGACAAAGTGGTGATTCTCCGTGTCAACAGCAATTAGATGCCAGTGATTTGATGAGTATAACACGAAGAATAAATATTTGTTCTTCTGCAGTTCGATTAATTCAACATTCTCGAAGGCGCACTCCAACAGCAGGTTTGATTTTTTGGAGTCGGTCGCTGGGATGACGTTGATGTGATTCACTAGAATGGTGGGAAAAAAAACCCACTGATGAAAGATGCCAGATTCATTGCGTCTTGATTTGAGGAGGTACATCATGGCGTCGATCACCTGTTAGGAACAATCACGATTCTATTAGCAGTAGAAACACAAGTTCAGGGTAGGGCGAGGCGTAAAATTGCACAATTAATGAAAGAGAGTACCGTATCATCTATCATCCGATTGTATAATAGATCAATGACATGACAACGTCTCAAAATAATCCCGTTCTTTGCTGAAAATATATGATCACTATATTGGACAAAAATTTAGTTATTGGTAGTCAGAGTAAGGCAAATCAGGATAATTACAGAAAGTATAAGAGGACAACTAACTCAATATCCCCCGAGAGAGATTCAACAACGAATTCATTCACATCGTTGTTTTCTTTCGGATTCAGCTGGCCTTTGCACATCCAATCAGTATTCTGTAGGAGCCTTCTGATCTCGTCGGCTTCAACTCCCTTCTACGTACATGTATGCCAATGTACCAATCTTAGATTCTATACTGTAAGAAGTAGGAACACACCCAAAGTCACCTTCTTCTTCCCCTATCCTATTTTATTTGGAGGTGCCCGCCTTTTCCTCACGGGCTTCTCGTCCCGTTGATGAAGGGACCGACAAATGTAAGCTAGACGATGGTCACCATGCCCATTGGTCGCCTCCACTTGACCTTCGATATCACCTTGCACATCCTCTTCAGGAGCTACCTTACATGGCACAGTATCATCCGTAATTTGTGGGAGGGGCCTTGGAGCTGGGACAGCGGCGGCAATGTCCACCAAAGTTTGACAGATATTTTTCTCAACAGTTTCAGCCCCCTGCACTTCCTCTCCAGGGGGTGGCTGCGGTCGCTTGCCATCAGCCGTCGCCTGTTCGATGGGGGCAGGAGGTGCTGCATCAGCGGGAATGTGAGCCCCTTCCACACTAGTCAGATAGAAGGCCTTCATTTCCTCAAGTAGTGAATTCTGGATCTTCAATGTAGCAGTAATATCCTGTAGCACAGGCATGTATCTCTCTGATGAGGATGTATAATATTGGCGGTTGGGTCTGGCCAACATCGTTTCACCGTACACCATCACCCTTTCCCTGGATCAACAAGGAGATCTTCGATCACCTGCATTTCAAACCACATCACTCCGGTTATTCATTAATGAATGAATGACAAAGAAGAAGTTAATTTTAGTACTCATAATACATGTTGGTCTCGCAGGGATCCAATGGAGAATTTTAATTTCCTATCTACAAATGTCCCCCACCTAAATAGTCGGGGAAATGCCACCTGCCTTATTGGTTGCCTCACCCGCGTGTGCTCAAAAAACCAGACCTGTAATAGCAGTGAAATATATCAAGTTATTTTACAATGCAGTAGAATTAATGATTTACACATTATTACACAACAAAAATAAAAAAAACTTACAGCAAGTGCAGCAGAACAACCAAATATAAATGTATGGGCCTGGGATGCATCCCTGGCTCTTCTCTTAGCACGGTCAATTGTACCTGACCGCCGTTTCTGGACCACCGAAACTAATTCCTCAAACTTGTGCATTGTTACCTGTTGCACGGCGGCTACCCAATTGTATTCTGAAACTCTCTCAATGTCATCTAAGCATGACAGCATCTGTTGTGGACAAGAAGTTGTCGACCGTGGACAAAGAAAAGTGGACAGTAGGAGTACAATCCACAGCCGGACAGTGTCAGCCACATCCTGCTCTTCATCGGACCCAACAATTTACTTGATGAGAGAGCACACTTTCTTCCGGTGAAATGTTGCTGCAAATCCAAATCGATTATGCAACTTCGACTTTCGAATTGCAGATCCATAATGTTGAACCGACTGACCGGAGCAAGGTAATCCTAAAATTATGCCCACATCTTCCACATTGAATGCGACCTCCTTACTACCCATATGAAAGTAATTTCCTCCACTATGGCTGCAAATAATCTCCTCCAATAGTGTCATGGTGAAGGTGACGGGAGAAGTATTGTCAACATATGGACCAAAGGGTTTGGTCCTCATCAATGACTTGTGGCATTCCCGAAATGCCATATGATCCCTATCCTTCATGTAAATCTCCATAGAACACCGGCGCAGATGACTCCCGTGTTCACTAGATTAAAAAATTAACGTGTAAACAAGAAATTCAGTTAATTAATTGACGGATCAAGAAATACAAAAAATATTAACAGTAAGACAAGGGTGACAAATGTATATATAGACAAGGGAGTTTAGGTGTGATGAATAGGTGCTTAAGGGTGAAAAATGTATGAAATACGGTGACAGGTAGGTCTAAATCTGACAGAAATATAAGCGTGACAAATAAATAGGTCGATAGGTGGGGTAAATAGATATGTAAGGGAGATAAGGAACCACAGTACCTTTAACTTGTCGTCCTGAAGTGGAGGCCTTAGAAACCCTAGGTTCCTCAAATGTTTCTTCTTCGGCCATAGGAACCGGTACAATATCCTGAGATGCATGTGAGACATCCACTTTACGGCGGACAGAGCGTTGCATGGGTGTCTTCTTCGGCTCCATGGCTCAGAGGTCGCAAAAGGCACCGCGAGGAAGACGAGACGCTGAGCACGATGGATAGACAAACCGCCTTCTGGTAGGTTTCGTAAGAGGCGAGACATGGCGGGAAGGGTATCTAAGGAATTGGGGATTTTTAGTTTCGAGGTCATCATTTCTGTTGATGTGGCCTGTGGCGTTGAAGGTTAAGGGCGACAACTGTGTTTACACGGGTGACAACAGTTAGCAAGGGTAAACAATACCCTGTTAACGGTGACAAATAAGGCTCAACAGAGACAAGCCCGACGCGCGGCTTTCAGGCAGTGGAGTAAGGGCGACGATTTCTGGAGTTTAATGGTGACAATTAGTGAGTACGGGTGAAAAATGCTTAACTAGACTAACAAATAACTTCAAATTGGTAAAAAGGAGACGTCCGAAGATTTCTCAACTGTTGATGTCCGATCAAAGCATTGTCAAGCTTCGACCAGCGAGAGGACACAGAAAACGACAAACGTGGAAGAACCAGTGTTTTAAAACCCAGTCCGGCCCGGTCGGTCCGACTATTCTAACCCGCGACCCAGTCCCAAAAGCGGGTTAGAATAGTGTCTAAACCATTTTAGTCCCAAAACCTGGTCAAACCCATGCAACCCGGTGCAACCCGGCCGACCCGCTAAAACCCATTTGACCCATCCGGGTCCGACTCCTAAACATATTTTTTATTTATTTAATTTTTATTTTTAAATATGACATGAAAAATATAAAAGATGAGGAGTCCTCTAACTCCTCTCTTTAAAGTTATAGATGCATAGTCTTTTTGGGACTCTAACTTTCTAACTTTTAGAAGTTGAAAAAAAATTTAGAGGGAGATGAAGACAAGGAAAAAGATGAAAATTTAGATGAACATGAAATTTAAATTCACACATTATGAAACTTGTGTCTCATGAGATGTTAATTATAGTTGATAAATGGTCATATGTAATGTTTATTTAATATGAATTTTATTATTTTTTTAGACTAACTTAGTGGTTATTTAATGCACTTGTTTTAAATTTTGCAATATATGTTTTGTTTGTTTCATGTTTCTAACTCAAGGTATCTTAAAATATTATGGTAATTTATAATATTATTATAAACGGTTCTAGTCTTACGGGTCACGGGTCAACCCGAACGTACGGTTAAACCATTGACCCGTGACCCACTAACCTAACCGGGTCAAGCTCCGGGTCGGGTTTTAAAACATTGGGAAGAACAACAGAAGAAGACTGATGGTAACAAATACTCTCCTAAGGGTGACAAATGAAAATGATCTAGGTGACAAAGAGATGTATAAGGCTAACAGTTGGATGTTAACGCTGAAAAAATGTGGGAACAACAGTGAAAATTTGCTGTTGACCCATTGTTGCCTCCTGGAGCTATTCCCCGCGATCGAGGAGCCCTATCTCCTGAAATGTTGGCGATATATACATGTGACAGTAAATTCATGGCACATGAGTTTCAGGGGGGCACGGAACAATAAGGAAATGGTCAATATTATTGTGACCGATACGGCTCCGAATATCTTTGTGTGCGCACCCCGATGTCAGGCTTTCAAGATATCTAGGCTTTTTAACATGTTCTCTCTTCTTTTTAATTATTATATAATCGAATCGACTTATAGACCATGCAGCCCCATTGCTTGGCGTGGCGATTAATCAAACGTTTTCCCCTCTTTTATCGTCGTGAACGACCTTTATGGCACAGCGGGTCGCCAGTCCCGACCGAATGCCCGCCATCGCCTGCTTATCATAAGGAGCGCACCTTCGGTCAGTCCAGACCATCCCAGCCTTGGAACTTGAACACACTGTCATTTATATGATTGGCACGCCCTATCGTGAGTAAAATCGATGAAAGATGTAATGATATTTAACTATTAATTATCCTATATCTTGAGTGCTTCCACGTGGCATTAATATTCCCCATGATCGAGGAGCCCTAGCTCCCGAAAATTCATTATATAAAGATGTGACGGTAAATTCACAACACATGAGTTTGAGGGGGGCACGAAACAATAAGGAAATGGTCACAACATGTGACCGATATGACCCTTTGTACCTTTTCGCGCGTACCCCGCTGTGGCCCTTTATAGGTAGCTACGCTTTTCAACACGTTCTCTCTTCTTTTTAAATAATCGAATCTACTTATTGGCCATGCAGCCCCATTGCTTGGTGTGGCGATTAATCAAACGTTTTCTCCTCTTTTATCATCGTGCACGACCTTTATGGCACGGCGGGTCACCAGTCCCGACCGAATGCCCACCATCATCGATCTGCTTAGTGATCGATCAGAAGGAGCGCACCTTCAGTTAGTCTAGAGCATCCCAGCCTTTGAACTTGAACACAATACTGTCAGACACGTGATTGGCATGCCATATCGTGAGTAAAATCGATGAAAGATACAATGATATTTGACTATTATATATCCTGAGTGCTTCCACGTGGCATTAATATTCCCCGCTATCAAGGAGACCTAGATCTCGATTTTACTTAAATATACACATGACGGTAAATTCACGGCACATGAGTTTGAGGGGGGCACGGAACAATAAGGAAATGGTCAACATGTGACCGATACGGTTCCGAATACCTTTTCGCGCGCACCCCGATGTCGGGCTATCAAGGTAGCTAGGCTATTCAACACGTTCTCTCTTCTTTTTCTATAATTGACTTATCGGCCATGAGGAAGTTGAAAATGTTTAAATTACAGATCTTCGGATCTCTAAATAATAAAAAATATTTTTTTAGATGCAATGATATTTTTTACCGAGAGAGATTTTATCCTATTAGAAGAAGTGAATGTATGACAAAGAATCACAAATCGAGTTAATGAAAACATGGCGCCAAATGAAAATATGGCGCCAAATAGACAGAGACAAGAATTATAAAAAATGTCCCCTCTCCTGTCCTCCTTAGTCCTTCCCCCTTCCTCCTCATTCAACCACTGCATCCCCCTCTCAATCTCTCACCGGTGGGCGGCGGCTTGGCGAGGGCGGGCGGGGGCGGCAGAGCTACCAAGGGACGCCGGTGAGGGGCGAGCGGAGGCGGCACCAACAGTGAGGGCGCAGACGCGCCGGTGACCTACGGCAGTGGTGGTGAGCTCCCGCCCTTTCTCACGCTCACTCTCACACACACACACGTAGACATGGTCTCTCACACACTCTCACTTTTCATGCCTGGTCTACAAGATGAATATTTTCCCCTTATCCACTGCTGTACTCTTACAACATTAGATGAAATTCCAAGCCCATGTTTTTATTGGGAGGGTGGGAAGAGGGATGTGATATAAATGTGTGTGCGTAAATGTGGATATGACCCCTTGTTCCATTTTTGCCCGTTCAAGCCTTTTGTTATGATATATGTGATCAGTATGCTTGGATGTGAATTACATTTGTAGACAGGTGTGGATGCCGATATGTGAAAAAATGTGTATGTGAATGAGAGTATGATAATGATTTTTTTCCAGAAGATGATGTCGATGTCAACGTGGGTGTGTGAATATGGAAGTGAAAGTGGATGTGGATATGGACGTATATGTGACCAAACGGGATGTACGAATGTGGAAAATAGTCAATATTTAGGAGAGATGTTGTCGATATTTTCTTAGAAGTAGTGATAAGATATATTGATATGAATTTTTTAAATTGTTAGGTAAATATGGCTAGAGTTGATCGTTCATGGATGAATCACAGAGTAGTTGACGGAGTGGTGTCCGAGGAGTTTAAGGATGGAGTTGATAGTTTTATTCAGTTTGTATTTGGGCATCCAATAGCAGTGGACCAGCGTGGTAACATCCGGTGTCCTTGTTTATGCTGTAAAAACAAGAAATTTCTTTCGCTATGGGATGTGCAAGTTCATTTATACAGGAAGGGGTTCATGAAAGGTTATATGAATTGGGTGTGTCACGGTGAGGACTTTTGGTCGCATGCGCCCGACAACATTGGCGGCACAAGTACCTATGCAGACATGGTAATCGATGCTGCTGGCCCTAACTTTAATGTACAAGGGGAACACGTGTACTACGAAAAACCACCAAACAAGTCGGATGAAAGATTTTATCAGTTACTTCGGGATGCTAATGAGCCGCTGTGGCATGGTTGTGAAAATCAAACTCACTTATCTGCTGTCTCACAGTTGTTGAATTTGAAATCTGAATTTCACCTTAGTGAGAGTTGTTTTGACCGTATGGTCCTCCTTATCAAGAGCATGCTGCCTACGGATGAGAATCTGCCTGAAAATTTTTACCGTGCAAAGAAGATGGTCAATGATTTAGGGCTTGGATATCAAAAAATATATGCATGCCCTAATCACTGTATGCTATATTATGCAGATAATGTAGATAAAATATCATGTGATATTTCTCATCATGATAGATTTAAACCCAAGGGAGGGGACAAATCAAAGCAGAAGGATGTGCCTTACAAGTCACTGCGATACTTCCCTCTCACGCCCAGATTGCAGCGGATGTATATGTCGTCAAAGACAGCTCGGCATATGATATGGCACGTGGAAAGAGTACACCGTGTAGATGATATAATCAGTCATCCCGCTGACGGTGAAGCTTGGGCTCATTTCAGTCGTAACTATACTGCTTTTGGTCAGGAGCCACGCAATGTTAGGTTAGGTTTATGCACAGACGGCATCAACCCATTTGGAGGTTCAGTAGCGTCTTACTCATGTTGGCCAGTCTTTATGACGCCGTACAACCTTCCATCGGGCATGTGCATGAAGCGTGAGAACCTTTTCTTAACTTTGGTGATTCCAGGTCCAAAAAATCCAGGAAAACATTTGGACATATATCTCAGGCCACTGATTGATGAGTTGAAAAGATTATGGAATGATGGAGTTGTTACTTATGATGTGTACAGAAAACAAAATTTCTGAACAATAAGTGACTTCCCTGCATATGGAATGCTATCTGGCTAGAGCACACACGGGAGGTTAGCATGTCCTTACTGTATGGCTGATACCAAATCCTTTGTCTTGAAATATGGTAAGAAATCATGCTGGTTCGATTGTCATCGACGGTTCCTACCAAATGACCATCCTTTCCGACGGTAAAAGAACTCATTAATTAAGAACACAGTTGAAATGGATGAAGCAGACTTGGAACGGGCATATGGTCGACAAATGGCATTAGAGGTGCAAGACTTACCAGATATAGTGCAATTGTCGGGTAGTATAGGGCATCTTCGTGGATTTGGAGAGGAACACACTTGGGTGAAGAAAAGTATCTTCTGAGAATTGCCTTACTGGTCAGCCCTTTTGATACGGCACAACCTGGACGTCATGCATGTTGAGAAGAATGTCTTTGATAATGTGTTCAACACCATCATGAACGTGAAAGCTAAAACAAAGGACAATGCCAAGACATGAGCGGACTTGAAGATACTTTGCAAACGACTAGAGTTGGAATTGCGGCCGGTATGGGGCAAAGTTGTGCAACCTAAAGTAGCTTACGTGTTGAAAGAAACACAGATCAATGAACTGTGCCAGTGGCTGAAGCAATTAAGATTCCCTTATGGATATGTGTCTAACATAGCCCGTTGTGTGAATGTCAATGAGGGAAAAATATATGGGTTGAAAAGTCACGACTGCCATGTGTTCATGGAGAGACTTCTGCCCATTGCATTCCGTGACATATTGCCAAAGCCTATATGGGGAGCATTAACTGAGTTGAGTCAGTTTTTCAGGATACTATGTGCATCAGAACTCAAACTTGGGGACGTGCAAACTATGGAACAGAATGTGGTCATGATGGTATGCAAGTTGGAGAAGATTTTTCCCCCTGCGTTCTTCGATTCCACGGAGCACATGATTATCCATTTGCCATACGAGGCCAAAGTTGGAGGACCGGTACAATTTCGATGGATGTATCCATTTGAGAGGTAATCAGTATGTATTTACTAATTAATTGACAGTAGTTACATGTGTCTGTCATTGTCACTGTATGTCATTGTCATCTGAATTGTTGTCATAGGTGTATGCATGACCTGAAAATGAAGGTTCGTAAAAAGGCTAAAGTAGAGGGTTCGATTACCGAGGCATATATTATTGAAGAAATTTCGAACTTCTGTTCGATGTACTTCGAACCCGAAATTTAAACTCGCCGCAATCGACCTCCACGTAATGATGATGGAATAGAGGTGGGTCCGTCTGACCGGTTGTCCATATTTAAGTATCCAGGTCGTGCATTCGGACGTTGTTCGAATCGCATATTAGAGGACAGAGAGTTGTTGGCCGCAGAGATCTATGTTCTCTTGAACTATCTTGAAAGTGAACCTTATGTTGAGTGAGTCCTCAACTCCGACGGTGCTGAAATTTATAAGCATCTTGACGTAGATGACTCCCATTTACTGTGATGTTGCATTCATCATTGCAGGCAATTTGATTTAGAATTAATTACTCGATGTCCACACCTCAATGAGTTGGAGGTTCAAAATGAACGAGAGAGATCTTTTGCCAGATGGCTTAAAGGTCAAGTAAGTGCCAATCTACCAATTCCACAAAGCTTGATGTGTATGCAAGTTCAATTTAAAGTAACGTGGTTTATCTTCATAGGTTGAAGAAGGTTATGTTACTGATGAAAGAGTCTGGGTGATAAGTTATAGACCTTCGAAGGTCGCGCATGCCTATCCAGGATTTTTTGTGAATGGTTATACATTTCATACTAGAGATTATAGACGAAATAAGTCTACAATGAATAGCGGCATATGCGTGAAAGGTAGTACATACAATGATAATGATCTCGATTACTATGGTATTTTTGAAGAGGTCATAGAATTACAGTATCTCGGACAACACAACCATATTTTCCTTTTTAAGTGTCATTGGTTTGATCGTAATTCAGTTCGAAACAACGCAATATATGGGATTGTTGATGTCAAACATAGATCCAAATTTAATACCTATGAGCCGTTCATTTTGGCCGCACAAGCCCAACAAGTGTATTATTCAAGTTATTCATCGTCCAAGAATAAAGATTGGTGGGCAGTCTGTAGGGTAAAACCAAGGCTTGCGCCTAATGATGAGTTACATCTGACTGAACCTGTCTCAGAGGACACACACGTCGACTATTTTCAATCAGACTAGGGTGACACTGCAGAGTTGGTTCCTTCTAATCTTTATCTGATCGAATCAGACGATCCACTTCAGTTGTGTATAGAGGACGAAGTGGAAGAAGTCAATTCAACTGAGCTAAATGAAGCAATTGTTGGGCAGGAGGAGTCCTTTGAGGAGGAAGTGTATGAATCTAGTGAGAATGAGGAAGATGACGAAGATGACAATGAGGTTGATATATCTTCAGCATCTGAAGATGAAATATATACTGATTGAATATTTTGTAAGAAATTTAACATATATACACTTATCGTTATTACTTACCACCTCTCCTCGTATAATTAGTTGTCGACTAATATGCACTACTTTAAATGTTGTCAATAATTAGATGGTTCGAGGCCGTAGAGGATCTTCGAGGAGAGGTGGTTCCAGGAGGGGTTCTACTGGTATGTTTAATTAAATTCTTAGATCACAGAGTTGTGATTATGCACTTTATTTGGGTAATGATATTTTATGTCTCTGCACCAGGTAGACAGTCTACACAAGCTCCCCCACCTGCCGCGGGTATGTTTATTTCAATTTTTAGATCACAGAGTAGTGATTATGCACTTTGTTTGGGTAATGATATTTTATGTCTCTGCACTAGGTACACAGTCTACACCACCTGCTGCGGATATATTTATTTAAATTCTTAGATCACGGAGTTGTGATTATGCACTTTGTTTGGGTAATGATATTTTATGTCTCTGCACCAAGTAGACAGTCTACACAAGCTCCCCCACCTGCTGCGGATATGTTTATTTAAATTCTTAGATCACAGAGTAGTGAATATGCAATTTGTTTGGGTAATGATATTTTAGGTCTCTGCACCAGGTACACAGTCTACACCGGCCCCACCACCTGCCGCGGGTATGTTTATTTCAATTCTTAGATAGTCTAAGTTGTGATTATGCACTTTGTTTGGGTAATGATATTTTATGTCTCTGCACCAGGTAGACAGTCTACACAAGCTCCCCCAACTGTCGCGGGTATGTTTATTTCAATTCTTAGATCACAGAGTAGTGATTATGCACTTTGTTTGGGTAATGATATTTTATGTCTCTGCACCAGGTACATAGTCTACACCACCTGATGCAGGTATGTTTATTTAAATTCTTAGATCACAGAGTTGTGATTATGCACTTTGTTTGGGTAATAATATTTTATGTCTCTGCACCAGGTAGACAGTCTACACAAGCTCCCCCACCTGCCGCGGGTATGTTTATTTCAATTCTTACATAGTCTGAGTTGTGATCATGCACTTTGTTTGGGTAATGATATTTTATGTCTCTGCACCAGGTACACAGTCTACACCACCTGCTACGTGTATGTTTATTTCAATTCTTAGATCACAGAGTTGTGATTATGCACTTTGTTTGGGTAATGATATTTTATGTCTCTGCACCAGGTACACAGTCTACACCACCTGCTGCGGGTATGTTTATTTCAATTCTTAGATCACAGAGTAGTGATTATGCACTTTGTTTGGGTAATGATATTTTATGTCTCTGCACCAGGTACACAGTCTACACCACCTACTGCGGGTATGTTTATTTAAATTTTTAGATCATAGAGTAGTCAATATGCACTTTGTTTTTCTAACGATATTTTCTGTTTACATGTTTGAGTGCCTTTACATCAGGTCTACAGAGTACACCCCTTCCATCACATTCTACTGGTATGTTTTTTTAAATTCTTAGTTAAATGATAAAAATTCTATATGTTTACTTATTGAATAATTTTATTTTTAACAATTTGCTGAATTCTGATTAACTACTTTCATTTTACTTGTAACAGGTATGTCAGGTACACCACCTGCGATAGTTGGCTCGTCCGCCCAACCGGGCACACAACCGACAGACGATGCTCTTAGCCATCACAAGGGCGAGCAGGTGGTGTTGCAAGAGGGACGCAAGCCATGTTGGGTCTCTGGGTAAATATTTAAACTCATGAATTATGTTCGTTACCTATCCAACAACTATATAATTGTTGGCTATCATTTTAACACATGTAATTGCAGGGATAAAGTAGAGCCCAGTGAGGCTTCTCGTTTTATTACCAACATTATTGAGCGACATGTTACTAGCCCATATAAGTCATTTCGTAAGTTTTCTCAGGATATCCGCGATCAATTGTATGACGAGTTCCTGGTATACGATCTAATCTTTTAAATTACATATGTCCCAACTCCACAATTTCAATCCACTAACTTATAAAATTTTAATTCTTGACAGCAAGGATATCAATTTGTGAGACGAGCTGACACCGGACGAGCTCGACGTGTATGGGAGGCCACAGCAACTGTAAATTATAAGCATCATTTACATGGCTGTCGGGAACGTGCCAAGGCTCTAGCCAGGGGGAGCGAGGACCGTGGCCTTTGGAAGGCACACGGCCCCACATGGATGAGGAGGGAGCACTGGGAGGACCTCTGTGATAGATGGGGCGAGCCTAATTGGATCGCCAAATCCGTAAAAGCCAAAGCCGCACGTGTGTTACATCCAGACGTGCATCTCCATACTTCTGGATCTGTTTCCTTCGCGACCCAAAAGGAGAGATTGGTAAGTAATAATCTTAATTTTATTATATTTTATTTCTTATATGTCCTTATTTATTCTCTATAACATGTATAACAGGAAAAGAAGAGGGGTGGTACGGTCTCGTACCGTGATTTATTTGCTACAGTTCACCATAAAAAGGGGACCGATCAGTATGTGAGCGAGAGAGCTCGCTTGGTAGTGGTAAGATTATACTTACACATTTCTTTTCTATTTCAATTTTTAAATATGATTGATTAATATGAAATTTACAATATTTTTTATTCAATTTGCAAGAGTCATATGACAGGCATATGACTGAAAAGTACGGGGAAGAGGAGACGCAGCGGCCGCAGCTAGATCCTGATGCATGGGTAGCAGCAACCGGCCCACCGAAGAAAGGACGAGTATACAGTTTTGGGTAGAGCTTGGACGCCAGCCCGATTCTAGCATCTTGTTCGGGCTCAGCTTCGTCCTATCCTGGTAGCAGTTCCTTCTCTACTCCCTCCATCGGCACTTCTACGAGTCAGATTACATCCATCGTCGAAGATGCGGTAGGAATGGTCGAGGAACGCATGGAGGCACGCTTTGCTCGTGTGGTTGCTACCCTCCTGGCCCAGGCAAGGATTTTGCCTCAGGGAGCACCCTCGATCACAACATAGCCCTCACATGTGAGTATTTAATTTAATTTTAAATTTCGTAGACTTTAGAGTTATAATAGAGGAGAATCTGTGATACCAATGTTGTGTGCCCTATAGGCAAAGCCGGAAGCAAGTATATGATATTGTGTGCGCAGTAGTATAAATCCTATATAAAATTTAAGCTCAATTTTTAAGCCTAAGATAATTTAACACTCAGCTATCAAACCAGAGCTCAGATGATATCTGTGAGAACAATATAAATGAAAGTGACAAGAATGCACCAAGGAAGATAATGCTACTTCACAGAATCACACAGATCAGACAGATCTAATAGAATGCAATACAACCACTTAGCGTATAGGGAAGATCAGTTCATACACAAACCTGTGAATGGAGACCTTAGATGATAAGGGCCAATCACACCAATGAAAATCACGGCACACAAAATTTTTAGGTGATTCGATCTGCCACGCAGATCTACGTACACCCTACGTCTAACCTGAGTGTGGCTTCCCCTTGCAATAACAAGAAAAGTAGACTCAGTCTGCAAACAAACGCTGCCTTACAGCTTGACTTATAAGAACACTCTCCTCTCTTCTGATCAATTTAGAAGGAACCATGAGTAACACCCAGTTACCCACAACTAGTGGACCAGTCCTCTCTTCCTCTGAAGCACAGAGGGAATCATTCTCTTCAACCAGTTTCATCATTCTTCAAATGTCAGCGACATGAGCCACTTTACACCACTGAACAGTCATTTTAAACTGCTATACAGCCATTTGTCTGCTTTGTCCACCCATTTTCACCCTTAATCGCAGCTAAAAAGTCTTCTTTCATTATGTGAATTCTTCTATCAGAAGTCGACTTGTAAGCCCTCCCAAGTCGGCTTGAGGTTCTTGGATTTTAGCTGTTTCACACCTGCTGCCTATTATTCACTTTTTCATAGCTATTTGTCACCATTGTTGCCTATTATTCACCTTTGCATTGCTATTTGTCACCACTGTTGCCTTTTATTCACCTAGTTCATCTATTTGTCACCCTTAAGGTAGTATCTGTCACCCATAATGCACATTTGTCAGCCTCCAGGGATATTTTTCACCCTTATTCTTGTTTGGGTACAGAGTCTATCTTAAGCTGATATATCAGCTTGTTCCTTCAGCGATTGGAGGCTTCTTCTGCAGAGTTGCTTCTAGGGCTGCTGTGACACTACCATGCTTATGCTTACATGACTTCTTCAGATATTACAGTTCTTCAAACATACATCCTTCAAGCATGTAGACATAACAGTTCAAGCATTCACAGCATTCACATTACAACTCTTCAAGCCTTCATATGAAAATGTTGTTCAAGGCATTAGAAAACATATCGACATTAGCCAGCACACATCAAATTCATGATATAAAAAACCATTTTCATAATATAATTCATAGTGTTAGACATCACCAAAACCACAGGGTACAATAATAACATTACTACTTAGTTTAAAGAATTCACCTTTGAGAGGGAAAGAAATAATCATCATATTATCTACTTTCGGCCTTAGAAAATCAAAAGGATATTTAACTAGATTTATTAATAATTATATTTATTCAAATCTATTTATTATTTATTTTTTGTGATGTAGGATCCTCCTGCAGCCAGTGATGGTGGAGATGCTATGAATGACGAATGAGGATGATGCAGCAGATATCTCTTGATTTTTTTTAATGATATTACGAAGAAATGATACATTTCAATTAATGTAACTGTAACTTTTTTTATTCAAAGATTTATGTGTTGTGGACGTTCTTTATTCTAATTTACAATAGGATTTTATCTTATTGTGTGTTGTATATGTTGCTTATTGCATGTTTTATGTTGAGTTGAGTCGATTGTGGTGTATATTTGTAGCTTTAAACAGGTTTTTAAAATTTTAAAAAATATAAAAAAGTATGTGGAGAAAGTTTTTGACAGAATTTCGACCAACTAACAAATCGTCGAAACCAATTTCACTCACTTATTTGTTGACGTATTTATTTTCAGCGTAAATCAGTCGAAAGGTTCAAACATATTTTCGAGAAATTGTATACACATTAGTTTCGACGTATTACGTGTCCGTCTCAAATACGTCGATAATTAACGACATCTTTTCGACTAAAATTAGTTTTGTCGAAAGTAATTTCATTGAAATTAGTTCTGACATATTACTTATCTGTCTCAAATTCGTCGGACATTAAGGACTTATTTTCGACACAATAGTAGTTCGTCGTACCTAATATGACCCACAGGTTTTCAACGTACTATTTATGCGATAAAATATCGTCAAAAATTAAGGACGCATTGGCCACGAAATTAACTTTCGTCGAAACTAATTTAAACCATATGTTTGCGACTACACAATATATCAGTCGAAGATCCGTCGAAAACTTTAGATCTGTTTTCAACTAAATTATGTTCCGTCGCAATGATTAATTATTTTCCGTAATATTAAATATCGACACAAATAGCCACGACTATTTCGACGACATAATTTCATCGATAATTTAGGACATATTGAAGACGCTATCTTATTACGTCAAAATTTTGCGACGAAATAGTTTTGACGTCCATTACGTCGTCATTACGTCGTCAATACGTCGAAAATTCATATTGCGACGTATCTCCGACGAATTCGCGACGGTGAATGGACGTCAAAATTTTTCTTTTTTCTTGTAGTGAGAGTTTACCCTATGTCGTGGGTATGACCCTGAATCCATCTCCTTGAAGCTTGTGTCCTATGGGTGTCCCTGCCATTCCCTACAAACTCTCTGTTAGCCCTTTTTATCTTTTTACTCCTTCAAGTTGATCCGGCAGTGGGGAATGTACATATATATCTTTATGGATCCATACATATCCACATGCGAACATGCCTCTCAAGGGGGGATCTAGAGTTGACCCTACGCCATGGGTATGATTTCGAGACCAAACCCTTGTGTCCTATCCCCTTTGCTCGCTCTGAAATCTCCCACAGACCTTTAGGCTGCCTTTTGGACCCTATAGATCGATCCGGCAGCCCCCTTCGAGATGAACTGGCAACCTTACGTGATTGATCCGACAGCCCTTATTAAAGCTGATCCGGCAGCCCAATCAGCCGATCCGGCAGCATTCAATGAAGCCAATCCGGCAACCCAGTCAGCTGATCCGGTAGCCTTCAACAAGCCGGATCCGGCAACCCTTACCCATGGCTAATCGGGCAGCATTCATGGCTGATCCGGTGGCTCAATCAGTGTAACACCCTGGTTAAATAATAAAATATAAAAGAAAATTTTGAAATATGTATTGGAATTAAAGATATTTCCTTGTTATTTAATGACTTCAATGATTTTCTTAATTAAAGAATATTATCATTTTTTGTGGCCAAAATTGTATCAATAATTATTTTATACAATTATCATAAAAAGACTTTCATATTCTAAGACGCAATCGAATTTTCTACGATGAATTAAAATTAATAAGAATAAATCAAATTAATTGAATTTCACCCGTAGGCTAAAGTTTTGACTAAATTCTAAAAATATGGAAAAAAGCACATCTTGTAGAGGACGAAGAGTTTAAGAATAATGTCAACTAGGCCGACCCCTAATAAAAATTTTATTAGGCTGAATTAAGGAGTTTTTAGCCAAAATTGTTGCTTTCTTAGAGCAATCTTAATCGACCAAATTCGAGCCCATTTCTCAACCATTCGAGCCCAAACCAGGCCCATTTGATAGATAAACCCTATGAGTTCGTTTCCCCTCTGTAACCCTAGCCTCTAGAGCCTTCTATTGGCGACGGTGGCATGGATTAGGTAGAAGAACCAAGTTTTTCACCGAGTTTAAACCCTTGGACTCTCGACTCCAATTCGTTCTCTAAAACGACCTATAGGCGCTATAAATTGAGGGCTTTCGCAGCCCTAGACCTCCTTTGAT
This sequence comes from Amorphophallus konjac, assembly GCA_022559845.1. Lineage (NCBI taxonomy): Eukaryota > Viridiplantae > Streptophyta > Magnoliopsida > Alismatales > Araceae > Amorphophallus > Amorphophallus konjac. The sequence goes on along the minus strand of CM040126.1, from coordinate 121,520,985 downwards.
TTTCCAACAGGTGGCGTGGGCGATCATGGTCGAACCTAGGCGAATTTGGGCGTTCTAGGAGCGGTACCTAGGGTTCCGGCAACCCCTCTTCTTCGTCCTTCTTTCCTTCAAGCAAAGGTAGGTGTCTCTCAGACCAAACAAAAATATAATAATACCATATCGTGCGTCTCCATGAGCTCTTTCTTTTGATACCTAATTGCCCAATTTTCGTTCATCATGATGTTTGAATTTTACGTTTTAGTCCGAGGTGTATTAAAAGGATAACTTTCATGATTATTAGTTAAAGATTGAATCTTGTTGTGTTAGATCTAAATCAAAGCATGCTATTTTATACGAAATTTTATGCTCTTTCCAACGGTAGTATTTGCCCTAAAAATTGTTCATTCTATCTTGAGAAATCGTGGTTTTTAGCATAGCATGTCGAAGTTCATCGTCGGCGGGTTCCAGGTCATGTGACGCATCTTCCAGAGATCGTTACAACCGTGACGGTCTCACGATAGACCGTCACCTGAGCCTGATGGTCCCACGACAGACCGTCACATGTCCTGTGTTTTAAAAATTTTGAAATTTTAATCTATTTATTCTCTGCACCTACTATAGAGCGTTACATGCTTGTAACGCCCCTTCTTTAGACCGTCACGTTCTCCTGACAGTGTTTTTAAACTATTGTTTATGCATTTTTAAAACTAGAAACTTGCTATGTTAGTAAGATATCTTGATCTATAAACAAGGCAGAACGTGATGTTAATATTGTATTATGATCATAAACATTAATTTTTCATTGTTCTACATGAAAGATGTTTAGAAAATGCTAAGTTGAATGATCATGAAGAATTTGATAAAAACCCTTAGTTAATACTTGTATAAATTTTGATTTATGTAAGATATATATATTTGATCTTAGCATTATTATTTGACAGTCATGCCACTCCGATGGGATTGACTGACCGCACCGTCTTGGTTTCCGTGTTTATTAGCCTCAATTCTTGTAATAGATGGGACTCTCTGCCGCATATTCCTTTCGTCGGACTAGGACCACTATTATGAGACCTCCATAAGACCCCGTGAGCCTGGGATTCCCACCAGGATGCCGGGTAGGTTGTACCTCAAAGACCTGAACCCATGAACGTGGTTTGAATCGTGTTTTTGGACCAGCTCAAATTAAACTGGTCTGTGTCCTGTAACGGCCCAAGATTGGACCGTCACATCATCGTAACGGCCCTGTGTACGACCGTCACGTTCATGTAACGGCCCTGTTATAGACCGTCACAGTTAAGATATTAATAAGGTTTTTTTTCTTGTTTTATCATCATGAAGCAGTCGTCAAGGTTACCTTGAACTTTGGAATCGTGCGTGATCCTTGTTTACATCCTTGTTTACTCTTAGTCCTTCTACCTAATGTTCATTCCAACGTTGTTGAAATTTCTCTTGATCTTAGAAGTAAGTTCGTGAGCTTGATCTTGGAACTCTTGGCCATTTGTACTCGTGGATGTCTAGATTCATGGGATCTATGATCCAATCAAAATCAATGCCAAGGTAACACATTAAAGGGCCCAGTCTGGTCCTGGGAGGCGCACCCGATAAGTACTTGATCTCCAGGGAGGTGAATGACTAGGTGTGGCATTTGGCACCGGTACTATCTAGCGTGTTGGGTCTACGACATTCCACATTCTCGTGAACTTATTGTTCATGCTTGGAAGCATGAAGTACTTGCGTGTATGACTCGACTTGACTTGACTTGATATATGGCCATTCATTTAAAGTTCTGATTACATGCTCTTGCGATCGTGACTTGCAATCCTTATCGTGCTAGTTATCTTGTTATCATGCTTAATTGTTTCCTCTTGTTATTTCCTGCATTCATGAAATATTTAATTACTTAAACTATGCCTGATGATAGAGTGTAATTCCTACTGAGCTTCTTGCTCACCCCTACCTTCCAACTCTTTTCAGGTAACGCGGTAGATGGAACGCTTGCAATTGGGATCGGGTCAGCATGATCGAGTGAACCTGGAGTTAAAGAGTTGAGACCGGAGTCTGTCTTTTCATTTTCTTGAGTCTAGATAGTATAGTGGTCTTGCTATTTTTTTCTCTTCTTTATTTCTTTTATTGGGTCCACATTATATTTAAATTTTCAAATATCAATAAAATTCTATTTTTCTCAAATTAATGGTCTCTGTGTGTTCGAATATTTATTTATTGTGTCTATTTATTTTCTGCTCTATTATCATGATTGTTTCGCTGCCACGTTCCGAGCACCGCTTCCCGCTGCTATCGGTTTGGGGTGTGACAATCAGACTGATCCGGTAGCCCAATCAGACTGCCCTGGTAGCTCCAATCAGATCGATCCGGCACCTCCCCTTGCATGGTTGATCCGGTGGCTTCTTTATAGCCGGTATGGTAGCCTCCGTACGCGCCATACAATAGTCCCGTAATCATGGATGTTACCACTTTTGTGCGCATCCGTAGAATTAAGGGGTCATCTCGGGTTCCCGTGGATGAACACCCGTTTCACACCTCCCCAACATTCAGAGTCTGGGGGAGATGCTGTCGGAATTTCATCAAGCGCCTAACTAATAGACAAGTAAGCTGCAGAGCAATCCTAATTCTAACGAAAGAACGAAAGGTGATAAAAAATGGGATAAGACCAAAACTTCATATACACTAAAAATTGCATAAAAAAGGGCCATCAGCATCTCTGCACATCATTTGCATCTTCTGCATATGCTGAGTCTTGCATAACATTTCGTTGAAACATTTCATGCATACTTCAACTCGTGTGTGCTTACATGTTGTGATCTTCTGGTATATACAATGGTGAGTTGTTGAAGGTTGGATTAGGTCTAGCTGGAAACTTTCACTATGCGTGAGTTAATACTCTGCCTAGTACCAGACATCATCTTGCATGAATATATAGTTAAATCCTTGCATGCTTGTTTGTACATAGCTTACAAAGCCATTTCTTGAATGATTCTAAGACCATACGCGCCTTGACAAATGAATGTTGCGTTAATTCAAACCAGGTGTGTTACATGCCATGAACAAAAAGAAAAAACAAACCATGAACAAACAACAGCAAGAACAAACAATAAAGAAATAACAGTGAACATTAACAACAAATAATAAAACAAAACAAAAATAATTATAATGGACAATAGCAAACAAAAAAAAGAAGAGGGGTGGAAGTCAGTCGACCAATTTCAGTCGACTGACTTCAAAGTTAGTCGACTGATATTGGTCAACCGGCTTTGAAGCCAGTCGACTGAGGGCGAACTTAGTCTACTAACTTCAAAGTTGGTCGCCCGAGTTCGGTCGATCGACTTTGAAGTTAGTCGACTGAATTCTTCCCCCCTCTCACCTATTGAAAAAGAAAGGAGAGAAAAGGATAGAAATAATAATAGTAAACATAAATAATCAAAAGGAAAACTAATAATAGTAATAATAATATTGAATGATAATGTCAACAAGGAAAGAATGAGGACAATAAAGCAAAAGATAAAGGATAAAAGTGATAAAAGATGATAAAAAATGTATGCAATTAGATTAAAAATAAAGATATATACATTCATCCAAATGGAATTAAAACAATAAATAAAAGAAAATATAAAAACATAATAATGCATGTTCTGGAGCCCTCACCTCCCCTAGACCTTGTGTGGAGGGACCATAAATGGCGCCCTCACAAGCCAGGCTTGGACGTCGGGGGCCGCCCCGTCATGGCCATGGCCTAACTTTGCCTTGGGTTAACAACCCTTCAAATCAGATCTATTTTCATCAGGATTCACCCAGCTCCTTTTACCAAATATCAAACTTGTCATATTCCCGGCAGACATCTCTCGAATGTCATTCATGTTTTCGCTGTGTTTCCGACTCGGAATACTCTCTGAGTTCGGGGCACGTGATGAGTACATGAACGCGCTGAGACGCCCTCGTCCTGACATGGGAACTCCCGATGTGTTTTCAAATTGCACATTCTTTCTTTTACCATTAATGCAAATTTCAGGCCATACGGCCCCTCTTCCTGGCGATTATTCAAGGGTTTTCTCCCCTCCGAGGAGATGTTATTAACGTCGTGACCTTTATGGCATGGCGGGTTCCCGTCCCGACACGGCACTCACCATCGTCTGATCAAGTCAAACGGCGCACACTAGTGGCTCCGGACCGCCTTGGTCTTTGGAGCCCGAATAAACTATCACATTGTGACTGACACGCCCACGCACTAATAAACGATATAAATAAATAAATAAAATAAACTAAGAAAAAGATTAGAAAAAATTAAGTGCATCCACAAGTCTGGCACGCCCGGTGGGACTGAGCCTCCCTTCATCTCTTCGCCAGATTAGGGGCCCTATGGCCTCTTCTTGAAATTTTAACTATTTAAGTTGAAATTACAGGTTATACTGTGACAATTTCAATGGCAGTTACCTTCGGACCACTGGTTGTTGAGAGCCATGCCAGGTATGGCTACCCGACAGTTCTGACGAAGTTTGGAGACTTCCGCCCGGTGGTAGGCTTCCCCAACTTCCTGGGGGTGGCCTTTGTGAACTTACTGGAGGTTGAGGGGCCCAAGCCCAAAGAAGCCAACGTCCCTGCCATGGGAGTTGCTACCGTCAAGTCTGCTACTGCTGGGCTGCCGACGAATATTGTTGACCGTGCGACGGTCGAGACACTGAGTTGTTTTGTCTACCATGAGAATCCCAACGTCAGCTCAGCCAATAAGAGGTCGGCGTCTCACCGAAGAAGAATCCAGAGGAATGCTGCTACTGCTACTCCCAGGGGCCGGGTGTCTACCACTGACAAGTTAGTTCTGATTGGGAGCATCAGAGTCCATCTGAACGGCCGAAGGGCTGAAGTGATCCCCGAGCGGATCATGGCAACTGTCCACATGCACAATTCTTTCCAAGTGCTGGGGAAAATTGAAAGGAAGAATACTGATGCGGCCCGCAGGCCGAATAATGAGCTGGCCTAGAGACCGGCCAAGTTCAAGCAGGTTTGGGTACCGAAAGGCACCCGAACTACTCCACTTGCTCAGGTAAGGCCCAGAGAGGCCCACCAGAGGAGGCCGAGACAAAATGAACGGGCCGAGTCAGTAGCCCTAACGCACCCTCCGTCGGTAGTGGATGTACACTCACGGTTGAGAATATCGGTCATTGCTCCAAGCACCATGACAGAGTTGCCCGCCCAAGGCAGTTGATGTACAAGCTCCATATACAAGGGAGGGCTTTGTCACCGGCCTTCTCCTCCTCGCAGGCCCAGGAGAAAATAAATGAAACTTTGAAGAATTATCTATGGGGTCTAGGAGGTACCCCACTGAGTCATGAACGGCTGTTATAGCCAAGGACGGCGCTCGGGAAGGCTGTGAGTCCCAAGCTCTGCCTAGTGCCGAGTCAAGGAATTATCAAGAAGATTGTTGTGAATCCCAGCCTTGGGAGGAGGTGAGGACTAGATTTTTGAGAGGTTAACCATTCCACACAGGTCTTCGAGAAGGACGGCGAGGAGAGGCAGAGGCTTGGTTATCTACACTTGCAAAATGGCTGGAGTGTCCAGCCGCTATGGGGCTCTACTCGCTGAACATGAGGAAGTTGTCAGAGTCGCTGAGAGGCAGGCTCCTCTCACGATAAGAAGAACAGCGGCAAGCGAGGTGTTATAGACCCTCGCCAAGAGGACCAGCCCAGAGGAGGCCATGGTAGCCCTGACTGCCAATGTGATTACAACTAAAGACAATGGCGGGATGCAATCTACATACTCCGAAGAAGTACCAGTTGAGGAGAGAGGTGGCATCCCCAACCCCTCAATAAATGACCCGGCCTTACTGATGCTGCTGCAAAAGTATCAGCAGGAATTGAAATGCTGAAGAAGCAGCTAAGCGAGAGGGATACCCATACCTACCCAAGCAGGATGAAATCCCACCCAAGATGTTAGGGGGCAGCAGTCGGGCATTTGAAGCCTCGCCATAGGCAGCTGCATCCCAGCTAATGTGGTGAGGACACCAGAGCCATAGTTCGGCTCGACTCAGCGAGCCGCCGATACCGGACACGTAGCATGACTCGGTCGACGCCAACATCTTTGTGGCTGGGGGACAGTTTGGAGTCTCCACCTGAGCTTTGATATTTTAGTACATATTTTGGTACGTATTTGTATTTGGTACATATTTAGTTGTATTTGGTGTGTATTTGGTATGTATTTGGGTTGTATTTGCTTTGTATTTATATTGTGGGTTTAATATTGGGTCAATGGAAGAATATTGACCAAGTATTTGTATTTTTGGTTTATTATGGTCCAAGGGGGATTAATATGGTCCAAGGGGAATGTTGGCACTCGAAATATATCCAACGGCGATCAAGCCTCAAAGACGAACGATGCGGCCTACTGAAGCATGGAAGCTGAAAGAGATCAATACACTGAAGCCTTCTCAAGCTGCCAGAGCCTCAGGTCACCCAGTATGAACGCCAGGGACTTCACCTCAGGAGGATCGAGGAGAATACACCATAAGCCGGCAGTGCCGTCGAGGCTGCCCAATGAACCGGTATCGACTCAGTCGTACCGCGCAAACAACATCCATCGTCTGACCAAGGACGAGCATGCATCCGTCATCCGACCAAGCACAAGGATGCACCTGTCGTCCGACCAAGGACAGGCATGCATCCGTTGTCTGATCAAGGACAAGGATGTACCCGTCGTTTGACCAAGGATGAGAATGTACCCGTCATCCGACCAAGGACGAGAGCATATCCATCGTCTGACCAAGGACGATAATGTACCCGGTGGCCCGCCACCTGAATGAAAGATCTTCGAGGTGATAGAACGCCCTTGCCCTGTCAAAATAGCGGACCGAAGGCTCTGTCAGTAGAAGATCTCGATGACCCGGCAGGGTATGGCTTCTCAACATATTGGGTCCGCTAATGACCAAATGATCGCCCAGTCAAGGCAAAACCACCTTGGATGGTATTCCGCCTCCCAAGAAAGCTTCGAGCACAAGTCAAACCGAGCCGACGACACAAACCACAGTGCCGAAAGGCATGTCAGCGGAAAACCCACGTGTTCAAACTGAAGATGCACGAGGTTCTGAAGAGGGTTGCATGTCAACTCGGGGGCTTCATCTGGACTTCTCACCAAGCTTTTGCAAGACCACATCGAGATGAATGGTCACGGTGACTCCCAGAACCAGCCTGGACCCACTGTCTAACCCATGTTGAGCGAATGAGGCTTATCCGACGCGCCCCCTTCACCGGTGCCCGCCCTATCCCAGCGCCCTATTGCCCGGCGCGCCAGATGCAAGAAGAGCTCCCCGACGTGCATCCTCCATGCAGGGAAAGCCCCCGCCTATAAAGCCCCACTTGGTTCGACCAAGTAAAAGGGGGGACTGGCTAATAGACAGATAGAGGAACATCGAGAGATAAAGGCATTAAGAGAGCCCGTCCATCCGAGAGAGTCTTGGGGGAGAAGTAGGGTTCTTCCATAGAGAGTATTCTGGCCACCACCCTCTTCTGCCTATTTGCCTGAAGCACGTCGGAGCCTGAGGAGGAGAGAATATGATACTCTATTTTGCTGGCGAAGTCTAGGTGGGTTCTGTGGGTTGTTTCCCGACGACCCCCTTCTGGTTTCCCTTTTCTGCTGCTGTGTAAGTGAGGGGGGAGGGGCAATGATATGAGCCCATCTCCCCCCCTTACCACCTCTTCATTCGTTTCTCCTCTGTAATTTCTTCTCTGTAATCAATGAAACGGCCACCGAGCGACAATGTCGATGCACCCAATGCTTATAATATGCGATGTCTTTCACCTCATGTTGATGGAACGAATGATGTTATATCGTATATGATTTTTTCTTTTCCGTTCTCAATATGTGTGTTCGAATACCAAGTTTTACCTCGCTGGACCAAGCATGCCCGAGAGCCATACGGGCTACATTGATGTCACCCCCTCCCCGGGGCTCCTCCCTTCTAATACGATGGCTATACCCTGCCGCATATATGTTGTGGGTTTCGTGGTTAGAGACACACTCGTGTGTGCATCTCTGCATGTTTTTGTTCTGAGGTCGACCCCAGCAATACCCCTCTGCACTTCTTCATAGTCCAGAGTGAACAGGGTCATCTCTATAACTTCCACATCCATCATATGCTAATGATTCTCACGGTTGTTTCCCATATCTTAATTGTTGTGGTTCGCGATGCTAACCTAATAACCCTGTGAACACTAACTTGCTATGAGTGACAATTTACCAACTCATCGGATGTTGCGTTATGCCATTCTACTTCCCCCCTTTTTTATATATGATTCATGATTGCTGAGCTTCGCCGTTCCTTAGAACTGTAGCTTCAATACTCCGGGGAGGGGGACATACCCCATTGATACCTCAGAACCACCATTTGGTCAAAGGGCTCCATCTGTGTGTGATGAGTGTCCCTATGGGCCATATGGTGAATATTGACAGGGCTTAGCCTGATATCAAATCCGCTGTCCTCAGGAACATTATGGTGGCCACGGTTTGTATGCCCCTCGTAGGCTAGTCCTTGGGGATTCCCTTCCCTATTGGCCGTCCCCCTCTCGGATTGTGATTTGACATTGGGTCGAATGCCCCTCGTAGGCTAGTCCTTGGGGATTCCCTTCCCTATTGGCCGTCCCCTCTCGGATTGTGATTTGACATTGGGTCGAATGCCCCTCGTAGGCTAGTCCTCGGGGTTCTCCTTCCCTCATTGGTCATCTCATCCGATCGCTTTCAACCCACGGAACCATGGTGCCCCTCGTAGGCTAGTCCTTGGGATTTCCTATCCGCTTGGGGTCTGCTGGCCGCCGTTGTGCCATCCGGCTTGTTTGGGGCTTACTCCACACGTGAGTATGACCCCGCTTCTCCCCTGCAATCATTCATGGATGGGGATATGCTGCCCAATTTTCGTCAAGTTTGGACTTAATAAAACATGTGTTCTTAAATAATGAGCTTCGTGCTTGAGTATGAACCTTTCACGAGCTTATGATTCTGCTCTTGGAGACCCCGGGACTCTAATTCAATAAACAATCAACCCAATTAATCTCAAAGTTCTCTAGAACATCTTAATAAGCCAAAATAGATTAAAAAATCCCAAAAAAATCAGCTTAAACGGCGCGGTCCTAATTCCGCGCGCCCTAATACGGCGTGGTACCCCCCCCGCCCCGCGCCAGATTAACACTAGACTCAAAATCACATGGTTCTAAACGGCTTATATCTGGCACGCCCTAATCCGGCACGCCCCAAGGCCATCGCGCCGGGTAAGTAGCTTGCCATGGCCGCGCCGGATTAGGGTGCTTTACCTACGTTTGGCCGCGTCGGGAACCCTTCTCCTACGCTTGGCCGCGCCGGTTTTAAATAAATATTTTTTATCATGCTATTTTGATCCCTCAATCACCTTCGGAGCAATCTTTGCCTCCCACAGTCGAGGTTAATGAACCCCAATCAATAATAAACCAAATAAAAAGGGGGCTGTTCAAATCCAAACTATTTTCCTATTATGCATCTACTATTATGTTTGGTATTATCATACTTTTGTTATTATGCTTATGTCACCATTTTCGTCTCCCTTGGCGGAGATTGATAAACTTGATTGATCATTGTCTATTCTCACAACTCTGTTATCATGCTTTAGTATAATCGTGAGGATCATGCATGCATGCTTGCATGGACCCTCGGTATATCAAATGGCACTTACAGAAGGCCAGGTTACGCCCGACCGGAAGTACGATGGTGGTCTTCGGATCTATGTCCTCCGCCATGTATCGAGGGTCCCCAATTCAATGAACTATGCTTCCCTTGCATGATAGATAAATGCATTTCATGTGACCTCGTCACATGCATCCTTTTGCATCTTATTTCGGCTTCAGACGGCCCACTATCTCGGTAATTAATCAAAGGTTTTCTTCCTTATGGGGGATGTAATTAACGTCATAGCCTTTATGGTATGGTGGACTATTGGTCCCGACCCGAATCTCACTCTTTCCCGATATGGGTCAGAATAAGCGCATAACAAATCTGTCACTTATGTGACTGGCATGCCTGCGTGGTCAACTAATCAATTGATTATTGATTAATTAAATGGTTGGTCGACCCAGAACAAAATGACCGAACAAATCCCATCCCAACAAGTCTGGCACGCCCAGTGGGACGTGTGTCACCATTCATCTCTTTGCCGAAATATGTGGGCCCTGAGGCCCTCCCAAAGACTACTGATCATTTGTTTGTTTTGGGTGGCAGGCAGACAATGGCATCATCAGGACTTGCTGCTCTTACCTTTGGCCCTGCAATCATCGCCGGGCATGCGGAACATGGGTACCTAGCGGTGCCCACTGTCCTTGGGACGTTCCCTGCTGCTGTAGGCTTCCCCAACTTTTTGGGGCTGGCCTTCACTGATCTGCTTCAAGTGGAGACCTCGGAGCCTGCTGAGGAGACTGCGAAGAAAGTCGAGGCCTTGAAGGCTCGATGCTCTACGGGCTCGCTCAAGAGTCGATCCAAGTCGCCAACTGCCTGGTGCACCACATCACCAATGGGACCCGCCCCATTCCTACCAAGAACTCCGGAGGACGCTAGCGCAGAGGCTTCCGGTGAAATACTGCTACTGTTACCGGATACCTTTCCGTGTCCGGCAAATCCATGTTGATCGATGGAGTTCGTGTCTTCTTGGACGGATGCGATGCTCAGGTGGTCCCGGATCGGGTCATCCCCGCCGTACCTATTCAGAACTCCTACCAGATCCTCTCTGGGAGGAGAGCTGAGAAAGAAGAAGCCGGCCGCCATGGCCATGAGAAGCTGGCCCTCAGGCCAAAGAGGTTCAAGCAGGTGTGGGTCCCTAAGAAGATCTAACCCGCTCGCTAGGATGCGCCAATCCGTCACCGCCCTGCCCGTGACGGAGCAGAAATGGAGAAGGAAAGGGTCCTGGCCCTGAGAAAGGAAGAGACGGTTGTGGACCCTCCACGCCGTGAAAGTTTCAGGGCATGCGCCCGACAAGCCAACATCTCCACAGTGGGAAGAAGATTCCAGCAACTCGCCGGACGAGCCCGGTTCGCTTACATCCCTCTCGTGGGAGGTCGACAATCATCCCCAATCCTACATAAGGAACGGGGGCAAGAAGAAATGACCAACATGGTCAGAAACTACTTCAGGGGTCTAGGCAACCCCTCGCTCGGCCAACAACGGCTACTACAAGCAGTCGTGGTCGAAGAAGACTACTACCCACCAATGGCAGTTGAAGAAGAAGAGGAAGAAAGAATGATGACATCGTCGGTCGACGACAATGGTTATGAAGATGGCTTTGATGCTGAAGCCGATGAGACCGCCCCTCAGTGGGAAGAAATAAAAAGAATCTCTGTGTTCGAAAGGTTAACCTTCTCGGAGCATGCAAAGAGGAAGGTTCATAGACAGAAAAGAAGAATGCAGATCTTTACCTGCAACATGGCTGGCATATCCAGCCAATGTGGAAGGCTTCCAGAAGATCCTTGTGAGCTGGCTCGATTGGCCGGCAGGCCGGGGCAGGACACTCGAAGGGCAACAGTCGCAAGAGTACTATTGGCAGCAGCTAAAGGAAAGTAAGCCCTAGCCCACCGCTAACGATGTGATGAAACCACTGTTCCGACCGCCAATGTGGTGACAGCGGAAGAAGAAGAAGAAGATGTCTTGCTCGACATCCTACCTGAGGGTCATCCGGGGAGACGACAGAAGCCATCCCCAGCACTGCAGCTATGGATCCGGCAGTACTAATGATACTACAAAGGTACTGCCAGGAGATAGAGCTGCTGAAGAAGCAACTGATGGAGAAGACAGAGAAATCTTCAGCCTCCAAGCAACTCGAGATGCAGGGTGAATCATCATGGGGAGCCGTCAACCGGAATGACCCCTCGCCACATTATGCCATGCCCCATTGGGCAGAACCTGTTGCATCTCTGTAGTTTTGATGATGACTAACACTATGAATCAAATTATTTTTATGATAATCATCTTGATGCTTCTAAATGAATGATAAAGATCCTGAATTGTCTAAATATTCTCAGGATCTAATGTTGTTGTCTTGCATGCACATCTATGGATCAAATGCTTCTTCATCATGCTTTTCTGTTTTGATGCTCCTCTATCATGTACACCCATGAGCTCATACTTGTCTTGATTATATGGGATCTATACATTTAGTGCGTTGACGCACTTGGCTGGGTGCGTAGACGCATTAGTGCATCTTTCACTTGCTGATTTGTCCACTGCGTCGACGCTGCACGATGGAAGCGTAGACGCATTGGCTTGGTGCCAAGGGCTTGAGCGTCTCGCATATGAAGTTGAGTCGACGCTGCACGATGAAAGCGTTGACGCATTGGCTTAGTACCAAGGGCTTGAGCGTCTCGCCTATCGAGCTGAGTCGACGCTGTCACCTGAAGCGTTGACGCATTGGCTTGGTGCCAAGGGCTTGAGCGTCTCACCTATGAAGCTGAGTCGACGCTGTCACCTGAAGCGTTGACGCATTGGGTTGTTACCAAGATTTTGTGCGTCTCGTCCAAGGAGCTGAGGCGACGCTACACAATGGAAGCGTCGACGCCTCGAGTTTTTGACCAAAGGTTCTTTTGATCAACCACCCAGCAGAAGCGTCAACGCTGTCAACTGATGCGTTGACGCATTAGTGTGTTTTGTCAAGGCACCTGTTCTCCTTATATCCATTGCGTTAACGCCTTGGCTTTAGTGCGTTGACGCACTCTTCTGTCCTTTCATAAGTCCCGTGCAATCTGTGTGAACAATTTATGACTTGAATATTTCTGAGATTGACTGAATGTTCTCTGAAACCTTACAGGGACTTAAAGACAAATTGGAACTTTATTCCAATTATGTGAGCACGTGATCCGAGGGAATAATCGTCTAACACGTGGCTCGGTTCATCTGGAAGCATGTCTTCGCACGTGTCTCCCAAACCCTCACTCTCTCGTGAGGTTGGATATATATATATGAAGGTTTCTGCTCCTGACAAGCTGCCGAAGCCACAAGGAAGAGGGTGAGGCCAGAGCGAGAGGAAGGAGAGGAGAAGCCAGCCTGATCCACTCATTGAGCGTACCTGGAAGAGAGAGAGAGTGGTGAAGGAGAGGATGGTTTTCTGCTATGTTTTGTCTATGCTTCTTTAAGAAGCTACATTGTTTCTTCGTTCGATTGTCTTCGATATCTCTTTATGTTTTCCGTTGTTTGTTCTTAAATTCTGATACTCTGTTTTATCGTTCCATCTAGGTGTAGAGGAAGAGAGGTGGATCCTCTGGGTTGCATTGTGATTCCCTCTGAATCAGATCAGAGGAAGGGAGGTGGTCTCCAGGGGTTGCTATGTTCAGATAGTGAGGAGGCTATCTGGGTTGTTCCCTCCGACTGTGGAGGAAGAGAGACAGTGTCTCTAAATTGCAGTGAGGGTGAGTCACTGCTGGGTTCCCTCTTGTCTAAGAGGAAGGGAGAGTTATCTCCGGGTCAGGTCTTGGGGTGTGAGACCTGGGTTCAAGCTGTGTGATCAGCGTCTGTAGGGATTTTGATCCCCAAGCTGTGGATCAGCGTGTTGTAGGAAGACTGAGTCTGCGGTTCTTTCTTGTGAAAGGAAGCCTCACTCGGCCTTGAGTGAGGGATGGACGTAAGTCTGCAGGTTGCAGACTGAACCATCTAAATCTCCTGTTCTCCGTGGTATGGTTGTGCGCATCTATCTTCCTTATGATTTTGTCTGGCTTCATTGAGTAAATGTGAATGTTGATGATTGAAATCTTGGTCTGACTGCTCGCTAGGTGGTTGTGCATATGTGCTGATGACACTTTGAGTCATTTATGTTATGCGCTCGTGAATTACGTTATATTGGTTAAGGGTCCTGCCTCGACTCAATCAAATATTTTTTTAAAACGGTGATCTATTCATCCCCTCCCCTTCTAGCTCACCGTCCTCCTGTGTAACAGTTGGTATTAGAGCAGGTTTACCCGAGATGTTGTTCAACGACCAGGGTAATCTTGGAACCAGTGGTCCTCGCAGCTACATAGCTGAAGGACAGTCAATCTCCCGTCCCCCATATTTTGATGGCTCTAATTATTTTTTTTGGAAAAACAGGATGGAAGTTTTCATCCGATCTCAGAGCCACAAGCTGTGGAGAGTCATTACAACTGGACCTTATGACTTACCTCCGAATGAGGAGATGTGGTCTGAAGAACAAGTCAAATTATCCGGACTGAACTGGTCTGCGCTCAACATCATCCAGTGCGCAGTTCACCCTGAAGAATATGCCCGAATTTCGGCGTGCAAGACAGCCAAGAAGATGTGGGATGAACTAGCGCTGATTTACGAGGGTACCTCTCAGGTCAGAGCTACCAAGGTAAACTACCTAACCTCTGAGTATGAATTATTTAAGATGAAGTCAGAGGAGAGCACGACTGATATGTACGCTAGGTGTCACTGATCACAAACAGCCTCAAGGGGTTTGGAAAGGAAATATCTGAAGGGGATATAGTCAGGAAGATCTTGAGATCTTTGACTCCAGCGTGGCACACAAAGGCCACTGTGATAGAGGAATCGAAGGATTTAACAACCATGACTGTCACTGAACTCATAGGGTCTCTTATGACCTATGAGATGAATCTCAAGAAAACAGGAGAAGGAAGTGACAGAAAGGGCAAGAATGTTGCTCTTAAAGTTGAACGACATAGTAGTAGTAGCAGCAGCAGCAGCAGTGGAGACTCTGATGAAACTCCAGACCTTGACAGGAGTGAAAAAGCTCTACTCACACGTCAGTTCAGGAAATTTCTGAAACTGAAGGGAAAATCATATGGGAGAAGAAGAAATTACTCATCAGGTAAATATCCAAACAATGGCAATGACAAGGATAGGAATGCTAAAAGTGTGATGTGTTATCATTGCAGGAACCTTGGGCACATAAAGCAAGATTGCCCTGAGCTTCAGAAGAAGACACTGGATTACCATAAGAAAGGCTCCAAAGTGTACAAGAAAAAGCCAAAAGCTATGGTATGCACTTGGAGCGATGAAGAAGAAGACTCAGAGACTAACTCCTCAGGAAAGGAGACTGAAGGAGTATGTCTGATGGCCGATGAGGAAAATGAGGTAATCAATCCCTTTGTGACTTACTCTATTGATGACTGGGAAGATAAGTATGGTGAACTGCTAGATATGTACAATGCCTTAGCTAAAGAACATAGAGTCACCAAACGCAAACTCAATGTGGTTAATGAAGAACAAGAACTCATCAAGATAGAAAATTCCAAACTGATAGCTGAATTAGATCAAATGGAAAATGTAAGAAATGAGAACAATCTTGTTAAAAAAGAGCTTGAAAAACTAAGAAAACAGCTTGATGAAACCAATCAACATACTGAAGAAAACCTGAGACAAAATGACTTACTCAGGGAAGGGTATGAAGCTGTTAAAAGGGTCAATGATGAATTGCTAGAAAACAATATATGTCTGCGGAAGGAGCTGGAAGATAAGAAGAAAACCCTTGAGAGGTTTGTTTTGGGAGAGAGTAATTTGAATGCCTTGTTAGGCACCAAAGTAAACTTTAATAGAGAAGGGTTGGGTTTCAACCCAAGTAAGAAGGAAGCATTTGGGGTAAAAACCACTACCTTCTGCACTGAGAAAGGAAAAGAGAAACTGGACATTCCATCCAGTTCCAAAACCACTGAACAACAAAAGAACATCCATAGACAACAGGCTGAGTTTGAAAAAAATATCTTCAAGAAATTCAACAAGCCCATGCACCAGAAGCAAGGTGTCTGTCAATTCAACAACTATGACTCTAATAAAAGAATGGGCTATTTTAAAAGAAACATGGGAACGTCTAACTATACACAGAATACTGTCAATAAAATCCCTTCATCTAGACAGGTTAAAAATTATGGTCTGGCTGGGACCCAAACCTTTATCAACAGAAACTGGACACACCTTGAGAAACAAAAAGAAACAAATAAAATGCACACCAATAACAAAACTGTCAACTCTCAGCACAGAAAGAAAAAGGGGTTAAAACAGATCTGGATTCCCAAGACTGTGCTTAATGAATTGAACGGTATTTTTGGACCCAACTTACCTTGGGTTCCAAAGCACACAACTTAAATTGCTATTGTGTAGGTGGGCCTAGCAGCCGAGAACAACAAGTGGTATCTCGACAGTGGCTGCTCGAGGCACATGACAGGGGATCAAAGAAAGTTCAGCAAGCTTGAATTGAAAGCAGGAGGGTCAGTTAAGTTTGGAGGTAAAACCAAAGGCCAAATCATTGGGACCGGAACCATTGGTAAGAAAACCTCCAACTGTATTGAGAAAGTCTTGTTGGTTGAAGGTCTGCAACATAATTTATTGAGTATTAGTCAGTTGTGTGACAAGGGTCACAAGGTTCTTTTTGATGAGCATGTATGCAAAATTTTAGAACCAAACTCCGATAAAATAAAGTTCATTGCAAATAGAGTCAATAATGTCTATATTGTGGATCTTGATGTTGAGTCTGAGTCTAATCTGTGTCTCACTGCTGATTCAGAGAATAACATGTTTGACTGGCATAGGTGACTAGGCCATGCTAGCTTTAACACCTTGCATAAATTAGCTAAATTTGAATTAGTTAGAGGCATGCCTAGCTTAAAGTTCAAATCAGTTTCGAAGAATTGCGAGGCCTGTGCTCTAGGCAAGCAAACTCGAGCTTCTTTTAAAATTAGGTCTGAGAGCTTGTCTACAAAGATCATGGAACACTTGCACATGGATCTCTTTGGTCCTACCAGAACCGAGAGTCTAAATGGTAAGAGATTTGGTTTTGTCATTGTCGATGACTACTCTAGATTTGCATGGCTATTTTTCTTGGCAAATAAGAGTGATGCATTTCAAAAATTTGAACATTTTTTCAATAAGCAAAAACATATAGGGCACAAGATCACTGTTATCCAATCAGATCATGGAGGAGAGTTTGAGAACTCCTCATTTTCTAGCTTCTGTGACAAGGAGGGACTGACTCAAAAATTTTCTTCTCCCAGGAGAGAAGGAATCGAACAATAGTGGAAATGGCAAGAACACTACTAATGGAGAGTCAGCTACCTAAGAGCTTTTGGGCAGAAGCGGCAAACACAGCCTGCTACATACTTAATAGAGCTTTGGTAAGACCCATACATAAGAAAACACCATATGAACTCCTGAAAGGTAAGAGGCCTAATGTCTCATATTTCAAAATTTTTGGTTCAAAATGCTTTATTCATAATAACAACAAGAGAGACTTAGATAAATTTGATGCTAGAAGTATTCCAGTAATTTTCCTAGGATACTCTGAAACATCTAGGGCCTTTAGGGTCTTTAATAAAACTGATAGAACTGTAGAGGAAACCCCTCATGTTATTTTTGATGAAACAAAAATCTCTAACAGTCTAAATGATGATAACAGATCTACAAGTCATGATTGAGAGTTCCTGAATCAAATGCAAGAGGAGGAAGTACAACCGGCTGAAGAACCTACTGATCTGAACCCAGTAAGTACAGCCGAACAAGGTGAGTCCTCAACAAATGTCAGAGTTTTAAAAGACCACCCTGTAACCAATATTATTGGCAGTCTTAATGATCCCCCTAGGACAAGATCTCATTTCAGAAATGTTCAGAATCAGGACTTAATTGCTTTAGTTTCTCAAATTGAGCCTAAGACCATTGAAGAAGCCTTAAGTGATGAGAATTGGGTAATTGCCATGTGTGAAGAACTAGGGCAATTTGATAGGAACAATGTCTGGGAACTTGTACCTAGACCTGAAAATTTCAATGTAATAGGAACAAAATGGGTTTTTAAGAACAAACTGAATGAAGAAGGTGTCATCTTTAGGAATAAAGCTAGACTTGTAGCTAAAGGCTACAGTTAGGAGTATGGAGTGGACTTTGATGAATCCTTTGCTCCAGTAGCTAGAATGGAGGCTATCAGAATTCTATTAGCATTTGCCTGTTCAAGCAACATAAAACTTCAACAAATGGATGTTAAGAGTGCCTTCTTGAATGGAATTCTAAAAGAAGAAGTTTATGTTGAACAACCTCCTGGGTTTTAGTTCTCGACTAAACCTGATCAATTTTTTAGGTTAAACAAAGCTCTTTGTGGACTAAAGCAGGCTCCTCGGGCCTGGTATGAAAGACTGACCAGTTTCTTACTGAATAAAGGATATAACAGAGGTAAAGTTGACCAAACCTTATTCACTAAGAATTCAAGACAAGATCTCATCATAGTTCAGGTATATGTAGACGACATCATTTTTGGATCAACAAATCCTGAACTGTGTAAAGAATTTTCACAGCTTATGTCAGCTGAATTTGAGATGAGCTTAGTTGGAGAACTGACTTATTTCCTTGGCTTGCAGATAAATCAAATGTCAGATGGCTGCTTCTTCCACCAAACCAAGTATACGCTGGATATCCTAAAAAGGTTTGGAATGACTAACCTGAAGCAAATATCCACCCCAATGAGCACAAGCATGACCCTTAATGCAGATGAGTCAGGTAAACAAGTGGATGAAAAACTCTACAGAGGTATGATCGGATCCCTCTTGTACTTGACTGCCTCTAGGCCAGACATACAATTCAGTGTTGGTTTATGTGCAAGATATCAGTCTAGGCCTACTGAACTACATTTGTCTGCTGTAAAAAGAATCTTTAGATATCTGTCTGCCTCACATACATTAGGCTTATGGTATCCTACTTCACGCACATTTGATTTAGTTGCATACACTGATGCAGACTTTGCTGGATGCAAACTAGATAGGAAGAGCACCAGTGGCCACTGCAATTCTTAGGAGGATGCCTAGTCTCTTGGAGTTCAAAGAAACAACATTCAGTGGCTCTTTCCACTGCTGAGGCTGAATACGTGGCTGCAAGCAGCTGTGGCACTCAGGTTATCTGAATCAAGCATCAACTTCAGGATTACCAAGTAGAGACAGGTTGCACTCCCATCTTCTGTGATAACACTAGTGCCATAAACATTGCAAAGAATCATGTTTTACACTCACGAACAAAACACATTGAAATCAGGCACCACTTTATCAGAATGAAATTGCAAATAAAACATTTGAGTTAATTCATGTTGGGACTGCAGATCAAATTGCCGATATTTTTACAAAACCTCTAGACACTGAAAAATTCACTTCTTTGAGAAGAGAACTTGGTATTTACAAACTCTGACTGATTTGAGGCAATAGTTTCTGGTTCATGTATCTCCATAAAGTTAGTGGTAGTTTTGTCTTACTTTCTCTGGTGGGGGTCCCTATGTGAGGGGGAGCGGGTGTGTGCCTTGAGTAAAGTCAATTCTGCTTCTCTGCTGTTTTCTGGGTAGAATGGGAGATAGAGCTACTAGAGAGGGGGAGCTTGACTAATTAGAACGCTTGAAAGATGGGTGTTATTGCTGGATTAAATGTTAGAATTGATCTTGAATATTCCTCTTAATAGAACCTCATTCATTTCCTACATTCTTAAGCTTGTGCAATTAAAGTCCAGCTAGAATCCTCTTCTAGTAAGTCTTAAGAGGCTAAGATTAACCTTCACAAGTATATCCTCTTACTTTGTTGCATGACTCATGAACAAGCTAGACTTGTAAGAAATGGTTTCTGTTTATGAGCTTCTCTTTGGACATCTTGATAAGACCTCCAATATTTGCCCTAGGCTTTGTCTTCAAACAACCCCTTGTTGAGCTAGTTAAACTTATCTGTGCTTAAAACTGCATACTGAGAAACTAGGAATCCCATCAATGAAATGAGAATTTCCTATGTCATGAGGTATCAGTTCTCATAAACAAAATCAAAAGAAAGAAATACTATTCAAAATTATGCTTGGCAGAGCAATGATGACAAAATGGTGAGTAACTGGGGATTCTGGCCTCTGATCAAGGTGTCTCCTCATGAAACAACCAATGGTCACTATCTCTGTTCTCTAATTGAGAAGTGATGAGGCTCTTACACTGAGTAACTGAGGATGCTGGCCTCTGACCAAGGTGCATACTTAATGTCAAAAGTGTAACTGGCCAAATACACTCTATAACTGTGCCTTCTCTGCCTGGACTGTTTGTCCTCAATGCCTACAGGCTGTCTTAGTGGTTCAAACTCTTGTTGTCTCTTTGACAAGCCTTAACAGCTACCTTAGTCATACTTGTTGCCACTTGCTCTTCTCTCATAATCATAGTAAGTTGATAAACTTCAAGTTTATTCTGAATCTCCTTCTCTTACCAGAACTCCAAGATTCTTCACTGGACCTTATAGCCCCACTTAAGCATCTAAGATTTGACAATGAGTGTCTACTGTTGGAATCATCTCCATCTTTTCTCATCAGTCCAGCGTCAACATCTCTCTTTCTCCTTGTTTTGATGATGTCAAAGGGGGAGAAGGTTGAAAGGGAGAGTAAAAGTTGAAAAGTCTGACAAGGGGAGAAGGTTGAAAGGGGTTGCTGCCCTTATTGAGAATGTTTTAAGTTGGTATTTCTCCCTTCACTAAATTTGACTCATGGTGTTGCCATCATCAAAAAGGGAGAGATTGTTGCATCTCTGTAGTTTTGATGATGACTAACACTATGAATCAAATTATTTTTATGATAATCATCTTGATGCTTCTAAATGAATGATAAAGATCCTGAATTGTCTAAATATTCTCAGGATCTAATGTTGTTGTCTTGCATGCACATCTATGGATCAAATGCTTCTTCATCATGCTTTTCTATTTTGATGCTCCTCTATCATGTACACCCATGAGCTCATACTTGTCTTGATTATATGGGATCTGTACATTTAGTGCGTTGACGCACTTGGCTGGGTGCGTAGACGCATTAGTGCTTCTTTCGCTTGCTGATTTGTCCACTGCGTCGATGCTGCACGATGGAAGCGTAGACGCATTGGCTTGGTGCCAAGGGCTTGAGCGTCTCGCATATGAAGTTGAGTCGACGTTGCACGATGAAAGCGTTGACACATTGGCTTAGTACCAAGGGCTTGAGCGTCTCGCCTATCGAGCTGAGTCGACGCTGTCACCTGAAGCGTTGACGCATTGGCTTGGTGCCAAGGGCTTGAGCGTCTCGCCAATGAAGCTGAGTCGACGCTGTCACCTGAAGCGTTGACGCATTGGGTTGTTACCAAGATTTTGTGCGTCTCGTCCAAGGAGCTGAGGCGACGCTACACAATGAAAGCGTCGACGCCTCGAGTTTTTGACCAAAGGTTCTTTTGATCAACCACCCAGCAGAAGCGTCAACGCTGTCAACTGATGCGTTGACGCATTAGTGTGTTTTATCAAGGCACCTGTTCTCCTTATATCCATTGCGTTAACGCCTTGGCTTTAGTGCGTTGACGCGCTCTTCTGTCCTTTCATAAGTCCCGTGCAATCTGTGTGAACAATTTATGACTTGAATATTTCTGAGATTGACTGAATGTTCTCTGAAACCTTACAGGGACTTAAAGACAAATTGGAACTTTATTCCAATTATGTGAGCACGTGATCCGAGGGAATAATCGTCTAACACGTGGCTCAGTTCATCTGGAAGCATGTCTTCGCGCGTGTCTCCCAAACCCTCACTCTCTCGTGAGGTTGGATATATATATATGAAGGTTTCTGCTCCTGACAAGCTATTGAAGCCACAAGGAAGAGGGTGAGGCCAGAGCGAGAGGAAGGAGAGGAGAAGCCAGCCTGATCCACTCATTGAGCGTACCTGGAAGAGGGAGAGAGTGGTGAAGGAGAGGATGGTTTTCTGCTATGTTTTGTCTATGCTTCTTTAAGAAGCTACATTGTTTCTCCGTTCGATTGTCTTCGATATCTCTTTATGTTTTCAGTTGTTTGTTCTTAAATTTTGATACTCTGTTTTATCGTTCCCTCTAGGTGTAGAGGAAGAGAGGTGGATCCTCTGGGTTGCATTGTGATTCCCTCTGAATCAGATCAGAGGAAGGGAGGTGGTCTCCAGGGGTTGCTGTGTTCAGATAGTGAGGAGGCTATCTGGGTTGTTCCCTCCGGCTGTGGAGGAAGAGAGACAGTGTCTCTGAATTGCAGTGAGGGTGAGTCACTGCTGGGTTCCCTCTTGTCTAAGAGGAAGGGAGAGTTATCTCCGGGTCAGGTCTTGGGGTGTGAGACCTGGGTTCAAGCTGTGTGATCAGCGTCTGTAGGGATTTCGATCCCCAAGCTGTGGATCAGTGTGTTGTAGGCAGACTGAGTCTGCGGTTCTTTCTTGTGAAAAGAAGCCTCACTCGGCCTTGAGTGAGGGATGGACGTAAGTCTGCAGGTTGCAGACTGAACCATCTAAATCTCCTGTTCTCCGTGGTATGGTTGTGCGCATCTATCTTCCTTATGATTTTGTCTGGCTTCATTGAGTAAATGTGAATGTTGATGATTGAAATCTTGGTCTGACTGCTCGCTAGGTGGTTGTGCATATGTGCTGATGACACTTTGAGTCATTTATGTTCTGCGCTCGTGAATTACGTTATATTGGTTAAGGGTCCTACCTCGACTCAGTCAAATAATTTTTTAAAACGGTGATCTATTCATCCCCTCCCCTTCTAGCTCACCGTCCTCCTGTGTAACAGAACCAAGCTTGGCGACAACTCAGCAACGCCCACCACAGCCGTTGATGTCGTCGGTGCTACCACAGGTGCACCAGACACCTCCATTACTGCATCCTCCTCCGCAGGTGACCACCTTGGTCACCCCTTACCTACAGCCGGCACATTTCTACCCGGAACTGGTTGATCCAGCCGTCATGAATAAAATGATGGTGGAGAGAATGATCGAGCTGAAGCTCACTGAAAGAAGTGAAGGCGACTACGTCGCATTTGATGCATACAGGGTTCCATACCCACCGCATCATGCTGCCAAGTGGCTCCCTCCTGGGATTAGCAAGCCACCAAAATTCGACAAGTTCAACGGGAAGGGATCCCCGAAAGAACATGTCGCTTACTACATGACCGTCATGGGTGATCTGGCCACCGACAAATCATATTTGGTGAAGTTCTTCGGGTCCTCACTGACGGGGCTCGCTTTTGAATGGTACTCCAGCCTCCCGACCGGGTCGATCAGCGACTGGTCGGACATGCAGAGGAAGTTCAGAGAAAGATTTCATGTTATAGAGAGGGAGGTCACAGTAGCCGAACTCTACTCAACAAGATAGAGGGCAGATGAGACAGCCCTTGATTATATCACAAGGTGGAGGAACCTCGGAATGAGATGCAAGTGGTGCCCGCATCAGGAGGACGCTGTACAGATATGTAAACAGAACCTCAGGAGAGAGGTCCTGGAGAGGATGATAGGAATGGAAATCCGGTCATTCGACCGACTAAACAACATTGTGGCCGAGGTGGAAGCCTTCCTGGCCAGATCCACCCCTGCATCAACTACTGCTACCACACAAAAAGGCAAAGCAGTAGAACGGCGCCAGGCGCCTAAAGAAGTAAATACCCTTGATATTAAGGCATTTGAACAATAGAAGGATAAAGGCAAGAAGGTGGTTTCCCCACAGCCTACTAAAGCCGAAGATGGCAAAGAAGGTCCCTCACTGCAGGATAAAATGAAGAAGGCCTACTCTTTTCCGAAGAAGAAGACCAGAATTCTATTCGACTAGGTAACCCAATATGACAAGGTCACCCTGCCTGAGCCAAAGAGGCCGCAGGACCTGAAAAGAAAGGACAGCCCAAGGTTCTGCCCCTATCACCAGATGCTGGGGCATCCAATTGAAGACTGCTATGTCTTCAAAGATATTATTGAAGGCATGGTGAAGAAAGATGAGATTGACTTGGGAGAGTACATAGTTGACCCTCCACAGCCTCATGAAGCTCCTCTGAGGAGGGTTGTAGTCAATATGGTCTCTGCATACCAAGCTTTGCCTGAGGAGATCTCTGAAGCCAGCACTCAGCGCACTTATGAACTCTATTTCCTGGCGCCCATAGAAGAACAACAGGGATGGCTGCAAGTCCCTACAAAGAACAATAAAAAGATGGTACCTCGCACGAATATGGGGGCACATGTTCGTGGCATCAGACCATAACCTACCCCTCTGGTGGAAGCACTTGTGTGGACCAACCCACCTGTAGTCATTAGAATACCTACACACAATCGGAGAAGATAGACTCCACTACCGGTGGTCAAGGAGATAAGTCCAGAAGCCCGGCGGCTACAAAACTACATAGATGGGCCAGATGAATGTGTACAGCCCGAGTTGAAGCCTCTGTTAATACAAGACCACGTCATGTGGCAAGAGCTAGAGCAGCTTTCACTCAAGCATGAGGGAGAAGCTGACGTGGCATCCAACAAGGATGGCAGCCTTTTCTGGGGGCAAGCGCCAGCCGAAGAAAAGAAGAAAAAGAAACAAAGGAAGAAAAGAAAGGCCACCAAGGTCAGTGAAGAACAGATTGTGTCCTGCAATACCCTCTCGGCTTTCTTCAACCTGCCTAGTAAAGATGACGAGGAAGAAATATGCTTCACACCTACCGCCGAGGCAGGCCATGTTGAAGCAGCTACTGCAGCACATGCGACCCGGTAAGGATGGAAATGGGGGCGCCAGTCGCCTGCTAACCATAATATCATATTCAGGGGAGAGCAACCCTATAATATACCTTCCTCGGAGATCAAGGGAGTTCAAATCCCTCCTCCGTCAGGCCTGTACAACCAAAGTGGGGGCAGCACCACTACCCCTTTCTTCTTAGAATTTCTGAAGATGTCTAAGGGAAAGCAACAGTGTCAGGATGTCGACCCTGCAATCGGGAGTACTTGCCCGCAGCCCCAGCCATCTTTCGAAGCCACGGATGCATATAAAGCTTGCCCGGTAGTAGCCAATGAAGGGCAACAAGAACATGGCACCAAGCAAAAGGTTACGGAATTTGAGCCTGATGAGGCAGGATCGTCAGGGACCGCAGTCCAAGACTCCTCCAAGCCTAGATGGGCAGATGAAATGAAGCTGTCCACTGTCCGAGCAGGAAGCCGGGTAGTTAAATTGTTGAAAAAGCTCCCGGCGAGATTCACTATTTGGGAAATCCTCTCTCTGAGTGAAGAAACATGACATGCGATTATCACTGCTTTGCAGAGGCCTGCCCAATACGAGGCATGTTTGGCTGAAGCGTTGCCAGAAGCCAATGTGACCTTCACTCAGGAAGACATGCTGTTCCCCACCACCAACCACAACCGGCCACTGTACATGAGGGGACAGCTGAATGATCGAGAGCTGAGCAGAATCCTGATAGACCCCGGAGCGACTGCCAACATTTTACCCTACAGAATATATCAGAGGTACCACTTCAACGTGCGCCTCGATAAAGTCAGAGATATGCGTATCGCCAGCTTCAACCAAAAGTGTGAAGTATCGCTGGGGGTAGCATAATTCACACTCACTCTGGCAGACTTTACTACGAGGGTGCAGTTTCATGTCATCGACTCCCGCACCTCGTACAAGGCGCTGCTTGGCCATCCCTGGCTGCATGAAAATATGGTGGTGCCATCTACGCTCCACCAGTGCATCAAATACAGTCTCGAAGGGAGGGAAGAGAGGATATTTGCTGACCTCCACCCATTTGAAGTGTCCGAGTGTCACCTGGCAGATGCTCATCTATATGCAGATCGGTCTCAAAAGACCTCTGAAGCCAAGACCCCTACAGGGGCACCAAAAAGCACCTCCGGCGACGACCGGTTTCCACCACCGCCGCGCGGATATATAAATCCCAAGGCGGTCTCTCATATCACCGTCACCGGAGACGTGGGTAGGATAGCACCTCCTGCTATATACCCCGAAGCCAATAAATCCAATGTCGATCAGCAACATGACCATATAAGGGTCCCGGCAGGCCTTACCAAGCCAATCCCTGGCCTCGATAATGCCACTATCGAGCCTTTCAAAGCTTGGGAAGTAGCACATATAGATGGCCCCAGCAGCTTGTTTTATACTGCTGAGAAGCACCCTACCCGGGCAGACACTGATTGTCATCTGCCCGAAGACATAGAGAACCCATTGGTTCCCGTCCAGGGTCGTTCACGACGAGCCGGATGGCCAGGATGTTCCAGAAGCAGCATATCACCTCCGACCAGTCACGTAAAGACAAAGAAGCATTCTAGAAGATGTGGTATCCCACAAGTCTGGACAAAGAGATGAGACGTGTTTCTCAGCATCCAGGGTTGGGCTTCACCCTTGAAGAATATTATTACAGTGGGCGCTATGAGGTGGACACCATCTCCGCCTTCTATCTTGTTGAAAATAATCCGCTGGGGGCAACTTTCGATGAATACCCAGCAGAAGCGGAATATGCTGAATCAGCTCGACCAAGAGACTCCGAAACAGAGACCATGACTCCTTGCCGATGTTGGGAGCAAGTCTATCCTGAAGAAGCGGCCCTTCAAGCCAGATTTGACACGGCCAGCAGTAGCGAAGCCGAAGATGTTGAGGAGACGGGGACGTCTCCCTCTGGTGGGCCTCCGCTAATAATGATCTCAGTACCCCTCGTGCCAATTGGGGAAGCTTCTGTCGGAACCGATCAAGAGATGTATGCTGCTGAAAAGGAAAAGGCCACCCTCACCAGGGACATGGCGATCCAAGAGGGCGAGACCTTCTCACCTTCTGTTACAAAGTTGCGATGCTACCCCAGCCCAGCAGTAAACAGCCACCGGTCTTCCATGACCGCAAACCTGTCTCTAGGGGATGAAGCTGTCAACTCACCCCTCGAAGTTGCAACGGCGATGGATTCGCTGGTGGAACAATTCGTACAGCCGCTACTGGCCGACGCGGAGATCCCTGTCGAAGTCCAAATAGAACCAAATGAAGGGATCGAGGTTCTTGACCTTGAAGATGATATTCCAAACTTTGTCAACCTTCAGCCAGCACCCCCAGAAATAGAAGACGGAGGTCAAGCCACAGTCGATGAACTGATAGAAGTTAATCTGGGAGACGAGGACAACCATAAGCCGACCTTTCTCAGCGCCCAACTACCTGCTGAAGAACAGAAGCTGTACATCCAGCTACTGCAAGAATAGCGGGATTGCTTCACCTAGACCTACAAGGAAATGCCAGGACTGAGCCCTGTAGTTTCACAACATGAGTTAGCAATAAGCCCTGAAGCCAAACCGGTGAAGCAACCGTCGCGGCGCATGAGGCCAGAGCTCATCACTCAAATATGTAAAGAAGTTGACAAGCTCATTGATGTGGGTTTCATCGAAGAAAATCAATATACCATGTGGCTGGCTAATATTGTGCCCGTGAAGAAGAAGAATGGGCAGATCTGGATATGTGTTGACTCCCGAGATCTGGATAAAGCTTGCCCTAAAGATGACTTTTCGGTGCCAATAACGGAGGTCATGATAGATGCAACAACCGGCCATGAGGCCCTATCATTCATGGATGGGTCGTCTGACTATAAGCAAATATGGATCACAAAACATGACCAGGTCCACACTGCCTTCCGAACTCCCAAAGGCATTTATCACTACAAGATGATGCCGTTCGGATTAAAGAGCGCCAGCGCAACTTATCAGCGGGCGATGACTAGAATATTTGATGAGCTGCTCTACCATAAGGTCGAGTGCTACATAGATGACATGGTGGTCAAAATCAGAAAGAAAGAAGACCATCTGCAGGACCTCCGAGTTATCTTTCAGAGGTTAAGGCACTATGAATTGAAGATGAACCCTATGAAGTGTGCGTTCAGAGTATCGAGCGGAAGGTTCTTGGGTTTCATTGTCAGATATCGGGGAATTGAAATAGACCCCGCAAAGATCAAAGCAATTCAGGAGTTACCCTCACCGAGGAATCTCTCCGAACTGAGATCTCTGCAAGACCGCCTGGCATACATCCGGCGGTTCATATCCAACCTGTCAGGGCAATGCCAGCCCTTTCACAAGCTAATGATGAAAGATGTTCCCTTTTACTGGGACGAAGATTGCCAGACAACCTTCGACAAGCTCAAAGACTATATGAAGACTCCTCCTGTGATGGGCGCACCTGTAAAAGGACAGCCGCTGGTTTTGTACATAGCAGCCACATATAACTCTCTGGGGGCAATGCTAGCCCAGAACAATGAGGAAGGGAAGGAACAAGCCCTCTACTACCTCAGTAGAAGAATGGTCAGAACTGAGGAGAGATACACTTATATCGAGAAGATCTACTTGGCACTGGTCTTCGTGGTCAAGAAGCTTCGACACTATATGTTGTCGCATGAAGTTAAGCTAATATCCAAGGAAGATTCGCTTAAATATATCATGTCTCAACCGGCACTCAAAGGCCGCCTGGGCAAATGGGCGGTGATCCTCATGGAGTATGATATCTCCTACGTGCCGCAAAGGGCCGTCAAGGGCCAGGCCATCGCAGACTTCTTTGCTGAGCATCCAGTGCCTGAAGACTGTCCGCTGGAACCAGAGCTTCCTAAAGATGAAACCCTAGAGGTCGGCCAGGTGCAGCCTTCTCTATGGCAGCTGTATTTTGATGGCGCTTCCAGAATTGATACCTTAGCTACTGGGTCAGCCAGAGTCAGAGTGGGGGCAGGCATAGTCCTGAAATCTCCAGAAGGAGAAGTCATGTATACAACTTGTTCAATAAACAAGCCATGCACAAACAATGAAGTAGAATATGAAGCCCTCATAATCGGGTTGCAAATTGCTCTATCTATGGAGATCCAGATTGTAGCAACCCTGATAAATTTAAAAGGAATAAATAAATCAAAATAGATTAAAAGATTTAGTAAATAAACGAAAGAGCTTGGAATAAAAATAATTAAACCCTGATGAAAATAACGTCTCAGATATAGGCGCTACTTTAAAATAAAACGCCCTTACCTAAGGCGTGTTTTGAGAAAGGACGCCCACACATCAAGGCGTCAAATTGCAAACGACCAAAATAAATAAAAAGGGCAAGATAGCGTAACCTCCCTTGCATGGACGTGTTTCAACAAGAAACGACGCTTGACAAGGCGTCAATTTAAATTCGACGCCCTGACCTAAGTCGCTAATTCAGTTTGAGTTTCGTTCGACCTAGGAGTCTATCCAGGGTAAGATGATAACTATGAGAAAGAGTTCGAATGTAGTAATAACTCTATCATGGAAGTGTTACTTCCAATCGGACACTAATTCTATTAGGTTCACCTAAATCCTATAAATAACCTACTGCTTGAACCGAGAACGCTATTTGGCGTTCGGACTATTCTACGGTAGGTGAAGAACCAATGTTCTTTCTTCTTCTTTTCTGTTTACGATGGTATGAAGAACATTAACAGGTTCTTCGTCTTCTTCTCTTCTTACAGGTTAAGAAGATTCACGTTGTGAAGAATGAAAGGGTAAGTTCTTCTTTCCTCTACCTTCAGTCAAGTATTATGAAGATAATACTAATGATCATATATATATGTCCTCTGTAGGAAGTCATCTTAACCTGAAGAACGTGGGTTCTTCATCGACGAACGACTGCATCCGATCGTTGCAAAAGAGAACCCGTCGATAATCTACACCAAGACCTCTACCCTTTCGTCCTACTCTGTTGATAAAAGAGTATCGTGTCTTCATCAGTTCGCCAGTTAATCATCAAAAAGGTAGGTTTTCTCAAGCACTGTAGTCCAAATCACCATAATAACTATATTAAACCATATATATTAGTTCATGCATATAGTTTTCGAGAGTTTTAAATGTTTCTATTGTTGGAAAGAAACGCCCTTTCCACGGGCGCTAATTTTATATGCGACCCAGACCATGGCGCTATTTAAATAAACGACCCTGACAAGGTCGTCAATTCAAAAGATTTGACGCCCTGTACACAGACGTCAATTTAATTATCAGATAATTACCCATGTTAATTAGTCCAATATTCACTTAAACATGATTATAAATCAGTGCATGATCATTAATCCTGATATTATCCTGTCATGACCATATCTCATTTTCTGGAAATTTCAATACTTGAAAAATTATAAATTCTTGAAATACACGACCCTGTATAGGTGGTCTCTCACTTGACTAACGCCCCTGTTCAGGGCGTGAATTGGAAAGTAACGCCCCTGTCCAGGGCGTGTTTCTGATAAATTACTGAAAATATATATTCTGCAAAAATAGAGGTAAAGAATGAACGACCATTGTATACGTCGTCAAATTTTAATTAAACGCCCCTTACTAGGGCGCGTTTTTGGTAAAATACTGGAATATTAAAATTTTGCAAAAATGTAAAATAGATAAACACCCTTACTGAAGGCGTTAATTACTTGAGTAGTGACTTTACTTAAGTCGTTATTTTCCTGTAAAAATGTTTTTACCCTGTTTCTGATAACCGATGGTTTCAATATATCTATATATATGTATATCGGCACTATATCTCCACTCCGTGAGTATAGTCCCACGTTTCATGATGTTTTATCGATCACCCTCAATTCTCATTGACATACAAGCTCTCCATTGGACATTCCGTTCCTTTGGACTAGCGAGTTAGTCATAGAGACCTCCGTAAGACTCCTCGTACCTTGGATTCCCTCAAGGTCGACTGAGCTGGTTGTACCCTGAAAACTCATTACACTATTGAATGCCATGTCACTCTAAAGAAAACATGGTATACCGGCCCTTATGATATGCAAAGAGTATATCATGAGAATTCTTAATGGGATGATGATATCATGCCATTTGTTGATGTTCTTGTGGACCTCAATTCTATAATAAGAATGAGGGTATCTTGCCTTTGATGTACTGTTCATGTGGACCTCAATTCTATATAAAGAATGTCCATACTTGTTTGTCATGGTACCCGAGTTAAGGCAACCTAATTCCACATAGTTTCATCGTTCATCGTGATTGTACCGTTGTTATCGCCTATCTATGTCCAATGTCGTATTTTTGGACTCCATTCTCTCAAAGTTATCCTACGTGTCTACAAGCTTAAATTGTTGAAATTCCCTATTGGCTATATATATACAAGAGTGGATGTCAAATATACATGATAAATGTCTACGCATATAGGGCCCGATCTGGTCCTGGGAGGAGCACCCGAAAGTACTTGTGCCCATGGGAGTTGAATGATAAGGTATCTGGCATTATACCGAGTGCATGACTAGCTTGATTGGACATTCCACAGAAATCTTGTACTTGACTCGTACTTGACTTGACATGAATTGCGTGACCCGAGAAAGGGTAATTACTTGCTTGCTTGATACATGATAGCCAAAGTTCTTGACATTACTTGCTAAGAAGTACTTGCTTGAATATCTTGTTATCTTTTCTTGAAGCTCATGACTAGTTCATCTTGCTGTCTTATTGATAATTCTCTCTCTATCTTGTCGTTTTATGCGAGCATGCATAGCTATAGTACATTCATGAAAAAATGTAATTATTTAAACCCCTTGCTAGCGCTTGAGATATAATTTCCTACTGAGCGTTCGCTCACTCCGTGTGTTCCCTACTTTTCAGGTAATTCCGACGACGAGGGAAGTCAATCGGATGGGAATGGTCAAGAGTGAAAGAGCTAGAGCTTTTTCCAAGTGTCATCTAGTCTTTTTCCTATTTTCTTGAGTCGACTATGTACTCTTCTCTTTTTTGAATAGAGTATTGGATTTGTAATAGTCCATCCATTATGAAATAAAGGATTGGGTTATCTTTCTATTTTACGCATCTCTATTTTGGTGTCGAATACACTACTACTCTGATTGACATGATTGATATAAACTCGTCGCGCATATCCGAGTATCTTCCGCGCTCGGGGCGTGACAGTTTTTGTGGTATCAGAGCCTTGGGTATTCAATTCCTAGGAAAACCCAAGTCCAAGGATATGTTCAAACCTTTAACCAGTGAGATTGGGTAGAACCAAGGGTTAAAGTTAACATAGTATATGAGTCTTTAAATACAAGCACATATTAATCTAGTTATTGTAATTGTAGGATAATGGCTGCCGAACGTGCTCAATGGCGCAACATGCAGCGTACACTGCAAGGCATGACTCAAGTACTGCAGCAAGTAACACTAGTAGGTGGACAACGAGCAGGAAGTCTCCACCAGACTTTCAAGAACATGAACCCACCCAAGTTCACGGGTTCTACTGATCCAGATGACGCTGAACACTGGATTAGAAAGATAGAACGTATATTCCGTGTTATGTAATGCACGGATCAAGATAAGGTCTTATTAGCTACTTTTCAGTTAGAAAGGGATGCTAGATGCTGGTGGGAATCAATAGAGGCTACTATAAATCAAGATCAGGTTTCGTGGGAGGAATTCGTTGAACATTTCAACGCTAAATATTTCTCAGATCGAGTTCAGGAAAAGAAGGCTGCAGAATTTGCTGCATTAAAGCAACGATCTTTGTCAGTGGCCGAGTATGAGGCCCAATTCTCTAGATTATCTCGATACGCTAAGCATCTAGTTAGCACCGAGAAAATGAAAGCTAGGAGGTTTCTAAATGGGCTCAGGCCCCAAGCTATTACTCAACTGGCGCCGATGGACATTCAAGTCTACTCGGAAATAGTACGCCGAGCTCAACTATTAGAAGATGCCACGGAACTGTCTGATAGGATTCGTGGTAAGGATAAGAAGGAACAAGTTACAGGTTCGGGTTCCTTTAAACCCAACTTCAAGAAAAGGCCTAGCAATGGAGGAGCATCCTCACAAGACCAAAAGTTCAAGAAGACCAAGCCCTTCTCTATCACCACTACCTCTCCAAATACAGTGTGCAAACATTGTGATAAAGCGGGTCATAGAGCAGAGGAATGCTGGAGGAAACTAGGAGCATGTCTCCGTTGTGGGAGTCGTGAGCATCGGATTCCCGATTGCCCATTACTTAACAATCAAGCCGTTGACGGAAAGCGCCCAGTAACCAAGAATGCTCGTCTTCATGCAATGAAGAAGACCGAGCAAGTAGAAGGAGGCGGCTTAGTGGAAGGTACATTGAAAGTTTGTTCCAGGAATGCATATGTCTTAATTGATACTGGTGCATCGCATTCTATTGTTTCTAAGAAGTTTGCTGACCCATTACCCCTAGAATCGGAATGGATAAAGTTAGTTTTGTCTACTCCTCTGGATGATGAGACTGATATTACACATCATTACCAAAACTGCGAGGTATTGATTCATGGTCAAAATCTCCCTATTGATCTCATATGTTTAGATCTGAAAGAGTATGATGTTATACTAGGGGCAGATTGGTTATCCAAGTATTAGGCAACGGTTGATTGCCACAATAGCAAGGTTACATTCAAGGAATTCCCAGAACTAATATTTACTAGCCCCAAGAGTCGGAGCAAATCCCCTATTATTTTAGCTCTCCGAGCTAGCAAGCTCATCAGGAAAGGATGTACATCTTTCCTTGCCTTTGTCACAGTTAAAGAAGCTAAGGAAGCTAAGCTAGAAGACATTCCAGTGGTACAAGAATTTTCGGACGTGTTTCCAGAAGATTTGCCGGGATTACCCTCGCAAAGAGAAGTGGCCTTCACCATTGACTTAGTCCCTGGTGCTGGTTCAATTTCAAAGGCACCTTATAGGATGTCACCTGCTGAACTCAAGGAATTAAAGGAGCAATTGATGGAACTCATTAAGAAAGGATTCATTAGACCAAGTACTTCCCCGTGGGGAGCGCCTGTATTATTTGTAAAGAAGAAAGACGGATCCATGAGGTTATGCGTCGACTATCGACAATTGAATCATCTCACTATCAAGAACAAGTATCCACTGTCGAGAATCGATGAATTGTTTGATCAAATTTCAGGATCCATGTACTTTTCCAAAATTGATCTTAGGTCCGGATATCACCAACTAAGAATCAAGGACGAGGATATTCATAAAACCGCATTCAGAAGCAGGTATGACCATTATGAATTTGTTGTTATGCCTTTCGGACTAACGAATGCCCCTGCTGCCTTTATGCAGTTAATGAATAGTATATTCAGACCTTATTTGGATCAATTCGTGGTGGTCTTTATTGATGATATATTGATTTATTCCAAGACCAAGGAAGAGCATGAGGAACATTTGAGGATTGCATTACAAATATTGAGGACAAACCAATTATATGCAAAACTTAGCAAGTGTGAATTCTGGCTTGAAGAAGTGACTTTTCTCGGACATGTTATATCAAAGGATGGCTTGTCTGTAGACCCATCAAAGGTTGAAGCTGTAAGGAACTGGGAAAGACCGACCAATGCTAGCGAGATCCGAAGTTTCTTAGGTCTTGCCGGCTATTACAGGCGATTCATTAAGGATTTCTCAAAAATCGCCGTGCCACTTACGAGGTTAACTCACGAGGAGATCCGTTATGAATGGGATGAGGAATGTGAGAGAAGCTTCCAAACTCTCAAGGATCATCTTACTACAGCTCCTATCTTAGCATTGCCAATTGAAGGAGAAAAGTTCGAGGTATACACTGATGCTTCTGGCATTGGCCTCGGGTGTGTTCTAATGCAACAAGGGAAGGTTATAGCCTACTCTTCTCGTCAATTAAAGAAGTATGAAGAGAACTACCCCGTCCATGACTTAGAATGGGCCGCGGTAGTATTTGCACTCAAAATATGGAAACATTATCTTTATGGAGTACAGTTTACTGTATACTCCGATCACAAGAGTCTCAAATATCTTTTCTCACAGAAGGAGTTAAATATGAGGCAAAGACGATGGCTGGAATATCTCAAGGACTTCAACTTCAATATACAATATCATCCAGGAAAGGGTAATCATGTAGCAGATGCCCTTAGTCGAAAGCCGAGAGCACTGTTAGTCAATTGTCTGATTCAAGAATGGAAATTGCTAGAACAATTCTCTGAACTCAATATAAGCATGGACACGGACCCTAGATGTGTCACATTATCTCATGTAAGCATACAGTCAGATTTATTATCTGAGATACAAGCACTTCAGGATGATGATCCTACATTAGTAGAAATCAAGGGCAGATTAAAAGGACAATCGGACTTCCAACTAGCTTCTGATGGAAGATTAATGTTCAAGAATAGAACTTGTATACCGGACTGCCCAGAATTGAAAAAGAAGATTTTAGATGAAGCTCACAGATCAAGGTATACGATTCATCCTGGATCTACCAAGATGTACCAAGATGTGAAAAGAAATTTTTGGTGGCCCAACATGAAAAGAGAAATAGCGGACTATGTATCACGCTGTCTCACATGCCAACAAGTCAAGGAGGAACACCAAAAGCCTGCTGGAAAGCTACATCCTCTAGATATCCCTAAATGGAAGTGGGAGGATATTGGTATGGATTTCATCATGGGTTTATCTAAATCAAAAAGAGGACATGATGGAATATGGGTTATCATTGACCGATTGACCAAATCCGCGCATTTCTTGCCAATCAAGAGTCGATGGTCAGTTGATGTCTTAGCTGCACTATACATCAAGGAAATAGTCAGATTACATGGTATT
The DNA here is from genome assembly GCA_022559845.1 of Amorphophallus konjac. Taxonomy (NCBI): domain Eukaryota; kingdom Viridiplantae; phylum Streptophyta; class Magnoliopsida; order Alismatales; family Araceae; genus Amorphophallus; species Amorphophallus konjac. The sequence goes on along the minus strand of CM040126.1, from coordinate 121,485,700 downwards.
CCTGTTTCAATCGTGTCTGACAGAGATCCCCGTTTTACTTCTCATTTTTGGAAAGGACTACAACATTCGTTGGGGACGAGACTTAATTTTAGTACAGCCTTTCATCCTCAAACGGATGGTCAGACCGAGAGAACAAATCAAGTAGTTGAAGATATGCTTAGAGCATGCATCACTGATTTTGATGGAAACTGGCATGATCACTTGCCTCTGGTCGAATTTGCATACAATAATAGCTACCAAGCTAGTATACAAATGGCACCTTTCGAAGCTTTATACGGAAGGAGTTGCCGATCACCCTTGTGCTGGAATGAAGTTGGAGAGAAACAATTGTTAGGTCCAGACATGGTAAGGGATACAACTGAGAAGATATGAGTAATCAGGGAATGATTGCAAGTAGCTCAGACAAGGCAAAAGGCTTATGCTGACACAAGAAGAAGAGATCTCGAATTCCAAATTGGAGATCATGTATTTCTCAAGATATCGCCTGGACGTGGAATACGAAGATTTGGTGTTAAAGGCAAGCTTACACCAAGATTTATCGGACCTTTTGAGATACTAGAAAGAGTTGGCGAGGTTGCTTATCGCATCGCATTGCCCCCTCAACTGTCCGAAGTACATGATGTGTTCCACATATCTATGTTGAAGAAGTATGTACATGACCCATCACATATTATTGAATATGGAGACCTAGTGATCCAGAAAGATTTCACGTATGAACAGAAGCCTATGAAGATCTTAGATCGAGAAGTACGTATCCTAAGGAATAAGGTTATTCCCATGCTAAAAGTACAATGGAATAAGAATTCAGAACATGAAGCTACATGGGAGACCGAGGAATCTATGAGGAAATAATTTCCAGATTTATTTTAGAAGGTACATACTCTACACTCTCCAAATGTAAATATATGATATGGAATTTGGGGACCAAATTCTTTTTAAGTGGAGGAGGGTGTAGCAACCCTGATAAATTTAAAAGGAATAAATAAATCAAAATAGATTAAAAGATTTAGTAAATAAACGAAAGAGCTTGGAATAAAAATAATTAAACCCTGATGAAAATAACGCCTCAGATATAGGCGCTACTTTAAAATAAAACGCCCTTACCTAAGGCGTGTTTTGAGAAAGGACGCCCACACATCAAGGCGTCAAATTACAAACGACCAAAATAAATAAAAAGGGCAAGATAGCGTAACGTCCCTTGCATGGACGCGTTTCAACAAGAAACGATGCTTGACAAGGCGTCAATTTAAATTCGACGCCCTGACCTAAGTCGCTAATTCAGTTTGAGTTTCGTTCGACCCAGGAGTCTATCCAGGGTAAGATGATAACTATGAGAAAGAGTTCGAATGTAGTAAGAACTCTATCATGGAAGTGTTACTTCCAATCGAACACTAACTCTATTAGGTTCACCTAAATCCTATAAATAACCTACTGCTTGAACCGAGAACGCTATTTGGCGTTCGGACTATTCTACGGTAGGTGAAGAACCAAGGTTCTTTCTTCTTCTTTTATATTTACGATGGTATGAAGAACATTAACAGGTTCTTCGTCTTCTTCTCTTCTTACAGGTTAAGAAGATTCACGTTGTGAAGAACGAAAGGGTAAGTTCTTCTTTCCTCTACCTTCAGTCAAGTATTATGAAGATAATACTAATGATCATATATATATGTCCTCTGTAGGAAGTCATCTTAACCTGAAGAACGTGGGTTCTTCATCGACGAACGACTGCATCCGATCGTGCCAAAAGAGAACCTGTCGATAATCTACACCAAGACCTCTACCCTTTCGTCCTACTCTGTTGATAACAGAGTACCGTGTCTTCATCAGTTCGCCAGTTAATCATCAAAAAGGTAGGTTTTCTCAAGCACTGTAGCCCAAATCACCATAATAACTATATTAAACCATATATTTAGTTCATGCATATAGTTTTCGAGAGTTTTAAATGTTTCTATTGTTGGAAAGAAACGCCCTTTCCACGGGCGCTAATTTTATACGCGACCCAGACTAGGGCGCTATTTAAATAAACGACCCTGACAAGGTCGTCAATTCAAAAGATTTGACGCCCTATACACAGATGTCAATTTAATTATCTGATAATTACCCATGTTAATTAGTCCAATATTCACTTAAACATGATTCTAAATCAGTGCATGATCATTAATCCTGATATTATCCAGTCATGACCATATCTCATTTTCTGGAAATTTCAATACTTGAAAAATTGTAAATTCTTAAAATACACGACCCTGTATAGGTCGTCTCTCACTTGACTAACGCCCCAGTTCAGGGCGTGAATTGGAAAGTAACGCCCTTGTCCAGGGCGTGTTTCTGATAAATTACTGAAAATATATATTCTGTAAAAATAGAGGTAAAGAATGAACGACCATTGTATACGTCGTCAAATTTTAATTAAACGCCCCTTACCAGGGCGCGTTTTTGGTAAAATACTGGAATATTGAAATTTTGCAAAAATGTAAAATAGATAAACGCCCTTGCTGAAGGCGTTAATTACTTGAGTAGTAACTTTACTTAAGTCGTTATTTTCCTGTAAAAATATTTTTACCCTGTTTCTGATAACCGATGGTTTCAATATATCTATATATATGTATATCGGCACTATATCTCCACTCCGTGAGTATAGTCCCACGTTTCATGATGTTTTATCGATCACCCTCAATTCTCATTGACATACAAGCTCTCCATTGGACATTCCGTTCCTTTGGACTAGCGAGTTAGTCATAGAGACCTCCGTAAGACTCCTTGTACCTTGGATTCCCTCAAGGTTGACTGAGCTGGTTGTACCCTGAAAACACATTACACTATTGAATGCCATGTCACTCTAAAGAAAACATGGTATACCGGCCCTTATGATATGCAAAGAGTATATCATGAGAATTCTTAATGGGATGATGATATCATGCCATTTGTTGATGTTCTTGTGGACCTCAATTCTATAATAAGAATGAGGGTATCTTGCCTTTGATGTACTGTTCATGTGGACCTCAATTCTATATAAAGAATGTCCATACTTGTTTGTCATGGTACCCGAGTTAAGGGAACCTAATTCCACCTAGTTTCATCGTTCATCGTGATTGTACCGTTGTTATCGCCTATCTATGTCCAATGTCGTATTTTTGGACTCCATTCTCTCAAAGTTATCCTACGTGTCTACAAGCTTAAATTGTTGAAATTCCCTATTGGCTATATATATACAAGAGTGGATGTCAAATATACATGATAAATGCCTACGCATATAGGGCCCGATCTGGTCCTGGGAGGAGCACCCGAAAGTACTTGTGCCCATGGGAGTTGAATGATAAGGTATCTGGCATTATACCGAGTGCATGACTAGCTTGATTGGACATTCCACACAAATCTTGTACTTGACTCGTACTTGACTTGACATGAATTGCGTGACCCGAGAAAGGGTAATTACTTGCTTGCTTGATACATGATAGCCAAAGTTCTTGACATGACTTGCTAAGAAGTACTTGCTTGAATATCTTGTTATCTTTTCTTGAAGCTCATGACTAGTTCATCTTGCTGTCTTATTGATAATTCTCTCTCTATCTTGTCGTTTTATGCGAGCATGCATAGCTATAGTACATTCATGAAAAAATGTAATTATTTAAACCCCTTGCTAGCGCTTGAGATATAATTTCCTACTGAGCGTTCGCTCACTCCGTGTGTTCCCTACTTTTCAGGTAATTCCGACGACGAGGGAAGTCAATCGGATGGGAATGGTCAAGAGTGAAAGAGCTAGAGCTTTTTCCAAGTGTCATCTAGTCTTTTTCCTATTTTCTTGAGTCGACTATGTACTCTTCTCTTTTTTGAATAGAGTATTGGATTTCTAATAGTCCATCCATTATGAAATAAAGGATTAGGTTATCTTTCTATTTTGCGCATCTCTGTTTTGGTGTCGAATACACTACTACTCTAATTGACATGATTGATATAAACTCGTCGCGTATATCCGAGTATCTTCCACGCTCGGGGCGTGACATAGATGTTGGAAGCATTTTGGGATTCCATGCTAGTCATAAAATAGCTGGAAGGAGAGTTCGATGTGCGGAAGCAAGAGCTCCTCCCTTATTATCAGTTGGCACTCCACTTGATGGCAAAGTTCTATTTCATTAAAATCAAGCATATTAACCGAGGATAGAATGCTCAGGCGGATGCCCTCGCGAAGCTGGCTAGCTCTTTGGCAATCTCGCCAGACACAAGCCTGAATATAGCAGTAATCAACCGTCGACAGGTCCCCAGTGTAACAGAGGTTCTGGCTGATGAAAAAGAAAATGAAGTGGCACCTGTCGAAGAAGTTCAGCGGCCCGATTGGCAGGAACACCTTCTACGTTGGTTTCAGCACCAATAGCTCCCGAAAGAAAAAGAACAAAGAATGAAGCTCCTGAGGGTCAAAGACTCTTACGAGATGAGAAGCGAAACTTTGTTCCAAATAATGGCTGATGCCCGAAAGAAAGTTTTGCTCCGTTGCTTGTCTTCAGTAGAAGTTGGGTAGGTAATGCGAGAAGTCCATGCCGGGTCAGCTGGAGCACACCAGGCTGGGCCAACAATGAAAATTGAAATAAAGAAATTGGGCTATTATTAGACCTCCATGTTTGATGATTGCTGCAAGTTTGCTAAAGCTTTCCCAAAATGTCAAGAGCATGCCAACGTGTCCAGGAGACCGCCGGTGCTGCTACATCCCACCGTACCAAGTTGGCCATTCACCCAATGGGGCACAGACGTGGTAGGGCCACTGCCAGCATCTTCATCAGGATGCAGATATATCTTAGCAGCCACAGATTACTTCTCCAGATGGGCAGAAGTAGTTGCGCTAAGAGATGTGATGGGAGAATTGGTCACAAGATTCTTTCGGCAGAATATAATATTCCAGTTCGGGGTTCCCAGCCGAATTATCTCTGATAATGGCAGCCATTTCAGAAACCGGAAGGTTTATCGATTGGCTGACAAATACAAGATTGACTGAAGGACCTCATCCCCCTACAACCCTCAGGCCAATGTACTTGCAGAGGCCTTCAATAAAACACTATGTGTAGCACCCCATATAAAAATTTTTTTATTAATAATATTTCCCAAATAAAAAAAATATTAGATAAACTCTAGAGGAAGCTTAAGTAAGAAGTTGGAACACGGAGTTATCATATGTAAAGATTATTCACTTAACAAGTGACTTCCTAGTGTAGTTGGTTAAGTGATGTGCCTTTCAACCTAGTGACCAGGGTTCCCATCCCAGCATCCACCATTTACCTTTTGTGCCAAATAATTATACGTTATAGGCTAGCAAAACTTGCACCGAGGTAGAAACCTATATGCAACACAATGTACAGACTTGGTAAATTGATGCACGAACACAACAACAAGCAATGTATAGACTTTGCCCGAAGGATTGCACAAATGCAGATAGTAAGGTATGAACATTGGAAATGGATGCTCAGACATGCCATGAACGAATGTATGGACTTAATGTGCTTGTGACAACAATGTATAGACTTTGAGTAATGATGTACCGACTTATCAACGGAGAATGTGCAAACTTTGTGTATGCATGTAACCAGCCAAGGTATAGACTTTGTGTTGCAGCAACCAGCCAATGTATAGACTTTGAGTTGCAGCAAATGGACAATGTACAGACTCTGCGTGTGTGCTAGCAGACGATGTATAGACTTTGAGTTGCAGCAAATAGACAATGTACAGACTCGGCGTGTGTGCTAGCAGACGATGTACAGACTTTGAGTTTTTAGCAAATGAGGAATGCACCGGCTATGCATGGCAAGCTATGCAACCAATGTATAGACTTGTGTGTTTGCTAAACCAGTGAACGTAGGTAAAGATAGGAATGTATAGACTTTGAATGCGTGCATGCTACAAGACGATGTACAGACTTGCGAGAAGAGTGTACAGACTTTGAATGCATGCAATGGCAAGGAGTGTATAGACTTTGAATGCGTGCATGCTACAAGGCGATGTACAGACTTTCTATAATGATGCACAAATGCATATATGAAAGTATGCACATTGAAGAGGGATGCTCAGGCATGCGATGTACAGACTTTGAAGTGAAAGATGTATAGACTTAGTGTGTGTGCGCGACAAATCAATACATTGACTATGTATATGCATGAAGAGCACTGGCTGTACTGGAAGTGTTGTTCAAGCTCTTGATCGTGATCGTTTGCACTGGAAGTATATTGACCTATACCTACGCTTGAACAGGTTTTGCACCAACCTTAGGTACATGAATAGTGTCAGTTTTATTTAAAGAAAATTTTGAGAAATAAATTTTATGAAAAATAAGAGAAAAATATAAAGATCATAGCCATGAAATTTCATAAACTGATTCCATCAATTTTTAAAGATAAAAATATTTCAAGTTAGATACGGAGTTTCGGGTTGAATTTTATTCTGGCATATTTTAATAAAATAAAATTTTGATAAATATCATAAAAATCTAGGGATCATAAAAATATGTAATTTACTATTTTTATTAACACGGTTCATTAGATATAAAATTTCTAAACGTTGTAATCATTATAGTGGTGTGCCCAGACAAACCATAGTTGGCACCCCATTATCATGTGTCCTTTCCGACACATACAACCCCTTTTTGTTGGCATCGCACTATAGTATGGCCATGGGACGCTATGATTTCGGATCTTGTTCCCCTCCTGTCTACCCAAAACACTATAATATTCCCTATATTGAGACTCCCTCCATTCTTCCGAAGGCTTGCTGCAGAGAATTGGGAGCATTCTCTGAAGTTGCAGAGGTTGTAGAGGAGGGAAGAAAGCTACCCTTTTCTTTTGCCTGTACCTAGTGGTCATCTCAGAAAGGTAGGTGTTCTCATCTTTTAACTAAACCAGTAGCTAATTAACCAAGCAATCTAGGTAATTAGGCTCATCTCCATGAGATATTATTGTCTATATAGCACGTTTTATTCTGACTTGTAGAGATCTATCATGCTTTTGTAATCCATAATCAATCATCTTTGTAGCCAACCTGTGAGAACATGTTAGTTACCAAAGTTAATCGAAGTAAATCTTCATATTAAGTGATTTAGGCAGACATGTCTGATCCAAGGCATGTTTAGAAGTATATTTGAGTCACGTCTCTTATAAAATAAGAGCTCACATCTGTTATGCAAACAAGAGCTCACGTCTGTTATAACAGACGCTACCATAAACTTGTTTAACACAACATTACAATTGAATCAAATAATACGCTACGAAAGTTGACTTTGAGTCATTTCTATTGTGTAGACAAGTATTAAACTTGTTAATGTCGTATCTATCAACATTTGCATTCACTGTTTAAACATCTTAAACCTGTCAAAGACTATTCACTGTTTAGACAACAAATTAAATGTTTAGCCATCTTAATTAAACTTATTTAGCCATGTTATGTGTATAGCATCATATTAAAATATTCTAAGTTAACCTAAAAGTATATTTCTATATTTCAGATATTATAATACTGAAAAATTATTTTTGTATGAAATAATTTTAATTTTTAGTAAATTAATTTCTGAAAGTATAAAAAAATTAATTTAACCACAGGGCAGACATGCTACCTTGGTATATATTAGAATATATACCAATCAGAATATGCTAGAAAATGTTATTAATAGTTAGCCAACATGTAACTCTTAATAATTAGAAAAGTGTTAGAATATATACCAACCTGTTAGACTAGTTACCAACCTGCAACCTGTTAGAAAATGTTAGAATGTAACATGCACGGACCTGCTGCCTTGGTATATATTAGAATATACCAACCTGAAATATGTTAGAATATATTACTAATTAGCCAACCTGTTAAACTGTTAGAATATGTTAGAACATATTAACCTATAACCTGTTTGACCATGTTAGCGATCCGGCTAACAACCTGTTTAGTTAGCCAACCTATATGTTAGAGAATGTTAGAACATATTACTAGTTAGACCACTTGCAACCTGTTAGAATACATTAGCATATATTACTAGTTAGCCAACATGTTAGAAACATATATATGTTAGAACATATTACTATCCATTTTAAGTGTTCTAACGACCTATTAGAATGTGTCAGTTACCAAAGTTAAGCAAGTAGTAAATCTCCTTATTAATTGTTTAACCCATTCAAAATCCATAACTATTGAACTAAATCATGGAAATCTTACAATTTTTATACTGAGAAATAGTAACCCCCATTGACGCCCCTGACCAGGGTGCCAATTTCATAATTTAAGACGCCTAATGGCATCGTCAAAAAAAAATGAAATTTCAGAAAATTACACCAAATCACCCACTTGTAAACCTGCTTAACCCAAGGGCGCCAATTTGGTCTAATACAATTTCTGATTTTAACCTGTCTCATAATTTGCATTGATTTTACCCTTTAACCTGTCGCATGATTTAAATTGATTTTCCTACATAATGTGAGTTCTTGACTTCCATTCCACAAAATCTACCTTATATCTCCTACTGGTCAAGCCTTGAAATTCTATATTGGCTATAAATGAGAGTGGATGTCGACATACATGACCAATACTGTGCATATAGGGCCCGGTCTGGTCCTGGGAGGAGCACCCGAAGGTACTTGTGCCCATGGGAGTTTATTGACCACGGTGTTTGGTATTGCACCGGAGTACTTACTTGACTAGACTTAAGGCATTCCACTCATTCTTGTGATATTACTTGATTGATTGACTTGAGACCCGCAGAAGGGTAAAAGTGTTTACTTGAATGAATTGATAAATAGCCAATTCCAGTTATACATGCTTGAAATTACTTTACTTACTATTGCTTGATTGACATGTTGTTATTCCAGTTATTACTCCTCAGTTATCACTTGCTTGATATCATTTGCTATCACTTGCTACTGCTGCTTGAAAATGCGAAATCTATATGCTCTCACTTTCTACTCTTGTCGATCTTACGATTCCTTGATATCTATCTGTCTGCATTCATAGATTACCCACATTAAATGAACTTGTAATTCACTTAAAGCATGTTAAATCTTGAGATGTAATTCCTACTGAGCGATTCGCTCATCTAGTTGTTTTCTAACCTTTTCAGGTAGTTTGGATATCGGCCAGAACACAGAAGGGGATGAGTCTGAGTGATGAGTGTATGAATGGAGTCATCAATTGTCATGTTGTGTTATTGTAATTCCACTATTTTGTGTTAAATTGTAATCCCTACGTATGTCAGTTGTTGTCCAGTTATGTCATTTGTATTTCCTTTGATCAAAACTAGTAAAGGAGTGAGGACTAGTAGTTGATTCTATGAATTTGACATTTTGGTTAGTTGTAATAATCGATAGCTCGAACTATTTATGTTATTTTCAAATCTAGGCTTAGTAATTTGCTTAGTCATTTACGCACTCTTTAAATTGTGTATGGAAGATCTCCACTAATTAGCTCGATCGCTTTGGTTCTATATAAAGGACTGTCGCGCCACGGGTAAGCTTCCGCGCTCGGGACGTGACAGCTTTCTTGGTATCAGAGCCTAGGATTTCAATTTCCTAGGTAAAAATCCAAGTCCAAAGATAGAAATGTCTAATAGAATTATCTATGGATAGGTTTAGATCTTACCTGGTGAGATGGGTAAAGCCAAGGGTTAAGTTTAACAATGACAATTGACCCCATAATAACGAAACTTAATATTTATTACACCTTAATTCTTTTGTAGGATTATGGCCGCTGAAAGAGCACAAAGGCACGAGATGCAGCGCACTATGCAAGGACTTACGCAGGCGCTACAGCAAGTGGCGCAAGGCGGTGCTGGCGGTGCTCACCGTGGAGCTGGTGACCTTCACCGGGATTTTCGTAACATGAACCCACCAAGATTCATGGGTTCGGTGGACCCCGATGATGCCAAGAATTGGCTGAAGGAAATTGAGAGGATCTTCCGTGTAATGCAATGCACGGATATAGAGAAGGTTCTATTGGCTACGTTCCAACTGGAACGGGATGCTCGATGCTGGTGGGAATCCGTAGAAGCAACACTGCCTGACAACCATGTCACCTGGGCGGAGTTTTTTGAACACTACAACAGCAAGTACTTTTCTGACCGTGTTCAAGAGAAGAAGGCCGCAGAATTTTCCGCGTTAAAGCAACGGAGCCTGAAGGTGGCCGAATATGAGGCCCAATTCTCAAGACTTTCCCGTTATGCACCACACTTGGTGTGTATGGAAAAGATGAAAGCAAGGAGATTCCTCAACGGGCTACTGCCCCAATATATTACACAACTTGCGCCAATGGACATCCAAGTCTATTCGGAAATGGTTCGGCGTGCTCAATTGCTGGAAGATGCCACTGAATTCTCTGAAAGGATTCGAGGCAAGGACAAGAAGGAACCCGTCCCTAGTCTGGGAAACTTCAAACCACCATTTGGCAAGAAGCGATTCTTCAATGGAGGAGAATTTTCCAAAGAGAAGAGGTTCCAGAAAAGCAACAAGCCCTTCTCCACAATCGACAATAAGCCTTCCTCCGCCATCACACCTTCCAAGGAAATCTGCAAGTATTATGACAAGGCTGGTCATAAGACTGAAGAATGCTGGAGGAAACTGGGAGCGTGTCTCCGATGTGGGAGTCGAGAGCATCGAATCCCCGATTGCCCCTTGATGAAGGATCAAGCCAACAAAGACGAGAAGCGTCTGGTAAAGAAACAAGGCCGTCTACAAGCTCTTCAAGGGACGGAACCCATGGAAGGTGGAATCGTGGAAGGTACATTAACTATTTGCTCTAAACCTGCTAAAGTTCTATTTGATACTGGAGCAACTCATTCATTTGTTTCCAAGAGATTTACTGCCTCGTTTTCTAAAGAACCTGAATGGTTAGATTTAGTAATATCTACACCTCTTGGAAACAAGTCTGATATCATGCATCACTACCCAAGTTGTGAGGTTATGGTCCAAGGTAACAATCTGCCAGTCGACCTGATATGCCCTGATATGGAGCATTATGATGTCATATTAGGAGCTGACTGGTTATCCACCTACCAAGCAACGGTAGACTGCCGGCATGGCAAGATAACTTTTGCTGATTATTCCGAGTTAGTTTGTGTTAGCCCTCGGAATAAATCCCCTCTCATCTCAGCTCTTCGAGCTAGCAAACTTGTGAATAAAGGATGTGTGGCTTTCATAGCTTTTGTGACTGCCATGGAAGTCGAGAAGACTGAAATTGAAGACATCCGTGTAATTTGGGACTTTTCAGATGTTTTTCCTGAAGAATTACCTGGTTTACCCCCGGAGAGGGAAGTGTCGTTCACTATCGACATTATTCCTGGTGCCGGTCCTGTGTCTAAGGCACCTTATAGAATGTCTCCCGCCGAGTTGAAGGGGCTAAAAGAGCAGCTAATGGATTTACTGAAAAAGGGATTCATTAGGCCGAGTACTTCCCTCTGGGGAGCACCCGTGCTCTTTGTTAAAAAGAAGGATGGAACATTGAGGCTATGCATTGATTATCGGCAGTTGAACCATCTTACAATCAAGAACAAGTACCCGCTGCCGAGAATTGACGAGCTGTTCGACCAATTGTCTGGAGCTAACTATTTCTCCAAGATTGATCTTCGGTCTGGTTACCACCAATTGAGGATCAAAGAAGAAGACATATACGAAACTGCATTTCGAAGCAGGTATAGGCATTACGAATTTACTGTTATGCCTTTTGGACTAACAAATGCCCCCGCAGCTTTTATGCAGTTAATGAACAACATCTACAGGCCTTATTTAGACCAATTTATTGTGGTCTTTATCGATGATATATTGATCTATTCAAAAACTGAAGAATATCATGAAGTGCATCTCAAGAAGGCATTACAGATATTACGAGACAACAAGCTATATGCCAAATTCAGCAAATGCCAGTTCTGGCTTGAAGAAGTGTCCTTCTTAGGCCATGTCATATCAAAGAATGGAATTTCTGTTGATCCTGCGAAGGTCAAAGCTGTACAAAATTGAGGACGACCAACGAATGCAACGGAGATTCGTAGCTTCTTGGGTCTAGCTGGCTACTACCGGCGTTTTATTAAGGACTTCTCCAAGATTGCTGTCCCTCTTACCAGATTGACTCACAAGGAAGTGCCTTATGAATGGAGTGAAGACTGTGAGAAGAGTTTCCTAACTTTGAAGATCTCTTGACTACTGCTCCGGTCTTATCTCTACCAATTGAAGGAGAGAAGTACGAGGTATATACCGATGCATCTGGTATCGGCCTCGGATGTGTATTGATGTAGAATGGAAGAGTCATTGCATACTCTTCCCGGTAATTAAAGACGCATGAAGAAAACTACCCTGTGCATGATTTGGAACTAGCCGCAGTGGTATTGGCTTTAAAGATCTAGAGGCACTATCTCTACGGAGAGCAATTCACCGTATACTCCGATCATAAAAGCCTTAAATATCAATTCTCTCAGAGGGAGCTGAAGATGCGACAAAGGCGTTGGCTCGAGTATCTCAAGGGTTTTGACTTCACTATACAATATCATCCTGGTAAGGGTAATTCCGTAGCAGATGCCCTTAGTCGGAAGCCGAGAGCCCTAGTAACCAACTGTATGGTTCAAGAATGGAAGCTGCTGGAAAAATTCTCTGAACTCAATATAAGCATGGATGAGAATGACAGGTGTATTACTCTATCTCTCATAAGTGTACATCCGGATTTGCTAGATGAAATCAAGAGGTTACAAGAAGAAGATCCTACCCTAGTGGAAATAAAAGAAAAGCTGGACGAGAAATCTAATTTCAAGTTGGCACTTGATGGCAGATTATTATACCATGAACGGACATGTGTACCAGACAGTCCTGAGCTGAAGAAGAGGATTCTTGAAGAAGCTCATCGATCGAGGTATACAATCCACCCTGGAGCCACTAAGATGTACCAAGACATAAAAAGAACCTTTTGGTGGCCCAACATGAAAAGGAAGATAGCAGACATCGTGTCTAGATGCTTGACATGCCAACAGGTGAAGGCGGAACATCAGAAGCCCGCTGGAAGATTGCATCCACTAGATATCCCCAAGTGGAAATGGGAAGACATCGGTATGGACTTTATCATGGGTTTGCCCAAGTCTAGGGGCGGATATGATGGAATTTGGGTAATCATCGATCGCCTTACTAAATCGGCTCATTTCTTGCCTATCAAGAGTCGATGGTCGGTTGATGTTCTTGCTGCCCTATATATCAAGGAGGTTACTAGATTGCATGGAATTCCTGTGTCTATAGTATCTGATCGAGACCCGCGCTTTACTTCTTATTTTTGGAAGAGTCTACAACACTCTCTGGGGACGAAACTTAATTTCAGCACTGCTTTCCATCCCCAGACAGATGGTCAGACTGAAAGGACAAATCAGGTTGTTGAAGATATGTTAAGAGCATGCATTATAGATTTCGGCGGAAGCTGGCATGACCACTTACCCCTAGTCAAATTTGCCTACAATAACAGTTATCAAGCCAGTATCCAAATGGCACCTTTCGAGGCACTTTATGGCAGGAGTTGTCGATCTCCAATATGCTGGGATGAAGTCGGTGAAAGATAACTTCTAGGCCCAGATATGGTTAGAGATTCAACTGAAAAGATACACCTTATCAGAGAGAGACTCAAGGTAGCTCAGTGCAGGCAAAAATCTTATGCTGATAACAGAAGGAGATATTTGAAATTTCAAGTGGGTGACCATGTATTTCCCAAGGTATCTCTCGGCCGAGGTATTAGAAGATTCGGTCTTAAGGGCAAGCTTACACCAAGGTTTATCGATCCATTTGAAGTATTGGAAAGAGTGGGCAAGGTGGCTTACCGCATTGCCTTACCTCCTCAACTCTCGGAAGTGCACAATGTATTCCATATTTCTATGCTGAAGAATTATGTGCACGATCCTCTCCACGTCATCGATCACACTGACTTGGTGATACAGAAGGACCTTACCTATGAGCAAAGGCCAGTAAAGATCCTCGACCAAGAAATCTGAGTTCTAAGGAACAAGATGATCCCTATGGTTACAATTCAATGGAATCGATGCTTGGAACAAGAAGCTACATGGGAAACCGAGGAGTCTATGAGAAGGAGATTTCCAGAATTATTCTAGTCCGTAAGTAATTCTCACCCTCCTTGTCTCCATATATGTAATTGAATTTGGGGGACCAAATTCTTTTAAGTGGGGGAGGGTGTAGCACCGCGTATAAAAAAAATTTATGAATAATATTTCCCAAATAAAAAATATATATTAGATAAACTCTAGAGGAAGCTTAAGTAAGAAGTTGGAACACAGAGTTATCATATGTAAAGATTATTCACTTAACAAGTGACTTCCTAGTGCAGTTGGTTAAGTGATGTGCCTTTCAACCTAGTGACCAGGGTTCCAATCCCAGCATCCACCATTTACCTTTTGTGTCAAATAATTATACGTTATAGGCTAGCAAAACTTGCACCGAGGCAGAAACCTATATGCAACACAATGTACAGACTTGGTAAATTGATGCACGAACACAACAACAAGCAATGTATAGACTTTGCCTGAAGGATTGCACAAATGCAGATAGTAAGGTATGTACATTGGAAATGGATGCTCAGACATGCCATGAACGAATGTATGGACTTAATGTGCTTGTGACAACAATGTACAGACTTTGAGTAATGATGTACCGACTTATCAACGGAGAATGTGCAGACTTTGTGTATGCATGCAACCAGCCAATGTACAGACTTTGTGTTGCAGCAACCAGTCAATGTATATACTTTGAGTTGCAATAAATGGACAATGTACAGACTCTGCGTGTGTGCTAGCAGACGATGTATAGACTTTGAGTTGCAGCAAATTGACAATGTACAGACTCTGCGTGTGTGCTAGTAGACGATGTATAGACTTTGAGTTTGTAGCAAATGAGGAATGCACCGGCTATGCATGGCAAACTATGCAACCAATGTATAGACTTATGTGTTTGCTAAACCAGTGAACGTAGGTAAAGATAGGAATGTATAGACTTTGAATGCGTGCATGCTACAAGACGATGTACAGACTTGCGAGAAGAGTGTACAGACTTTGAATGCATGCAATGGCAAGGAGTGTATAGACTTTGAATGCGTGCATGCTACAAGGCGATGTACATACTTTCTATAATGATGCACAAATGCATATATGAAAGTATGCACATTGAAGAGGGATGCTCAGGCATGCGATGTACAGACTTTGAAGTGAAAGATGTATAGACTTAGTGTGTGTGCGCGACAAATCAATGCATTGACTATGTATATGCATGAAGAGCACTGGCTGTACTGGAAGTGTTGTTCAAGCTCTTGATCGTGATCGTTTGCACTGGAAGTATATTGACCTATACCTACGCTTGAACAGGTTTTGCACCAACCTTAGGTACATGAATAGTGTCAGTTTTATTTAAAGAAAATTTTGAGAAATAAATTTTATGAAAAATAATAGAAAAATATAAAGATCCTAGCCATGAAATTTCATAAACTGATTCCATCAATTTTTAAAGATAAAAATCTTTAAAGTTAGATACGGAGTTTCGGGTTGAATTTTATTTGGCATATTTTAATAAAATAAAATTTTGATAAATATCATAAAAATCTAGGGATCATAAAAATATGTAATTTACTATTTTTATTAACACAGTTCATTAGATATAAAATTTCTAAACG
Organism: Amorphophallus konjac; assembly: GCA_022559845.1. Classification (NCBI taxonomy): domain Eukaryota; kingdom Viridiplantae; phylum Streptophyta; class Magnoliopsida; order Alismatales; family Araceae; genus Amorphophallus; species Amorphophallus konjac. Next base: position 121,470,052 of record CM040126.1, on the reverse strand, counting down.
TTGTAATCATTATAGTGGTGTGCCCAGACAAACCATAGTTGGCACCCCATTATCATGTGTCCTTTCCGACACATACAACCCCTTTTTGTTGGCATCGCACTATAGTATGGCCATGGGATGCTATGATTTCGGATCTTGTTCCCCTCCTGTCTACCCAAAACACTATAATATTCCCTATATTGAGACTCCCTCTATTCTTCTGAAGGCTTGCTGTAGAGAAGGGGGAGCATTCTCTGAAGTTACAGAGGTTGCAGAGGAGGGAAGAAAGTTGCCCTTTTCTTTTGCCTGTACCTAGTGGTCATCTCAGAAAGGTAGGTGTTCTCATCTTTTAACTAAACCAGTAGCTAATTAACCTAGCAATCTAGGTAATTAGGCTCATCTCCATGAGATATTATTGTCTATATAGCACGTTTTATCCTGACTTGTAGAGATCTATCATGCTTTTGTAATCCATAATCAATCATCTATGTAGCTAACCTGTGAGAACATGTTAGTTACCAAAGTTAATCGAAGTAAATCTTCATATTAAGTGTTTTAGGCAGACATGTCTGATCCAAGGCATGTTTAGAAGTATATTTGAGTCACGTCTTTTATAAAATAAGAGCTCACATCTGTTATACAAACAAGAGCTCACGTCTGTTATAACAGACGCTACCATAAACTTGTTTAACACAACATTACAATTGAATCAAATAATACGCTACGAATGTTGACTTTGAGTCATTTCTATTATGTAGACAAGTATTAAACTTGTTAATGTCGTATCTATCAACATTTGCATTCACTGTTTAAACATCTTAATCCTGTCAAAGACTATTCACTGTTTAGACAACAAATTAAATGTTTAGCCATCTTAATTAAACTTGTTTAGCCATGTTATGTGTATAGCATCATATTAAAATATTCTAAGTTAACCTAAAAGTATATTTCTATATTTCAGATATTATAATACTGAAAAATTATTTTTGTATGAAATAATTTTCATTTTTAGTAAATTAATTTCTGAAAGCATAAAAAAATTAATTTAACCCCAGGGCAGACCTGCTACCTTGGTATATATTCGAATATATACCAATCAGAATATGCTAAAAAATGTTATTAATAGTTAGCCAACCTGCAACTCTTAATAATTAGAAAAGTGTTAAAATATATACTAACCTGTTAGACTAGTTACCAACCTGCAACTCTTAATAATTAGAAAAGTGTTAAAATATATACTAACCTGTTAGACTAGTTACCAACCTGCAACCTGTTAGAAAATGTTAGAATGTAACATGCACGGACCTGCTGCCTTGGTATATATTAGAATATACCAACCTGAAATATGTTAGAATATGCTAGAATATATTACTAATTAGCCAACCTATTAAACTGTTAGAATATGTTAGAACATATTAACATGTAACATGTTTGACCATGTTAGCGATCCGTCTAACAACCTGTTTAGTTAGCCAACCTATATGTTAGAAAATGTTAGAACATATTACTAGTTAGACCACTTGCAACCTGTTAGAATACATTAGAATATATTACTAGTTAGCCAACATGTTAGAAACATATATATGTTAGAACATATTACTATCCATTTTAAGTGTTCTAACGACCTATTAGAATGTGTCAGTTACCAAAGTTAAGCAAGTAGTAAATCTCCTCATTAATTGTTTAACCCATTCGAAATCCATAACTATTGAACTAAATCATGAAAATCTTACAATTTTTATACTGAGAAATAGTAACCCCCATTGACGCCCCTGACCAGGATGCCAATTTCAGAATTTAAGACGCCTGATGGCATCGTCAAAAAAAAATGAAATTTCAGAAAATTACACCAAATCATCCACTTGTAAACCTGCTTAACCCAAGGGCGCCAATTTGGTCTAATACAATTTCTGATTTTAACCTGTCTCATAATTTACATTGATTTTACCCTTTAACCTGTCGCATGATTTAAATTGATTTTCCTACATAATGTGAGTTCTTGACTTCCATTACACAAAATCTACCTTATATCTCCTACTGGTCAAGCCTATAAATTCTATATTGGCTATAAATGAGAGTGGATGTCGACAAACATGACCAATACTGTGCATATAGGGCCCGGTCTGGTCCTGGGAGGAGCACCCGAAGGTACTTGTGCCCATGGGAGTTTATTGACCACGGTGTTTGGTATTGCATCGGAGTACTTGTTTGCTAGACTTAAGGCATTCCACTCCTTCTCGTAATATTACTTGATTGATTGACTTGAGACCCGCAGAAGGGTAAAAGTGTTTACTTGAATGAATTGATAAATAGCCAATTCCAGTTATACATGCTTGAAATTACTTTGCTTACTATTGCTTGATTGGCATGTTGTTATTCCAGTTATTACTCCTCAGTTATCACTTGCTTGATATCATTTGCTATCACTTGCTACTGCTGCTTGAAAATGCGAAATCTATATGCTCTCACTTTCTACTCTTGTCGATCTTATGATTCCTTGATATCTATCTGTCTGCATGCATAGATTACCCACATTAAATGAACTTGTAATTCACTTAAAGCATGTTAAATCTTGAGATGTAATTCCTACTAAGCGATTCGCTCATCTAGTTATTTTCTAACCTTTTCAGGTAATTTGGATATCGGCTAGAACATAGAAGGGGATGAGTCTGAGTGATGAGTGTATGAATGGAGTCATCAATTGTCATGTTGTGTTATTGTAATTCCACTATTTTGTGTTAAATTGTAATCCCTACGTATGTCAGTTGTTGTCCAGTTATGTCATTTGTATTTCATTTGATCAAAACTAATAAAGGAGTGAGGACTAGTAGTTGATTCTATGAATTTGATATTTTGGTTAGTTGTAATAATCGATAGCTTGAACTATTTATGTTATTTTCAAATCTAGGCTTAGTAATTTGCTTAGTCATTTGCGTACTCTTTAAATTGTCTAAGGAAGATCTCCACTAATTAGTTAGATCGCTTTGGTTCTATATAAAGGACTGTCGCGCCACGGGTAAGCTTCCGCGCTCGGGACGTGACACTATGCACGCTACTAGCAAAGACTGTCAAGTCTAACAAAAAGGACTGGGAAGAAAGGATGTACGAAGCGCTTTGGGCCTATCGTACGGTCTATAAAACCCCAACCGGTTGTTCACCATTCTCCCTCGTATATGGGTCAGAGGCTGTGGTGCCGATTGATTTGGAGGTCTCCTCGCTACGAGTTGCCGTCCAACATGGATTGGCTAGCGGCGAACAAACTAATATAGAATGAAGACTGGAGGAGCTTGCCGAGCTCGAAGGATAGTGCCTCCGCGCGCAACAAAACATTCAGCTTTATCAAGCTCGCATGGCCCATGGTTTCGACAACCTGGTCAAAGGTCGAGATTTCAAGAAGGGTGACCTAGTAATGGTCAAAAGAAGAGAAGTGATGGCCTCCAACCCCAAAGGGAAGTTGGTTAAAAACTGGGCCAGATCGTATGTTGTCTGCCGAGTATATGAAGGGGGTGCATACGTCCTTGTAGATCACAAAGGAGTCATCAAGTTCTCTCCCCTTAATGGAAAACATATGAAGCTATATCACACAACTCAACCAGCATTCCTAGAATGACCGAAACCCACCTTGGTCTAGTGGCACTCCGCCCTGGCCGAGCTCTACCCACCTTGGTCTAGTGGCACTCCACCCTGGCCGAGCTCTACCCACCTTGGTCTAATGGCATTCCACCCTGGCCGAGCTCCCAAAAAATTACATACAATATAAGATTGCCATTACGGGCCTTACGCCCAAATCGGCATGAAATCCATCCTTTGCGTTAGCATTGCCTTCTTGCTAACGAATAAACCCCTTCTTTCGGCGCAAGACTTCGTGTCCTAGCCGACTCTCTTACAATATTTCCATTACGGGAGTTACGCCCGAATCGACATGAAATCTATTTTTTGCGTTAGCATTGCCTCCTTGCTAACGAATAAACCCCTTTTTCGGTAAAAGACTTTGTGTCCTAGCCGACCCTCATACAATATCACCAGTACGGACCTTACGTTTGAATTGGTTAAAACTCCTCCTTTGTGCTGGCATTGTTCCGCTGCCAACGAATAAACTGCCTTTACTGGCATAAGACCCGGTGCCTCAGTCTGTAGCTAGCTGCCGTCGCCAAGGGTCAAATATCACATGTTGACCTGTCAGCATTCTCCTGTCATATGAATTGAACAAAAAAAAGAAAAGAATAAAAATGGGGCTTAAAATGGAGGTGCCATGCCGGCCTTGTTCCTACATTAGGACAAGGGCAAAAATGGCCATAACCCGGCTGTGGCAAAAACCCGAAAGGGCGTCGCAGGCAAAATCGGGTACCCCGCCACGTGAAAACCCAAAAGGGCGTGTGGGTAAAAGTAAGAGGAGGCTGGCTTTGGCGAAAACCCGAAAGGGCGTTTGAGCCAGTAATGTGGTAATTTAAAAGTTCCTCTTCACCCTCATTCCAATGAAACTCCGAAAAGGGTGATCACCACAAACCCCACCGGAGATCTTTCCCTCCTTATGACCCTTGTCATCATCGGCAAGATCGGTCCACATCCGTTCGACCCTTGCCATCATCGGCAAGATCGATCGGCATTTTTCCATTAACTTGGACCTTCCGCCCTCATTAATGAACAAACCTATCTTTTGCTTCGGCATTTAACCAATGTCGAGAACAACTTGTGTTCGGCCCTCGTCATCATCGGCGAGATCGGTCGACATTTTCCTTAACTTGGACCTTCCGTCCTCATTAATGAATAAACCTATCTTTTGCTTCGGCATTTAACCAATGTCGATGAACAAACTTGTGTTCGGCCCTCGTCATCATCGGCAAGATCGGTCGACATTTTTCTTAACTTGGGCCTTTCGTCCTCGTTAATGAATAAACCTATCTTTTGCTTCGGCATTTAACCAATGTCGATGAATAACCTTATGTTCGGCCCTCATCATCATCAGCGAGACCGGTCAACTTTTTCCCTTAACTTAGACCTTCCGTCCTTGTTAATAAACCTATCCTTTGCTTCGACATTCATCCAATGTCGATGAACAAGCTACTGTCGATCCTTGCCGCTATCGGCAAGACCGGTCAATACTCCCTTAACTTGGACCTTCCGTCCTTGTTAATGAATCTACTTTTGCTTCGACATTTAACCAGTGTCGATGAACAAGCCTGTGCTCGACCCTCGCCATCATCGGCAAGGCTAGTCAACGTCTCGTTAGCCCGGACCTCTTCGTCCGTTGCTAACAAACGAGTCCACATTCATCCCAGATCCGTTCCGTGAATCTAAAAAGAAGAAGAAGAAAAGAGAAAAGAAAAGAATGAGGCTTAAAATAGAGGTGCCTCGCCGGACTTGTTCCTACATCAGGACAAGGGCAAAAATGGCCATAACCCAGCTGTGGCGAAAACCTGAAAGGGCCTCGCAGGCAAAATTAGGTACCCCGCCACGTGAAAACCTGAAAGGGCGCGTGGGCAAAAGCAAGAGGGGGCTGGCTTCGGTGAAAACCTGAAAGGTCGCTTAAGCCAGTAAAGTGATGATTTAAAGTTCTCAAACCTCCTTTTGGCCCTTTTCATCATAGGCAAGATCGGTCAACCTCCTTGTGGCCCTTGTCATCATCGGTAAGATCGATCAACCTCCTTGTGACCCTTGTCATCATCGGCAAGATCAGTCAACCTCTTTTTGACCCTTGTCATCATCAGCAAGATTGGTTAACCTCCTTTTGGCCCTTGTCATCATCGACAAGATCGGTCAACCTCCTTTTGGCCCTTGTCATCATCGACAAGATTGGTCAACCTCCTTTTGGCCCTTATCATCATCAGCAAGATCGGTCAACCACCTTTTGGCCCTTATCATCATCGACAAGATCGGTCAACCTCCTTTTGGCCCTTGTCATCATCAGCAAGATCAGTCAACCTCCTTTTGGCCCTTGTAATCATTGACAAGATCGGTCAACCTCCTTTTGGCCTTTGTCATCATCGGCATAATCGGTCAACTTCCTAGCGACCCTTGTCATCATCGGCAATATCGGTCGACCTCCTTGTGGCCCTTGTCATCATCGGCAAGATCAGTCAACCTCCTTTTGACCCTTGTCATCATCGGCAAGATCGGTCAACTTCCTTTTGGCCCTTGTCATCATCGGTAAGATCGGTCAACCTCCTTTTGACCCTTGTCATCATCGGTAAGATCGGTCAACCTCCTGGCGACCCTAGTCATCATCGGCAAGATCGGTCGACCTCCCTGTGGCCTTTGTCATCATAGGCAAGATCTGTCAACCTCCTTTTGACCCTTGTCATCATCGGTAAGATCGGTCAACTTCCTTGTGACCCTTGTCATCACCGGCAAGATCGATCAACCTCCTTGCGACCCTTGTCATCATCGACAAGATCGTTCAACCTCCTTGTGGCCCTTGTCATCATCGGCAAAGATCGGTCCACATTTGTTGACCCTTGTCACCATCGGCAAGACCGGTCAACATTCCCCTAACCTGGACCTTTCGTCCCCGTTAACCAACGAGCCTCCTTTGCTTCGGCATTTAACCCATGTCGATGAATAAACCCTACCCTCAATTTCCGTCTGTTGCACTCCTACGGTTTTGATGATTTCATACACCATAAGTCAATCATGATAGTCTATCTTTATACATTCTTCATATACTGAACTCTCTGGCTTTACTTTGAAAGAGTCGACTTTTGGTAGTAAAGTCCATGCATACTTAGTTCACTCTGCATTGAGTCCATGCATATGCTGCATTTCAACTGAATAGGGTCTATGCATGCAAGCATCAAGTCGGTGCAACCTTAGTTGCTACACGCGACTAAGTCGTTGCAATGTATGTTTATGCATTAGTTAAGTCCGTGCAACCGTCGATATGGCACGCGACTAGGTCCGTGCATGTTGATCTCTAGGCGCTTCAAGTCGGTGCATCTCTCGCATCGTGCACATAAAGTCTGTGCACACTTCTTTGGTAAGTCCGTGCATAAGAGGTTTATGGTTTTATTGTCTATGCATGATTGAAGTATGCTGCATTCTAAGTCTGTGCAAGTCTCGCATTGTCTTATTGAGTCAGTGCAGGTTCTGTTCTGTGCTAATCAAGTCAATGCACATTCTCTTGTCCAACATATAGGTTAGCACACTTTGTGTGTGGTTTGCATATACGGTCGGTGCACATCACTGTTTGTTGCATATGTAAGTCGGTGCATTATTTTTGCCTTGTGCAATAATGTTTGTGCATACTTTCTCATATGCGCACCAAACTCTGTGCAATCTTTGCATCAGGGAACTTGTAGTTGGTGCAGTTTCTATCTCGATGCATATTTCAGTCGGTGCAACGTGTGTTGTTGCACGCAGATAAAGTCTGTGCATTATTATAAGGTCTGAGTACGACATCTAGAATCCGTGCATGTTTGGTCGTATGCTATCAAAGTCCGTGCATTGTTATATGGTTTGAGTACGACATCTAGAATCCGTGCATGTTTGGCCATATGCTATCAAAGTCCGTGCACACTTCTCTCACGTGCAATGAAAAGTTAGTGCATATATATTCTTGTGCATACCCAACGTCTGTGCATGTCATGCTTTATGTTATCAAAGGTCCATGCATGTTTTGTTATATGCTACCTAAGGTCGGTGCATATTCGTACGTTCCTTTATGAAATCTGTGTTAGCACGAACAGCTAACACTTCCAGTTGTTTCCCAGGCCAGTCACTTGGTCGAGCATGTGCTGGACAACCTATGAGCATACTCCATGTTGAAATCAAGGTACCAGGTTTAAGGGCTCGTGATCCGAGGCAAGGAACAGAAAAGGTGATCCTGCCACGTGAACTGTTACAGCACCATGGCTCTGATACGTGGAATCAAAAAGGGATCAGATCTGCGAAAAGAACTGGGTGGGAATTGTGTTACCCACGCGCTATCATCTGGCTATAAAAAGAGGGTTGAAGACTGTAAGAGGGGTGCTGAAGACTGACGAACGGAGAGTATCTGAAGCCACTGCGTGTGCTGAAACTTCCCTATCCGAGAGAAGAGCTTGTCTAGAAACGGAAGAGTCTGAGTGATCATTTTTTGTTTGAGCTTGAAAGACTGCTTCTCTGGAAGCTACATTATCGTTGTTTTTGAGTGACTGTCTCTTTTAATTCTTTCATTTTCGAGTTGTTTCATTCATTCCTTCTTTATTGTTTTGTTACCCTCTAAGTGTCTTTAGAGGAAGGGAGAGGTTCTCCGTTTTCCCTCCATCGTGTTTGGAGGAAGAGAGGATTGATCCTCTGGTTCGTGAGTTGCTGGGTGCATTTCACAGGGTTCCCTTTGTGGTGTGCAAAGGAAGGGAGGTTGGACCTCCAGGGGTTCTTCCAGTCATAGGAAGATCGAGGAGATTGTTCCTCGGGGCTAGCTGTATGGCAGCAGGTGTTGCATACTAAGTCTACGGTTTCAAATTTGCTTAGTGCAGGGAAGCCTTACTCCGAAGGAGTAAGGGGTAGACGTAGATTATAGATCGCAATCGAACCACCTTAAAAATCTTCTGTCCCTTTGGTGTGGTTTGATTTTATCTGTTATACTATTTTCAGCTCGCCATGTTTTTGATCTTTGCACTACTTATTTCTTGGTTTCATTGAGCATCTGTCCTTCTGGCTAATACGTGGCTAGACTTGAGGAGGTCTCTTACTACTTTACTGAATTTTCTGGTCGATCTTCGAATTAGATTGAATTTGGGGGTGATCTATTCATCCCCCCCCTTCTAGCTTACCCACCGTGTGAACTATCACTTGGTATCAGAGCAGGTTACCCATCATGTGGTCCAACGGCCAGGGTAATTCTGGATCTAGTGGTCCTCGAAGCTTCATGGCTGAGGGACAGTCTATTAGTCGCCCTCCTTTCTTTGATGGTAATAACTATTTTTACTGGAAAAATAGGATGTAGGTGTTTATAAGAGCACAGAGCCACAAGCTCTGGAGAGTGATCAGCACAGGGCCTTATGATCTTCCACCAAATGAAGATGCGTGGACGGAGGATCACGTCAAACTTTCAACCATTAACTGGTCGGCCTTGAACATCATTCAATGCGCAGTTCATCCTGATGAATATGCCCGGATCTCAGCTTGCAAAATAGCCAAGAAAATGTGGGATGAATTAGAGCTAATCTACGAAGGTACATCCCAAGTGAAGGCCACTAAGGTAAATATGCTCACCTCTGAATATGAATTGTTCAAAATGAAATCTGAGGAAACTATCACAGAAATGTATGCCAGGTTCTCATTGATTACTAACAGTCTTAATGGGCTTGGGAAACAAGTTTCAGAAGGGGACATTGTCAGGAAAATTCTTAGGTCACTATCCCCTGCATGGCACACTAAGGCCATAGTGATAGAGGAGTCTAGGGATCTGTCGAAAATGACAGTCACTGAACTGATAGGATCCTTAATGACCTACGAAATGAACTTCAAAAGAAATGGTGAAGGAAGTGATAAGAAGGGCAAGAACATTGCCCTCAAGGTGTCCCGTGGTAACAATAGCAGTATCAGCGGTAGTAGCAGTGGGGAGTCTGACGGATTGTTAGACCTTGATCAAGTGGAGCAAGCTGTGCTCACTCGTCAGTTTCAGAAGTTTCTGAGAACGAAGGGAAAAATATTTAGAAGAAAAGGGTCGTATCCTTCTGGTAAGAATTTTGATTCTAATAATGATAAAAATAGGAGCACTAAGAAGATTACATATTTTCATTATAGAAGACCTGGACACATGAAAGGGGATTGCCCCGACCTCCATAAGAAAGGATCCAAGGTGCAAAAGAAGAAACCTCAAGCTATGGTCTGCACGTGGAGTGACGAGGAGGAAGACCCCGAGGCCAACACGTCAGAGGAAGAAGACCAAGGAATCTACCTGATGGCTAACAGTGATGAAGAGGTAACAAATATCTTTGAGAATTTTTCAATTGATGATTGGGAAGACGCCTATGCTGAGCTTTTAGATAAGTTTAATGCGTTAAGTAAAGAGCATAGGGTCTTAAAGAGAAAACTTAATGCTACCACTGAAGAGCAAACTCAAACAAACAAGGAAAATGAGAACCTTAAGTCTGAAAACAACAAAATTCAGAAACGACTTGATGACTTCAAGTTAAAACTTCAGGAAAGTCAAAGTGAAAACAGTTTAATCACTGAAAAATATGAAGCTGTTAGGAAGGTCCATTCTGAATTTCAAGAAAATTGTGAAAAATTGCAGAAGGAATTGGAAGACAAACAAAGCACCTTAGATAATTTTGTTCAAGGAAAAACAAATTTGGATGCCATGTTAGGTGCTAGGGTTAATTTCAATAGAGAGGGTTTAGGCTATAACTCAACAAATAAGAAATCCTTTGAGTACAAAACTGTGACATTCTGTCCAGAAAAAGGCACAGAAAAACTGGACACACCATCCAGTTCCAACAATGCTCAAAATGTTCAGCATCTAAAAGATAATCCAACAAAAAATACTGGACAACAATCTAAAACTGGTAAGACCTTTGCTAAGCAACCCCCTATACTTATTGACCAGAACAGAATGCTAACAGGTCAAGGCATGTGAGTCAGAACAGAAACTTCAACTCCTATAACAGAATGGGCCAGTACAAAGCTAACTGGGGAAATCCTGCATATCCATAGAAATACTCTAATAAATTTGACTCCCCTAGACAGTCTGGGTACAATGAATACCCAAGGAATGAACAGTCCAATAACAGGAATAGATTCCACACCCTTAGACCAAATGGACGGAATTCTAATTATAATTTCAACAAAACTATCAACAACATGGAAAAGAAATATACTGTGAAACACTTTTGGATTCCAAGAACCCTTCTTAAAGGATTGAGCAATGCTTTTGGACCCAATCTTCGTTGGGCTCCAAACCATCTTGCTTGATTTGTTTATGCAGGTTAGCCTAGCAGCCGAGCACAACAGGTGGTACCTGGATAGTGGCTGCTCCAGGCACATGATAGGTGACCGATCCAAATTCAGTAAGTTGGAAATGGAGGTAGGGGGTCTGGTCAAATTTGGAGAGAAGAACAGAGGTATGATTATCGGAACAGGAACGGTTGGTAAGTCTACCTCAAACACTATTGAGAAGGTTCTGCTTGTTGAAGGTCTTCAGCACAACTTGATTAGTATTAGTCAGCTATGTGACAAGGGTCACAGAGTTGTGTTTGATAACGACTCTTGCAAAATTTTAGAAATAAATTCTGACAGTGTGAAGTTTCTAGCTAATAGGATCAATAATGTGTACATTATGGACTTAGATGATAAATCTGAGTTAAATCTTCGTTTGTCTTCTGATCTTGAAAATAATGCTTTTATTTGGCAAAGACGGTTAGGTCATGCTAGTTTCTCTTCTTTGAATAAACTGGTAAAACATTACTTAGTTAGAGGCATGCCTAGGATTAAATTTAGCTCCATTTCTAAAACATGTGATGCATGTGCTCTAGGCAAACAAACCCGCAAATCATTTAAGCTCAGATCCGAGCCCTTGTCTTCCAAGCCAATGGAGCTCTTGCATATGGATCTCTTTGGCCCAACCAGGACTCAAAGTCTAAATGGGAAGAGATTTGGGTTTGTAATTGTAGATGATTTCACTAGATATTCTTGGTTATTTTTCTTAGCAAATAAAAATGAAGCTTTTCAGAAGTTTGAACATCTCTTCAATAAAGTTAAACAAGAAGGAACTCAGAGCATCTCCATGATTCAATCTGATCATGGAGGAAAATTTGAGAAGTCTATATTTTCTGAATTCTGTAACAATGAAGGATTAACTCACAGATTTGCTTCTCCTAGGACTCCGGAGCAGAATGGCATAGTGGAGAGAAGAAACCGCACAATCATTGAGATGGCAAGAACTATGCTCATGGAGAGTCAGCTTCCCAGAAGTTTTTTGGGCAGAGGCAGCTAATACGGCTTGTTACATCATTAACAGAGCCTTCGTAAGAGCCATCCATAAGAAAACTCCCTATGAACTCTTGAAAGGTAAGAAGCCAAATGTTTCATATTTTAGAATCTTTGGTTCAAAATACTTCATTGATAACAACAATAAAAAGGACCTAGACAAATTTGATGCAAGGAGTAATCCAGAAATTTTTCTAGGTTACTCTGAAACAACTAGGGCATATAGGGTCTTCAATAGCACAGATCAGACTATAGAAGAATCACCTCATGTCATATTTGATGAAATGAACAATGACACTAAAGTGGATGATGATGACAGGTGCATGAAAGATGATGGAGAATTCATAGAGGACAAGAAGAATGAAGAAGCTGCACCACCTGAAGCATCAAGCGCTCCCAATCAAGAAAGATCAGATGAAGCAGGTGAGTCTTCAATCAATGTGAGATATTTGAAAGATCAGCCTGCAGATAACATTATAGGTAGCTTAAGAGATCCTCCTAGGACAAGGTCTTATCTTAGAAATGTTCAAAATCAAGACCTAGTTACTTTGATTTCTCAGATTGAACCCAAATTAGTAGAAGAGGCTTTAAATGATGCATCATAGGTTAATGCCATGTGTGAGGAGTTAGGTCAATTTGAAAGAAATAATGTCTGGGAGCTAGTTCCGAGACCAGAAAATATAAATGTCATAGGAACTAAATGGGTCTTTAAGAATAAAATGAATGAGGATGGAATTATTTCAAGAAATAAAGCCAGACTAGTAGCCAAGGGCTATTGTCAGGAATTTGGAGTTGATTTTGATGAATCCTATGCACCTGTTGCTAGGATGGAAGCAAGAAAGATTTTATTGGCTTTCGCTTGTTCAAAAAATATAAAACTTCAACAGATGGATGTTAAAAGTGCATTTTTAAATAGTGTTATCAAAGAAGAGGTTTTTGTAGAATAACCCCCCGGATTTCAATTTTCTCCTCAACCTAATCAAGTTTTCAAGTTGAATAAAGTCCTATACAGTCTAAAGCAGGCTCCTCGAGCCTGGTATGAGAGGCTGACAGAATTTCTGATCAGCAAGGGCTACCACAGAGGTAAGGTGGATCAAACTCTGTTTACGAAAAGTTCGAATAAAGACCTCATCATAGTTCAGGTATATGTAGATGACATTGTCTTCGGTTCAACAAGTACTGAACTATGCAATGAATTTTCTCATTTGATGTATGCTGAGTTTGAGATGAGCCTGGTAGGTGAATTGAAGTCTTTTCTTGGCTTGCAGGTACAACAACTGAAGGATGGATGCTTCATTAACCAGACCAAATACACATTGGACATCCTCAAGAGGTTTCGCATGAACAATCTGAAGCACATCACAACACCAATGGGTACTAACACTTCATTGGATGCAGACGAATCAGGTAAAGAAGTTAATGCAAAGCTATACCGAGGTATGATTGGATCCTTGCTCTATTTGACTACCTCGAGACCTGATATACAGTTCAGTGTAGGAATGTGTGCTAGGTACCAATCTAGACCCACTGAATTGCACTTAGCAGCTGTGAAAAGAATTTTCAGATACTTATCCGCTACACACACCCTAGGTTTATGGTTTCCTGCATCTCACACTTTAGATCTTATTGCATATACGGATGCAGATTATGCCGGGTGTAAGCTAGATAGAAAAAGCACTAGTGGACATTGTGAATTTCTAGGTGGGTGTTTAGTCTCTTGAGGTTCCAAGAAGCAACACTATGTGGCTCTCTCTACTACATAGGCTGAGTACGTAGCTGCAGGGAGTTGTGGTACACGAGTCATATGGATCAAACACCAACTTCAGGACTACCAAGTAGATCTGGGGTGCACACCCATATCTTGTGACAATACTAGTGCCATCAATCTAGCCAAGAATCATGTTTTGCATTCTTGAACCAAACACATAGAAATCAAACATCATTTTATTAGAGATGAGGTTTCCAAAGGAACTTTGAATTAATCCATGTAGGCACTGCAAACCAAATAGCTGACATCTTCACTAAGCCACTGGATAATGACAGATTTACATCTTTGAGGAGAGAGTTAAGTATTTTTAAATCTTAGCTCCATGAATAAAATGCCTTCAGGATTTTGTTTTTTAACATTTACACTACTTTTTGTCATGAATAAAATGTTTTGCTTCCATGAATAAAATGATGTTCCTCTGTGTCCTTAACCACTCAGCATGAGTATGTCTGCATATCAGGTCATTATGTGAGGGGGAGTTCTGTCTTTATGCGAGCTGTTAGGCTGAGAGGTTTGTGCAATTGCATATACTGCATGTGTCATAATTGAATAACAGTTCATTGAGTGAGGGGGAGTTGTCTCTTAGAAGAAGTTTTTGCTTTAGAATTTCTTGCATTTTGTGAGGGGGAGCTGGTAAGTGTGTGAAGGTTGACTGATTCAAAAGCATTTGAGAGATGTATGTTGTTGTTACTTCTCATGAAAGACTTAATTCAGCTCATTCACCGCAAGTAGAATCACATACTTGTCTTAAACCCTTAAGTCTGAACAACTAAAGCTCAGCTAGAATCTTTTATCTAGTAACTTAGCAGAGACTTGGATAAGGTGTTAGAAGTATATCTCCCTACATACTTCATGATCATGGAACAAGCTAAATTTGTATGTCATGAAATCTGCTAAAAACTTGAAACCTAGACTTTAAGGAACACATTCTTTAAGAATCAGTGCTTCTGGTAGGTATTGCTTTCAAACATTTCATATCAAAAATATAAGGGGATAAAAACAAAAATTATATGTTCAGAGCAATGGTTTGATTACTGAGAAATTGGGTGTTTCATCAAAACAAAATGAATTATTTCCTAAGTCATGAGGTGTCAGATTATCTCTATTTAAGATGTGGAAATTTTTTGATCATGACAGAGCAATGGTAATAAAGTGGTGAGTAACTGGGGAGTCTGGCCTCTGATCAATGTGTCTCCTCACGTAAAAACCCACAGTTACTAACTTTGTTCTCTAAAAGAGAGGTAATACGGTTCTCACATTAAGTAACTGGGGAGTCCGGCCTCTGGTCAAGGTGTCTCCTTAATGTCAAAGATGTGATCTACCAACTTACTTATTGATCTCTATACTGCTCGTTAAAGAAAAATATATTTCAGTCAAATCCCTTGTTCTTGTTGCTAGTCTATGGACTGTTTGTCCTCAATACCTCAAGAACCTTTTCTGAGAATCAGTCTCTTGCAGTCTAATTAGCATAGTTTTGATCAGTTCTCTCTTGACATATCTGTTCACCCTTGATTCCTCATCATATCTTATGTACGTAGATAAACTTCACTCTCACTCTAGGTCTTTCTTGATTACTTGATTTGAAGAATCTCCGCTTGTTTTAGTGCCCTACTTAATCTTTTAAGATATGATCATGAGTCATTCTCACTGTGCAGATACTGAATTTTTCTTTCACTAATCCCGCAGCTGCATATCTCTTTCATCTCCTTTTGATGATGTCAAAGGGGGAGAATTTCAGAGGGAGAGTGTCAGGGGGGAGAGTCAATTGATGGGGAAAGTGTTTTGTTTTGGCAAGAGTTAGTGTGTAATAAAGCATGCATGATTGTTCATTGCTTGATCACTCAATTTCCTCAATTTTGACTGCATTAACATAAATTGACTCATAGTGTTGCCATCATCAAAAATGGGGAGAAGGTTGCACTCCTACGGTTTTGATGATGTCATACACCATAAGTCAATCATGATAGTCTATCTTTATACATTCTTCATATACTGAACTCTCTGGCTTTACTCTGAAAGAGTCAACTTTTGGTAGTAAAGTCCATGCATACTTAGTTCACTCTGCATTGAGTCCGTGCATATGGTGCATTTCAACTGAATAGGGTCTGTGCATGCAAGCATCAAGTCGGTGCAACCTTAGTTGCTACACGCGATTAAGTCGTTGCAATGTCTGTTTATGCATTAGTTAAGTCGGTGCAACCGTCGATGTGGCACGCGACTAGGTCCGTGCATGTTGAGCTCTGGGCGCTTCAAGTCGGTGCATCTCTCGCATCGTGCACATAAAGTCTGTGCACACTTCTTTGGTAAGTCCATGCATAAGAGGTTTATGGGTCTATTGTCTGTGCATGATTGAAGTATGCTGCATTCTAAGTCTGCGCAAGTCTCGCATTATCTTATTGAGTCGGTGCAGGTTCTGTTCTGTGCTAATCAAGTCGATGCACATTCTCTTGTCCAACATATAGGTCAGCACACTTTGTGTGTGGTTTGCATATAGGGTCGGTGCACATCACTGTTTGTTGCATATGTAAGTCGGTGCATTATTTTTGCCTTGTGCAATAATGTCTGTGCATACTTTCTCATATGCGCACCAAACTCTGTGCAATCTTTGCATCAGGGTACTTGTAGTTGGTGCAGTTTCTATCTCGATGCATATTTCAGTCAGTGCAACGTGTGTTGTTGCGCGCAGATAAAGTCTATGCATTGTTATAAGGTTTGAGTATGACATCTAGAATCCGTGCATGTTTGGTCATGCTATCAAAGTCCGTGCACACTTCTCTCACGTGCAATGAAAAGTTAGTGCATATATATTCTTGTGCATACCCAACGTCTATGCATGTCGTGCTTTATGTTATCCAAGGTCCATGCATGTTTTGTTATATGCTACCTAAGGTCGGTGCATATTCGTACGTTCCTTTATGAAATATGTGCTAGCACCTAACACTTCTAGTTGTTTCCCAGGCCAGTCACTTGGTCGAGCATGTGCTGGACAACCTGTGAGCATACTCCACGTGGAAATCAAAGTACCAGGTTTAAGGGCTCATGATCCAAGGCAAGGAACAGAAAGGATGATCCTGCCACGTGAACTGCTACAGCACCATGGCTCTGACACGTGGAATCAAAACGGGATTAGATCTGCGAAAAGAACTGGGCGGGAATCGTGTCACCCACGCGCTATCTGGCTATAAAAAGAGGGTTGAAGACTGTAAGAGGGGCTGCTGAAGACTGACGAACAGAGAGTATTTGAAGCCACTGCGTGTGCTGAAACTTCCCTATCCGAGAGAAGAGCATGTCTAGAAACGGAAGAGTCTGAGTGATCATTTTTTGTTTGAGCTTGAAAGACTGCTTCTCTGGATGCTACATTATCGTTGTTTTTGAGTGACTGTCTCATTTAATTCTTTCATTTTCGAGTTGTTTCATTCATTCCTTCTTTACTATTTTGTTACCCTCTAAGTGTCTTTAGAGGAAGGGAGAGATTCTCTATTTTCTTTCCATCGTGTTTGGAGGAAGAGAGGATTGATCCTCTGGTTCGTGAGTTGCTGGGTGCATTTCACAGGGTTCCCTTTGTGGTGTGCAAAGGAAGGGAGGTTGGACCTCAAGGGGTTCTTCCAGTTATAGGAATATCGAGGAGATTGTTCTTCGGGGCAAGCTGTATGGCAGTAGGTGTTGCAGACTGAGTCTGCGGTTTCAAATTTGCTTAGTGCAAGGAAGCCTTACTCCGGAGGAGTAAGGGGTGGACGTAGATTACAGATCGCAATCAAATCACCTTAAAAATCTTTTGTCCCTTTGGTGTGGTTTGATTTTGTCTGTTATACTATTTTCAGCTCGCCAAGTGTTTGATCTTTGCACTGCTTATTTCTTGGTTTCATTGAGCATATGTTCTTCTGGTTGATACGTGGCTAGACTTGAGGAGGTCTCTTACTGCTTTACTGAATTTTCTGGTCGATCTTCGAATTAGATTGAATTTGGGGGTGATCTATTCATCCCCCCCTTCTAGCTCATCCATCGTGTGAACTATCACCGTCACCATCGTAGAATCCTGTTGATAGGTCTTATGACCTTATTCTTTCATCCTAGGAGGCCTCCACACCCTCGTCCTTCAAACTTTCAACTTACATTAGCCACATTTTTGCCCCGAGAATAGTTACGTCACGGTGGAGCGAACACCTCACCCCTTTGCTGAAGGCGTGAGCGCTCTCCTGCCCCAGTAACCCTTTGTGTGGGCCAGGCTAATCGTCTAAAAAAGAAGAAGAAAAGAAAAAAAATAGAAGAGAGAATGAAGTCATGATTTAGCGGCAAAGGAAGATATTTCATTTCTATGAGACATCAAAGTACATGTTACTCTGGGCATACCCCGGGGTACATAAAAGTCCACCAAAACAAAAAAGGCAAACAGAAGAGGCTACTGCAATAGACGTCGGAAGATATCCTCCAGCTCCAAGATACCCAAGGAAGGGTGGCGGGACAGCTCCCGCAGTCGAGACTCAGCATCCTCCAGTTGTGATAACTTCTCTTTGAGAGAAGCGGCTTGTCCTTCGGCCAACTCAGCTTCCTCGACATTCTAGACTTCCAGATGCTCAGTCTCTTGAAGCTCGGCCTCGGCCCAAGAAAGTTCAGCACGCAGTTCTGCTATCCGAGCTGTAAGGAAAGTTCGACGCTGCGAAGAAGTGTCGGTTGCATCTCTCATCTGCTCCGTAGTCCCTCTCAGAGAGGCAAGAGCAGTTCGGCATTCAGCCCGCTCCAAGGTTATGGCCGTCAGTTGATCAGCTACTTCTCGGCCAAGAAATTCTCTTCTATTCACATACTTCAGCAGTAATACCACCCGTGGCGTCCAGTCATTCATGGGGCAGCCAAAAGCCAGCAGTGAGCGGGAAAGGTTCTCCACCAAGCCCCTCAGCTGTACATAAGTTAAGTCGCGGCTGACTGTTATAGTCTGCTGAAGGGTTCCCAAGAACTGCCATACCAGGTCGCTTGATGATTGTAAACCAAGTGGTGACGTCTCGGGAAGCTGAAAATCCACCCTGCTATCTACGGCAGCCCAGATATCGTCGCTCGTCTCGGAAGACGACGACGGCATGATTTGCACGGCACTTGCACTGGAACCAACTCCGACAGCTGATGCAATAGGCAAAGTCTCAACGATGGCAACCTCCCCGCCAGCCTCTTGGGGTGGAGCTGCACTAGGAGCATCAATAGCCGAGGACACTTGCTCCTCACATTCAGCCTGGCTGACCTCCATAGCGGCAGTTTCAGTAACAAGAGCCAAGGCCCTGGAAGCCCCGGCCTCTCCTTCAACAATTTCTCTCGCTTCTATCTCGGGAGGGCTACTTTTCTCCGAGGACAGCTCTTTCTAGGCATCAAGGGGTCGAGGCTCCGCGACTGCTGCCAATGCATCAACCCCCGCAACTGCCTCAGGTCCCTCCAGACCTGCTACTGTCGCATTGTCTTTGGGATACCGCAGAGCTATAGGCCAGTCTTGGTTGACCCGCGCCCAAAGCCGGGAGAGGTATCTGCACCTTTATGGTCGGCAATGCCTCAGCCTGCACCATAAATATATGTCTCAGGCAGCTGATAGAAAAAGAAGAGAAAAACAGTAAAGTGGAAATGGTAGAGGGCTTCTCACCTCAACTGGCACTAAGCTCAAACTTCCAAGGGTGGCCTCCGTGGCTCCAGCCCCTTCACCTACAAGTGAGCCCGACGGCCCAGGGCCGCTCCATACCAACTGGGGCGGGCTGAAGGTTGTGTAATCGCTTTCATAGGCCGAAGATGCCCCAGCATCCTCGATCTCTGTATCAACAGGTGGAAACTCCTCGTCACTGAGTCACCGCCGTAATCAACCTGTTCGGAAGAGGAGGAGCCCTGTGCCCATTCCTGGCGTTCCACCGTCGGAGCGGATGTCTTGCTAATAGGAACGTCACCTTTGACAAGGACTTCCTCGATCGGCTCTATACTAGGAGCGTCGATTGAATGAATCTCGGGGGTAGGCTCGCCCCCTGAAATGGCTTGCTCCCTAGTAGCATCTTCTCCCACAGCCTCAGCTTCAGGGAGTAATGTCGGTTGCATTTCAACTAAAATTCAAAGCAAGAAATAGTCAAGCCGACTGAAGACATGACGGCTCGTGGAAGCCCCATGAACAAATGGCAAATTACCTTCCATTTCCTGGCGGGGCGTCGGGGAAGGTAGATCTCCCTCCACAGGAGCTGTGGAGATTTCCTCTGCCCTGTCTCTAGTCACGGCCCCTGCTACTGCCTCTAGTTCGATGACTGTAGCAACGGTGTCGGCAACTGTAAAGAAGAATTAGCCAAAACAGCCAGGATAAGCAAATAAACCATGGAAGAATGAAGAGCCTACCTTCAGCTTCAGGCCCCTACGCAGGAGAAGCCTCGAATTCTTCAAAAGACACAACTGGAGGAAGGATGATGGCTGGTTCCTATTCTACAGCCTTCCTCCGACGCGCCCATGTCACCCGAGTCTCGGCCTCTTTGGCTTTGCCAACGGCCTCTCTCAACTGGGACCTGGTTCACTTTCGCGAGTCACCAAGAGGCAATGGTGTCGTGGTCGGGACCGGCTCGAGAATCACAAAATATGTCAACTTCTGATCCTTTATTATTAGCTCCCTGAAGTGCCGAGTCTCCTCCAAAGTGAGTCGGACTGCATACGCACAAAGGTGAGAATGATATGTACTGCAACAAAGAAAAGAAGCCGGTCGAAGGGCCGAAATGAAGAAATGAAAGATACATGCTGGCCCTGTATAGAAACGGGAAAAGAGGCCAATAGAACAGCGATGGCACTTTGTCTCTTGAAGCTGCCTCGCGAATGAGCCAACACACATCCCTTATCTTCTCGCTCCGCTTGGCCAACAACGCCAAGTCTGTGTTGCCGCGAGAAGACAAATGATAATATAAGCTCAAATGATCCAGTCCCCATCCGTCAACATACTTGAAGAAGATAAGGAGGGGCTGATCCAGAATAGCTTCACTTGGGCCACCCACTGAAAGCCCGTGGGAGCGGAGCAAGGTGAACAACCAAGGGGTGTTGCTATATAAGGCATCCCGCCTATCTTCCCATCGGATGAAGGTCCTATAAGGATGCAGTCTGTCAATCTCGGGATGCCAATCAGCCACGGACGAGATGGGCTCCTCCACCAGTAGAGGAAGCTACTGAAGAACCACCTGTTCGCTACTCACACGGCACAATCCCCGAAGCGTCTTCACATAGTCATCCCAGCCAATTGCAGGCAGCTTCGGATCGGCTTTAGATGAATGACCCTTCGCAGTCTTCCAGGCTTCCAGATAATCCCTCACCTCTGCATTGGTCCAAGACTTTAGCTTCTTTAAATAAGAGGGTTCAATGTCAAGGACCGGCTCCAGTTGGGAGTCCAAAAATCTGTGCTCTACAACGGACCAGCAGTCTCGACGAGAGCTTCTATAAAACCCCATCCGCACATTCCACCACTTGATATATTCAGGGGTGACACGGGGGAAACGAGCAAGGGCTGGCACCCTAAATGAAACATTCTCTCGGCGGTGGAAGTAATCCCACCATATTCGGGCATCATCATTGGATACCTGCCCGGCCCTATGCCTATTCAGCAATGCAAACTGAGAAGAGGAATGAGGAATGTGTTGATCATAGCCAAAATTCCGACTAAATCAGAATGGATAGTACGGCTCCAGCCACAAAATGCCGCTCTTCTGAAAAACAAGGATGCTTGGTCTGATAGCCAGCGCCCAATCAATCAGCTCCTACTCCAGAATGGGCCTCGTGCACTTGGCACCGGAGATTGGATGGATATATTCTTCTGTCTCGAAAAGATGACATTGTCTCGTTGATGGGGACATCGAGACAAGACCGTCTACATTTTGTTTGCATTTATGTCCTTTCATCTTTGTATGTATACCCTTGTGTTATATGGGTATGCAATTGTAAGTCTTAGTGGGTTTATATGTAAAATTCCCATAGGCCCAAGCAAGGGGACCCTCACCCCTTTCCCATTAGTCCACCTAGACCATGTGGGGCTGGTCAACCATCCTAGGTGGCCATCTAGAAGGTTGGAATGCCAATTGACCACATGGTAGACAAGTGGTTAAAAAATTCAAAGGTAGGCTACCTACCTTTCCTACCTTGTCCCCCCATTAGAATTAAATAGGAATTTCATTTTTTTTATTTTCTTTGGATCAAATATGAAGTCCCTTAAATGCCCCTATAGATCCTAGATCTAAGGGTATTCATGGTCTTTTTTTATTTATTATATAAGTCATGTATTTCTATTATTCTAGAATTAATGAAAGTGAAAAAATCATTGTGCAAGAACCCCTCTCTTGGAGAATTTCGACCTCTCCTCTCTCTCCCCTGGTTTCTTCATCCCCAACCCCCATTCTAGAGTGATATCTCCTTCCCCCCAACTCCGGTGATCATCGGTGCCGCCGCCGCCGTCGTTCGTGCCGCCATCACGCCGCCGCGGAGCCGCCTTCGGTGTTCTATCCATTCTGTATAGAGGCTTCTTGTCTGACTATCTGCTCTCCACCACGTGAAGATCTCAAGCTGCAATTTTTATGGTGTGTTCTACCCTTGCATCCCAAGTGCCACCTAAATTTTCACTAACAAAATCCACCATTTAGTATTTTTACATTTTCATCCAACCTGTCATCCCAGATCTACCAGGTTTCTATCTATAGTGACAGAACCTCTGAGTTCTCCCCCTTCGACCATCTTTTGATTTGTCCAAACCCTCCCAATTTTACTGGGAGTTCTGTCCATCACCCCCTACCTCCAAAAATTTTCTTAATTTTTTATCAGCCTTCTATCTATTTTT
Source organism: Amorphophallus konjac (assembly GCA_022559845.1). Lineage (NCBI taxonomy): Eukaryota > Viridiplantae > Streptophyta > Magnoliopsida > Alismatales > Araceae > Amorphophallus > Amorphophallus konjac. The sequence goes on along the minus strand of CM040126.1, from coordinate 121,447,583 downwards.
AGAAATTCGTGTTCTTCCTCAACTACAGTGTTGTCAATCAGATTCCAGATCCGACCACCCTCCACTTACAAAATCAGAAAAAATCACCACCACCTCCAAATCCAGATCCCAAAATAGTCCTTGTTTTGTAACTTGATTTCCCACAACTTTTCGGAAGAACACAACCCCAGATTCGGACGTCTACCTCACGGTCAAAGGCAATCCACAGGAAAGTTCTGTAATGACCTGAGATTTCAGGAACTGTACAACAGCAACCTTAAAAATTCGCCAATCAGAAGTATAGGCTTGATTATTTTTTTGTAATCACCTTGGGTTGAAGCCCTTCGAAGCATCTTTCCAACGGCGCCAGTTTCGTCGCATTCCGACGTCGGGGCTGATCGTAGAGTCCGTTGTCGCCGGAGCGCGCGCCGAAAAATAGAACCGGCAGATCCGTGGCCGGTCATTCCGACTGGTGCCGAACGGAGCCGCCCGGCGTCCGGACGGCGAACCAGTGTGCCGCCAGCCCGGGGAGCGCTTCCCTAAGTGTCCCCACTACAGCGGTTCCATCGTGTCCCACACGGCCCCTCCGGACAGCACGTGGGCACCACAACCACAAGTTCGGGTGCTGCCGAAGAGACGCGGGAAGCCGCCCATCAACCCGAATTCGGTCCTCCCGGGCTCGTTTGTGTAGCCCTTTGCGTGGAGTGGGCAGTAATTCATTTGCTGTAATATGGTGTATTAATTGTCCTGGGAGTACAAGTTTCGGCCGGGTCCGTCTTCCCCACGCCGGGCGCGTGGAGGTATCGTTTTCGCTCCCTTCTCGGCATTTTGCTTACTTCATATATATTTGTTTATGCCGCTGCTAGAGAGCATGTGTAGGGATATCTAGCTCGCTTTATATGTTCATTACCGCTGCTGCGAGAGAGTACGTGACCGTCCCGTGACCCGATCTGGGCACAAAAGAGAGCCGATCACCCTAGCTCATTGCCGGTTTCTCAACCGCGCACATCCGACGCTTCCCTCATTAAGGGGCATTCACGAGCTTGTCATGTCCGTGGTCTCGTCCCGCATCAATTTGGTATCAGAGCAAGGTTTAGTCTAGGGTGTCCAACAAAAAAGTGTCTTTTGCATTGCATCCCAATAACCCGGTATATCAAAAGGTGTTGTCCGAACGTTAGGCTACGCCTATCGGGAAGGTCACACACTTGCGCGAGTGATCTTCGGATCGCTTATCTCCGCCACGTATCGAGTCTTGGTCGTCATGTTTAGGGTTGTAGTCCATTGTCTAGGTGGTTCATCTACTAGTGTCGACATGCCCACCCACTAGTCCCTAATCCCCATGGATTCCCAAACACCCGGATGGTGGAGATACTATCTCAAATGGAAGGACCACCCGAACCATCCCACGAGGCCCGAAACCTGGGATTTCTATGGGTCGATGACCCGAGTGTCTACCAAGAGTGGGAAGCCATTATGGACGATTACTTCGAGGTGTACATTATGTACGGGCCCATGCAAGTCGATGTTGCCAAAAGGTGACTTTTTGGTGAAGCCGCCGCAACTTGGAGGAACATCAAATATGGGAGGGAGGATAGGAATCTAAGGCCCATCGAGTCATGGGGGAAATGAAGAGAGCGCTTAGGAGGGCCTACGTTCCCCGCCCACCTACCTCCAACCACGGAGGTCATACCTCTCACCAACCCCACCAACTCACCCACAATCAAGTGGGCCACACCTCTACCCAATCCCACCCCTTCACCGCCATCCAAGCCCACCAAGGCGACCCCAATCTAGTGGCCCGCCCAGTCACCTCCAACCAGCCTCCCCTTGGCACCCCTATCCCAACCCACTCAAGTACCTCCAACCGAGTGGAAGCCCCGCTTATAGCCGAGCCTAGGACCACACCTAGGCCGAGGGACAAGGAGCAAGTCCGCCCCAAGGTCTCTACTCCAACCCGCTCCTTTGAGGAATTCAAGAAAATGATTTCGGATTTGTTGGACAGGATAAGTGCTTCTTCACCTCTCGTAGGTGCTCCATCACCACCCTCTCCTTCCGAGCTCTATTCGGAACCATCTTCTTTGGAGCTACCAAAGCCCGAGCCACTCGTGTTTCTTACGGGAACACTTTACATAGCCGAGCCACTTCTTAGTTGGCTCAAGGATGGCTTGGTCCCACCTCCCTTTCCATCCATGGACCCCATCCTACCTATAGTGCCGGTCAACTCATTCCATACCACATTTCGATCTCGTCACCATGTTGATACGTTGGACGATCTTGTCATGGGATTAGATTCACAATGGGAGTTGACGCATCTTTTGGCCCGAGGCTTTGACCAACCCGCTAGTCTTAGCTTCACCCATCCGGCCTTCGGGTCCATTACCTCCGAGTGCACCGTGGGTTGTGTCACTACGGAGGTTCTTCTACTTCTCCCGCTACCGAACGAGCCCGAATTCATACCCTTTTGTCCGAGGGAGGAATCATACTTCTTGCCTACGATCCCCGTCCCACCCGTCACCATTCAAGAAAGTGACTATCCACACCTTCAAAACTTCTACACGTGGGACCGTGACTTGTGGGAACCCACCATAAGGGGTCATACCTTCTTTGATCCCTTTGACCCACTCCGTAGTGGATCCTTAGACCCTTCATATTCACTTCACTTTTTCGAGGGAGTCCGCTACCACACCCCTTCCCCACGGGCCGGGTCGTCTATGCCCACCAAGCCCGTACCCTTACAAGATACACCATCATCTAGGGGAGATACTCTTGACCCTCCCACATCCACATCCCATATGCATGCATGGCCCACCTTAGGAGGTCTAGGATTTCCGCATGATGTCAACCACCGGTTACGTCAGATGCATGCATGGCACACGTTCGGGTGTCCTAGTCTGCCGTCATCCATGTACGGGTCGGACTAACATTAGGAGTGTCTAGGGTCATAGTTGAGTCAATGTGCTTTTTCTTTGTGTGGTTTCTTTGCATGGTTTGTGTGTCGTTTGTTTGTCTGCATGTGTCTTGTGTCAGCTCGTTGTCATTCTCTTATGAGTAAGAGGCGATTAGACTCACTCGACGAGTATGGGATCGGTTCTCTATCTATACCCGGATCTAGTCACCTACAGGAACTCAGCGGTGATTCCTAGTGAGTCTTCGAGCCGCCACCTCCCCTTTTGAGAGTGCCCCACCTGGAGTGTCCACCTTTAGCCCATAGCAGCTTGTGCATATCGAGTATATATGGAATGAGCAGGTGACGGTCACTTGGAGTGGAGCATACCCACGTTACTTGGCACGGTGACGAATCCGCCGGAGTATTCGAGCATCCATACCCCTACTCGACGGGGTCGAGTTCCTCCCACCCAGGGAGAATTGATGGGGACATCGAGACAAGACCGTCCGCATTTTGTTTGCATTTATGTCCTTTCATCTTTGTATGTATACCCTTGTGTTATATGGGTACGCAATTGTAAGTCTTAGTGGGTTTATATGTAAAATTTCCGTAGGCCCAAGCAAGGGGACCCTCACCCCTTTCCCATTGGTCCACCTAAATCATGTGGGGCTGGTCAACCATCCTAGGTGGCCATCTAGAAGGTTGGAATGCCAATTGACCACATGGTAGACAAGTGGTTAAAAAATTCAAAGGTAGGCTACCTACCTTTCCTACCTTGTCCCCCCATTAGAATTAATTAGGAATTTCATTTTTTTATTTTATTTGGATCAAATATGAAGTCCTTTAAATGCCCCTCCAGATCCTAGATCTAAGGGTATTCATGGTCTTTTTTTATTTATTATATAAGTCATGTATTTCTATTATTCTAGAATTAATGAAAGTGAAAAAATCATTATACAAGAACCCCTCTCTTGGAGAATTTTGACCTCTCCTCTCTCTCCCCCTGGTTTCTTCATCCCCAACCCCCATTCTAGAGTGATATCTCCTTCCCCCCACCTCCGGTGATCATCGGTGCCGCCGCCGCCGCCGTTCGTGCCGCCATCACGCCGCCGCGGAGCCGCCTTCGGTGTTCTGTCCATCCTGGATAGAGGCTTCTTGTCCGAATATCTGCTCTCCACCACGTGAAGATCTCAAGCTGCAATTTTTATGGTGTGTTCTACCCTTGCATCCCAAGTGCCACCTAAATTTTCACGCACAAAATCCACCATTTAGTATTTTTACATTTTCGTCCAACCTGTCATCCCAGATCTGCCAGGTTTCTATCTACAGTGATAGAACCTCTGAGTTCTCCCCCTCTGACCATCTTTTGATTTGTCCAAACCCTCCCAATTTTACTGGGAGTTCTGTCCATCACCTCCTACCTCCAAAAATTTTCTTAATTTTTTATCAGCCTTCTATCTATTTTTAGAAATTTGTGTTCTTCCTCAGCTACAGTGTTGTCAGTCAGATCCCAGATCCGACCACCCTCCACTTACAAAATCAAAAAAAATCACCACCACCTCCAAATCCAGATACAAAACTAGTCCTGGTTTCGTAACGTGATTTCCCACAACTTTTCTGAAGAACACAACCCCAGATTCGGACGTCTACCTCACGGTCAAAGGTAATCCACAGGAAAGTTCTCTGCTGACATGAGATTTCAGGAACTGTACAACAGCAACCTTCAAAATTCTCCAATCAGAAGTACAGGCTAGATTATTTTTCTATAATCACCTTGGGTTGAAGCCCTTCGAAGCATCTTTCCAACGGCTCCAGTTTCGTTGCATTCTGACGTTGGGGCTGATCGCAGCGTCCGTTGTCGCCGGAGCGCGCGCCGGAAAACAGAACCGGCAGATCCGTGGCCGGTCATTCCGACCGGTGCCGAACGGAGCCGCCCGGCCTCCGGCCGGCGAACCAGAGTGCCGCCAGCCCAGGGAGCGCTTCCCTAAGTGTCCCCACTATAGCGGTTCCATCGGGTCCCACACGGCCCCTCCGGACAGCACGTGGGCCTCACAGCCACAAGTTCGGGTGCTGCCGAAGAGACGCGAGAAGCCGCCCGTCAACCCGAATTCGGTCCTCCCGGGCCCGTTTGTGTAGCCCTTTACCTCCCTGCGTGGAGTGGGCAGTAATTCATTTGCTGTAATATGGTGTATTACTTGTCCTGGGAGTACGAGTTTCGGCCGGGTCCGTCTTCCCCACGCCGGGCGCGTGGAGGTATCATTTTCGCTCCCTTCTCGGCATTTTGCTTACTTCATATATATTTGTTTATGCCGCTGCTAGAGAGCATGTGTAGGGATATCTAGCTCGCTTTATATGTTTATTACCGCTACTGCGAGAGAGTACGTGACCGTCTCGTGACCCGATCCGGGCACAAAAGAGAGCCCATCACCCTAGCTCATTGCCGGTTTCTCAACCGCGCACATCCGACGCTTCCCTCATTAAGGGGTATTCACGAGCTTGTCGTGTCCATGGTCTCATCCCGCATCACTCGTCCTGTTCACCAACGGGCTTGAATGAGCAGCCAAGCTCCAAAATTGAAGGACTCCGGGTGAGTCCATGGGAATCCGGGTCAGCTTGCCTCGAATGGTGAAGAGTTGTTCCGCTACTGATGCCGGTTCAACACTCGCGAATTCTATCATCCTCGGAACAAGATGAGCTGATTGCAGCGCCCGAGGAGCAGCCTCCGGAAATAGGGTGCAGACCCAAGCATTGAAAAAATGTAACGGACCCACCCTCCGTAAATTCCTGGGGAGACGCGACTTGTGCAAGTCTCCCAGGATTTTGAAGATAAGGCATAAAGCCACCGGGCAAAGGGACAGCTTCGTGCCCCAAGCCATCAAACAGGCGGGATAGATGGCCTCCGCCCTGATTACGCTCTCGTCGCCCTGCGGGAGAGCAAAAGAACAAATCCAATAGGTCAGATATGCAGCACAGTGCGTGACTGCATCAACGCCAGTAGGGTTTGGGTCTCCTTGCACCCTCCCTTCGAAGTGGATGAGACGGCGGCCTGTCGCCGGACCCTTTTCTTTCACCTTAAGGTAGTCGGCGCTACTGTGGGGAAGTCCTCGTACTTTTGCTTCTCACTTAAGAAATGCTAGAGCCAAGCACCCATCCGCACGTGCCTCTTCTTACCAGGCTTTCGAGCCTCCCTCGTATCGTACGGTGAGCGACAAAGTGTATGATACGCCTTCATCAGGTAGCGATAAGCATAACTTGCCAAGTACTGACCTTCACCGTCGGTCTGGTCTTTCAGCCAGTCTGGCCAGCAAACTTCCTCGTACGGTTCTCGTCGATTGGCAAGCCGCTGAGTTGCGAAAGGCTCCAGAGATCCAAAGAAGTATCTCCCTCTGAAGTATAGAAAGTATTGTACTTGGGGCAGAATACTTCAATCATGCCGCAACACAGACCTCTGGATATGGGGTAGCGGTACCTCGAGGCATACACGCTTTGATATATGCCAGCCTTGGCCAAGATGGGAGCATAGTGTTGCAGCACATAGTCTATAAACTCCACTGCTCCAGGCCTGAAAGCATGGGAGTCGGTGGCCCTCAGCTCGGAAAACCACCCCACAGAAATCTGATGTTTAAAACGGACCGCCAGGCAGTCCAACAGGAAGGATTCTTTCATATATCCCCATTTCAACGGGGCAAGAAACAAACCAAAGATCGGCTTCTCCCGGTCAACACGGCCTGCGGTATCATTCCACCGAGCAGGCACAAATTCAGGGGCCCTGGTCAACCGCCCATCTTCTGGAGCCAGATCATGCAGTCCAAGCACAACGCTCCATTTTCGGACTTCCCCGGGGAGGTAGATAGGCCTTCCCTGCACCACACAGTCCGTCAAGCTATCCCTCTCGACTAGCAATGCTTGCTCGACTTTGCGGACGAGGAACAAATCTCTCTTCCCTTGAAGATTGAAGCGCCTGAGGAAGGACATCAAATGCTTATCTTTGGGGTGGTCCCTCCTGACGGCATCTTCTCGGTTGTACTGAAAAGAATCACCCCCGAGGATGAGGAGGCGGCTAGTGTCTACCGTGTCGGTCTCTGAGTCTGAGGATTCTGCGACCATGGCAAGCTGATCGTGCCCCCGATCTAGGGAGTGAACATTCTCCCATGTCACCACGACACGGGAAGCAGAAGAAGAAGAACCAGATGCCATTTTATCTGCTAAGGCACATCAAAAAAATTAAACAAGGCCAGAAAGCAGTTGATCAAGACAAGATTTCTGACAAGATTTCTGACAAAATTTTGACAGAGTCTCGCCAGCTCAAGAGATTGCTAGAAAAAAGCGGGAACGGTCCCTAAAAATAGCTATGGGCATTACACCGAGGCCAAAACGGAACACCCGGGGGTGTAGCTCCGAGGGCAAGCCCTACTAGAAGCCTCCCGGGGTCCGAAGATTGGGATTTGAATCCCGAGTGAACAATAGTCTCTCACCCGCTCGAAGAACTCGGCCACGCCCTCTTAACTCGCTCGGTGCCGAGGGGAGGAAGGGAATGAAGAGAGAGAAAGAGCTGTTGCGAATGAAGAAGTTTGAAGAAAAAAATAAAGAGGAAGAGGTTTATAAAGGGAAGCCTCCCCCTTCTAATCTGACGTGCTAATTAGCACGCCGAATTAACCCCCCACGCAAGAAGGCACGCCGATCAAGGGCACGCCGTATTAGGCTTCCAACCCCAGAGCCCGTCGGATTAAACCCCGCACCGTGTTAACATCCAAAGCAAAGGGCGGACCGAATTAACCTTCAGCCCCGACCATGCCAGATTAAGGGCCCATTCCGAGCTTCTATCTTCCAGACAGGAAATCTATCCAGACGGGGCTCATCCGCTGGTCCTGCTTCGCTCATGCCTCGCTCGCAACACACACGGCTGGAGGGCATTTGTTGGCACTCGAAATATATCCAACGGCGATCAAGCCTCAAAGACGAATGATGCGGCCAACTGAAGCATGGAAGCCGAAAGAGATCAATACACTGAAGCCTTCTCAAGCTGCCAGAGCCTCAGGTCATCCAGTATGAATGCCGGGGACTTCACCTCAGGATGATCGAGGAGAATACACCACAAGCCGGCAGTGTCGTCGAGGCTGCCCAATGAACTGGTATCCACTCGGTCGTACCGCGCAGACAACATCCATCATCCGACCAAGGATGAGCATGCATCGTCATCTGACCAAGGACAAGGATGCACCTGTCGTCTGACCAAGGACAAGCATGCATCCGTTGTTCGACCAAGGATAAGGATGTACCCGTCGTCCGACCAAGGACGAGAATGTACCCGTCGTCTGACCAAGGACAAGAGCATATCCATAGTCTGACGAAGGATGATAATGTACCCGGTGTCCCACCACCTGAATGAAAGATCCTCCCGAGGTGATAGAACCCCCGTGGCCCATCAGAATAGGGGACCGAAGGTTCTATCAATAGAAGATCCCGATGACCCGGCATGGGTATGGCTTCTCAGCATATTGGGTCCGCTAGTGACCAAACGATCGCCCAGTCAAGGCAAAAGCACCTTGGATGGTATTCTGCCTCCCAAGAAAGCTTCAAGCACAAGTCAAACCGAGCCGACATCACAAACCACAGTGTCGAAAGGCATGTCAGCAGAAAACCCGCGTGTTCACACTGAAGATGCACGAGGTTCCGAAGAGGGTTGCATGTCGACCCGGGGGCTTCGTCTGGACTTCTCACCAAGGTTTTGCAAGACCACAGTGAGATGAATGGTCACAGTGACTCCCAGAACCAGCCCGGGACCCACTGTCTAACCCATGTTGAGCGAATGAGGCTTATCCGGCGCGCCCCCTATCCTGGCGCCCTATTCCCCGGTGCGCCAGATGCAAGAAGAGACCCCCGACGCACATCCTCCACGCCGAGAAAGCCACCGCCTATAAAGCCCCACTTGGTTCGACCAAGTAAAAGGGGGGACTGGCTAATAGACAGATAGAGGAACATCGAGAGATCAAGGCATTAAGAGAGCCCGTCCATTCGAGAGAGTCTTGGGGAGAAGTAGGGTTCTTCCACCGAGAGTATTCCGGCCGCCACCCTCTTCCGCCTATTTGCCTGAAGCACGCTGAAGCCGGAGGCGGAGAGAATCCGATACTCTGTTTTGCTGGCGAAGTCTAGGCGGGTTCTGTGGGTTGTTTTCCGATGATCCCCTTATGGTTTCTCTTTTCTGCTGCTGTGTAAGTGAGGGGGGAGGGGCGATGATATGAGCCCATCTCCCCCCCTCACCACCTTTTCATTCATTTCTCCTCTGTAATTTCTTCTCTACAATCAATGAAATGGCAGCCGAGCGACAACGCTGGCGCGCCGAATGCTTATAATATGCCATGTCTTTCACCTTCTGTTGATGGAATGAATGATGTTATATCGTATATGTTTTTTTCTATTCTGTTCTCAATCTGTGTGTGTGTGAATATCGAGTTTTACCTCGCTAGATCGAGCATGCCTGGGAGCCATAAGGGCTACATTGATGTCACCCCCTCCCCAGGGCTCCTCCCTTCTAATACGATGGCTATACCCTGCCGCATATATGTTGTGGGTTTCGTGGTTTGAGACACACTCGTGTGTGCATCTCTGCCTATTTCTGTTCCAAGGTCGACCCCAGCAATACCCCTCTGCACTTCTTCATATTCTAGAGTGAACATGGTCATCTCTATAACTCCGGCATCCATCATATGCTAATGATCTTGATGGTTATCTCCCATATCTTAATTATTGTGGTTCATAATGCTAACTTAATAACCCTTTGAACACTAACTTGCTAACCCTGTGAGTGACAATTTGCAAACTCATCGGATGTTGCGTTATGCCATTCTACTTCCCCCCTTCTTTTATATATGATTCATGATTGTCGAGCTTCGCCGTTCTTGAGAATAGTAGCTTCAATACTCCGGGGAGGGGGACATACCCCATTGATACCTCAGAACCACCATTTGGTCAAAGGGCTCCATCTGTGAGTGATGAGTGTCCCTATGGGACATAAGGTGAATATTGACAGGGCTTAGCCTGATATCAAATCCACTATCCTCAGGGACATTGTGGTGGCCACGGGTTGTATACCCCTCGTAGGCTAGTCCTCGGGGCTTCCCTTCCCTATTGGTCGTCCCCCTCTCGGATTATGATTTGACCCTGGGTCGAATGCCCCTCGTAGGCTAGTCCTCGGGGTTCTCCTTCCCTGATGGGGACATCGCTTACCACTTCCCATTTCTCCATGGGTCCCGATGATCGCCATCGTGTTCGTCTTGATTTCTTGAGTCGAGTTATGTAATTTTCATATTTTTTCTGGAGTCATATCATTGTAATTTTTTTTATTTGAGTCAAGTCCCTAGGTTAATGAGTCATCTACCTAAGTTTATTATCATTATGTCAGTTAGATTGGTTAATGGGCCCAGTTATATGGGCTTGGCCCAGGGGCGCCCCTTTCCCCCTTGGTTAGTTGTCATTAGTCCAAAAGTCAGGGACTTATGTTGAATTGTGGGATTCCTATAAATAGGACCCCAATCCCACCAGTTGAAGCTAATAAAGATTTGATAAAGTTTGCCAAAGCAATTGTGCATCTCTCTCTCTCTCTAGCTCTCTCTCTCTCTCTTCTTCTCTCTCTCTCTAAAGGGGGCGAACCCCTCTCTCTCTCTATCCCTCTCTCTCTCTCCCTTGGGCGCACCTGCCCCTTCACCTCCCCCACTTGCCACATCAGCCCAACCCCCATTAATCACAACCCTTCACCTCCCAAGACCCATAAACCCCATTTACTCCCATCACTCCCCAAGCAACCCTCCCCCTTCCCCGTACAACCTTCCATCTTCCCAAGAGGAATCCCCACTTCCCAAGCAACTCTTCCCCTCCCCAAGGCAACCCCTCCCCTTCCCTAGGCCTCCATTAAACACCTCCATTAACCCTCCACCCAAATCAAAGAGAACCCTCCCCATTTCCCCAAGCCACTTGCGCCCCCATCATCCCACCTCCACCCCCTTGACCATTTGTGCACTCACCCATACCCCTGCTAGCTCCGCCCCTGGTCTCCTCCCTCACCACACCTTCCCACCTCCCAAACCCCTCCACCACCACCCTTGCTAACCCTCCACTTGCATCAACCTAGTTCCACCACCATTCCCTTCCCCTTTGTCCAGTCTGCAGGTGGCAGAGAAAGGCTCGACTTGCAGAAGCAATCACGGATTCATACGGCGACGTCTGAGGGCGTACCATACCTTTCTGGAAAGGTCGTCCAATCAGCTTTGCAGGCGAGGTGATCTCATCCCATTCTGAGTTCGGGGCTGTCTGGGAGAACCATTCTCCCCCGACTGCGCTGGACTTCATCTGCAGAGTACCTGAACCCGATTAGAAGCTGCACCACAACAAACGGCGGAAGATTCAGGCCAAGAGCCCTTCTACAAAGTTCTTCTTCCTCCAGTCCTCTATCAGAATCAAGAAGCAGAACCGCGTTCGGCATCCGGAGGCCAAAGTTATGTTTTTCTCCCTCGGCTGCGCGGGTCTGCCTCCCACAGTCTGCAACGACCTGCCTCCACTCTTCTGAGTCCCCAAGTCCTCTCCGACATCAGACGGCTTCCCCGCCAGTTTTTCTGTGAAGAGGGCTCATCCACGGTTCCAGAAATTATGGCGGTTCATGATTCGGAGTCCAGCAGAAGTCGGGGCACTCTCTGCAAATGGCTGTCAGAAACAGGAAGCTGCCGCGCCCAGATTCTATCTCCCTGATCGAACCTCATCCCGGGCCCGCAACTGCAACAGAAGAATTCCGCAAAATTCAGAGGCATCCTAGTCCTAGATACGAAGCATTCCCCACTGGTCTTGCCATCAAAAAAATTCCAAAACGGGATGTACGACCTCGACATCAACTGTCAGTCAGCCATCGCAGAGAGCTGGCAGATTCGGCCTCGGCTTCTCCTTTCGCGTTTCCGGCGAATCTCCCCTCCCCGCCTGGCCGGCTCACCGCCCCTCCCTGCGTGGAGGTAGTGTTTTCATGTAATTCAATCATCCCCACCCCAAGTCCACCCTCCTGCGAGAGGTGTAGTGAGTGTAACTAATTAAACAGGATTCAAGCTTCACCGGCGCAGTGTGCGGGGAACCCACACTTCCCCGCTCGCCCATCGTCTCCGACCGGGGTTGGTTTCTTCAAACCAACCAGGTGAGCTCCTGCCCTTGCTCCATTTACTTCTGTTTGTTTAATATCCATCAAGCTAGTCCGCTGGCTAGTAAGAGAGTGCCCGTTCCCGGATCCACCATCTTGAGTGGTCATCGTTGACAATAGTGAGTGAGTGACCTTGTGCCCCCAAGGCACCCGATCGCCCTTGATTGTGGGAATCCTACCTTCGGGAGGGAAAACCTTAGTTGTGCTGGCCCTCTACCAGCAAGGGTCCTTCTCCCCCACCTCGACTCGGCATCATTGAGTCACCACGGGTAACGGGTGCGTACGGTGAGACGGCGTCTTCCAAGCTTTCTCGACTTTTGTGAATGCGTTTGCGAATTAAGTCCAAGGGATCATTGTCACTTGCTGCATTCCCGTCATTGTGTCACATCAACTTGGTATCAGAGCAAGTTCTAGACTTGTCTCTACTAAGTCTTGTCCTAGGGCGCATAAGCATTTAGAGTCATTCGGCTCATCAACATGGCTACCTCTCTTTGGTCCCACTCGGCCCTCCACAAAGGTCCGATCGACCACCCATTTTCGGACATCCTTATAGATGAGAGTATCACCTTTGATGGGTCACATGCTAGTGATTATGTTAGGTGGGAGACTTTCATGACAAAACACTTTGATAGGACTAGGGTCTATGGACACGCTAGAGTCCGCAGGGCCACAGGGCGACTTCGGGGACAAGCCAAGAAGGAGTGGGAACGCATAGTGAGCTTAAGGAAGATTTGGAGGCAAGAACCCATAGGATCATGGGAAGAGATGAAAAGTGAGCTTAGGAAGATCTACGCCCCCCGACCCTCCCACTCCTACCGTGAGGACCATAACCCGAAGAGCACTCCCACTCCCCCGTTTCCTCCCAGTCAACCCAAGACCTCCATTAGGACCCAAACCCCACCACCCAAAGGACCCCTAGATTTATTGGAAGAGATAAGGGTTGAGATCAGGAAGATCTTCACTCCCCAACCCTCCCACTCCTACCTTGAGAACCATAACCCAAGGAGCACTCCCACTCCACCTTTCTCTCCCAGTCAACCCAAGACCTCCCTTAAGGCCCAAACTCCACCACCCCAAATGATTCCTATCCCGATCACCACCACCATTCAAACCAAAGTGGCCCCCACCCTCACTCCACCTAGGCCCATGACGGCCATCACCCAACCTAAAATTCTCCATCAAACCCACACCCCACAAGCTTCCACGGTCCCCACCACTACCCTTCCATCTTCTCCTAAAAGGGACACACCTCCCAGAATCAATCAACCCAGTCCTCCTCGACCCACCCATCTTCCACTACCAACCCCAATCCTATCCCAACTTAGGTCTCCACTTCTTCCACTCCCAAACCCAACCCAAGTTCGAACACCCTCACCACCCCGGGTACACCATGCCCCAACTTTCATCACCCCATCCACAAAAGACCTTCCCATTCCCTTGGAGAGCAAAACCCCCACACCCCAAAAGGATAAGAATGTGATTGAGGAATATGAGGCTCCCCTAGATTGGGAGGAAGAATATGAAGCCCAATGCCAAGGGTTGGGTCAAGAAGGCTCCTCTTTATCCAAAGAGACCACAACGAGCCTAACTAGGAACATCCTCCCCCTAGAGTTTCCAGATGACCAACCAAGTCCCCCCACCCATCCTTCCATAAGAACTATGATTTTAGGGGAACCCCTCATTGAGTGGCTTAAGCAAAACCTCCTCCTCCACATCATGCACCCCCCTATGGAGAATCATTACCCAATTTTGCCCACTCCTCCATTCCACACAACCTACCAATCGTTCTCCTTTGTGGGAGCCATGAGGGACTTGATTAAGAGTATACTTTGGCAAATAGAGGTGACAAACATGTGGGCCTTAGAAGCAAGCCACATGGGGTACCTTAGTTTCTCACACCCCTCCATCGGGACCATCATCTCCATTTACACCAAGGGTCCTTGCATGAGTAAACTCTTATTATTTCTACCCGAGCCTAATGAGTCTTACATCACCCCCTTACCCTCCTACAAGGAGCATTGCATCGGGTCCCACCAGGGTCATGACTTCCACTTCCCTATGTATGCTAGGGACCCTAGGGCGATCACTTGGATTGAAACCCCCCTCCACGTCACTCACCCCTTAACCCATCTTGATCTGTTTGGCCACTCCCTATGGGCTTCCAAGTACTCATCACTTACCACCCACTCCCTCCTACCCTCACCCACCATGTCAGTCCTAACCCACCCATTCCGAAATTCCGCCCACACTATGAGAGTCATTGCCAAGGGTGACATCAACCTTGGAAATAAGGGAGTGACCCATCCCAAGAACCGCTTCGATCCCCATGAGTGGAAACCCCCAAATCTCACAGATGGGACCATCTTGATAGGAATCCATGTATCACAACCTTTCGCATCATGTGGTCAGGCTAGTCACATCATTTGTGTCACTCACACACTAGATCCAGTGCACGATAGGTTTACATTTGGACAAGTTGGTCTTCCCCCACTCTTCATCCGTCTCATGCATGATAGGGCCACTTATGGCTGCCCCGGTCCACCTAAGTGCCCCAAGGTCCACATGGTTTCTAAGCATGATAGGTCAATTCATGGATGCCTTGGTCCTCCTAAGTCTGTCAAAACCAAAGTAACACTTGATAGGGCTGAATTTGGTTGTCCAGGCCCTCCCTTCATCCCTATAGGATCATCATTCATGACATTGCATGGTAACATTCGCAAACACAACAACAAGAGTAGCAAGGTTCTTAAGGAATTAGCTGATTCCCACTGTCGCCACCAAGAAATCCATGTCGGTGATTTTGTGATGGTGAGGACTGAGATTGTCTCAAAATTGAGGTCTCGTGGAGCAGGCTCCTTTCAGGTATTGAGGCGCCTTGACACAAATGCTTATGTGTTCGACCTCCCCGAAGGGTACGGAGTAAGCCCCACTTTCAATGTGGCTGACCTGGTGCCCTACAAGGGTCCCACGGTGACACCCAGTGAGGAGATCCAGCCTATCCCACCCCTTGAGAGAGCCCCCACACCAACGAGAGCTCCATCTGGCCAGAGAAACCAGCGTGATCAAGTGGAGCGGATATTAGATGAACAGATCACTACCACACGGAGCAAGGCGTATGAGCGATATCTGGTTAGGTGGAAGGGACGACCACCTTCGGTTGACGCCTGGGTGATTCGGGAGGATCTCCAGCAGTTGGATCCTGACCTATCGGAGCAGTACCGCAGCAGGGTGGACCCTTACTCGACAGAGTCGAGTTCTCGCTACCCCGGGAGTATGATGGGGACATCGCTTACCACTTCCCATTTCTCCATGGGTCCCGATGATCGCCATCGTGTTCGTCTTGATTTCTTGAGTCGAGTTATGTAATTTTCATATTTTTTCTGGAGTCATATCATTGTAATTTTTCTTTTATTTGAGTCAAGTCCCTAGGTTAATGAGTCATCTACCTAAGTTTATTATCATTATGTCAGTTAGATTGGTTAATGGGCCCAGTTATATGGGCTTGGCCCAGGGGCGCCCCTTTCCCCCTTGGTTAGTTGTCATTAGTCCAAAAGTCAGGGACTTATGTTGAATTGTGGGATTCCTATAAATAGGACCCCAATCCCACCAGTTGAAGCTAATGAAGATTTGATAAAGTTTGCCAAAGTAATTGTGCATCTCTCTCTCTCTCTCTAGCTCTCTCTCTCTCTCTCTTCTTCTCTCTCTCTCTAAAGGGGGCGAACCCCTCTCTCTCCCTTGGGCGCACCTGCCCCTTCACCTCCCCCACTTGCCACATCAGCCCCACCCCCATTAATCACAACCCTTCACCTCCCAAGACCCATAAACCCCATTTACTCCCATCACTCCCCAAGCAACCCTCCCCCTTCCCCGTACAACCTTCCATCTTCCCAAGAGGAATCCCCACTTCCCAAGCAACTCTTCCCCTCCCCAAGGCAACCCCTCCCCTTCCCTAGGCCTCCATTAAACACCTCCATTAACCCTCCACCCAAATCAAAGAGAACCCTCCCCATTTCCCCAAGCCACTTGCGCCCCCATCATCCCACCTCCACCCCCTTGACCATTTGTGCACTCACCCATACCCCTGCTAGCTCTGCCCCTGGTCTCCTCCCTCACCACACCTTCCCACCTCCCAAACCCCTCCACCACCACCCTTGCTAACCCTCCACTTGCATCAACCTAGTTCCACCACCATTCCCTTCCCCTTTGTCCAGTCTGCAGGTGGCAGAGAAAGGCTCGACTTGCAGAAGCAATCACGGATTCATACGGTGACGTCTGAGGGCGTACCATACCTTTCTGGAAAGGTCGTCCAATCAGCTTTGCAGGCGAGGTGATCCCATCCCATTCTGAGTTCGGGGCTGTCCGGGCGAACCATTCTCCCCCGACTGCGCTGGACTTCATCTGCAGAGTACCTGAACCCGATTAGAAGCTGCACGACGACAAACGGAGGAAGATTCAGGCCAAGAGCCCTTCTACAAAGTTCTTCCGCCTCCAGTCCTCTATCAGAATCAAGAAGCAGAATTGTGTTCGGCATCCGGAGGCCAAAGTTATTGTTTTTCTCCCTCGGCTGCGCGGGTCTGCCTCCCACAGTCTGCAACGACCTGCCTCCACTCTTCTGAGTCCCCCAGTCCTCTCCGACATCAGACAGCTTCTCCGCCAGTTTTTCTATGAAGAGGGCTCGTCCACAGTTCCAGAAACTCTGGCGGTTCATGATTCAGAGTCAGCAGAAGTCGGGGCACTCTCTGCAAACGGCTGTCAGAAACAGGAAGCTGCCGCGCCCAGATTCTGTCTCCCTGATCGAACGTCGTCCCGGGCCCGCAAATGCAACAGAAGAATTCCGCAAAATTCAGAGGCATCCTAGTCCCAGATACGAAGCATTCCCCACTGGTCTCGCCATCAACAGAATTCCAGAACGGGATCTACGACCTCGACATCAACTATCAGTCAGCCATCGCAGAGAGCAGGCAGATTCGGCCTCGGCTTCTCCTTTCACGTTTCGGCGAATCTCCCCTCTCCGCCTGGCCGGCTCACCGCCCCTACCTGCGTGGAGGTAGTGTTTGCATGTAATTCAATCATCCCCACCCCAAGTCCACCCTCCTGCGAGAGGTGTAGTGAGTGTAACTAATTAAACAAGATTCAAGCTTCACCGGTGCAGTGTCCGGGGAACCCACACTTCCCCGCTCACCCATCGTCTCCGACCGGGGTTGGTTTCTTCAAACCAACCAGGTGAGCTCCTGCCCTTGCTCCATTTACTTCTGTTTGTTTAATATCCATCAAGCTAGTTCGCTGGCTAGTAAGAGAGTGCCCGTTCCCGGATCCACCATCTTGAGTGGTCATCGTGGACAATAGTGAGTGAGTGACCTTGTGCCCCCAAGGCACCCGATCGCCCTTGATCGTGGGAATCCTACCTTCGGGAGGGAAAACCTTAGTTGTGCTGGCCCTCTACCAGCAAGGGTCCTTCTCCCCCACCTCGACTCGGCATCATTGAGTCACCACGGGTAACGGGTGCGCACGGTGAGACGGCGTCTTCCAAGCTTTCTCGACTTTTGTGAATGCGTTTGCGAATTAAGTCCAAGGGATCATTGTCACTTGCTGCATTCCCGTCATTATGTCACATCATTCCCTCATTGGTTGTCTCATCCGATCGCTTTCAACCCACGGAACCATGGTGCCCCTCGTAGGCTAGTCCTCGGGATTTCTTATCCGCTTAGGGTCTACTGGCCGCCGTTGTGCCATCCGGCTTGTTAGGGGATTACTCCACATGTGAGTATGACCCCGCTTCTCCCCTGCAATCCTTCAGGGATGGGGAGATGCTGCCCAATTTTCGTCAGGTTTGGACTTAATAAAACATGTGTTCTTAAACAACGAGCTTCCGTGCTTGAGTATGAACCTCGCACGAGCTTATGATTCTTCTCCTGGAGAGCCCGGGACTCCAATTCAATAAACAATCAACCCAATTAATCTCAAAGTTCTCTAGAACATCTTAATAAACCAAAATAGATTTAAAAATCCCAAAAAAATTAGCTTAAACGGCGCGGTCCTAATCCGGCGCGCCCTAATACGGCGCGGTACCCCCCCCACGCCGGATTAACACTAGACTCAAAATCATATGGTTTTAAACGGCTTATATCCGGCGCACCCTAATCTGGCACGCCCCAAGGCCATCGCGCCGGGTAAGTAGCTTGCCATGGTCGTGCCGGATTAGGGTGATTTACCTACATTTGGCCGCGTCGGGAACCCTTCTCCTACGCTTGGCCGCGCCGGTTTTAAATAAATATTTTCTATCGCGCTATTTTGATCCCTCACTCACCTTCGGAGCAATCTTTGCCACCCACAGTCGAGGTTAATGAACCCCAATCAACAATAAACCAAATAAAAAGGGGGATGTTCAAATCCAAACTATTTTCCTATTATGCCTCTACTATTATGTTTGGTATTATCATACTTTTGTTATTATGCTTATGCCACCATTTTCGTCTCCCTTGGCGGAGATTGATAAACTTGATTGATCATTGTCTATTCTCACAACTCTGTTATCATGCTTTAGTATAATCGTGAGCATCATGCATGCATACTTGCATGGACCATCGGTATATCAAATGGCACTTACGGAAGGCCGGGTTACGCCCGACCAGAAGTACAATGGTGGTCTTCGGATCTATGTCCTCCGCCACGTATCGAGGGTCCCCAATTCAATGAACCATGCTTCCCTTGCATGATAGATAAAAGCATTTCATGTGACCTCGTCACATGCATCCTTTTGCATCTTATTTCAGCCTCAGACAGCCCACTATCTCGACAATTAATCAAAGGTTTTCTTCATTATGGGGGATGTAATTGACGTCATAGCCTTTATGGTATGGCGGACTGCTGGTCCCGACCCGAATCTCACTGTCGCCCGACACACTTGCGTGAGTGCGATCTTCGGATCAAACCTCCGTCTCGTACCGAGTATTGGAATCTAGGTCATCCTTCATTTTGCATTGGTCCTTCATATAGGTCGTAGTGAGTCATCCATTAGTTCCCTTTAGGTCCCCTCCCCTTGCATGCCCACTCGTGGAGGTACTCAGTACCATCGCCCTGACACTATGGGTGAACCCTGAGGTGCCACCCAGGGAGGCCGATCTCTGGATGACATAGTGGCTCTACTCATGGAGCGCATGGATAGGTCCAATCAAACTCATAGGGAGAATACTGACCGCTTGGAGGTCCGTCTCAAGGCCATGGAGGACCATGCTAAGGCTTCCAACCAATCTGTCCAAGGCCTGGTTGGAAGGTTAGAGAGTGTGGAGAAAGTCTCCCACCGGGAGCTCCCCAGAGCTATTCCGACCCCTCAGGCGTCTACTGCCCAGCCCGCCCCACTTAGGGCTGAGGAACGACGGCCACGTGCCCCCGATTTTGAGGACTACGAGTCCGACAACGATTATGGGGGTAATGGCTGGCGCCTTCATGGTCACTGACCACAGAGGGATGATGAGGACGTGCAGATTCTCAGGACTGCGCGAGCAGACCCTCCCACTTTTGACAGGGTCCTTGGATCCGAAGGTCTATCTCGATTGGGAGGTCGCCATGGACTGGTACTTCGAGTGGTTTGAGATGAAGGAACATTGGAAAGTCAAGTTCGCCAAAATGAAGCTGCTAGGGCTGGCGTAAACTTATTGAAAGAATGTGGAGAACCTGTAGTTTCATCGTCAAGAGCCCCAGGTTGAGACATGGGGTGAGATGAGGACCAAACTCTGGCAGAATTACCTTCCTGCCACATACCGCCAGTGTCTCATAGACAAATGGCAGAGTCTCTCCCAAGGAGATCAATCCGTCTCCGATTACATCATCGAGTTCGATGAGTATTTTCTACGATGTGACGCCACGGAGGAAAGCTCCCTGACTGTTTCCCATTTTCGGCGTGGTCTGTGGCTACACCTTCAGTATGAGCTTTTTCTCCATAACATGGCCAAGTTGGAAGACGCGTACCAGGTTGCCATCGAGGTGGAGCAGTTTGAGGCAGAGTTTGCTCCTATCCCGTGCCAGGGGGTCACCTATCCGCGTGTGTCTGATCCTCAAACCAAGCCCAGTTCCTACACCCGGTGGCATGTTGAGTCTTGTTGAATCTTTACATGTTTTGATGATGACAACACTATAAGTCTTAGTGGTGCTCAAAAATATCTCTGTGAAATAAAAAATAACAAAAATATTTTTTCTGTGAAAGTGAACCAAGAATATTTTTCTGAGAAGAATAAACCTTCATTTCACTTCAGGTATTTTCAGGGACTGTCTTCGTGTTGGTTGGTACTTCGTCATGTTTGTGTATAACACCTCGTATCGCACTGTTTGCCTTCGTGTCGTTTTCGTTTTAGTACTGTTTGTGTTTTCAACACGCCGTGTCGTCCTCTCGTACCTCGTGTTGTTTTAAGATGTGTTCTGTTTGACCTCGTGTCGTTAGCACTTAGTTGCTCATCTCGAGTCAGTCCTCTATGTTTTGCTCTTGTGTCTTCGTGTCAATTACTGTAGTTCCTCGAGTTGTTCTTCTGCTTCCACTGTTTCATCGCGTGTTGTTGAAGACGTGTCTATCTCATGTCTTCGTGTCGTGTTTCCTAGACCTCGTGTCTTTGTCGCTTTGTGACTTCACCTCGTGTCGGTTTAAGTTTTCATCTTCGTGTTGTTTTCAATTCGTGTCGGTTTCTGTTTCGTCTTCGTGTTGTTTTCAATTCGTGTCGGTTTCTGTTATTTGTCTTCGTGTCGTGGTCAGCCCGTGTCGCCTCATCTTCGAGTCGTTCTATCGAGTTATTTTGTACTCGAGTCATTTTTCTTATGTTTTTCAAGTGTTGTTTCACTACGTGTCTTCGTGTTACCTTCTTATTCGTATCTTCGTGTTACCTTTGGATTCGTGTCTTCGTGTTTCTTTTGAAATTGTATCTCCGTGTTGCTTCCTTCTATTTTCGTCCTGGTCTCTTCTGATCGCGTGTCTTTCAATTGCTTCACTCTGTGTTATCTTCTTCTCACCTCATGCTATCTTCATCTGACTTCGTGTCGTCTTCATTGTTGTGTTAGCTGTGTTCTCGTGTACTTCGTGTCGTTCTCGTGTTATCTCGTGCTAAACTCATCTAACGTACCTCGTGTCAGTCACAGTATAGTGCACCTCTTTGTGTTATCATATATCTCGTGCAGTTCTTTGTTCTTATGGCCAACCAACTTGTCTCAGCTACATATAGCGAACCCTGAGCATTAATGTAATTAATCTGCTTGCAGGGATCCGAGGAAGATTACTCCTCAGTGTCGGAGCAGCACGTGATCCAATGCTAGAGGAACCAATCCGATAAGGACACGTGGCAAGAAGGTTCTGGATCAAGCGTGGGAGGCACACACATTCTGAACCGGACCTGCTGCTGCTGCTGATATAAATAGAAACCTTCGTCTTCAGATGAAGGACGATCGAAAAAGAGAAAGGAAGAGAAGAAAGAGCAAAAAAGCAGAGAGTCCTTCGATCCAGAAAAACGAGAGAAAGAAGAGAAGAAAAAGAGAGCAGAAACTGAAGGAGAAAGAAGAAGAAGAAAAGAAGAGGAGAGAGAGAGCTTTACTGAGGATCTGTTCAGTCTGTTCGTGGATCAAATCCAGAACGACTTATGCTCATTGAGAGCTATATATCTTGCGTTTTATTTTCAGCTTCTGTCGCTGTCATTTTCGTGTTTTCTTATTTTTCCTTTTGCTACCTTGTTTAATCTTGTTCTTCCGATCACCCTGTTGGGGATCGGGTCTCTCCTGGTGGTACAGGAGAAGGGAGATCTGATCTCCGGGTTGCAAGTGACAGGTTGTCACTTGTGGGTTTCCCTCTGGTTAGAGGAAGGGAGGCTAGTCCTCCGGTTCTGGGCTTGTGGTTGCAAGTCCAGGTGTCCCTCCTGGTCTGGAGGAAGAGAGGTCTTCGACCTCTAGTTTTCAAGTGGCTGTGAGTCACTTGGGTGTCCCTCCGGTTGGGAGGAAGAGGGAAGTCTGTTTCCCTGGTCAAGCTGTGTGGCAGCAACTGTTTGCAGACTGAGTCTGCTTGGCTCTAGCGTTTGCTAGTGAAGCCTCACTCCGGTTGGGAGTGAGGGGTGGATGTAGGTCTGTGGACCGAACCACCTAAAATATCTTGTGCAGTGGCTTGCTTGATTGTTTGATTGCTTCCGCTAGATGCTTGGATAGGCACGCCCATGAGGTTGTATTTGAGTTGAAATGAATTAGCTCTATCCTGTGCCGTTTTCTAGCATCCTTATTGTAATTTGGCCATATTCTGTAGAAGGATACATTCACCCCCCCTCTGTATCCGGGCCAAGCACCCTAACAGTTGGTATCAGAGCGGGTGTCTGCATATAAGGTCCAGCGACCTGCAGATTCGATCTTGCGGTCTTAGGTGCTTATTTGCCTTTAGTGCATCAATATTCCTGTTGCATTGAATTTATCTGCTATTTGGTTCAATGGCTTGTCCACCCGTCTTCAGTGGTTTTGATTTCAACCAGTGGCACAGTGCTTTACGTGATTATGTTAAATCCGTTGATCCAGACCTGTGGAAAGTGATTTCACATGGTCCTCATAAATTACCAAAGAAAAGGTCCAAATGGACTGACAGTCACGAATCAATGTATGAGGAGAATCAGACAGCTATAAATCTGATGAAAGCAGCCACTGACAAAGCTTTTCACTCATGTTTCCTTGATTGCAGATCTGCAAGGGATATGCTGGAAATGATGAAGAGAGCCGGGAAAGGAAATCAAACAAGCTGCATAATGGCCAACAGAAGCGATCAAGGCAGCAATCAAACTGAAGAAGATGATGATGATGAGGTAAATCTCTTCGAGAATTTCTCTCTAGAAGATTGGGAGAATGCTTATGCTGAACTAATTGAATCTCATGAACTGTTAAGAAAACAGTATAAAAAATTGAAGAAGGGTACTGGTTTAGATAGTTCAAGCTTTCCTTGTAGAAATTGTGCTGAACTGAAAAATGCTCTTGATACTAGTATGTCTGATAATCTGATGCTGAAAGAATTTGAACGCGTTAAATCTGACTTAAACAAGCTGAAAAATGAGAATGACTCTCTCAGAAAGCTCTCTAAAGAAAATGAAGAACAATTAGAGAAACTTAAACGAGAGAATGATTTGCTGATTGAAAAGTTTAATGCCATAAAATCTGTAAACATAGAACTACAGAAAGATTTTGAAAAACAACAAAAGGAATTGAGGGAGTTTGAAACTAGGAGAGAAAGCATGGTTGACTCAGAAGATCAGCTTCTAATAAATGAGTTAATTCAAAATGATAAGCTTAAAGAAGAAGTTGAAAAATTAAAATTGTTAAACAGTGCCATGTCTGAAAGACTTCTCACATTGGAGAAAGGAAAAGTCATCTGTACAAACGAAACTGATGAAGTAGATGAGCTGAGAAAGGAAATTGAAGAATACAAAACAGCTAATAAGGTTTTGAATGAAACTGTCAATTGTAGTGAACAAGAGATCGCTAGTTATGAAATACACATTGCATCTCTTGATAATGAAATTCAGGATCTGAAAAGCTCCTTGTCAAAGTTTGTGAGTGGTCAAGAAAATCTGGACAGGTTGTTAGGAATTAAGGTAAATACTCAAAAGGAAGGGTTGGGCTACAACAATGTCAATAAAAAGGTTTTTGAAAACAAGCTGACGACATCCTTTGTCAAAGCTTCTGATATAGCCACAACCTCAGAAAGTAAACAACCAAATGTTCAGAAGAATCAGAAATAAACTGAAAAGTTGAAAAAGGGTGATGGATCCAAGCTAAGAACTATTTTCATTAAATCTTCTGAACAGGAAAAGCCTTCCACTTCATCTCCTATTCAGTACAAGGCTAAGAAAATAGGAAAACATGATAAAAATCAGAAAAGGACTGAAAATCAAAAAATAAATGAAAAAGGTCCATCAGCACTTGTTGATCACAGTCCTCACACACACTCACATGCATCTGAAAGGAAGAATATCTGTCACTACTGTCATAAAGTTGGACATCTGATGCATGAGTGTAAGTTGATGGAGAAGGATGATAAGAATGCTAGGAGATCTTATGATAAAAATCCATCACCTCAGAAAAGAAATGTCACATACTCTAATTGTGGCAAATTAGGTCACTCTATTGCTCATTGCTGGTTTGCTAGTGGTAAGAAAACATTTTATTCATATCATGCTAAATTCCCTACAAACCAACATGTTTTTAATAAAAATAAATCTGTTTCAATGAACCAGCATATCATCTGTTTTAACTGCAACAAAATGGGTCACAGGGCCTCTGAATGCTGGTCAGGTTCCTTTAGAAGAAATTCTTTCATTTGCTCTCACTGTAGAAAGCATGGCCATACAGTCAAGGACTGTTGGCATATTCAGGGTAGAAATGTGAATCTCAAACATGCTAAATTCCCTATAAGATAATTTGCAAAACCTTCATGTCGTCATTGTGGGAAGCCAGGTCATAGGGCTGCAACCTGTTGGCTGGCAGGATATCAAAACCAAACCAGTTTTGGTAAACAGAATTTTTACCCTGTTAACAGAAAATCTCATGTGTATGCACATAGAATTCATGCTAATAAGAATATGCATAAATCAGATCTGAAAACTACTCCTGGAAATGTGCTGAGAAAACTTGCTAGAAATAATAATGTCATGTCAGGACCCAAGACTTCTTGGGTACCTGTTTGTGCAAAATAAACTTTGTTTTGCAGGTGTGCCTTGGGACTGGAATAAAAGGGGTAATGATCCAAGGCACTCAAGAATGAAAACCCCATTCTCACACTGTTCAGGTAATCTCTCTGCATGTCCCATTTTGAAACTTATTGCATATCTGGTTTGATGTATTCTTACATATCCTGCTCTTAGTTTCATCTAGTGCATGCATATTGAATCTGTTCTTGCATATTCATTCATCATCTGCAAGTTGCATTATTTTATGAACATGCACTCTGAAATTTCTGAAAATCTGAACTGAATGTGAATGCTGTTTGAAAACTGTATGTGCATAACTCACAAACATACATGTTTAATTTTCATGGCAAACACTGCATTCAATAAATAATTAATACTTCCAAGAGTCGTGTGTGAGATGTCCTTGAGTGGGCTGAAAAGGAGCTTGACAGGCCATTTGGTTTCTGAAGAATTTTGTCAGCCGATGCAGTTAATGTGGTGTAAAGATTTGTCATCTCATGAGGTTGCAGTTTGTTGCCCAAGAGCTTCTCTGGATGTAAGACAGAGCTTCTTCAGGAATACTATATTTGGATGTGTCCTTGGTGCTTAATATCTTGAGTGATCTCTCACTTGTTGGCTTGCTGATAGGAATGGTGCTCATCTCATCTCATCTCTCCCCATTCGGCCAGCCACCTTCTTATATCTCTCCTATCACTTTTGGTTCAGAAATTCTCTCAAAGAAATTGTTTTTACAGTCTTCTTGCTCTTATCAGATGTGATCTGTATACCTTACACCACCTAATATCTAATGTAACAACTCATACCTGTTAATAAAGAACTTCAATGTATGGGGGTTATATTTGGTTCTTGATCCTTCTGAGTTATCCTCTCAAGTGTTGGTCAACATATTATAAAACTTCCTGTTAAATGAGAAAAACTTGTTGAGAATCTCGTTTTAACTGAAACTTATGTGAAGAGAGCTGTGAGATAAAAAATTGTGTTAAGTAAGATATCTGTCTTTTGTCTAAAAATCATGAGAAGTGCTACCAGGGAATACGCCATTCTTTGTGGCAGAGCAATGGCTTTTGTGGAGAAATAGACACTCTAGATCTGAGAAGTCCAGAGTTTCTGTCATGATACAACTAGCTATCTCTGTATAGAATTGTCAAAATAAAAAAAAAGGGGGAAAGTCAACAAAGAAAATTTCATTGGCTTTGATTGGCATAAAGGTAGTCCGTCCTGAGTAACCAGGGTTTCTGGTGTCTGATAAACATGTCTCCTTGTGTAAAAAGGGACTATTCTACCTTGTGCTCAACAAATTGGTTGACCCTGTATGCCTTCTCTTGTCCATTAAATGAAGAAATGAAATCTGCTTGACATCGATGTGTTATTTCGTTGCTTGACAAACATACGGAGTAATTTAATCGTGACTCTCTCTTGGTTAAGCAACTTTAACAGCTAATTTTGTGATCATGCTGATTTAATATCTTGAGGTAACTGACCATGGAATTTGGTAGAATATAACTAGTCCATATATTGAAGGGCAAACTTTAACAGGCAGTAGCTGCGTTACATCATGACTGAGGGTAGTTTGGGTATTTCCCGAAAAAGTTTGATAAGAGTAAAAAGCAACCCGACAAAACCCTTCTTGTTTCACACGCCTTCATCCACAAACCCTCATTTCCCCTTGCCGCTTCCTATTCATCTTCGTGCCGCTCCACCTTGAGCGTTCCTTCAAACACATCTCCATCCTTTCCCGCTCACTTCCTTTCCCCACAGAGATCTCTTCCTCTCTTGGGTCTAGCTTCACTTCCAGTAGCAACCGGCAAGAGAGAGTTGATACTCTGGAAGTTACGGCAGATGGATCAGCAAATGTCAGCAGCTCATGGTGAAAGGAAGAGGAAGGGAAAAGAAATAGTTGAAGAGCCTTCATCTAAGCAACAGAGATGTCTTGAGCCAGAACCTGCTGCGGAAGTGTCTTCAGAACAAGGTACCAGGATTTCTCAGTCTACCGTGTTCTTAGAAAGTGGGAAAATCATTCTTCCTAGAATAATAGATTTCGGAGATGAAACCATGGTCTCGAAGTTTCCAGAACTGTTGAAAATCTTTGAGTTTCAGGAGTGGAGAAATTTCTTAGAAAATCACCGTGTCTATTACCCTAGGCCGGTAATGGAATTTTACAATAATTTGTCCTTGAACCGAGACAAGTCTGCCTTGTTATCATCTGTTAAAGGGGTCGAGATAACTGTTACATGTGACTCCCTCCACAAAGCCCTCGGTGTTCCAGATAAAGGGGAGGTAGAGAGAAGCTTTCGATACAGTCTCCATGAAGCTTTCTCAGTCATTACTGGTAAACCCAGTAATATTCATGATAAGGGGCAGTTGAAGCTAAAAGCTTATCAGACATCGTCATTTCCTCCTCTTCACAAGCTCCTTCAGAACGTCACTGCTTCCATTATCACCCCACAGACTGGAGCTAGAGGAAGAATTACAGACACAGAGATTTCTACTGTTCTGTCTGATAAAGAATGTAAAGATATGTTTGCCAGAGATCATTTTTACTGTCATGAAGGGATGTATTGGATCCAAGAGACACCTTCCCTATGCCGCCCATCTGACAGACATCTTCAAGTATTCAGAGATTTGCTTGGATGGAGAGGCCACATCTGAGGTTAAGGCCCGAAACATATTCAATATGAATTTTGTTTCAGTGTTTTTGGGCTTGGAGGGCTCTTCCATAGTGGGGCAAGTTAAGGCCCAGAAAGTTAAGGAATCACAAACTCAGGGGGAGCATCTGGAACAATCTCAAGACTTAACCCAAACTAGTGTGCAATTAGTTTCTGAGATTGCTCAACAGGAAACACCAGCTGAACAACCAGAGTCTATTTTGCCAGCTGCACCCACTGAAGTATCTTTTTCCTTTCAGAGGCTGGTTGAAGTTGCATCTGAAGAAATCAAGTTGTCTGAAGAAAGTATTCAGGCTGATCTGGATGCAAACATTGATGGTCTGTTTGATTCTTTTGGGAAGATATCTGAAGAGGAGATGGTGCCCGTGGAACAGCCTGATCAAGAGCAAGTAAGTTATGATCAAGAACTTACTGACTTTGTTAATGTCATTCTAAGAGAAGCTGTGGAGAAAAGTTTGGAAGAGGCTGAAAACGTAGTTACATCTGAAATTCTAGAACAAGCACTTGATGAAAGTCCTGCAGTTCAGAATCTCATGGAAGATATAGTGGATGAGTGTCAGGAGAAAGCTCCTGTCATAGAACTAGATACAGAAACTTCAAGTGAAGAAGAGGCACCTGAAGGTGTAATTCCTCAGAAAGAAACTCAAGCTGAAGATGAAGATCAGGTCCCAGCTGAGAGTAGTCATATGCCAGTACAAGAGGAAGCAGCTGAGAGAACTGCACCTGGCAGTGAATTTTTTGGTACACCTCTAGGTCCACCTAGACTTCTATCTGCCCAGGCGCCCAACATTGAATCTGCTCGGGCGCCCAACATTGAAGAACTTCTCATAAACTTGACTCAGTAGATGCAGAAACAAGATAAGAAATTAGATGATCTGCTCACATATGTCACTCTCAACATCAATCAGGTACATTCCAGGCTACTGAAGCTTGAGATATCTCTCCTCACTGAATGGAAACGGTTCCTACTCAACAAAAAGGCTTCAGATGATGCCAACAGATCCCTGATGCAAGGTTTGCAGGAGGTTTGTTCAAAGATAGCAAAAGCACTGAGTGAGTTACAAGATGTTCAAATTTCCTCCTTCAAAATGTCTACCAACATAATAGATCACTGCTTTGAGATCAGAACATCTTTAGAAGTTTTGAAGAAGTCATCCAGTGCCCTAGGTCCAGGTATTCAGCAGGTCTATGATAAATTGGTCGCCTTCTTAACAGAAATGACAATTCTGACTGACAGATATGAAACTGTCAATATTCGCCAAGACGACATCATTTCTGAAGTAGCACATGTCAGAAGCGCTATGGTGTATTGGCTAGCTGAACTGTCAAATGACCTAAAGGAATTTCAGTCTACCTTGGGTTCAGCACCTGGTCAAGCTTCTTCTAACAGAACTCCACCTCAAGAATTTAGCTCTGCTTCTCCAAGGGGGAGACCACCACATGGCAGGCCGCGTGGCCCTTCTAGCAGACAAGCCAGATATTTTTCTTGAAAAGACAATGCTCTGTATCTTGTTGCCCATTTTGAGGCTTTCTCTCTCACACTCTTGGACTTATTAATTAAATTTCATATCGTTTGCATTATTGCATCCTTCTTGTTTCCTTCTTTTTGATGATGACAAAGGGGGAGAAATCAGGCCTTTGCTAGCTCGTTGAGAATGTTTAATGTTTGTTATTCATTGAGAATGGCTATTTGACACTTTAAAAATGTTTTATAATGGTGCTGATGTTTGTTTAGCCTTGGAAAGGCTGAAATCTTTTTTCTCTGCAAAGACTCAAGACTCATAGTGTTGCCATCCATCAAAAAGGGGGAGATTGTTGAGTCTTGTTGAATCTTTACATGTTTTGATGATGACAACACTATAAGTCTTAGTGGTGCTCAAAAATATCTCTGTGAAATAAAAAATAACAAAAATATTTTTTCTGTGAAAGTGAACCAAGAATATTTTTCTGAGAAGAATAAACCTTCATTTCACTTCAGGTATTTGCAGGGACTGTCTTCGTGTTGGTTGGTACTTCGTCATGTTTGTGTATAACACCTCGTATCGCACTGTTTGCCTTCGTGTCGTTTTCGTTTTAGTACTGTTTGTGTTTTCAACACGCCGTGTCGTCCTCTCGTACCTCGTGTTGTTTTAAGATGTGTTCTGTTTGACCTCATGTCGTTAGCACTTAGTTGCTCATCTCGAGTCAGTCCTCTATGTTTTGCTCTTGTGTCTTCGTGTCAATTACTGCAGTTCCTCGAGTTGTTCTTCTGCTTCCACTGTTTCATCGCGTGTTGTTGAAGATGTGTCTATCTCAAGTCTTCGTGTCGTGTTTCCTAGACCTCGTGTCTTTGTCGCTTTGTGACTTCACCTCGTGTCGGTTTAAGTTTTCGTCTTCATGTTGTTTTCAATTCGTGTCGGTTTCTGTTTCGTCTTCGTGTTGTTTTCAATTCGTGTCGGTTTCTGTTATTTGTCTTCGTGTCGTGGTCAGCCCGTGTCGCCTCGTCTTCGAGTCGTTCTATCGAGTTTTTTTGTACTCGAGTCATTTTTCTTATGTTTTTCAAGTGTTGTTTCACTACGTGTCTTCGTGTTACCTTCTTATTCGTATCTTCGTGTTACCTTTGGATTCGTGTCTTCGTGTTTCTTTTGAAATTGTATCTCCGTGTTGCTTCCTTCTATTTTTGTCATGGTCTCTTCTGATCGCGTGTCTTTCAATTGCTTCACTCTGTGTTATCTTCTTCTCACCTCATGCTGTCTTCATCTGACTTCGTGTCATCTTCGTTGTTGTGTTAGCTATGTTCTCGTGTACTTCGTGTCGTTCTCGTGTTATCTCGTGCTAAACTCATCTAACGTACCTCGTGTCAGTCACAGTATAGTGCACCTCTTTGTGTTATCATATATCTCGTGCAGTTCTTTGTTCTTATGGCCAACCAACTTGTCTCAGCTACATATAGCGAACCCTGTGCATTAATGTAATTAATCTACTTGCAGGGATCCGAGGAAGATTACTCCTCAGTGTCGGAGTAGCACGTGATCCAATGCTAGAGGAACCAATCCGATAAGGACACGTGGCAAGAAGGTTCTGGATCAAGTGTGGGAGGCACACGCATTCTGAACCGGACCTGCTGCTGCTGCTGATATAAATAGAAACCTTCGTCTTCAGATGAAGGACGATCGAAAAAGAGAAAGGAAGAGAAGAAAGAGCAGAAAAGCAGAGAGTCCTTCGATCCAGAAAAATGAGAGAAAGAAGAGAAGAAAAAGAGAGCAGAAACTGAAGGAGAAAGAAGAAGAAGAAAAGAAGAGGAGAGAGAGAGCTTTACTGAGGATCTGTTCAGTCTGTTCGTGGATCAAATCCAGAACGACTTATGCTCATTGAGAGGTATATATCTTGCATTTTATTTCCAGCTTCTGTCGCTGTCATTTTCGTGTTTTCTTATTTTTCCTTTTGCTACCTTGTTTAGTCTTGTTCTTCCGATCACCCTGTTGGGGATCGGGTCTCTCCTGGTGGTACAGGAGAAGGGAGATCTGATCTCCGGGTTGCAAGTGACAGGTTGTCACTTGTGGGTTTCCCTCTGGTTAGAGGAAGGGAGGCTAGTCCTCCGGTTCTAGGCTTGTGGTTGCAAGTCCAGGTTTCCCTCCTGGTCTGGAGGAAGAGAGGTCTTCGACCTCTAGTTTTCAAGTGGCTGTGAGTCACTTGGGTGTCCCTCCGGTTGGGAGGAAGAGGGAAGTCTGTTTCCCTGGTCAAGCTGTGTGGCAGCAACTGTTTGCAGACTGAGTCTGCTTGGCTCTAGCGTTTGCTAGTGAAGCCTCACTCCGGTTGGGAGTGAGGGGTGGATGTAGGTCTGTGGACCGAACCACCTAAAATATCTTGTGCAGTGGCTTGCTTGATTGTTTGATTGCTTCCGCTAGATGCTTGGATAGGCACGCCCATGAGGTTGTATTTGAGTTGAAATGAATTAGCTCTATCCTGTGCCGTTTTCTAGCATCCTTATTGTAATTTGGCCATTTTCTGTAGAAGGATACATTCACCCCCCCTCTGTATCCGGGCCAAGCACCCTAACATGGCATGTGGCCCGCCCACAGGAACTCCCTCGCCAGGACCGCGCTACTCCTAGGTGCTCCCTCTCTCCAAGGGATCCTCCCCTTCGTCAGCAGGCACCCGTCCCTGCCCCTAGACCTCCCCAGCCCACCGTGCCGACTCGACCGCTGCTTCCTACACCCTGGTGTGTCTTGTGGACAAGGGTAAGGGGCCGATGGCTAGTGGAACATCCTAGGGCACCGGGATGCATGGCAGTTGCTATAGGTGTGGTGGAGTTGGCTACTATTTGGCCAAGTGTCCCACTCTGGAGTCCCTTGTTATTTCAGATCCCTCTGCTAGCGACCCCACACCTAAGCTTGTGCCGATCAGTTACGAGGTTGATCAGAACTTAGCGAAGGAGTTCTTTAATGAACTAATGGAGGGAGAGCAAGTTGATGTCCCATGTACCCAATATCAGGGTGATGTACAGTTGGGTGTAGTCAGGTGCATCCTAACCCAGCCTCAGGTGAGTGACGACTGGCGTCGTACCACCATCTTCTACACATTTTGTAGGCTGGGAGGAAAGGCCTGTAAGGTGATCATAGATAGTAGGAGTTGTATTAACACTATCTCTACAAACACTGTTAGACGCCTGGGTTTGACGCCCGTGGATCACCCCGCACCTTACAAAGTTTCTTGGGTGGATTCTACTTCCATCCCGATCAGACTGCGATGTCTGGTGCCACTGTAGTTCCAAGCTTACCACGATGAGATATGGTGTGACGTGTTACCTATGGAGGTGGGTAGCATTATCCTCGGTAGGCCTTGGCTTTTTGATCGAGATGCCACCCTTCAAGGTCTGTCGAACACCTGCACATTCAACCACGGGGGCCATACGATTACCCTCCACCCCGCCCAGCTGAAGGACCCTTCCGTCCGAGGACCATTCGGCCCCAGCACTTTGACCCCTCCTAGTCAGGGGACGGTCGGTCCTCCCACCACATCCTCGGCGCAGGCTACTATTGCTTCGACGGCTCCGAGCACAGGCGACCTCCCACCCAGGAGGTTGATGATGATTAGTCCCCGAGAGATGGAGCAGGAGTTTGTTAGTAGTAGTCCCATCCTTGCTGTTGTTGTTTTTGGGGTGAGCGATGTAGCTCCACGGTTAGAGGATGAGCACCCCCCAAGGTCGCTCCGATTCTGCGCGAGTTTTCAGATGTCTTCCCGGAGGACCTCCCTGGAGGCCTTCCGCCCATCCGCGATATCCAGCATGAGATCGACCTTGTCCCAGGCTCATCTTTGCCCAACCTTCCCCACTACCGGATGAGTCCCTTGGACCATGCCGAGCTTCAGAGGCAGGTCGAGGAGTTGATGTGTAATATCCCATGCCTTTCAGATCCTTCTTCGTGGGTCTTAGATCTGGTTTTTCAGAGTGTCCAGCTCTATTGTGTCCAAAATTTCATTTAGACATCTTTTATGTTCGGGTCGGCGCGATCCGGAGTTGTTTCAGAGGCCCGGAGTGCGTCCGCGGCTTTTTCGCGCGTGTTTTCTGATTTTCGGTGTGTTTCGACAATTCCTTCAGAACCTCGTTACGGGTGAACCGGGTCGTTCACCTAGGCGAGAGTGGTACCGTTGCGATCGGTGTGTTCCGAGGATCGTGGAAATGTAATTTTTAATTTTTCGGTATTTTCCAAAAGTTTCAGATTTTCTATAAATATCACCCTTTTTCTCTCTCTCCCCCACCCTTCTCTTTATTCTTCTTCTTCTTCCTCTTCTTCTTCCTCCCACTGTGATCGCCCCCCTTCCTCTCTCTCTCTCCCATTTCGACGCGCCAGGCCTCTCTCCAGCTGCAGAGGGGCGACGGCGCGGTGACATGGGCGGCGGCGAGGCGATCTCGTGGGCGTGCGGTGCTCGTGGGAAGCGTGAAGGAGCGGGATTTCTAAAAGCATTCTTCGTGGTTTGAGCTCGATTCGACGGAGCTTTCACTCCATTGAGGTAGGGGGACGAATCCCTATGCTCATCCCATCATCCCCCGTGATTTGTAGGCCGAATGGGAGCCGAGAGGGGCATTTTTGAGCGGGTTAGGGCAAAATCATGTTTTGGGGAGAGTTCGCCCTGATCTATGGATTTGAGCCGCGATTCGGCGTCTTGATGGCCTAGAAGCATGCTAGGGGTCCCCAGGGGTCTTCCCCTTTGATTTCCCCCTCTCCTATGGAGGCATGAGGGCGTGGTTGATGTTTTTGGGCGTTTCACGCCGTTTCACTGCCGGGTCAGTGTGACGGTCCTTCCAGTGACCGTCACATAGTGTGACACACCCAGGAGGGTGCGTTACAGCCCTATTTTAGCCAAATAGGGGTTTGTGGGCTGTGACGGTCCCATGATAGACCGCCAGGGTGCTGTGACGCACCTCGGTTGGACCGTCAGGGACGATTCGACCGTTGGTTTGACCGTAGTTTTGACCGTTGGGGGTCAAGGCCTGTGACGCACCAGGACTGGCGTGTCACAGCCTTGTGACGCCCTTGTGTGGGCGGGTCAGAGAGGACACATTCCCACCCTGTAACGCACCAGGGTTGGTCCGTTAGAGTCTGTGATGCATCTAGTGGCACGCGTCACAGTTTCTTCCTTTGTGCCCTGTGACGCACCAAGGGTGGTCCGTCACGGGCTGTGACACCCCGTGAGGTGTGCGTCACAGTCATTTTCTGCTCGCCTTGTGAAGCAACAGGCTGGGTGCGTCAGGGCCTATGATGCACTAGGGTAGGCGTGTAACAGTCATTTTTGCACCGAGGGGCTGACGCCCCTGTGTTTGGCCGTCAGATGGTTGTGACGGTCCAGCCTTAGACCGTCAGAGGCTGTGGCGAGTCTAGGGTAGATCGCCAGGCTCAGGATTGCTCCAGATGGTTTGCGGTCCCATTTTCCTTCCGACTGTGGTCACCGTGCGACGGTGCTGGTACGTGGGATGGTCCCCGTACGTCATCAGATACGGACGTGGTTTTCCGTTGACTTGAGAGTCTACTCCTTCAGTGACCCTCCACTAGTCGTAGCCTGCCTGCATGCGAGTGGACCCACTAGGGAGTGGTGGAGAGGCTACCCTGAGGATAGTTTTTAGACTGGTTTCCGTCGGGCCCCTCGTCGGTAGCCAGAGTCCGGCTCCAGGGGAAAACCAGTTAGAGGTCAGACCTAGGACGCATGGTCTGTGTGTGCACATGTGGTTGGGGGCGGTTGGACCCACGCTGACAGGCGTGACCCCAGCTACTCACTTGCTTTGTGGTTACTTGTTAGGTGTCCGTGCCTCTGGTAGGCGCTACCACGTTAGGCAGTTCACCTGCGGTGCGGTGTAAGTCGTCAGGGGACGCTACCGACTGTGCTTCTTGTGGGAGGTACTCCAGTCGAGTCGGGAGTGACAGACTGTCAGTCATTACGACTTCGACCTTCAAGTTTTTGTCGTGTTGGCCGTGGTATTTCGGTCGTTTCACCGTGGCACGTGTGTCAGTTTTCGTGCCGTGAGACTGGTGTTTTATAGATGGCAGGGCTTCCTTTTCTAAGGTACTCGCTCACTGCTAGCGTGGTGGTTTCTCCGTTTGCAAGGTAGGGTTCGAGTGATCCCTACTGAGTCTTGTTCTGAAACTCATTCCCTGCGTGTTTTCACCGTGTTTCAGGCGAGGCGGGGCTTCAGGGGAGCGCGTCTGAGGCTCAGCGTGGTTCAGGTGTCCAGCGTTAGTGCCAGAGGTCAGAGCCAGGGTATGTCACGTGTAGCTTTACTTTTCTTTCTTATCTCTGTACTAGTTGTGGACTACTATTGTTGTTATTTCATTGTTATCTTGTGGACCATGTATCATGTAAAATGTTGTTTATTTCCTGCTTAATATTATAAACTGTTTTATTTCTGCAATTATTTGTGATACTTGTGTAGTCTCCACACCATCCTTTTAACCCTTCCCAGTTTTCAGACTCGTGGGTGGCGGTGCGAGTCTCGGGTTATCGGGCCTTCCCGGTAATCGGATTCTCGGGCCGTTACATGATGAGTCGGGGATCTCTCAGGGACAACAAGAGCCCTTGCGCTGTTCCCGCATTATTGGCCCCGAGAAGGATGGCACATGGGGGTGCGAACGTGTCACATGGACATTAAGACGAAGAGAAATTTAATTTCTTAGAAAGAAAAGAAAAAGAGGAAGATGATATGTATGAGAAATAAAAGGAAGAGAATAAGAAAGGGAGCATGTGATGCTCTAAAGGAGTGTGATCGTCAGAGGGGTTACCTCAAAAAGAAGAAAGATGATCGCATGTACCTTGTGAAGAAGCGGGGATGATTGTGAGTCCTTTCTTGCTCATTCCACCGATCGGCTGATGAAGGGGGTTCTTGTCCTTGATTACCCTTATAAGACAAGCAAAGACAACAAAGAGATGATGATTAGTCAAAGCGTGTAGTATCAATGCTCAAAAGAAATAAAGTTATGCAACGTGGGCATGAACACACCTTGTGTGTTTTGTTTTAAACCCTTTGGAAGGAGTAAAGGATAGGGAGAATATGCTATGGATGCAAAAACAAATGGAATGTGCAGAGAGACAATATGCGTGATATGTGATGAGTGTTCTCTAGCTAGATAGCTAGTGCTGTGCGTGTAAGATAGATAAAAAGAAAACTGAGAGAAAGGACGGTCCTTTCTGCTGTTGCCACAGCAGCAAAGGAAAAAGGAGGAGAGAGGGAGCTCGGCCATGCAGGAGGAAGAGACACTAGAGAAAGAGCTAGAGAATCTATAGAAACGCAGCCTGCAAAAGCTCGTTAGTAAAGAAAACTCTGATCGAAAACTCTCTCTTCCTTAGCAGAGGTCTCTAGTGTCAGCCATAAAAATCTCCTTCGCGGGTGGCCTTCAAGGAAGGGTATTTATAGGGTTTAAAACCTAGTTCCAATGGGATTAAAACAAGGGATAAACTTCCAGAATATGGATTTACTTCCATGGAAAAGATCAAAAGAAAGAAGGATTGCCCCGCGAGGAAGCAGTAGCAGGAACGGATACGGAAGCTAAATGACGACTTCAGGGTAGTCGCTAACTAAAATGATGACCGTGCACGCAGTTGCTAATTCCTGGATTATTTTATAGAAATAAACGACTTTCCATATTTGGGAAATGGGAAATAATGCCTTCACGAAATGGCGTCAATTAATGAGCGCTTGCGAAGCAGACATTAATTCCTTGAATTTAATTTTGATTAGGATTCGTAAAACCAAGAAATGACGCCCACACGGATGGTCGTTAATTAATTGAAATAACGACACCTCATAGAGTCATCTATTAAATGACGCCCTACTGACAGTCGCTAATTACAAATATAATAGAAAAATTATAAATAAATTAGAAAAACTTCATATTGAACTAGTATTGAAGTCCACTTTGGGGCGTTATTTTGCAACATGAAATTTACTCAACATAGCATCGATTTTGGCGTGTCTACAGTTGTCCCGCCTTGGCGTCTGCTTCGCAAGGGAGCGAGACGGAATGAGGTGAAAGTGTAATGAGCGGAATGAAGTAGGAGCGGACTAAAAAGTACATGCCAAGGTGTGATGTGACACGTCTCCAACACTAAGTGTTAGAAATCTTTCCATGATTCTGAATGAAAACAACCTCGCATGATTATCAAGGAAGCAACAATGAACTGGATGAAAGAACTAAGCAAATAAATGAAATGTGTACGCGGGCACGAAAGGAGAGACACCATTGGAGAGCAGTTACCAGCCAATGTGGACGTGCTACAACCAAGGTGAGTTTACAGAAAAATAAAGTGAAGCGATGTAGGAATCTAGTGAATGCTTTCAAGGAACCAGCCTGAGCGGCTTCAATGAGATCATAGTACTCGATTTTGAATGGAATATCTCATGTCAATTCGAATCAAGAGCAAGCGGCCCTCATTATTGGCTTAATATGAAAATTTTCTCATTCAGGCTCAAAGTACTACATGATGCATGCTGGGCTGAAAGAAAAATTAAAATAAACTAAAAACAGAAAATAATTAAGGATAATATTACTAAACCATCCAGACTTGGTCAAGAATCTAAATCTCTAAGCTGACACTAAGCCGAAGTCCGTTTGTCCACGTATCAACTCAGAAAGTGGAACTATCATCCTAAATCTTAGATGACCCAACGGCCTATCCGTGTGATTAAGACTCCCCTGGAACTATCACTATTTTTGATGAAGGGGAACTCAAATTCCAGGTTCATCAAAACCACAAGGTCCTTGATATACTATAATAGAGTAGGTATTGGTAATCTGTCAACTACAACCGTGCTCCGTTGCTTTGTTCCTTCTATCATAAGCTCGGTCACGTAGTTGATGGTTGCAAGAAGAAGCAGGGAAGTTTGGCCAAAGCCCGTTCAACAAAAGAACTTGATCCCAAGTACCCCAAACAGACTTTCAGGCCTCGGCTGACTGATCCTCCGGCTGTTCGGAAAAATGTGGCTGTGGAAAACAAGTTCGAGATCTTACAGCAGGCTGCGGAGCTACTGGAACTGCAACAAAATAATTCTGCTTCTAGTATCAATGAAGGGCCTCTTCAGGTCCCGGAGCACCAGGAGGGGGCGTTTCCAGGCCCTGACCTTCAGCTCTCTTCAAAGTCTGACAATGGAGTAGTTGGTGAGCTGTTACAATCAGCCAACCAGACAATAGAAGACTCTTTATCTGATGTGGAGGCTTTATTACCAGAGCATGAGATTCAAAAGGCCAGTATACTAATAGCGAATACTGCCTATCTGGACAATGACATTTTGCAGTCCCAGTTACTTGAGAAGGGTGGTGAGAATGTTAGAAGAATACATGATGGTGGGATAGTAACCAGATCTAAAGCTAGATCGATGGAGGAAATCATCTTAAATCCTCCATGATTCTACCAATTCTAATTTGGAATATTCGTGGGGTAGGGAACACTGGTCCCGTAGAAGCTTGAAACATTTAGTTCAGTCTAATAAGGTCAACATGGTGGCCATTAGTGAACATATGCTGAGTATTAATAAAGCTCCTCAATTGGGAAGATATCTCAAGCTTGGGAGGTTTGCAGGTAACAGCTCTCCTGATTCTAAGATTTGGATATTCTGGCATGACAGTTATGATTTGGAGGTAATTGCCTCCTCTTCTCAATATATCACTCTTGGACTGAAAGTGAATAATTCATTATGTACATATTATTCTTTTGTATATGCTTCTTGTGCTCTTTACCTTCGACAGTCCCTCTTCAGTGAACTAGCTCTTTTTGCTGCTTCTGTTACTATCCCCTGGTTGGTGGGAGGTGATTTTAATTGTGTTCTAAGGCCCTCTGAGAAGATAGGAGGTGGCCTCCCGGCTCTAGCTTCTATGTCTGAGTTTAACAATTTTTTTTGTTCTACTGGCCTGATTGATGCTGGATTTCAAGGGCCTGCTATGACCTGGACAAATAATAGAGCTGGTATAGCTAACATACAGACAAGACTTGATCGTGTATTAGTGAATAGCTCTTGCCATTATGTAAATCCTTTACTGACTATCAAACACTTATTTAGAGGTCCCTCTGACCATGCTCCCCTGCTCCTTAATATTGACAGTTTGTCTAACTGCCCTGGCCGCTTCATTTTCCAGAGGATGTGGTGTACCCATATATCCTTTAAGCAGTTTATTTCTGATGTTTGGCAGCAAACCAACATTAGTCATCCCAATGCCATGGTTCGGCTCTTTGTTAAATTGAAGACTGTTAAAGACTCTTTGCGAAAATGGAATAAGGAAGTCTTTGGGGATGTATTTTGCAACGTAAGTCTTGCTGAAGCTGAAGTGGCACTTAAACAGAACACTTATGACTCAGACCCTTCTCCAATAAATAGAGAGGGGCTTAATGCTGCCAATGCAAGTCTCCGCCAATCCTTACTTAGAGAAGAAATATTCTTGAACCAGAAGTCCAGAGTAGACTGGATAGAATGTGGGGACAGAAATACCTCCTTCTAGCATGCTGTTGCCCAATGTAATAGAAGGAGGAATGCCATCAGAAGATTGAGGGTAGGTGACCCTGAAGAATGGTGTGATAATCAGGAAACTTTGAGGAGTCATGCTGAGGCCTACTTCAAGAACCTTTTCTCTACTGAGGAACACTTCATACATCCTAATTTGATGGACTGCATTCCACAGGTTATAACTGAAGCTCAGAACTCTACTCTATGTGCTAAACCAGATGCTTCAGAAGTCCGGAAAGCGGTGTGGTCTTTAAAGGGCTCCAGTTCTCCTGGCCCAGATGGTTTTTCTGGAGAATTCTATACAGCTGTCTGGGATATAATTGGGCAGGATGTCACTGAAGCTGTTTGTGCATTTTTTGAAGGCTTCCCTCTTCCAAGAGGTATATCATCCTCTCTCATTACTTTAATCCCCAAGGTGCTAGAGCCCAGGTCCTTTAGTGATTTCAGACCAATAAGCTTTTGCAACTTTTCATATAAAATCATCTCCCGGATTATCTCTGAAAGATTGGCTCCCTTATTACCAAGAATAATATCAGTGGAGCAAGGGGCATTTGTGAAGGGGAGATTAATTTTAGACAATGTGGCTCTTGCTCGGCAGTTAATGATGGATATAAATAAAAAGGTACGAGGTCATAATATGATCATTAAGCTTGATATGGCAAAGGCCTATGATAGGATGGAATGGGATTTCATCTTGACTGTCATGAGGAAATTTGGGTTTAGTACCAGATTTACTTCATACATTGGTATGCTTCTATATAATTGTTGGTTTTCGGTTAATTTTAATGGAGTGGCATCATGCTTTTTCAAGTCTAGCAGGGGCATTAGGCAAGGGGATCCCATAGCCCCATATCTGTTCATAATTGCTTCTGAAGTTCTTAGTAGAGGACTCTCTGCCCAGTTTTAATCTGGAAGTTTACAATGTTATAAAGGACCAAGGCAGTCTATGCAGATTACACATTTGCTATATGCAGATGATTCTCTGGTTTTCCTTAATGCTAGCAGACAGAATGTTGTGGCATTCCAACAATTCATATGCAGATATGAGCAATGCTCGGGGCAGCAAGTGAATTTAAATAAAAGCTACTTTATTCTTTCAGTGAAAGCACCTCCCTCTCTTAAACAGTCAATTCATGTTCTTACAGGATTTAAGAATCAGACTGTTGGTATCAACTATTTGGGTATTCCTGTGAAAAAGGGCAGATACCTCTGCTCTGATTTTAAATCCCTGATTGATAGGGTTCAGATTAAGCTGGAAGGTTGAAAATCCAAACTTTTATCCCAAGCTGGCAGAGTTGTTCTTATAGATTCTATTCTGCATAGCATACCTATCTACCTTGCTTCTGCTTGTTTTATCCCAAACAAGGTTATCAGATTTATTGACAGTCAATGTGCTAATTTTTTCTGGCAAGGCAGTGATGGCAATAACCGAAGACATTGGATAGCTTGGTCAGCAATTCAGAGGCCTCGTTCAGAGGGAGGACTGGGAATAAGAGATCTACAATGGGTTCAAATCTCATTGGCAGTTAAGAGTTTATGGAACATTCTTCATGGGTCCTCCCTCTGGTCTCGATATGCTAGGCAACGTTTTATTAAATTTCATTTTGCTAACTGTACTAAGCCTTTCCCTGCAGGTATGCCCTTGGCAGTCTTCAGGCAAGCCCAAGAATTTTTAATAAACAACAACATGTGGCTTATTGGAAGTGGGGCAGAAATAGATTTTCTGAGAGATAACCGGACTGGTCTTGGCCCTGCCATTAATGTTGTTCAGGCCGATGGTAGGAATAGAGGTGCTGATCTCCCTCTAGCTTCCGTCCGAGATGTGCTCCTGGACTCTCAGCATATTTCCAGGGGTCTTCTCAGTAACAATTTCCATTTTCCACACATCCAGCCTAGTAATGAGGCCGACATCTGTATTTGGACTGGCACACTAAAGGGCAACTTCTCTGTAAAGTCAGCATGTAATTTGATCCGGACTAAAGGTATTCGGAGGCCAGCTTGGGCCAAGCTATGGCACTCAGCCATTGCTCCAAGGGCAGCTCTCTTCACCTGGAAATTACTCCATCGAGCAGTGCCGGTTGACAGTAGGGTGGCTAAATGTGGGATTCAAATGGCCTCTAGGTGCAGCTGTTGTTCATCTCCTGCCCAAGAAGACCTCAACCATGTTTTCATTTCCAGTGAGTTGGCTTCTGAGTTATGGGGCTGGGTGCACCCCTTTGTTAGCAACAAGATTGCTCTTAGTGATCAGATTACAACCTGTAGCTGGAATCTAATTTCTGCAACCAACATGTTATCTGCAATAAATTTTATTGGGATGTATGCTGTAATCTTGATGATATGGGAAATATGGAAACATAGATGTGCTCTAAGATTTGAAGGAGTGGCCCTCAACAGTGCATTCATTAAAAAAAAATTATCTTTTCTATAGCTTTAGTGTTGGATAAGCTAAGTTTTCACAAGCCTTTATCTCTAGCTCAACTCCACTGCTTAGCCTCCTTCCAATTATATCCACGGGTGGAAATTAAACATCCATTCTTGGTCTTCTATCGATTGGCTGCCCATGATTTTACACTGCATGTAGATGGAGCCTCGAAGGGCAACCCCAGCATGAGTGGAGGTGGAGGATGTATCAGGGACCCTGTAGGCAAACTCATTGTTGGTTTTGCATTTCATTATGGCCAAGGCAATAGTATTTTAGCAGAGACAAGGGCTCTTCATGATGGTTTAGCCATTGCAAAGCAATGTCGAATAAGGCTGGCAGCCGTGTACTCGGACTGTGCCCTCCTAGTAGAGGCAATCCGGAATAGAATGGCCCCAAGCTGGATGGTCCTTCCCTGGTGGAAAAGGACCTTGGATCTCCTCCAGGACAATGGGTGTCTGGCTTGGCATATTTTTAGAGAAGGGAATGAAGTCGCTGATTCCCTTGCTTCTTATGCATGCACTATTACTGAAAACACAATATTCACTCTAGAAGGGGACCTCCCGCGAATGGCCAGGGGAGCTTTTAGAATTGACAAAGTTGGATTGCCAGCCATCCGTCTCCGTTAGCTTCTATTGGTTGTACACTTAAGCCCTTGTCCTTCCTCTTTTTTGTTCCTTTCAAAGGGCTAATCAGCCTTATTTGTTTCCTCAGGGGTATGCCCCGAAGCCAAATGTAATCTTTCTCCAATATTATAAAATCTAGGGCCACAGTTACAGCCTGGGGGAGTGGGAACATTCTCCCTCGCTGAGGGAGGGTGCACTCGACCAGTGCCTGTTTCTGTCGGTCGGTTCTTGTTTTTTTTTAAAAAAAGAGTAGGTATCATATAGTAACAATGCATACATAAGGAGATACAAAGGAGGAAATGATGTCACCATAGAAGAAACCCGAGTGCCTCGAGATCTACATAGCATGTTCTTTTCTGAGCTCAAAGATCATTAGCACAACAAAATTCATGACATGATCAATTCATCAAGATATATAAGAGTGCAAGTTCATCAAATAATCACAACGCCATAGAACAATTTGAAATATTTAGCTCAAGAAATGACGACTTCATGCGTAGGCGTTAAAAAGTGAAATGACGACAGCTCCAGGGTCGCTAATTAACCTCAATGTCTAACTCAGAATCGGACTGGAAATAACGCCTACGTGAGAGGGCGTTAAATAAATAACGCCATCTCATGTGTCGCGATTCAAGTAAATGACGGCAACAGCTCTGTCGTCAATTGCCTGCAACTTCCGGCGCCCTGTTTCCTACTTGAAAAAAAAAACTCCAGAAACCCAATCCAATTCAAACATGAATTGCTCTCTTTGACCATCTTCCAGGGTTTCAAAAGTTATAAAAGGGGGCTTCCTGAACTTTCAAAACTCATCGAACCAAGACTGAGCCTACCGAGACAGCAATAGAAACAGCAGAAATACTGAGAACATGAATTTTTTCTTAACATAGAAAAGAAGGAACCTCCCTCAAGATGGACAAGATGATGCAACGGCCCTTTAAGAGATCCAAAGTGGGATTTCCAAGAATTTCAGAAATTGAAGGCCATATTAATGGAAGGATTTCTATGAACCAAGTGAGTATGCAAGATTGAAATAAGCTTCTACTCTACCACCTTCCTTCCCAAATTATGATCATGCTCTTCCTTCTTCTTCTCTTTTCTTCTTTTATCTTTTCAGGATTATCCAAATATTCCGGGGCAAGAAGGTTCACCAAGATCAAATGGTTACCCTTCCTTCTTTCAAAACTCTCCCTAGATATGAGGACTTACCTCTCCAGATGGCATCTTCTAGGCTTAGTCACACATGCCAAACATTATGATGATGTACACCTAGATTGGGCCGCCATGGGAGCCCTTATAGAAATATGGCATCCTACCACACACACATTCTTATTTCCCACCTTTGAAGCCACTATACTCCTAGAAGAAACGGAGATACTCCTAGGCTTGAAGAGAATGAAGGAAGGAAATGAAGAAAAGATGGCAAGCATGACAAGAAGCATGAGTGCACAAGAAATACTATCAAGCTTAATTCCAAGCTCCAACATGGTGAATCAAAGACAGGCTACCAAGGGGATCAATCTCATGAAGCTTGCGGCATGGGTCTACAAGAGGATGGACCAAGCCAAGGAAGATGATCTAGAGAAGGTAATGAAGGCTTTCGTGATATGCTTGGTGGGAGCACTACTCTTCCCTTCATTGGAAGATTTCCTAGAAGAAGAACAATTAAGCGCCATTGCTATCATATGGGAAGGGTAGAGAATAGGACCGGCGGTGCTAGCCTATCTCTATAGTGGGCTCACCTCGGCGGCCATGGGGAGGCCCCTACATGGGTCCATGCTCTTGTTTTCTAGTTGGGTACACCTCCACTTGAAATTCGATCCATACGAGGAAACCCAAAATGCCTCAAGGATATACCCCAAAAGCCCACTCCACTATATGACGGGCACACTAGGATTGAGTGAGAGAGTGGTGAATCTGGTGCCAAAAGTGAAGAAGAGAGTGGAATGGAGAGAGCACCTAAAGGTTATGCCTAAAAAACTATTCACATGCGCATCGGGATTCCTT
This sequence comes from Amorphophallus konjac, assembly GCA_022559845.1. NCBI lineage: Eukaryota > Viridiplantae > Streptophyta > Magnoliopsida > Alismatales > Araceae > Amorphophallus > Amorphophallus konjac. The sequence continues at coordinate 121,403,173 of CM040126.1, read as the reverse complement.
AAAACACAAGACATTCGCGCATGGCTCTCATCCGGAGTGGAGCTTCGACTAGTGGGCGCCACCAAGCTAATTCTCTATAATGCCCACCGGTGTCTACCACAAATCGGCCTTCCACGCCACCACTTTGAGGAAGTGTCTCACCTCCCACCTATCAAGAGACGGGACCTTGGTTCTAATGATGATGAGGAAGAGACCAAGACAATTCAGGCTTTATGGCGGATCAGCAAGCAACATCGGCCTATGAAAAGGATTGAAGAAGATCGGGAGCAATGGAAGATCTATGTAATAGCTCTTAGGGGATTGAGACCCAAAATGGCTCACTAAAAATATAATTATGTTTTTTTAATAAAATAAAAGATTCTACCTTAATTGAGCCAAAGAAGGCATTTGCCTTGATCAATACTCCCAATTTCCTTCAATTCTGTCTTTCTGTACTGAGGCGCGTCTTCTACGGCAGTCGCTAATTCCTAAAACAACGCCCCTCACCTAGTCATCAATTGCTTTAATCAATTCCTTAAAATAAATAATAATCCCATGATTGGTGCCTTCGTACACAGTCGTTAATTAATTGACGTCCTAACAAATGGGCATTGATTCTCTTAAATTCTTTTTGAATATTTGCTTAATTTTCATAAATTAACTCCTTGGAGAGGGTCGTCCATTAAACAAATGACGCCTCTGCACACTATCGTCATTCAATTTCCAGAAATAATGATTATATTCGTCCCATCATTGTTCTGACAACAATTACAAATCCCCATGCAACATGAAATGACGACTCCATGTTCTGTCGTCTAATCTTTAAATAGCGCCTTGGATATAGCCATCGATTAAAAATTTTTTAGAAATTCTAAAATTCCACCAATTCGCGCCTTCACACACGGGCGTCAATTGTCAAAATGATGACACTGCACGCAGGCGTCAATTCTTTTCGAATTCAACCGCCTGACTTTCCAACTTTCTTCTACTTCCTTCCGTTATTCACCTTTTTCCTCCTTGTTCTCTATCTCGTTTCTCTGCTCTCCTCTACGCCGTGACCATTGCTTTCTTTCTCATCTCCCACTCTCATTTCTCATCCCTATTCCCTCATGGCTTACATCGGAGGCCCAGGCTCCGGGAAACGGCAACGGGTTATGGCTCCCGCCGTCGTCGACTTGGACGAAGAAGAACACAACGCCGGCGAGGAGGTCCTTCCCGCGGCGGAGCACAGTGGAGAGGATGAAGAAGGGAGTGAAGGAAATGAAGCATATCATAGAGAACATTGCCTTAGCACAAGAATTGACAAATGAACTGGGAAGGAAAACAAGGGGCAATAATATAATGTTCAAGCTAGACATGGCAAAGGCTTATGATAGACTAGAATGGGATTTTCTATTTGCTGTCCTCCACAAATTTGGATTTAGCTTGTCTTTCATCAATTTGATTGAGAAGATGGTAAATAATTACTGGTTTTCAGTTTTATTAAATGGGGATTCAGTAGGCTTTTTTAAGTCAACCAGAGGTGTAAGGCAAGGTGATCCAGTTGCCCCTTCTCTATTTATCATTGCTGAGGAATCTTTAAGTAGATCTCTAAAAGAGGCCTATTCAAATGGCAGTGTAGAATGGTTTTCAGGGCCCAGCAGATGTCCTCCAATTTCACACCTATTGTTTGCTGATGACACCCTGCTTTTCAGTAAAGCAAGCATCACTCCAGTCAGAAATCTGATCAATGTCCTAAAATTTATGAAAGAGCCTCGGGTCAGTCAATAAATGTCAGCACAAGTGGGTTTTTTATTCACCCCAAGATCCATATGACAGTTGCCAACCGGATTCAGAACTACATAGGTTACTCTCACCATGCTTTTCCTCATAAGTATCTTGGCTTTCCTTTGATGCTTGGCAGAAGAAAAAAAGTTTACTTCGCTGGTATAATTAGTTCCATCCACAAAAGAATTGCAGGCTGGAAATCAACTTTATTATCACAGGGAGCTAAATTGATTCTGATCAAACATGTTTTGTCCTCTATCCCAATTTACTCTTTGTCATCTTCACCACTGCATTCAGGTACTCACTCCCTTCTTGACAAGTCCTTCGCAAATTTTTTCTGGGGATCCTCAGTAAATGGGAACAAAAGGCACTGGCGAGCCTGGCAGACTATCTGTAGGCCTATCTCCCAGGGTGGCCTTGGCATTATGTCCCTCAGACATATGGAAACTGCTTTAAGGGTGAAGATGTTGTGAAAAGCCATGCACTCAAATTCCCTGTGGGCAATCTTTTTCAGAGCTAAGCACATCGGGCAGAAACACCTAAGTGAGGTTCACTTCAAAACTATGAATGGCTTTGAAAGAAGAAGTTGGATCAAGGCTAAAGATCTCATTCTACAATATAAAAAGGTTGTAGTTGGAGATGGTAACAGCACATTTTTTTGGTTGGACAGCTGGATTGGGAATCAAAAATTGACTGATTTTGTCCCTGCTTCTGTCATCCCAAATACTAGCATCACAGTCAATGACTTCTTATTGCATCCTACTAGTGAAGATGCTGATCTCTTGGATAGACTGGTTCCAGAGGATATCAAATCGGCCATTGACAATTTTCAGCTGACTCAGAATCCTGATGTTCAGGTCTGGAGCTTATCTTCATCTAGTAAATGCACGGTCTCATCAACCTATCAGATTATTTCTAACAGAATGCCCACCCAATATATCCTCCCTTGGACCCGGCTATGGTCTAACTGGCTCCCCACAAAAACATATGTTCATATTTGGAAAATTGCTCACAATGTTCTGCCTACTGATACAAATATTCTGCGAGTGGGGGTGCAGCTGTGCTCCAAATGCTACTGCTGCAGTTTGCAAAATGAGGAAAGTCTTAATCATATTTTCTTGCACAGTGAATTGGCAACTCATGTTTGGTCTTATTTTACAACCTTTTGACTGCATTTGGAAAATAATTCAATGAGATCTTTCATCTTTCAAAATGCTATTAATCTCCACCAAAAATCTGCTTACGGCCTTTTCCAACTTGCTGTCATTGGCTATGGTCTATGAAAGATTTGGAAAGCAAGAAATGCTGCGAAATATGATGGCAAAGTCATCCCCAAGCAAAACCTCTTCCACCACATTATTTTTCAAGTCAAAAATACTTGTGCTGCTGCAAACCTTAAGGAGTCAGATAACATCAAGAGGAAACTTTTGGAGCAGTTTGGTATCAATGTTCAGCCGACCGGTTGCTCTCAGCTGAAAATTATAAAGTGGATTTGCCCTCCCTGGCCTTTTCTTAAGCTCAACACTGATGGTGCATGCAAAATTAATGGTGACTCAGGTGGTGGTGGTATTATTAGAGACAGCAGAGGCAATACTCTTCTTGCATTTTCTCATTACTATGGCAAGTCAAATAGTCTTATTGCAGAGGCACGTGCTTTACTTGATGACATTAAATACATGCATACTGTTGATGTCAAGCTAGTCCATATTGAATGTGACTCGAACACACTAGTTCGAATTATCAAAAAGGAAATTCACTGCCCATGGTCCATTCTATATTATGTGAGAGAAATCTGGAGCTTACTTACTTAGAATGATGCAGTTGATCATATCTACAGAGAAGGAAATAAAGTTGCTGATTCCTTAGCCTCTTTGGCTTGCATCTCCAAATGTAATGTTTTCTTTTCTTATGATGAGCTTCCTACATCTATAAAGGGAGCAGCTCGATTAGATAAACTGGGTATGCCCAGTATTAGTTTGATGTAAATGTAATTCCTTTGATCAGCAATAAAATTTACCCCCTAGTGTTCGGCTGGTGGAGTGGCTTTCTCTTTACCTTTGGTAAAGGGTGCACTCTCCCATCAAACCCTAGGTACGGTTTTTTATTTAAAAAAAAGGAAATGAAGAAGATGAGGGAGATGAAGGAGAAGAGGACGACAGCGAGGAGGAAGATGAACAAGATGAATAAAATGAAGAAGGAGAAGGAGAAGGAGAAGACGAAGAGGGAGAAGAAGATGAAGGTGAAGAAGATGACGACGGCGGTGAAGACGAAGAAGAAGATGAGGACGATGAAGAAGACGAAGAGGCTCCCCCTCCCCGCCGGCCACTACGGGGAGGATTGATGGCACCGGAGCCCAATAAGGTAGGCACCCAGCCCCTACCATGTTTTTTTTATTTTGTATATATTTTTTCCTTTAAAACCTGATTTTCCATTACTATCGGGGAAGGGAGAACACTGAACCAGAAAAAACCAGTAAATGACGTCCGCTGGGGTGGCGTCAATTCAAATGATGACCGAGGGGAAGTCGTCAATTCCCTTTTTTTTATTTTCTAAAAATAAATAATCAAATTAAATAGCGTCTTGAATCATGTCGTCATTTTAACAGAAAACACATTTTTTGTGATATCAGAATAATGCCATTTTTTATCACAAAATTGTCCTATATATTTTTTATCCCCCTTTTTTATCTCCCTTTTTTTATTTATCACAACATCTGGAAAAGGACAAAAATACTCCCAGAAATAGTGCCTCAGCCTGAGGCATCAATTCATGAAATAACGGCCACTAGGGTGGTCGTTAATTAAAACAGTGAGTTCAACAATGAAACCTTGCTTTTTGGCATATATTTATCTATATTTTTTGTTTGTTTGGCAGGGAGTGATGCAGACTCGGATCTTTTGGGTCTAAGTCCGAGCGGCATACAATGGGTTGCCTGATTTTTAGAGGGCAAGGGTAGAGGCGATGGGGTTCGGCCCCTTTCTTAGCATTGAGCCAGTGCGCCCCGACCTGCCTTTGATCCAGGTCTTGAGAGAGAGGTGGGACAGGACCAGTTGGGCATTTTTGATGCCCTGGGGGCACATGGTGCCAAGTTTTGAGGATGTTGCCAGGATCACTGGGTTGAGAGTAGACGGAGAGGCAGTCAGTGGGGTGACCCTTCCGGACTACAGGAAGCTAGCCCAGAGGTTGTTAGGGTTGGAGACGATTGCAGACACCCCGAGAGAGTGTAGGACCATCTCCCGTACTGATTTGATCCGGGCTATGGGATTAGGGGATTATAGACAAAGACCGAGAGAGTCTATGGGAGAGTTTGCAGAGAGGTTGATAAACAGAGCCCGGGCTGCCTACTGCCAGGACCCGGCACAGAGGGAGCGAGCAGACCGGGATTTGAGGAGGTTCTTGTTCCTGATGCTCGGGAGGCTACTGTTGGGTACGAAGGGGGATGTGATAAACTGCCGATTCTTAGGCATCCTCGAGGACTTGGAGGGAGTTGGGAGGTACGCGTGGGGAGCCGCCCTCCTAGCGCACCTGATGGCCGATCTATCCACGGGGACAGGCCGAGAGATGACTATCAGTGGCTTCTCGCCCTTTCTTCAGGTATGCATTTTCCTTTGTTATTTATTTGAATGCTTATGAATATGGTTATGCATATTTATGAATGTTTACTAATGCGATTGACGAATGCAGGTGTGGAACCACTTGTATATGCCGATGGATCGAGCCAACCCCCGACCCGGAGACGAGGGGGCCTTCCCACTGGCACGGCGATGGTTGCCGCTCATGACTGGAGCACAACACTTCTACGAGCGGCGTGTTCTTCGGCGGGAGTTCTGCGACTACCCCGCCTCACTGGTACGTGTGTAAAAAATGATGTAATTTTCTTTTATTTTCTGCTTTATGAAATATGATGATATGATAGGATAATGAATGCTATGATATGATGCTATGAATGCAGGTGCTTTGGAGACCCTACCAGGGTATGACCGAGGAAGGTCAGCCTTGGGTCGTAGCGGGCCGGCCTCATTTCGGGCGTGAGCTTTGGGTTCACTGCCTGAACGAGATCGAGCCGTTATGGCTCAGACTGGTGATGAGTGAAGTCCCGCGATCAATGACACCCAAGAGGGGGGTGAATTGGGTGTTCACCAATTTTAAGGAAAACTTTTAACTTTTTACAAAATATGTGGTAAACAATAATTAGCAATAAAAAACTAATTAACCAATTCTCTCAAACTCATCGTTCCCATACGACCATACAACGAAAGCAATCAAACCACACAAATAACACACAAATGCACAGCGATTTTTAAGGTGGTTCGGATGCAACGACGGCAATCCAACGTCCACCCCTCACCAAACCCGGTGAGGCTTCACTCGGGGATAAATCCCCAAACGGAGACAACTCTCCAAACACACACGTAGGACAACGCCTGCCCACACACACGGGGACGGGCCCCAACAGACACGCACACAGAGACGATGTCTCCAACACGATCCGATAACCGGATCACAACACACACACACTTGCTGCGACAGATGCAGCTCTCTCCACACATTAACACTACAACATGATACAACCGCACACACACGCAGATCTAAGAAGACCTATGAACATAGAAATCAAATACAACACACCCACACACGACCACAGATCCAACAATGATCCACACACACACGATTTCTTGCAGTTTATGATAAACACAATTATAACATCCAAAGCATAACGACGATGAGGCTTAGTTTAGAAAACTCCTGATTTGGATTCCCTTGAATGCATGCTGTATGGTTGAGAATGGATGAAGAACACTTGCTGCACAGAGTACTATTCACGGCTATAGTACCCTTCTTTTTCACTTGGACAATCCTTGTATCTCCTTGATGTTTATGAGGTGGTTCTCTTCCTTTGAGATTGCTGACTTTAATCGGAGCTAGAGTACCTTCATGTGAAGTTTGAATGGCCCCTTCCTCCTTGTAGCATCCTTCTTCTTCTTCCCTTGGATCACCTTGAGTTGATGAAGAGGTGTATGGATGTAGCTTTGAACCTTGATTGCTTCTACACCTTCTTGGAGGTAGATGGCTTCAGAAATATCTTGAATGGGTTGGAGATAGATGAAGAGCTTGCTGCACGAGGTACTGTTCACGGAGCTATAGTACCTCTTCTTCCTCCTTGGACAGCCTCCCCTTAGGATCTCTTGGATTGTTAGGGTTATGGCTCCAAATGAGATGTTTTATAGCCCTTGAATGGTCCATGGACATCCCCCAGACCAGATCCACATTTTATGGGTGATTTGGTGTCTTTAGGATTAAACAAATGGGTGGAAAGACCACTCCTTGAGCTTGAAACAAAAGTCAACAAAAGGGGGCCTCGGGGATGGCGGTCGACCAGTGGAGGGCTGGCAGTCGACCGCTAGGGGCCATCCTGTAGCTGTGTGGCTGCTGGGAAAATAGGTCGACCGCTAGCTCCTGGCGGTCGACCGCCAGGTTCACAGATTCCCAGATTTCAATTCTGTTATTTTAGGTCAACCGCCAAGGGTCCACAGGTCGACCGCCAATCTCCAATCCTGCAAAAGTCAAGTGTTAGCTCACTTGAAGCTATCCATTTGTTCGATGATTGAAATGGGCTTGTGTTATAGTTAATTACAAGTTGGTTTATACTCGAATTAACACATGGAAGGATTCATTAACACAAATTTGACATGGGGTGAAATTGATGGTTTAAAACATGAAGCTTCAACAAGGTGAGTATCTTACCAAAGTCTCTTGACAGTAAATGATATATATCACCTGTTTTGAATTGCAGAGGAGCAGGGTGCTTATTCACACGTTTGGTTTACCATGTGGCTACCATGAGTTTGATCCTGCATGCAAAATAGTCAGGGTTAATACCATGCTTGTTCATATTAAAGAGGTTATGAAACCTCTTGCCTCTTGCAAACCCAACATAAACAACAAGATGAATGAACACAATCATCAAGAACATGTGTAATCAACCACAGGTTTAGTTATCATCATTAAAGCACATATTAAGTTTAGTTATCATCAAAACCATAACTTAACAAACACAACAGTCATCAAAACCATAACTCAACAATCTCCCCCTTTTTGATGATGACAAACTTATTGATGATGACAAACTTAATGATGATATACAATGTAATGGCACAGATGTTCTTCTTAGTTCTTCTCCCCTGTCACACACAATCATCAAATTCTCTCCCCCTTTGACATAATCAAAAAGTTGGAAAATGCAGCACTTTCTCCCCCTGTGACATGATCAACAATATCAACAAGCTGGAAGAATCCAAATGAGGAAGAACAAGCTTATCTCCCTTTGAAGTATCAAAGACCCATCTTATTAAAACAGAAGAAGCAAGGGCAAATCATGGAGGAGCAAATCACACGATTCCAATCAGATGAGATCAATTGGTGATTAGTTTCACAATCAGATGGAAGAACAAGCTTATACATGCAAATGATGCCGTATGAGATGTACAATCAAACAGATACATATATATACATGCAACACAGCTCCCCCAGACTTGTTTAAGAGAGGATAGGTATAAGAAGGGTGCAAGAGAGTCATGGCAACCGAAATGCACACTGTAGCACATGGGAGGTTGTACAATCATATAGGAGATTCATGTAATTGCTAATGCAGTCAATCAACTTTCTGAATACATATTAAATCAAATTTCCAGATGTGTAAGTGAGTAACATGAAAAATGATAGTTGCAATATAGATATTCAGATTTTCAGATCAACACAAGGAGACATTTTACAGACTGCACTTCAATTTTGAGAGCAGCGTATTGGAGGCTACGCTCTACCACAATGAGTTTTCACCATCATTTTTTTTAACTCAACCAGTATCACATGATAGGCAGAATTTTTCAAGAGTGATCAGGTTCAAAATGATTCCTTTTTACGCGAGTAGACGTATGGAACTCATGCCAGAATCCCCGGTTACTCAGAATACTGAACCATCTCACTTCATTTTGAACAGAGGTACTAGTCCACACTTTTCAGATATGAACCACATCACGTCTCAGGTGACATGTGCCCAGTTTACTCAGTGAGACCAAGCATTGCTCTGCCGTTCATTTACCTTAGAGATTTTTTAATAAAGATAGGTAGGCAGCTTTTTCCTCAACTGTCTCTTCTACAAACATGCAACAAGTTGAACATCTCGAGAGTGTTGAAAAGAAATTCATATATCCTTATCTTTAACACTCATTTTCACATTTTGTGCATGAAGTGTGCGAATTTGATTTAGCATGTATACCAAAATTATCATGAACACATAACAAGGAGCTCCCCTAAATAGATGCACTTATGAAATATAAACTCCCCAGAGTGTACGACAAGAAACACTCCAACAATGACTCAAATGTAGCATTATTTATCAAGATGACATAAGGCCATAGAAGTGCCAAGGAATGAGGGTGAATAGCATATAATATCAAGCAAGCACATGGGGAATGTATGCAACATGCAATGCAAATATGCAACTGATACCAATCAAAAGGATACCAATTGAACGAACTGAATGCGGCTAATGCATGAGTTCTAGTGCAATGCAATCCTTGATCATATAATAATGAGATGTAACATGCCAAGATAGAATGCAGTGTGGTGTAAAACTTCTGGTGCAAAATGAGTGAGCTAACTGCACTTAATATATGAATTCTAATGCATGCAATCTATTCTTATATGAAAATGGAATGCAAGATGAAAAATGACACTACATACAAGAGAGCAAATCAGATTGGAAAGATGAGCATGGGACAAATTCCATCACAAGTGGCTTATATACAAAGGGAAGCCATTTATTGTCAAAAGTCGTTAAGAGCAGATTTTCAAGGGTTTTGAAAACATTCACAAGCCATTCAGGAGTTGACATTTCCATTGCAGAACTCTTCACTTCAACAAGGATCAATTTTAGAAATTTTGAAGGAATTCATCATGAGCATGTTGCATGTTCCAATTGAAGTTCACTCAGTCAATACTCATTTCAACTTGTTTAGCTAGCAAGACCCCCTTTGACAAAGACATGAATCTCAGAAAAAAAATTTAGTGAAAGTGCAATGTTTCTCTCATGACATGGGGCTAGCTAACAAGGAGCAAATAATAGCATCAGAAGAAGTCTTTCAAGGCCAAACAATCAATTTCTTCCAGTTCTGGTACAAGGCGGAGAACTTTGGTCCAAAGACCAACTCACGCATAGTGAGAGTTTCAGGTGAAGATAATCCACCTTCTCACTACTCAGTATTTGATATACCAGATACTCAATTAAGCTTAAATGTGCTCAAGCAATCAGATTGAAGGATGTTCAAAGGTCAACATAAAATTTAAGATTTTCAGTTTCATTTAACCAATAAGCAGGTTAATCACAGCAGAGTGGAGGAGCAATCATTTCAGGTATGTAGAAATAATACCTGTCTTCAGAATAACATCACAAAGTCCCATAGACTAATGCATGCATTTCCATTTTCATAGCAAGAGGGTGAATTACCTTAATTCAGAAGATAATGCCGTAGGCCTTCAAGCACAAAAATCACCAACCTCACGAAGGTTAGTATTTTAGATTTATGTTTCATTACCTTGGCCTTGAGAATCCATTTCTTCCAAGCCTTTCACCTGCAATCCAAAGAAGAGTGAAACTCAGTTTACTCATGAGAGTAATTTAAAATCTCCTTGCACAGTCCCTGTAAAATCTTCACAAAAGGCATGATTAGTAGCTCAGAAATGATTACATCCATATGTACTTGAACCACTAAGAAGTCTTTTATCTGATTTGCCTTGTGAGAGGTGGTTGGTCAACCTTACCTACTGAACCCATTCTTGATCAAAAGATGTGGGCTTTTCATACCATGCCTTGTGTACTTGCTTCAACATGTACAAGACTTTCACCACCTTGTACTTGAGTCGATCCTGGAGGTTGTTCTACACAAAGTAGCCCTTCTTCTTGTAGCAACTTGAGAGGGTTCTCATCATTTTCATCCTTGCAAGGTATTCTTCCAGTTGATTTAAGCTCGGTCATGACTAGCCCATCATCATTTGAATTTTATGTGTGTAATTTGTATCCAAAGACAGAAAGATTTAAGTTGTCAATTTCGATTCAAATTTATTGACAATAGCATGACAAATTATTTTAACAACCAACATCCCCTAGATAGCTCTAGATGCAATGCATGACTCATGCATGAACCTAAACATTAAGCCCATAAAATGAATGTGGTTGCTCCCCCTTAGTGCGTGCATAAATGCAAGATGTTCAGTTACCATCCAATGCCATATGCAGCCTGTAACTAATTGACTCATAGTACCGAGCGGAGAACTTAGATCCGAAGATCACCTCACGCGTAGTGATAGCTTTCAGACATGCGAAACCTACCCTTCCACATGTCACCATTTGATATACTATATAGTCAAGGGTGGTGAAGGTAGGAGGATTGCTATGCATTATGACATGAATTCACAGTGTTCGACTTATGCATGACAGAGTATGAAAGTGTATGCAAACTCAATATGTGCAGTGAAATCATGATCATGATAAACTTCAAGCTCTCCTACAACAAAATGCTATATGACAAGTGATATATGCACAAATATATAAACAACTATGAATAGAATGCATGTATGGACATATGCAAGACTACATGACTAACAGATTCAAAAAGAATCAAAGCCTTATACAGTCACTGGTGAGAGTAGGAGAGATATCACCTGAGCTTCCAAATTTTAGTTTTTGATTCTTCTTCCAACCTAAGTTATGGCACTTGGCCCGAGTGCCTTACCTTCTTGACGAAGACAGATTTCATGCTTTATATTCCCAAGGCACACCTGCAAGACAGATTTCTCATTTTCATTCTTAGGTACCCAAATTCTTTTGAGTCCTTGTAGGTTAGCAGCAATATTTGCACATGGTTTCCACTTTTTGACAGTATTCAAATTATCATTTTTTATCAAGGGATAACCATGCATCGACTTACAATCATGTTTAGTATGCCCAGATTCACCACAATGGAGACAACACACATAAGACATTTTCCCATCTGGTCTCTTTGCATGAACATAAGATTTCTCAAATTCATTTCTCCCAAATGAAACCTTTTTTACATTTTTGAATTCATTCATTTTCTTGCATGCTCTCAAGTCATCATTCTTCATAATGAAACAATCATGCATGACATGTCCAGATTTACCACAGTAAAAATATGAGAGTTTCTTTCTAAGTGGTTGTGTGTGTGTGGCAGAAGTATGTTTAACATGCATGGGTGTACTAGCATCATTTTTAGATTTTTGATGCAAATTAATTTTCTTTGTGGATCCATGTGTGTGTGCAACATGATTTTCCTTTTTCAGATTCTCATTTGATGTGTTGGCTATGTTTGAATTGTGCACAAAGGATGTATAAACTTTATTTTTAAACTTCTTTTTATTCACAGGATTATAGCCTAGCCCCTCTCTTTGAATGTTTACTTTCATTCATAGCAATTTGTCCAGGTTATTTTGACCATTCACAAATCTAGACAATGAAGCATTCAAGTAAGAGATTTCTTTTTCAAGTGATGAAATGTGCAATTCATAGGAAACAATCACATTTTCACAAGAATTGATTTTTTCATTCAAATGTGTATTGATGGTTTTGTGATTTTCCACTTCTTGTTCCAACACATGCACCTTTTCACATTCATCAGCAAGCAAACTTTTTCTTTTTCAAAAATAAGCAATCTTTCAGAAATGACATTATTCAACTGTTTCAATCCTTCATTTTCTTTTCTCATGTATGAAATGACTTCTTCATGGTTTTTGATGTCAGTCATAAGAAATTCATTTTCCGTTTTGAATTCCAAGCATTTATTACATGAAGAATTTTCTTTTTGAAGTTTTTCAAGATTTTTCACATTACTTTCAAGTAAGGAGTTCTGAATTAACAAAACACTAATCTCATTTTCAAGTTTCGAGCATTTATCACAAGAAGCATTCTCAAGAAAAGCATGTTCAGATTTATTTTTCAATTTTTTATTTTCAGACTTAACTTTCTTGTACTTTTCAGCAAGCTCATCATATGCATTCAACAAATCTTCATAGCTAAATTCATCTTCATTATCAGAATCAGAATTTACCTTTGAGCTTGATCCACTTGATGAGCTTGATCCACTTGGCTGATCACTCCTTTGTTCACTTGTCCTTATCACAAGACATTGGTCTCCATCCTCTTCCCGAATTTTGGTTAGGCCATCCAAGATATCCTTCGCAGATCTGTAATGGGAGACAAAGGGAAAATAATTAGAATTAACTGCAGCAGTTAGCAACTTCAATACCAAACAATTTTGATCATGTTTAAGCTTTTGATTTTTAGTCGAGACATTTTTATCCTTAGGGAACTCATAAGGACCATATGAAACAAACTTCTATAGCTTAGGGTCATATGAGTTGACAAGACTGCACATTCTACCTAACCACAAATCGAAATTGCAACCATCAAACACCGGTGGAGAATTCAAAGTATACATAATGGTAGTCATTGATCAGGATCACTCTAGATCGTTAGATCTATGCAATTAGAGCCTTAGCTCTGATACCAATTGAAGTCCCGCGATCAATGACACCCAAGAGGGGGGTGAATTGGGTGTTCACCAATTTTAAGGAAAACTTTTAACTTTTTACAAAATATGTGGTAAACAATAATTAGCAATTGAAAACTAATTAACCAATTCTCTCAAACTCACCGTTCCCACATGACCATACAACGAAAGCAATCAAACCACACAAATAACACACAAATGCACATCAGTTTTTAAGGTGGTTCGGATGCAATGACGGCAATCCTACGTCCACCCCTCACCAAACCCGGTGAGGCTTCACTCGGGGATAAATCCCCAAACGGAGACAACTCTCCAAACACACACGCAGGACGACGCCTGCCCACACACACAGAGACGCGCCCCAACAGACACACACACAGAGACGATGTCTCCAATACGATCCGATAACCGGATCACAACACACACACACTTGCTGCGACAGATGCATCTCTCTCCACACACAAACACTAGAACCTGATAAAACCGTACACACACGCAGATCTAAGAAGACCTACGAACATAGAAATCAAATACAACACACCCACACACGACCACAGATCCAACAATGATCCACACGCACACACGATTTCTTGTAGTTTATGATAAACACAATTATAACATCCAAAGCATAACGACGATGAGGCTTAGTTTAGAAAACTCCTGATTTGGATTCCCTTGAATGCATGCTACGGGGTTGAGAATGGATGAAGAACACTTGCTGCACGGAGTACTATTCACGGCTACAGTACCCTTCTTCTTCACTTGGACAATCCTTGTATCTCCTTGATGTTTATGAGGTGGTTCTCTTCCTTTGAGATTGCTGACTTTAATCGGAGCTAGAGTACCTTCATGTGAAGTTTGAATGGCCCATTCCTCCTTGTAGCATCCTTCTTCTTCTTCCCTTGGATCACCTTGAGTTGATGAAGAGGTGTATGGATGTAGCTTTGAACCTTAATTGCTTCTACACCTTCTTGGAGGTAGATGGCTTCAGAAATACCTTGAATGGGTTGGAGATAGATGATGAGCTTGCTGCACGAGGTACTGTTCACGGAGCTACAGTACCTCTTCTTCCTCCTTGGACAGCCTCCCCTTGGGATCTCTTGGATTGTTAGGGTTATGGCTCCAAATGAGATGTTTTATAGCCCTTGAATGGTCCATGGACATCCCCCAGACCAGATCCACATTTTGTGGGTGATTTGGTGTCTTTAGGATTAAACAAATGGGTGGAAAGACCACTCCTCGAGCTTGAAACAAAAGTCAACAAAAGGGGGCCTCGGGGCTGGCGGTCGATCGGTGGAGGGCTGGCGGTCGACCGCTAGGGGCCATCCTGTAGCTGTGTGGCTGTTGGAAAAATAGGTCGACCGCTAGCTCCTGGCGGTCGACCGCCAGGTTCACAGATTCCCAGATTTTAGTTCTGTTATTTTAGGTCGACCGCCAAGGGTCCACAGGTCGACCGCCAATCTCCAATCCTGCAAAAGTCAAGTGTTAGCTCACTTGAAGCTATCCATTTGTTCGATGATTGAAATGGGCTTGTGTTATAGTTAATTACAAGTTGGTTTATACTTGAATTAACACATGGAAGGATTCATTAACATAAATTTGACATGGGGTGAAATTGATGGTTTAAAACATGAAGCTTCAACAAGGTGAGTATCTTACCAAAGTCTCTTGACAGTAAATGATATATATCACCTGTTTTGAATTGCAGAGGAGCAGGGTGCTTATTCACACGTTTGGTTTACCAGGTGGCTACCATGAGTTTGATCCTGCAAGTAAAATAGTCAGGGTTAATACCATGCTTGTTCATATTAAAGAGGTTATGAAACCTCTTGCCTCTTGCAAACCCAACATAAACAACAAGATGAATGAACACAATCATCAAGAACATGTGTAATCAACCACAGGTTTAGTTATCATCATTAAAGCACATATTAAGTTTAGTTATCATCAAAACCATAACTTAACAAATACAACAGTCATCAAAACCATAACTCAACAATGAGGACCCTCGGCCTGCACCAGGAGTGCGTCGAGGTTGGAGAGCCACGCGGGGTTTGCAGGAAGACACACGGATGCACCATCGCCACCGACTGGCGGATCCAGTTCCCAGATCAGTACGCTGACTGGCAGCGTGGCGGGACCCGTGTTACCTCTCAGGCAGCAGACAGCTCGGTGTACCTGCGGCACTGTTGAGAAGTCTTCACCGGCTGACCCCAGATGAGGGCCACAGGGGTACATATGAATGCATTCTTTCTAAATGATATATGTTCATTATGCAACTAATATGTGATGAATGCAAGATGCGCGAGAGGTAGCAGTGAGGGATATGCAATTCCATCTCTACAGCTTGGAGGCCCAGCTTGCAGCCACGCGGGCAGACCTGGAGACCTTGGTACGTGGAACTATCTATATGCAAATGATTCCTGAGTTATTAATGTTTAGCCACTGACAATTTCAATGAATGCAACGTGCCCAGCAGGAGCGGCAGGGAGAGGGACTGGTGGTGCCTCCAGCTTGAGGGACCCGAGCATCGTGGTGGATTCCTTGCAGGGATTGCTTGCTGGAGCAGTAGCACGGGCTGAGGTAGCGGAGCGTGACCTAGCTGAGCGGGTAAGTTCAAAGGAATAGAATTTGAAAATTCAATTTCAGAATTAATAATTCAAAACTTGATTGAATGGTGATGTTTCAGGTTGCAAAGTTACAGGAGCCACTCACCCAGGATGCCCATGCCCAGACCGAGCTGAGGACCCGTGATCGGCGAATTGCAGAGTTGGAGGAGGAGGCATTGAGGCGGCACGAAGCAGGGGTAAGCAATAGAACCTTATATGTTTTTTTTTCACAGAACCTCATATGATGATGTTTATAACCAATTACGAATAATGCAGGCTACCGAGCTACATGACGCACTTACTCGGGCGGCCCTAGCCGGGACAGAGCTCACGATCTGCGACCAACGGGTCGCGGAGTTGGAGGAGGCACTGAGGTGGCGAGAGGAGCTACCTATCGATGTGACCGAGCTGAGAATCCTTCTCGAGGTGGAGAGGAGGGAGCGCACCCGCGAGAGGGAAGAGCGGACCCGTGAGAGGGAGGAGCGGATGGCGCGCGAGCGCGAGCTCACGGATGTGAGAGCACAGCTAGCCGTCGTACAGGAGCAGCTACGAGCGATAGAGGAGCGCCTCCAGAGAGGCCGAGAGCGGGCGCGAGCCATGGGACACTCTAGTTCCTTCGCAAGCACTACGTACCTAGCCGGTTCCTCGACCCGACAAGGGAACGAGGCGGAGGAGCAGGCTCGAGCTTCTGCTGCTTCCCGGGGGTCCATGCCCCCTCCACGGGCCCGTCGCCGAGACGACGGTGAGGCGGAGAGTAGGAGAGAGGAGAGTGGAGGTGAGAGTTAGAGAGAGAGACTTGTACTCCTCCACCTGCATGCTTTTGTACAGATATATATATATATATATATATATATATGAGATTTCGATGTTACCTAAGTTGTCGTCGCGAGCACTTGTGTACTTGACTTGTTTCTTTCCTTTCTCCTTTCCTCTGTGCCTGTATTTCACACTTAAACAAACAGATTAATTCATCTATTTGGCTTGGCCCCTTGCTCTACAAGCAAGGGGTTGTCATTATTCTGACCTTGACGACGGGTCAAGGGGCCAAGCCTTTAATTAATTAAGGCAAATAACAAAGACATTGGAAAATACAACATGCAAGTAAGCAAATGCAAACTTAGAATAAAAGAATGCCCACATTGTGCAAACAAGCAAATGATACGGCAAAGAGAGAAGCAGTGGACATCAATTCGGGAGAATTTCCTTCTTCCAATTTTTTTCCTACAAAAGACGTTAATCATAGAAATGACGCCCTTGCGTGCTGGCGTTAATTAAAAAAGTATTTTTAATTTTTTTAATTTTTTAAATGACGACACGCAGACCAACTCTATTTACTGAAATGACGCCCTCACACACAGGCGTTATTTGAAAAACCATTTTTATTTACTTTATTTTGAATGACGACATACAGACTGATGCTATTCACTGAAATGACGCCCCCTCGCGCAGACGTTATTTGAAAAAAACATTTTTTTAGTTTATTTTGAATGACGATTGACGCTATTCATAGAAATGGCGCCCTCTCGTGCGGACGTTATTTGAAAAAACATTTTTATTTTTTTTATTTTTGTGCTTCAAATGAACCTAGCATGTTATATGGGTCATGAGACCTTACTCATTCATTATCTTAAATTCATTGACCTTTCTTGGGTAATTTAATAGAGGGTCAACGTGCTCAAGGCCTATGCTTTTACTAAGGACCTCGTACAGCGCATCCTCTAAGGTTAGTCTCCGCCATCCTTCAAGCTTAAGACATACCACGGAGAGGGAATGGAATAAAGTGTTGGGAAAATCCACAAAGGAGTTTTAAAAGATCGAGGGAATTTTCCTCCCCTACCTTGTGCCTATTGGGGTTCGGTCTTTGGCATAGGGAGATTTTTGTTGCCTTTTGCCCTTATTCATGCATGCTTATGACCAGGGTTTTTCCTGCAGGGACTTTGCCCTCTTGTCATATTTTTATTTATATTTGACTTGACTTTTCTTCTTTTTTTGGAAATAAAAACCTAATTATACTTGGGCTTTTGTGGCATATTGTTCCCTTTTGGGCCCTAACTTCCACCTACTAGGGCGGCGGGTAGGTTTGGTACTCTAGTAGGGTCTCACTCCCCCCTTTGTGGATCGAAGAGAAGAGAACGGGTAATGTCCTTACACTTTCAGTTAGGCTTTGACTTCCCTCGGACCTTGCACCGCTTGAGTTCAGGAGCTAAGCGTGTAGTGTGTGTAGGTGTTGACCCCACGTTAAACTATCAAGACTGAAGAATGAATTAAAAATTTTCAATTTTCAGATTTTATGGCCCATGCACCATGCCAGCCATTTTTCTTCTTTTATCTTTTTTTTAAATTAGGGGTAATACTTTTTTAGATACAAACCATTCCAAGGGTGAGCCAGTTCTTCCCCTTCAGCGTTAACCAGTTTGTAAGCGTTGTCAGGATAAACTTCTTTTATTACGTAGGGCCCTTCCCAATTTAGTTGGAGTTTTGAACGGGGTCCACCATGTTTCATAAAGATTCTTTTGATTACCATTTCACCGACTTTAAATTTTCTCTCAATTACTTTCTTTTGATAAAAACGCGAAAGCCTATTTTGATAAATGCGTGCATGTTCGGCGGCGGCCAGACGCTTCTCATCCAAGAGTTCCAACTGAGCAAGGAGAGATTCATGACGCTTATCAATAGAGAGCTCCTTGTCCAGTTGTACTCTGAGAGAAGGAATAAGAATCTCATAAGGAACTACCGCCTCCATTCCATAAGTGAGGGCGAAAGGGGTTTGCCCAGTAGGAGTACGAATGGAAGTGCGGTAGGCCCAAAGAGCTTCAACCAGCTTTTCTGGCCAATCCGTGAATTTATTAACCTCGCATGTTTTCTTGATGATTTTAATCAAGGTTTTATTCATCGCCTCTGCTTGGCCATTGCCCTGTGGATAGTAAGAAGATGAATGATGCAATGCAATGTTATACATGTTGCAGAGGTCTTGAAGCTCTTGAGAGATGAACTGCGGCCCATTGTCGGTGATGATGGTATTTGGAATGCCGAATCTTGCAATGATGTTCTTCATTATAAACTTGCAGACGGTTGACACTTTGATCTCCACGTATGCTTCCGCTTCCGCCCACTTGGTGAAGTACTCTGTGGCCGTGAGTATAAATGATTTTGATTTTGTGAGGAGATTTGAATCACCAAGAGGTCTGATGATATCAAAAGCCCACATGGAGAAAGGCCATGGGGAGGACATGGGATGGAGTGAAGAAGCAGAAGAATGAATTTTATCGGCGTGCAGTTGGCACCTAACACACCTTCAGACATAGATAGAACAATCCTCTTCTAGAGTGGGCCAATAGAAGCCTAATCTAAGGATTTTATTAGCTAGCATCTGGCTATTGACATGACCCCCACATACTCCTGAATGTGCCTCTTCTACGATATTCCAAGACTCATCATCGTCGAGGCATCTAAGCATGACTCCAGTGAGACCTCTTCTGTAGAGCACTCCTCCAACCAGAGTGTATCTCTTAGCAACTCTCCTGATGGCTTTCCTCTCTTCAGCCGTGGCCTCTTCAGGATAAGATTGATCTTGACAATACTTGGCAATTTCATAATATCACGGCTTTTCTTCATCATCCAACTCTTCCTCTATATCTAATAACATGATCTCCTTGTTCTCAATGATTCCTCATCCCTCAACCTTCTTGAGCACCTCTTCCTTAATACTAAGGAACGCCGGATCTCTGATAGCAGGAGTGAGACACTTTTGAACGATGATTGAGTGGAAGTCCCTTTCAGGGAGGAAAACCAAGGAAGAAGCAAGAGAAGCGAGTGTATCAACTAGGATGTTCCGATCCCGAGGAACATGGACGAAGATTAGCTTAGTGAAAAGCTCGGCGTAAGCGGAAGCCAATTCCTGCTAGGGTTTAAGTTTAGGATTAAGCGTGCGGCATTTGGTAAGCACTTGGCGAAGAATAAGCTGACTATCACCTACAATCCGCAATTGGGTAACACTGAATCGACGAGCGGCCTCCAGTCCAGCCAGAAGAGCTTCATACTCAGCTATGTTATTTGTTATCGGAAATGCGAGCTGAGAGGCAAGTGGAATAGTGATACCCTGAAGTGATAGGAGAATAATGCCGATCCCCTTTCCTTGTGAATTCAGAGCTCCATCAAAATGTAATGTCCACATCGAAT
Source organism: Amorphophallus konjac (assembly GCA_022559845.1). Lineage (NCBI taxonomy): Eukaryota > Viridiplantae > Streptophyta > Magnoliopsida > Alismatales > Araceae > Amorphophallus > Amorphophallus konjac. The sequence continues at coordinate 121,383,054 of CM040126.1, read as the reverse complement.
CAGGCTGATTGACGGACATTAGTTCCTCATCTGGAAACTCCAAGCGAACATGGTCGAATCTAGGGAGAGGGTGATGAGCAAGATGTTCTGCTATGGCATAGCCTTTAATTACTTTTTGATGAATGTAGATGATATTAAACTGAGAAAGGAAGCTTTGCCATTGTGCCAATCGATCAGTGAGAACGGATTTTTCAAGGAGGAACTTGAGAGGATTCATGCGAGCAATAAGATGAATCTCGTGAGCTAAGAAATAATGCTTCAATTTATGCACTACCTAGACTAAAGTAGCACAAGTCTTCTCCATAGCTGTATACTTCTGCTCACAAGGGTTGAGATGCTTAGACAAGTAGTAGGCTGCCCTCTCCTTTCCTTCTTCATCAACTTGCGCCAGGACAGCACCTACTGAGTCATCCAGGAAAGAAACATAAAGAACAAGTGATTTGCCTGGAACCGGCGGCCTCAGGACAGGAGGTTTGGCCAAATAATCCTTTAGTCCGTCAAAGGCTGCCTGACACTTATCATCCCAATTAAATTTGACTCCTGGTTTAGTAAGCTCGTAAAACGGCCTACACCTTTGTGAATGCTGAGAGATAAACTGGCGAATAAATTGTAACCTCCCGATCAATCCTCGAACTTCTTTCAAATTCTTGGGAGGAGGCATATCCCTTATTGCCCTTGCCTTGTTGGGATCAATCTCAATACCTCGTTTGCTGACTATGAATCCAAGCAATTTTCCGGACGAAACGCCAAACACACACTTCTTAGGGTTCATTTTCAATTGATACTCCCGTACTCTCTACAAAACCTTGGCTAGAACCCCAGGTTGCTCAATCCTTGTTCTTGATTTCACTACCATGTCATCCACATACACCTCTATAAAATATGGATCATGTCATGAAAAATAGCCATCCTGGCCCTTTGGTAAGTGGCTCTGGCATTCTTGAGCCCAAACGGCATGACCACATAACAATAAGTACCCCAAGGTGTAGTGAATGAGGTCTTTTCCTGATCCTCTTCAGCCAAGCGGATCTGATTGTAACCAGAGAAGTCATCCATAAAAGAGAGGGTCTCATACCCTACCGTATTGTCAATTAGCACATCTATGTGAGGGAGAGGGAAATCATCCTTAGGACGTGCGCGGTTAAGGTCCCGGAAGTCTATGCAAATTCTGACTCTTCCGTCCTTTTTCATGATCGGGACAATGTTAGCCACCCAATTGGGGTAGAGGACGACTCGAATAAATCTGACCTTATGAAGCTTATCAACCTCTTCCTTCATCTTTAATGCCATATGAGGGTGGAAACGTCTTAACCGCTTCTTGACAGGGACGGACCCTGGCTTAAGTGTGAGACGATGTTAAACGAGTGCAGGGTCCAGACCTGGCATATCCTCGTAACTCCATGCAAATGCGTCCTTATATTGCTGAAGAACTTGAACGAGCGCCTCTTCTTCAGAGGGTGGCAAATTTTTGCTGATGAGGACAATCCTAGGGTTTTCCTCGGTACCCAGATTAATCTCTTTGGTTGGTTCTTCTACTGAGGCTGATGGTTGGTCGAATCTCCTCATACCACTAGCAAAAGCATCAGCCTCGTCCTCATATTCTTCGTACTCTTCATCCCCATCTTTAATAGGGTCTTCATCATTCATAACCTTGTAAACACCAAACCCTTCATCTATAGAGCACACATCCTCACATTCTATTTCTGGCAGGAAGATCGGATCCTCTAAGAAACCAGGAAGAGCTAAACATGCCCGACATCTTCTAGCTAGATCTAGCAAGAACCTACGTGGAATCTGTCTACCCTTGGCTTTCTTATGAGTAGCTACACCAAGACTCCTATTAGAGGAGGAGGGAGATGAACAAGATGACGAGCTAGACGAACTACCTAGAGAAGGGGAAGAAGAAGAAGAGGAAGACGCAGTGGATACATGAAAAGGTACAGGATAAGCCTCCTCATCGGAGGAGAAAATGAAGTCCAATAACGGACCTTGAAGGAGCGGCTCTTGGATCGGGGCACACTCATGAACAAAATAGGAGGTCTCTTCAACAGAGATGGAAGATTGGAAAGTTTGAATTTTGGCATTTTTTTTCGTTTTGAAGGATAAAGTAATGGGAGGAAGGAATAGGAGGTGGTGCTGAAATTGAAAGATCAGAAAAAGATCGGATGAGAGATTACCCACGCGGGGGTGTAATAGAGAACTGAGAAAATTACTTAAAGAGCAAAGGAGGCGTTGGGGGAGCCTGAAACAAATCTGGAGAGAGAATAATCAAGACCGCGGGCGGTCTAGGGATATCAGAGACAGGGAGTTTAGAGCACCAGAAGGTAATAAGCGAGGGATGTATGGAATCAAGAAGAAAAAGGTCGGCCCACAGCCTGTCCACAGTAAAGCCTTCTTTAAATGGCACGTCTGGTTCCCCGGTATCTGTATAGTTGCTCAGCATTTGCCTCTTATCTGTAATTATTACCGATTTTTCTATTAGCTCATGAATAAGTGGCGGCCATTCTGCATCAGTTGGCATAAATAGACGGCTTAAAGCAATTGTGATACCATTCATATCAAACTATCTATACCAATCACATTTTGGGTCATCCATCTTTCTTCTATTATCCGGCCTCAAGGACTCTAAAGCTTTATATGTGACCAGCGGGGCTACGTGGCGAGCAAACTGACGTGCATGTACATCTTGGTTGTCCAGAATAGAAGTGATGTTTGTAGTTCGCCCCCCAACTTGTTCAGCGGCCCCTTTCACAAAGTGTGTAAGTAGAGTCCATGTAAGGGGTTGTCTATCTGTCTTGAGGGTGGAGGTTATGGTGACCCATGGCTCTCCTTTATCTTTACCATATTTTTCTTTGCCCAGCCCTTTGTATCCTAGGCTGCCTCGTGGAATAAGCTTATGATGCTTAATGGGCTTTACTATGCCCTAGAGGTTAACCCCGAGGCCCTTTCCGATTCTGTACCCCATTCTCATCAAAATGTTCCACCCCGGGGTATTCATCATATTCTTCTTTTTCTTCTCCTTAGAGGGCAGGGGTGACATTAAAGCTGATGCAGGGGTTGAGGTTGGCGGCCTTAACAGATCATGCCGCGGATCGGCAAGATCTAATACTGATAACAGAGGCCTATTTGCCAGCCATATGAAAGGTACAGATGTAGCAGAGTGTATATCAACTGATGGCAAAATGGGTATGCTTGTGACTTTGATGATGCGCCCTTTGTGTGAAAATTTTATGCACTGGTGATTTGTAGAGGGCACGACATCAAGTTCTTGGATGTATGGACGGCCCAAAATACCATTGAAGGTTGGATCCATGTCCAGAATGTGGAAATCTACTGTAATCGATACCGGACCCAGCCCAACTTTCAAGGTGATCATTCCCAAAGGCGGCTTCTTTGTATTGTCGTAAGCAGTCACTGTAATGGTAGATGGCCGAATCTGACTATCCGATATGCCACACATCTTTAGAGTGCTAGGAGACAGCACATTGATGGATGCTCCAGTATACACTAAACATTGTTTAACTACCACTTTGTTAATGTCAACTGTGATGCACAAGGCATACTTTTTGGCCAGCTTTGGAGCTAGTTCATGCTCGTGAAACACAATGGCCGGTTGATCACTTGCTGGTGTTAAAACTAACGTAATATGTTTAGCTGGAATATCCTCATTAACCATCACCTTATGTAGGTACTCTTTCAAAGCCTGCTGGTGAATGGTGGATCTCTTTATTAGTTCTAAAATAGAAATCCTTATCGGGGTCTTGTCTAAATGCTTTAATAAGTCATATTGAGTGCCCGGTATGGATTCTTGCTCTGGCTCTTGTTCCTCTTGCCCCTGTTCGGGCTCTGGCTCCCTTTGCGGAACTACACGATGGAATATCCATCCACTACGGAGCACCATGGTTTGTGACGATTGCGCCTCTGTCGGGTTGTGGGTAGACGGAAGATTAGTGGACGAGGAAGGAATATTAGGATTAACGGATGTTGGAGGGGTGACCAAAGAAGGAACCCTTATGAGGGGCCTTGTTGGCTGAGGGATAGTGGTAACTGGAGAGGTAACAATAGGAGATGTAAAGGGCGCCTGAACGGCTGAAAGAGGCGTAGGTCGAATGAGGAGGGGTCTAGGTAAAAATGAGGGATTTGCGGTTTGAGATGTGGGAATCCTTGCCGGCGGAGGATTGGCGGTAGCAATGGGGGGAATAGATGCCGGTGAGGGGCAAATGAGAAGTGGCCTAGATGGCAAAGGCGAAGAATTGGTGACAGGAGGGGGGGTTTGTTGTTATGCGGAAGGTGGTGGAGGGCGAATGAGGAGAGGTCTAACCGGCGAGGGGTTAGTGGTAATGGAGGGAATTTGGCGCAAAAGGGGACGGGACGGTTGGTGGAACGCCGTCGGATAGAGATGCGTTCTTAACAGGCGGGGTGGTTGACTTGGAGTTTGGTTTAGAGCCCCGATAGAGGCATTCTCTTCTTGCCATCCTTGCTCTCTTTCCACTTCATGGAAGGAGGTAACAGGATTTACTTGCTGGTTCGGAGGGTGCTTCGGTAATGGATTATGGACAATCCCCATGTCCGGTTGAGGTGCGGGAGCTTGCTGATGTTGAGGAGGTTGCTGAACTTGCTGCTGGGCCTGTTGCTGCCGATGAGGTCTTCTAGTCTTCATGGTTGGAATAAACTGCTTCATTTCATCCCAATTGATACCACCCTGATCATTTAAATCACATATATAATCTTTGAAGTGAAAACAATGATTATATTATGACTGGGTTACCGATGGAAGACACAGTAACAGAACGTATCCACATTTTGAGGCCAGGCCATTCTTTCTTTTGGCAAGGTGAGCATGTTGGCGGCCATGAGAGCGTTAAATATGTCAGAAGGCTCTCGGGTAATGGAGGGTATTGGGCTCTTCTAGGGCCTACCGGTCTTCTCGGCTGTTGAGGATCATAATTGGTCAGAGGAGACACATTGTGGTATTGCTGGGGAACCGGAGGGTTTTGTGGTAGATTTTGGTTCCGTGGAGGAGGTGGAGGCCGAAAGGTTTGAGGAGGAGTATTTGCTTGGGGAGCGGGATTGAAGTAGGGGAATTGTTGTGGAGGTTGTGGAGGTCTTGGGTTAGGGGGATTGCAGAATGGTGCGGGGTTGCCAACCACGCCTACCTGCTCGTTAGTAATGGTGCCTTCCGTTGTGCCACCATTAATATTGATATTTGTGCTCTTCCTGACCATCCTTGGTTTCTGTTCAAACATGCCCATGATAGGCGAATCTCTCATCTAGGTTTGTATATATCTAGCTCTCTCATAGAGCTCCTCCATAGTGCTTAACTTGTTCATGGCCAAAATGTGACGGAATTGCGGAGTAGAATTTGATATGATCATCTTAACTTGCTCCGTTTCTGAAAGGGTGTCTTTCAATCTTTCGGCCATAGATCTCCACTTATCGGCAAACAGAATGAAGTCCTCCTCGGGCTTCATTTTCTCGGCAACTAGATCTGTAACTGACAAAGATGGGCCCACACGGTCCTTATATTTTTGTAAAAATTTCCGCTGAACAATATCAAAGTCACCGGCTTCAGCCGGCTCCAAGGAATAAAACCATTCAAGTGCCGGATCATCTAGAGACCTTCTAAAGAGATAGGCCATGGAGGTCTTATTATCCTTCCTGAAGGATGTCTCATACATGAAATCTTTCAGATGAATGAACGGATTACCCGTTCCATTGTAGCGCCGGAAATTTGGCATCTCGGAGGGAGGCAAGTGAAAAATTGGCAAAGTGGGGAGAGTAACCTCTGGAGCACTCTTCGGTGCCGTAACCTTCCTAAGCTGCTCCTCCATACTAGCAATCTTCTGGAGGAGTATGGTGTTGGTGTCGGACTCGACTGGGGCCGGATTGGAAGGGAATGGATTCGGCATAGGCCTCCTTAAGAATTGGGGAGGTGGAGGATATTGGGGCCTAACCACTGAGTGACTTGCCGGTTGAGCCGGCGTAACCATGATAGGAGTCGGTGGACGTGAAGGAATCTTATGTGAGACCGCCTGGTCTTTAGGAAATGAATGGCCACCCGCGGCCTGAGGAGGGTTTGAGGATGAAGGGACGGATTTCCCTTTTAAAGTGGCCTGAACCGCTGACGTTGAGAATCGTCTAGTTGAGACAAAGCATGAATAAGATCATTGAAGTTGAAAGATGGGGAAGCATCCCCAGGAGTGGATTGAGTAGTAGGTTGGGCTTGGAAGAGGACTCAACCCCTTGAGCAGTGGTGTCCACCACATGGACCTGGGAATAATAAGGATGGGAGGGAGCATAATTTCCGTCATAATGGGTTGAATCTTGAGGGGGAACCTCATAGGATGGGTCAAATTGACCCTCCTCATAACCATCATAAGAGTACTCGTAGTTGGCAATGTTAATGATTTTACATGAACGAAGTTGCATGTTTAAGATAGGGAATTATCTCTGCCCAACAAATATAAACAAGAAACAATCACCCAATCAAGCAAATTGTCCACACAAGTTGCAATGAACCCAAGATTTTAAGGTTTTCTTGGGATAAAAATGGATTTTAAAGGTATAATCAATTCTCTCTCTTCAATGTGGGTCCTAGTTTCAAGTTTGGGTGTAATCTCCGGGTCAATTAAGTTTTTTCTCTCTCCTTACCAATGGATGGGTTGACTAAACTCCAGGTACTTCAAATGGTACAACCGGTCCAGCATCCGTGAGGGAATCCACGGGTGCGGGACCTACGGAGGCCTTGGAAAAGGAACTTCTAGTCCAAAGAGACGGAATGCTCAATGGAGGGTCCTTCCAATTCCAATAAAGGGTGTGGAATCCTAAGAGTGTAGAGAGAGGAGGTCTCTCAACCAAATGCCCTAGAATGCAGGCTAATGTAGGCAGATCAATTAGCAGTAAGTAGATAATCATTAAGTGCAGCAAGTAGATGAAGATAACAGTAAAAATCAAGGTTCTGTGAAAATAGAACAAAATGATGACCTGACAGCAGTCGCTGTCTCAGTAAATAGCATCTGTATACAGTCGCTGATCACGTCAAAATCGTGATGAATTAATGAACAGTAAAGTGAAATAGCGCCTTGGTGTGAGGCGCTAAATCTGTGAATGACGCCTCTGTGGAGGGGCGTTGTTTAACAGTGAACAGTAACGACCGTAAAAGAAGAATCAACAGTAAGTCAAGAATTGACGCCTTGGAATTATGGGCTAAATGCGTGAATAACGCCTTTGTGTAGAGACATTGATTATAAAAAATAATGATAATACCAAAAATAATGCAAACATTGCCTCTGTGAGAGGTCACTGATTATAGAAATAGCGGCTGTAGAGCAGTCACTAATCAGTTTCAGAGAACAGAGAGTAGTGTAAAAGCTATCAGAAATCAAATTTTCTTCTTAAAAATGCTATGGACGGTTTAAAATTTGGCTAATCAAGTGGGGGGTGTGTACGTGGTGCACAAAGGGAGTGTGCTACGTAGAGCACTAAGGAGGGGCACACGTGGGTGCCAAAGGAGGGGCACGCGAGGGTGCCAAAGGGAGGGGCATACGTGGGTGCCAAAGGAGGGTTAATCAAAATAAAAACAACAAGTGTCCCACCGTGATCGCCAATTTATGAATGTGTCACATGGACATTAGGAAGAAGAGAAATTTAATTTCGTAAAAAGAAAATAAAAAGAGGAAGATGATATGTGTGAGAAATAAAAGGAAGAGAATAAGAAAGGGAGCATGTGATGCTCTAAAGGAGTGTGATCACCAGAGGGATTACCTTAAAAAGAAGAAAGATGATCGCATGTACCTTGTGAAGAAGCGGGGATGATTGTGAGTCCTTTCTTCCTCCGTTCACCGGCCGCCCGATGAAGGGGGTTCTTATCCTTGATTACCCTTATAAGACAAGCAAAGATAACAAAGACATGATGATTAGCCAAAGCGTGTAGTATCAATGCTCAAAAGAAATAAAGTTATGCAACGTGGGCATGAACACACCTTATGTGTTTTGTTTTAAACCCCTTTGGAAGGAGTAAAGGGTAGGGAGAATATGCTATGAATGCAAAAACAAATGGAATGTGCAGAGAGACAATATGCGTGATATGTGATGAGTGTTCTCTAGCTAGATAGCTAGTGTTGTGCGTGTAAGATAGATAAAAAGAAAACTAACAGAAAGGAGGGGCCTTTCTGCTGTTGCCGCAGTAGCAAAGGAAAAAGAGAGGAGAGAGGGAGCTCGGCCGTGCAGGAGGAAGAGACGCTGGAGAAAGGCTAGAGAATCTATAGAAATGCAGCCTGCAAAAGCTCATTAGTAAAGAAAACTCTGATCGAAAATTCTCTTTTCCTTAGCAGAGGTCTCTCTTGTCAGTCAGAAAAATCTCCTTCGCAGGTGGCCTTCAAGGAAGGGTATTTATAGGGTTTAAAACCTAGTTCCAATGGGATTAAAACAAGGGATAAACCTCCAGAATATGGATTTACTTCCATGGAAAGGATCAAAAGAAAGAAGGATTGCCCCGTGAGGAAGTAGTAGCAGGAACGGATACGGAAGCTAAATGACGACTTCAGGGTAGTCGCTAATTAAAATGACGACCGCGCACGCAGTCGCTAATTCCTGGATTATTTTTTAGAAATAAATGACTTTTCAAATTTGGGAAATGGGAAATAACGCCTTCGCAAAACGGCGTCAATTAATGAGTGCCTGCGAAGCAGAAGTTAATTCCTTGAATTTAATTTTGATTAGGATTCGTAAAACCAGGAAATGACACCCGCGTGGACGATCGTTAATTAATTGAAATAACGACACCTTATAGAGTCGTCTATTAAATGATGCCCTGCTGACACTCGCTAATTACAAATATAATAGAAAAATTCTAAATAAATTAGAAAAACTTCATATTGAACCAGTATTAAAGTCCACTTTGGGGCGTTATTTTGCGACATGAAATTTACTCAACATAGCATCGATTTTGACGTGTCTACAGGGGGATGTGCATTGATAGCCATGCGATCAACAAGATCACGGTAAAGTATCATTTTCCCATTCCCCGATTAGATGACTTGCTAGACATGATGTCGGGAGCCACTATCTTTTCAAAGATAGACCTTCGTAGTGGCTATCACCAGGTGTGGATCAGGCTTGGGGATGAATGAAAGATGACATTCAAGACCAAGGATGGTCTCTATGAGTGGTTGGTTATGCCCTTCAGACTTTCCAACACCCCTAGCACCTTCATGTGGTTGATGACCCAGGTTTTACGCCCTATGATAGGGGTCTTCTTGGTCGTCTACTTTAACGACATCCTTATTTACAGCCGCACTAGGGAGGACCACTTAGACCATCTCAAACAGGTTTGCATTGTGTTGAGGCGAGAGAGCTTATTTGCCAACCCAAAGAAATGTACTTTCATGACCGATCATATTACCTTCCTCGGGTTTATTGTGTCTAGGGATGGAGTCTCCGCCGATTCGGAGAAGATTAGGGCCATCAGGGAGTGGCCCGAGCCCCGCACACTCCACGATGTCTGGAGTTTTCATGGCTTAGCGATGTTATACCGTCGCTTCATTCGCGGCTTCAATTCTATCACTGCCCCGATCACAGATTCCATTAAAAAGGGGGCGTTTGTATGGACTAAGGCTGCAGCCACTACATTTCAGGACATCAAGGAATGTATGACCCAGGCACCTGTCCTTTCTTTACTCGACTTTTCTAAGGTGTTTGAGGTCACATGTGACACTTCTGGAGTGGGTATTAGAGGAGTATTAAGTCAAGAGTCCCACCCCATCGCATTCTTTAGCGAGAAGCTGAATGATGCCAAACTGTGTTATTCCACATATGATAAAGAATTTTACACAATCATCTAGGCATTGAGGTATTAGAGGCACTATCTTTTACATCAGGATTTTGTCCTCTCTCTGATCATGAGGCCTTATGATTCCTCTATACCCAGAAGAAGCTGAATGCTCGCATAGCCGTTGGGTGGAGTACCTTCAGGAGTACACCTTTGTGCTTAAGCACAAGGTAGGGGCAGAGAACAAGGTAGCCGATGCGCTGAGTCGGTGAATGATGATGTTGACCACCATGAGTGATGAGGTGGTAGGCTTAGAGAGGTTCAAGGATGCCTATGTTGATTGCCCGACTTTGATCCAATTTATGCTGTCCTTCAGGCCGGTCCCTCGCGTGACTATAGCGAGTTTGTGCTACAGGAGGGTCACCTATTCCCGGGTGACAAGTTGTGCATCCCACGGACTTTTGGTCGTGACTTTCTCACATGGGAGATGCACGCGAGAGGTCTTACAGGCCACTTCGGCCGGAACAAGACCATAGAGGTAGTTGAGCATAGATTCTATTGGCCTAGCCTAAAGAGGGATGTTGCTCATATCGTGACCCAGTGTCGCACTTGTGCTATGGCCAAATAGAGGAAGCAGAATACCAGCCTCTATACACCCCTCTCTGTCCCGAATAGTCCATGGCACGACATTAGCATGGACTTTGTGTTGGGATTGCCACGTACCCTCCGAAAGCATGACTTTATCTTTGTGGTCGTAGACAGGTTCTCCAAGATGGCATTATTCATTCCATGCTCCAAGACTTCTGATGCCTCTAGAGTTGTCGGTCTATTCTTTGCTCATTATGTCTCCAGGTTTGGCCTCCCTCGTACTATAGTGTCAGATAGGGATGTGCGATTTACTAGCTATTTTTGGAAAACCCTATGGCACATGATGGGCACCCATCTAAAATTTCCACTGCATATCACCCCTAGACCGATGGTCAAACTGAGGTAGTTAATAAGAGTTTGGGGGATCTTCTTAGGTGTCTAGTCCATGATCGTGTCAGGGATTGGGACTTAGTCCTACCACTAGCAGAGTTTGCTTACAATGATTCGGTCAATAGGTCTATAGGCATGATCCCTTTTGAGATTGTTATTGGCCGTAGACCTAGGAAGCCCATAGACTTGGTCCCATCTCCCATCCAGTCCAGTGTGTCAGAGTCGAAAAAGTCCTTTGCTGATCATATTAGGCAGTTGCATGAGCATGTGCGTCGTCATATTGAGACCAGCAACACATGGTACAAAGAGTTGGCTGATGCCCACAGGCACCATCGTGAGTTCAGAGAGGGCGAGTACGTGATGATCAGGGTCAGGCCTGAATGGTTTACCTCGAGAATCGTGAAGAAGTTACAAGCTCGTGGTGCTGGTCCTTTTTGAGTAGTGAAACAAGGTGGTTCAAATGCATATGTTATAGATTTTCCAGAGAGCTACGGGATCAGCTCCACTTTCAACATCTCGGACCTAGTCGCTTATAGGGACCCAGCGGTGATACCTAGTGAGTCATTTGAGCCGTATCCACCCCTTGTGAGTGACACCATCCCAGAGAGTCCACCAACAGCCTTGTTACCTCAGCAGCGTGAGCAGATAGAGCATATATTGGATGAGCATGTAACGACTACTTGAGGTGGGGTATACCAACCCTACTTGGTGCGATGGAGGGGACGGCCCACGTCCGATGACACATGGATCACCCGGGCCGAGCTACAGAGGATAGATCAAGATCTGCTGGATCGATACAAGAGCGACCCGGACCCCTACTCGACGGGATCGAGCTTCTCCCACCCGGGGAGAATTGGTGAGGACACCAGAGCCAGAGTTCGGATATCGGACACGTAGCACGACTCGATCGACGCCGACATCTTTATGGCTGGGGGACAGTCTAGAGTCTCTGTTATGCCCCGGCGTGTTTTGACGAAGACATATCATTCTATTTTGTTGAATTGCACTGAATATTTGTTGCTATAAAGGTTTTGCTGGTAGAATGGCTATGAGAAAAGTTATGAAGCTAGAGTGTTAAAACTTTCATATGGTTGCAGTTCATACTTTTAATATGCAGGTTCTATATGGTTTTACTTTGATAGAATGCATGAAGGATTTTTGTGTGTATTGACATGATGTTGAGGTTTTTAAGCATGCAGGGTCAAATGTTTCTCAATCTTTGAGATCCACGGTAAGAATCCCTAGTAGAATGTGTGTCACACTGAATATATTATTTTTTTTTGTTTTGCTAAGTCCATGCGCAAGGGTCGACCCCAAGGGTAGACCCCTGGGTGTTGATTTTTCAAACCCGCACGTTTTTCTCTCTGGCAGTCGCAAGGGTCGACCCCAAAGGTCGACCCCTGGGAGATGATGTTTTTCTAGCCAATACTTGCACAGACATGTGTCTGTTGTTTCTTAATGTGTTTAGATGTTGCTTCAGGTGCACAGACTTGGTTTCCAAAATGTGCACGGACCTTAGGGGTCACATGCACAGACCTTGTGCATACATATGCTTAGACCTATCCATCTTTGCATCGACTATCATTCTGGCAAGTTTCAAAACTTTCACCGACTTGCATTTGCATGTGCACGCACCATTGTTTGCACCGACTTGCATTTGCATGTGCACGCACCATTGTTTGCACTGACCCATCCTTCTTACAAAAAAAAAAAACTTGCACCGACTTGCATTGTGCACGCACCATTGTTTGCACCGACCTTGTCAATGCCTTGCACAGACTTCGTCCATATCCTCTACACAGACTTTGGCCCTATATGCATAGACCATGGGATAATTTGCACAGACCTTAGCATGTGTATTGGTTTTTCTATGTGTTGGTAGGCTTCTGGGCAGTTCAGATCATGCTTTTCAGATTGGTTTCAAAAGACCCATTTTGTAGATCCGATTGAGTTAATGTTTTACCATATTACCCTTAGGGTTTCTCCCATCTATTGGGTGTGTTTTTAAAGGGTTTTTGAGAAGGGTTCTGTGGTCTTTAATAACGCTTCTCCTTGCTATATATATTCTACGATCCCAATTCGTAGAAGATTCATTCTTGTGGGCTAAGCTTGTTCTATCTTTAGAGGAAGAAGGAGGAGAGGACCGGTGCTTCTGCTGTGGAAGGAAGAACCTGCTGCCAAGCCTACATCCTTCGTCCCCAAGCTTGAAGTTGGAAGGGAGCCGCTGCTACTCTCCACCATCTCCTTGCCTGGACGGACTTCATCAAGGGGGCCGACTTCTTTCTCTCTTATGCTTCCATTCTATAGCACCCTTCCATTTGATCTCCTAGTTGCGTGAATATCCAAGGGGAAGATCTTGTCTATCCTTCTTCTTAGTTACCTTGGAGCATAGATTGTTAATCTTAAAATGGGCTTTGTATTTTCATATCCTTTTCTTCTTAAACGCTTTCGGAGCTTGCTCCGTGTGTGTGGGGCTTCTCGTCGTCGTGCGAGAACCCACGTGTGTGGGCCGTCGAGCCTGTGTGTGGTGGTTGCTGTCGTCGTGCAGCGTGTTTTAGTGAAATCCTCTCGCGGTGAGAGGGGTGGACGTAGGACGGCACTTGGTGCGTCTTAACCACCTAAAAATCACTGTGACGTGGTTTGCTTTTTATGTGGTTGTTGATATTTCCTATCCGTTCGTACTACGAGTGTGAGTTGGTGAGATGAGAGTTTGATTAACTGTCCGTTCATATGTTGTTCTCCGAGTGATTATATTTCTGCACTGGGAAGTTGTGAGGGCTTGCTTGCTTCTCAATCATTCATTTTAATCAAGCTTTATCTAAGGTTTATTTACCATTTCTGTGGTTTGATTTAATTACGTCTATATTTCTTGAAAAGGGTGGGCAATCAATTCACCCCCCTCTCAATTGCCTCCTAACCGGGCCAACAATTGGTATCAGAGCCTCAGCTCTATTTTCATCTAGAAACCTAGCGGTTTAGAGAGATCTGTTAGGAATGGCCAACAATCTCAACAAGGGGCTATTGCCCGAAAGGCATTCTATTCAAAGGCCACCTTTCTTTGATGGTAGTAACTACCCTTACTGGAAGAATAGGATGACTGTCTTCTTACGTGCTCAAAGTCATGAAATATGGACTATCATTAGGAATGGTCCGTATGTTTTACACCCTGATGATGATATGTGGGATGATGATAGTATAAAGAAAGCCATTGTTAACTTTATTGCTTTAAATATTATTCAGTGTGCTATTCACCCTAACGAGTATGCTCGTGTCTCCATGTGCAGCAGTGCAAAGGAAATGTGGGACAAGCTCAAGCTTATCTACGAAGGTACCACAAAAGTCAAGGAGACGAAGGCGAACATGTTGATCCGTGACTACGAGCTATTTCACATGAAAGAAGAAGAAAGTATCTCCGAGATGGTCGCACGTCTCATGGAGATCACAAATGGATTGAAATCACTCGGAAGAGAGTACAAGGACACTGATTTGGTAAGGAAAGTGCTGAGGTCCCTATCGCCAAGCTGGCACACCAAGGCGACGGTGATAGAGAATTCTAAAGATTTGTCTACCCTCACCGTGGATGCACTCATAGGGTCACTGATGGCCTATGAGATTAACATTAAGAGAACGGAAGAGGACACAAAGAAGAAAAAGTCTGTTGCATTGAAAGCTTACCCAGAAAAAATTTCAAGCCAAGAGGATTCTATGGGAAGCACCGACGATGAAGAGGTTGCCATGCTAACAAGAAGAGTACGACAGTTCTTGCGCCAAAGAAGATGATTTGGTGGGAAATTCAAGAAAGGAAAGAGGCAGCCGAAGCAAAGAAATGAACCTTCAAAAGTGGCTGAAGTGATGTGTTACGAATGTAAGAAGATGGGGGCACATGCGAGGTGAATGCCCCGAGATGTAGAAGAAGAAAAAAAAGATAGTGAAAGGCAAGAAGCCCAAAGCAATGAAGGCCACGTGGAGCGACGAGGACGAGGATGAGTCCACGTCCGATGATGAACAAGATATTGAGGAGCTGGTGAAGGACATGTGCCTTATGGCCAGGAGCGATCAAGAATAGGTAATCTCTGACTCAAAGCTTATCACTAATGAACAATGGGAGCTTTCCTATGAAGAATTGGATGAAAAATACAAGAGAATGAAAAATGAGAATAAAATCTTGAAGAAAAAGATCCATGAAATCTTGCATTCATCCAATACATGTGAGAAATGTAGTCTGCTTGAGATGCAAGTAAAAAATCTCAAAAATGCAAATGATGTTTTGGAATCCAAAGTGAATTTTTTTTGTTCGAAGATGAAATTGCATGCCTAGATGTAGAAAAGAAAAATGATTTTTAACTCAAAGGTGAAATCCAAGAAAGGCATGATTTGTTGAAAAAGGAGTTAGAAGAATTGAATGTTAAGCTGATTGAATGTGAGAAAGTGAAAAAAACTGAACAGCAAAAATGAAAGTCTTATTAGTGAAATTGAGAAAGTGAAGAATGGAAGTGAGAAGATGTTGAAAGGAAAAGAAAAATAATTTGTGAAGAATACAAATTTCATGCATGGCAACAAAAATCATTTTCATTATGCTGTTAAATGTTCATTTCATCATGGAGAATGTTCACACACACACCGTGCTACATCAATTGTTAATTCTAGCTTCCCCTCCACTTTTAGGAGTGTAAATAACGGAAGAAATTTTGGTAGGAAGAGACCCACTTATTTTTATTGTGGGAAGATAGGGCATGACATGTACATATGCCAGCTAATGCAATATGATGATGACATGTCTTTCAGTAAATACAATCAATCGTTTGGAAATGCTAACATCACGGGACCCAAGCTCGCTTGGGTACCCAAATCAAAATGAGCATGGTTTCTTATTGGTGCAGCTCTGCATGAAGGCTGGAGAGAATAAATGGTACCTGGACAGCGGATGCTCCAGGCACATGACGGGAAATAAATAACTTTTTGCAGACCTTGCAGAGAAAAATGGCGGTACGATAATTTTTGGTGGACAGGGCAGAGGTAAGATAATCAGAATTGGGAGAATTGGTAAGGATCTCAACCAATGTATTGAAGATGTTTCACTTGTTAGAGGTCTTCGCTATAACTTGCTAAGTATAAGTCAACTATGTGACAAAGGTCACAAGGTTATTTTTGAGTCTTCTCACTGCACCATTGTCGATGCTAAATCACATGAAATCAAATTCATAGGAGTGAGGAGTAACAACACTTACCAGGTTGACTTTGATGAAATTGCTTCTGAAAAATTATGTTTAGTTGCTAACAAAGCTGAAGATGTCTGGTTGTGGCATCGTCGTCTTGGGCATGCTAGTCTTAATGTCATTCGGAAGCTGAATCATCATGGTTTAGTTAGAGGTCTTCCTAGTTTAAATTTTGAATCATCAAAAATTTGTGAAGCATGTAATAAAGGAAAACAAACCACAACTTCTTTTAAATGCAAAAACATTGTTTCAACAGAAAAACCCCTTCAACTGTTGCATCTGGATTTGTTTGGTCCCACCAGGACTCGTAGTCTTGGAGGGAAGCTTTATGGTTTTGTGATTGTCGATGATTTCTTGCGATATGCATGGGTTTTGTTTCTAGCCAACAAGAGTGATGCTTGCAATGAATTCATTGACTTTTGTGTTAGAATTCAGAATGAAAAGGCTATTTAATTCAGAAAATTCAAAGTGACCATGGAAGAGAATTTGAAAATCATGAGTTTGATGAATTTTACAAGAAGCAGGGGTACGAACATCAATTCTCATCACCTAGAACCCCGCAACAAAACGGAGTGGTCGAGAGGAAAAACAGGATGCTCGTGGAGATGGCGCGTACCATACTTGCGGAGAACGGTCTTCCACGGTACTTATGGGCAGAGGTAGTGAAGACTACCTCCTACATCACAAATCGAGCAATGGTAAGACCGATCCTTAAGAAAACTCCTTATGAGCTATACAAAGGTAAGAAACCCAACATATCACATTTTAAGCCATTCGGTTCTATTTGTTACATTTTGAACAATGGTAAAGAAAATCTTGAGAAATTTGATGCGAAGAGTGATAAACGGATTTTTCTCGGGTATTCTCTAACTTCTAGAGCTTACCGTGTTTATAACACTAGAACACTTGTTGTCGAGGAGAGTCCACATGTTGTTGTTGATGAATACACTATGAGAAAGTCAAATGATGATGATCATTTTATTGTTACAAGTGAGAATGAAGTTAAAAAGGGAGAGTCAAGCAAAAAAGGTGAGGTAGCAAATCAAGATAAAGAAAGTGAGCAAGAGGAGGAAGCACAACAAGAAGATCAAGTGCATCCGACCCTTCCACACCAATGGACCACGCACAAGGACCATCCGTTGGAGAATGTGATCGGCGGTGTGGATGAAGGAATTAGAACGCGGGCTTCAATGAGGGAAGTTGAAATTCACGATAACTTAGCTTTACTTTCTAGCATTGAGCCTAAGTCTTTAGATGATGCTTTGAATGACAATTCTTGGGTTCTCGCCATGCAAGAAGAACTACACCAATTCCAAAGGAATCGGGTGTGGTTCCTCGTGCCACTGCCTGATAACCATCCTATAATCGGAACTAAGTGGGTTTTCTGAAACAAACTTATTGAAGATGGAGTGGTTGTGAGGAATAAGGCAAGGTTAGTAGCCAAGGGCTACTGTCAAAAATTTAGTATTGATTTTGATGAATCTTTCGCTCCTGTGGCTAGATTAAAAGCCGTTAGAATCTTACTTGCTTATGCTTGTCACAGGAACATCAAGCTATTTCAAATGGACGTGAAGAGTGCCTTCCTCAATGGGATTATCAAGGAAGAAGTGTACGTGGAACAACCACCGGTCTTTGAGGATGAAACATTTCCGGACCACGTGTACAGATTGGATAAGGCACTGTATGGTTTAAAACAAGCTCCCCAGGCATGGTATGATCGTTTAAGTTCATTTCTTATTGATAATGGCTTCAAACGAGGTAATATAGATCAGACGTTGTTTACAAAAACTTGTGATGAACATTCTTTAATTGTTCAAGTTTATGTAGACGCCATAATTTTTGGAGCCACTAATTTGAAGATGAATGATGAATTTGCTCACTCATGCTGGGAGAGTTCGAGAAGAGCTTGATGGGAGAGCTCAACTTCTTCTTGGGAATGCAAATAAAGCAACTGGACGATGGCATTTTCATCAACCAGAAGAAGTACACACAAGAAATCGTGAAGAAATTCCAACTTGAGACTGCCAAACCCTTTGCAACACCTATGTCCACCTCACAGAAAATGGAAGAAGAAAAAGGTAATAAAGTTGATCAAAAATTATTTAGGGGTATGATTGGTTTATTGATATATCTGACTGCTAGTAGGCCTGACATCCATTTTAGTGTATGTCTATGTGCAAGATATCAATCTTGTCCCAGGGATTCTCATTTGTCGGCTGTGAAAAGGATTTTCAAGTATTTGAATGGTACACCTGACCTTGGTTTGTGGTATCCAAAGAATAATTCATTTGATTTACATGCTTTCACTGACTCTGATTATGCTGGATGTAAAATGGATCGTAAAAGCACAAGCGGTCACTGTTAGTTTCTAGGGGGCTACATGGTTTCATGGGCCTCAAAGAAACAACATTGTGTGGCTTTATCAACTGTCGAAGCCGAATATGTGGCTGTCGGTAGTTGTGCGGCTCAGGTGCTATGGATCCAACATCAATTGCTTGATTTTGGTTTTTGTTTGAAAAACACTCCCATAATGTGTGACAACACATCTGCAATAAATTTGTCCAAAAACCCTATCCAACATTCTCGTACCAAACACATAGAAGTTAGGCATCATTTCATAGAGATCATATAAACAAAGGTGATTTTGAGCTTGTTTTTGTTGATACAAAAAACCAACTTGCTGATATCTTTACTAAACCTTTAAACTCTGATCAGTTTTATTTTCTTAGGAGAGAATTAGGAGTGTGTAGGTTAGATACTTAAATCTTTTGAGCTGAATTGTACATACACACTTTTCACCTTTTCATAAAGAAATTGTTCATACTGCTTATCTTTTGCACATAAGAAGTCCTTTCATGGCCTTCACATCTCAAACTTTACTTTTTGTGCATATCACAGTGAATAACAATTTGGTTCTCATACATGCTTTTATCTTTTCGCATCCGCATGTACATAAATGCATATACCTCATATACGTGTGCATGAATGCCATGATTCACTGGTATATAAAATGACGTCAGTGGAAAGGTGGATTAAGTCCACCTAGAAACTTTCATTATGCGTGAGTATGGTCTTCAGACATTTGTTCTCCGCCACGTACCGGTAATCAACTTGCTTGAAAATACCATTTTGACATGCTTGAGTGTATATAGATTACACACCTTTCAGTTTTGATATCTCCTATGGCCTTACACCCTTGCTAAATAAAAATGCTCAGACTAGGACATGTTTTTACATGGCACATATTAAGGGGGAGGTTTTTGTTATAACAGTGCATACACTTAGGGAGAGACATCACAATGAATAGGCTAATTCATCTCTTACATTCTATGCAATCTCTCACACCACTTGCACGTTTGAGTTTAATGATTCTAACAAATAAGGATTTCACTTATTCCACTAAACACATTTTAGGGCTCTAGATCCCCTACATAGAAATAACGTGACTTGTGAGGAAAAAGCTATCAGCCCCGTCAAAAATTTCAATAAGTGTGATTTGACATCAAGTAAATCGGGAATCCCCCCTGAAACAAAGGAGGAAACTCGCTTTGAAAAGTGTCTCATCCACATTCTCATAAGTGACGATACCAAGTAACTGGGAAATGCCCCTGAAACAAAGGGCATGACTCGTGTCAAAAGGTTAGTCATCTTCGTTGAATAATGGAAACTAATCTTGGGGTTGTGCGAAGCTACCAAAAGTCGAGCACGTTGTATAGAAATGTAGGGAGGAAAAGTTCCTATTTGTGTTCTTTAGGAAAATCTATAAATCTATACTATTTAGATTTCATTGCTCATACTTCACATATACATCTAGGGAGTGATTGTACGGATGTACATCTTGAATCAGTCATATTTCATGAGTCTTGCAGTACCACTTCTTGTAAGCACTACCCTTTTACTATTGCTCATGAAACTCATGTTCTCGGTCTATAGCATGTTTCTTAACCAGTTCATATAGAACATGCTTGACACTATATACAATAATGAATGCATCGATGCTTGAATGTTCATTCTTTTCTTTTCATATGCATTTCATTGAGTTAACTGTGCATATCCGGTTTTGCTTCCCTGCTTTTCATAATCCCCTATTTGACTCTGACAAAAAGGGGGAGTAATAAAGTTTGCATATTGAGCTGTTGATTTCATTCATTTTAAGGATTGATGAAAGTTGCCTTGATTAAATTTGCCATGTTTTGACAAAGGGGGAGTTAGATTTGTTCTGCACAATTTTCTCAACATTTTCTCAATCTATCTCTTGGTTGTTTCATTGGATGATGGCTGTGTTGGTTCTTTCATGCAAATCTTTGTGGCTTTTCAAAAGGGCTTTATCTTCGTCAAAAAGGGAGAGATTGTTGTGCCCCAGCGTGTTTTGACGAAGACATATCATTCTATTTTGTTGAATTGCATTGAATATTTGTTGCTATAAAGGTTTTGCTGGTTGAATGGCTATGAGAAAAGTTATGAAGCTAGAGTGTTAAAACTTTCATATGGTTGCAGTTCATACTTTTAATATGCAGGTTCTATATGGTTTTACTTTGATAAATGCATGAAGGATTTTTGTGTGTATTGACATGATGTTGAGGTTTTTAAGCATGCAGGGTCAAATGTTTCTCAATCTTTGAGATCCACGGTAAGAATCCCTGGTAGAATGTGTGTCACACTGAATATATTATTTTGTTTTATTTTGCTAAGTCCATGCGCAAGGGTCGACCCCAAGGGTCGACCCCTGTGTGTTGATTTTTCAAACCCGCACGTTTTTCTCTCTAGCAGTCGCAAGGGTCGACCCCAAGGGTCGACCCCTGGGAGATGATGTTTTTCTCGCCAATACTTGCACAAACCTGTGTCTGTTATTTCTTAATGTGTTTAGACGTTGCTTCATGTGCACAGACTTGGTTTCCTAAATGTGCACGGACCTTAGGGGTCACATGCACAGACCTTATGCATACATATGCTTAGACCTGTCCATCTTTGCACCGACTGTCATTCTGGCAAGTTTCAAAACTTGCATCGACTTGCATTTGCATGTGCATGCACCATTGTTTGCACCAACTTGCATTTGCATGTGCACGCACCATTGTTTGCACTGACCCATCCTTCTTACAAAAAAAAAAAAACTCGCACCGACTTGCATTGTGCACGCACCATTGTTTGCACCGACCTTGTCAATGCCTTGCACAAACCTCATCCATATCCTCTACACAGACTTTGGCCCTATATGCATAGACCTTGGGATAATTTGCATAGACCTTAGCCTGTGTATTGGTTTTTATATGTGTTGGCAGGCTTCTGGGCAGTTCGGATCG
Organism: Amorphophallus konjac; assembly: GCA_022559845.1. Classification (NCBI taxonomy): domain Eukaryota; kingdom Viridiplantae; phylum Streptophyta; class Magnoliopsida; order Alismatales; family Araceae; genus Amorphophallus; species Amorphophallus konjac. The sequence goes on along the minus strand of CM040126.1, from coordinate 121,361,788 downwards.
TGCTTTTCAGATTGGTTTCGAAAGACCCATTTTGTAGATCCGATTGAGTTAATGTTTTACCATATTACCCTTAGGGTTTCTCCCATCTATTGGGTGTGTTTTTAAAGGGTTTTTGGGAAGGGTTCTGTGGTCTTTAATAACACTTCTCCTTGCTATATATATTATGCGATCCCCATTCGTAGAAGATTCATTCTTGTGGGCTAAGCTTGTTCTATCTTTGGAGGAAGAAGGAGGAGAGGACCGGTGCTTCTACTGTGGAAGGAAGAACCTATCGCCAAGCTTGCGTCCTTCGTCCCCAAGCTCGAAGTTGGAAGGGAGCCGATGCTGCTCTCCACCATCTCCTTGCCTGGACGGACTTCATCAAGGGGGCCGACTTCTTTCTCTCTTATGCTTTCATTCTATAGCACCCTTCCATTTGATCTCCTAGTTGCGTGAATATCAAAGGAGAAGATCTTGTCTATCCATCTTCTTAGTTACCTTGGAGCATAGATTGTTAATCTTAAACTGGGCTTTGTATTTTCATATCCTTTTCTTCTTAAACACTTTCGGAGCTTGCTCCGTGTGTGTGGGGCTTCTCGTCGTCGTGTGAGAACCCACGTGTGTGGGCCGTCGAGCCCGTGTATGGTGGTTGCTGCCGTCGTGCAGTGTGTTTTAGTGAAATCCTCTTGAGGTGAGAGGGGTGGACGTAGGACGGCACTTGGTGCGTCTGAACCACCTAAAAATCACTCTGCCGTGGTTTGCTTTTTATGTGGTTGTTGATATTTCCTATTCGTTCGTACTACGAGTGTGAGTTGGTGAGATGAGAGTTTGATTAACTGTCTGTTCACACGTTGTTCTCTGAGTGATTATATTTCTGCGCAGGGAAGTTGTGAGGGCTTGCTTGCTTCTCAATCATTCATTTTAATCAAGCTTTATCTACGGCTTATTTACCATTTCTGTGATTTGATTTAATTAAGTCTATATTTCCCGAAAAAGGTGGGCAATCAATCTACCCCCCTCTCAATTGCCTCCTAACCGGGCCAACAGTCTCCACCTGAGCTTTGATATTTTAGTACATATTTTGGTACGTATTTATATTTGATACGTATTTGATTATATTTGGTGTGTATTTGGCATGTATTTGGGTTGTATTTATATTATGGGTTTAATATTGGGTCAATGGGAGAATATTGACCAAGTATTTGTATTTTTGGTTTATCATGGTCTAAGGGGGATTAATATGGTCCAAGGGGGATAAAATAACCAAGCCTCTTTAGTTCACATGGAGAGAGGGGCAGCCCCCTCTCTTGTCCCCTTGTGGGATTAGTTTAATCTTCCTTGTCTCCCTTTCCCCATATTACCCCCTTGACGAAAGGTATCTTAGGTCATTACCCTAGGTCTAGGGTTTGGTATAAAACCTCTCTTGTTTCATTTTGATGAAAATTAATGAAGAAAATTATGTAAAAAAAGGCCAAGGGCGCACCTCCTCCTCTCTCTCTTGTTCTTGTTCTTCTTCTTCCTTGCAGCAGCAAGATCTAGGGTTTGAGGCCCTTTCTTGGGAGCGACTCCCACTTCTATCTCTTCCTGTAGGTACCGGGTTCGATCACCACCGCCGCCGCCTCCGTTCGTGCCGCCATCAAGCCACCACAACCACCACTCCGGCCTGCTGTCCAGGATCCCAAATTCCAGATCTGAAGCACAAAGATCAGGTCGGGTCTCACAATCCAACCGTCTGATCGACCTGAAATTTTGAGGGCGTCTTCCCCCCATAGTCCTTAACCCCCAATTATATTTTCACTCCGATCGGAGCCCGTTTGCCCCTCCGTCTAGTCATTTCTCTCCACCCCTCGTAATCTGCCAGTTTGCAGATTTGTGGCATAGTCACCTAGTGTTCTATTTTTCACACCCCCAAAATCATGTCATAAAAATCCCAAAATATTTGTGTGTCATCCTCACGCCCCCCCCCTCTCTTCCATAAAATCCCCAAACCCAAACCCTAAATCCACCATCTCCCCCACGGTCAAAATTCGTTCTCAGGTAGAACCCGAGCTGCCCTGTGAGATCTATCTTTCGAGCCAAAAATAGTTGACGTGTTACAGAGGTTTGAATTTTCCATCCAACCGTTGGAAGGGCCTGAGTTTCCAATATGCCAAATCCCCTTGAGTGCTCTTCGCAACGGCGCTAATTTCGCCCCGATCCGACACCGGATCTGGTCGTGGCGGCCGTTTTCGTGGGAGCGTGCAGTTCTGTCCCGAACCAGGCCAGCAAGAAAGGCAACAGTAGAAATCCACAAAAAAATACGTCGGAGATGATTCAACAACGGCCACTCCCAAGGGTCAACTAGGGACCCTTTTCCATCGTCCCGGTGAACTGCCACCTTCAGAAGCTCTCCCGAGGTCGACGTCTCTTTTGGACGTCCTTGTTCGCTGTCCTGCCTGCCAGCAATTCACAGAATCGGAGCCGCTGCCCACAACCGCCCGAACCCACCGCCTTGCTGCCCGCCAACCCAAGTTCGGTGCTCCTGGCATTATTGTGTAGCCCTTTACCCCCCTGTGTGGAGTGGGCAATAAAAATCACTACTGTAATTAAATTTTATTACTGTACCGGGAGTTACGGAACTTGGCCAGGACGTCTTCCCCATGCCCCGAGCGTGGAGGTACACTCACCACCCTCTCTGTCGTATTTGCTTATTTAGTATAAGTTCTATTTGCTGCTGCGTGTGAGTAGTTTATTTTTTAGCTAGTTAAATTTAGTCACCGCTGTGACTTGTGAGTGCGAGACCCGTCCCGTGACTCATTCTGAGCACGAGAGTGAACTGAGCACCCGAGACTCAATGCCGATATCTCAACCGTGCAGTTCGACACGTTTCCCTTGCTGGGGACGATCATGAGCGAGTACTTCTTGTTTGGGACACGCTTGCCTCTTCAGAAGCCACGTAGGGTGCCGAACCAGTCGTGTCGTTGCTGGTCGCATCGTCTTTGGGTCACGTCGTCACCTAGAGTCCCAGGTTCGCAACAAGTCCGAGTTGAGTCTCATTATCGTCCTGCATCACAATGCATAGCTATCTTGGGGGTAGTCCTCTCCAGCTGCAACAACACATGGCTACGCCTCAGCCCTCGACTCTTCCATATCAGGGGTCTACGGCTACACCTTAGACAACGGTGTTGACAATGCCGCATATGTAGTCGGCCTACTTCTACCTGAGTCCGATTGACCCGGTGGTGATAAACAAGCTAATGGTAGAACAAATGATAGAAATGAAGCTGGCAGAAAGGTGCGACGATGACAACACTGCATTTGATGTATATAGGGTACCATACCTGCCTCACCATGCTGCTAAGTGGCTGCCCCCGGGCATCAGCAAGCCTCCAAAATTTGAAAAGTTTAATGGGCAAGGGTCTCCGAGGGAGCACATTGCCTACTATATTAATGTGATGGGTGACTTGGCTCTCGACGAGTCGTACCTATTGAAATTCTTCGGGTCCACTTTGACATGGCATGCCTTCGAGTGGTATTCAAGTGTATCGGCCGGGTCTATTGTTGATTGGCTAGATATGCAGAGAAAATTCAAAGAAAGATTCCACATCGTCGAAAGGGAGGTGACGGTGGCAGAATTATAGTCAACCAGGCAAAGGAACGATGAGTCCGTCCTGGAATACATCAAAAGATGGAGGAATCTCTGCATAAGATGCAAACATCCCCGCACAAGGAGGACGTGCTCTAGATATGCAAGAAGAATCTGAGAAGAGAAGTGCTAGAAAGAATGATAGGCACTGAAGTCAAGTCGTTTGACCGACTGAACAATGTCGTAGCAGAAATTGAGACATTCCTCTCAAAATATTCTTCTGCTCTAGCTGTCTTAGTCCAGAAGGCCAGGCCAGTTGATAAGCGGATGGCACCTAAAGAAGTGCATACAGTTGACTTCAAAGCCTTTCAGAGGCAGAAGGAAAAAGACAAAGGGGTAGCTAATCCTCCTCCGTCCAAGCCAGCCGAGCGGCGAGAGGGTCCCTCCCTGCCGGAGAAGATGAAGAAGCTATATTCCTTTCCTCGAGACAAGACTCGAGTTCTGTTCGAATGGGCTTCCAAATATAACAAGATCACTCTCGCTGAGCTAAAAAGGCCGAACGACCTCAAAAGGAAGGATGACCCTCGCTTCTACCCGTATCACCAGATGCTCATGCATGCCATCGAGGATTGTTATGTCTTCAAAGACATTATTGAATCATTAATAAAGAAGGGAGAACTGCAGATGGGGGAGTACAAAGTTGATCCCCCATGCCCGCATGAAATGCCTACTCTGGGGGCAACAACTAACATGGTATCTTTATATCAGCAACTACCTGAAGAAGTGTCAGAGGCCTGCACTCAGCACACATATGAGGCCCATATCCTGGCACCTGAAAATGACCAAGGGAATTGGCAGATTGTGCCAACCAAGGCAAGAAGAAGGGCAGCACCACATCGTGGCCTGAGAATTCAAATATGGGGTGTTACACCTCAGCCAGCTCCACCGGTTGTAACCCCCGTCTGGCATGAAACAGCCCCCCGAGTGGTCATCAGGAGGCCCACTAATAACAAGAAGAAGCAAACCCCGCCGCGGGTGCATAAAGAGCCAGTCCAGTAGTTGAACGGCTTCAAGAAATTATAAATGGGCTAGATGAATATGAATAGCCCAAGATCCAATCTGGGCAGCTGATGGAGTATGTTCCCTAGGAACATCTCGAATCCCCAGAATTGACAGAAGAAATTGAAGCTATAGCCGAAAAGCTGGCTACCCAGAATGAATTTGCACAGGAGAAACTACCAACTATAAAAGGGAAGAAAAAGAAGAAGAGGTCAAAGAACAGAAGAAAGGGGATCACTGTCTCCTGCAACATTCTGTCGGCCCTATTCAACACGGCCTGAATTTCTGAAAAAGATGATGAAGAAATATGCCTCAAGCCAGTAGAGGCAAACCAAGCTAAAGCTTCCACCTCCCAGCATGCCACCAGATCTGGAAGAAAATGGGGGCGTCTTCCCCAGGCTAACCACAATATTATGTTCAGGGGCAAACAACCATATCAAGTCCCCGAGCTTGAAGTCAAAGGCGTTGAAATCCCACCTCCACCAGGCCTCTACCTTGAAGATGCAAGCAGTCGAGGGGTTCCCTCGTTCGCTGAATTTCTGTTATCCCAGAAAGGCAAGCAACCATGCTCGCAGGTGGAGCCAAAAGCCAAAAGCACTCTAACCTCGTCCACAGCTATCCCTTCCCGGTAAGTGAAGACCATATTGGCATCCCAAGCCTCACCAAATTCATGCAAGAAAAGGAGCCAGTTGAACTGGCGCAGTGGGTCCAGGCAACCCCCAAAGAAGAAAATGAGCCGCCCTATGAGCCAGCTCCCCAAGCGCAAAATCATGACAGGCCTGGCAAGGTTTAAGAGATGAAATTGGCTAATGTTAGGGGCCAACAATAGGATAATGAAGCAGCTAAAGATAATCCCCACAAGATTCACTGTCTGGGATATACTCCCTCTGGTGGAAGAAACCAGATAAGCTGTCATCACAGCTTTGCAAATCCCGACGCATTTTGAAAGCTACTTTGTTGAGATGCAGTCGGGGGTGGCCATGAGTTTCACAGAGGAAGACATGCTTCTACCCTCCATTAGCCACAATAGACCGCTCTATATGAGGGGGCAGTTAAATGGTCAGCTGATAAACAAGATTTTCATTGACCCCGGAGCGACAGTGAACATACTCCCTTACCGGGTATATCAGAAATATTATTTTGAGGTGCACCCGATCAACGTCAGGGATATGAGAATTGATGGGTTTAACCAGAAGTTTGAGGTTCCTATGGGCATAGCAAAGTTTGACCTCTCACTCGGTGACTTCACTACCAAAGTGCAGTTCCATGTTATAAACTCCAACACCTCATATAAGGCGATGTTAGGCTGACCGTGGCTGCACGAAAATCAGGTGGTGCCCTCTACTCTCCACCAATGGATAAAGTACCCCCTGAAACGGGAACAAAGAGAGAATATTTGCTTACTTACACCCGTTCGAGGTGTTTTAATGCCACCTGCTGGATGTGTCACTATATCTAGAAAAGTCGAAGCAGACTCCCCACTCAACTAAGGACAAGGGGAAGAAGAAAATAGAACCTGGCGACTGGTTCCCTCCGTCGTCTCCTGATTATGTGGCTCCTCCAGAAGTATCACTCATCTCTGAAGAAGAGGGGGTGCTCAGAGCAATTCAGTCCAATATTTACCCTGAGCTAGGGGCTCCAGAACTCGAAGGTTTGCTCAGGGATGTCAAAGTCCCGCCAGAGATTGTTAAGCCCATAGCAGATACAGACTGCTAAACAGTCGAATTGTTAAAGACCCTGGAGGTCCCCAATCCTGAAGGCCAGTCCACTATGTTTTACGCAGCCAAAGAGCAACCAGTGAAAGGAGATGATGATTGCAGATTTCCTGAAGAAATGCATGACCCACCTATCCCAATTATGGGACTCCCTTATATAACTGGCCGCGTGGTCAAGATGGCCAGGAAGCAACAGATCTCCTTCTGCCAACCCTCCAGTCAGAAGAAGGTATTCAAGGAATTATGGTATCTACCAAATATGGACAAATAGTTGCTACAGATTACCCAACACCTGGGATTGGGCTTTTCTATAGAAGATTACTATGATGTCGATATGCTCTCCATCTCCACTTCAACAAGTGAAGACTCCCTGGGGGCAATTTATGATGAATACCTGAATGACTACGAACTAACGAAGCCATCCATTGAGTCAAATAGTTCTTGCCCGTCTCGGCCATGGGCACATGATAATCTAGAAGCCACTGCCTCATGCAGGTGCTGGAGTCCGTCTCCGTCGAGGCCGCTACAACTTTCAATAGCGACCCACAAGAGCTAAAGGCTGAAGAATGTCATTCCACCCTCGAAGGTGTTTCACCTATAAGTCAGCATTCAAGCTGCATGGAACCTACATTGCCAGCATCAGGACTGCTTCCCCAGTACCTGTTGACACCCATTTTTTGCCTATGAGTTGAGTCATTCCTCTTACCATCATTTGTTGATGCCTCAAGTTGTCCATTACTCATTGGGCTATTTTCAGGCACGCTTTTGGACTTGTTTTATGGGTATCTCCCTCCCTGGCAAGCTTTGCTCTCGGATTCGGGCTTAATGAGCCTCGATTTCGCTTGGTTTTGGGTTAAATGGGCTCATTTATCCCATTTTATCAATTTCAAACGTCCAGGATGTACGCGGTCTCGCGACTGGCCGTTCAGTGACTGGGCGATTTTCTCTGAACCGTTAAATTATTTATTGGGTATTTATTTGATTTTCTAAATTTTCACCGACAAGCCTTTGCACAGTCGAAGTTCAACCATTTAATTCCATTCAATATCCTGTCGTTAGACCGTCCAGCTTCTAGAGTCCTAAGCTCGTTGGTTTTTCAGATAATTATCTATTTATCCTATTTTTCTGTATTTATCACCGACATGTGTAAACGGCCAAGAATTGGACCGTTCTATTCATTGAGTGGTCTAGCAGTATACCGTTCTATCCTAAAGAGTCCCACGTCGTGATAGTCGGTCAGTTCGAGGGATAAGTGGATAGTTTCCATTTTTATTTATTTATCATCGACAGCATTGGACGGTCTAGTATTAGACCGTGTAATGGTCTGGGCGGTCTATCGCGTGACCGTGTACATGCTCGAAACCTGTGGATTATGTGAGTTTTCTCTCTCCATCCATGGTTGAACCTCGACCTTCCTCCGCCATTTTCTTCGTAGTTTCTCAACCAAATGGGGTGCCGTTCGATCCTGGTGGAAGATAAAGGTATTATCTACGATTTTTGTTTTCAAATCTCGGATTATTATCCACTGGAAAATCCAATTTTGAGGTTGGACTTTTGGAGGCACTATAAATAAAACTCTTAGTCTAAGCTTGAAAGGGGAGGGATCCAAGGTCGACGGCGAAGCCCTGCCAAACTTTTGAGTGAGCTGTAGCCAGGGAGGGATGCTTTCTACATCCTCCTAAGCCTCTGATTCAAATGAGTAGTCATTTGATTTGAGTTTTAGTCACGATGTTTAGTCTTTAGTTCATTCATTGCATGCTTGTTTTTCCCTCATTTCTTCCCACATTTTTGCATTGCTCCACGTCATTTCACACCCTCCCATTTATTTTGACGCCCTATAGGGATTTAAAAACCTCCCAGGTATCGCCCCTTCCAAGTCATTATGTCATTTTTTCATTTCGTTCTATAGTTACTACATATTTTAGGGCTAATTTGGGTGTTGTTTGCTTGTCTTTCACGTTGCTTTGCTGGCCAGCATCAGCATAGCACGAGACCCACCCCCTCTGGCCGGCCGAAGGGGTGGAGGATCAAGTCCTACAACTTTGAAGTCTGGCACTTTGGACGGTCGTCTTCCGTCCGTTTGCAGATAAGAGTGGTGATGCGGGACGGACACGGGGACCGACTCTACGTGGTATGAACCTCAGACTCTAGATGCGGACACGACCAGCAACACATGATGGGAGAGACACTAGGCCCGACATGGAGAGCTCCTATGGGCTATACGTCGCTAACAGAAACGTAAGCTCACTCGTCGTCCCAAGCGAGGGAAACACAGATCGTGCGCGGTTGAAGAACCGGCAGAGTTCACGGGTAGTCGACTCACTTCCAGACTCGGATCGAGTCACGAGACAGGTCACTCTCACACTCACAGCGGTGACATGGACTCATGGGCTAGTACCTATCACTCTCGGCAGCGGCAAAAGACCATATACTAAACTAGCAAGCGAATGCCGAGAAGTTGAGACCTTTACCTCCACGCACCCGGCGTGGCGAAGATAACCCCAGCCAATTCACGGACTCCCGGTTAACAATATTACAACAGTACAATAATTTGACCCACTCTACGCAGAAAGGTAAAAGGTCACATGTGGGGATCGGGAATCACGCAAATCGGGTTGACGGGCAGCATCTTGATGTCGCCCAGGCGGTGCCGAACTCCGCGTTTTCGTGCTTTCCGAACGGCGGATTCTACGGGTCCGTGGGGCCCACGGACGGCGCTGTCCTCCGGATCTGCGGGGGTGGGACCCGCTGTGATGGGGACCCCTGGTGGCGCGCCTCCACGGACGGCGGTCAGTCGGAAACACCGATCGGGGGTCGATCGGCCCCCATTCCCAATTCATGAACTAGCTGCCCACTGATTTCTGGTTCTGTCTTCCGATGCGCGCTCCGGCGAGAATGGCCGCTGCGATCAATCCCGACGTCGGATCAGGGCGCATGAGCTATCGCTGGAAATCTCTCTTGAAATCCTTTGATCTAGGCCCAGAGAGATCTGCTGGATCTGGTCGATCTGGACTTTACTGAATTTACAAGCTTCTGTTGTACAGTACCCGAGACCTCAGATCTGCAGGTGAGTTGTCTGAGAACTGTCATTGACCGCAAGGTAGGTGGCCGATTCAGCTCCTAAGAGCTTCACGAAAGTTGTAGTATTTCAAACAAGAAAAACGGGGATATTTTTTGTGGACTGATTAGAGGTGGCTGTGATTTGTTATGATTTGTTCACTGGAAGGTGGTCGGATCTGGGAACAGGTGGACAGCACTATAGCTAGCTCTGAGAATGAATTTTGAAAAATAGGTGGAGGGCTGATAAAAAATCAAGAAAAATCGTGGGTGTAGGGGTTGATAGATGGAACTCTCAGTAAAATTGGGCGCACCAGAAAAAATCAAAATATGGGTCGGAGATGTGAAACTCAGGAAAGGTGGAAATCAGAACAGGAAGCAGACAGATTTGGTAATTAAAGTTGGGAGAAAATGAAAAATTATCAAAAGGAATCTTTATGACCAACCAAATTTTGTAGGATGTGCTTGACACCTCTGGAAGATTCCCTCAAAATCCCAGATCGAAAGGAGCTCGTGGCTGACTGCAGAAGTTCGTGGAAGAGGCAGTGGTCGGCTAAGACAGAACTCCGGCGATCCCGATGGCGGTGTGGTGGCGGCTCGTGGCGGCGGCGATGATGACCGGAACCGATAGGGAGGAGTCACACCTCTAGAAGGTAGCCTTCTCAGCTGCAAGGGGGAGAGGGAGAGAGGGAGAGGGGGGGTGCCCAAGGGCTGCTCCAAGGATTTTCCAAGTTCAAATGGCATTAATTCATCAAAAATGAAAATTACAAGCATATATAGGTTACATGTCTAATCAATCCTCAACCGTTGGATCTAGGGATGGGAGATGGAGGGCTGGGATTGCATGTGACCATCCACAAAAATTAAAATTAAAAATACAAGGGGGGGCAGCCCATTGATTAGGGAGGCAAGGGGGGGACATGGTAGGTGGGGGTGGGTTGGAATTGTTTGGCATTTTCATTCCAATGTCCCCCACTTGGCCCACCCTTCTAGAAGCCACCATTTGAATGGTTGACCAACCCCACATGGGGCCCTAGGGATGAGGTGGATCAATGGGAGGGGGCCTTGGGTCCCGTGGGGCCCAGGGGTCCCATTTTTATAAATAAGCCCCTCTTACAATCAAAATTACATACCGAATAAAATGAAGTAAACACACATTAAACACAAATAAAGTCTAACCAAATATGATAAATGTCGGGACTCATGGGGGAGTCTCCAGGCTGTCTCTGAGTCAGATGGATGCTGAGGTGGCTCGAGTCGTGCTCCGTGTGCTGTACCGGTGGCTCGGCGTGTCGCGCCGCTCAACTGCTCGGGTGTCCGCACCAAGTGGTCCTCTGAGAGTCGTTTAGATCCTGTAAGCGACTATTTTGGAACCGTGCTGTCGCCAGATCAATCTTCATCCCGCTTCCTTCTTCGGCGCTATGAGCTGTCTGTCGAGTGACCGTTCCATCCACTGAGCGATTTTTCCAGGACCGTCTATACCTGTCAGCGCTGAACTTTGGGTGAGTGCTTTCTCCCATTCCAAGGTATGTCGTACTCCTAGATACTTCGTGTCTTGGTGGCGATCACGATCACACACACTTCACCTCCCTTTCTTTCTTTCTTTCGTTTTGTTTGTCTTTACATTTCCGATTTAGAAAAGGCAAGGTAAGAAGGAGAACAGTGGGAAAATATGTCAACAGCCCATTTTTCGATGATCACGGTGGGACACCTAGTGCCCATCATGCTATTGTTTTGCTGATCTGCATTTTGGTGCTTGGTTAGGGTTTTGTTTGAGTTGTTTTAGGTTGCTATTTCGCCCACCTGCGTTTCTGTCCTCGGAGGTGTACGCGGTTCTACCAGGGCAGCACACATCTCCCCGCCATCGGGCGATAGACCGTTCTGACCCAGTCTCAGGTGCGCTCTTTTCCTTCCTGTCACGATGTCATTGTCTGAACGGTCTGGTTCTGGCCGTTCCCCTACTTCCACGGTCGTCTTATAGACCGTTCATTTCCATCTCACGGGTGTTTGCTTTTGTGTGAGCTTGTTAGCTTCAGCGGTCCTCGTCGGACCGTGCATTTGCCTCCACGGTCTCACAATAGACCGTGCTTGTCTGCTGGCTCAGGTAAGTTACCGTCTTTCATACACTTGTAGGTTTACTGATTCTCCACGGTCTTCTTAGAGCCGTTCTGCAGGTTGCACGGTCGGTCGATAGACCGTCCAGTTAAGTACGTATCTGTCTCCACAGTTTCAGTCCATTTGCAGTTCCCTGAGTTTTAGTTCATTTTGCTACTCCCTGCCATTACACGTCCTGCCCTGGGCCGTTCACCTCCCTAAGCGGTCTATATCAAATCGTGTTTCTGTGCTATAATGCACCCGAGGATATACCTTTGAGGATTATTGCATATCATTTCATATCTATTTGGGTGCTGTTTTGATCTCCCCTGGAAGTCATTTGATTTTGCATAATCATTGTCATACTTATCTTACTTGATTGATCACTGTTTGCTAGATTTAGGCTAGATTTTACATGCACTCCGGTGCACATAGGACCCATTCATATTTTTCATATTAGTTGCATTCCTACCTTGGTAGGGGATCCTCTCGTCTCCATATTCCTTGGAGCCGACTAGGCGACCTTACCCGGGACCTCCGTAAGTCCTCGTGAGTAGTGAATTCCTACACGGACGCCAGGCCGGTTGTACCTTTTCCACCCCTTAGGCTTGCATTTGCATACGTTGTGAAGGAATTAATATTAGTCAACCCAAAGTTTGGACCTTGTTCCCTATAGGATACCTATCTTGAGGGAATTAATCTCAATTCAAATCATCAAAAGGCCCACCCAAAATTTTGACAATAAAATACTTTCCATCATATTAACTTGTTTGACTTGGGTGAAATCCTTCATATTGTTTGTGTTATTTGGGCTTGTCCAAGCCCACTTGTGTTATTTTGTGTTGCATCCCCCATCATCTATATAGGTTTTGTTGTTAGGCCCATTTAGGCTAAACCATTCTGTGCGTCCATTTGTTTAGTCTCATTGTCCTAGGTTTCTTTTCTTCTTTTCTTTACATTATTGAGTCAGTCCCCCTCTTTGATTCTCGAGCCCTTTACTTCCCTCATTGTATTTCCTAGATTTTTCCAGTATAAAGTCTCCATTTGCCGTCATGGAGCGCCATTTTTCTCCTGTATATTAATCTTCTTCTTCCCCGTCTTCCTATTCCCACGTAGATTCCTCTCCTACGCGGGCCCATCTTCTCGTGACCCTTCCGACCCGCAAGCAAATCTCATGGCCCACTTATCACCTCTTATTTGCCAAATGGACCCGGTCCAGGCCCAAAAACTCACTGCTAATCATCTTAATGGGCCTCATTTTCATAACGGGCCTCAATCATCTAATGGGCCTCTTTCCTTTAATGGGTCATCTTTCTTGAGTGGCCCATCTTCCTTTAATGGGTCCCATTCTCTTAGTGGGCCTTATCCCTTCAATGGGCCTCGCTCTTTCAATGGGCCTCATCTTCTAACGGGCCTCCCTCTTCTACTCTAAGTGGGCCCCCTTCCTTTAACGGGCCCTCTTATTCTCTCAATGGGCCCCATGTTGCTGCTGGCCCAATCAGTCCTTATTCCCATGGTCATGATCCTTCTAGACCCACGTATCCTTCCACTCATGAAATGGGCTTCCCTTCTTCTCAGTCCGGATCTCCTTATCCGGCCCACTACCATAACCCTGGTCCAAATCCACACTCTCTTGCTCCAGCTGTCTTGCACCCTTCTCAGTCTCTCCCCATCGGGGAGATGATTGCTCAAGTCCAACACCAGCTTGATGAACTTCAACGTCAAATTGATCCCAAATCTTCTTTGAGTGTCTCGTTTGCATTCCAATGTCTTCAGCTTCCACCGTGTTCACAAATTCCTACATATCGTCGCTATGGTAGAGTCGGTGACCCTTATGTGCACTTGAAGGTGTTTCTTTATGAGTCGGCCCAATTCCGACATGACCAACGTTTGATGGCCTATCTGTTTGGTCTGTCTCTAGAAGGCCCGGCTCGGGATTGGTTCTTTACATTGCCGCAAGAGCAAGTTGTGGATTTTCAAGCCGTTCAAGAGAAATTTCTTCAGCAATATCAAGACCAGGTTGGGCCCAAGTATTCTATGGTTGATCTGGCCCATGAGAAGATGAAGCCCAACGAGGAGTTCTCTACCTTCGTTGACCACTGGCGTCACTTGGCCGCTGAAGTCCCGGGGCATATTCCGGAGGGAGAACAAATCAAAATGATCATTTATAATGCAACGCCCGAATATCGGTTCATCTTAGCCCTCAACGATATCACCTCATGGCAGCAGCTTTATAGCCGAGCCCGCTTCATCCGCCAACAACTCCTAGTTTCCCTTGACCCCGAGTCCCCTTCACCTTCTATGCCCACATATGCCTCCTATCCATCACCTTCCATGAGCCAGCCATGTTGACACCCATTTTTAGCCCACAAGTCGAGTAATTTCTCTTATTCATCATTTTGATCTCTCGAATTACACGTTGTTTTAGAGCCTTCCTTGGATGGATTTCGAGCCCATTTCATTGTTTCATTCCCTTTGAGCCTTGGAGATCATTATTTCATAGAGCCCTGGAGCTTATTTTATCAACTTCCAGCTTCCCAAGTCAACTTACGGCCCATTTAGGCTGGCTTCCCTCAAGCATTCAGCCCCCTTTCGCTGGGCAGTCTTGAAAACAGTCCTTTTTTCACCCCCTTATATTCCCCTATTCAAAATGTGCCCTTCACCAAAGTTGTTCATCTTTCAAATCTCTACAATTTCTTCTTCTATATCATTGGCCAGTTCTGCACCTATTTCAAGTTATTCACATTTTTGTGGCAGACTACATTGTTCACCTACGTCCCGATATTTTTCCTCTCTATTCTTGCCCCATTTTCTCTCTCTTATGATCATTTTATCATCTTACTCTCTTCATAAAAGTTGTTCATTTTTCAGTTATCTACAATTTCTTCTTCTATCACTTTTGCTAATTCTGCAAAATTTTCAAGATATGCTCCAATTCCCAAAGTCGCACGAGCTTGGCAGTAAAATAGTCAACAGTTGACCATCCCATGAATAAACGGTCACAAGATGACCGCCCCATGAATAAAATGGTCAACAGTTGACCGTATATGACAATAACTTTTTTAATGTTTTTAATTTATTATTTTATTTTTATTATTTTTAAAATGTCATAAAACGGTCTTCTAAGGACCGCCTCATTCAAAAAACGGTATGTGGATGATCGTTTAGTCAGTTTTTGTGCCAAAAGTCTCCCGATCGCCCTAGGTCTGAGCGGTCTACTGTTAGACCGCCCCATTCAATAAACGGTCATGTGATAGACTGTCTATATAATAAAGAGTCCAAAAGTTCATGAACTCCGTCTTCTTCGCCGCCGGATTCTAAGGTCGAACCAGTGCAACTAGGCCTCCTTGTTAGGGCTCTATCTTCTAGGGTACTCCACGAAATTGAGCCCCGTTTGTTTCTATGTCTTCCCCTTTGTATTATCTTGGATTTGATATATGGAGCACGATTTTTAATTGACCATATCTTCTGGAATCTTGGCCGCAATATCAGGTTTTATGCATTTTCGTGCACCACAAACTCCTCCAGATTAGGCTCCAGACCCTTCTTGCGGTGGGAATATCTTCTAGATCCTTCCACCAAAAAGAGTCCCGTTTGTTCCTTGCTCTTATCCTATCTATTATCTCGAGATTGATCCATAGATCTCGAGATATGGTGGTCTCTATGTCACGCCCCGAGCCTTTATTACAGTGGAAGACTAACTCGGGGAGCGCGAACAGCCGACATGGTAAGCCTCTTGCAAGCAAGAACGACCAGAGCGCGAGACAATCACACACATAAATGCAATTGCACAGAATTTAATCAAACTCCAACTTTATTTCATAAATGATCAAAGTATTCCTTTACAATAATCACCTTTCATTCTACTAGACTCAAGAAATAAGAAAATTACATTGACTCAATCTAAACATTATAGACTTCCTAAGTCTTCGCTCGTAGCTTTACAAGAATTTCACTCACTTCCAGACCCGCCACTAGTATAGCCCGAATCCGAATCTAAACTACTTCCATCTCCTGAAAAATGTTGGAAAATAGGTAATGAGCACACCTGCCTAGTAGGTATCTTCGCATCAACATGAAGGCACTATTAAAGTAATTAACATTTTAGCTCTAAAGAAATAAGGTAAAATTATGCAATGCGATGATCACGCGATTAAACCATAGTAACGAGATAATCATGTAAGATAGAGTGAGCAAGAATGAACTTATCAAAAATATAACAAGAACATGATATTGGCCTTTTCATGAACAAGAGTGTAACGAGAATGTACTAGCAAGCCACATAATCAACACTTTAGCATCCTATGCTTATGAGCAAGTGCTTCGTGAATTTCTGTGGAATATCAAGCAAGAAAGTCATGTACAAGAATGTCATGTCGTGTTGTGGATTTTCACTTATTTATAGAAATATTACTCCCAGCGCAATGCGACGCTAGTAGCATCATACCCCATGATTTATAAAATAGTATCTTTCCGGCAATCAGCCGAGGGGACTAGCATAGAGCCCTTGAACACAATCAGTGCTCGATCGCATCTTCAGGTATAAATTAAGCTACTTCCACGCATGTAACAGTAAAGTATGGCCAAGAATATAACAATTCCAAATAATGAAAATCAATGAATGAACGCTTCAATTTGAATATATGAGATCAAGAATGACTTAGACTATGCTATGCTTATGGAAATAAATCGGCAGCATAACAGTACATTCTTTATTTTTCATTCATTATATTAAGTTCCTTGATCAATATGATAAGTTCTAGATTATCATTAGTCCATCTAGAACCTTAGAAAATCAACCCTTTGGTCAAACATTGGGTTAACATATACAAGCTGTGTGACGGTCATCTGCTGGGCCGTTACATAATGTGACGCTCCAGTAGTGGGCCGTTACAGTGATCCGAGTCCAGAAAGATAAAATAGACCCAGAGAAATGTGACGTGTTGTGTAGTGGACAGCGGATCTAGAGGGGAGATGTGAATAGATCTGCCCCTCTTTTCGCAATGTAAACCTCTATATAGCTAGATGAGATAAATTGCAGCAGAATATAACTAGCTAAACGAAGGACACAACGATTTACTTAGCAAGATGATTACTAATATATCGATTCGAACCTAAGCATGCATTTAGAACGAAACGATCACACAAACAAACCACAACACACGAGATTTTAAGGTGGTTCGGACTGAATCCCCAGTCCTACGTCCACCCCTCACCAAATCCGGTGAGACTCCTCTAGTGCCACGCACTGAATCGCAAATCGGAAAGACCACCGATTGCCTTCCTACTAACCACCTGGTAGGGACGTCAACAACGCAGATTGGACAACCTCTGATTACCTTCCTACTAACCACCGGTAGGGACTATTCTCAATTTTGATTGTTCGAATGAAATGAAGAAGAAAGAACAAATATCAAGCTATTCAAACATGATATGAAATGAGCTCAAGAAGAAAGATCTTGTCTGAAATTGCTGGAGCTTGAATATGATTTTTCGATGGATGTAGATCACCAATAGAGGCTTCTATCTTCTTCACAAAACACTCTTCTTGATTCAACAGCAATGGCTTCTTCTTCCTTGTGAGTTGTGCTTCCTTGAATCTGCTTGAGTTGATGAAGAGATGTATAGATGTAGCTTTGATCACCTTTGAGAACCTTGAGTGCTTCTAGCTTTGTTGGAGGTTGCTTGCTTCAGATCTCACCTTGAAACACCTTGGAATGGATGAAGAACTTCCTCCCGAAACACTGTTCACAGAGGTGCTACAGTACCTCGAAAATGAGCTCCCTTGATCTCCCTTGAAGCCTTGAAGCCCTAGTGTTTCTAATCTCTCAAGTGAGAGTTTTATAGACCTTGAATGGTCTGTAGATAAGCCTCAGACCAGATCCACAATTTGTGGGTGTTTAGGTGACTTTTGGATTAAACAAATCCATGTTGAATGGCCCTTTTCGAAGTTGGAAACAAAGTCAACATTGAAGGCTCGGGGCTGGCGGTCGACCTACAGCTTCTGGCGGTCGACAGTTACTGAAAAACTTGCATTCGGGTGATCCCTGGGAATTTCAGTCGACCGCCACTGGCTGGCGGTCGACCGCCAGCTGAAAGACTGCAGACTGGCGGATGCTGGCTGGGGCGGTCGACCGCCCCTGTGCTGGCGGTCGACCGCCAGCTGGGCAGAACCCGGGCTTGCCCGGGTCGGTCTGTTAAGTCTTGAACTCCGTCGTTCAACTCTATTAGCAGCCCGTGCATGTTTGTGGCATCACCCTTGATAGTCTAGAAGGTATCAACTGAGTCTTTAACCATGGATTCTCTTGGCTATACTCTTTGTGCATTGAACTTGGATGAGTGACAAGCCGAATATCGCGTGTCGACTTGTGCTTGTTTTCGCATCCTTGCTTGGGCGCGATCCACGAGCTTTCACTTTTGCCGACTCCACTGAATTTCTTTTCCATGTAATGGCATACCTGTCATAATCAAACCATCACGTATGTCAATTACATGAGAGTGGGAAATATCAATGACGAATAATGTTTGGCTATTATCAAAACCAAGAATACCATAGAACTTATATGACCGTAGAATGATGTCGATTTACCCAAGTGAACTTAAATGATCATAAGGACACAACATTCTCCCCCTTTTTGATGATGGCAACATTGTGAGTCATTATGTGACAGTAACATCCAAGATTACAGAGTTTATGACAAATGCAACGAGTACAGCTCAAGATCCATGATGTGAATGCAAGTATGATGTAGATATGAATGCATATATGAATGCTATGCATTTATGCAAACCCCATCACATACACATATGAGATGCAAAGTGAGCAATGGAGATTCTCCCCCTTTGACTCTCCCCATACATCAATCACACATCCCCCAAAGACAACGTGATAACGCATAGCGAACGCGACAAAGGACTCACACAAAGAATTATGCATTTATGCAAACCCCATCACATACACATATGAGATGCAAAGTGAGCAATGGAGATTCTCCCCCTTTGACTCTCCCCATACACCATTCACACATCCCCCAAAGACAACGTGATAACGCATAGCTAACGCGACAAAGGACTCACACAAAGAATTCTCCCCCTTTGCCAACAGTAAAAAGGAGTAATAAAGTGAAATATCTGTAAGACCAGAGCTGAAAGGAGGGAAGAGCAAGCCATTATATGCAAACCTGAAACAGACCGTGAGCAACATATATGGTTCAAAGCTAATGAAATCCGAATTCATCAACAGAGTTCGAAAAGCAGCTACATCCAAGATGTAATAGAAATGAACCAAAGATGCATATCATGACAATGTTGAACCGTCCCTTGTCTTATATATCCATATTCAGTAACGACAAAGGGAATAACACAAAAGCATGTATTGAGGCTAAACAAGCAAGATTGAAGCATGGAATTGAATGATTGTAGCATATGTTGATTTTCAATATCTTTAGTATTTGAAGGCACATGACTCACTTTATACGAGCAATCAAGTCTAGTTCATGCCTTCTAGCCGTAAGAATACACGTTGTTTAGACGCCAGTATCCTAGGTATTAGGCAAGACTGACGGTTATGATTCAGAATGAACAGAGATAGCAAAGTCACGTCATGACATATCCAATCTCATTTCTTTGATGAGAGGATATATTTCTCAGCAATTATGCCAGTGCTCTGCTTAGAGTCCAAATAGAATGACGAAAGAGATAACAGAGGCACATCATGACATATCATTTGTCACTTGATTTTGATGACATGACATGTTTCTCCGTGCAACAATATCATTGCTCTGTCAAAATGATTTTCAGGAATTCCAACTCATCAATATGTTTAGAAGCAATACTAAGCCTGAGTGTATCACCAAAGTTGTCAAGACGTTTGGATTTTCAGATTTTAGGATAGTCATGCAAAACATAATATGCAGTCTCTAGTTAAGGTCTATTAAAGCTTCAGAACATAGATGATTTCAAACAAGATATATCAGAACTACAAGGAAATTATTAAATCTGAACCATTTTCATTGAATGGACAATCATTAGGGCATATAATAGAAAGCTCTTACACCATATGTCCATCTGTCTCATGAACTCAAACCAGACTGTAAGCCACTGAAGTGCAGTTTGCAAGAGGTTATGAGAATCAACAAACCTCCCCCTAAGGATATGCAATGGATACGCGAAGAGTTATGTGTGCAAGCATGTGTAATGATAAGTGTCAAGAGGAGAATGACCTGAAACGTGCAGGGGTGGACATGAATTTGGTAGACATGAAATGCATGACCCAACATATACACTTATGAAATGCAACAGAATGGAGATGAAACTCATGTATAAATGCTGCAAAACGACAACTCCCCCTTACTATATGGCCTATATGCGACAATGACGCATGGTACTTGGCGGAGGTGAAACCTTACGCATATTGATTGCTTCTAGACAAGCATAACCTGCCTTTCCATACATCAACATTTGATATACCATGGCCATGCAGGAAGGATGCTACACAGACCATGCAATGCATGATGAATCATGAACTCATTTCATTATTATGCATATTGATGGGGACATCACCTCCCATGCCCACGTTCACAGCTCGTCTCCTCGCCCCGGTTGCATCCGGAATGTTCTAGTCATTTAATTTTGAGTCCTATGTAATTTTTATTTGAGTCATTTGATGTATTTTCCCTTTTATTTGAGTCATGTTCCTAGGTCTTGTGTTCATTTCCCTAAGTTTGAGTGTCATCAGGTTGTCTAGTTAGCTATTGGGCCCAATTCATTGGGCTTGGCCCAAGGGCTCTCCCCTACCCCCTCGGTTATTTGTCATTGAGTCAATTGTCAGGGACTTTTGTAGAACTGTGGGTTTCCTATATATAGGACCCCATTCCCCCCATTCCAACTTAATGAATCAATGAATGAAAAAACTTGCCATTTTGAGAGTTTACGCTTCTTATCTAGTGGAGAGATTCCATTTTTTAGGTGAGAAACCCTAGGGGAGAGATTCCCCACCCTTCCCTCTCTTAATCTCTCTTTTTCACTCCACTTTCTCTCTCCTCAACACCCAAATTCGAATTTTCTTCTCTCTCCTCCCTTCCCAACCACCTCCACTCCCCACCTACCCCATTTAAGCCTCTTCCCATTCCCCACAACCCTCATCAATACTCCACCCCTTCCCAAGACCCCATCCACCAATCCTCTCCTCACCATCCAACCCCCAACTACCCCTCCCACTTTCCCAAGCACCCTTCCCACTATCCCAAGCACCCCTTCCCTTCCCCAACACAACCCCCCCATTCCCAAGACAAAAAAATTAACCCCACCCTTAAACCTATTTTCGAATATCCTTTCCCTCTCTCCATTCCAACCAAATTCGTAGCCCCCACTACCACCATCTATTGGACCCTCTTCCAGACCTTATTCTCCACCTCCCACACCTTAGAACACCCCCTCCAAGACCCCCTTACAACCAGGGGTCACTCCCACACTCATCTACCCCCTTCCCCTTCTTCTTTCTTGGTCATTGGAAGCTACTTCGAAGTTGCAGTTTGCTGTCCAGAGGTTACAGATGAACCAGCAACTTGCAGCGGCCACCACGACTTCCTCCGGATGAGTTTGAAGACCCAAGAGCCATCGTCGGAAGTGTCTACCAGTCTCCTTCTCAACAGAAGTGGTTTCATCTTCTTCCGATCTCCGAGCCGTCCAGGAGGTCCATTCTCCCACAACTGCGTAGTTCTGCCTCGGCTGAGGACCTGAGCCAGATTAGAAGATCTGCCACGATGAACCCCGAAGGAATCAGTCCATGAGTTCTTCTTAAAAGTTATTCATCGCCCAGTCTACTTCCAGAATCAAGAAACAGAACTTCATTCGGCATTCGTGATCCAGAGTTATCATTTTTCTCCCTCAGCTACGCAGATCTGCTACTCATAGTCTGCACCGACCAGTCTCCATTGTTCTGCATCCCCTAGTCTTCTCCGACATTGGTTGGCTTCCCCGTCAGTTTTTCTGCAAAGAGGACTTGTCCACGATTCCAACGACTCTAACGGAGCTTGATTCCGAGGTCGGGAGCTGCCGGGGCGTTCTCTACAATCTACTATTAGAAGTCTGCAACTGCAGGTCCGAGAATCTGAAGCTCTGTTCAAACCTCCATCCTGGTCAGCAGCGGCTCCAGAAGAAATTGAAGAAATTCTGAGGCATTCCCTTCCCAGCTACGAAGATTTCCTCACCAGTCTCATCATCAGAGAAATTTCTGAACGAGTTCTACAGCAGCAACACCGTCTACCTATCCCTGTTCGGAGAGAGCAGGTAGAACCGGTGACTTCATCGTTCCATGCTTTTAACCATAGTTTCCCCTCCCCGCTTGGCCGGCTGAAGGCCCCTCCCTGTGCGGAGGTAATTTTGGTTGTAATATCTCTTAACCCCCACCCCAAGATCCCCCTCCTGTGAGAGGTGTAGTGTTGTAACTTGTTTGGGCAGGTCAAGCTACCCCGGTGCGGCGTGTGGGGATCCACCCGCCTCCCCGCTCGCCCTCGTCTCCGACCGGGACCGGTTTCTTCAAACCGGTCGAGTAAGTGCTCAATCCTTCACTCCATTTAGTGCTTGTCATTCAATATTTGTTCTTAATTCCGCTGGTTATGCGAGTGAGAGCCCGGTCCTCAAGCCCCGTTGTCTTGAGTGATCACAGTGGGAGAAGTACATCCGGTGCCTTTGGCACTTTGTCGGCCCCCTTGAATTGGGCACCCATACCCATTGGGAATCCCATCTTGGCCTTGCTGGCCCTCTACCAGCAAGGGCCCAACCCCTCAACCTCACCTTGGCATTGCCAAGTTACCCCGGGCTTGGGTGAGTGTCGATAGAGCGGTGGCCCAATTCGGCCCATTTGAATGCGATTGTGCTTGCTTGCATTAGGTCCGAGGTTGTGTCACATCAATTGGTATCAGAGCAAGTCATTGACTTGTCTCTATCAAGTCAAGTCCTAGGGCATGCTTGCATTGGTGTCATCATCAATCCGACCCTTGCATTGATCCCCCCGATCATCATGACCACCTACTTAGCCTACTCACCACCCATAGACTTCATCCTAGATAGGGATATTACCTTTGACGGATCACATTCTAGTGACTATCTTAGGTGGGAGGCTACCATAGAAAAGTACTTTGAAAAGACTTGGGTATATGGATGCGCGAGAGTCCGAAAGGCCAAGGGACGACTTCGGGGTCAAGCCAAGAGTAAGTGGGAACACATAGAGGGCTTACGGAGGGTTAGAAGACAAGAACCTATTCACTCATGGGAAGAGATGAAGGTAGAACTTAGAAAGATCTACATCCCCAAACATTTCCACCCCTCCTACTCAAGCACCCCTAACCCGAGGAGCACTACCACTCCTCCACCCCCACCCGGCCAACTTGAGACCGACCATTGGTCTCCACCCCCACCACCCCCAACAATTCATCTCTCAACCATCATAACAACACTTCGCGACCAAGTCCTCTCCCTTAAGACCCAAATAAACAAAACAACCACCTCTCCACCAAATCCCATGAGGATCCCCACACTCCAACCAAAACCTCCTTCCGCAAACCTATCTATCCAAACTCAATTGGCCCCCACTACCACCCCTCCACAACCAGCCGATCCCAAGGGGAAGAGACCCCTAACCGACCCGGTTTCCCCAAAAAGGACCACCACTCACCCTATTCTCACCATTCAAACCCAAGTAGACCTCGTGTCCATCCCTCCACCTAGAACCATGACGGCCACCACCACCCAACCCAAATCCTGTCACCCAACCCACCTTCAACTTCCAAATCCCATCCTACCCCAACCTAGACCTCCACTACTTCCACTCCCAAACCACATCCTACCAATCCCAATCCAAGTTTCCCTTTACCCTCTACCCTGGGAACACCACACACAAACCCTCATCACCCCAAAAGACTCTCTCACCTCCTTGGTAGCAGAACTCATACCCAATCCAATAGTTGTGAGCACTCCAAACCCACCACCCACTTTGGAGGAAACCCAAGTCCAAGCTGAAGAAGGAACCTCACACGATGGTCTTTACCTTACACCATCCTCTCTAGTTGGGGCGGAGCTCATCTTAGGAGAACCCATTGTTAGTTGGCTAAAGGAGAGCCCAATTCGAGAGACCCCGACCCATGTTTTCCCTCCCATAGAATGAGACCTTCCCATAGTGCCCTTCTTCTCCTATCACACTACAATCCAAGCATCCTATCAAGTGGAGACCTTAGAGGACCTCCTCAAGGGCATAGCATGGCAAGTAGAGATGACTAGCATGTTGACCCCTATGGTCGAACAACCTAGGAGCCTTAGCCTCCTACACCTATGCATAGGGTCTATCACCTCGGTTTACACCATTGGTTGCTACACTAGCGACCTCCTTCTATTCCTCCCTACACCCGATGAGCCCAACCTTCTCCTCGATTTAGAGCTTCTTATCTCCGGTAGAAAGCCAAGCCCTCCACTCATGGCCGACTCACTTATCAAGAACATTGGCCCAACTATAATGGAGAAGGATGACTTAGCACCTTTTAAGGATCTTGAGGACATGGAGTTCCTCCCCCTAGGTGACCCATTTTATGATCCATATGATCCATTCCAATGGGAGTCAAGGGACTCACATGACCCAACCATCTTACCAACCACCCACCATTTCCTACCCTCACCCACCATATTGGGCCAAACCCACCTCATCTATGACCCGGGTTACACCTTGGGAGCCATGACCTTGGGCCATATATCCCTAGGTAATAAGGTTGTGCCCCACCCCATGACGACCACCTTCTTAGATCCATTCGATCCTTTCCAATGGGAGTTCAAAGGTTGTCCCACACCTATACACATGGAAGTCACCTTTGGGAAAAGTATGCATGTGTCTAGGCTTACCACACCCCTTGGCATGAACACTATGTTGGGTCCATTCATTCATATCCCCCACATGTCAAGTAGAAAGTATGAGTGGTCCATATTCGGATGTCATGGTCCACCTTCATTCATCATGGGTCTTAAGCATGTCAGAGGCATCTACAGATATCCGGGTCCCCCGATATTTATCACCAATTTGTATGATAGGGCCACCTACGGGTGCCCCGGCCCACCTAGGCTGACCAAAGACTACACTGCATCATTACATGATAGGTCTACTTTTGGTTGCCCAGGTCCACCCATCACCCCTAGAATGTCAACATTCATAAAATTACATGAAAGCCTTTGCAATCACATAAGCAAAAAGAATGAGACTTATAAGAGGCGGGCCGACTCTCATCGGTGTCACCAAGAATTCCATGAGGGTGACTTTGTGATGGTAAGGACGGAGAGGCTCTCCCCGGGAGCCAACTCTAAACTGAGGCCACGTGGGGCTGGTCCCTTCCAGGTCTTGAGGCGCATTGGTGCAAATGCCTACGAGTTAGATCTCCCTGAGGAGTATGGAATAAGTCCCACATTCAATGTCGCCGACCTAGTGCCATATAAGGGACCCACGGTGGTACTTAGTGAGGATATTGAGCCTATTCCCTCTGTTGAGAGAGCACCCACCCGTGAGGAGAGTCCACCAGCCAAGAGAGCCCAGCGTGAGCACATTGAACGAATATTGGATGAACATGTCACTACCACCAGGAGCAAGGTATACGAGCGCTATCTCGGCAGGTGGATAGATCGGTCTCGTTCGGAAGACTTGAGGGAAGTACCACTTCTACACCCTCCGAGGAGGGAAGGACACTTACTCGATGGAGTCGAGTTCTTCGCACCCCGAGAGTATGATGGGGACATCACCTCCCATGCCCACGTTCACAGCTCGTCTCCTCGCCCCGGTTGCATCCAGAATGTTCTAGTCATTTAATTTTGAGTCCTATGTAATTTTTATTTGAGTCATTTGATGTATTTTCCCTTTTATTTGAGTCATGTTCCTAGGTCTTGTGTTCATTTCCCTAAGTTTGAGTGTCATCAGGTTGTCTAGTTAGCTATTGGGCCCAATTCATTGGGCTTGGCCCAAGGGCTCTCCCCTACCCCCTCGGTTATTTGTCATTGAGTCAATTGTCAGGGACTTTTGTAGAACTGTGGGTTTCCTATATATAGGACCCCATTCCAACTTAATGAATCAATGAATGAAAAAACTTGCCATTTTGAGAGTTTACACTTCTTATCTAGTGGAGAGATTCCATTTTTTGGGTGAGAAACCCTAGGGGAGAGATTCCCCACCCTTCCCTCTCTTAATCTCTCTTTTTCACTCCACTTTCTCTCTCCTCAACACCCAAATTCGAATTTTCTTCTCTCTCCTCCCTTCCCAACCACCTCCACTCCCCACCTACCCCATTTAAGCCTCTTCCCATTCCCCACAACCCTCATCAATACTCCACCCCTTCCCAAGACCCCATCCACCAATCCTCTCCTCACCATCCAACCCCCAACTACCCCTCCCACTTTCCCAAGCACCCTTCCCACTACCCCAAGCACCCCTTCCCTTCCCCAACACAACCCCCCCATTCCCAAGACAAAAAAATTAACCCCACCCTTAAACCTATTTTCGAATATCCTTTCCCTCTCTCCATTCCAACCAAATTCGCAGCCCCCACTAACACCATCTATTGGACCCTCTTCCAGACCTTATTCTCCACCTCCCACACCTTAGAACACCCCCTCCAAGACCCCCTTACAACCAGGGGTCACTCCCACACTCATCTACCCCCTTCCCCTTCTTCTTTCTTGGTCATTAGAAGCTACTTCGAAGTTGCAGTTTGCTGTCCAGAGGTTACAGATGAACCAGCAACTTGTAGCGGCCACCACGACTTCCTCCAGATGAGTTTGAAGACCCAAGAGCCATCGTCGGAAGCGTCTACCAGTCTCCTTCGCAACAGAAGTGGTTTCATCTTCTTCGATCTCCGAGCCATCCAGCAGGTCCATTCTCCCACAACTGCGCAGTTCTACCTCGGCTGAGGACCTGAGTCAGATTAGAAGCTCTGCCACAACGAACCCCGAAGAAATCAGTCCACGAGTTCTTCTTCAAAGTTTTTCATCGCCCAGTCTACTTCCAGAATCAAGAGACAGAACTTCATTCAGCATTCGTGATCCAGAGTTCTCATTTTTCTCCCTCAGCTACGCAGATCTGCTACTCATAGTCTGCACCGACCAGTCACCATTGTTCTGCATCCCCTAGTCTTCTCCGACATCGGTTGGCTTCCCCGTCAGTTTTTCTGCGAAGAGGACTCGTCCACAATTCCAACGACTCTGACGGCGCTTGATTCCGAGGTCGGGAGCTTCCGGGGCGTTCTCTGCAATCTACTGTTAGAAGTCTGCGACTGCAGGTCCGAGAATCTGAAGCTCTGTTCAAACGTCCATCCTGGTCAGCAGCGGCTCCACAAGAAATTGAAGAAATTCTGAGGCATTCCCCTCCCAGCTACGACGATTTCCTCACCAGTCTCATCATCAGCGAAATTCCTGAGCGAGTTCTACAGCAGCAACACCGTCTACCTGTCCCTGTTCTGAGAGAGCAGGCAGAACCGGTGACTTCATCGTTCCATGCTTTTAACCATAGTTTCCCCTCCCCGCTTGGCTGGCTGAAGGCCCCTCCCTGTGCGGAGGTAATTTTGGTTGTAATATCTCTTAACCCCCACCCCAAGATCCCCCTCCTGTGAGAGGTGTAGTGTTGTAACTTGTTTGGGCAGGTCAAGCTATCCCGGTGCGGCGTGTGGGGATCCACCCGCCTCCCCGCTCGCCCTCGTCTCCGACCGGGACCGGTTTCTTCAAACCGGTCGAGTAAGTGCTCAATCCTTCACTCCATTTAGTGCTTGTCATTCAATATTTGTTCTTAATTCCGCTGGTTATGCGAGTGAGAGCCCGGTCCTAAAGCCCCGTTGTCTTGAGTGATCACCGTGGGAGAAGTACATCCGGTGCCTTTGGCACTTTGTCGGCCCCCTTGAATTGGGCATCCATACCCATTGGGAATCCCATCTTGGCCTTGCTGGCCCTCTACCAGCAAGGGCCCAACCCCTCAACCTCACCTTGGCATTGCCAAGTTACCCCGGGCTTGGGTGAGTGTCGATAGAGCGGTGGCCCAATTCGGCCCATTTGAATGCGATTGTGCTTGCTTGCATTAGGTCCGAGGTTGTGTCACATCACATCTACATGCAATGCGACACATATACAAAAGGACATATTGACATATAAACAATGCATGAATGCCAATCTACAAAAACATATAACCAAGTTGAATAAGATCATCATACCAGTTTTTATTGGCCTGAGGTCGGCAAAGACCAAGCTCTCTTCTGAGTGTTGAAAACCTGTCATTACACAAGGGCTTGGTGAAAATATCAGCAATTTGATTTAGAGTATCAACAAAATGCAGTTCAAAATTTTTCTTACTGACCTCGTCTCTAATGAAGTGATGCCTAGTCTCAATATGCTTAGTCCTAGAGTGCTGGACTGATTTTTTGCAAGGTTGATAGCACTAGTGTTATCACACAGAATCGGGACACAACCAAGATCCACCAAGTAGTCTTGGAGTTGGGGTTTAATCCACAACACTTGGGTGCCACAGCTCCCCGCAGCAACATATTCTGCCTCCGCGGTTGAGAGGGCAACCGAGTGTTGTTTCTTGGAGGCCCAAGAAACTAAACACCCGCCTAGAAACTGGCAATAGCCACTAGTACTCTTGCGATCCAGCTTGCATCCAGCGTAATCCGCATCAGAATAAGATATAAGAGATAAATCACATGATGACGGATACCATAATCCCAAATCTTGAGTGCCGGCAAGATATCGAAGGATACGTTTGACGGCAGTCAAATGAGATTCTCTAGGACTAGCTTGAAATCTAGCACAAAGGCATACACTAAACTGGATATTTGGTCGGGATGCAGTCAAATAAAGCAAAGAACCAATCATACCTTTATAGACCTTTGCATCCACCAATTTACCATTTTCATCCGAATCCAGTGAAGTAGAGGTGCTCATCGGAGTTGCAATGATTTTGCTGTTTGCCATGTCAAATCTTTTTAGCAGCTCCTTGATGTATTTGGCTTGGCTTATGAAGCAACCATCTTCTCCTTGGTTGACCTGCAAACCGAGAAAGAATTGAAGTTCTCCCATTAGGCTCATCTCAAATTCGCTAGTCATGAGGTTAGCAAATTCCTCACACATTTCAGATTTTGTAGAACCAAACATAATGTCATCAACATAAATTTGAACAATCAAGATGTTCTTACCTTGCTTCTTGGTAAAAAGTGTTTGATCTACCTTACCTCGTGTGTACCCTTTTTCAATGAGGAACGAGCTTAGTCTCTCATACCAAGCTCTTGGTGCTTGCTTAAGTCCATAAAGCGCCCTGTCTAGCTTGTATACAAAATTTGCATTGTTAGAATTCTCAAAGCCAGGGGGCTGCTCAACATAGACTTCTTCTTTGATCAAGCCATTCAAGAAAGCACTTTTGACATCCATTTGATACAGCTTTATTCTAAGGGAGCATGCAAAGGCCAGTAAAATTCTGATGGCTTCGAGTCTAGCAACTAGGGCATAAGATTCATCAAAGTCTAACCCAAACTTTTGATTATACCCTTGAGCCACCAATCTAGCCTTATTTCTTATTATCTTGCCATCCTCACTTAGTTTGTTCCTAAAGACCCATTTAGTTCCTATGACAGATTGTGATGAAGGTTTAGGAACAAGATGCCAAACTTTGTTTCTCTCAAACTGGTTTAGCTCTTCTTGCATGGAATTTATCCAGTTTTCATCTTTTAAAGCATCATCAATATTTTTGGGTTCATGCTGCGAGACAAGAGCAAGTTGATCTAATTCTTCCACAATTTTAAAATGTGACCTAGTTCTAGGTGGGTCATTCAAGCTACCAATAACATTCTCCAAGGGATGATCCTTAAGAATTCTAATGTTTGTAGAATCGTTACCTTCTCCTGGAGCTTGATCCCTTGCATTGCTTGATTCATCTAGGTCACCATCTTCTTTTATTTCTTCTTGTGGAGGATCACTCTTGTCCTTTATGCTTAGGAATTCCCCATCTTCATCATTTTTCCTGCAAGAGTTATCATTGTTAGAATCATAATATTCATCAAAGGAAACATGGGGTGATTCTTTCACAGTTTGATTTTTGATATTGTAAATTCTATAAGCCCTAGATCTATCAGAATAACCAAGGAATATACCTTCATCGCTCTTGGGCTCGAATTTATCTAAGTCTCTTTTGTCATTGTTGTGAATGAAGCATTTCGATCCAAACACTTTCATATGTGAGAGAGAGGGTTTTTTACCTTTTAGCAACTCATAAGGAGTCTTTTTAGTGTGTGGCCTTACCATAGAGCGGTTGATAATGTAACATGCCGAGTTTACCGCTTCAGCCCAAAACCTCCTTGGAAGTTGCCGTTCAGCAAGCATGGTTCTTGCCATCTCTACAAGTGTCCGGTTTCTCCTTTCAACCACACCGTTTTGCTCCGGCATTCTTGGTGAAGAAAATCGGTGTGAAATCCCTTCGGCCCTGCAAAGGTTATAGAAGTTAGCATTTTCAAATTCACCACCGTGATCAGATTGAATCTTGGAAATTTTAAACTCACCGTCCTGCTTTATCTTCATGTAGAGTGCCTGAAACTCATCAAAAGCATCATTTTTGTGTGTGAGAAGGAAAACCCATGTGAACATAGAAAAATCATCCACCAAGACATATCCATATTTTCTACCACTTAAGCTAGCAGTTTTGGTTGGGCCAAATAGGTCCATATGAATTAGCTCGAGTGGTTTGGATGATGTATTTTCAGATCTTCCTTTGAATGATTTTCTAGTTTGTTTACCTAGGGCACATGCATCACACAATTTGTTTTCTTGTTTAAAGGATAGTTCAGGCAAACCTTTCACCATTGAATGCTTCAAGAGTTTATGCATGACATTGTAGCTAGCATGTCCTAGTCTACGATGCCATATCCATTCAAGTTCAGATTTTGGTGCAGCAAGACAAAGATTTAAATGAGCAGGATCATCTAAGTCAATCATGTAAACATTGTTAACTCTCTTACCATAAAATTTTACTTTGTCAGATTTTGGTTCAAGAATTCTGCATTCATGAGAGTCAAACAACACTTTGTGACCCTTATCACACAATTGACTTGTACTAAGCAGGTTATATTTCAATCCTTCAACTAACAACACGTTACAAATGGAGTTGGAGAGGTTCTTACCTACATTACCTGTTCCAATGATTTTTCCTTTATTATTTTCTCCAAATGTGACATATCCTCCTTCCTTTTCCTCCAAGAGATAAAATTTTGATTTGTCTCTAGTCATGTGTCTTGAACAGCCGCTATCAAGGTACCACCTGTTATGCATGGCTGCAAGACATTCCTACACAAGCAATTAAGCAATGGTGTTTGGAACCCAACCAAATTTGGGTCCCTTCAAGTTTTTCAGAATTTCAAAACATGAAACCATTTCTTTTGGAATCCAAACCTTCTTAACATTCATGCTTTGTTTGCTTAGAGCTGGGATTTGATTTTTCTTTTTCATCTTGACATTCATTTTTTGTTTAGAAGCTCTTTGTTGGATTTTGTGGAAGTTTGAGGAGGTTTGCTTCTTAAACCATTGAGGCTGTTGGTTGGTTTTGGGTTGAAACTGATTGTTTTGCCACCTATGGGATTGATGAACACAGAAATCACAATTTCCCAAAGATATGGTGATGCTGGCCTATATGAGTGTGCAATCCAATTGTGGTGAAATCTGGAAGGTTGAGCATGTAATGGCCAAGAATGTGTTGACCTATGCTGCGGGGAAGGTCGACCTTTCTTAGATCTTTGGACAGGCTTTTTGGGAATGTTGGTGACTCCCCCTTCAATCTTTTCTTTTCCTTTCTCCTTTTTTTTTGCTGGTTTTGTGTGGGAGTTATGTTTGAGGTGGAGGCTTCGGAAGATGAGACAAATGTGACTGTTTTTAGCCCAATTGGCCTTTTGTTTGTTGGTTCAAAACCCAACCCTTCCTTGTTGAAATTCATCCTAGTACCTAGCAAAGCATCTAGGTTTTCTTTTCCATCCACAAAATTTTCCAAGGATTGTTGTTTATCCTTCAATTCTTTTTGTAAGTTTTCAATGTTTTGCAAGAGTTGAGTGTTGGCATGTTTTACAGCTTCATATTTTTCATTACTCAGTTTGCTGTTCTTTTCATAGGTTTACATTTTTAGCTTAATGCTATCAATCTCATTTCTCAAGTTTTCATTTTCAGTTTCCAAGTCAGCCATTTCTTTTCTTCCTTCTTCCAAATCCTCAATCATTTTCTTAAGATCTTCAATTTCAGTTTCAAGTAGAGCATTCTTATCATCCTTGTCATGATCATGCACAAAAGAATTGATTTTCTTTTTCAATGATTTATTTTCCTTTTTGTACATTTCATATTTTTCATGAGTTGTATATATGCATCCTCCCAATCATCAATTGTATAATCTTCAAATGGAGAATTTATCTCAATTTCTTCGTCACCTTTGGCCATGAGGCAGAAATCTTCTTTTTCTTTGTCCGAGGAGCTAGTTCCATCATTACTTTCCTCTTCATCGCTCCATGTGGATACCATGGCCTTGTTATTCTTCTTGCCCTTCTATTTGTCAGCTTTTCTGAATCTGTCGGGACAGTCATTCTTGAAATGCCCTGGTTTGTTGTAAGAATAACAAATGATTTTTTCAGATTTCTTAGAGTTTTCAAAATTAGATTTGAAACGATTTCTTACCCTTGACCTTCCTCTCATGAAGCTGTTACCTTCCTTTCTCAGGAATTTCTTGAACTTATGTGTGAGCATGGCTACGTCATCCTCATCTCGCTCACTTCTCGAATCCTCACCTTCATCAGAAGTATCTTGACGGCTGGGTCCAGCTTTAAGAGCTAGGGACTTCTTCTTAGGTGCCTCAGCCTCTTTGTTCTTGAGGTTGATCTCATAGGTCATTAATGACCCAATGAGTTCAACTACCTTGGTGGTTGTGAGATCTCTTGATTCTTCAACAACGGTTGCCTTCGTGTGCCATGCTAGAGTTAATGATCTGAGAATTTTTCTTACAAGTTCTTGCTCTGTATATTTCTTTCCCAAATCAGTTAAACTGTTAGTAAGCACAGTTAAGCGAGCATACATATCTTGAATTGACTCATCAGGCTTCATGCGGAACATTTCATATTCAGAAACTAAAATATTGGCTTTTGTTTCTCATACCTGAGAGGTTCCTTCGTATATTACCTCTAGCTTATCCCACATCAATTTCACAGTTGCGTAGATGGCTACTCTTGAGAATTCAACTGGATGGAGTGAGCATTGCATGATATGTTTAGCACTCCAGTTGACGGTGGATTACCGCATTTGTTCTTTGGTCCACAAGTCCTCATTATCCGTAAGCTCATACGGACCTTTGCTGATCACGCGCCAAAGTTCGTAGTCTTGGGCGCGAATGAACACATGCATGCGATGTTTCCAATAAGGATAGTTAGATCCAGTGAAATAAGGAGGTCTGTTCACAGAGTGTCCTTCAGGTAAATAACCCTTAGATGCTGATCCACCATTTCCCTCAAGGTCGTTGGACCCCATAATGAGAGATTAAGCTCTGATACCACTTGTTGTGTAGTGGACAGCGGATCTAGAGGGGAGGGGTGAATAGATCTGTCCCTCTTTTCGCAATGTAACCCTCTATATAGCTAGATGAGATAAATTGCAGCGGAATATAACTAGCTAAACGAAGGACACAACGATTTGCTTAGCAAGATGATTACTAATATATCGATTCGAACCTAAGCATGCATTTAGAACGAAACAATCACACAAACAAACCACAACACACGAGATTTTAAGGTGGTTCGGACTGAATCCCCAGTCCTACATCCACCCCTCACCAAATCCGGTGAGGCTCCACTAGTGCCACGCACTGAACCGCAAATCGGAAAGACCACCGATTGCCTTCCTACTAACCACCTGGTAGGGACGTCAACAACGCAGATCGGACAACCTACGATTGCTTTCCTACTAACCACCGGTAGGGACGATTCTCAATTTTGATTGTTCGAATGAAATAAAGAAGAAAGAACAAATATTAAGCTATTCAAACATGATATGAAATGAGCTCAAGAAGAAAGATCTTGTCTAAAATTGTTGGAGCTTGAATAGGATTCTTCGATGGATGTAGATCACCAATAGAGGCTTCTATCTTCTTCACAAAACACTCTTCTTGATTCAACAGCAATGGCTTCTTCTTCCTTGTGAGTTGTGCTTCCTTGAATCTGCTTGAGTTGATGAAGAGATGTATGGATGTAGCTTTGATCACCTTTGAGAACCTTGAGTGCTTCTAGCTTTGTTGGAGGCTGCTTGCTTCAGATCTCACCTTGAAACACCTTCGAATGGATGAAGAACTTCCTCCCGAAACACTGTTCACGGAGGTGCTACAGTACCTCGAAAATGAGCTCCCTTGATCTCCCTTGAAGCCTTGAGGCCCTAGTGTTTCTAATCCCTCAAGTGAGAGTTTTATAGACCTTGAATGGTCTATAGACAAGCCTCAGACCAGATCCACAATTTGTGGGTGTTTAGGTGACTTTTGGATTAAACAAATTCATGTTGAATGGCCCTTTTCGAAGTTGGAAACAAAGTCAACATTGAAGGCTCGGGGCTGGCGGTCGACCTACAGCTTTTGGCGGTCGATCGCTACTGAAAAACTTGCATTCTGGTGATCCCTGGGAATTTCGGTCGACCGCCACTGGCTGGCGGTCGACCGCCAGCTGAAAGACTGCAGACTGGCGGATGCTGGCTGGGGCAGTCGACCGCCCCTGTGCTGGCGGTCGATCGCCAGCTGGGCAGAACCCGGGCTTGCCCGGGTCGGTCCGTTAAGTCTTGAACTCCGTCGTTCAACTCCATTAGCAGCCCGTGCATGTTTGTGGCATCACCCTTGATAGTTTAGAAGGTATCACCTGAGTCTTTATTCTTGGATTCTCTTGGCTATACTTCTTTGTGCATTGACCTTGGATGAGTGACAAGCCGAATATCGCGTGTCGACTTGTGCTTGTTTTCGCATCCTTGCTTGGGCGCGATCCACGAGCTTTCACTTTTGCCGACTCCACTGAATTTCTTTTCCATGTAATGGCATACCTGTCATAATTAAACCATCATGTATGTCAATTACATGAGAGTGGGAAATATCAATGACGAATAGTGTTTGGCCATTATCAAAACCAAGAATACCACAGAACTTATATGACCGTAGAATGATGTCGATTTACCCAAGTGAACTTAAATGATCATAGGGACACAACATGACGGTCATGCAATGGGCCGTTACGTGAGCCTGACGGTCCAATATAAGGCCGTTACATTACAAGAATCAGAAAACAGCCGTTACAGTATGTAACGCGTCTGTCCGAGTGCGTTAGAGATAACGGTGAAATCTAAATATAACAGAGTGTGTGACGGTCCTATGCTGATGCGTCAGAGAGTCTGCTAACAGAAAGTGATATAAAACCTAAGGTATGAACTCACATCATGTCTGTAAATCAAATACCATGTCTATTCTAGGCATGATAATGAAGTATAGGCTATCTATACGCATGGGTATCCGTGAAATAGACAAGATACATCTTTTTAAATTTCCAATTAGGCTAAGAGATGCATGTAATGCATAGAACTTAGTAAAGCATGAAATTGATGCTCTACTATGCATGAAATTCAATCAAACCAGAGGGCTTATAGTCTATCAAGTTGTTTTTGCCATTCATGAGATAACCTACCTCTTGTCTAGGCTTTAAAACTTCCAATTATGGTCTGAACACCGAGCCCTAGTTCCCTTCTTCCTGTGACTTTTCAGCGACTTCCTTGGGCTCTAACTCCACGACCTCTTGACCTAATGATGTGAAATTTGGTGAGGAGTTAGTCTAAAGTATTGTAAATAAATACTTCTAAAGAACTTACCTGAGATTATGACTCCTTACCTTGATTCCACAAGAGTAAAAGTAAGGGTCGCGCAGTTCAGAACTAGGTCCTATTTATAGGGTTCTAGCTAGGGTTTGAAGATTAGATCGATTCTAGAGTCCTTAATCTGTTAAAACATGATCTCTAAGAGTCCTTAGTGGTGTTATGAACTCTCTCAAGTCGATCCCTAGTGGATAAGATCATCATGTTTCTACCTTTTACAACTTCTTCCTCTTACGGAATCTGCAGAGTGTAACGGTCGAATGCAGGCGCGTTAGGTGAATGTGACGGTCTCGCGATAGACCGTTATAATCAACGTATGCAGAGTTCTAAATTAATAAAACTCTTTTATTCATTTATCCATATAATTATCTATATAATTTGTTTTTATCCTTAAATAATCTAAATATCCTTCTAGATCATGGGCCAAACTTAATGGTTTTTAGGTCTTAGATGATGTGTACTTAGGCTTGGTTAATTATTTAACCTAATTGGGCCTTTAATGACTTATTAGTCTCAAAATCCATTTATTAATATATTTAGGCCTTTATAAATTCTAAAAAATTATTTTATAATTCAAAAATTATTTATATAAATTCTGGGGCACTACACCCTCCCCCACTTAGAAGAATTTGGTCCCCAAATTCAAGACATGGATTGTGGAGGGTGTACTTACAGTTAAATAATTCTGAAAATCTTTTTCTCATGGCTGCTTCGGTTTCCCATGTTGCTTCGTATGGCCATATTTTCTTCCATTGAATTTTGACCATAGCGATAATCTTATTTCTTAGTTGACGCACTTCCCGATCCAGAATCTTTATTGGCGTTTGCTCATATGTCATATCCTTCTGAATCTCCAGATTGTCA
The DNA here is from genome assembly GCA_022559845.1 of Amorphophallus konjac. Taxonomy (NCBI): domain Eukaryota; kingdom Viridiplantae; phylum Streptophyta; class Magnoliopsida; order Alismatales; family Araceae; genus Amorphophallus; species Amorphophallus konjac. Next base: position 121,325,536 of record CM040126.1, on the reverse strand, counting down.
TAAGTGATAATATGGTCAGGATCGTATACATATTTCTTCAGCATGGAGACGTGAAATACGTCATGAACTCCTGCTAATTGTGGAGGTAAAGCCAATCTATAAGTCACTTCACCGACCCTTTCAAGAATTTCAAATGGGCTAATGAACCTTGGAGTTAGCTTTCCTTTAATGCCAAATCTTTGAATACCACGATCTGGAGAAACTTTCAAATATACATGATCTCCTACCTGAAACTCCAAGTCACGTCTTCGATTGTCGGCATAAGACTTTTGCCTATCTTGTGCCATTTTCATTCTCTCTTGAATGAGCTTGCTTTTCTCCGTAGAATCCCTGATAAGGTCGAGGCCTAAAAATTGCTTTTCCCTTATTTCATTCCAACATATTGGAGATCGACAACTTTTCCCATATAGAGCTTCAAAATGTGCCATTTGTATGCTTGCTTGATAGCTATTATTATATGCAAATTCCACCAGAGGCAAGTGATCATGCCAACTTCCTCCAAAATCAATGACACAAGCCCTGAGCATGTCTTCTACCACCTGATTTGTTCTTTCCGTCTGACCATCAGTTTGTGGATGAAAGGCTGTGCTAAAATTTAATCTAGTCCCTAGTGAATGTTGTAGACCTTTCCAGAACTGTGATGTGAATCGAGGATCTCAATCTGATACAATAGTGACGGGGACACCATGTAATTTGACAATTTCCTTTATGTACAATGCTGCTAGAATATCCACAGACCATCGACTCTTTATTAGTATGAAGTGTGCAGATTTAGTCAATCGATCTATGATTACCCATATGCCATCATGTCCACCTCTTGTCTTAGGTAAACCCATAATGAAGTTCATCCCTATGCTCTCCCATTTCCATTCGGGAATATTTAAGGGATGTAATTTACCTGCGGGTCTAAAATGTTCAACTTTAACTTGTTGGCAGGTTAGACAACGAGACACGAAGTCAGCTATTTCCCTATTCATATTGGGCCACCAAAAGTTTCTTTTGAGATCCTGATACATTTTTGTACCTCCTGGATGAATGGTGTACTTTGATTTATGTGCTTCTTCTAGGATCAATTTCTTAGTATCCTCATGATCCGGTATACACATTCGGCCCTTGAATAATAATCTTCCATCATTAGAAGTAGAAAAATCCGGCCTTTATTCAATATTAGCCTTAATTTCCAGTAAAACTGGATCATCCTCTTGTAACTTGGCCAAATCCTCTATTAATGTAGGTTGAGCTCGGATATTAGCTATGAAGCAATCTTCTTCCTTAACGTCAACATCTAAATTCAACTGAGTAAATTGAGGAATAAGGTTAGTTACATTAATCATGAGACTTGATAATATACCCATTGGTTTTCTGCTGAGTGTATCTGCTACAGCATTTGCCTTGCCAGGATGATATTGAATAGTAAAATCAAAGTCCTTGAGATGTTCTAACCACCTCCTTTGCCTCATGTTAAGCTCTTTTTGAGAGAATAAATATTTCAAGCTCTTGTGGTCTGAGTAGATCGTAAACTTTTCTCCATAAAGAAAATGACGCCAAATTTTCAAGGCGAAAATAACCGCTCCCAATTCTAAATCATGTATAGGATAATTTTCTTCGTGACGTTTCAATTATCTTGAAGAATAGCAAATCACCTTTCCATTTTGCAAAAGGACACATCCTAAGCCAATTCCAGACGCATCCGTTTATACTTCAAATCCACCACCCTCCATCGGTAGTGTTAGAATATGAGCTGTTGTAAGGTGATTCTTAAGGTTTTGAAAACTCTTCTCACATTCCTCTAACCAGACAAAAGGATTTTCTTTTCTCGTAAGTCTAGTTAAAGGAACTGCAATTTTTGAGAAGTCCTTAATGAATTTTCTATAATAACGAGCAAGACCCAGAAAGCTCCTTACTTCAGACACAGTCGTAGGCCGACTCCAATTCTTGACAGCTTCTACCTTAGAAGGATCCACAACAATACCTTCTTTTGAAATAATGTGGCCTAGGAATGAGACTTCCTCGAGCCAGAATTCACACTTATTGAGTTTGGCATAAAGCTTGTGTTCTCTAAGTGTTTGCAAAGCTATTTTAAAATGTTCTTCATGTTCTTCTTTTGTCTTGGAGTATATCAGGATATCATCGATGAAGACGACAATGAATTGATCCAGGTATGGCTGGAAGACACTGTTCATAAGTTGCATAAACACTGCTGGGGCATTAGTTAACCCAAACGGCATTACCACGAATTCATAGTGACCATAACGACTTCGAAAAGCCGATTTATAAATATCTTCCTCTTTGATTCTAAGCTGATGATAACCTGATCTGAGGTCAATCTTAGAAAAATATTCTGCTCCCGAAAGCTGATCGAAGAGCTCATCAATACGCGGCAATGGATACTTGTTTTTAATTGTCAGCTGATTCAGTCGCCGGTAATCGATGCATAGCATGAGAGAACCATCCTTCTTCTTGACAAATAAAACCGGCGCACCCCAAGGGGATGTGCTAGGTCTGATGAAACCCTTGTCTAGTAGTTCATGCAACTGCCTTTTTAGTTCCTTGAGTTCTGTGGGGGACATCCTATAAGGGGCTATAGAAACAGGTGCTGCTCTTGGAATGAGTTCGATGGTAAAGTTTACTTCCCTCTCGGGTGGTAAACTAGGTAGTTCAGATGGGAACACATCTTGGAACTCATTTGCAATAGGAATGTTTGCTAAGACAATTTCCTTAGATTCGGTGATAATGACTGAAGCAAGAAAAGCTTCACATCCTTGCGAGATAAGCTTGCAAGCGTGAAGAGAAGATATAATGGTAGGATATTTCTTGTATTTGATGCCAAGAAAAGAAAATCTTGGAACACCGGGCTTTCGAAAAGATATAATCCTATTTCGGTAATTGATATGAGCATCATGGTCTACAAGCCAATCCACCCCTAAGATGGCATCATAACCTTTCATGTCAAGGTACACGAGGTTTGCGGGGAGATTGTGACCTTCTATTATCACTTCGCTATTAGGATAATACTCGGTGAGCTTGGTTCTAGATCCTAAAGGTGTAGTAATAGCAAGGTCTGAAGGTAAGGGGACTGATGCAATTGAAAATATTTTTGCAAAGGTAGTGGAAATAAAAGAATGAGAGGCACCAGTATCAAATAGCACAAATGCAGGACGAGAACAAATTTGAAGAGTAACTTCCATAAGCCCATCATCCATGGGCGCTTCCTCTTCGTCTAGAACGGCATTGAGGCGAGCCTGTCTCCTACGTCCTCCATTAGCTGATTGATCTTTCATAAGGGGGCAATCTGGCACACGATGCTCCCTACTTCCACAACGCAAACAAGCACCGAGGCGCTTCCAGCATTCTTCAGCCGAGTGGCCGAATTTCTCGCAAAAAGTGCATGCCGAGGCAACTTGCTCCTTCTCTTCCTTAACCTTTTTATTATTCTTCTAGGAACTTCCACCGTTCCCACTCCTTGATCTGTTTTTGCTGTCACGGCTTTTGTATGGCTCCGTGATGCTAAACTTCTCCTTCTTATAATGCCGATCAGATCGTCGGCTAGATTCTTCTCCTTTTCCTTTCAACTTTTCGACCTTCTCTAAGGTCCTCTCGCATAGATATGCCCTCTGAACCATCTCCGCATAAGTGCGGATATTCTGTGTCCCAAGTTGCTGAATGAAACCGGGCCGTAACCCGTCCATAAATCGATTTGCTTTTAATAATTCCGTGCTAATAAGGTGTGGTGCATATGATGCTAGTCTTGAAAATTGCAGCTCATATTCTACCACCGACATCATCCCTTGACGAAGGGAGGCAAACTCCATGGCCTTCCTTTCCTTTACATGCTCGGAAAAATACTTGGTACGGAATAAAGTAAGAAAACCGTCCCATGTATGAGGTGCATCGGCCGGAGGTGCCGGAACCGACTTCCACCATGTACGGGCATCTTTATTTAGTTGAAATGTTGCTAGACGCACCTTCTCCTGATCAGTGCATTGAATAACGTCAAATATCCTATTCATCTCATCGATCCAATTTTCTGCCTCATCGGGATTTGAAGATCCATAGAATCGCGGAGGATTTAGACTCCGGAAGTTGCGATGTAGGTCCCCAGCCCTTACCCCTGCACCACCTTGTGCTATAGTTTGCAATGCCTGAGTGAGGCCGGCAACTGTTTGTTGCATACCGTCCCAATCTACGCGATGAGCCATTTGTAAAATAGGGTACCTGAGAGAGAAAAATAACAACTTGTTATTTCTCATGAGAATCAACCTTAAAGCTAATTAATTATCTTATCCGGGCTCTACCCAATCCTCACATGGGTATGGAACTTCTTCCTTAATTCATAGGTAGGGGTCCTTAAACCTTGGACTTATCCTATGACATGATTCCTTTCCCTAAGTCCTGCGACTTAGGCTCTGATACCAACTTAACTGTCACGCCCCGAGCCTTTATTACAGCGGAAGACTAACTCGGGGAGTGCGAACAGCCGGCATGGTAAGCCTCTTGCAAGCAAGAATGACCAGAGCGCGAGACAATCACACACATAAATGCAATTGCACAGAATTTAATCAAACTCCAACTTTATTTCATAAATGATCAAAGTATTCCTTTACAATAATCACATTTCATTCTTCTAGACTCAAGAAATAAGAAAATCACATTGACTTAATCTAAACATTATAGACTTCCTAAGTCTTCGCTCATAGCTTTATAAGAATTTCACTCACTTCCGGACCCGCGACTAGTATAGCCCGAATCTGAACTACTTCCATCTCCTGAAAAATGTTAGAAAATAGGTAATGAGCACACTTGCCCAGTAGGTATCTTCGCATCAACATGAAGGCACTATTAAAGTAATTAACATTTTAGCTCTAAAGAAATAAGGCAAAATCATGCAATGCGATGATCACGCGATTAAACCATAGTAACGAGATAATCATGTAAGATAGAGTGAGCAAGAATGAACTTATCAAGAATATAACAAGAACATGATATTGTTCTTTTCATGAACAAGAGTGTAACGAGAATGTACTAGCAAGCCACATAATCAACACTTTAGCATCCTATGCTTATGAGCAAGTGCTTCATGAATTTCTGTGGAATATCAAGCAAGAAAGTCATGTACAAGATTGTCATGTCGTGTCGTGGATCTTCACTTATTTATAGAAATAGTACTCCCACCGCAATGCGATGCCAGTAGCATCATACCCCATGGTTTATAAAATAGTATGTTTCCGACAATCAGTCGAGGGGACTAGCATAGAGCCCTTGAACACAATCAGTGCTCGATCGCATCTTTAGGTATAAATTAAGCTACTTCCACGCATGTAACAGTAAAGTATGGCCAAGAATATAACAATTCCAAATAATGAAAATCAATGAATGAACGCTTCAATTTGAATATATGAGATCAAGAATGACTTAGACTATGCTATGCTTATGGAAATAAATCGGCAGCATAACAGTACATTCTTTATTTTTCATTCATTATATTAAGTTCCTTGATCAATATGATAAGTTCTAGATTATCATTAGTCCATCTAGAACCTTAGAAAATTAACCCTTTGGTCAAACCTTGGGTTAACATATACAAGCTGTGTGACGGTCATCTACTGGGCCGTTACATAATGTGACGCTCCAGTAGTGGGCCGTTACAGTGATCCGAGTCTAGAAAGACAAAATAGACCCAGAGAAATGTGACGGTCATGCAATGGGCCGTTACGTGAGCCTGACGGTCCAATGTAAGGCCGTTACATTACAAGAATCAGAAAACACGATAGTGCATTCTAGTTAATGGGTTTTAATGGTACAACCAACTCGGCATCCTAGTGGGAATCCCAGGCTCGCGGAGAATTACAAAGGCCTTGAAATAAGATTTCATGATCCATTGGAAGGAATATCCAATAGAGAGGTCCTCAAGTCCAAGATTGTGTTCCTATAGTGCAAAGTGTGAACTAATGGTCAACATACCGGAGTATGTGCCATGTACTTATAGAAATGACTCTATTGATAGAGAAAGAATATATATATAGACATATAACGATGTGAAATCATGATAAAAAACTCTATCAATACATCATTCAAAAATCATGTTTCTAATTACAAAACTATAGAGTTTGGGCTAATGAAATTAACATAACTTAAAGTAACAATAAGATGCCAAACCATGCAATACCTATCATGAATGAGTAAATAACCTTCAAGTCACATAACAGGTTAAAACTTAGGTAACTAGGCTTAATATTAAGTAAAATTTAACAAATCTTATTCTGTCTTAGGGTTGACAGAACACCGGTCTCTGACGGTCTATCTGTGGTGCGTCATAGTGAAGGTGACGGTCTGTCAAACAGCCGTTACAGTATGTAACGCGTCTGTCCGAGTGCGTTAGAGATAACGGTGAAATCCAAATATAACAGAGTGTGTGACGGTCCTACGCTGATGCGTTAGAGAGTCTGCTAACAGAAAGCGATATAAAACCTAAGGTATCAACTCACATCATGTCTGTAAATCAAATACCATGTCTATTCTAGGCATGATAACGAAGTATAGGCTATCTATATGCATGGGTATCCGTGAAATAGACAAGATACATCTTTTTAAATTTCTAATAGGCTAAGAGATGCATGTAATGCATAGAACTTAGCAAAACATGAAATTGATGCTCTACTATGCATGAAATTCAATCAAACCAGAGGGCTTATAGTCCTATCAAGTTATTTTTGCTGTTCATGAGAAAACCTACCTCTTGTCTAGGCTTTAAAACTTCCAATTATGGTCTGAACACCGGGCCCTAGTTCCCTACTTCCTGTGACTTTTCAGCGACTTCCTTGGGCTCTAACTCCACGACCTCTTGACCTAAAGATGTGAAATTTGGAGAGGAGTTAGTCTAAAGTATTGTAAACAAATACTTATAAAGAACTTACCCGAGATTATGACTCCTTACCTTGATTCCACGCGAGCAAAAGTAAGGGTCGCGCAGTTCAGAACTAGGTCCTATTTATAGGGTTCTAGCTAGGGTTTGAAGATTAGATCGATTCTAGAGTCCTTAATCAGTTAAAACCTGATCTCTAAGAGTCCTTAGTGGTGTTATGAACTCTCTCAAGTCGATCCCTAGTGGATAAGATCATCAAGTTTCCACCTTTTACAACTTCTTCCTCTTACGGAATCTGCATAGTGTAACGGTCGAACGCAGGCGCGTTAGGTGAATGTGACGGTCTCGCGATAGACCGTTACAGTCAACGTATGCAGAGTTCTAAATTAATAAAACTCTTTTATTCATTTATCCATATAATTATCTATATAATTTGTTTTTATCCTTAAATAATCTAAATAACCTTCTAGAATATGGGCCAAACTTAATGGTTTTTGGGCCTTAGATGATGTGTACTTAGGCTTGGTTAGTTATTTAACCTAATTGGGCCTTTAATGACTTATTAGTCTCAAAATCCATTTATTAATATATTTAGGCCTTTATAAATTCTAGAAAATTATTTTATAATTCAAAAATTATTTATATAAATTCTGGGGCACTACACTCTATCCTTGGGAATCGTGGGAGAAAGTTGGGGATTTCGCCACTTTTCTATAAATAAGTGCCCAGTTTGCCTGCGCGACGGGGGGCTCTTCTTTGACTCGGGGCGAAGCCATGCCGGATCGTCGACTCACACCTTCGATCCCACTACGAAGAGGGGAGTATCAACTTTAAATTACATTTCTTTGGGCTCAGTTTCATTGCTCCAATCCTTAGTTCTCATCTCCTACTTTTTTAAAATCACCACAAATCGCACTGCTTCTGCACGTTTCTACATTGTTCTCCATTTTGCATAGCACTTTTCTCTCTACTCTCTTCATCATTTCTCGTGATTTCAAATCCTATGCATGCACAACACTCCCACCTTCCTTTTGCACCCGTTTATAGGGGTTAAAAACCCTCCCCCGGTGCGTTCTCCCCCTTTCTTTCATGCTACTTTATCACTTCGGGACATATGCTACACTTCACATTCTAATGGGTTTTCTCTCTTTTTGTGGCTTTGTTTTGCTGGAGACTATTGATAGAATGTGAGGCCCTTGCTTTCTAGCCGGCTAAGAGGTGAGGAGGTGCACCCACGATTGATTCCCCGCATCCTTTCAAGCGCGATCTCACGTGGTAGCGGCTTCCCTTCGGGCCACATCTTCTTCCTCATTTCCCAAGGTACGCGATAGATTTCCATTCATTATAGCATCTATTTCCTACTGCTATTCCTTGGGTGGCGATCACGATTCATTTCTTTTTCTTCATCGCCCCTTTGCTTCCCATTGTTTTACATATGCATGTTTATGTTTACATAGTTTGAGGGCGGAGTAGATTAATCTATTTACAAGCTATCCACCACATATCCTTCCACTTGTCAGCCTTCCGCTCCCCCACACCCATATACCTCTACATATCCCTCCACATATCAATCCTCCACGAGTCAGCCTTCCGCCTCTTCATACCTGCATGAACCTCCACCTCCGGTCAGGGAAACACCACGCCCCGAGTAGGTGGATACCGTCTATATAACCCCTCATCCTGCTCCGCACATGCCTTCACCAAATCCTTCCCATAGCCATGCATTGTTGCCTACGGAACCTCCGCTTCCATCCCTGCAACCTTCTCCATCACCTTCCCATATCCCTCGGCATCCACCGTGCCCGAAGCGGGCTCCTTCTCCGTCGTTGCCAGAGTCTCTTATAGGCATTTTTAGGGCTTTGATGGCTGCTCACGCGTTGCAGCTCCCTCCGATTGTGTCTTGCCGACCCGTGGCCGGGAATGTGTTTCAATATTGTGAATTTCACCGTCAGCAAGGGCATTTGGTTGAGGATTGCCCCGGGTTTCAGGAACTTGTTTATGGCCTGGAAGATGATAAGAGGATCGATTGGGCTGCCATGCATGAAGCTATTTTAAATCTCTGTAATAAGCAGCAAGAAGTGCCGCCCAGGCAGCCATCTCCATCACAAGACCAGGGGCACCCATGTGACTCTTTGAGTAGTGTAGCACCCGCTTCGTCACCTACTCCACCTCCCGATCCCTCACCTATTTCATCGCCTACCCCCGCACCTTCACCATCTCCCACTCAACCCTCACAACCTCCACCAACCCAAGCCTCTGCTCAGGCTAGTACTACCTCTTCTTCCTCTTCCATTTCCACCATTGCTTCTACTCCTGACACCGCTCGACGTGTTGTGTCGATACGTCAAAGGTGGGCGTCACGGCCCTCCAATTCCTCCGCCTCATCACCACTGTTACTATCCTCACCTCCACTACCTCCATTGACCACATCACCCTCTCCACCATCTCCAATACCCCTACCGTTATCACCATCGTCTTCACCACCTCCTCTCCCAGCGACCCCTCTTCCATCACTTCCTCCATCTCCACCGCCGTTACCCTCCCCTTCGCCATCGTTGCCCGAGCCTGAGCAGGCAATACCTATACCCACATCTCCACCTTCGCCTTTACCCTCTCCTACGCCTCCACATTTACCTTTACCCCCACTTACGCCTTCCGAGCCTTTACCCACGCCTTCCAAGACTATTACCTCCACTTCTCCATCCATTTCCACCCCACGGAGTGGGTGCGCGCTATCTCTAGTGCCCCTTGGGTCTGGTCCTCAGGGAGATAATGAGACGAGCCAGGTTTCGATTATGCATTTCAAGATTCAAGATGTTATTTGCCACATGCCAATCCGGGTCCTGGTCCCTGGCTATTTTAGGGATAATGAGCCTGCACTTTCAGAAATGGCTGCAAAGAAGAGTTCACTTACACTAGTGCTAATTTCTTCACAAGCGAGGCCGGTGGCAATCTCATTGCTCACCGGGGGATTCACTATTGATGATGTTATTTCTCCTCACTCCATTGTTGTTCAGTTCACTGGCCGAGAGGGGTTCTCTACTCGGATTGTGCTAACCCATACGGCTGCCAGGAGCCTGATGGATTCCCTATACAAGGGGCAATTGGCCGTATCTTCTGCACTTTCCAAGGACATTCTGCACTCGTTATGCAATCTGCCTAGGTTTATTGGTGAATCGACCATGTCAACGCCACGCATTACTCTCCCTCAGTTTTGTCCTGCTCTTCTGGTAAGGGAGTTATGCTTCATGCCCGATTGCCGAATGGAGATGCCGAATCTCATGTTGCTAGTGCCGAGTGACAAGACTCTGTGGTTTTCTGATGTTCATCCTAAGGACTTACTTATTCAAGAATGTCTGCATATGGTTAATACCAGGTGTCTAGGGGCAACCGCCCTAAGGAGGATGCATGTTCATAATCGGGCTAGGCCGTCTACCAGATGGGCCCGTTATACGAAAAGATGTTTCAAGACAAGAAGGCTGAAGGTCCAAGTACATGCCAGGCGGGTCCGTTACAAGATAGTTTCTGCCAAGAAGAGGCGACGGCGCAAGTACAAAGGCCGCATGTTGTGCACTCGAGGCGCCGCTAGTTCTTCTTCTCCTTTCTTCCATTCATCATTTCTTATACTCAGCTCCCACCCTTGGGTGGTGTATTTACCTTCTCCTAATCCAATTTCTGTAGTTTTCTCCTCTCTTTTTGGGTCCGCAAACCCCCATTCTTCTTTCTCCCCTCATCCGGAACCTACAGATTCTCCATTTCCTCATGATTCTAGGTCTCGGCCTGTGTCATCCTTCCATCCCACCTTTGGGACTTCTTCTGATCCTTCTCCTCTGATATTCTCGAGTTCTACTTCTCATTCTCTTTCCCCGACCCTGTCGGGTGACCGTCATTCTTCTTCCCCGACCTTGTCGAGTGTCTATCATTTTCCTTCCCCGACCTTGTCGGGTGTTTATGCTTCTTCTTCCCCGCCTCTGGTGGGTGATCGCTATTCCTCTTCTCCGACCATGTTGGATGATTCTTATTCTCCTCTTTCTTCTTACTCCTCCTCACCCTTTTGGGGTTCTTTCCCTTTTTCTTGTTATTTTCGAGGATTTAGCCCGCCTTGATCTCAGTTAATCCCTGTTTATTCTATATCTGGTTCCTTGTTATCAGGGCCTTAGTGCCTTAACGAGGGAGTTCTAGCCCTCGTCTCTCTTCCTTTTTATCCCTTCTTCGTCCAGTATGATGTCTGCCACTCCTCTGTGTCGAGGAATCCAATCCTTTGCTCTCCTTTCATCCTTTATCCTGGCAAGCAAGGAATACAAAGCTACTCACACTCCTCAAAACTCGATGATCGAGATCACTTCAGGATGCCGGTTTACACGCCATGGATTTGCAAAGGTATCTTTATTTTGTGCAAGAAACGTGCTTTCATTTCCATTATTTCTATTGTTTCTACACATGGTTATAATGTTAATTCCTTAACACGATTGAGTGGCTTTAGGAGTATTTGTTTAATTAGATCTTAACTTTGTGTCAAATAAAAAAGTTAGCTTCTGCAGCATTCTTAGGCTGGTGATAGCTCCACGCTGGGAATTTAGTTTCTTTCCCCGATTGTTATGGGTTATCTTGAGTATGGGTTTTTCACACACTTCACGGAAAGCCATAGCCGATTCCTCTTAAACACACCGTTGTTGCTTTGGCTATACTTTGGGCGTGCATGAAGGCCTGTTCTTTTCTCTGCTCGGCCGAGTGCAGGGGCAAGAGATTGATGGATGAGATGACTAACCTAGGTGCTCCCCAATACGAGAGAGGTCTCAAATAGGGGCCATCTTGACCCTTATAAAAATGAGCATTCATGTAAAATTTGGCCGATGAGGGCTCTCAAAATCAAAATTCAATGAATCAATATGCAAAATTATGAAAATAAAGGCATGGCAAGAGTGGCAGTACAGTTCCCCGCAGGACGTCATGAGCCCGGTCGCATGCATGCCTAGTAAATATGGGTCTAAAAATCAAAGACACAAAGTCCCGGCGTAACAGACTGTATCTTTGAGGGGTAGTGCCCTGGAAGGAAGTCGAGTCCTAATATCTCCCATCCTGCATAAAGCTTGTCTCCAATTTTTCTTCTATTTCTCCCTCTTAGGCTGGGCTGTATCCCGGGTATGACCTTAGTAGAGGCATCGTTCTTTAGAGGCGGTTGGTTGTGGCGAGCCACCCTCATATGCATGTCCTGCTTAAGGGAAGCCTTTAATGAGAGGGGTAGGAACGACGGTCACTGGCTAGTAGTTCGAGCTCGTCTTTGGGTGCTACGGATTGCTATTTCAAAATTTCAAAAAAAAAAGAAGAGGAAATATTGCCAAAAATCTAAAAAATGAGACATTCTCAAAAGTCCAAACAAATCAAATATTGTTCAAAAAACAAAAAAATCAAATATTGTTGAAAATTCAAGAAAAAATTAGGAAAATTGAAAATTCTAAAAATATTTGTCTCTTTATTCCTTTCTATCTATTTGTTTTGAGGACAGATACGTAATCTGTTTGCTAAGTGTGTAGGTGTTCAAGTTTCCTTGCTCTATCTTTCGCTCTGCCTCCTGTTCACACTCATCTTCTGATCTGTTCTCTCTTCTTCAATCTATATCTCTCGATCTGTCCTTAAGCTTATGTCCTTCTCAACTCTCGCTTCATCTCATCATGTCTCTATGAGAGGGCATTGCCTCGCGATTTTTAACCTGACAAGTTCTACTTCATCCGATCTTGGGGCTTTGATTGAGGAATGTGTTTGTTATCTTTTGTCCCTCGTGTTGGTTGTCACACGTGTTTATGTCTGTCATGTCTTTGTTTCATGTGTCTATGTCTCACACGTGTTGTCCTTGTCACGCGTACCTTTATCCCTCCGTGTCATCGCACGTGTTATCTTATGTCTCACCATGTCCGTGTCATCCCACGCATTGTCTTATGTCCCCTGTGGTGTTGTCCCACCATGTCCTTGTCCCACCGTGTTGTGGTGTTGCCTTGTTCCACCGTATTCTTCAATCTCACGCATGCTTGCCATTTGTTCTTGTAATGTTTTGCTGTTATGTTTTTTGTAATGTTATGTTCAATTCATGTTCAGTTATGTTATGTTATCCTCATGATTGTTCATGTGGTTGTGTCTTATTCAAAAATCCAAAAAAATGTTGTTCCGCCTGCACAGGTAAGTCAGGTATGGCCTTCTGTCCCTATACCCCTTTATTGCATTACTATATGGTATTATGCTATATTATCTCGAGAACCAGTTGATTATTTACGTGTTCCAGGATCTGATGTTCCCCTATAACAAAAACGATGATGATTCAGGTGCATGTGTTTAATCATCGGATAGGCCATTGGGTTGGGAAAGTTAGGGGATGATGGTTCAATCTTGCACGTCGTGGTTGCAGATAGCATCTTGACCCTGATTGCCCCAGTCTAGCAATATTATTCTCGAGTATTTTCTAAATTTTGTGGCTTTCTTTGCATTTGTTTTAATGATTTCTTTTATTTTTGCCCAGCATGCATCATACGCATCTTTTGAGCATTCATGACCTAGGGTTTGTCTGAAAGTATCTCTTTTGTAATGGATAATTGTACGTTCATGGTTTCGAGTGAGAAGGAACTATTCCACTCAGAGTTGGAAGGTTTTCTCTAGTCCGTTCACCTGGTTTGATTGACTGAAGGTCCTTGTCTGGAGTTTTAGTATGTTTCTTTACTTTTTACTGCTTATTCTGGTCTCCTCATTGGTCCGAGAGATTGTGTCCCCCGTGAGGTTGATCGTGTGTTTTTCTTTTCGTTTAGTTAGCTTCTCCAGACTTGTGTCGTTTTGGTTCGATTGCTCCTTGTGTTTGGTTCGGAGTTTTCTGAAATATTTCTATCGCTCGTTGGCAATGAAACGGGTGTCTTTTGCCTTAACGCCCGCTTTTCCGTCTGCTCCGCTTCATTTTCGCTTCATCTCCATATTCCATTTCACTTTCGCTTCACCTCTGCTCGCTCCCCTGCAAAGAGGACGTTAAGGATGGGCATCTCTTGACACCCATTTTTTATCTATGATTTGGGTCATTCCTCTTACCATCATTTGTTGATGCCTCGAGTTGTCCATTACTCAATGGGCTATTTTCAGGCACGTTTTTGGGCTTGTTTTATGGGTATCTCCCTCCCTGGCAAGGTTTGCTCTCGGATTCGGGCTTAATGGGCCTCGATTTCGTTTGGTTTTTGGTTAAATGGGCTTATTTATCTCATTTTTATCAATTTCAAATGCCCAGGCTTTACGCGGTCTAGCGACTGGCCGTTCAGTGACAGGGCGGTTTTCTCTGAACCGTTAAATTATTTATTGGGTATTTATCTGATTTTCTGAATTTCCACTGACAAGCCTTTACACGGTCGAAGTTTAACCGTTTAATTCCATTGAACAGCCTGTCGTTAGACCGTCTAGCTCCCAGAGTCCTAAGCTCGTTGGTTTTTCAGATAATTATCTATTTATCCTATTTTTCTATATTTATCACCGACATGTGTAAACGGCCAAGAATTGGACCATTCTATTCACTGAGTGGTCTAGCAGTAGACCGTTCTATCCTAAAGAGTCCCACGCCGTGATAGTCGGTCAGTTCAAGGGATAAGTGGATAATTTCCATTTTTATTTATTTATCACCGACAGCATTGGACGGTCTAGTATTAGACCGTGTACTAGTCTGGGCGGTCTATCGCGCGACCGTGTACATGCTCAAAACATGTGGATTATGTGAGTTTTCTCTCTCCATCCGTGGTTGAACCTCCACCTTCCTCCGCCATTTTCTTTGCGGTTTCTCAACCAAATGGGGTGACGTTCGATCCTGGTGGAAGATAAAGTTATTATCTACGATTTTTGTTTTGAAATCTCGGATTATTATCCACTGGAAAATCCAATTTTGAGGTTGGACTTTTGGAGGCTCTATAAATAGAACTCTTAGTCTAAGCTTGAAAGGGGAGGGATCCAAGGTCGACGGCGAAGCCCTGTCGAACTTTTGAGTGAACTGTAGCCAGGGAGGGATGCTTTCTACATCCTCCTAAGCCTCCGATTCAAATGAGAAGTCATTTGATTTGAGTTTTAGTCACGATGTTTAGTCTTTAGTTCATTCATTGCATGCTTGTTTTTCCCTCATTTCTTCCCACATTTTTGCATTGCTCCATGTCATTTCACACCCTCCCATTTGCTTTGACGCCCTATAGGGGTTAAAAACCTCCCAAGTATCGCCCCTTCCAAGTCATTATGTCGATTTTCCATTTCGTTCTATAGTTACTACACGTTTTAAGGCTAATTTGGGTGTTGTTAGCTTGTCTTTCAAGTTGCTTTGCAGGTCAGCATCAGCATAGCACGAGGCCCATCCCCTCTGGCCGGCCGGAAGGGGTGGAGGATCAAGTCCTACAACTTTGAAGTCTGGCACTTTGGATGGTCGTCTTCCGTCCGTTTGCATATAAGAGCGGTCCTCTGAGAGCCATTTAGATCCTGTAAGCGGTTGTTTTGGAACCGTGCTGTCTCCAGATCAATCTTCTTCCCGCTTCCTTCTTCGGCGCTATGAGCGGTCTGTCGAGTGATCGTTCCATCCACTGAGTGGTTTTTCCAGGACCGTCTAGACCTATCAGCGCTGAACTTTGGGCGAGTGCTTTCTTCCTTTCCAAGGTATGTCATACTCATAGGTACTTCATGTCTTGGTGGCGATCACGATCACACACACTTCACCACCCTTCTTTCGTTCCTTCGTTTTGTTTGTCTTTACATTTTTGATTTAGAAAATGCAAGGTAAGAAGGAGAATGGTGGGAAAACATGTCAACAGTACCGTCAATAGTCAACTGGCGCAGAAAAGGGCGAAGCTGAAGTCCCGCCGCTAGGTAAAATGAGACAAGAATAAACCTATGATGTCTTCGAGGCCAAAGAAGATGATGAAGACTTCATTGATTTGTAGCCGGCTCCACCGAAAATAGAAGATGGAGGCCAAGCTATTGTCTATGAATTGGTCGAAGTAAACCTCAGCACAAAGAACGATCCCAGGCCAACCTTCCTTAGTGCTCTTGTACTGCCTGAAGAGAGGGGGCAATACATAAAGCTGCTACAAGAATTCCAAGATTGCTTTGCTTGGAATTATAAAGAAATGCCAGGCCTTAGCCCTACAGTGGCCCAGCACATACTGGCCATCGACTCTAAAGCTGAGCCAGTGAAGCAGTCACCTCGGTGAATGAGACTAGAATTGATAAGCCAGATTTGCAAGGAGGTCAACAATCTCATAGACATCGACTTCGTGGCAGAAAATCAGTACACAACTTGGTTGGCCAACATTGTGCCTGTTAAGAAGAAGAACGACCAGATCATGATTTGTGTGGATTTTCGGGATCTGAATAAAGCTTGTCCGAAGGATGATTTTTCAGTGCCCATCACCGAAGTCATGATCGATGCCACTACAAGACACGGAGCCTTGTCATTCATGGACGTGTTGTCCGGCAACAATCAGATCTTGATAGCTGAGCATGAAAGAATTCACACAGCTTTCCGGTCACCTAAAGGGATATTCCATTACAAAAGAATACCCATCGGCCTCAAGAATGCTGGCGCCACATATCAGAGGGCGATGACAAAAATATTCAACGAGTTATTGTATGACAAAGTCGAATGCTATATTGATGATTTAGTCGTCAAGATGAAGAAAAGAGAAGATCATTTGAATGACCTTAGAGTCATATTTGAAAGGCTGGGACAGTACGAGCTGAAGATGAACCCGATGAAGTGCGCTTTGGGCATCTCTATTGATGTTTCTTTTGTGATGTGGGTATGATGATAAACAAGACAATATTGATGATGGAAGTGGAACTATGAACAAGTGCAACATCAACTCAAGCAACCAACATGAAGTGTAAAGCACATGGGCATGTCATCTTTACTAGAAATAAGCAAAAGAAAAGAAAAATGCACGTCGGGGCGTGGAGCAAAGGAATAAAACCAAACACACACCGTAGGTGTGGAGCAACTAAACTAAAGCCAAGAAAAAGATATGAGGAAGATAGAGAAGACTGCTGCCCAAACTAAAAGAGTGTGATCGCCACCAAGGTAATTAAAATAGCAAAGCTAAGGTAAATACCTTGAAAAGAGGAGGATGAAGCACCCGCCCACGGGAGATGAGAACTAGAGATCTGTGCTTTTAAACAGTCGAATATTAGGCCGCGAACAAATCAGAAACGGCCTTACGATAAGCTGCCATAGTCTCGCAAACGGTCCAATGTAGAGCCGTCAGAGCACACAGAACAGCAACTTGGGACTTGAATCTCCACTTCTCCTGGCCGGCCAGAAGAGCTGGGCCTCGTGCTAGGAACCCTATGGACCTGTAAAAAAGTATAGAAGCACAGAAGAACAACCCAGATTAGCCCTATGCCAAGTGTAGCAACTATAATGCAAATAAACCAAAGTGCATGCAAAAGGAAGAGTGGATACCTGGGGTGCTGGTTTTTTTAAACCCCTCTGGGGCGTGGAAAAGATGGGACGTTTAAAAATGATACAAAGATGATAGAACGTGGAAGGGGAAGAGGGGAGATGCTTGTGAATGCTTTGAAGAGGGGGGAGAAACTAAAGAAGAAAACAACACTATTGAACCCTTAGAACTTAATACTCCCTGGACTTGAAGGCTAATGGACATAGATAGCACTTCTCCCGGATGGGTACTTGCTCCAGAACACAGAAGCACCTCGACGCAAGCTCCAGAATTCTCCCCTTCATGCCATGAACTTAAAGGTCCTATTTATAGTCCCTCAAACTCTCTAGATGAGTTGGAGAGATTCCGGCAAAAAAGTAGGGTAGAGCTTAGCAAACTCTTGAAGATAACACTCCCAAGAGTCCATAGAAACAAACCAGAGGTTCTGGGAGTCTCTATTGAGAGAGAAATCATCAAATCAAAACTCTAATTCGGCCACGGCGTAGCAGAGAAAAAATAGTTCTAGCAGGACTCTCTGTGTAGTGCCCTAGAAATTTTAAATAATTTTCAAGAATTTATAAAGGCCTAAATAAATTTATAAATGGTTTATTTAAAATTAATAAGTCATTATGAGGCCAAGTGGTGTTAATCAATTAACCCAACTCACTTAATTAAAATCCAAAAGGTTTTAACTCTGGCCCATTAAGTTTGGCCCACATTCTAGAAGGTAATTAAGTCTATCCACAGATATTAAGGATAAATACTAGAATATATAAGATAAGTTAATGGATAATTATCAAAAGAGTTTTATATTGTTTGAACTCTATCCACGACAAATATAATGGTCTATAGCCTGACCGTCACAGACGTGTAACGTACGGTGTCTCGACCGTTACACTATGAACCGGAAAACTAAAAGAGTTTGATTTCCTTTGAACTCTGGGAACGAGTAATGTAACGGTCTATCGCGAGACCGCCACATAACCCTAACGCGTAGGTCCTAGTCCGTTACAAACTTGTTAGTTCCGTAAGCGAAGGAACTCATGAAAAGATTCGAATTTGATGTTCCTATCCACTAGGGATCGACTTGGGAAGGATTGTAAAGACTCTAAGGACTCTTAGAGATTAGGATTTGATGAAACAAGGACTCTAAACTCGATCTAATCCTCAAACCCTAGTCTAAACTCTATAAATAGGCATAGTTCTGAACTGTGCGACCCTTACTTTTTGGGCGTAAGGAAGCAAGGTAAGGAGTCATTATCTCAGGTAAGTACTTTAGGATAATTTGTTCACAATACTTTAGACTAACTCCCCTCTGAATTTCACATCTTTAGGTCAAGAGGTCGTAGAGTTAGAGCCCAAGGAAGTTGCTGGAAAAGTCATAAGAGAAGGAGGAGATCTAGGGCAAGGTTCTCTACCAAATTCAGGAACTACAGTCTAAGTAAGAGGTAGGTTATCTCAGGAACGGCAAAAAAAAAAAATAATAACTTGATAGGACTAAGAGCCTCTGTTTTGACTGGATTTCATGCATGCTAGATCATCAATTTCATGTTTTATTGGTTCTATGCATATCATGTTTCCCTTAGCCCTAACTAAAGATTAAAGACTTGACTATCCATCTATTCACCAATACCCATGCATATAGACAACATTTACTTTGTTAACATATCTAGGAACTCATGATGTTTTGATAAAAGAAATGATGTGAGTTGATCTCTTAGCTTCTATAGTTGTTTCCTGTTAGTAGAGACTGTAACGCATCACAGAAGGACCGTCACTTCCATGTAACGGCCCCACGACAGACCGTTATACTCCCTGATTGGATTTGGGTTTCACGGTTGATTATAACGTGCTTGTACAGACACGTTACATTCATGTAACGGCTGGGTCCCGACCGTCACAATCACAGTGACGCCCCATCTCCAGACCGTTTTACTCTATGTTCTGTCAACCCCAAGACAGAATATAACCTGCCAATATTATTATTGTTAAAGCCTAGTTACCTAAGTTTTAACCTGATCATGTGATTTTAAGGTTATTTGATCATTCATGATAGGTATTGCATGTTTTGTGGTCTCACTTTTATTGAGTTATGTTAATTTTTGAAGTCAAATTATATAGTTTTGTATTATAAAGAATGACTTTTTAACATTGTATTGACGGAGTTTTCATCATGATTTCACATTGATTATACATATCTCTCTGTGTCAATAGAGTCAATTCCATAAGTATATGGCACATATTCCGGTATGTTATCATTAGTTCACACTTTGCACTATATGAACACAATCTTGGACATGAGGACCTCTCTATTGGATATTCCTTCCAATAGACTAGAAAATCATTGTTTCAAGGCCTCCGTAATTCTCTTCGAGCCTGAGATTCCCACTAGGACGCCGAGTTGGTTGTACCATTAAAGCCCAATAAATAGAATGCACTATCATGGTTTCTGATTCTTGAAATGTAACGGCCTTGAACTGGACCGTCAGGCTCACGTAACGGCCCAGTGCCAGACCGTCACATTCCTCTGAGTCTATTTTTATCTTTCTAGACTCTGATCATTTTAACGGCCCATTAGTGGCGCGTTACATAGTGTAACGGCCCAGTTAACGACCGTTACGTAGCTTGTTTATGTTAACCCAAGGTTTGACCAAGGGTTGATATCCCAATGATTCTAGACAAACCTTGATGATCTAGAACTTGTCACATTGCTTAAATGGATCTAAATGAAATGGAACTTAAGGAAAATACTGTTATGCTGTCGATTTATTTCTATGAAGCATGACATTGTTTGAAGTCTATTTCTTGACTCCTACATTCTTATGTTGAAGCATTCATTCATTGATTTTAGTTATCATGGAATTATTAGAAGTGCTATATTCTTGGCCATACTTTACTGTTATACTGCGTGGAAGTAGCTTAATTTATAACTGAAGATGCGATCGAGCACTGATTGTGTTCAAGGGCTCTATGCTAGTCCCCTCGGCTGATTGTCGGAAACATACTATTTTATAAACCATGGGGTATGATGCTACTGGCGTCACATTACGCTGGGAGTACTATTTCTATAAATAAGTGAAGATCCACGGCACGACATGACATTCTTGCTTGATATTCCACAGAAATTCACGAAGCACTTGCTCATAAGCATAAGATGCTAAAGTGAGGAATATGTGGCTTGCTAGTACATTCTCGATATATTCTTGTTCATGAAAGGCCAATATCATGTTCTTGTCCTATTCTTACTAGTTCATTATTATTCTCATTCCATGTTATATGATAGTCTTGTTACTTTGATTTAATCGCATGATCATCGCATTGCATGATTTTACCTTATTTATTTAGAGCAAAAATGTTAATCACTTTAATAGTGCCTTCATGTTGATGCGAAGATACCTACTGGGCAAGTGTGCTCATTACCTATTTCCAATCTTTTTTTAGGAAATGAAAGTGAGTCAGGTTCGGATTCGGATTATTCAAGTAGCGAATCCGAGAGCGATTAAAGATGAGTGAAGACTTAGGAAGTCTATAATGTCTAGATTGAGTCAATGTAATTTTTCTATTTCTTGAGTCTAGTAGAATGAAAATCAAATTAGTGATTGTATCTTTGAATATTGAGCATTATGATATGAAGTTGAAGTTGATTAAATCATGTGCAATTGCATTTACTTGTGTGATTGTCTCACGCTCTGATTGATTCTTGCTTGCAAGAGGCTTACCATGTCGGCTGTTTACGCTCCCCGAGCGAGTCTTCCACTGTAATTAAAGGCTCAGGGCATGACAGTTAAGTTGATATCAGAGCCTAAGTCTTAGGACTTAGGGAAAAGAGTCATGTCATAGGATAAGTCCAAGGTTAAGGACCCCTACCTATGAACTAAGGAAGAAATTCCGTACCCATGTGAGAATTGGGTAGAGCCCGGGATAAGATAATTAATTAGCTTTAAGATTTGGTTTCATGAGAAATAAACGAATGTTATTTTTCTCTCTCAGGTACCTTATTATTTTTATCATGGCTCATCACGTAGACTGGGACAGTATGCAACAAACTGTTGCCGGCCTCACCCAGGCACTGCAGACTATAGCATAAGGTGGTGCAGGGGCAAGGGCAGGAGATCTTCATCGCAACTTCCGGAGTCTAAATCCTCCGCGTTTCTATGGATCTTCCAATCTCGATGAGGCAGAAAATTGGATCGACGAGATGAATATGATATTCGATGTTATACAATGTACTGATCAGGAGAAAGTCCGTCTAGCAACGTTTCAGTTAAATAAGGACGCCTGTACTTGGTGGAAATCGGTTCCGGCACCTCCGGCCGATGCGCCTCACACATGGGATGGTTTTCTCACTTTATTCCATTCCAAATATTTCTCTGAGCATGTCAAGGAAAGGAAGGCTTTGGAGTTTGCCTCCCTTCGTCAGGGGATGATGTCCGTAGCAGAGTATGAATTGCAGTTTTCAAGACTAGCACCGTATGCACCACATTTGATTAGTACAGAACTATTAAAGGCAAATAGATTTATGGACGGGTTACGGCCCGGTTTATTCAACAACTGGGGACACAGAATATCCGCACTTATGCGGAGATGGTTCAAATGGTATATTTATGCGAGAGGACCTTAGAGAAGGTCGAAAGGTTGAAAGGAAAGGGAGAAGAATCTAGCCGGCGTTCAGATCGGCATTATAAGAAAGAGAAGTTTAGCATCACGGAACCATACAAAAGCCGTGATAACAAGAAAAGATCAAGGAATGGGAACAGTGGAAGTTCCCAAAAAAATAGTAAAAAGGTTAAAGAAGAGAAGGAGCAAGTCGCCTCGGCGTGCACCTTTTGCGAGAAATTTGGCCACTCGGCTGAAGAATGCTGGAAGCGCCTAGGTGCTTGTTTACGCTGTGGAAGTAGGGAGCATCGTGTGCCAGATTGCCCCCTTATGAAAGATCAATCAAATAACGGAGGACGTAGGAGGCAGGCTCGCCTCAATGCAGTTATAGATGAAGAAGAAGCACCCAGGGATCAAAATGATGGGCTCATGGAAGGTACTCTTCAAATTTATTCTCGTCCTGCATTCGTGCTATTCGATACTGGTGCTTCTCATTCTTTTATCTCCACCACTTTTGCAAACACCTTACCAACTGCATCAGTTCCCCTACCTTCAGATCTTGTTATTACTACACCTTTAGGATCTGGAACTAAGCTTACCAAGTATTATCCTGATTGTGAGGTGGTAGTAGAAGGACACAATCTCCCCGCAAACTTAGTATGCCTCGATATGAAAGGTTATGATGCCATTTTAGGGGTGGATTGGCTTGTAGACCATGATGCTTACATCAACTGCCGAAATAGAATTATATCTTTCTGAAAGCCCGGTCTTCCAAGATTTTCTTTTCTTGGCATCAAATACAAGAAGCATCCTACCGTTATATCTTCTCTTCACGCCTGCAAACTTATCTCGAAAGGATGTGAAGTTTTTCTTACTTCAGTCATTGTCACCGAATCTAAGGAAATTATCCTAGCAAACATTCCTATTGCAAATGAATTCCCTGATGTGTTCCCATCTGAACTACCTAGTTTACCGCCCGAGAGGGAAGTAAACTTTACCATTGAACTCATTCCAGGTGCGGCACCTGTTTCTATAGCCCCTTACAGGATGTCTCCCACAGAACTTAAGGAACTAAAGAAGCAATTACATGAACTTCTAGACAAGGGTTTCATTAGACCTAGCACATCCCCTTGGGGTGTGCATGTTCTATTTGTCAAGAAGAATGATGATTCTCTCAGATTATGCATCGATTACCGGTGACTGAATCAGCTTACAATCAAAAATAAATATCCATTGTCGCGTATTGATGAGCTCTTCGATCAGCTTTCGGGAGCTGAGTACTTTTCTAAGATTGACCTAAGATCAGGTTATCATCAGCTTAGAATCAAAGAAGAAGACATTTATAAATCAGATTTTCGAAGTCGTTATCGCCACTATGAATTCGTGGTGATGCCGTTCGGTTTAACTAATGCCCCAGCAGCATTTATGCAACTTATGAACAGTGTCTTCCAGCCATATTTAGACCAATTCATCGTCGTCTTCATCGATGATATCCTGATATACTCCAAGACAAAAGAAGAACATGAAGAACATCTAAGGATAGCTTTGCAAACACTTAGAGAACACAAGCTATATGCCAAACTCAATAAGTGTGAATTCTGGCTCAAGGAAGTCTCATTCCTAGGCCACATTATTTCAAAAGAAGGTATTACTGTGGATCCTTCTAAGGTAGAAGCTGTCAGAGATTGGAGCCGACCAACGACTGTATCTGAAGTCAGAAGCTTTTTGGGTCTAGCAGGTTATTATAGAAGATTCATAAAGGACTTCTCAAAGATCGCGGTTCCTTTAACTAGACTTACTAGAAAAGAAAATCATTTTATCTGGTCGAAGGACTGTGAAAAGAGTTTTCAAAGTCTTAAGAATCATCTTATAACAGCCCCTGTTTTGTCGCTACCAATAGAGGGTGCTGGATTTGAAGTATATACGGATGCATCTAGAATTGGCTTAGGGTGTGTCCTTATGCAAGATGGAAAGGTGATTTGCTATTCTTCAAGATAATTGAAACGTCACGAAGAAAATTATCCTGTACATGATTTAGAATTAGCAGCAGTTATTTTCGCATTGAAAATTTGGCGTCATTATCTTTATGGAGAAAAGTTCACGATCTACTCAGACCACAAGAGCTTGAAATATTTATTTTCTCAAAAGGAGCTTAATATGAGGCAAAGGAGGTGGTTAGAACATCTCAAGGACTTTGATTTTGCTATTCAATATCATCCTGGCAAGGCGAATGCTGTAGCAGATGCACTTAGAAGAAAATCAATTGGTATGCTATTAAGTCTCATGATTAGTGTGACTAACCTTATTCCTCAATTTACCCAGTTGAATTTAGATGTTGACGTTAAGGAAGAAGATTGCTTCATAGCTAATATCCGAGCTCAACCTACATTGATAGAGGATTTGGCCAAGTTACAAGAGGATGATCCAATTTTACTGGAAATCAAGGCCAATATTGAACAAAGATCGGATTTTTCTATTTCTAATGATGGAAGATTACTATTCCAGGGCCGAATGTGTATACCGGATCATGAGGATATAAAGACATTGATCTTAGAAGAAGCACATAAATCAAAGTACTCCATCCATCCAGGAGGTACCAAGATGTATCAAGATCTCAAAAGAAACTTCTGGTGGCCTAATATGAAGAGGGAAGTAGCTGATTTTGTATCTCGTTGTCTTACATGCCAACAAGTGAAGGCGGAACATTTCAGACTTGCAGGAAAATTACATCCCTTAAATATTCCCGAATGGAAATGGAAAAGTATAGGAATGGATTTCATTATGGGATTACCTAAGACAAGAGGTGGACATGATGGAATATGGGTAATCATAGACCGATTGACTAAATCTGCACATTTCATATCAATAAAAAGTCTATGGTCTGTGGATATTCTAGCAGCATTATACATCAAAGAAATTGTTAACCTACATGGTATCTCTATCTCTATTATATCAGATAGAGATCCACGTTTTACATCACAATTCTGGAAAAGTTTACAACATTCACTAGGGACTAGATTGAATTTTAGCATAGCTTTTCATCCACAAACTGATGGTCAGACAGAAAGGACTAATCAGGTGGTAGAAGATATGCTCAGGGCTTATGTCATTGATTTTGGAGGAAGTTGGCATGATCACTTGCCTCTGGTAGAATTTGCATATAACAACAGTTATCAAGCAAGCATACAAATGGCACCTTTTGAAGCTCTATATGGGAAAAGTTGTCGATCACCAATATGTTGGAATGAAATAGGGGAAAGGCAATTTCTAGGCCCCGACCTTATCAGAGATTCTACAGAGAAAATAAAGCTCATCCAGGAAAGAATGACAATGGCACAAGATAGGCAAAAGTCTTATGTTGACAATCGAAGACGTGACTTGGAGTTTCAGGTAGGAGATCATGTGTATTTGAAGGTTTCTCCAGGTCATGGTATTCGAAGATTTGGCATCAAAGGAAAGCTAACTCCAAGGTTCATTGGCCCATTTGAAATTCTTGAAAGGGTCGGTGAAGTGGCTTATAGATTGGCCTTACCTCCACAGTTAGCAGAAGTTCATGACGTATTTACGTCTCTATGCTGAAAAAGTACGTATATGATCCAGACCACATTATCACTTATGACAATATAGAGATTCAGAAAGACTTGACATACGAGCAAACACTGATCAAAATTCTGGATCGGGAAGTGCGTCAATTAAGGAATAAAGTTATCCCTATGGTCAAGATCCAATGGAAGAAAGCATGGCCTTATGAAGCAACGTGGGAAACCGAATCAGCCATGACGAAAAGATTTCCGGAAATATTTAACTGTAAGTACACTCCTCAATACATGCTTTGAATTTGAGGACCAAATTCTTTCTAAGTGGGGGAGGGTGTAGTGCCCCAGAAATTTTAAATAATTTTCAAGAATTTATAAAGGCCTAAATAAATTTATAAATGGTTTATTTAAAATTAATAAGTCATTATGAGGCCAAGTGGTGTTAATCAATTAACCCAACCCACTTAATTAAAATCCAAAAGGTTTTAACTCTGGCCCATTAAGTTTGGCCTACATTCTAGAAGGTAATTAAGTCTATCCATGGATATTAAGGATAAATACTAGAATATATAAGATAAGTTAATGGATAATTATCAAAAGAGTTTTAAATTGTTTGAACTCTATCCACGACAAATATAACGGTCTATAGCCTGACCGTCACAGACATGTAACGCACGGTGTCTCGACCGTTACACTATGAACCAGAAAACTAAAAGAGTTTGATTTCCTTTGAACTCTGGGAATGAGTAATGTAACGGTCTATCGCGAGACCACCACATAACCCTAACGCGTAGGTCCTAGTCCGTTACAAACCTGTTAGTTCCGTAAGCAAAGGAACTCATGAAAAGATTGGAACTTGATGTTCCTATCCACTAGGGATCGACTTGGGAAGGATTGTAAAGACTCTAAGGACTCTAAACTCGATCTAATCCTCAAACCCTAGTCTAAACTCTATAAATATGGCATAGTTCTAAACTGTGCGACCCTTACTTTTTGGGCATAAGGAAGCAAGGTAAGGAGTCATTATCTCAGGTAAGTTCTTTAGAATAATTTGTTCACAATACTTTAGACTAACTCCCCTCCGAATTTCACATCTTTAGGTCAAGAGGTCGTGGAGTTAGAGCCCAAGGAAGTTGCTGAAAAAGTCACAAGAGAAGGAGGAGATCTAGGGCAAGGTTCTCTACCAAATTCAGGAACTACAGTCTAAGTAAGAGGTAGGTTATCTCATGAACGGCAAAAAAAAAAATAATAACTTGATAGGACTAAGAGCCTCTGTTTTGATTGGATTTCATGCATGCTAGATCATCAATTTCATGTTTTATTGGTTCTATGCATATCATGTTTCCCTTAGCCCTAACTAAAGATTAAAGACTTGACTATCCATCTATTCACCAATACCCATGCATATAGACAACCTTTACTTTGTTAACATATCTAGGAACTCATGATGTTTTGATAAAAGACATGATGTGAGTTGATCTCTTAGCTTCTATAGTTGTTTCCTGTTAGCAGAGACTGTAACGCATCACAGAAGGACTGTCACTTCCATGTAACGGCCCCACGACAGACCGTTATACTCCCTGATTGGATTTGGGTTTCACGGTTGATTATAACGTGCTTGTACAGACGCGTTACATTCATGTAACGGCTGGGTCCTGACCGTCACAATCACAGTGACGCCCCATCTCCATACCATTTTACTCTGTGTTTTGTCAACCCCAAGACAGAATATAACCTGCCAATATTATTATTGTTAAAGCCTAGTTACCTAAGTTTTAACCTGATCATGTGATTTTAAGGTTATTTGATCATTCATGATAGGTATTGCATGTTTTATGGTCTCACTTTTATTGAGTTATGTTAATTTTTGAAGCCAAATTATATAGTTTTGTATTATAAAGAATGACTTTTTAACATTGTATTGACGGAGTTTTCATCATGATTTCACATTGATTATACATATCTCTCTCTGTCAATAGAGTCAATTCCATAAGTACATGGCACATATTCAGGTATGTTGTCATTAGTTCACACTTTGCACTATAGGAACACAATCTTGGACATGAGGACCTTTCTATTGGATATTCCTTCCAATGGACTAAGAAATCATTGTTTCAAAGCCTCCGTAATTCTCCGCGAGCCTGGGATTCTCACTAGGACGCCGAGTTGGTTGTACCATTAAAGCCCAATAAATAGAATGCACTATCATGGTTTCTGATTCTTGAAATGTAACGGTCTTGAACTGGACCGTCAGGCTCACGTAACGGCCCAGTGCCAGACCGTCACATTCCTATGAGTCTATTTTTATCTTTCTAGACTCTGATCATTTTAACGGCCCATTAGTGGCGCGTTACATAGTGTAACGGCCCAGTTAATGACCGTTACATAGCTTGTTTATGTTAACCCAAGGTTTGACCAAGGGTTGATATCCCAATGATTCTAGACAAACCTTGATGATCTAGAACTTGTCATATTGCTTAAATTGATCTAAATGAAATGGAAGTTAAGGAAAATACCGTTATGCTGTCGATTTATTTCTATAAAGCATGACATTGTTTAAAGTCTATTTCTTGACTCCTACATTCTTATGTTGAAGCATTCATTCATTGATTTTAGTTATCATGGAATTATTGGAAGTGCTATATTCTTGGCCATACTTTACTGTTATACTGCGTGGAAGTAGCTTAATTTATAACTGAAGATGCGATCGAGCACTGATTGTGTTCAAGGGCTCTATGCCGGAAACATACTATTTTATAAACCATGGGGTATGATGCTACTGGCGTCGCATTGCGCTGGGAGTACTATTAATATAAATAAGTGAAGATCCACGGCACGACATGACATTCTTGCTTGATATTTCACAGAAATTCACAAAGCACTTGCTCATAAGCATAAGATGCTAAAGTGAGGAATATGTGGCTTGCTAGTACATTCTCGATATATTCTTATTCATGAAAGGCCAATATCATGTTCTTGTCCTATTCTTACTAGTTCATTCTTGTTCTCATTCCATCTTATATGATAGTCTTGTTACTTTGATTTAATCGCATGACCATCGTATTGCATGATTTTACCTTAATTATTTAGAGCAAAAATATTAATCACTTTAATAGTGCCTTCATGTTGATGCGAAGATACCTACTGGGCAAGTGTGCTCATTACCTATTTTCAATCTTTTTTCAGGAAATGAAAGTGAGTCGGGTTCGGATTCGGATTATTCAAGTAGCGGATCCGAGAGCGGTTAAAGATGAGTGAAGACTTAGGAAGTCTATAATGTCTAGATTGAGTCAATGTAATTTTCCTATTTATTGAGTCTAGTAGAATGAAAATCAAATTAGTGATTGTATCTTTGAATATTGAGCATTATGATATGAAGTTGAAGTTGATTAAATCATGTGCAATTGCATTTACTTGTGTGATTGTCTCGCGCTCTGATTGATTCTTACTTGCAAGAGGCTTACCATGCCGACTGTTTACGCTCCTCGAGCGAGTCTTCCGCTGTAATTAAAGGCTCGGGGCGTGACACTCTGTCTGCACAAACGGTCTTACGATAGACCGCCAAAGATAAAAAAACGATCTAAACATAGATCGCCAACCTCAGTCGTCCACCAGAAGATAAAGTCAACGGGCGAAAACTTCGTGAATCAGGACTCTGGCACTGGAAAATGGTCTAAAGTTAAACCACCAGAGTGCCACTAACGGCCATACGATAGACCGCTAGAGCTCAACGGATAAGAAAGGATAAGGCTAAAGAAAGGTCATTGGCTCTGGACTCTGGCGTCAGCAAATGGCCTTAAGATAGATCGCCACACGCCATCAAACAGCTGTTTGGTGGACCGCCAGAAACAATGCAGGTGAGAAAAGATCATGTCGACGCACGGGCAAAATCAGGTCGACGTAAAAATGAATCAGGTCGACGCACGGGCAAAATCAGGTCGACGTAAAAATGAATCAGGTTGACGCAAAAATGAATCAGGTCGATGCACGTGAAAAAAATAGTCACATAATAGACCGCCGACAACACCTAACGGTCGTGTTATAGACCGTTAAGTACAAGACTGTAGCAAAACCAGTGAAAGCCCACTAAGCTTTAACCCACGGAAAAATAAATAAGGAGCGAGACCCAATCAAGGAGAATGACCCATGAGATAAGCCCCAAAACTGACCAAGATGGCCCAGCAAACGGCGTATAACTCGGAGCATTATAAAGATAAATAAGGAGATGACCCAACTCATTGGTCATAAAATAGGTGTCAACAGATGCCCCTCCTTAACGTCCTCTTTGCAGGGGAACGAGCGGAGGTAAAGCGAAAGCGAAATGGAATATGGAGATGGAGCGAAAACGCAGCGGAGTGGACTGAAAAGCGGACGTTAAGATAAACCGACACCCGTTCTCAACCAACGAGTGATAGGAATCTTCCAAAGAACTTCGAACCAATCACAAGGAAGGGAAAAACCGAACGACGCATGTTTGGAGGAACTAACTAAAGGAAAGAAAAATATGACCAACCTCCTCACTGGAACACACAACTGATAGGCGGTTAGAGCAAGCGAAAAAGTAAAGAGACGAGTAACTAAACTCCAAACAGGAATCATCAGCTAACCAAACCGAGCAAAAAGACCGAAGGAAACCTTACAACTTAGAGTGGAATGATTCTCCTTACTCAAGACCATGGATACACAGTTATCCACCATCACTGAGACACTCTTAGACAGATGAGGGCACGTGAATGCTCAAAGTTGTGCATGATGCATGTTGGGCTAAAATAAAAGAAATCATCAAAACGAATGCCAAGAAAGATAAAAAAAATAAGAAGATACTCGAGAATAGTATTGCTAGACCGGAGAAATCAGGGTCAAGACACTATCTGCAACCACGGCGTGCAAGATAGAACCATCGTCCCCCAACTCTTCCAATCTAACGGCCTATCCAACGATTAAACATGTGCACCTAGATCATCATCATTTTTGTTAAAGGGGAACATCAGATCCTAGAACACATGAATGACCCGCTGGTTCTTGAGGTAATATATCATAGATACCATATAGTAATGCAATAAGGAACTAGGGATCGAGATACTTACCTGACTTACCTGCCTGGCGAGATGTGATAGCGTGTTACGATGGCGTTCATGGTTTTGACAATAAGAAAGGTTAGCCATCAATTATTATATAAGATAGACATGAAGCATATAGAGAGTAAGAGTAGAGCAAGCATATTACTTCAAATCATCAAGATCTCTAGTAACCAAACGGTCTACAAGTGGACCGCTATGCTGAACTAATGGTCTAAATATAGACTGCCAGCCAAGGGCGGTTCACATTCTTCAATGCAGATGACTCAGATGAAAAATGGTCTAGGATAAGACCTCCAATGTATGTGTAACGGTCTAATGATAGACCGCTAGCCATTGAGAGATTTCAAATACCAAAAATGCCCGTTCGCTCTCCCATACGCTCCATTCAATCACCCAAACCAACCACCGCACCCCACTCCGGCGAGCACCGGTGACCACCGCGAGGCTGCATTCCCCATCTCCAAGATGGTGAAAAAATGGGCCGTGAAGCACCTCCAACGGTGACTAGAAGAGGAGGGAACGCCACCTCCGGCGGCGGTGGACCCATCGGTGGAGGAAGAAGGGTCGTCGGCCCCGCCGGCGGTGGAAGAGGCCCCTGTGGCGGAGGAAGGCCCTGAGGAGGCTGGAGATGGCGAGGAAGGAGCCCAGAAGGCCGAAGAAGGGATGACGGCGATCGTCGGAGGTAGGTCGATTGGCCTTAAAATTCCATTTTTGATTTCTACAAAGCATGCATGTGTGTGAATGGACAGGGGAATGGGTCTGGGGACCCATTAAAACACTTTGTAGGCCCTTTGGGCCATTTTCAATGCTTAGGGAAACGAGGCAAACAATGCCCATTCTTTGGGTGCCTAGCGATCCTTCCAGGGACTGCTAGGTGATCAGGCGGTCTAGGGACGACCGCTAGGAGGTAAGAAACGGTCTAAAGGAGACCGCTAAGGAACCAGAGGGATTTTTTTGATTTTCATTAAAATTCAAATGCAATGTATGTTTGTTGAATTTACATGAATGACTGATGATGATGTGTTTGAATGAATGTAGGGGAAGAGGCGGACTCAGATTTCGTAGCTGTAAGTCTGAGCAGTTTACTTAGCATTGCCAGACTACCAGAGGGAGAGGTTAGCAGCGATGGGGTTCGGGGAGCTTCTTAGCATAGAAGTGACGAGGATCGACACAGCGCTGCTGTATGCACTTCATGAGCGATGGGACCCGATCAACAGAGCTTTCTTGTTCCCGTGGGGACATATGATCCCGATGTTGGAGGACGTTGCGAGGATCACAGGATTGAGAGTACATAGGGCTCCAGTGACAGGATGGACATATGCAAACTACCGTGAGATGGCAGAGGAGCTACTAGGACTGGAGTTTATGAGATCGGGGCACCATTTCTCGATGCTGGCCAGAGTGACTCTGTAGGAGAGCTTGGGATTGAGAGGAGTAGCCATAGCTGTTGGAGAGTTACCTGAGGAGCACATTGGGAGACTGACAGACTAGGCACGAGAGAGAGTGTCTGCAGAGCCAGGACCAGAGGGGGGCATCATCCTCCGATGCTTCTTGATTTTGCTATTCGGGAAGCTTCTATTCACGACGAGGGTAGACGGAGTGAGCTGCATGCTCCTTCCTTTGTTGAGAGATCTGGACGGCGTTGGCGGATATGCATGGGGAGCAGCGATGCTAGCCTTTCTGTTCGACTCTCTCAGCACCACCAACCGGCAGACGATGCTGGGGGGGTTCACACCTTTCCTTTAGGTAAATGCTTGACTTCTATGCTCTTATGCTTATATGCCCACTATATACTTATTCTTGATGTATGTTGACATTTTACTTATGTAGGTATGGAGTGATTTGTACCTTCCTGGCATCGGGCGAGGGAAGGAGGTACATCCTGACTGGGTCCCCGTTGTGAGACGGTGGTCGGTGGCTCGGGATGATGGGTCGCTTCGACGCTTAGTGCAGGCTATCCAGGATGACTTGGACACATTCCCATACGCATCGGTAAGCTTCCCAAACTCAAACTTTCTAAATGCACTTAAATGCTTCTGAATGCTTATCTAAATGCTGACACTCGACTTCTTTGCCCTTTTTAGGTGCGCTAGACACCCTACCGTGACGAGGGTCACGAGGAGCAGCCTTGGGTGGAGGCAGCCCAGGCGTATGCTGGACGAGAGATCTGGCTTCATTGCTTGAACATCATCGAGCCTCTCCATCATCGGCTGATCATGAGGATGAGAGGAGTACACCAGCCAGAGGTGGAGTTCCCAGCGCGAGATGATGAGCGCATTGGCCGATCCTCGAAGGGCCTAAGCGGGGACATTGACTGTGTTACTCGAGCGCTCGACCAGGTACGGGACTGGTCACGCAGAGGTCGGGTGGTGAGGGCTCGAGCTGATAGCGATGAGGCCTACCTGAAGGCCTACCCGCGGAGGTACGGCGACCAGGTGTTCTGCGGCGTCCGTCGACCGGTATGAATTTCTAAACTCATGCTCTTTAATTAAATTATTCCTATATGCACTGACACCTTGATTTGCTATATGCAGCTAGACCCCTAGGGCAGGATAGCAGAGCTCTAGGGCCTCCTCCACTCCACTGTACAGCAGAGGGATGAGCTCTAGCACGCGTTGGATCTTCTAGTGAGTTTCACTAAACATTAGACTTAATTATGCCTATGCTTATGATGAATGTGACTAACTCTGACTTCTAAAATGCAGCGAGCCGAGGGAGCGCAGCAACGCGGACCGGATGCTCCTTCCTCTTCGTCCCAGCCTGTAGGAGACCGAGCCAAGCGAGATGCAGACTTTGCTCGGGCAGTGGCTCGGGCCAAGGAGGCTGAGGCCACTCTCACGGAGAGGGTAAGCAAATCAAACTGAGAATCTTTTGACTTAAATGCTTATAGTATGCAAATGCCTAATTGTGATGAATGCTAATGCAGGCGAGAGAGCTGACCACGGCCTTGGCCGAGGTGGAGCGGTGGCGAGTAGAGGCGGCGGAGGTGACTCGCCACCATGAGGAGGTGACGCGACTGAGCACAGGAGCGGCTCGTCGTCGTGTAGAGGAGGAGGAGGTGGAGCGACTCAGAGCGGATGCCACGTGACTGAGGAGCGAGCGAGACCAGTCCCGAGTGCAGGTCATCGAGATGAGGGGGGTGATCGCGGGACTAAAGGATGCCCTCCGACTTCTGGGAAAGAGGTCAGATGCTAGCAGGAGCCATAGCATTGCACCGAGCAGTGCGGTGCGAGGTTACTTCACGGGTTCTTTCGGCTACCGGAGGAACGAGGAGGAGGAGCGACGATGCCGTCGCGAGGAGGAGAGCACTGCCATAGAGCCGCTAGCTAAGCGGCATGAGGGCACGGGTGATAGTGGAGGTCTAGGAGAGGGACCGGCCGAGTGACTTGTACCTTTTCTTTTCTTTTTTTGTTATGATAGACACACATGTACATGACTTCTTAGTGATATTTATATTTATTTTTTCCTTTTCCCCTTTATTTATGCAAACTGTGTGAAATGCTGACTCACTGACTACTCCTGGGACCGACAGAGAGTGGGAGAGGGTGAGAGAATGGAATAGGACTGATTGAGATGAAAGTTAGCAAACCTGATAGAAACTGGAAAACGGTCTAATGTAGGACCGCCATAATGGAACAAATGGTCTAACGATAGACCGTTAGGGGAACGGGAGATAAGGCGGTGAAGAAGAATGGAAAACGGTCATTTGATGACCGTTTGTGAGATCTTAGCGGTCGAACGATAGACCGCTAGGGACGGAACATAGTGAAGTCCGAGCGGGATTCTTCTGTGAGGGTCCTAATCTGAGGATAGGGTCCCTAATCTGCACAAAACCCATCCGAACTCAATCTGAAGCTGCCCAGCCCTAATCCTAATGCAATAGGACTAAAACTAGAGCCTTATAACCAGGACTAAACCCCAGAATTCGCAGCTCATAGGTAGTCTCCTACAAGCCTTGAAATTTCATCAAAAAATCATCCAATTCATCATGAAGAGGAGCTTTGAAGCTAGTGCTATGGGAGAGGTCGCCTACACCTGCCCAAAGGTGGCTAGGAGAGAGCACTTCTACAGCGGCTAACCTTGATCCCCAAGCACCTGAGTTCAAGTTCTTCAAGAGAAGTAAGCATAATTATAATGTTCAAAAAGATTCATGTACTTCCTCAATTTCTTCTTATGGCATTTCCCTCCCTTCCTCTTCTTCTTTCTTTTCCTTCTTTTCCAGCTTCTTCCCGGCCCAAGATGCTACTCTAGCCTTAAGTGGGTGGCTCCCTTGATAAAGGCACTTCCTTTAGAGGTCCTTTCCATCCTAAGGGCATGGCACCTTCACCCTTTAGTGGTTCTAGCCAAAAATTTCCAGAAAATCTCCTTAAATTGGCCAAGCATTTCAGCTCTTGTAGAATTATGACATCCTCAAACACATACATTCATATTCCCAACCTTTGAGGCCACTGTCCTACTAGAAGAGGTAGAGACCTACTTAGCCCTTCCTAAGACTAAGGCGGGGGATGAAGACTTAGTGAGCCATACGGTGGAGCCTATAGACCCATCAATCATATTAGGGGATTTCATTCACAACTCAAAAGATGTTAGGACCATGATCAGCCCGTGCCATGTCCATTTGATACCCATGTCTTAATGGATCACCTCTTATTGTAAGAACAAGAGCGGGAGATTTGAGGCCGTAGCCAAGGCTACCTCAATTGGCTTATGCGGGGTCTTTCTTTTCACCATCACCGACCACCTTTTGGACATCCAAAATCACAGCATTATTAGTGGGTTGTGGCGGGGCTTATCTATCTCTCAAGCCATTCTTTCTTACCTTTATGAAGGCCTTAGTTCAGCTTGCTTAGGAGGCCCTCTCTTCGGGTCAATGATTATCCTTGAGTGTTGGATGGGAGTGAGACTTAAGTTTCTACTCAAGGAGGACATGCCTTCAGCTAGCCACATATTCGGGAGCCACCCTTTATTCTTTATATGAGGCGCATCTGGATTTTCTTCACAGGTTGAGTGCCGGATGACAGACAAGAAAACAGGGGATGATTTGCGCCTCTACCTCAACACTTTGCCAATCGATAAGTTCGTGATGCGACCAAGAGCACTTCAAGGCACCACCCTCAGATTATTTCGGCGACCGGGCCAAGATCTTCAGCTAGTGGGGAATACTACCTTGGCGATCTACAACCCACACCGATGCTACTTGCAGATCGGGCTACCTCGCACTAAGGTTCCAGCACTATCACATTTCCCTCCCCTTCAAGTTAGGTAGATCGGGACTGAGGAGGATGAGCGCGCGGTGCGGAGTGCTCTAACCATGTGGGAGGTCAGCCAAGTACGCACCTTGCAAGCAGAAGTAGCGGAGGATGAAGAGAAGAACCGTGCCTATGTAAAAGAATTATGCAAGATCTGTCCCTGCGCAGATGGAAAATTGAATGTAATTTAAGTTTCTTTCATTAATTTCTTGGAATGATCAACTTGATTAATATTCAATGAACTTAAATGAATGGAATAAGAAGATTGATTTGGGACATGTGAAATGGAATGGTCAAATGAACTTGACTGAATGGACAAAACAGCGCAGAACAGGGTTCTCTGTCTGATAAATGGCCTAGAGTAGGGCCGCTAACCACTCCTAACGGTCTAACGACAGACCGCCAGAGCAACGCTCAGGAAAACTCTAAGAGTTTTGGCTCTCGGGGGTCCATAGCGGTCATGACTTAGACCGCCAGAATATGGATAACAGTCTATCAAAAGATCGCGAGGGACAACGCACAGAGAAACTGAGAGTTTTGGCTCTTGGACGAAGAAAACGGTCTCTAGATAGACCGCCATAGAAGTTAGCGGCCTAACAATAGACCGTAAGGGACCCAGAGATAGGAATCCAGTGAGCTTTGAACCTTGAGTGAATTAACCCTACGTCTACACACACTCAAACAAGAAAACAAGTTAAATCTGTTCTTAGGCCCAACCCCTTGCCTACAGCAAGTTAGAGAATGCCCATTTCTTGATATTCGGTCAAGGGGTGGAGCTTTATTAAATAGGCGAAAAAAATGAAATGAATATGAATGCTAATGCATGCTATGCAATGATGATGGTATTTTTGGAATTTTGACAATATTTGATTTTTGTGAGTTTTGGAATATCTGTTTTTTTTTATTTTGAAATATCTCATTTTTTTGGAGTTTCAAAATGATTTTTTTCAGATTTTGAAGTATATGATTTTTTTGGATTGTGAAATATTTGATTTTTTTGGATTTTGAAGTATATGATTTTTTTAGATTTTGAAATATATTATTTTTTTATTTTAAAATATATGATTTTTTTAGATTTTGAAGTCTAATTCCATCCTGGCAACAAGAGCCCTTCCTGTCCCACTCGGAATCTCTTGAGGTCGGCGTGCTTTTGAGGTGACAATCCCTGGCCAGGGCCAATCTATATGACAGTGCTTCTATCGAGGACATACCCGGGGTACTGTCTGGTCCTAAAAGAAAAATAGAAATAAGGGGGTAAGCTTAGGCCAAGTATAGAGGTTTTATAGAGTTTAAGCCCTTCTCACAACAACCCCTTCAGAGATTCAGTCTACTGTGCCGGGGCTTTGTGTCCACCATCGAACCTTTATCCACCCTAGGCACACATACGACCGGGCTCATAATGTCCCGCGGGAAAACTGTACTACCACTCTTACCATGCATAGTTTCATATTTTTAGAGCTTCTAATCTTTTGGACCTCGAGCTTTTGAGATGGACTTTTTAATTTTACTTTGATTTGCTCCCCTTTCTTTTTCTTGTGGAGTCAGGTCATAACGGACTGCCCCTATTTGAGACCTCCTCTCATCAGGGTGTCTTGATTAGTCATCGCCCCCTTTATTCCTCTCTTGCCCCTAGATTTAGCCGAGGAGAGAAACGGATAGGGACCTTGACTTCCCCCAAGCATGGCCAAGGAGAAACGGTGTTTACATAACTGGGGAACCCGACCAAGGACCTCGTGAAGTGTGTGAATTGCCAAACTCGAGATCATCCTTTGCGATCGAGGGAAGAGGCACCTTGCTACTGGATTTTTCATTAGCCCGACTCTAAGGAAAGAAACGCTTAAGATACAACCCATTCCAGGCGTGAGACAGCTCCTCACCTTCCGCGTTGACTAAGTGATATGCATTCCCTGGATAAGCCTCTCTAACGACAAACGGCCCTTCCCAGTTAGGTTGTAATTTAGACCTAAAACCTCCGGACCGAATGAATTTACGCTTCAAAACCATATCTCCTACATGAAATTTACGCTCAATTACCTTATTTTGAAAATAACGTGAAACTCTCTTTTGATAAACGGACACGTGATCGGCCGCATTCATCCTCTTCTCATCCAAGAGTTCCAACTGGACGAGCAACGCCTCTCGACGTTCATCGAGATTATGTTCCTTATTAAGCTGCACCCTTAGGGAAGGGACCAAGATCTCATATGGGAGCACCGCCTCCATCCCGTAGGTAAGAGCATTGGGGGTTTGTCCCGTAGGAGTACGGACGGAGGTGCGGTAAGCCCATAGAGCTTCCACTAATCGTTTAGGCCAATCAGAAAGTATGTGAGATTCGCATGTTTTCTTTATGATTTTAAGAAGGGTTTTATTAGTGGCCTTGGCTTGACCGTTGCCTTGAGGATAATATGGAGATGAATGATGCAACACAATATTGAACTTCTTACATAGGTCATGGAGCTCTTGAGAGATGAATTGGGGTCCATTGTCGGTGACGATGCTGCTTGGCACTCCGAACCGTGAAATAATATTCTTCATGATGAAGCGGCACACTGTGGTTGCTTTGATCTTTGCGTACGCCTCTGCTTCGGCCCATTTGGTGAAGTACTCAGTGGCGGTAAGGATGAAGAATTTTTGCTTCGTCTGAGTGTTGGGATCACCGAGCGGGCCAACAACGTCAAAGGCCCACATAGAGAACGGCCAAGGAGCAGAGAGAGGATGAAGAGATGAAGCTGGAGCATGGATTTTATCAGTGTGGAGTTGGCATTTAAGACACCTCCGGACATAGAGGGAGCAATATTCCTCTAGAGTGGGCCAATAATAACCCTGCCTAAGGATCATCTTCACTAGAGCCTAGCCATTGACATGACCTCAACACTTACTAGAATAGGCTGCTTCAGCCACCTTCCAAGGTTCATCATCATCCAGGCATCTCATGAGCATTCCATTGAGAGCACACATGTACAATTCTCCAGCAATGATGGTGTATCTCGAGGCGACTCTTCTAATAGTCTTACGATGTTCGGTGTTTGCCCCTTCAGGGAATGATCCATCTTTGCAATACAGCTCAATTTCATGATACCATGACAATTCTTCTTCCTCCAAAATCTGTTCTAATTCTGTTAAACCTCCTTCAAATCTTCCTTCTCAGCCCCAGCCTCTACGGTCTTTCTAAGGTTTGCGAACCAAGGATCCTGAAGAGAGGGAGCATTTAATCTATAGATGACGATAGTCTCAGTGCTTCGACTGAGAGGGAAGGATAGAGAGGATGCAAGCGATGCCAGTGCATCAGCGAGGATATTCTGAGATCGAGGAGTATGAATGTAGATCAATTTACGAAATTGCCTAGCCAAGAGAGTGACCAAATCTTGATATGGCTTGAGCTTCGGGTCACGGGTGCAGTAAGTGGACAGAACCTGCCGCAGAACGAGCTGAGAGTCTCCTATGATGTTCAAATAGCACGCGCCTAAGAGGTAGGCGTGCTTCAATCCGACTAGGAGAGCCTCATACTCGGCGTCATTGTTGGTGGCAAGAAAACGGAGCTGGTAAGCAAAAGGAATCGTCACCCCTTCCGGAGTGAGAAGAACGACCCCTATCCCTCGGCCTTGAGAATTGAGTGCACCATCGAAGTGCAGAGACCAAAAGGGATGATGGGTAAGAACATAGAGATGCTCGTCAGGGAAATCATCTTCAATAGAGTCCGTACAGGGAATGGGAATATGGGCAAGATGCTCAGCGATGGCATATCCTTTTCTGCCAGCGAGCTAACCTACTAGAAAGGACAGGCTTTTCTAAGAGATAACAGATAGGGTCCATTCTAGAGATCAACTTAACTGGGTGGGCTAGAAAATAGTGTTTCAGTTTCTGAGCTACCCACACTAAGGCGGCACAACTCTTTTCCATGGCAGTGTATTTGGTCTCCACCGGGTTAAATAACCTGGAGGGGTAATAAGTTGCCCGCTCTTTGACTTCGTCATCTACTTGTGCTAAGACCACCCCTAGGGATTCCTCGGTGACAGAAATGTATAGGATTAGGGGTTTCCCATAGATAGGAGGTTGCAAAACTGGGGGATTGGTCAAATATTTCTTTAAATGCTCATAAGTCTTTTGACAATCTTGATTCCATTCAAACTTGACCCACGCCTTTAGCAATTCATAAAACGGGCGGCATCTCTGAGAATGCTAGGATATGAATCTTCTAATGAATTACAATCGACCAATCAGTCCTCGAAGTTCTGTGATATTCTTCGACAGAGGCATTTCCATGACGGCCTTTGCTTTGTTAGGATCGATCTGAATCCCCTGGTTGCTGACTATGAAGCCTAGCAATTTCCCTGAAGAGACTCCAAAAACACATATCTTTGGATTCATTTTTAACTGATACTCCCTAGCCCTCTGGAGCACCTTAGCCAGAATAGCGGGGTGTTCTTTTTTAGTCCTCGACTTCACCAAAATGTCATCCACGTATGCTTCCATGTAAACATGCATCATGTCATGGAATATAGCCATCATCGCCCTTTGATAAGTGGCGCCGACGTTCTTCAAACTGAACGGCATAACTACATAACAATACGTACCCCAGGGTGTGGTGAAGGAGGTTTTCTCTTGATCTTCAGGAGCGAGACGGATCTGGTTGTAACCTGAATAACCATCCATGAACGACAATGTTTCATACGCGGCGGTATTGTCCACCAATACATCTATGTGAGGCAGCGAGAAATCATCTTTGGGACATGCCTTGTTAAGATCTCTGAAATCAATGCAAATACGCACCTTTCCATCCTTCTTGATAACAGGGACTATATTCGCCACCCACTGAAGATATAAGACAACTCTGATAAACTTGGCCTTGTACAATTGATCGACCTCTTCCTTAATCTTCAAGGCCATGTGGGGGTAAAATCTTCTTGATCTTTGTTTCACGGGTGTTGCCCCTGGTTTAAGCACGAGTCGGTGTTTCACTAAAGAGGCGTCAAGACCTGGCATGTCCTCGTAAGACCAGGCGAAAGAATTGCTATACTCCCTTAGAACCTTGATTAAATCTTCTTCTACCTCGGGAGGGAGATTAGCGGCAATAATAATGGGACTGGGGTCTTCTTTAGTTCCCAGATTTATTTCCGTCGTAGGTCCATCCACCGCCGACGACGGCTCATCGAATCTCTTTAGTCCTTGTGCATACAGATCGGGGGTGTCATCTACATTGCCGTCCTTATCATCGACCGGGTCTTTTTCATCCGTGATTTTATAAACACCTAATCTGTCGTCGCTCCACACCCCTTCTTGCTCCTCATCGTCTTCTATCACAATCGCCGTAGCGATAAACTCTGGGTTCTTCAGAAGAGCATGACATCGCTGAGCTAGATCCTGTAAGAACCTATCAGGAACGGATTTGGAATGACGCGCAAGCGGGCGCGGCTCAGGTGAGGAAGGGTTGGATGATCTAGAACAAGACCCTACTTCTCTAGACCTAACAGACTCTACTTCCCTAGACTTGATGGACCCTACGTCTAACCTAGGGTAAAAAAATTCCAATGGGAAGGAGACAGCATGGACCTCATGCCCCTGGGTGGAGAATGGAGAGAAGATAGCGTAATCTTCCACTAAAATCTCTGTTTCAAATTTGACGTTTTTTTTTGGAGAGAATTAGTGGAGATCATGTAGCAAGAGGGAGAGGAAGGTGGAGGAGGAGGAAGCTGACGGGGGAAGAGAGACGGGAAAAGAACATCAAAGGAAGGATCAGATGAGGAGAACCACATATTAGAGAGATCGGATGTGGGGGACCATGTGGTGGAGAGATCAATAGGTGGGCATTGCCCACATGCACATGGCACAAATAATACCTCGAGCGACATTTCTGTGAAAAATAGATTGACCATTATAGGAGGCAGACAGGGTATGGATTCCAACTATTGGAAGAGAGACACGAGACGAGAGGGAGACCAAGTAAAGATGATGGGTGAGCTCGCCCTTTCCGCGGATGGTAAGCTGGGTTCTTCGGCTGATAACATACAAACCGTACCTCCTGATCTTCCTGGCGACCTTCTTCTTCATAAAATAGCCTTTCGAATGCATGGCTACAATCATTCATATCATCGACCAGCCCCTTAGGCAGCAATGGCGGGCTGTTGACTATGTGGACTTCATCTTCCTGCTTGAGCTGATCTGGAGATGCTTTTAATGTGCCCGGTTGGAGGGGGCCTTTAACAAAATGTTGGCAGTAGTTGGTGCGGACACCCGAGCAGTTGAGCGGCGCGACACGCCGAGCCACCGGTACCGCACACGGAGCACGACTCGAGCCACCTCAGCGTCCATCTAGCTCGGAGACAGCCTGGAGACTCCGCCTTGAGCCTCCCCATTTTTCATATTTAATTAGACTTTATTTGTGTGTAAGGTGTGTTTATTTCATTTTATACGGTTTGCAATTATGAGTGTACGAGGGGCTTATTTGTAAAATGGGACCCCTGGGGCCCATGGGACCCTCAGGCCCCCTCCCATTGGTCCATATCAGCCTTCTGGGGTTGGTCAACATCCAAGGTGGACATCTAGAAGCCTTGACTAGTCAATTGTCCACATGGGGGACAAGGGACCAAAATGGTCAACAATTCCAACCAAACCCACCTACCATGTCCCCCCCTTGGTCAAGGTGCGCCCCCCTCCCCATTTGTTTATTATTTTTGTTGTGTTTTGATCAAACTTCATCCTAGCCATCCATCCCTAACCCCTGGATCCAACGGTGGAGGATGGATTAGAAGGGTGACCTATATATGCTTGTATTTTCCTATTTTCATGAATTAATGCCATTTGATTCAAAGAAATTCAAGAGCAAGGGCTGGTGCGCCCCCCTCCTTTCTCCTCCCTCTCCCCCTTGAAGCTGTGAAGGCTTCCATTCTGAGGTGTGACGCCTCGTGTATCAGTTCCGACGATCGCCGCCGCCGCCACGAGCCGCCACCACACCGCCTTCGCCATCAACGGAGTTCTGCCCGCGTAGTATCACAGGAGCTTCCACGAATTTCCTGTCTCAGCCCCGAGCTCAGATAGATCTGGGGATTTTATTGGGTGTTCCATAGGTGTCAAGGACATCCTACAAATTTTGGTTTGCCATTCAGATCTCGTTTCATATTTTTTGATTTTTGTCCACTCTTCCATTTCGGTTCTGCCAGAGTTCTGTCCAGATTCATCCCCGCCCTGAGTTTCATGTCTTAGGTCCACCTTTTGATTTATTTCGGTTCGTCTAATTTTACTGGAGGTTCCACCCATCCACCCCTTCATCCACAATTTTTCTCCATTTTTGGTTCTTCCATTTCATATTTTCTAAAAATTGTTCTCAGTCCCAGCTACAGTTTTGTCCCCCTGTTCCCAGATCCGACCACCAGTCACCCCAAAAATCATAGTAAATCACCACCACCTCTAAATTGAATTCCCAAAATATTCCCAGTTCCGTGGTTTGATCCCCTACAACTTTGAAGAATAGCTCAAGAGTTGAATCGGAGGTTTACTAGGCCGTCAATGGTGGTTCTCAGACAAGTACCCTGTAAATCTGAGGTTTCGGTTACTGTACAACAGGGGCTTGTAAATTCATTAAAGTTCTGATCCGACCAGATCCAGCAGATCTCTCTGGGTCTATATTGAAGCATTTGAAGAGAGCTTTCCAACGATAGCTCATGCGCCCCGATCCGACGGCGGGATTGATCGCAGCGGCCGTTTTTGCCGGAGCGCGCGCCGGAAGACAGCAACCAAAATCCGTGGACAGCTAGCTCATCAGTTGGGAATCGGGGCCGATCGACCCCCGATCGGTGTTCCCGGCCGATCGCCGTCCGTGGAGGCGCGCCACCAGGGGTCCCCGTCATAGTGGGTCCCACCCCCGCAGATCCGGAGGACAGCGCCGTCCGTGGGTCCGCGGGCCCGCAGAACCCGCCGTTCGGAAAGCACGAAAACGCAGAGTTCGGCACCGCCGGGCGACATCAAGATGCTGCCCGTCAACCCGAGTTGCGTGATTCCCGGGCCCTACATGTGACCTTTTACCTCCCTGCGTGGAGTGGGTCAAATTATTGTATTGCTGTAATATTGTTTAACCGGGAGTCTGTGATTCGGCCGGGGTTGTCTTCGCCACGCCGGGTGCGTGGAGGTAATGGTCCGAACCTCTTGGCGTTCATTTGCTTAGCTAGTATACGGTCTTTTGCCGCTGCCGAGAGTGTAGGTACTAGCCCGTGTGTTCATGTCACCGCTGTGAGAGTGAGAGTGACCCGTCCCGCGACTCGATCCGAGTCCGGAAGTTGAGTCGGACTACCCTTGACCTCCGTCGGTTCCTTAACCGCGCACGGTCCGCGCTTTCCCTCGCTTGGGACGACGAGTGAGCTTCCACTTCTGTTAGCGACGTTTTGCCACTAGGAGCTCATAGTGTCGGGCTTAGTGTCTCCCTGGTGTGTGCTGCTGGTCGCGCCTTCATCTAGAGTCCGAGGGTGGCACCTAATAGTGTCGTCTCCCGTGTCCGTCCCGCATCAGTTTGGTATCAGAGCAAGTCGAGTTTAGGGTAGTCTTTGCATATGTCTTGCATGCATCATGGTCTAAGTCGAGTCTAGGACCATCATTATTTTCAAAACAAAAAAAAAGTGTGTTTTAAATTGCATTTGCACCCTTTATTCGGTATCTTAAAAGGTGTTGTCCGAACGTTAGGCTACGCCTACCGGGAGGTCGCACACTTGCGAGAGTGATCTTTGGATCGATTAACTCCG
Source organism: Amorphophallus konjac (assembly GCA_022559845.1). NCBI lineage: Eukaryota > Viridiplantae > Streptophyta > Magnoliopsida > Alismatales > Araceae > Amorphophallus > Amorphophallus konjac. Next base: position 121,281,053 of record CM040126.1, on the reverse strand, counting down.
CCGCGTATCGGATATTGGTTTAGGTCTAAGTGCATCATTTAGTGTGTGTTTGCATTAGTCGGTGTCTTCTAGGTCGTGTGTCAGTTGCATGCCCACCCGTCGAGGTACCCAGTACTCGCCACCACCACCTATGGCGGAGTCCCGAGCCCGTAGTTCCGATGAGTCTTCCACGGCCGAGATGTTCCGGGCCATCATGGATCGTTTAGACACGCGTATGGATGGTCTTAGTACGCGTATGGATGGCATAGGGACGCGTCTAGAAGGGTGGATGAAGGTCCTCGAGGATCGGGCCGGGGTTTCGGAGCAGTCCATTCAAGGCCTTGTTGGGAGGATTGCCGTCCTAGAGAGGGGCCCAGTAGCGGCGCAACCTGCGCCGACGAACGGCCAACAGGAGCCGGTTCAGCAGCCTGCTGTGCCAAGGGCTCAGGCGGAGAATGTTGGGGTTCAACAGGTGCATGTGGTGGATGATTATGCATCTGATAATGATCAAGAGGATAACGGTCATCGTCATCAACGATGGAATCATGATGACGAGGATGACGACCGCATTCTTAGGGGTGTGCGTGCGGACCCTCCCACTTTTAGCGGGTCCTTGGACCCTAGGGTGTATTTAGATTGGGAGGCCAGCATGGATCAGTACTTCGAGTGGTTTGAGATGACGGACCATCGAAGAGTCCGATACGCAAAGATGAAGCTGCAAGGGCAGGCCCAAACTTATTGGATCAATGTGGAGAGCCTGCTCAACCAGCGACGTCAACCCTAGATCGGTACTTGGGATGATATGAAAACCAAGTTGAGGGAGAAGTACCTTCCCGCCTCATATCGCCAATGTCTCATAGACAAGTGGCAAAGCATCTCCCAAGGGAACCGATCCGTGACCGAGTACACCGCCGAGTTCGAAGAGTATTATTTACGGTGCGGGGTCACGGAAGAGAGCACCATGACGATATCCCGCTTTCGGAGAGGTTTACGGCCCAATTATCAATATGAACTCTTTCGCCGCAATGCCACCACTTTGGAGCAGGCATATCAGATTGCTCTCGAATTGGAGCAGTTCGAGGCTGAGTTTGAGTCACCCCATCGGTTGGGCTCTTTTCCCCTTCGTAGTGTCGAGTCCTGTGGCTCATCTGGCACATATCCGAGGGCCCCCATGACACGACCTCAGGAGCCCGCTCACCCCGAGCCCTTTGCTCCTAGGCCTCGTCCTCCACCCCCGAGGGACCTTCCTCGTCCCCAGCATCTTACGGCCCCACCCATAGCCCGTCCACCGGCACCCGCACCTCCTGCACGTCCTTTGTTGCCTACGCCTCCTATCCGTCGGGAGGATAAAGGTAAGGGACCTATGATTGGGGAGCCTAGTGGATCACGGCAGCAGTGTTATCGCTGCAATGGGTTTGGCCATTTCGCCAACCAGTGTCCCACCCGCCCATCTCTTCACATTGGGGACACACAGGCCGAGGATACCACCCCTACGGGCCTCGAGTTAGTCAGCTATGAGGCAGATGAAGAGTTAGCTGACGAGTACTATGAGATGGGAGGTGAGGCCCAGGATGTCCAGCAGTCGGGCGATACCCACGTGGGGGTCGTGAGATGTATCCTCACCCAGCCACAGGCCAGTGATGACTGGCGTCGGACCACTATCCTTCAGGTATTCTGTAGGCTGGGAAAGCAAATTTGCAAGGTGGTCATCGATAGCGGGAGTTGTATCAATGCAATCTCCATGAACGCCGTCGCTCATCTTGGTCTCACACCCGTAGACCATCCTTGTCCCTATCAGGTATCATGGGTGGATACCACTTCCATTTCGGTCAGGCTGCGGTGCTTGGTCCCGCTGCAGCTCCACTCCTACCGTGACGAGATCTGGTATGATGTTCTCCCCATGGAAGTGGGAAGTATCATTCTTGGTAGGCCGTGGTTATTCGACCGAGATGCCACACTCCATGGTCGGTCGAACACCTGTACCTTCGACCACGATGGCCAGCGGGTTACCCTCCACCCCGTTCGGCCCAGGAGCCCATCAGTCAGGGGTCCTATTGGCCCTAGTACTCCAAAGCCTTCCGTACCCGGGCCCAGTACCCCATCCCCAGCTCGGACTATGACCGTTACCTCTGACCCAGGAGAGCCCTCGACGAGGAGATTAATGATGATTAGCTCCCGGGAAATGGTGCAGGAGCTTAGTCAGGGCTGTCCGGTGTTTGCCATTACGGTCCGAGAGGTGGAGCGGGACTCCGAGGGTGAGCTCCCACCCAAGGTTGTTCCTATTCTGCAGGAGTTTGCTGATATTTTTCCCGATGAGCTTCCCGAGGGACTCCCACCCATGCGGGATATTCAGCATGCCATCGACCTTGTTCTGGGCTCTTCTTTGCCCAACCTTCCTCATTATCGAATGAGCCCCACGGAGCATGCCGAGCTTAAACGGCAGGTCGATGAGCTTGTGCAGAGAGGATCTGTCCGGGACAGCATGAGTCCATGTGCTGTACCCGCATTACTCGCCCCGAAGAAGGATGGCACGTGGAGAATGTGCATTGATAGTCGTGCCATCAACAAAATCACCGTGAAGTACAGGTTCCCTATTCCCCACCTTGATGACATGCTGGACATGATGGCAGGTGCCACTATCTTTTCGAAGATCGATCTTAAGAGTGGCTATCATCAGGTGAGGATTAGGCCAGGTGATGAGTGGAAGACCGCATTTAAGTCCAAGGACGGTCTATATGAGTGGTTGGTCATGCCTTTTGGGTTGACCAATGCCCCTAGCACTTTCATGCGGCTCATGACTCAGGTCCTTCGACCTTTCATTGGAGTCTTTGTAGTGGTGTATTTTGATGATATCCTTATCTATAGCCGCACCACAGGGGACCACTTAGACCAACTTCGGCAGGTCTGTCTACTTCTTCGGCGAGAGCAGTTGTTTGCGAACCCACAGAAGTGTGCCTTCATGACACCTCAGCTCACCTTCTTGGGTTTCATTATGTCTAGTACTGGGGTCTCCGCCGATCCGGAGAAGGTCCGGGCCATTGTTGAGTGGCTGGAACCCCGTACGGTTCATGATGTCCGCAGCTTTGATGGCCTTGCGACGTTCTACCGTCGCTTCATCCACAGATTTAGCTCCGTCACCGCCCCGATCACGGATTGCATCCGGAAGGGCACATTTGTATGGACGAAGGCCGCATTTGCCGCCTTCAAGGACATCAAGGAGCGCATGACCCGGACACCTATCCTTCAATTGCCTGATTTCTCGAAGGTGTTTGAGGTCTCTTGTGATGCATCGGGTGTTCGGATCGGAGGAGTTTTGAGTCAGGAGTCCCACCCGATTGCATATTTCAGCGAGAAGCTGAATGACGCGAAACTGCGATATTCCACATATGATAAAGAATTCTACGCAGTTGTTCAGGCTCTTAGGCATTGGAGGCACTATCTTTTACATCAGAAGTTTGTCCTATACTCCGATCATGAGGCATTGAGGTACCTCCATTCGCAAAAGAAGCTTAACTCGCGTCATAATCGTTGGGTCGAGTATCTCCAGCAGTTCACCTTTGTGCTTAAACATAAGGCTGGAGTGGAGAACAAGGTGACTGATGCCTTGAGTCGGTGAGCATGTTTGCTTACCACCATGAGTGTCGAGGTCATAGGGCTAGAGAAGATGAAGGAGGCCTATGTTGACTGTCCTGACTTCGATCAGATTTTTGCCACTCTCCAGGCCGGACCCTCGAGAGATCATGAAGATTATATGCTTCAGGAGGGTTACCTCTTTCGAGGTAGCAGGCTATGTGTTCCCCAAACTTCGGTTCGAGATTTCTTAGTATGGGAACTACATGCGGGAGGTCTAGCTGGCCACTTTGGTCGGAACAAGACCATTGAGGCAGTGGAGCATCAATTTTATTGGCCGAGCTTGAAGCGCGATGTTGCTAACATCGTGGCTCAGTGCCGTACATGTGCTACGGCCAAGATGAAGAAGCAAAGCTCGGGCCTTTATACGCCTCTCCCCGTGCCTGATGCCCCGTGGCAGGATGTTAGTATGGACTTTGTTTTGGGATTGCCACGTACCTCCAGGAAGTATGATTCGGTCTATGTGGTGGTTGACCGTTTCTCAAAGATGGCCCTCTTTATTCCTTGCTCGAAGACTTCGGATGCTTCGAGGGTAGCCCGCCTTTTTCTTACGCATGTGGTGTGCAAGTTCGGGTTGCCTCGCACTATAGTGTCTGACCGTGATGTTAGATTCACTTCCTACTTTTGGAAGACACTATGGCATATGATGGGTACTCACCTCAAGTTTTTCACTACATATCATCCCCAGACAGATGGTCAGATCGAGGTGGTCAATAGGAGTCTGGGAGATCTTTTGAGGTGTCTAGTTAAGGACCGCATTGGGGATTGGGATCTCATTCTACCCATGGCTGAGTTTGCATACAATGATTTGGTGAATAGGTCTACCGGCATGAGTCCATTTGAGATTGTCACAGGTCGTAGGCCTAGGAAACCCGTTGACCTTGTCCCCATGCCTATCCATGCTAGAGTGTCGGAGTCGGCCGAGTCGTTTGCTAGGCACGTTAGGAGTTTGCATGACGACATCCGTAGTCACATTGAGGCCAGCAATGCACGGTACAAGGAGTTAGCCGATGCCCACCGACATCACCGAGAGTTCCACGAGGGCGAATACGTCATGATCAGGGTAAGACCTGAACGGTTTCCCTCTGGAACCGTTAAGAAGTTGCAAGCTCGCGGAGCCGGTCCATTCAGAGTGTTGAAACGCGTTGGATCCAATGCGTACGTTGTGGACTTGCCCGAGGAATATGGTATAAGCTCTACCTTCAATGTATCGGATCTTGTTGCATATAGGGACCCAACAGTGATCCCTAGTGAGCCTTTTGAGCCATCTCCTCCCCTTGAGAGTGATCCCACACCTGAGTGTCCACTTCCACCTCCAGCCCCTTTTTCACGGTAGCGTGAGCATATAGATCGTATACTGGACGAGCAAGTGACAGATACCAGGAGTGGATCTTACCCGCGCTACCTAGTGCGATGTAGAGGACGGCCCGCTACTGAGGACACATGGATCACACATGGCGAGTTGCAGCAGATCGATCCGGACCTTCTGGAGCGATATAGGAGCGATGCCGACCCTTACTCGACAGGGTCGAGTTTCTCCCACCCGGGGAGAATTGGTGCGGACACCCGAGCAGTTGAGCGGCGCGACACGCCGAGCCACCGGTACCGCACACGGAGCACGACTCGAGCCACCTCAGCGTCCATCTGGCTCGGAGACAGCCTGGAGACTCCGCCTTGAGCCTCCCCATTTTTCATATTTAACTGGACTTTATTTGTGTGTAAGGTGTGTTTATTTCATTTTATACGGTTTGCAATTATGAGTGTACGAGGGGCTTATTTGTAAAATGGGACCCCTGGGGCCCATGGGACCCCCAGGCCCCCTCCCATTGGTCCATATCAGCCTTGTGGGGTTGGTCAACACCCAAGGTGGACATCTAGAAGCCTTGACTAGTCAATTGTCCACATGGGGGACAAGGGACCAAAATGGTCAACAATTCCAACCAAACCCACCTACCATGTCCCCCCCTTGGTCAAGGTGCGCCCCCCTCCCCATTTGTTTATTGTTTTTGTTGTGTTTTGATCAAACTTCATCTTAACCATCCATCCCTAACCCCTGGATCCAACGGTGGAGGATGGATTAGAAGGGTGACCTATATATGCTTGTATTTTCCTATTTTCATGAATTAATGCCATTTGATTCAAAGAAATTCAAGAGCAAGGGCTGGTGCGCCCCCCTCCTCTCTCCTCCCTCTCCCCCTTGAAGCTGTGAAGGCTTCCATTCTGAGGTGTGACGCCTCGTGTATCAGTTCCGACGATCACCGCCGCCGCCACGAGCCGCCACCGCACCGCCTTCGCCATCAACGGAGTTCTGCCTGTGTAATATAATAGGAGCTTCCACAAATTTCCTGTCTCAGCCCCGAGCTCAGATAGATCTGGGGATTTTATTGGGTGTTCCAGAGGTGTCAAGGACATTCTACAAATTTTTTTTTGCCATTTAGATCTCGTTTCATATTTTTTGATTTTATTCCACTCTTCCATTTTGGTTCTGCCAGAGTTCTGTCCAGATTCATCCCCGCCCTGAGTTTCATGTCTTAGGTCCACCTTTTGATTTATTTCGGTTCGCCTAATTTTACTGGAGGTTCCACCCATCCACCCCTTCATCCACAATTTTTCTCAATGTTTGTTTCGTCCATTTCTTATTTTCTAAAAATCGTTCTCAGTCCCCGCTACAGTTCTGTCCCCCTGTTCCCAGATCCGACCACCAGTCACCCCAAAAATCATAGTAAATCACCACCACCTCCAAATCAAATTCCAAAAATATTCCCAATTCCGTGGTTTGATACCCTACAACTTTGAAGAATAGCTCAAGAGTTGAATCGGAGGTTTACTAGGCGGTCAACGGTGGTTCTCAGACAAGTACCCTGTAAATCTGAGGTTTCGATTACTGTACAATAGGGGCTTGTAAATTCATTAAAGTTCTGATCCGACCAGATCCAGCAGATCTCTCTGGGTCTATATTGAAGCATTTGAAGAGAGCTTTCCAACGATAGCTCATGCGCCCCGATCCGAGGTCGGGATTGATCGCAGCGGCCGTTTTCGCCGGAGCGCGCGCCGGAAGACAGCAACCAAAATCCGTGGACAGCTAGCTCATCAGTTGGGAATCGGGGCCGATCGACCCCCGATCGGTGTTCCCGGCCGACCGCCGTCCCTGGAGGCGTGCCACCAGGGGTCCCCATCATAGTGGGTCCCACCCCCGCAGATCCGGAGGACAGCGCCGTCCGTGGGCCCGCGGGCCCGCAGAACCCGCCGTTCGGAAAGCACGAAAACGCGGAGTTTGGCACCGCCGGGCGACATCAAGATGCTGCCCGTCAACCCGAGTTGCGTGATTCCCGGGCCCTACATGTGACCTTTTACCTCCCTGCGTGGAGTGGGTCAAATTATTGTATTGCTGTAATATTTTTTAACCGGGAGTCCGTGATTCGGCCGGGGTTGTCTTCGCCACGCCGGGTGCGTGGAGGTAATGGTCCGAACCTCTTGGCGTTCATTTGCTTAGCTAGTATACGGTCTTTTGCCGCAGCCGAGAGTATAGGTACTAGCCCGTGTGTTCATGTCACCGCTGTGAGAGTGAGAGTGACCCGTCCCGCGACTCGATCCGAGTCCGGAAGTTGAGTCGGACTACCCTTGACCTCCGTCGGTTCCTTAACCGCGCACGGTCCGCGCTTTCCCTCGCTTGGGACAACGAGTGAGCTTCCACTTCTGTTAGCGACGTTTTATCACTAGGAGCTCGTAGTGTCGGGCTTAGTGTCTCCCTGGTGTGTGCTGCTGGTCGCGTCTTCATCTAGAGTCCGAGGGTGGCACCTAATAGTGTCGTCTCCTGTGTCCGTCCCGTATCAGTAGTCCCATGTCAAGGGCCCATAATCGCCCAAAATAGTGAGTGAAGACTCTCGATAGCCGACACCCCTCCTATTCATCTTTTTTCCTTTAGGGACCGGCTTGGTCCACCCTTGCAGTTGTGCGCCGAGGCCTCTCCCCGGTTGATAGCCCAATTTCAATATGATGTCCCAACCCTTCGAATCTCAAATCTGGGGCTTCATTTTAATGTTTACTAGTGTAGAGACGGGCTTACGTGGCGCATAAGCCCTTGGGAAATCCAGATCTAGCACTGAAATAACAGGCCGAGTGCTGGGCCGCAATGTCAGTAGAATTTTCTCAGAAACGGCCTTTACAGACTAGACCGTGGACATGCTTTGCACCGTAACCACCCTCCCTTGGAAAGGGAATTTAAGACATTGATGGGCAGTAGATGGCATGGTGTTGAGATTATCTACCCACGGATGACCCAAAATAGCCTTGAATATAGGGTCGATGTCCAGCACATAGAATTCAATCGGCATGGTGAGAGGCCCAAGCTCGGCCTGAATAGTGACCACCCCATGACATGCCCTTCAGTAGTTGTCATATGATGCTATGGTTGTCGGGGTTGGCCTCAACAGATCTTCTGATAAATTGCAGGCTCTTAAGGTGCTGAGCGGGTAGACATTAATAGATGCCCCTGTGTGTACCAGCGCTGCATCTATGTTGACCTTGTTCAAAGTTATAGAAATGCACAGCGGCATTTGTCGGGCTTCCGGGGGTGCCAGTTCAGTTTCAAAAAAAGTGATTGCCGGCTCCTTAAGAATTGTAGCCAAAGCTGTTGGGAGGCTATCTACTGCCATGTCTTCATTGACTATCACCTTCTGTAGAAAATTTCTGAGTGCCTCTTGGTGAAGGGTGGATCTCTTTATCAACTCCAGCATGAAGATCTTGGCGGGTACTCTCTCCAGATGATGTAGCGGATCATATTGCATCCCCGGTAGCAGATCTGCCTCCTCCTGATCAACAGCTTGTTGAGAGGATTGGGGATTGGGTGCGGGTGCCCCAGTGGAAGGATAATTTCTGTGAAACAAATGCCCGCTCCGCAGGGCAAGGTTGTGGGCCGGCACGGCACCAGATGGGCTCAAAATAAGTGGCTTAACGGGCCCGGTGGGGTGGATGAGCGGCGCGGGGGAAAACGTAGTGGAGATGATAGGCGGGGGGTTTGATGGAGGTGGGGTGATAATTGGTGCAGGCATCAGTGATGGGGTAGAGGTAGATGGAAGGAGGATGAGCGGTGAATGATTGGCTAGAGGTGTGGTGGTAGACGGTGGTGGAGTAGGGATAGATGGGTTAATGGGGAATGCGGATGGCAGGATAAGGGGTTTTGTGGATGCAGAGGATGATGGGGTTTGTTGGTTAGGTGGGAGGATGATGGAGGGAGAAGGGCTATGGTGGTTGTGGTGGAGGGCCATAAGCCATTGGACTGATGCGTCATCATCTTAAGACCACCCAGCGTCGGGAGCCGGGGGTTGGACGAGGTTAACTTAGGCAGGTGCCGGCGGTTGCGGCTGCGGAGCGGGAGAATGGTTCGGCATGGGGTTCTGATGGATCCCCAAGTCTTGAACAGGCTGTTATTGTTGCTACGGTTGCTGCTGTGGCGGCGGTGCTTGTTGCTGTTGCACTTGCTGCCTCTGCAGCTGCCTTCTCTTCTCTTTAATTTCGATGATGGCCTTGTGCATCTCAGCCCAATCTATACGTTATCCTTCATGCAGATCATACACCAAATCTATGAATTGGAAACAGCCCTTAATGGTATGGTCAGGCTGCCTGTGGAACATGTAATATTTGTCTGATCAACGGCCGGGTTCCAATTGGGCCGTTTCGGAGGAAGTTGAATGGCATTAACGGACATGGGAGCCGAAAATATGTCCGTGAGAGACTCGGGCAAAGGAGGATATTGGGCTCTCTTCGGACCCTGGCATTTGTTGTTGTTGGTGTAGCCGTTGGGGGGAGGGACATTGTGGTATTGCGGGGGTTGCGAAGGTTGTTGTGGAGCGGGGAACGTGTTTTGTGGAGTGGCGAAGGTAGGGTGAGGGTTTTGCGGAGTGGAGAAAGTGGGTTGGGCGTTCTGTGGAGTGGAGAATTGGGGATTACGGGGGTTTTGTGGAAAGCGGAATGGCGCGGATTGGAAAGGGAATACAATGGCTTGCACGTGTTCATTTGTTTGGACCCCTTCAGTGACAGGCCCCTGATGCTTCTTGTGATATTTGGGCTTTTGGGCTTCAAAAAGGGAGTGTATAGGGGAGTCATTGAATTGTGTTTGAATGAACCTCGTCCGGCTATATAGTTGGTGCATATTTGAGATGTCATTCATGGCCAGGATATTGCGGAAGGTAGGGGTAACATTTGAGATAAGCAACTTGACCTTTTCTTCCTCCGGAATGTGACCCAACACACGGGCGGCCATCTGTCTCCACCTGTCAGCATAGGTGGCAAAATCTTCATCTGCCTTCATTTTCTCGGCCACCAAGTCTGTAAAGGAATACTCTGGGCCGACCCGATCTTGAAACCGTTGAATAAACTTTTCTTTTACCACTTTGAAACTCTCGGCATCCTTGAGCGGTAAAGCATACAACCACTCCAAAGCCACTCCATCTAATGACCGGTAGAATAAATACGCCATGAGGCGATCATCATATTGGAACTACGTAGATTCATACATGAAGTCCCTCACATGAATGAAGGGATTGCTATTCCCATCGTATTTACGGTATGTGGGGAGCTCGGACGTAAGAGGGAACCGGATGTTATGGAAGCTAGGAGCCGGAACATCCGCCAAAGATTGAGGGCCAACCTGCTTTTGAAGAAAGTCGAGTTGTTGTTGCATGGCGGCCCATTTATCAAGAAGTTCCTGATCCCGAGATGGGGTGGGCAAAGAAAGGGGAGCGGGCTCAAAGCGGGGAGCCGAAGGATAGACCGAAGGAGGAGGAGGAGGCCCATAAGAAGGATATTGGGCTGGAGGGTGACCCAAACTGGCATGGACTGGGGCCGCCCCTTGCTGAGGGCGAGAAAAGATAGATGGGTCGACAAGAACTTGAGGCACTAAAGGAATGGGCCTATAAGATTCGGCCAGAGAAAATGAGGGAAGAACGGTCTTCCCTTTATCAAGAATTTGATAGGCCGGTCTAGATGATTGGCCCGCTTCTATATTGGAGAACTAGAGGGTCCTAGGCTGGACCGGGGTAAGATCGATTGGAGTGGGTGGAATCCTGGGTCCAGAGATGGAGATATTGGACAGACCTTGTATAATCATGAGGGATGGGGCATTGGACCCCTGCAAGGTCTGATAGAGGGCCTGAAGTTGGGCCGGATCCAATTGGGCCATCATTTGCAAGATCTGGCCTGTAGGATTGTTGGAAGCAAGGGAGGGTTGGGCGCCCTCCATGGAGATAGCAGATGAAGGAGGGATAATCCCTTCTCCTGATTGGAATTGGGTGACCCTAGGTGGGTCCTCCAAGAGACCTTGAGGAAGGGACTCCTCATGAGAATGGGGAAGATCATAGGAAGACATGGCGGATTCAAAGAGAGGATTGGAATAGGAAGTGAAGAAGGAACTGCTCCTAGAAGATGATTCTAAGGATCGAAAGTAACTCCACATGCAATGTAACACCTTGACAAAAAAACAACAACACAAACAAACACGAAATGAGACACTAAAACAAAGACTCCAAATTTATGAAGACAAAGAAAGGGATGAGAGGCACTCAAAGTCAACCAAGTTATAATGATGCACCAATTTTTATATGTTTCCTCTTTTAGAACCTTAATGATTTGAATTTAAATATTCTCTCCAACAAGGTTCCTAATACGAAAGATTTTTGGGACTTGGTTGACTCTAGATGTAAACTCTCCCTCACTTATGCAACCTAGACACGGTGTGGTAAAGGTACAATTGACCTGGCGTCCGTGAGGGAATCCACAGCTCTCGGGGACTTATGGAGGTCCCGGATGTGATCACCTAGTCGACCCCAAGGAATATGGAGGCGAGAGGCTCACACACCAAGGTAGAAAATGCAACTATGATATGAATATAAATGGTCCTATGTGCACCGGGGTGCATGCAATTTCTAGCCTAGGAACTAACAAACAACTATGCAAACAATGATATATGTATATATCATAAAATATGCCACAATAGAGGAGGAGATCAGATAGCACCCAGGAGTAAAAAAGCACAGCAAAATTGCAGAAATAATAACAACTTCGGGACGCGTACCTGTAACTGGAGAAACGGTCTAATATGAGACCGCCAGAGAGATAAGATGATCTATTTATAGACCGCTTTTAAGCCAGAGATGGCCGAATAGTAGACCGCCAAAGAGTCCAGAGAGTAGAAAATAGCAAGAAATTAAATGGAAAATCTGAAGAAAACACAAGGGCAACTGGGTTAAATCAACAGCAGCAGGTCAAACAGAAGCTCAACACAGTTGCCACTAGACATCCCACCGTGATCGCCAAAAAATGGGTTGTTGATGTTTCTTTTGTGATGTGGGTATGATGATAAACAAGACAATATGGATGATGGAAGTGGAACTATGAACAAGTGCAACATCAACTCAAGCAACCAACATGAAGTGTAAAGCACATGGGCATGTCATCTTCATCAGAAATAAACAAAAGAAAAGAAAAACACACGCCGGGGCGTGGAGCAAAGGAATAAAACCAAACACACACCGTAGGTGTGGAGCAACTAAACTAAAGCCAAGAAAGAGATATGAGGAAGATAGAGAAGACTACTGCCCAACAGAAAAGAGTGTGATCGCCACCAAGGTAATTAAAATAGCAAAGCTAAGGTAAATACCTTGGAAAGAGGAGGATGAAGCACCCACCCACGGGAGATGAAAACCAGAGATTTGTGCTTTCAAACAGTCGAATATTAGGCCGCGAACGAACCAGAAATGGCCTTACGATAAGCCGCCATAGTCTGGCAAACGATCCAATGTAGAGCCGCCAGAGCACACAGAACAGCAACTTGGGACCTGAATCTCCACTTCTCCTGGCCGGCCAGAAGAGCTGGGCCTCGTGCTAGGAATCCTGTGGACCTATAAAAAAGTATAGAAGCACAGAACAACAACCTAGATTAGCCCTATGCCAACTGTAGCAACTATAATGCAAATAAACCAAAGTGCATGCAAAAGGAAGTGTGGATACTTGGGGTGCTGGTTTTTTTAAACCCCTCTCGGGCGTGGAAAAGATGGGAAGATGTTTAAAATGATGCAAATATGATAGAACGTGGAAGGGGAAGAGGGGAGATGCTTGTGAATACTATAAAGAGGGGGAAGAAACTAAAGAAGAAAATAACACTATTAAACCCTTGGAACTTAATACTCCATCGACTTGAAGGCTAATGGATGTAGACATCACTTCTCCCTAATGGGTACTCGCTCCAGAACACAGCAGCACCTCGACGCAAGCTCCAGAATTCTCCCCTTCAAGCCATGAACTTAAAGGTCCTATTTATAGGCCCTCAAACTCTCTAGATGAGTTGGAGAGATTCCAGCAAAAAAGTAGGGCAGAGCTTAGTAAACTCTTGAAGATAACACTCCTAAGAGTCCATAGAAACAAACTAGAGGTTTTGAGAGTCTCTATTGAGAGAGAAATCATCAAATCAAAACTCTAATTTGGCCACGGTGTAGCAGAGAAAAAATAGTTCTAGCAGGACTCTCTGTCTGCACAAACGGTCTTACAATAGACCGCCAAGGATAATAAACGGCCTAAACATAGACCGCCAACCTCGGTCGTCCACCAGAAGATAAGGTCAATGGGCGAAAACTTCATGAATCAGGACTCTGGCACTGGAAAATGGTCTAAAGTTAAACCGCTAGAGCGCCACTAATGGCCATACGATAGACCGCCAGAGCTCAACGGATAAGAAAGGATAAGTCTGAAGGAAAGGTCGTTGGCTCTAGACTCTGGCGTCAGCAAACGGCCTTAAGATAGACCGCCACACGTCATCAAACGGTTGTTTGGTAGACCGCCAGAAACAATGTAGGTCAACGCGAGAAAAGATCAGGTCGACGCACGGGCAAAATCAGGTCGATGCAAAAATGAATCAGGTCGATGCACGTGAAAAAAATGGTCACATAATAGACCACCAACAACACATAACGATCGTGTTATAGACCATTAAGTGCAAGACTGCAGCAAAACCAGTGAAAGCCCACTAAGCTTCAACCCATGGAAAAATAAATAAGGTGCGAGACCCAATCAAGGAGAATGACCCATGAGATAAGCCCCAAAATTGACCAAGATGGCCCAGCAAATGGCGTATTACTCGGAGCATCATAAACATAAATAAGGAGATGACCCAACCCACTGGAAAATTCCTGGGCTTCATCGTCAGATATAGGGGGATTAAAATAGACCTCACCAAAATAAGAGATATTCAGGAGCTGCCTCCGGTCAGAAATCTAATAGAGTTGTGGTCATTACCTGGCCGCCTGGCCTATATACACAGGTTCATCTCCAACTTTTTCGAGCGGTGTTAGCCGTTTCACAGGTTAATGATAAAAGATACACCATTCTGCGGGAATGAAGAATGTCAAAAGGCCTTCGACCAGCTGAAAGAATACCTTGTCACGCCCCGCGCTTTTAATACAGCGGAAGGAATATCGGAACGTGAACAGCCAACACGGTAAGCCTCTCGCACGCAAGAAAATTAGAGCGCAAGATAATCACATAAAAGTAATTGCACAAGTAATTTATCTCAAACTTCCAACTTTATTGCATCAATAAAAAAAATCCAATCATATGAGATCATCATTTCTTGACAACTATGACTCAAGAAAATCAAAAATTACAATATGACTAGACTAGACACTTGATCATCTAAGGCTTCTCTCATCTTGAAAACCTTCATTCACTCTCGGACCCGCTACTTGCATAATCTGAATCCGATGCACTAGTACTTCCTGAAACAGACAAGAAAATAGGTATGAGCACACTTGCCCAGTAGGTATCTTCGTATCAACAAGAAGGCAATATTTAAGTAATTAACATCTTAGCTCTAGAATTAAGTTCAAAAATAAGAATGCGATAAACAAGTGATATAACCGAAACAACAACAAAATATGAAATAACTGAGCAAGTAGATATGAACAAGTATAGACCTTGAACAAGTAAGAATAATCATGTAGATGTGAATTTAGCCTTTCATGAACAAGAATGTACGAGCATGTAACTAGAAAGTACTTTACACAACTTTGTAAAGGCTATGCAATAACAAGCATGTAAATTTCACAACTAGCCTCGTGAATTTCACTCATTTATAAGAGAAAGTACTCCCAGCGTAATGCGACGCCAGTATCATCGTACCCCATGGTTTATAGCACGTTTCCGACTATCGGCCGTGAGGACTAGCATAGAGCCCTTGGACACAATCCATGTCTGATCTTGCATCTTCAAGTTATAAATCCAGCTACTTTCACGAGATGTGACAATAATGTCGGCCAATAATTCAATCCCAAATAACAAGTTTCATGATCAAGTAACCAATGTATAGAATGTACCAAAATTTTGATATGATTTCAAAGAATGATTTAAAAAGGACATTATACTCCGGCGGCATTCCAGCAGCATAACGGTACATTCATTAAATTTTCATAACTTAATGTTAACCTTTTTAACATAGTTTTGGAACTCTAGATAATCCTAAGATCATCTAAGAACTAAAAATAACCCCAAAGGTCAAACCTTGGGTTAGACTAATTCAGGAACCATGCGGTCGTTTACTAGACCGTCTCATACAGAAAGCGTTCAGGTTCTAGACCGTTTAATGAATAGAAAATGTCAACGCAGGAAAACTTTCTAGAGCCTTGCGGTCTAGTGAATGGCCGCTAACCGAGTCTGGCGGTCAACCATAGGGCTGCTAAGGTCCAGAACACATAAAACACTGGTAAAGTGCTTTCTAGGGAATTGGGTTTTTAATGGTACAACCAACTCGGCGTCCTAGTGGGAATCCTAGGCTGGCGGAGTCTTCCGGAGGCCTTGAAACATAATCCCCTTGTCTAACAGAAGGAATATCCGGCGAAGAGGTTCATAAGTCCAAGGAAAATGTGCCTATAAGTGCAAAGTGTAACTAATGACATCATACCGGGATATGTGCCATGTACTTAAGAAAATGACTCATAGATGAGAAAGGATCAGGTAAAACATCGATCAAGTTAAAACATAGACCACCTATCATTTGAAATATGCATTTAGTACAAGAGTATATGAATTTGGTCATGAATTTAACATAAGTTATAATTAATTCCAAAGTGCATAAAGAACATGAAACCAACTATAATAAATCACCAATATAACAAAGTATAAAAAACTAGGTCAAAACTTATTTAACTAGGCTTATCATAAGTAAATTAGGGCCATTCTGAATTATGTTTCAGGTTAACATAACTCCAGAACTCAGAAACGACAAACGGTCTCGGGAGGACCATTTCATGAGCGCTTGCGGTCTATCGCAAGGCCGCTAGTGAACTCCAGGCGATCGTCAGGAAGACCGTCTCTTCCTCTGTAGCAGAGAGACATTAAAAACCGACGTTCAAGCCTTTTTTAGGCAATATAAGGCATAAAAATGACATGAAAGATGTAATGAACATGCCAGAAGAAAGTATGCCAAGAATATGCATAGGAAAATTTAAATAAGAATTACATCTTTTTCATTAAAGGGTTAGGATTATACATGAGAAATGAAATAACTAAAAAAACACAAAATACTCCATTACAATGCATGAAATCAACTGGAAATTGAGGGCTTTTACTCCTAAGATCGTGTTTAAGCCGTTCATGAGATAACCTACATCTGGTCTTGTCCTTAAACTTCGAATTTAGGGCTAGAAGTTAACCCTAGTTCCTGCTCTTCCTGAACTGAACTAGCAACTTCGTGGCCTTCTATCTCTTGATACCCTTTACCCATGACCAAGAAATTTGGAGGGTAAGAAGAGGGTACTAAAAGGAACAAATAACTCTAAAGAACCTCTATCAAATTACCTTGTTTAGGGCTTCTATCTCGCTGATCAATCTGACCCGGTCGCACAGGTTCCTGAGATTCTTGTGCTGAGCCAGTGACTTTAGACGCCTCTAACTTCCTGTAGGCTTGATCTCCTAGAACGAAATTTTGGGAGTAGTTAGACCTTAGTATTATGAACAAAATATTCTAAAGAACAAACCTCTAATTCGTCCTCTTTACCTTAGTTCCACGTGAGCCAAAAGTAAGGGTCGCACAGGTTAGTTCTGGGTCTATTTATAGGTTTATCTAGGGTTTTATAGGGTGTTTGGTTGCTCTTTTTTACCTTTTTTCTCTCTCAATTTTAAAAAAAAGAGAAGGAGATCTTATAACCCCATTTGGTATGTCTCTCCTAAATTTTAGGGAGAGAATCTACTCCCGTACAAATCTTCCTAAAAAAAAAACAACTGTCGACCAATTTTTTTTTTGAAACAGCAGTCTCTCGTTCTCCCCCCGTGCGTCTCCCTCCCCTGGCTCATCCCCCCCTCCCCCGACCGTTCCCCCACCCTCCCTGGCAGATCCCCCTCCCCTCCCTGGCGGATAGCGCAGCCCCTCCCCCCCTCCGGCTCCGGCGGCCCCCGCGCACAGCTTCTCCCCCTCCCCCCCTCCTGTTCCCCCCCTCCGACAGAGCAGCCCCCTCCCCCCCTCTGGCTCCGGCGGTCCCCGCGCGCAGCCCCCTCCCCCCCTCCGGCTCCGACGGCCCCCGCGCGCAGCCCCTCCCCCTCCCCCCCTCCAGTTCCCCCCCTCCGGCAGCGCAGCCCCCTCCCCCCCTCCGGCTCCGGCGGCCCCCGCGTGCAGCCCCTCCCTCCGGTCCCCCCCCCCCTCCGGCCGCGCAGCCCCTCCCCCTCCCCCCCTCCGGCTCCGGCGGCCCCCGCGCAGCCCCCTCCCCCCCTCAGGCTCCGGGGGCGCCCGCGTGAAGCCCCTCCCCCTCCCTCCGATTCCCCCCCCTCCGGCAATGCAGCCCCTCCCCCTCCCCCCTTCCGGCTCCGGCGGCCCCCGCGCAGGCCCCTCCCCCTCCCCCCCTCAGGCTCCGGCGGCGCCCTGCGCAGCCCCTCCCCCTCCCCTCTCTCCGGCTCCGGTTCCAGCTCTTCCCTGCCAAACAATTCTATATAAATTTTAAAAATTATATCATTTTTACCAAACAGATATTACCGATTTTTATCAATTTTAAAATTTAAATTAAAAATTAACACAACATAACTTTTTAGATAGAAAGAGTTCTAAAAAAAAAGTACTCCCAAACACCCCATTAGGGATTTGCACGAACTTAGAGTCCTAATTAGGGTTCCTATTCGATCCTCAAGCATTCTAGACTCATCTAATTAATAGATAGCATCGATCCTAGGTGATTAGGATGCTAAAGTTTCTATCTTTTCATGCCTTCTTCTATTTACGGAATCTACAGAGCTTAGTGGTCTAGTGCTAGACCGTTTATTTTCCCATGCGGTCGCCCGATAGACCATTTGTTCTGTTGGGCGCCGAATTTGAATAGTTTCAAACTCTTTGATATTATCTCCTATTATTATCCGTTTATTTATCTACTAAAGAGTAATTATCTCCTTAAATACTAGTTTAAGCTTCTAGAATATGGGCCAAACCTTATGGACTTGGTTTTGGGTCCTTTTGGGCCTATTAGATTCATTTACATAGTATTGGGCTATAATAATTAGATTTAATTAACTATAATTCATTTAATAGCCCATTAGCCTTGAATTAATTGTAGAAAAAATCTTAGAAAATCTGATTATGTGTCTAGAAAATTTAAAATATTGTTTATAAAATCTTGGGGTATTACACCCTCCCCCACTTAAGAGAATTTAGTCTCCAAATTCAATATATGGATTTTACGGAGAGTGTACTTACAGTTGAATAGCTCGGGAAATCTCGTGCGCATAGCTTCTTCAGTTGCTTCATTGTGCCATAATTTGGTCCATTGGACTTTGACCATTGGAATGTTCTTATTCCGAAGTTGACGTACTTCTCGTTCAAGTATTTTGATTGACTTTTGCTCATATGTCAAATCCTTCTTAATCTCTAGGTTGTCATAAGTTATGACATGAAATGGATCGGAGAAATACTTTTTAAGCATTAATACATGAAATACATCATGAACTCTAGCTAGTTGAGGGGGTAAAGCTATTCGATATGCAACTTCACCGACCCTTTCGATAGTTTCAAAGGGGCCAATGAATCTTGGAGTGAGCTTCCCTTTAATATCAAATCTTCTAACACCTCGACCCAGAGAAACCTTGAGAAATACATGATCTCCCACTTGGAATTTCAGATCGTGCCTTCGATTATCAGCATATGATTTCTGCCTGTTTTGTGTCATCTGGAGTCTCTCCCGAATAAGCTTTATCTTCTCGGTAGTATCTCTTATAATATCTGGCCCGAGAAATTGCCTTTCTCCTACTTCGTTTTAACATATAGGTGAACGACAGCTTCTACCATACAGTGCCTCGAATGGTGCCATCTGTATACTCGCTTGGTAGCTGTTGTTATATGCAAATTCCACTAGAGACAAGTGATCATGCCAATTTCTTCCAAAATCAAGAGCACAAGCTCTGAGCATATCTTCTACTACGTGATTGATTCTTTCTGTCTGACCATCAGTTTGTGGATGAAAAGCGGTGCTGAAATTCAATCGGGTTCCTAGTGAATGTAGTAGCCCTTTCCAAAATTATGGAGTAAATTGAGGATCTCGATCAAAAATAATGGTGACAGGGACACTATGTAATTTAACAATCTCCTTCACATATAAAGCAGCCAGGATATCTACAGGCCATCAACTTTTACTGGGTAGAAAATGAGCTGATTTTGTTAAACGGTCTATGATTACCCATATTCCATCATGTCCACCTCTTGATTTAGGCAGTCCCATGACAAAATCCATTCCTATACTCTCCCATTTAAAATCCAGAATTTCCAAGGGATGTAGTTTTCCAGCATACTTTTGATGTTCTGCCTTAAATTGCTGACAAGTAAGGTAACATGACACGTAGTCTGCTATCTCTCTCTTCATAATGAGCCACCAATAGTTTCTTTTAAGATCTTGGTACATCTTGGTAGCACCAGGATGAACGGTGTACTTAGATTTATGAGCTTCATCTAAGACCATCTTCTTAGTATTAACATGATCTGGGGTACAAATACGACCTCAAAACAATAATCTTCCATCATTCGCGATAGAGAAATCTGGTCGTTGCTCCATATCAGCCTTAATCTCCAATAATACTGGATCATTTTCTTGTAACTTTACTAGATCTTCAATCAATGTTGGTTGTATTCTAATATTGGCTATAAAGTAATCTTCTGTCTTCAAATTGACATCTAAATTCAACTGAGCAAATTTAGAAATGAGATTGGACATACCTTTCAGACTGGATAACTTCCCTATTGGTTTCCTACTGAGCGCATCGACAACCGTATTTGCCTTCCCAGGGTGATATTGAATAGCAAAATCAAAGTCCTTGAGACACTCTAACCATCATCTTTGCCTCATATTCAACTCCTTTTGAGAAAAGAGGTATTTCAAACTCTTGTGATCTGAATATACAATAAATTTCTCTCCATAAAGATAATGATGCCAAATCTTCAAAGAGAATACTATAGCAGTCAACTCTAGGTCATGAACAGGGTAATTTTCCTCATGTTTCTTTAATTGTCTTGAAGCATAGCAAATGACCTTGTTATTTTGCATAAGCACGCAACCTAGACCAATGCCAGATGCATCAGTATATACTTCAAATCCGCCACCTTCAACAGGCAACGCCAATACAGGTGCCGTAGTGAGATGCTTCTTAAGAGCCAAGAAATTTTCTTCACATTCCTTTGTCCAATCAAAAGGGTTTTCCTTTCTAGTGAGTCTAGTTAAAGGGGCCTCAATCTTGGAGAAATCTTTGATAAACCTCCTATAGTAACCAGCCAAGCCAATAAAACTTCAAACTTCAGATACCGTGTTCAGTCGACTCCAGTTCTTAACAGCTTCAACCCTAGAAGGATCTACTACAATACCTTCTTTAGAAATGATATGGCCAAGGAAAGAGACCTCCTTAAGCCAAAATTCGCATTTGTTTAATTTTGCATAAAGTTGGTGTTCCCGCAAGGTTTGCAATGCAATCCTTAGATGTTCCTTGTGTTCTTCCTTTGTTTTCGAATAGATGAGGATATCGTCAATAAATATGACCACAAATTGGTCTAGATAAGGCAGGAACATATTATTCATCAGTTGCATGAATGCAGCCGGTGCATTGGTTAACCCGAACGGCATAATCACAAATTCATAATGTCCGTATCGGCTTCTGAAAACTATCTTGTGAATGTCTTTATCCTTGACCCTCAGTTGATGATAGCCTGACCTGAGATCGATCTTGGAGAAGTACTCCACACCAGAAAGTTGGTCAAACAATTCATCAATACGCGGCAGTGGATATTTATTCTTGATAGTGAGTTAATTCAACTGCCGGTAGTCAATGCATAGTCTGAGGGAACCGTCCTTCTTCTTGACAAATAAGACTAGCGCACCCCAAGGGGATGTGCTAGGTCGAATGAAGCCTTTTTCTAGCAACTCCTGAAGTTGCTTCTTTACTTCCTTCAATTCTGTGGGGGACATCATGTAAGGCGCTGTTGACACAGGTGCCGCTCCGGGTGTGAGTTCAATGGTGAAGTTAACCTCCCTTTCGGGTGGTATGCCAGGTAATTCGGAAGAGAAAATATCAAGAAATTCCCTAACTACTGGGATTTTTTCTATCTGAATTTCCTTGGACTCGTTAACTATCACGGAGGTAAGAAAAGCTTCACATCCTTGTGAAATGAGTTTGCAAGCGTGAAGAGATGAAATAAGAGAGGGATGCTTCCGGTATTTGATACCAAGGAAGGAAAATTATGGGAGACCCGATTTTGGAAAGAGATTATCCTATTTCGGCAATTTATGTAGGCATCATGGTCTATCATCCAATCAACTCCTAATATGACATCGTAGCCTTCCATATCAAGGCATACGAGATTAGCAGGAAGATTATGTCCTTCTACAATTACCTCACTATCGGGGTAATAAGTTGTAAGCTTAGTTCCGGGACCTAAGGGTGTGGTGATAGCTAGGTCCGATGGCAATGGAATTGCTGAAACTGGCAAGTTTTTGCAAAAGTGGTTGATATAAAGGAATGAGTAGCACCAGTATCGAATAACACGAATGCAGGATGAGAATAAATATGAATAGTACCTTCAATAAGCCCATCATCCTTGGGCACTTCCTCGTCATCAAGAACAGTGTTGAGACGAACCTGTCGCTTCTGTCCACTATTAGAAGACTGATCTTTCATAAGCGGGCAATCCGGCATATGGTGCTCCCGGCTTCCACATCTTAGGCATGCACCTAAGCGCTTCCCACATTCTTCGGCCGAATGACCGAATTTTTCACAGAATGAGCAAGCGGTTGTAAGAGCCTTTTCTTCTTCCTTTATCTTCTTGTTCTTGTAGCTTCCGCTCTCGTTACCACTTTGGGATCTCTTCTTGTTGTTATCCCGGGATTTGTAGGTGATGCTGAATTTTTCCTCTTTCTTTCCTCGCCGATCTAACTTTTGGCTAGACTCCTCCCCTTTACCTTTAAGTTTCTCGACCTTTTCCAAGGTTCTTTCACACAGATGAGCTCGTTGGACCATTTTTGCATAGGTCTGAATATTCTGAGAGCCAAGTTGCTGAATGAAAATAGGTCGCAACCCGTCCATAAAATGATTTACTTTAAGGAGATCTGTGCTTACTAGATGTTGAGCATAGGGTGCCAGACGAGAAAATTGCAATTCGTACTCGGCCACCGTCATCATACCTTGACGTAATGAAGCGAACTATGCCGCCTTCCTCTCCTTAACATGCTCGGAGAAATATTTAGCTCGAAAGAGCGTGAGAAATCCTTCCCAAATATGTGGTGCGTCTGCGGGTGGTGTAGGTACAGACTTCCATCATGTACGTGCATCTTTGTTAAGCTGGAATGTAGCAAGGCGAACCTTCTCTTGGTCGGCACATTGCATGACCTCGAAGATATGATTCATCTCGTCAATCCAATTCTCTGCTTCATCTGGATTGGAAGAACCATTAAATCGCGGAGGATTTAAACTCCAAAAATTACGGTGTAGATCACCAGCTCCTGCCCTCGCGCCAGCTTGGGCCATAGTTTGCAAAGCTTGTGTAAGATCTGCAATAGTTTGTTGCATTCCATTCCAATCGACACGATGAGCCATTGCAAGAATAAGGTACCTGAGAAGAGTAATAAATTTGTTAATTCTAATAAAATTGGTGGGTTTTATCTTAGAGAGATTTTTAAATAACTATCTCAACCATGGTTCTACCCAATTTCTCTCATGGGTCGGTATTTTCTTTCCTTAGGCTCATAGGCAGGTCCTTAAACCTTGGACTTAATCCTATGAAATGACTTCCTTTTCCTAGGAATAAGTAAAATCCTTAGACCTAGTGCTCTGATACAACTCTAACTATCACGCCCTGAGCTTTTAATACAGCGGAAAGAATATCGGAATGTGAACAGTCGGCATAGTAAACCTCTCGCACGCAAGAAAATTAGAGCGCAAGACAATCACATAAAAGTAATTGCACAAGTAATTTATCTCAAACTTCCAACTTTATCGCATCAATAAAAAAATCTAATCACATGAGATCATCATTTCTTGACAACTATGACTCAAGAAAATCAAAAATTACAATATGACTAGACTAGACACTTGATCATCTAAGGCTTCTCTCATCTTGAAAACCTTCATTCACTCTCGAACCCGCTACTTGCATAATCCGAATCCGATGCACTAGTACTTCCTAAAATAGATAAGAAAATAGGTATGAGCACACTTGCCCAGTAGGTATCTTCGTATTAACATGAAGGCAATATTTAAGTAATTAACATCTTAGCTCTAGAATTAAATTCAAAAATAAGAATGCGATAAACAAGCGATATAACTGAAACAACAAAAAAAAATATGAAATAACCGAGCAAGTAGATATGAACAAGTATAGACCTTGAACAAGTAAGAATAATCATGTAGATGTAAATTTGGCCTTTCATGAACAAGAATGTACGAGCATGTAACTAGAAAGTACTTTACACAACCTTGTAAAGGCTATGCAATAACAAGCATGTAAATTTTACAACGAGCCTCGTGAATTTCACTCATTTATAAGAGAAAGTACTCCCAGCGTAATGCGACGCCAGTATCATCGTACCCCATGGTTTATAGCACGTTTCTGACCATCGGCCGTGAGGACTAGCATAGAGCCCTTGGACACAATCCATGCCCGATCTTGCATCTTCAAGTTATAAATCCAGCTACTTTCACGAGATATAACAAAAATGTCGGCCAATAATTTAATCCTAAATAACAAGTTTCATGATCAAGTAACCAAGGTATAGAACATACCAAAATTTTGATATGATTTCAAAGAATGATTTAAAAAGGACATTATACTCCGGCGGCATTCCGGCAGCATAACGGTACATTCATTAAATTTTCATAACTTAATGTTAACCTTTTTAACATAGTTGTGGAACTCTAGATAATCCTAAGATCATCTAAGAACTAAAAATAACCCCAAAGGTCAAACCTCGGGTTAGACTAATTCAGGAACCATGCGGTCGTTTATTAGACCGTCTCATATAGAAAGTGGTCAGGTTCAAGACCGTTTAATGAATAGAAAATGTCAATGCAGGAAAACTTTCTAGAGCCTTGCGGTCTAGTGAATGGCCGCTAACCGAGTCTGGCGGTCAACCATAGGGCCGCTAAGGTCCAGAACACATAAAATAGCGGTAAAGTGCTTTCAAGGCAATTGGGTTTTTAATGGTACAACCAGCTCGGCGTCCTAGTGGGAATCCTAGGCTCGCGGAGTCTTACGGAGGCCTTGAAACATAATCCCCTAGTCTAACAGAAGGAATATCCGGCGGAGAGGTTCGATCATAAGTCCAAGGAAAATGTGCCTATAAGTGCAAAGTGTAACTAATGACATCATACCGGGATATGTGCCATGTACTTAAGAAAATGACTCATAGATGAGAAAGGATCAGGTAAAACAGCGATCAAGTTAAAACATAGACCACCTATCATTTGAAATATGCATTTAGTACAAGAGTATATGAATTTGGTCATGAATTTAACATAAGTTATAATTAATTCCAAAGTGCATAAAGAACATGAAACCAACTATAATAAATCACCAATATAACCAAGTATAAAAAACTAGGTCAAAACTTAATTAACTAGGCTTATCATAAGTAAGTTAGGGCCATTCTGAATTATGTTTCGGGTTAACATAACTCCAGAACTCAGAAACGACAAACGGTCTAGGGAGGACCGTTTCATGAGCGCTTGCGGTCTATCGCAAGGCCGCTAGTGAACTCCAGGCGGTCGTCAGGAAGACCGTCTCTTCCTCTGTAGCAGAGAGACATTAAAAATCGACGTTCAAGCCTTTTTTAGGCAATATAAGGCATAAAAATGATATGAAAGATGTAATGAATATGCCAGAAGAAAGTATGCCAAGAATATGCATAGGGAAATTTAAATAAGAATTACATCTTTTTCATTAAAGGGTTGGGATTATACATGAGAAATGAAATAACTAAAAAAACACAAAATACTCCATTACAATGCATGAAATCAACTGAAAATTGAAGGCTTTTACTCCTAAGATCGTGTTTAAGCCGTTCATGAGATAACCTACCTCTGGTCTTGTCCTTAAACTTCGATTTTAGGGCTAGAAGTTAACCCTAGTTCCTGCTCTTCCTAACCGAACTAGCAACTTCGTGGCCTTCTATCTCTTGATACCCTTTACCCATGACCACAAAATTTGGAGGGTAAGAAGAGGGTACTAAAAGGAACAAATAACTCTAAAGAACCTCTATCAAATTACCTTGTTTAGGGCTTCTATCTCACTGATCAATCTGACCCGGTCACACAGGTTCCTGAGATTCTTGTGCTGAGCCAGCGACTTTAGACGCCTCTAACTTCCTGTAGGCTTGATCTCCTAGAACGAAATTTTGGGAGTAGTTAGACCTTAGTACTGTGAACAAATTATTCTAAAGAATAAACCTCTAATTCGTCCTCCTTACCTTAGTTCCATGTGAGCCAAAAGTAAGGGTCGCGCAGTTTGGTTCTAGATCTATTTATAGGTTTAGCTAGGTTTTAGGGATTTGCACGAACTTAGAGTCCTAATTAGGGTTTCTATTCGATCCTCAAGCATTCTAGATTCATCTAATTAATAGATAGCATCGATCCTAGGTGATTAGAATGCTAAAGTTTCTATCTTTTTATGTCTTCTTCTATTCACGGAATCTACAGAGCTTAGCGGTCTAGTGCTAGACCGTTTATTTTCCCATGCGGTCGCCCGATAGACCGTTTCTTCTGTTGGGCGCCGAATTTGAACAGTTTCAAACACTTTGATATTATCTCCTATTATTATCCATTTATTTATCTACTAAAGAGTAATTATCCCCTTAAATACTAGTTTAAGCTTCTAGAATATGGGCCAAACCTTATGGCCTTGGTTTTGGGTCCTTTTGGGCCTATTAGATTCATTTACATAGTATTGGGCTTTGATAATTAGATTTAATTAACTATAATTCATTTAATAGCTCATTAGCTTGAATTAATTCTAGAAAAAATATTAGAAACTATGATTATGTTTCTAGAAAATTATAAATATTGTTTATAAAATCTTGGGGTATTACATACCTGAAGACCCCACTAGTGCTGGGGGCACCTGTCAAAGGGCGGTCGCTGATTCTGTACATAGCCGCCACTGAATACTCTATGGGGGCAATGCTGGCCGAAAATAATGATGAAGGCAAAGAACAAGCTCTCACTACCTCAGCCAGAGATTGGTCGGGGTTAAAGGAAAATATGCACCAATTGAAAAGGTCTGCCTTGCACAAGTCTTTGCAGTCAAGAAGATGAGGCATTACATGCTGTTGCATGAAGTTCAGGTAATATCCAGGGCCGATCCGGTCAATTATATACTCTCTCAGCCAGTGTTAAAAGGGTGATTGGGTAAATGGGCCGTCATCCTCATGGAATTTGACATTACATATGTGCCACAAAAGGCCATCAAAGGTTAGGCCGTTGCAGATTTATTTGTAGCGCACTCGGCACCTGAAGATTCTCTATTGGTTACAGAGATGCATGAAGATGAAACCTGGGAAGTGGACAAAGTCCAACAAGCCACCTGGCTGCTATACTTCGATGGAGCGTTGAGAATAGACACTTCCTCATCAGGGTGGACAAGAATAAGGGATGGGGTGGGCATCGTCCTCAAATCCCCCAAAGGAGAGGTGCTGCACACCTCCTGCTCAATCAACAAGGCATGCACAAATAATGAAGCAGAATATGAAGCTCTAATTATCGATCTCCAGGTTACCCTCTATATGGAGATCCGAATGCTGCAAGTATTTAGGGATTCGATGCTAATTGTCAAACAAATCCAGGGACAATTTGACGTCCCAAAACCTGAATTACTCCCCTATCATGCCAAGGCGAAGCAGCTTATGGGGCGATTTTACATTATTGAAATAAGCCATGTCGGTCGAGGTCAAAATGTGCAAGCCAATGCATTAACAAAACTAGCAAGTTCACTGGCAGTCCCACCGGATGAATCACTTAACATACGAGTGATAAATCGACGACATGTCCCTAGCATGATATAAGAAGAGACAAGTTAAGAGGAACTTGAAATAGCAATGGCAGAAGTGGTCGGCTCACCCGACTAGAGAGAGCCACTCATATAATGGTTCAAATACCAGCAGCTGCCCAAACAAAGAGAAGAGAAGGTCAAACTGATTAGAATGAAAGATTCCTATGAAGTCAGGAATGGAATTCTATTCTGAATTATGGCAGATGCTAGAAACTAAGTGTTGCTCCGATGCTTGTCTGTGGAAGAGGCTTGGAGAGTCATGAGAGAAGTTCATGCTAGGTCAGCCAGAGCACACCAGGCCGGGCCGAAGATGAAGATTGAAATTAAAAAGCTGGGCTATTATTGGCCAACAATGCTTGATGACTACTGCAAATATGCTAAGTCATGTCAAAAGTTCCAAGAGCATGCAACGGTCCCTAGAAGACCCCCGACATAGCCACATCTGACAGCACCAAGCTGGCCATTTGCCCAATGCGGCACGGATGTCGTAGGCCTGCTGCCCACATCCTCTTTAGGATGCAAATATATTCTAACAGTGACAGATTATTTATCCTGTTGAGCAGAAGCTGTGGCTCTAAAAGAAGTGATAGGAGGTATCGTAGCCCAATTTGTCTTCCGAACTATAATATTCCGATTCGACATTCCCAACCGAATTGTCTCAAACAACGAAAGCCACTTCCAGAATCAGAAGGTCTACAAGCTGGCCAAAAAATACAAGATTGATTAGAGAACGTGTACTCCGTACAACCCACAGGCAAACGGGTTGACTGAAGCCTTCAATAAAACCCTATGTACCCTCCTGGCTAAGATGGTTAGCACTAGCAAGAAGGATTTGGAAGATAAGATGTACGAGGCATTGTGGGAATATCGTACTGTCTATAAAACTTCGACAGGCTATTCACCTTTTTCTTTGGAGTGTGGCTCGAAAGCAGTCATCCCGATCGAGTTGGAAGTACCCTCGTTAAGGGTTGCAATTCAGCATGGACTGGTCGAATACGGCCGAACAAACATAGAGCAAAGACTGGAGGAGCTCTCCGACCTAGAAGGGAAGCGACTCCAAGCTCAACAAAATATACAGGTCTATCAGGCCCGCATATCACGCGCCTTTGACAAGCTAGTCCAAGAGTGTCAATTCAAGAAAGCTGACCTAGTTATGCTCAAAAGAAAAAAAGTTATGGCTGTCAATCCTAAAGGCAAATTAAATGAAAATTGGCTCGGGCCTTCTGTGGTTCAAAAGGTTTATGAAGGAGGTGTGTATGTTATTGTTAACCATCGGGGGGAAGTCCAATTTCCACCTTTTAATGGAAAGTATTTGAAATTATATGATGCATTGTTCCTTCAATTTAACGATCATTTAAATCCGACATCTCACGCTGAGCAAATACATTTCTTATATCTTCCATGAGACTATGCAATATCTATTCAAAAAAAGAAGATAAGAAAAAAAGAGAAAATGAAAAAAAAGAGAAAAAAAATAAAGAGAAGAAGAAAAAGAAGAAGAAGAAAAAAAGAAAAAAGAAAATAGAAAAAAAAGAAGATTGATGGATAAGAAATCATCGGTTGATATCAACTCCTCAAGTCCTGCCGGGATTCAAAAATCTCTCCTCCGGCCCAGACTATTCATCTTGGCCGAATGACTAAGCAACCACTTTCCTTGCAGTGGCAAAAATCTCAAATATAGCTCGACATTATAACACTTTGTCCCACCGACGAATATACCCTTGGCTCAGACCTTCCATCTGAAGCCATGGATGAAAAGACCCCTTTGCTTCGACACAACCCCGCATCGATGAATTAACCACGTCGGCCTCCGACACCCTATCGGCACTGATGAATATACCCTTGGCTCAAACCATCCATCTGAAGCAACGAACAAAAAGACCCCTTTGCATCGACACTACCCTGTGTCGAAGAATTAACCAAATCAGCCTCCGACACCCTGTCGGCACTAACGAATATACACTTAGCTCAGACTTTCCGTCTGAAGCCATGAACAAAATCACCACTTTGCTTCGACACTACCTCGTGTCGATGAATTAACCACGTGAGCCTCCGACACCCTGTCGGCACCGACAAATCTACCCTTGGCTTAGACCCTCCCTTTGAAGCCATGAATGAAAAGACCTCTTTGCTTCGACACTAACCCCATGTCGATGAATTAACCACGTCAGCCTCCGACATCCTATCGACACTAACGAATATACCCTTGTCTCAGACCTTCCATCTGAAGCCACGAACAAAAAGACCTCTTTGCTTCAACACTAACCTCGTGTCGATGAATTAACCACGTCAGCCTCTGACATCCTGTCGGCACTTACGAATATACCCTTTGCTCAGACCTTCCATATGAATCCACGAATGAAAAGACCTCTTTACTTTGACACTAACCCCATGTCAATGAATTAACCACATCAGCCTCTGACACCCTATTGGCACTGACGAATATATCCTTAGCTTAGACCTTCCGTCTGAAGCCACGAACGAAAAGATCTCTTTACTTTGACACTAACCCCGTGTCAATGAATTAACCACGTCAGCCTCCAACACCATGTCGGCACTAACGAATATATCCTTGGCTCAGACCTTCCGTCTGAAGCCACGAACGAAAAGACCTCTTTGCTTTGACACTAATTCCGTGTTAATGAATTAACCACGTCAGCCTCCGACACCCTGTCGGCACTAACGAATATATCCTTGGCTCAGACCTTCCGTCTAAAGCCACGAACAAAAAGACCTCTTTGCTTTGACACTAACCCCCGTGTCAATGAATTAACCATGTCAACCTTCGACACCCTGTCGGCACAGACGAACATATCCTTGGCTCATACCTTCCGTCTGAAGTCTCGAATGAAAGGACCTCTTTGCTTTGACACTAACCATGTGTAAATGAATTAACCACGTCAGCCTCCGACACCCTGTCGGTGTGGATGAATATATCCTTTGCTCAGACCTTCCATCTGAAGCCACGAACAAAAAGACCTCTTTGCTTTGACACTAGCCCAGTGTCAACGATTAAACCAAACCAGCGTCAGACACCTTGTTAAGGGCTGACGAATGCACTCTACATTCGGCCCAGACCCTCCGCTAAGGGCCGTCATAAAAAAAAAATTGAAAAGAAGAAAAGAACAAGAAAGTAAAAAGAAAAAAAGGGCTCAAAATCGAGGTGCCCCGCCAGACTTGCTCCCACAGGTTGGTGAGCAAGAGCAAAAGGGGCTTAAAACTGGGTCGTAGTGAAAACTTGCAAGGGTGCTACGAGCAAAATTGGGTATCCCGCCATGTGAAAACCTGCAAAGGCGCGTTGGTAAAAGCAAGAAGGGGTTGGCTCCGGTGAAAACCCAAAAATGGCACTTGGGTCAGTAATGAGATTAAAAAAACATCATAAATAAACCTCGCTAGCATCGGACTTCCAAGCCCTACTAGCAAATAGCTCACTGTGGCTAACGCCAACCTCCTATCCTAACGACTGCTATAGAATCTTTGGCTTGAGGCCTTTCGCACCAGTCAATGAACGAACAACCATATTCCTTGTCCCACTAGGCTACTATAAATCTTTGGCATGGATCTCTCATCTAGGCCAGAGAATAACCTCCCTCCCAGTCCCCCCATGACTACTGCAAAAGCCTTTGGCTTAGACCTTCTATCTAAGCCAATGACCAAACTACCCTTCTCTTTATCCCATTGGGACTCCTACAAAACCTTTGGTTTCGACCTTTCGTCTAAACCAATGAATATGCAGTCTTCCTCTCGTCCCACCAGGATCATTACAAGACCTTTGACGAAGACCTCCCATCTAAGTCAATGAACAAACAGCCTTTCTTATCCAAACATCTAGTCACCAATCTCATTGGAATCTACTCCACCCCGTTGGCTTAGACCTTCCGCCTAAGTCGACACATGAAGTCCTACCTCCTTGCTTCGGTATTTGACTTATACCGATGATTAAACCCCTCCAGTGCCCGACCCTTTCACCTCGGCTGATCAACCTTCCCCGATGACTCGTGCGTTTTGTACGGTGGAGCGATCCCCTCGTCCTTTCCCTGAAGGGGCGAGCGCTCTCCCGTATATTCAGTCGAGTCTCGCAACACCCCACCAGAAATAAATTCCTTCCAATGAGCTACCTAGCAGAGCCCACGCGTTACCGTTGCATTCTCTAGGCTACGAGCAAATGGAAGAAGAAGAATGAAAATAATGAAGGAAGATATTCTTGTAAACAACTGCACGCATGGGATATAAAAGACGGTGTTCTATTCCTTGCACGTTTTTCAATACATGTACTTCGGGCATATCCCTGCCATATAATGGTCAATAAAAAAAGAAGAGAAGTATGAAAATTAAGCCAAAAAATGATAATGACATAAGATGGAGAAAGTCAAAAAGGGGGGCATGTGAAAGATGTTAGACTCTTAGCTTAGCCCCCGAAAAATCTCCTCAAGAGGCAAGATCCCGACAAAAGGGAAGTTTCTCATTTCAGTCAATTGATCATGTTGCTCTTGAAGGCGGTCAAGCTCTGACCTCAAAGATGCCACTGCCCCTTCAGCCACAGAAACATGCCCGGTGTCCTCAGCTTGGGCCTCCTCAATATTCTGAAGCTCGGCTCAGATAGAGGCAAGTTCGACCTCGAGTTTCTATGCTCTATCCACCAGAAGGGTGGCATGGCTGTGCTGGTCCACCATAATCTTCCGTCGCCGCATCAATTCCTCTTCTCGAGGTCCTAGAGCCCACTGATATTCGCCCATTTGTAGTTGGATGGCGACAAAGTGACTAGGGAGTTGATTCCCAAGGAATTCACAGTGGTTTACATATTTCAGAAGTAATATCACATGCTGTGACCAGTCCTCCAAGGGGCAACCCATCATTTGCAACAGCTCCGTCATCTTCTCTACTAGTGCCCTCAGGTTTTGATATGTGAGTCATGGGTCAGAAGACACCATCGACTGCAGCAAGGCCAGATTGTGCCTCACCGGGAAATCTGAGGTAGTGAAACCCGTTGAAGGCACTGAAGGAAAAGTAAATTCAACGATGTTGTCTACAGTGGCCCAAATGTTAGCGTCTACCACAACTGAAGAAGATGGAAGAGCTAGAGCAGAGCTGGCCAGTGCCTCAGCTTCAGGAGAGGCGTCTCGCACCACCATGGCCATTGAAGTCGAACTCGAGGCCGTCTCATGTTCCGCCAGAGCTAGGACGGAGACCTCAAGAAAAGAAGAAGTGGCCATGAAGGCCGAAGTAGAAGCTACCTCCGGCTGACTTGTTTCCCAGGTTACCTCATGTGCTAGGGGAGCTGGCAAGACACGCTCCAAGATATCCCCGAATATCCGTGCATCCAAAGGCATATCTAGACGCTGAGGCAGCGGATGCACCCCCAAAGGTAGCTCGGACACCACGGGTCTCAAGATAAATAGCGGAGCCAGCATCTGCACCTCTACAACTGGCACTAGGTTATGCTCAGGCATAGGGCCTATGAAGATCGGAGCTACTATGTTGGGTGCGAAAATCTGAATGGTAGGAGCTTCCCCTTATGCAAGAAACACCTATCTATGTGAGGCAGAATTAACAGCTAATATAAAGGCATAATCAATTAGACTGGTAGCGCGTAAGTCAGCACTCACGTCCAACTCGAATAAGCTCACGCCTGAGGAAGTGGATGAAGTAGCAGGCGGCGGGGTAGAAATGGCACATCGTCGTTGAATAGCCCGGCTTTGCATAATGTACTCTCGAGGTCCGGCGAGCCAAGGGTTACTTCAATAGCCCCAAGGTTTTCTTGACCCTCAGGGGCAATATCAACTACATGTTCTTGAAATTCATCCCTGCCAATAGACTCAGTATCTGAAGAATAGTTGTAGTTGACTTCCTCGCTCAATGATGACTCTACTGGAACGGGTGCTTTAGGAGCTTCCAAGGGCCTATCCCTCCTGGGCTCCACCATTGCTGGCTCCTTGGTCTGAACAAAGTCGGTAGACCTCACTGATCTCAAAATGATGTGTGGCATCATACGCGGCGTAGGACGTGCTGCTGGGACAACCTCCGGCTCATATGCAAGGGTTAGATCCCCTGTTGAATAGAAATCAGCTTAAATAAGCAAGCCTATGCATGCAAAAATTCTTAAAGAAAAAGCGGCCTCGTTCAACCGTGGAAGATGCCTCTCTAACCTTCGCTCGTCGAAGTAGGTGATGATTACCACTTTTCATATCATAACTTGCATCACATACATCATCTTTAAGTACAAAGTTGTTCAATTCAGATAGTTAATTCCACTCTCACACATAATTTGAGTCTACATGCATTTTACCATCATTTCTGAGTAAAAATGGCAATATGAGAATCATTCAAGAATTTACACAATTATTTTCAGATAAAGGACAATGATAGGTAAATGTTTTGCTTGATCTTGTAGGACCTAAGAAGAAAGCACCCAGGCTACTGGGTGCCCCTTAGAAGGCCCCTAGGAGGTTGGGTGCCCCTTTGACAGCTGCAGAATAAGAAAAGAAAAAAATATAATAGAAAAGAAGAAGGCGCATGGTCCCTTAGGCGCCTCTTACTGAAGAAGTGACAACGCAGACGGTCGTCAATTCCATAAGTATGAAAAGAAGAATGTCGGGATGCTTTTGAAGTAGGCGCCCAGGGTACCAGGCACCCTTTAAAGGGCACCCAGATACCCAGTCGCCTCTCTCAACTAGGCCAAAATTCAAAAAATTGCAAAAAGGAAGTGGTACCCTGTTCATTAGTCGCCTCTTTCAGAAAAGCGCCCGATGTCCCAATGGCATCTTCAGATACGTAATCGATGCCCGAGAAGCCTCCATAACGCCTCCTTGATGTAATCCTGCAACGATTTCACAATAAAGGACCTCCAAACTCTATAAAAAGCCATCGAGGGCCCTCTCATTTCATCTTTTCATCTATTTTTCAATTCCTCTTTCATTTCTCCCATTTCTCTGTCTCTCTGCTATTCTCTCTGCACTGTTGCTTTTTTCTTTTGTCCCGTAGCATAGTTTTCCTTCATTTACATGTATTTGTGTTCATCATTTTAAGTTGTGTTCTTCGCTAAAGTTGTTCATTTTGCAAAGATATCCAACTTTCTCTTCTACCTTTCCTCCTAATTCTCTCCCGTTTTAAAGTTAATCTCGATTTTTCAACTCTCTGCTCTGCATTTTCATTTTATTGTTCATGCACTTTTCTACAGTCGAATCTCTCTCCGTTTTCACCCTCTTCCTCTCGTTCTCTCACTCTACTGTCTTCATCAAAGTTCTTCCTCTTCTCATGCTCTCCAACTTTATTTTCTACCACATCTCCTAATCCCCTCCGATTTCAAGCTATTCTCTCTTCTTTAACCCTCTATTTTACACACTTTTCCCTTTCACTATTCACCTCATTTTCTTCTCTATTTTAAATTCATGCATCACATGCCTTAGAGTTCTTCTTTCCACCTCTCATTTACATTCTTCCACACCTCCCTTTGGCGGAGATTCTTCCTCGGTGTCGTCAAGGCGGCATTCACATCCATGGCGGGGCGGACTCAAAGGCTCGGCACGGCGTGGAAGGCGACGATCTTCCAATCCTGGCTACATTTTCTTCCTTTTTCTTTTACTTTGTCGCAAGTTGTAATTCTTATTTTCTTCCATGGAATTGTACCTTTCATTTTCATAGTAATAAAATTTTATTTTGATAAATTATGTTTTTATATTAATCCCTCTCAAATTCTTTAGTTAGATTTATTTCAATTCCATGCATCTTTACTTTCTTTTAATTTAGGCTCACTCAAACTCGGATCTTCTCAAATACAAGTAATTTTTCAACTAAGCTTAATTGAAAATATTTCTTCCTCGTGGGATCGACCCGTATTCTCATCACTTTACTTGAAATTTCAAAGCTACTTAAGTGAGTGAGTGCAGTTATATAAATTTTAAAATTATGTGTGGCACGGTATTTTTAAACGACATTTGTCGAGAGCTATCAATTTTTGACGCCGTTACCGGGGAATAAATTATTTTTAATGGTTGGAATTTCTTGTGTTTATTGTATATGTGTGAATACTAATTTTGTTGTTTTTATTTTATAGGAGAAATAAAAAAATCATAAAAATCATAAAAAATTGGATCTGAAATTCTCAGAAAATAATTTGTCATAGAAAGTGTAGCTGAAGGCCGAAAGTGTAGCAGAAAGCTGGAAATCAGAAATTCCAGAAAAATCAAGCGTCACTAAAGGTAAGTAAACGTAGGAAAATGTCATGTTTTGTTTATTTTTTAAAAATTCCAAAAAAATCTGAAAATTTTCTAAAAAAATTCATAAAAATCAGAAAACTCAGAAAACATCAAAAACATGCTTTTTGACTTTATCTTGTAGTAGATTGGCATATTGTTTCTTATTTTTAGTTAGTAGTTTCTTTTACTCATCTCTTATTAAAAAATCGTAAAAAAAATCTCTGAAAAATTTAGAAAACAAAAAATCAGAAAAAAAAATTCCATGATAGCATGTTTTCATCTTAGTTGCATCTATTCTCATGCATTGTGTACTTAGTTGATTATTGGTCTTGCATTTGTATCATTTGTCTTTCATTTCTCATTTACTTGCATCATCTGTTGAAAAAAAATATTATATTCTTTTCTTGTCTATTTCCTCTTCTTAAGGGCACATTAGGTTCCTTACACCACTCTTGGATTTCGAAGGACCCTCATTGAGCATTCCATCTCTTTGGACTGAAAATTCTATTTCCAAGACCTGCATAAGTCTCTGCACCCGTAGATTCCCTCACGGAAGCCGGGCTGGTTGTATCAAGAAGTACCCCGGAGGTAGATTACCCTTAGAAGGTTTCACATAAAAAAAAGAGTGTTGGAATTTGTTACTATTTTTAAAAATTAGTGTCTAAGGCTAGAGGTTAAAAGGTAAACGCCTAAGTGAGATTATGGTTATTTAATTAGGACCCTACGAAAGTAGGGGGGCCTCCCACAACTCCACCTCTTACCTAGTCAATTGACCAATTTGGTAGTGAGTACCAATCTCTCTTTTGATAAAAAAAATCATCATCATTTTACACTCATATAGCTAATCATTCATTGCATTTGCATGTTGTAGTCTACTCATTGCATTATTTTCAAAACCCAAAAAAAATCATCATTTATTCATAAACCATTCATATAGGAATTAATTCATTACATTGTAAACCGCATTGCTTTCCAATTGACAAAAAAACAAAACAAAACATCTCTCTTTGGGCCCTTTTTACATTGCAGGTAGGGTAGGAGATCCCTACACCCTCACTTGAGCCCATTGAAAACATAGAGAGGTTAATGCATCATCCTCAACCTAACCTCATGGCTGATCAAAACCAAAACCAAGCTCCTAACAGATGAAGGACTATTTCATGCCAAACCAACACCAACCGTCCTTCTATGTCCAAGCACCTCAGAACCAGGCGGTTCAATAAGAAATCAAGTCAAGTACCATCCAAATGCTACCATCTTTATATGAAAATCCTAATGAAGACCCATACAAACATCTTGATGAGTTCCTCAAATATGTTTCACTGTTAAAATCCAGAACTTCTCAGATGATGCTCTTAGGCTTACTCTCTTCCCATTTTCCCTTAAGGACAAAGCCAAATATTGGTTAGGGGCCTTGGGTA
This sequence comes from Amorphophallus konjac, assembly GCA_022559845.1. NCBI lineage: Eukaryota > Viridiplantae > Streptophyta > Magnoliopsida > Alismatales > Araceae > Amorphophallus > Amorphophallus konjac. Next base: position 121,244,289 of record CM040126.1, on the reverse strand, counting down.
GGATAATTGACACTTGGGGAGAGATGCAAAAAGAATTTTTGAAGAAATTCTACCCCATAGGGCGAACAAACACAATGAGAAGAGCCATAACTTGATTTACTCAAAATCCTGGGGAACAGATACATGAGGCTTGGGATAGATTGAAAGATCTATTGAAAAAATGTCTTCATCATGGTCTGTCAAGATGGCAAATTGTTCAAACATTTTATGAGGGATTAACCGAGAACTATAGATAAATGGTGGATGCTTCATGTGGGGGAGCATTTATGAGCAAGAATGAGGATGAGGCTTACGATTTATTTGAAATGCTTAATGAAAACTCCATTAGTCATGCCTCACTAACTTCATATAAAAAAATGATTGGACCAAACAAGAGGGCCGGGCTCTATGAAGTTAAGAATCAAGGGGAGTGTGAGAACAAAATGGATATAAATGCCATAACTCAAAGGTTGAATAAAATGGATTTGTTGGCCCATAAGATAGATAATGTTGATATGGTAGCTCAGAAGCTAGACCAGTTGTTGGCTATGAATAGGCAGGAACCTTCCTTACCTTTTGCTCCTCAACAATCTCAATAGTTCTCAACTCCGACTCTTGAATAAATTTGTGCTTTGTGTTCTAGCCCTAGCCATGCTGTGATCGATTGCCCCACTGCGGCCCAACTTTCCCCGTTCATCCAAGAATAAATCTTTGCTGTTCAAGGTGTCTCCAAGCCCGCATATGATCCTTATTCAAACACTTACAATCCGGGCTGGAGAAATCATCCAAATTTTTCTTGGAAGTCTAACCAAGGCCCATCCACCCAATCTCATCCCCCACACCATCCAAATCCAAAACAATCATTCTCCATGCCAAGTCAGTTAATCAAAAACCTCTCTTATCAGTCTCCTTTCCATCAGCAACTTCAACAACCACCTTTCCATCAAACTCAGGCCCCATATCCTCAAGCTCAATTTTCTCAGGACCAATTTCAGCAATTTCTTCATATCGTTCCCATCAACCACATTATCAGCCACCTCCTACTCAGCCCACTTTTGATAACAAGTTTGAAAAACTCCAACAACTCATCCTTACCCAAGCACAATCCATTTCTAAGTTGGAGAACTAGATAGGGCAACTTGCTGCTAATAACATGAGAAGAGAGGTAGGCCAGCTCCCTAGCCAACCGGTGGCCAACCCCCACAATCAACAACCTCCAGGCTTCCCTCAAAGAGCTCCCATTCTTCTTCAACCCAATCAGCCAAATCAACCTCAGTCGCCCCCTCCTATCAGTCCTCAATTCAAAAATGCCAAAGCCATCTCTACCCTTAGGAGCGGAAAAATTCTTAATGATCCTTATCAGGCTAGGGATGTGGGCAGTAGTTCGGGCCAAGAAGCCCATGTGGACAGTGATAGTGAAGATGAGAAGCCTGTGATCATGCAAGAGAAAAAGAAGCCAGAGGGGGGAAAACAAGCTCGACAAAGGGAAAGCGAAGGTTGATGAAGGACCCCGAGATTATGTACCTAAAATCCCTTTTCCTGATGCTTTAAATTTGAAAGCTCAGAAGAAAAAGCCGGTCCAACAAGAAGAATTAGTGGAACTGTTCAAATAGGTGAATATCAATATTCCACTGTTGGATGCAATCAAGCATGTACCGACGTATGCAAAATTTTTGAAAGAGCTATGCACACCAAAAAGGGAACCAAAAGCAGTAACACAAAAGGTCCGATTATCTGAAGATGTCAATGTAGTTGTTATGAATCATTTGCCTAAAAAGTTGAAGGACCCTGGAGCTCCATTAATTTCTTCTGATATAGGTGGGATGACATTTGATAGAGCATTGTTGGACCTTGGAGCCAATGTGAACTTGTTACCCATTTTTATATATGAGCTGTTTGATCTAGAGGAGTTGAAACCCACATCTATAATCCTTCAACTGGCGGATTGATATGTGAAGACTCCGAGGGGGCTATTGGAAGATGTGATTGTGAAGGTGCATGAATGTTATTTCTCGGTGGACTTTCTTATTCTGATATGGCCTCATCCCAGGAACTAAAGCACACACCTATCATTTTGGGAGGCCCGTTTCTTGCTCTGGCCAAGGCCAATATAAATTGCGCCACGGGAATGATGCATATTTCTTTCGGATGAGAGAAAGTGTCTCTAAATGTGTTCAAAGCATCTCAATACCCAGACCATGAGGAGGAATGTAATGTCATTGATGTTTTTGATGAATTGATTGAAGAAAGTCCGGATGTCAATGAGGAACATCTAGAAGAGGGGAGCATGCTCTAGGATTCTCCACTTTCTAGTGCACCCTACTCTAGAGTAGAGCCACTCCCTCCACTTCAAGTTGAATCTATTCTTCCATCTTTGGATCAGCCGCCCATCCTTGAACTGAAACCTCTGCCAGATTCTCTAAAGTATGCTTATCTGGGCTTGGATCAAACTATGCCCGTCATTATTGCTTCCAATCTCATCTCTACTCAGGAGTCTCAACTTCTAGAAATCCTTAAGGAGCATAGGGAGGTGATAGGTTGGTCTGTGGCAGACTTGAAAGGTATTAGTCCAGACGTATGCATGCACTATATTTATTTGGAAGACAATACTAGGTCGAGCAGAGAGATGCAGCGTCGACTGAATCCTAGCATGAAGGAGGTAGTCAAGAAAGAGGTTGTTAAGTGGTTAGATGCTGGGATCATTTATCCCATTTCTGACAGTAAATGGGTCAGCCCAACCCAGGTAGTACCCAAGAAGTTGGGGCTGACAGTTATAACAAATTAAAAATGAGAAGAAGTGCCCACACATCTGCAAACGGGGTGGAGAGTCTGTATAGATTACAGAAAATTGAATTCAGTCACAAAGAAAGATCATTTCCCACTCCCATTCATTGATCAGATTTTGGAAAGGCTGGCTGGGTAAAAATACTAATGTTTCTTGGATGGTTACTCTGGATACAATTAGATTTCTATCTTTCTGGTGGATCAAGAAATAACAACTTTCACATGCCCTTACGGCACATTTGCTTTCAGAAGGATGCCATTTGGGCTTTGCAATGCCCCCGCCACCTTTCAATGATGCATGATGTCCATATTTTCAGAAATGGTGGGGCAATGCTTGGAAGTTTTTATGGATGATTTCTCAGTATTCGGATCTTCATTTGAGGATTGTTTGAAAAATCTGACTCACGTTCTGAAGAGGTGCATTGACTCCAATCTTGTGCTAAGTTGGGAGAAGAGCCACTTCATGGTGAGAGAAGGGATAGTATTAGGCCATGTAGTCTCAGAAAGGGGAATAGAGGTTGACAAAGCCAAGATTGACTTGATTTCCAATCTTCCTCCCCCTTCATCAGTTAAACAAATCCGTTCTTTTCTTGGCCATGCGGGTTTCTACCGCAGATTCATTTAGAACTTCTCCACCATTGCCCGCCCTCTCACACACTTACTAGCTAAGGACACTCCCTTCTATTTAGATGATTCTTGTCTTGAGGTGTTCAATTCTTTGAAAGCGGCCCTTACCCAAGCTCCTATCCTTCAATCTCCTGACTGGTCACTTCCCTTTGAGATAATGTGTGATGCCTCAGACTATGCTATAGGAGCTGTCCTAGGACAAAGAATTGAAAGCAAGCCTGTGGTAATAAACTATGCAAGTCGCACCCTCACTGATGCACAGTTAAATTACACCACCATGGAGAAAGAACTGTTAGCTGTTGTGTTTGCCTTGGAAACATTTTGATCATATCTATTAGGGGCAAAAGTCATTGTCTATTCCAATCACTCAGCATTAAAATTTTTGATGTCTAAGAAGGAAGCCAAACCCCGTCTCATTCGGTGGATTTTGTTGTTACAAGAGTTTGATTTGGAAATAAGAGATAAAAAGGGGTTGAAAATGTTGTAGCTGATCACTTGTCTAGGATTGTCATTCCCGAGAGTGCCCCAATATTCGAGTCTTTTCCTGATGAGTAAATTCTTTCAATCTTTCATGCAACAACCCCCTGGTTCGCTCACATAGTCAACTACCTGACGGTAGGTCAAATTCCAGGAGGATGGTCTAAACAGGAGAAGGATCAATTCTTTTCAAAAGTAAAGCATTATTTTTGGGAGGACCCGGAGCTGTTTCACATGGGTCCTGATCAGATCATTAGAAGATGTGTCCCCGAGGAAGAACAACAATCTGTGCTGAATTTCTGTCATAATTCTGCTTGTGGGGGACATTTTTCAGGAAAGAAGACTGCGACAAAAGTTTTACAAAGTGGATTTTATTGGCCCACTTTATTCAAGGATGCTTATGAATGTTCTAAAACTTGTCTGAGGTGTCAAGCCGTGGGTAACATTTAAGGGAAAACATGATGCCGTTAAGTCCCATTTTAACAATAGAAATCTTTGATGTTTGGGGAATTGACTTTATGGGACCGTTTTCACCATCTTTTGGAAATGAATACATCTTGGTGGCGGTCGATTACATCTCAAAATGGATTGAAGCTATAGCCACAATGACAAATGACCACCGGATTGTGATGAAATTTGTTAAGAAAAATATATTTTCTAGATTCGGGTGTCCGAAGGCTATTATCAATGATGGGGGTTCCCACTTCACCCATTCTAAATTCCGAGTTCTGCTCCAAAAATATGGAATCACTCACAAGTATGCAACCCCTTATCATCCCCAAACCAGTGGCCAGGTAGAAGTTTCCAATAGGGAGATCAAAAACATCATGCACAAAACAGTCCGGCCGGATAGGAAAGACTGGTCCGAGAGACTAGATGATGCACTTTGGGCCTACAGAACTGCATTCAAAACTCCTATTAGTATGTCACCTTACCATCTCATTTTTGGAAAAGCCTGCCACTTGCCCGTAGAACTAGAACATAGAGAATATTAGGCCATCAAGCAAGTTAACTTCAATCTCACTCAAGCTGGTTTCCAAAGAGCTCTACAGATGAATGAACTGGAAGAACTGCGCAATGAAGCCTATGAGAATTCTAAAATCTACAAAGCCAAGATGAAAGCTTTTCATGGTAAACATATTCAAAGAAAAACTTTTCAACCAAATCAAAAGGTTTGGCTTTTTAATTCTAGGCTGCGCTTGTTGCCTGGAAAGTTGAAGTCTAGATGGGACGGACCATTTGTGGTCATTAAGGCTTTTGACCATGGTGCTATAAAAATCTTGAACCCTAATAATGGCCACATTTTCACTATCAATGGTCAATGGTTGAAGCCCTATTTGAAAAATGAACAGCTGCAAAACGAATTCGTTACTCTGAGTGATGTAGAATAGATCCTTGAGAGCTTTCATGCGTTTGATTGAAGACGTTAAACTTAGCGCTTCTGGGAGGCAACCCAAGATTTTTGTATTTGATGCTTTTATTGAAGTGTTTTGCAGTAAACAGGTCGGGATGAAGATGCTGTCACCATCAATTTTTAAAGAGCTCCTCACCCTACACATCCAGTTGTTTCTCTCCGACTCAGACGCATTCTTTACTTTCATATGTCATTGAGGACAATGCCATTCAAGTTGGGGGGGGGGAGAAAATTTTTCTTCATGATGCACAACCTGATAGGAGCTTTTTGCATATCATTTGTGCATGAAAAGAGAAAAGATGAAATCCCTGATTGAGTTTTCTTGATTTATGCTTTTATCGAAAGTAATTCTGGATTAGAAAGAGGTGGGAAAAAGGATGATGGAAATCTAACTAAAGGAAAACTGATATAAGAATCTCTTTAAAGTCCATGTGCACTTTAGAAAAATATATTCACTCTGCATGCTAATAAAGCAAATAGGACAAGTCTTCTGTAATTTTTAGGTATTGTGTCTGATGCTCTGTACTTCTCAAGAAGGAGATATTTTCAAGCTTTCTATCAATAAGTGCAAAAAGCACATTGAAAAAAAAATAAAAACACCATGAAAAATGCCCCTAGTCTTAGTAATCGGGCCTGCTTCACCTAAGACATGTTGAGGTTCGGGTAAAATGGGAAAGGGAACCTTGATCTGTGCAACCGGGCCTGCTTCTCCTAAGGTAAGAGTCAATGTTCATGTTAAACAGTGAAGGATAGTGCAACATCATGAGTGAGAAAAAAATAAAATAAAAGATCCCAAAGGGACAATGGAATAAGCCAGATAAAAAGCTGGTATGCTTAATGCTCTGAATCAGAAAGTGTAGGGTTGAAAGACACATGCTTGGAATAACAAATGAGGGATGCAATTGTCTTAACTGTGGATTTGGTATAACACATGCACAAGTGCTATTGAACTTTCAGATGTATTCTTAAGTCACGATCTAAGGATAGTGCGTATGAAGGTTTCTGGATTCCTAATCTTTAGCTGACTCTATGAAAGAAGAGCTGGAGATTGAAGTATAAATTTTGTAGACTCATTTTGGTAATAAATTTTAATCTATTTACATTGCTAAGGGACTACCAATGAGTAAGTTGGGAGGTGCGATGATTATCACTTTTCATATCATAACTTGCATCACATACATCATCTTTAAGTACAAAGTTGTGCAATTCAGATAGTTAATTCCACTCTCATACATAATTTGAGTCTACATGTATTTTACCATCACTATTGAGTAAAAATGGCAATATGAGAATCATTCAAGAATTTACATAATTATTTTCAGATAAAGGACAATGATACGTTAATGTTTTGCTTGATCTTGCAGGAACTCAGAAGAAGGCGCCCAGACTGTTGGGTGTAGACACGCTAAAATTGACATCATTTTGAGTATATTTCATATCGCTCTGCGATGCCCCATTTGGCCCTCAAATCAGCTTATTTGAGTGTTTTTTTTCACTTTTCTTGAATTTCTCCTATTTTTCCCCATTTATCTCCTTTTTCCTATTTTTCTGGATTTTCTGGGCATTTATCTCTATTTTTTTGAAACACGCCCTAGTCTAGGGCGTTTCCTTCCCATTTTATCTGTTTTTCCCCATTTTATCTATTTTATGAATTTTTTGAATTTACGACCTGGGTAAGGGCGTGTTTTTTATAAAATATGACTTAACCAAGGGCGTTTCTTAAAGAAAGGATGACCTCACCTGAGGGCGTTAATTCTTCTGGGTTTGACCGACTTCCCCATTTGAGCTCTTGAAATTAACGCCCTTCTCAGGGGCGTGTTTTTAAACGTGGCTTTGATTAAGGCGTGTTTTACATTTTTCAAATATGGGGAGTTTTTATTTCCAAAATTTGGCTTTGAGGAACGCCCTTGTGCAGAGCGTGTTTTTGAGAAACGACCTCTGGATAGGTCGTCAATTCATCAATTGACGCCCTTACCTAAGGCGTGTTTCAGCTTCTGGCTTCGCAGCCCTTTCCCCAGATGGTCCTTGCTTCGTTAGACTCCTCCCCTATTTGGGCTCTTGCCCGTTCCAATCCTTTCCCCCTTTGGACTCTTGCCCATGTTTATCCTTTCTTCAATCTATTTAATAGAGCCATCGGCTCTGTTGTCAGGTTGGATTCCTCTTCTTCGGACGCCCACCTCTCTCTCCGACGTTCTTCTCTTTTCCTTTTCTGTTTTCTTCTTTTTCTTCTTCTTCTTCTTTCTTTCCTCACGCAGGTGCTGCTGTTGCCATTGGCTAAGGAGGGGCTCATGCATACGTTCAAGTCTTCATCATCTTCTGGGAACTTCTCCCCATCGAGCATTCAAGCCCAAAAGCAATAGGCTTCCTCTTTTCATTTTTATTTCCTTTTCACTATCATCATTCATATCTGCATGTTCATAGTGTTCGTATACACATCTTTAACTTAACCACCTTGAGAAATCTCCCCATTTAGTGCGACTCTTGCACTCTTTCCCCCTATTTTTATTCATATTTTCATGCATTCATTATATCTCCCCACATCCTCTTTTGCATAGGGGTTTAAGGGCAATCCCCTTTAGGTGTGTTCTTCACCATGATTTCATGCTCATCTTTATTTAGGATTTGATGCTACACTCACCATATTCTAATCCATATTTTTTTTATTGGTGTTTGTCTTTTTTGCAAGGGTAATTAAAGGAAGAACTCTCTTCATCGGCCGGCCGATTTGAAGAGAAAGGAAGCACTCACATCCCCGCACTTTTGAGGTATTTTTCGCGATCATCCTCCCTATTTGTTATTGATTATCCTTTGAGGCGTTCGCGTCTCTGGCGATCACAAATTCCCCTTAACACCTCGTGCTTATTTGTGCTATTTCATGCTTATTTATTCATATTCTTAATTTTTCCTTAAGTGGATTTTAAAAGAGATCTACAAATTGGCGATCACGGTGGGACACTTTGTGTTCTTCCTTTATTACCCCTTTCCCCTTAGGCACCCGCGTGTGCCGTCTCCCTTATTGCACCCTCGGTGCGTCTCCCTTTTGTGCCCCTCGGGCACCCTCCATTGTTTTTTTACCCTTCCCTAAGTGATTTGCCATTTTGTTGTCTCTTCCTTAGAATCTCCACCTATTTAAAATTCTTGATGAGCATGCTTATTCTAGTGATTGCCATGATGTTGTGATTGAGTGTTATTACTGCTGGCCGTAAAATTTTTCTGGAGAAAGTTAAGTCACGCCCTTGGCAGAGGCGTTTTTTTGATTTAACGCCCTAACCCAGGGCGTCTTATTCATATTCCACGCCCTCCGACAGGGCGTTTTCCAGCGTACTTCCGGGTTTTCCTGCTTTATATTGCTGCCTATGAATTCACGCCCTTCTCCAGGGCGTCTTTTACTTGATTAGCGCCCCACATCAGGGCGTTTCTCTTGATTTGACGCCCGTTAAACAGGGCGTCCGTTTATTGATAGTGCCTCACCCTAAGGTGCGTTTTACCCTGCCCCTGGGCCCCTCACGTTTATTCATGACAGTCACATCGTCGTGTCTTTGTTTAGTAGCGCCCCCAGCCAGGGCGTGTTTTTACTGTGGGTTTATCATGATTCATGCCTATATTGATTGATCATATTGTGCTGTTTGGCTTATTTACCCTGTTGCATTCATTCTTTGCATTTGGTTTGGGAGGCCCCCCTCCTCTTCATTAGGATCCACACACCCTCTTAGAATCGGGACGACCCTCCATTGAGCATTCCGTCTCTTTGGACAGGAAATCCCTTTTCCAAGCCTCCGTAAGTCCCCGCACCCGTGGATTCCCTCACGGACGCCGGGTAGGTTGTACCTTGAAGTTCCCGAGTTAGTTGGCCATATACGTGGTGAGAGAGGGTCCCTAGTTGGCATTGGAGTTCAAACCATATTGAAACTAGGTTTCCCCCCCCTTGTGTGAATCATTCAAAACTTTGATAAAATCATTAATTCACCAAGGTTCAAACAAATCAAAATCACGGTAATCATTCCAACTTGTGTGCTTATTTGCATAATTATTGAGAATTTTGATTATATAATGGCTTACCATGATAGAAACATGTTCAATTCAATTCATGAGGATGCACAACCTAGCACTTCATATCCTCAATTTCAACATGTTAATCAGCATTCTCACCATTCTTTCAAGGGACCACGTCCTTATTCTCATGGTCATGCCCGACCCATGGGCAGTGTCCATTCTTATGGTTCCCCTCCTCAATTGCGAACCACTATTCCTCCGGGACCGTCTCCTCCCAATGATGAGAGGGTCTCTCAAATCTTGCATGCATTAGATCATCTCACCCCTCAACAGATCCAGGCCCTTAAGGCTGCCGTTGAGGGTGCATCTCCTTCATCTCCTCCTCCTGCTATTCCTATACGGGTGGCCCATCACCTACCACCTTCTTCCTCTAATCGGGTAGCCCATTACCCATCTCCTCCTATTCACACTCCTCCTCGGGTGGTCCGACACCCGCCTCCTTCTATTCCTCCTCCAACACGGCCCCAAGGCCCATTTATTCCTTGCAATCCGGCCCATCCAGGTTCTTCTACGGGTTATCCCATTAATTCCCCTCCACGGCCTCTTTATACGGCCCCTTCTTCAATGCCCTGCCAACCCTCTGTTGTTCATGTTACTCCCCTCCAGCAAAATATTTTTGATAAGATTGCTTCCATGGAGGAACAATTAAAGAGGGTTACAAGTTCACGGCCCGCTCCTCCTACTCCGGTTAATCCTCTCTATGCGGCTTTGGATGACATTACAAGAATGGAGAGAGAATGGAAGGATAGGATGGATGACTACGGCGTTGATATTCCAAGCGAGCAAGAACCGGCAATTGAAGAATCCGAGCCGGTATATGATGATGAAGCTATGCAGGCACCCCTTCCGAGTTTCCTTCGTTTCCCACTTCCCCCGCTTTCATTTGATGAACCCCCTGCTCAGGATGAAGCCATCATCCCTAATCCAACCCTTATTCCCGAGACCTCCTGGTGCTACGACGATGGGTCGATACTTCAATCACCCACGCCGGCGTATTTTGAGTCTCACCCCATTCCTAATACCGCTTGCCCCGCTCGGCGCTTTCTCCGCAATAAGCCTCCACTAATTGTTAAACCTCCGCCAATTGTTACACCTCCACCAATTACACCTTCCCCCATTATGCCTTTAGCCTCCACCTCGGCCTCCACTTCCCAAATTAGCCTACCATTACCATCACTTCAACCCTCCACTATGCCTATGACCCCTATTCCTCCACCATATAGCCTTACGCCTTTACCCATGGTTAGTCCTGAGCAGGATCCACCACTTTTTGCATCCGAGCCAACCCCGACTGCTTCCGAGCAAAGGGAGAAGCTCGACGTGTTTGAACCTCCGCCTCCACTCACTCGTTTGCCAATACCTCCCGTTATACCTCCATCATCCACGGAGCCTTCCGCCTCCGCCTCACCTCCCTTTACTACTCGGAAGGGGAGCGCTGCTACAAGTACTCGTGCCGAAGACGATCAAAAGCCGGGCAAGAAGACTTCGGCCACGACTGTGCCATTCAAGATTCAAGAATTCATTTTTCGGATGCAAATCCGAGTTATTGTGCCGAGCACGATTGAAGAGGCCAAGTCGCAGCCATTGCTCAGAGAATGCCAAGCGTTGACGCCATTTGAGGGCCGGGCAGGGCACCCCTTGTTCAAACTTTCCAATCCAGAATTCATTATTCCATACAAGGGGCGATTGCCCTATTTGCTTAACACTCCATATACACCACATTCAATGGGCAACTCAATGCTTCCCGTTCCAACTCTACAACTCCCCCACATTATTGATCTTTACTTTCCAAGGGAGTTGTCTTTTACTATTAAAGTTTTTTTTATTGGGCCAATTGGTCGTACATGTTCACTGCCGTGGAGGGGCAGTTATCTTGGCGCTAAGGGGCCATCTCCTATTTGTTCCATCTTCTATTCATCTATTTTCATCACCTTTTCTTCATGGGCCACTCCAAGGGAAAAGAGGAGGATCTCCCCCTCTCACCCTTCATATTCTTCATCTTCTTTAAATTTCATGCATTTTTCATTTATTCATTCATTCCATTCATTCCACACATCACATCCATCATTTTGCATGCATTTGCACCTCCTAATTCCCGGGTTTCCAAACCCGTATCTCCCCCGTCTTCCGGCACCGCCGGACATTCCGCGATTCTCATCTTGTTCATCTTCATCCACTTTAATCGGGCATGACGCCCTTTTCCATCTCATTCCTCCGGAACCTCCGGATTCTCCACTTGATTTTCTCCACTTTTTCCTGGGGCACAGCGCCCCTTTCCACTTTATTCTTTCTATTCCTCCAGACCTTTTCCTCGGGCACGACGCCCCCTTCCATTCTCTTATTCCTCCGGAACCTCCGGATTCTCATTCCCTTCCTGATTTTATTCCTCCGGAACCTCCGGATTCTCCCTCCGATTCTCTTTACCTCTCCCCCGGGCATCGCGCCCTTTTCCACCTTATTCTTCTGGAACCTCCGGACCTTTTCCCAGGGCATCGCGCCCCTTTCCACCTTATTCTTCCGGAACCTCCGGACTTTCTCCTAGGGCATCGCGCCCCTTTCCACCTTATTCTTCTGGAACCTCCGGACTTTCTCCCAGGGCATCGCGCCCCTTTCCACCTTATTCCTCTGGAACCTCCGGATTTTCCCTTTGGGCACGACGCCCCTCTCCACCTTCTTTATTTGCTTCCTCCGGAACCTCCGGACTTTTCTCTCGGGCACGACGCCCCTTTCCACCTTCTCCTTTCTGATTTCATTCCTCCGGAACCTCCGGATTTTTCTCTCCCTGGGCATCGCGCCCCTTTCCATCCTCTTCCTCCGGAACCTCCGGACCTTCCATCTTTTTTCCGATTCATCTTTCTGCTCCTCCGGGATATCACATCCTTCATTTTCTTCCTCCTTTTTCATTATCTTTTTCTTTATTTCTTCCCAGGACATCGCGTCCCTTCTTTCGTTATCCCTCCGGAGCCTCCAGATGAGTCCTCCTATCTTGATTCTCCTCCACAGCCTCCGGACCTCCGGATCCGCCTCTTTCTATCTACCAATTTCTTCTTCTAATTCCTCCTGATTCTGGGTCCGACCCAACTTCTTCCACATCCACTGCCTTGGGCATCTGCCCATTCTCCCACTGCTTTCGAGGCTTTAGTCCTCACTCCTCCTTCTAATTCTCCGCTTCTTCTGTAGACTGTTCCATGTGATCAGGGTCTCCGCGCCTTAGTGAGGGAGTTCTAGCCCTCGCCTCTCTTCCTTTTTCTCCTTATTCGTCTGAGTCTGGTCTTGGCACCACTCCTTCTTGTTAAGCCACTTTCAAATCCTTTGCTTCCAATCATTTTGACTGCCAAAGAGGACTATCCACAATGATCAACCTCGCCTCTGACAGCTGCTTCAAGAAAGGTTGCAAGGTAACATATTGGCGTAAGTACGTATTTTATGATATCATTACTCATTTCTTCACGCATGATTTTCAAAAGAAAGTGCTTCTTAGCAGATTAAGAGTGATGTTTTTAAACCTTTATCTTAAATTTTTTGAATTCTCATTTAAAAAAAAAAAAGAGTCTTTAGACTTGCTTTCGCAGCACCTCTGGTTAATAAAAACCCGCGCTGGGAATTCAATATTCTCTCCCCGCTTGTTAAGAGCAACCCTTAGCTGGGCATTCCACACACTTCACGGCGTCCTTAGCCGGCTCCTTTAGTTAAACACTGTTGCTACTTTGGCCATGCCATGAGTATATCTGGAAGTCTTTTTCATTTCTTTATTTGGCCACATGCAGGGGCAAGAGGTTGACGGATGAGATGACCAACCTAGGTAATCCCCAATACGAGAGGAGTCTCAAATAGGGGCAGTCTTGACCCAAAATCAACATCAATATGAGTTTTCATATGAGCTTTCATGATAAATCTTGCCACAAGGGCTATTATGGAAATCAAATCAAAATTTCGATAAAAGCAAAAGTATGAATTATGGCATGTCGAGAGTGGCAAAGTCCCCGCAGGGAAAACCCTGGCCGTATGCATGTCAAGGGTCTAAAAATCAAAGGCACAAAGTCCCGGCACAACAGACTACCTCTTTGAGGGTTAACACCTTGGAAGGAATTCAAGTCCCGACATCTCCCATCCTGCACAAAGTTTATCCTCAATTATTCTTCTCTTCTCCCTCTAAGACCGAACGTTTCTCAGGTATGGCCTTGGTAGGGGCACCGTTGATCAAAGACGGTCGGTTATAGGATGCCACTTTCAATGCACGTCCAGCTTTGGGCAGTTTTTAGCGAAAAGGGAAGGAACAAGGACCCCTAGTCAGTGGTTTAAAACACCCTTTGATGCTGCATTAACTAAGTCTAAGCCAAAATCTCCACAAAATTTTGAATATTTCCAAAATCTCCACAAAAATTTGAATATTTCTAAAATCTCCACAAAAATTTGAATATTTCCAAAATCTCCATAAAAATCAAAATATTGTCAAAATCTCCATAAAAATTCATATAATTTTTCAAAACTCATAAAAATTTGCATATTCCAAAATCCAAAAATTGCATTGTATTTTCTGATGGTGTTTTGCAGGAACAGCTTTGCAGAGACCAAAAACACGGGATGGGTCCTCTCTCTACTTATTGCTATCAATCTATTGATTCTTCCCCGATATTTTCATAACATGCCACCCTGGGCATTTTGATTATCATCTCCCTATATCATTCTGATTATCATATCTCATGATTATTCATCTCCAAATCTTTTTTAATCAACTCCTGCTAATTTCATCTGATCACTCCGCCGATGGGCATTATATCAGATCTTGATCATTCATCTCCAAATCTTGATTAGCCAGATTGTCTCCTCATGATAAAACAACAAACAATGCTATGATTTGACTTATGCTATTCATGCCATATACATGCTATAATTGATGCTTTGATGATTGCTATGCTTAAATGCCTCATTCATTGTTTGTTATCTTTTATATCTTTGCTAATGAAATTTTGAGCGCAGGAAGAAGCTCTTGGTCCCACCGACTGGGCATCATCATCAAAGCCCCACGGTGCTTGCAGCTCATTTCTCAGTTCCCATGCTTATTGCTCCACCATCTCCTGTATGCATTTTACTATATGTTACATATGCTACTAGATTATATCAAGGACCTTGTGGCTTTGGTAAATCTGGGATTTGAGTTCCCCTTCATCAAAAACAATGATGATTCCAGAGAAGTCTTAGTCACACGGATAGGCCGTTGAGCCGTCCAAGACTGGGGACGATGGTTCCCTTTTGCGAGTTGGTGCGTGGATAAACGGGCTTCGGCTTAGTATCAGCTCGCAGAATCGGTTTCTTGACCCAGTCTGGCAGTTTAACAATATTATCCTTGATTATTTATATTTCGTTTGTTTATTTTTCCCTTTAGCCCAGCATGCATTCATGTAGGACTTTGAAGCAATTGTTGAAAAATCATTTTGATAAGCTGATGTTGAGGGTTGAAGTTGATCTTAATCTTTCTCGATATGAGATTTTCCTTGCCGAATTGGATCCTCAGTTCGTTTTGTCGCTGTTTTGGGTGATTTTCTCGAAAGCTCCTTGTTTGGATTTTTATCATCTTATTTTTAATCTCCTTTCCTTTGATCCACCTTGGCTGCAGCACGTCCACTGGCTGGTAACCGCTCCCCAATGGTGAAACCTACAGGTTTGTGACCTGGGGTACTTCCACCGCGTTGGAAGTTGATCATTTATTTTATCTCCTTCGTGCACCGCGTGCGCATCTCCCCTTTTATCCAAACATTGTTGATTTCCTTGAATTTCCCGAGATTTGCTTCATCTCGTGCTTTTGATTTGATTCTCATCAAGTGACGTTGATTGCGTGTCTCATCACACCTTGCAATCTACTTTTCAGTTTGCTACGCTCCCTTGCAAAGCAGACGCCAAGGCGGGGCAGCTGTAGACACGCTAAAATTGACATCATTTTGAGTATATTTCATATCGCTCTGCGATGCCCCATTTGGCCCTCAAATCAGCTTATTTGAGTGTTTTTTTTTCACTTTTCTTGAATTTCTCCTATTTTTCCCCATTTATCTCCTTTTTCCTATTTTTCTGGATTTTCTGGGCATTTATCTCTATTTTTTTGAAACACGCCCTGGTCTAGGGCGTTTCCTTCCCATTTTATCTGTTTTTCCCCATTTTATCTATTTTATGAATTTTCTGAATTTACGACCTGGGTAAGGGCGTGTTTTTTATAAAATATGACTTAACCAAGGGCGTTTCTTAAAGAAAGGACGACCTCACCTGAGGGCGTTAATTCTTCTGGGTTTGACCGACTTCCCCATTTGAGCTCTTGAAATTAACGCCCTTCTCAGGGGCGTGTTTTTAAACGTGGCTTTGATTAAGGCGTGTTTTACATTTTTCAAATATGGGGAGTTTTTATTTCCAAAATTTGGCTTTGAGGAACGCCCTTGTGCAGAGCGTGTTTTTGAGAAACGACCTCTGGATAGGTCGTCAATTCATCAATTGACGCCCTTACCTAAGGCGTGTTTCAGCTTCTGGCTTCGCAGCCCTTTCCCCAGATGGTCCTTGCTTCGTTAGACTCCTCCCCTATTTGGGCTCTTGCCCGTTCCAATCCTTTCCCCCTTTGGACTCTTGCCCATGTTTATCCTTTCTTCAATCTATTTAATAGAGCCATCGGCTCTGTTGTCAGGTTGGATTCCTCTTCTTCGGACGCCCACCTCTCTCTCCGACGTTCTTCTCTTTTCCTTTTCTGTTTTCTTCTTTTTCTTCTTCTTCTTCTTTCTTTCCTCACGCAGGTGCTGCTGTTGCCATTGGCTAAGGAGGGGCTCATGCATACGTTCAAGTCTTCATCATCTTCTGGGAACTTCTCCCCATCGAGCATTCAAGCCCAAAAGCAACAGGCTTCCTCTTTTCATTTTTATTTCCTTTTCACTATCATCATTCATATCTGCATGTTCATAGTGTTCGTATACACATCTTTAACTTAACCACGTTGAGAAATCTCCCCATTTAGTGCGACTCTTGCACTCTTTCCCCCTATTTTTATTCATATTTTCATGCATTCATTATATCTCCCCACATCCTCTTTTGCATAGGGGTTTAAGGGCAATCCCCTTTAGGTGTGTTCTTCACCATGATTTCATGCTCATCTTTATTTAGGATTTGATGCTACACTCACCATATTCTAATCCATATTTTTTTTATTGGTGTTTGTCTTTTTTGCAAGGGTAATTAAAGGAAGAACTCTCTTCATCGGCCGGCCGATTTGAAGAGAAAGGAAGCACTCACATCCCCGCACTTTTGAGGTATTTTTCGCGATCATCCTCCCTATTTGTTATTGATTATCCTTTGAGGCGTTCGCGTCTCTGGCGATCACAAATTCCCCTTAACACCTCGTGCTTATTTGTGCTATTTCATGCTTATTTATTCATATTCTTAATTTTTCCTTAAGTGGATTTTAAAAGAGATCTACAAATTGGCGATCACGGTGGGACACTTTGTGTTCTTCCTTTATTACCCCTTTCCCCTTGGCACCCACGTGTGCCCTTTCCTATTGGTACCCACGTGTACCCCTCCTTTTGTGCCCCTCGGGCACCCTCCCTTGTGCCTTGCACTCTCCCCCAAAGTGATCTGTCAATTAGATAGATTTGTTTTAAAACTTTCACTTATTTAAAATCTTGATGAGCATGCTTCTGTGTTAATTATACTATTGATTGCCCTGCTGTGACTGTGAGTACTTGTTACTGTCGGCCGTGAAGTCCTCCTGGAGAAAGTTAATTCACGCCTCTCGAAGAGGCATTTTTCCTGATTTAACGCCCTAACCCAGGGTGTCTTCTGCATATTTTACGCCCTCTGACAGGGCATTTTCCAGTATACTTCCGGGCTTTCTTGCTTTATATTACTGCCTGTTAATTAACGCCTTGCCCCAGGGCGTTCTTTTATTTATTAGCGCCCCTCATCAGGGCGTTTCTCTTGAGTTAACGCCCTCTGGACAGGGCGTCCGTTTATTGATAGTGCCTCCATATAAGGCGCGTTTTACCCTGCCCCTGGGCCCCTCACGTTTATTCATGACAGTCACATCGTCGTGTCTTTGTTTAGTAGCGCCCCCAGCCAGGGCGTGTTTTTACTGTGGGTTTATCATGATTCATGCCTATATTGATTGATCATATTGTGCTGTTTGGCTTATTTACCCTGTTGCATTCATTCTTTGCATTTGGTTTGGGAGGCCCCCCTCCTCTTCATTAGGATCCACACACCCTCTTAGAATCGGGACGACCCTCCATTGAGCATTCCGTCTCTTTGGACTGGAAATCCCTTTTCCAAGCCTCCGTAAGTCCCCGCACCCGTGGATTCCCTCACGGACGCCGGGCAGGTTGTACCTTGAAGTTCCCGAGTTAGTTGGCCATATACGTGGTGAGAGAGGGTCCCTAGTTGGCATTGGAGTTCAAACCATATTGAAACTAGGTTTCCCCCCCCTTGTGTGAATCATTCAAAACTTTGATAAAATCATTAATTCACCAAGGTTCAAACAAATCAAAATCACGGTAATCATTCCAACTTGTGTGCTTATTTGCATAATTATTAAGAATTTTGATTATATAATGGCTTACCATGATAGAAACATGTTCAATTCAATTCATGAGGATGCACAACCTAGCACTTCATATCCTCAATTTCAACATGTTAATCAGCATTCTCACCATTCTTTCAAGGGACCACGTCCTTATTCTCATGGTCATGCCCGACCCATGGGCAGTGTCCATTCTTATGGTTCCCCTCCTCAATTGCGAACCACTATTCCTCCGGGACCGTCTCCTCCCAATGATGAGAGGGTCTCTCAAATCTTGCATGCATTAGATCATCTCACCCCTCAACAGATCCAGGCCCTTAAGGCTGCCGTTGAGGGTGCATCTCCTTCATCTCCTCCTCCTGCTATTCCTATACGGGTGGCCCATCACCTACCACCTTCTTCCTCTAATCGGGTAGCCCATTACCCATCTCCTCCTATTCACACTCCTCCTCGGGTGGTCCGACACCCGCCTCCTTCTATTCCTCCTCCAACACGGCCCCAAGGCCCATTTATTCCTTGCAATCCGGCCCATCCAGGTTCTTCTACGGGTTATCCCATTAATTCCCCTCCACGGCCTCTTTATACGGCCCCTCCTTCAATGCCCTGCCAACCCTCTGTTGTTCATGTTACTCCCCTCCAGCAAAATATTTTTGATAAGATTGCTTCCATGGAGGAACAATTAAAGAGGGTTACAAGTTCACGGCCCGCTCCTCCTACTCCGGTTAATCCTCTCTATGCGGCTTTGGATGACATTACAAGAATGGAGAGAGAATGGAAGGATAGGATGGATGACTACGGCGTTGATATTCCAAGCGAGCAAGAACCGGCAATTGAAGAATCCGAGCCGGTATATGATGATGAAGCTATGCAGGCACCCCTTCCGAGTTTCCTTCGTTTCCCACTTCCCCCGCTTTCATTTGATGAACCCCCTGCTCAGGACGAAGCCATCATCCCTAATCCAACCCTTATTCCCGAGACCTCCTGGTGCTACGACGATGGGTCGATACTTCAATCACCCACGCCGGCGTATTTTGAGTCTCACCCCATTCCTAATACCGCTTGCCCCGCTCGGCGCTTTCTCCGCAATAAGCCTCCACTAATTGTTAAACCTCCGCCAATTGTTACACCTCCACCAATTACACCTTCCCCCATTATGCCTTTAGCCTCCACCTCGGCCTCCACTTCCCAAATTAGCCTACCATTACCATCACTTCAACCCTCCACTATACCTATGACCCCTATTCCTCCACCATATAGCCTTACGCCTTTACCCATGGTTAGTCCTGAGCAGGATCACCACTTTTTGCATCCGAGCCAACCCCGACTGCTTCCGAGCAAAGGGAGAAGCTCAACGTGTTTGAACCTCTGCCTCCACTCACTCGTTTGCCAATACCTCCCGTTATACCTCCATCATCCACGGAGCCTTCCGCCTCCGCCTCACCTCCCTTTACTACTCGGAAGGGGAGAGCTGCTACAAGTACTCGTGCCGAAGACGATCAAAAGTCGGGCAAGAAGACTTCGGCCACGACTGTGCCATTCAAGATTCAAGAATTCATTTTTCGGATGCAAATCCGAGTTATTGTGCCGAGCACGATTGAAGAGGCCAAGTCGCAGCCATTGCTCAGAGAATGCCAAGCGTTGACGCCATTTGAGGGCCGGGCAGGGCACCCCTTGTTCAAACTTTCCAATCCAGAATTCATTATTCCATACAAGGGGCGATTGCCCTATTTGCTTAACACTCCATATACACCACATTCAATGGGCAACTCAATGCTTCCCGTTCCAACTCTACAACTCCCCCACATTATTGATCTTTACTTTCCAAGGGAGTTGCCTTTTACTATTAAAGTTTTTTTTATTGGGCCAATTGGTCGTACATGTTCACTGCCGTGGAGGGGCAGTTATCTTGGCGCTAAGGGGCCATCTCCTATTTGTTCCATCTTCTATTCATCTATTTTCATCACCTTTTCTTCATGGGCCACTCCAAGGGAAAAGAGGAGGATCTCCCCCTCTCACCCTTCATATTCTTCATCTTCTTTAAATTTCATGCATTTTTCATTTATTCATTCATTCCATTCATTCCACACATCACATCCATCATTTTGCATGCATTTGCACCTCCTAATTCCCGGGTTTCCAAACCCGTATCTCCCCCGTCTTCCGGCACCGCCGGACATTCCGCGATTCTCATCTTGTTCATCTTCATCCACTTTAATCGGGCATGACGCCCTTTTCCATCTCATTCCTCCGGAACCTCCGGATTCTCCACTTGATTTTCTCCACTTTTTCCCGGGGCACAGCGCCCCTTTCCACTTTATTCTTTCTATTCCTCCAGACCTTTTCCTCGGGCACGACGCCCCCTTCCATTCTCTTATTCCTCCGGAACCTCCGGATTCTCATTCCCTTCCTGATTTTATTCCTCCGGAACCTCCGGATTCTCCCTCCGATTCTCTTTACCTCTCCCCCGGGCATCGCGCCCTTTTCCACCTTATTCTTCCGGAACCTCCGGACCTTTTCCCAGGGCATCGCGCCCCTTTCCACCTTATTCTTCCGGAACCTCCGGACTTTCTCCTAGGGCATCGCGCCCCTTTCCACCTTATTCTTCTGGAACCTCCGGACTTTCTCCCAGGGCATCGCGCCCCTTTCCACCTTATTCCTCTGGAACCTCCGGATTTTCCCTTTGGGCACGACGCCCCTCTCCACCTTCTTTATTTGCTTCCTCCGGAACCTCCGGACTTTTCTCTCGGGCACGACGCCCCTTTCCACCTTCTCCTTTCTGATTTCATTCCTCCGGAACCTCCGGATTTTTCTCTCCCTGGGCATCGCGCCCCTTTCCATCCTCTTCCTCCGGAACCTCCGGACCTTCCATCTTTCTTCCGATTCATCTTTCTGCTCCTCCGGGATATCACATCCTTCATTTTCTTCCTCCTTTTTCATTATCTTTTTCTTTATTTCTTCCCAGGACATCGCGTCCCTTCTTTCGTTATCCCTCCGGAGCCTCCAGATGAGTCCTCCTATCTTGATTCTCCTCCACAACCTCCGGATCCTCCGGATCCACCTCTTTCTATCTACCAATTTCTTCTTCTAATTCCTCCTGATTCTGGGTCCGACCCAACTTCTTCCACATCCACTGCCCTGGGCATCTGTCCATTCTCCCACTGCTTTCGAGGCTTTAGTCCTCACTCCTCCTTCTAATTCTCCGCTTCTTCTGTAGACTGTTCCATGTGATCAGGGTCTCCGCGCCTTAGTGAGGGAGTTCTAGCCCTCGCCTCTCTTCCTTTTTTCCTTATTCGTCTGAGTCTGGTCTTGGCACCACTCCTTCTTGTTAAGCCACTTTCAAATCCTTTGCTTCCAATCATTTTATCTGCCAAAGAGGACTATCTCACAATGATCAACCTCGCCTCTGACAGCTGCTTCAAGAAAGGTTGCAAGGTAAAATATTGGCGTAAGTACGTATTTTTATGATATCATTACATCATTTCTTCACGCGTGATTTTTAAAAGAAAGTGCTTCTTAGTAGGATTAAGAGTGATGTTTTTAAACCTTTATCTTAAATTTTTTGAATTCTCATTTAAAAAAAAAAAAGAGTCTTTAGACTTGCTTTCGCAGCACCTCTGGTTAATAAAAACCCGCGCTGGGAATTCAATATTCTCTCCCCGCTTGTTAAGAGCAACCCTTAGCTGGGCATTCCACACACTTCACGGCGTCCTTAGCCGGCTCCTTTAGTTAAACACTGTTGCTACTTTGGCCATGCCATGAGTATATCTGGAAGTCTTTTTCATTTCTTTATTTGGCCACATGCAAGGGCAAGAGGTTGACGGATGAGATGACCAACCTAGGTAATCCCCAATACGAGAGGAGTCTCAAATAGGGGCAGTCTTGACCCAAAATCAACATCAATATGAGTTTTCATATGAGCTTTCATGATAAATCTTGCCACAAGGGCTATTATGGAAATCAAATCAAAATTTTGATAAAAGCAAAAGTATGAATTATGGCATGTCGAGAGTGGCAAAGTCCCCGCAGGGAAAACCCTGGCCGTATGCATGTCAAGGGTCTAAAAATCAAAGGCACAAAGTCCCGGCACAACAGACTACCTCTTTGAGGGTTAACACCTTGGAAGGAATTCAAGTCCCGACATCTCCCATCCTGCACAAAGTTTATCCTCAATTATTCTTCTCTTCTCCCTCCAAGACCGAACGTTTCTCAGGTATGGCCTTGGTAGGGGCACCGTTGATCAAAGACGGTCGGTTATAGGATGCCACTTTCAATGCACGTCCAGCTTTGGGCAGTTTTTAGCGAAAAGGGAAGGAACAAGGACCCCTAGTCAGTGGTTTAAAACACCCTTTGATGCTGCATTAACTAAGTCTAAGCCAAAATCTCCACAAAATTTTGAATATTTCCAAAATCTCCACAAAAATTTGAATATTTCTAAAATCTCCACAAAAATTTGAATATTTCCAAAATCTCCATAAAAATCAAAATATTGTCAAAATCTCCATAAAAATTCATATAATTTTTCGAAACTCATAAAAATTTGCATATTCCAAAATCCAAAAATTGCATTGTATTTTCTGATGGTGTTTTGCAGGAACAGCTTTGCAGAGACCAAAAACACGGGATGGGTCCTCTCTCTACTTATTGCTATCAATCTATTGATTCTTCCCCGATATTTTCATAACATGCCACCCTGGGCATTTTGATTATCATCTCCCTATATCATTCTGATTATCATATCTCATGATTATTCATCTCCAAATCTTTTTTAATCAACTCCTGCTAATTTCATCTGATCACTCCGTCGATGGGCATTATATCAGATCTTGATCATTCATCTCCAAATCTTGATTAGCCAGATTGTCTCCTCATGATAAAACAACAAACAATGCTATGATTTGACTTATGCTATTCATGCCATATACATGCTATAATTGATGCTTTGATGATTGCTATGCTTAAATGCCTCATTCATTGTTTGTTATCTTTTATATCTTTGCTAATGAAATTTTGAGCGCAGAAAGAAGCTCTTGGTCCCACCGACTGGGCATCATCATCCAAGCCCCACGGTGCTTGCAGCTCATTTCTCAGTTCCCATGCTTATTGCTCCACCATCTCCTGTATGCATTTTTACTATATGTTACATATGCTACTAGATTATATCAAGGACCTTGTGGCTTTGGTAAATCTGGGATTTGAGTTCCCCTTCATCAAAAACAATGATGATTCCAGAGGAGTCTTAGTCACACGGATAGGCCGTTGAGCCGTCCAAGATTGGGGACGATGGTTCCCTTTTGCGAATTGGTGCGTGGATAAACGGGCTTCGGTTTAGTATCAGCTCGCGAAATCGGTTTCTTGACCCAGTCTTGGCAGTTTAACAATATTATCCTTGATTATTCTATATTTTCGTTTGATTTAATTTTTCCCTTTAACCCAGCATGCATTCATGTAGGACTTTGAAGCAATTGTTGAAAAATCATTTTGATAAGCTGATGTTGAGGGTTGAAGTTGATCTTAATCTTTCTCGATATGAGATTTTCCTTGCCGAATTGGATCCTCAGTTCGTTTTGTCGCTGTTTTGGGTGATTTTCTCGAAAGCTCCTTGTTTGGATTTTTATCATCTTATTTTTAATCTCCTTTCCTTTGATCCACCTTGGCTGCAGCACGTCCACTGGCTGGTAACCGCTCCCCAATGGTGAAACCTACAGGTTTGTGACCTGGGGTACTTCCACCGCGTTGGAAGTTGATCATTTATTTTATCTCCTTCGTGCACCGCGTGCGCATCTCCCCTTTTATCCAAACATTGTTGATTTCCTTTAATTTCCCGAGATTTGCTTCATCTCGTGCTTTTGATTTGATTCTCATCAAGTGACATTGATTGCGTGTCTCATCACACCTTGGCATCTACTTTTCAGTTTGCTACGCTCCCTTGCAAAGCAGACGCCAAGGCGGGGCAGCTGTAGACACGCTAAAATTGACATCATTTTGAGTATATTTCATATCGCTCTGCGATGCCCCATTTGAAAATTATTTGAGTGTTTTTTTCCACTTTTCTTGAATTTCTCCTATTTTTCCCCATTTATCTCCTTTTTCCTATTTTTCTGGATTTTATGGCATTTATCTCTATTTTTTTGAAACACGCCCTGGTCTAGGGCGTTTCCTTCCCATTTTATCTGTTTTTCCCCATTTTATCTATTTTATGAATTTTCTGAATTTACGACCTGGGTAAGGGCGTGTTTTTTATAAAATATGACTTAACCAAGGGCGTTTCTTAAAGAAAGGACGACCTCACCTGAGGGCGTTAATTCTTCTGGGTTTGACCGACTTCCCCATTTGAGCTCTTGAAATTAACGCCCTTCTCAGGGGCGTGTTTTTAAACGTGGCTTTGATTAAGGCGTGTTTTACATTTTTCAAATATGGGGAGTTTTTATTTCCAAAATTTGGCTTTGAGGAACGCCCTTGTGCAGAGCGTGTTTTTGAGAAACGACCTCTGGATAGGTCGTCAATTCATCAATTGACGCCCTTACCTAAGGCGTGTTTCAGCTTCTGGCTTCGCAGCCCTTTCCCCAGATGGTCCTTGCTTCGTTAGACTCCTCCCCTATTTGGGCTCTTGCCCGTTCCAATCCTTTCCCCCTTTGGACTCTTGCCTATGTTTATCCTTTCTTCAATCTATTTAATAGTGCCATCGGCTCTGTTGTCAGGTTGGATTCCTCTTCTTCGGACGCCCACCTCTCTCTCCGACGTTCTTCTCTTTTCCTTTTCTGTTTTCTTCTTTTTCTTCTTCTTCTTCTTTCTTTCCTCACGCAGGTGCTGCTGTTGCCATTGGCTAAGGAGGGGCTCATGCATACGTTCAAGTCTTCATCATCTTCTGGGAACTTCTCCCCATCGAGCATTCAAGCCCAAAAGCAACAGGCTTCCTCTTTTCATTTTTATTTCCTTTTCACTATCATCATTCATATCTGCATGTTCATAGTGTTCGTATACACATCTTTAACTTAACCACGTTGAGAAATCTCCCCATTTAGTGCGACTCTTGCACTCTTTCCCCCTATTTTTATTCATATTTTCATGCATTCATTATATCTCCCCACATCCTCTTTTGCATAGGGGTTTAAGGGCAATCCCCTTTAGGTGTGTTCGTCACCATGATTTCATGCTCATCTTTATTTAGGATTTGATGCTACACTCACCATATTCTAATCCATATTTTTTTTTATTGGTTTTTGTCTTTTTTGCAAGGGTAATTAAAGGAAGAACTCTCTTCATCGGCCGGCCGATTTGAAGAGAAAGGAAGCACTCACATCCCCGCACTTTTGAGGTATTTTTCACGATCATCCTCCCTATTTGTTATTGATTATCCTTTGAGGCGTTCGCGTCTCTGGCGATCACAAATTCCCCTTAACACCTCATGCTTATTTGTGCTATTTCATGCTCATTTATTCATATTCTTAATTTTTCCTTAAGTGGATTTTAAAAGAGATCTACATTGGGTGCCCCTTTGAAGGCGCCCAGACTGTTGGACGCCCCTTATAAGGCGCCCAGGAGGCTGGGCGCCCCTTTGACAGCTATAGGAAAAGAAAAGAAAAAAAATATAATAGAAAAGAAGAAGGCACCTGGTCCCTTAGGCGCGCCTCTTACTGAAGAAGTGACAACGCGGACAGTTGCCAATTCCATCAGTATGAGAAGAAGAATAGCGGGAAGCTTTTCAAGTAGGCGCCCAGGGTACCAGGCGCCCAGATACCCAGTCGCCTCTCTCAACCAGGCCAAAAATCAAAAAATAGCAAAAAGGAAGTGGTACCCTGTTCATTAGTCGCCTCTTTCAGAAAAGCACCCGATGTCCCAGTCGCGTCTTCAGATGCGTAACCGACGCCCGAGAAGCCTCCATAACGCCTCCTTGATGTAATCTTGCAATGATTTCACAATAAAGGACCTCCAAACTCTTTAAAAAGTCACCGAGGGCCCTCTCATTTCAACTTTTCATCTATTTTTCAATTCCTCTATCGTTTCTCCCATTTCTCTATCTCTCTGCTATTCTCTCTGCACTGTTGCTTCTCTTTTGTTCTGTAGCATAGTTTTCCTTCATTTACATGCATTTGTGTTCACCATTTTAAGTTGTGTTCTTCATGAAAGTTGTTCATTTTGCAAATATCTCCAATTTTCTCTTCTACCTTACCTCCTAATTCTTTCCTATTTTAAAGCTAATCTCAATTTTTTAACCCTCTGCTTTGCATTTTCTTTTTACTGTTCATGCACTTTTCTACAGTCGAATCTCCCTCCATTTTCACCCTCTTCCTCTCATTTTCTCACTCCACTGTCTTCATCAACGTTCTTC
Organism: Amorphophallus konjac; assembly: GCA_022559845.1. Taxonomy (NCBI): domain Eukaryota; kingdom Viridiplantae; phylum Streptophyta; class Magnoliopsida; order Alismatales; family Araceae; genus Amorphophallus; species Amorphophallus konjac. The sequence continues at coordinate 121,218,078 of CM040126.1, read as the reverse complement.
CCCTTCTCATTCTCTCCAACTTTGTCTTCTACCACATCTCCTAATTACCCTCCGATTTCAAGCTATTCTCTCTTCTTTAAGCCTATGTTTTACACACTTTTCCCTTTCACTATTCACCTCATTTTCTTCTCTATTTTAAATTCATTCATCACATGCCTTAGAGTTCTTCTTTCCACCTCCCATTTACATTCTTCCACATCTCCCTATGGCGGAGATTCTCCTTCGGTGTCCTCAAGGCGGCATTCACATCCAAGGCGGGGCAGACTCAAAGGCTCGGCACGGCGTGGACGGCGACGATCTAGCTACATTTTCTTCCTCTTTCTTTTACTTTGTCACAAATTGTTATTCTTATTTTCTTCCATGGAATTGTACCTTTTATTTCCATAGTAATAAAATTTCATTTTGATAAATTGTGTTCTTATTTTCTCTCTCTATATCTTCCAATTTTCTCTTCTTAATCCCTCTCAAATTCTTTAGTTAGAATTATTTCAATTCCATGCATCTTTACTTTCTTTTAATTTAGGCTCACTCAAACTCGGATCTTCTCAAGTACAAGTAATTTTACAACTAAGCTTAATTGAAAATATTTCTTCCTCGTGGGATCGACCCGTATTCTCATCACTTTACTTGAATTTTCAAAGCTATTTAAGTGAGTGAGTGCGGTTATATAAATTTTGAAATTGTGTGTGGCACGGCATTTTTAAACGATATTTGTCAAGCGCTATCAGTAGGCAACATGGTACTATCTCTGCTTGGCTCCGCTACGGAGGCCTCGGCTATCTCCACTCCAGGGATGGTGGCTGGAGAAGGCTCCAGAGCGCTACCTAAGAAGTTGAGGAATGGCAAAGTCAGCAAGCCACATTCCTTGTTTGCAACTAGACCGCACAATTCTAAAGCCTTACTCGCAGGGGAATGTGATGAAGGCCTAGAGGTGGCAAACTCCTCAAAGGAGGGAATCGCGGGAATGGGAGGAGCCGTCGAGGCTAGATCTTCTACTTCAGTTCGCCTCCTCTTGGCTACCTTCTTCAGGCCTCTCTTAGCCTAGGATATTGCCTCCTTCACCGGTGATCGTGCCCACACACGCTTACTACCCAACGGCAACGGAGTGGTTGTTGAGGCTTTTGCCGGCTCGGTGAAATGGGATGGTTTGCCCGCCATCGAAAGTAGCCACCGGTAACTATTGATTTTATGGCTGGTAGGCTTGTCTGCACAAGAGTGAAGATGACAAGTGATGAGTGCTGAAATGCCATCATTTGCAGCTTAATAAGTTGAATTTGAGCCGAAAAGAGAAGAAGCATTATACCTACCAAACCATTGTAGAGGCGAGAAAGAGGCCAATAGGCCAGGGATGCCTCCTTCTCCCTAGAAGCTGCTTCCCTAACTAGCCAGCATACATCCCAATCTTAAGACAGCGATCAGAAAGATTGGTCAGATCGAGGTGATTACGGTAAGAGCGGCAGTTATAAAGACTGAGGTGGCCCATCCCCCACCCATCTGCATAGTGGAAAGACAAGTTGAGGCCTCAGTCTAATATGGCCTTGGCTCGCTCCTTAATTGTAAGCCCATTAACCTGGAGAAGGATGAACATCTAGGTCGTGTGTTGATAATACCCGGGCTCTATGTCCTCCATCTTCGTGAAAGTGCGGAAGGGGTAAGAATTGTCCACCTCGGGGCGCCAGATCCGGAAAGGAGCTACGCTCTTGTCACACCCTGAGATAAGTACAACAGAAGATATTCAGGAACGTGAACAATTGGCTAGTACGCCTCAAGCGAGCAATATATTTAGAGTGCTAACACATCCACATATAAGTATGAATGCATGATAATTGAACAAAACTTTTACTTTTATTGAATAATAATCAAAGTACATGATATTGACTCTTGACTCTTTGACTAACTAGACTCACTAAAAATGAAAAGTACATAGGATGACTCAATAAAGTAAAAAATACATCATATGACTCTAGACTAACATAAGGACTTATAACACGCTAAGTCTTCTCTCGAGTCTTCAATCATCACTCTTAGACCCATCATCGGAATACTTTTTTTTATATAAAAAGCCCTACCTAGTGGTGAGAAGGTTGTGATTCCAATTCAGAAAACACATGCCAACTCACACCTAGGGGGTTATTTTATTGATCATGGAATGAATGGAAAATATTACAATAGTCGAATGCTAGGCAAACCTAGCTTATCTAGTCTAGCAGCACCCTTGGCCAATCTGGGAAGCTCATGCTGTGAATTGAAGAAGCCATTACAATTTGTGTGGCAAGCAAGGTTCGCTAAGGAATCAGCTACATTGTTAGCTTCTCTGAAAATATGAGATATGATCATTGGTTGGGGCATGCTGCTCCATATGTCTCTGACAAAGGGAAGAATTTCCCATGGACAGTTGATCTTCCTATTCAGCACTTGAACAAGGACGAGAGAATCGCTCTCAATCTTTGTGGGCTGGTAAGTGATCGTGTGCAGATATTTGACTCCATCCATCAAAGCCCTTGCTTCAGCAACTAAGCTATTACATTGGCCATAGTAGTGTGAGAAAGCCAATAAGGTATTCCCCTGGTGGTCTTGGGAAGATTTGAAAAGTAGGGTAATGAGCACACTTGCCCAGTAGCTATCTTCATATCTACAAGAGGCAATATTTAAGTAATTGACATCTTAGCTCTAGAAAATAAGCTAAAAGGAATGCGGTAAATCATACTAATAAAATCCAAGTGACATTAATAGTGAGATATAGATCATAGAGATATGAAGAATGTGAAGGGATAATAGAGCATGATCAAGCAAGATATAAGGTAAAGTGGCCTTTCATGATCTAGAATGTACTTTTCATAACCATAAAGGCTATACACTAGAGAGTCATGTAACAAGAATGTACTAGCAAGCATGTAAATTTCACAAGATTACCACATGGTTTTCACCCGTTTATAAAAAAGTACTTCCAGCGCAATGCGACACCAGTAAGCATCATACCCCATGGTTTATAGTACATTTATGGCTATCTGTCGAGGGGGCTAGCGTAGAGCCCTTGGACATTGTCCGTGCCCGCTATTGCATCATCAAGTTATAAATCAAGCTACTTCCATGAGAAATAAAGTAGGCCAATAATGTAAAAGTTCCAACTATAGTTTCATGATAACAAATATCAAGGTAAGAATGTACAAAAAATAAAATCATGAGGTCAAGGATGATTTAATGACAAGGTTATGCTACGGAAGAAATTCGACAGCATAACGGCAAGTTCCTTAACTTTCATAATTCATTAGGTAGCTTTTGAATAAAGTATTAGGTTCTAGATCATCAATAGACCATCTAGGAAATTAGGAAAATCAACCCTTGGGTCCAACCTCGGGTTAGATAGGAACTGGGTAGAAGCGGTCATTACTAGACTGTTTCTGGATAGAGGCGGTCAAGGCTGGACTGCTATTTTGAATTTGGCGGTCAGGTCAGGACCGTTTCTATATAGAGTCAACGCATGAAGAAAGAAAGTGTCGACGCAGTAATGAAATCTGGTCTAACGCGATCACAGGATGACCATTACTTGACAGTAGCGGTCTCCTGAGGGCCGCTACAATCTAGGACACAGAAAAATATCGATAAGTGCTTTCTAGATAATTGGGCTTTGAGGGTACAACTAGCTCGGCGTCCTAGTAGGAGTCCCAAGCTCGCGGAGACTTTCGGAGGTCTTGAAACAAGATCACCTAGTCCAGCGGAAGGAATATCTAACGGAGAGGGTCACAAGTCCAAGATTGTATGCCTATGAGTGCAAAGTGTAACTAATAGCTACGAACCAGAGTCTCATTATCCAAGGTAAGAATGGATCGTGCAAAACAGCGATCAAACATGCATAAAACAAGTCTCATTATCCACGTGGAAATTTAATTTAATACAAACGATACGATTTTGGCATGCAAGTAACATAAGTTTAAAATGGGTTTAAAGCACATTAAGGACATGAAATCTATCATGATGGATGAACAATATAACCAAGTTTACAAATGTAAAGTCATAACTAGGAATTGAACTTCATTAACTAGGCTTAACATATACATAATAGGGTCAATCTGCAATCTGTTTGGAGTTAACAAAGTGCAGGAAATTGAAATATAGTAGCAGTCTTAGGAGGACCATTTCTGACAATAGCGATCTTATTGGGACTGCTTTTATACAGTAGCGGTCATTTGGGAACTGCTATTAGCTTTTGGTGGTCCTTGGTAGACCGTTTCTATCCTGCATCAGACAACACATAGCTATCGAGTGCAAGGCCTATCCTAGGGCAATAAATGCATAAAAAACATGAGAAATGAATGGATAACGTGTAAGAATAGGTTTATAATGAGGAGGGTGCATGGAAATACATGGATCATGCCAAAGTTCTTATCTTTAATTAGAAGGTGTAGGACTATGCATGCAGAAATAACCTAGATGCGCAGTCGTAGTAAACCATGAAATACTACTAGTAGAAAGCATGAAACGACATGAAATCAGAGGGCTTTTGTTCCTAACACGTTAATTTAGCCTTTTCATGAGATAACCTACCTCTGTAATTGACTTTAAACTTCAGATTTTGGACTGGAAGGACGCCCTAGTTTCTGCACGTCCTATGTTAAACCAACAACTTCCCGTCCCTCTATCTCCTGATCCTCTTGACCTAAATCCATGAAATTTGGAGGGTAGGTAGAAGATAGAAAGGGGAATAAAAAGTTCTAAAGACTCAGCTTGAACTAACCTCGTTTAGAGCTTCTAATTTCCTGATCTTCACTGGACCGGCGCACTATTTCATGTGCAGCCTGCAGCGAACCAGAGACTTGCATATGCTCTAGATCTCTAACGGTTGGGGCTTCTAGCATGAAAATTGGAGTTGGGTTAGATAAAACTAAGGAGAACATAAATTTCTAAAGAACCAACCTGAGATGAGGTCTCCTTACTGTCGAACTACGCGCTCTAAAATAATGGTTCACGCAGGTTGAACCTGAACCCTATTTATAGGGTTTGCCTAAGGTTTGATGGATTGGGTCAATCTAGGAGTCCTAAATTAGAGTAGAATCGATCCCTAAGAGTCCTAGACTACATTTCCATGCTAGGTAGCTTCGAATCATAGAGATTGGGATGGGAAAAATTAGATTTTTTCCACGCTTCTAACACTTCCATTCACGGAGCATAGTAGCAGTCGCCTCGAGACCGCTATTGTGTGAAGGCGGTCTCGCGATAGACCGCGTTTTGACGGTTATTCTGAAAATTTTATATTTTTGGTTTTATCAACTATTTATCTCGTTAATTGGCTTATTTATCCAATTTAAATCCATAAATTGCCTCAATTACGTTTCTATAATTGGGCTTGGGCCTAAAGGTCTTGGAATTGGATCTTTGGGCCTATTCAAGTTGGGCTTAGCCCTTTGGTTAATATAGGGCTTTTAGATTGATTTAATTAGCCCAAAATCTTTTTAATAGCCTATTAAACCTCTTTAAATGTTTAATAACTATATTTCATTCAGAAAATTCCTAGAGAATTCTTAGGCATTACAGCTCTCTTCAACTAGGAAAGGAAAATTCATTAGCTCCAGTTGGGCCGTCCCCACACAGCTTAAGCTTTGAAGAGACTTCATAAAATCATCAACAGAAATCTCTAGCAATTCAGGGGTCGACTTCTGCCTGAGCTTCTTTGCTACTTTGCGGGCTGAAATGTATTCGAGAACATCTTTGCTTCTATTGGACTTCAACCAGAGCAGGTGGTCAACATCTATATCAAAAATAGTTGACTTCTGTCTACTTAGGAATTTCCGCTCAACTAAATCCCAGCAGTCCAATTTGCTCGCCCGATAAAATCCAGTTCAGGTGTTCCACCACTTAATGTACTCAGGAGTCACACGGGGGAAACGCCTAGGGGTCGGTACTTTGAATGTTGAAGCATCCCTCTAGTGGAAGAAGTCCCACCAACTGCGAGCCTGCTCCGCCGTGAGTGCACCTTGCAATATCCTAGCCGACAAATGAAATTGAGCGGCGTGTGTGGGTATGTGCTAGTCATACCCAAAGTTGTGACCAAAGCAGAAGGGGTAATAGGGTTCTAGGAACATGGTGTTCCCCTTCCTGAAAATCAAAACACTTGGGCGAATCGACAACGCCCAATCTCTCAGTTCTGACTCCAGCACTGGCCGGGTCAAATTCTTTTGGCTGATGGGGTGAATGTAGCTCTCTATTAAGTCATCTTGGCACTCCCTCATCCTGTTCACCAGGGGGCTCGAGTGCGCTGCCAAACTCCAAAAGCAAATGCTCCCTGAAGACTCCAGGGGGATAGATGTGAGTCGGCCTCTGATAGAATATAGCTAAGCCAAAGTTGAGCCGGGCTCAGCATCAACGAATTCTATCATCCTTGAAAACAAAGTAGGCGCCTGTATAGTGCGAGGAGCAAGCTTCGGAAAAAATGTACAGACCCAGGTGCTAAAGAAATGAAGCGGCCCTATTGTGCCCAGGCTTCTCAGGATCCAGCCTCTACTGATGTCTCCCAGGGTCCAATAAATCAGACATAAGGTGGCTGGGCAGATGGACAGCTTAATGCCCCAAGCCATTTGGCAAGCTGGGTAGATGGCCTCTGGCCGAATTACACTCTCATCTCTGTAAGGGAGAGCAAAGGCGCACAGCCAATATGTCAAATAGGTGACACAGTGCGTCATGGCATCAAGGCCAGTAGGGTTCGGACCATCTTTGTGTCCTTTGGCAGTAGATCCCGGAAGAACTGCCTTTCGTCTCCCCGATTTTTTGTGTGTGGCAGCGGCGCCGACTAAAGGAAAGTCATCATACTTCTTCTCACCCCTGAAGAAGTATCGCAGCCACATACCCACGCGGACCCGCTTCCGCTCCCCTCTCCGGGCTTGCTGCTCGCCATCATGGTGATAAGACAAGAAGATGCTCATGTATGCTTTCATTAGGTAGCGATACGAGAAGCCCAAATCATAGGTGCCATCCCCGTCTGTGGTGTCCTTGATGAGGTCCGAGAGGCACACCTCTTCATAGGGTTCCCATCTATGGGCAAACCCGATAGTTGGTGCAGGCTCCACAAATCTCAGGAGGTCTCCCCTTCAACAGTGTAAAAGGTGTTGAGCCTAGAGTTGAACACTTCCATCATGCCGCAGCATAACACCTTTGAGATGGGGTGTCTGAAGCGCGAGGTGTACACGCTATGGTATACGCCGGTAGTAATAAGAAGAGGTGTGTAGTTGTGAAGGACGTAGTCTATGAACTCAATTGCACCTTTGCGGAATGAGTGGGCATCCGAGGCCTTGAGGTCCACGAACCAACCCATTGCCAACGCATGCTTGAACCTGACAGTCAAGTAGTCGAGAAGAAATGGTTCCTCCCAGAACCCCCACTTCAGCGGGGCCAAGAATAGGCCAAAGTAAGGTCTCTCCCTATGTACTCGACCTGCTGCATTATCACAGTGAGCCGGCGTGAACTCCGGGGCCCTGGTTAGCTTCCCCTCTGTTAGGTCCCTTAGTGCAGCAAGATAGGATCTAGAGGGGGGGTGAATAGATCCTATAAAAACTTGTGCCCAATTTATAACATAAAACTGAAATTACTAAATCTTAGATGAAATGAAGAGTGGAATTAGATCAGACACTTAGTATCATCTGAAGTGAATTGAGAATACCATGAAAAGGTTCATGGTGTGTGTTAAGATACTTGTTCAAACATCAAATAGATTTGTGATCAAACTTAAGGCTTACAGCAACTAGTGTGCACAGCGAACAATCAACTAGTGTGAAGTGTGTTTAAAATGTACCTGTGAAGGGAGATAGAAGATATGGACCAATCGCACAAGCATTCATAAAGAGGAAGCACTTTTAAAGTGGTTTAGGACCACACCGGGCTCCCAACGTCCACCCCTCACCAAACCGGTGAGGCTTCACTTGCTTCACAAGGAAGCACACGGGGTACAACCCCAAACACACACGCAAGGAACACCTACACACACACAAGTGTGGACCCACTTTTTGTTACATATCATTATTATGTTTATTTATTTATTTCCTTTATATTGTTTATCAGTGCGCAGGCGTGCTAGAACAAAGTGATAATTTGATCAGGCTCCAAATACCGAGGTGGTATGGAGCCGTTGGTGCGCGCCGTCTGACTTGATCAGACGATGGTGAATATCATGTCGGGACCAAAACCCACCGCACCGTAAAGGTCACGATGTTAATTACATCTCCCCTGAGGGGAGAAAACCCTTGATTAGTCGTCAAGAAGAGAGGCCCTATGACCTTAAATCTATATTAACAGAAGAAAATGAGTAACCCAAAAAAATGTATTGAGAATCTCCCGTATTTGGGGTGAGGGCGTTTAAGCTAGTTTATTTGCTCATCATGGGCTCTGTACTCGGAAAGTATTCTGAGTCGGAAACACAGCGGATGTATGAATGGTATTAAAATATATCTGTCAGGGATACGGCAAGTTTGATATTTTAGCGAAAGAAGCGGTGCGAACCCTGGTGAAAATAGATCAGATTTGGAGGGATGTTAGCCCGGGACAAGGTCAGGCTATGGCCATGATAGGGGGTGGTCCCCAAGGTCCAAGCATGACCTGCAAAGGCATCATCGATATCCCCTTCGCATAGGGTCTAGGGGGAAGGAGCCCCTGAATCAATGCCATTAATTTCTTAAGGATGGTATTTACATTTTTTTGTTTTTTTATATTGTTATCATGTTTCCATGCCATTATTACTATTATATTAACATTGAATTCATTATGTTTGGGAGCTGAATCGGCTTGAGATCTTTCTTTTCTTTCTTCTTTCTTTGTTTTTGCTATTTTCTTCTGTTTATTTTGTTTAGGTTTTGCCTTATTATTTCATTTCATTTGTTTTCTTCATTCACTTCACTTCTTCTTGGTACACAATACCCGCAAAGGGTTGGTACAGGCCATGCAAGCTTAATTCGGCAGGCTGATGAAGAGTGGGTCGACGCAGGTCGCAGGCTGCATCAACGTAGGGGTGTGTTGCATTGGCTCAGGGCCAAGCTACGTCAACTCAGTTTGGTGGCTGGGTCGACGCACACTTCAACAGTGAGTAGAAATTCTTCATCATATTTTTTTTATGTTATTTGAGGGTGTTAAACTCCCATCTTTTAGTGCGCATTTCATTTCATTGCCTTATTCATTTCTTTTCTTCGCTCTATTTCACTTCTTTTTTTTTTATGCACACATGAGTAAGAAGAGGAGAACCCCCAGTTCACGCAAGGGGGAGGTAAGTACGTCGACACACTCATCAAAGAGTGTCGACGCACCCCCCCCCCCCATGCCCTCTTTCTTTTGTTTTAGTTCGCTTGCTTGTTATTATAATTTTTTTGTTTGTTGCTCACTTAGTTTGTTGTCTCCTTTTTTGTTGCTATTAGAGCTGTGTTATTCTTGTTCGTGTTACTCATCTTCCTTTTGTTTATTTTTGGTTTATTGCTTGTTATTTTTATCATCTATCATCATTGTTTTTCATTTGATTCAACATTTTTTTGTTGATCTTGCGATTAGTCCAAGTGTTCTGGTGAAAATTCGGCAGCACCTCCCCTAGACCCGGAGTGTTTGGGGGGTGAGAAGCGGGTGCACATCCCTAGAGAATCCGACATGGTCCCTTAAATGTTCGGACATGCTTGGAACGGCCACGTACCGAATTGATTTGACAGAGGCAAGGGTGACACGGGAGTTGACACAATGAACCTATGACCTAGACTCGCAAGCAAGCAACGGATCGGCGAACCCACTCTAGCGGACTCACCCACGTAACGCACACATGTGCCCGTGGGCAACTCGGCGATGATGGAGAGGGTCCGGGGCGGGACCTTGACGCTCCGAGGGATTTGGCTAGGTTGAGGCAGAACCACTAAGGGCCCGGGATGCCCAACCTGGCGGGCGGCCAGCACGCCAAGGGCGTGGGTTGTAGGATGGGCTCTCTCACAACTCGCTCCGCGGTGGTCACTCAATTTGATCAATTTTGGATCGAGCGCTCACTCACTGTCCGACGGAGCTAAAAGGCATTACTAATTAAGCAAAAGTAAACCAGCAGAGGAAGTGACCAGAAGCTCACCTGATCGGCGTGAAGACACCGATCCCGACCGGAGACGAGGCGAGCGGGGAAGCGTGGGTATACCCCGCACGCTGCGCCGATGTAGCTTCAACTTGAGAATTCAAAATGGTAAACCACTACGCCTCTTGCAGGAGGGGTGATCTCGGGGTGGGGGTTACTTTAGAATTACATGCAAACACTACCTCTATGCAGGGAGGGGCTTTAAGCCGGCCAGGCAGGGTGGGGGTTAAACCCTATTTGCCGAGCTGAGCCGGTTCTATCCACTCAGGAACAGCAGGATAGGAGGTCGATGATGACGCCGCCACGAACTCCACCGACTTCAGAAGATGACGGGACCAGCGCCAAAACTTCCTGGGTTGGCCCAGGAGGACGCCCAAATTATTGGGGGATTTTCTGATGTCGACGGTGGCCGAGACAGGGTCGGGACCAGAACCGATCTGCTCTGGTTCTAACTGTCCCAGAACTGTTACTGCTTGAAGATGTGGCCACCACGAATGCTCCTAGGGTCTGATGAGGACGATACCAGAATCGTTACGACCGTGGACGCCTCCTCTTCGATCAGAGACCAACGGGACTGCCAGGGGAGGTCAGAGTAGATCTCGAGACCCATAAACATGAGGGGGGGTCGGATCTGGCTCAGGGAAGATTGACCTGCGCACTCCGAGGGAAAATTTGGAACTTTGTGCTCCGGGGTCCTAATGGCGCTCTATTTCTTGGAGATGACAGGGGACGTGGAGGAGAAGACCTCAGCTAAAGAATCACGTCCAATGTCACACCGAAGAGGTTGTGGTCGCGTCTGCACTGGGGTTCAAGCTCTCTGCTGGAGCAGCTCTGCGCAGTCGAGGGAGAATGGCTCCACTGGGCAGTACGAGCATCCGATGACGGCGAGACCACCTCGCCTGCAAAGCTACTTCGAAGAGCTTTCTAGGGATGTATGATACACCCTCAGAAGATGCGCGATGAAGATGTAGATAACTCTGGAACAGGGCACTAGAATTATTGCCTATGACCTGGGAACTACAGGTTGAGGATGGTAGATGTGGTGATGCGGTGGGCGACCAGATGGAAGGGGAATGGGGGCTGGAGTTTGTGGAATGTTGCTGGGTTGTCTAGGGGTGATGGAGGGGGAGTGGGGGCTGCTGGAGCAGAAGCTCGGGTGGGAGAAAGGGGGTTGCGGCCAGGGTAGAGAGGGAGAGAGGGTGGGGGTGCAGGTGGGCTTGGAGGTGGAGGGAAATGGTTTTGAATTTTGGTTTAATGGGGAGTGGTTATTGCTGGCCTAGGGAAGGGGAAAGGGTGTGTTGGGGATGTGGAGGGGTGCTTAGGGAGGTGGGATTCTCCCTTGGGAGAAGGAGGAGTTGTATGGGGAGTGCCAAGGGGTGCTTGGGAGAATGGGTGGGATTAAATGGAGAGTTATTGTTTCTAGGGAGATGAAGAGGTGGGATGAGGTGGCAACTGGTGAGTGGATGAGGTGGAGGAGAGAGGGAATTTTGAAATTGGGGGGGGGAAGAGAGAAAGGGTCGCCCCCTTCTAGAGAGAGAGAGAAGAGAGAGGGGGGAGAGAGAGGGAGAGGGGGAGCTTCTCACTCAAAGAAAATCACTCAAATTTTTGGAAATATTTCTATTGCAATTGAACATCAAGAGTTGCAAATGAGACAGGGGAGGGGGCTATTTATAGACTCACATAATTCCTATGACCAGAATACCCCTGAACAAATGACCCAATGACTCATCTACCCAAGGGAGGGTGCCGCTGGGCCTAGCCCGCTTAATTGGGCCCATTAAACCAGACTAATTAACCATATGACGTCTGACTTAGGTAAATGACTCAATGACCTAGGTACTTGACTCAAATAAAAGAAAAATTACATGGTTTATGACTCAAATAAAATATAAAATTTACATGAATAGACTCAGAAAAATGAGATGGACGTGATGGTGCATGACGACGATCGATCCGGGCCTCGAAAAATTATGGAGGGGCAAGGGATGCCCCCATCATATCCCCGGGGTGGGGAAAACTTGACCCCGTCGAGTATGGGTCCACCGGGGAGGTGGCACACCAATGCAGCTCCAGGCGAGCCATGATCTCCGAACTCAACCCCGCGTCTACAGCCAGGGGACAGCGCTTCAGCTTCTCAAGGTGGCTCGGACACACCCTCTTGCCGACGATGGTACCTTACTTGCCCAGTATTACCTCCGTGTGCTCACGTCGGGCTCTCAAGCTGATTTGTGGTGGCACTCCGGTAGTGTCCCTCTCAAAGGAAGGTATAGGCTCAAGGCACTCACTAGGATCCACCGCGGTGCCCATATAGGGTGCCGGATCCTCCACGTGAGAAATGGGGTGAATCCAAAAACCCATTAGTAAGTCCAACCCGTCAGCCGGGTTGCCAAGGCCACTCAGAACTTGGCAAGGTCCAAGTCCTCGTGCCCTCAAGTTGGAGGTGACCCTAAGGTAGAGCCACTCCAAAGTCACCATCGCCAAGTTGTCAATCTTAGAATTCAAAGTGGCATTCACGAGCTTTTGCCCTCTTCTTGTGATTCTCACTGCTCGTTGCTTGTTGCTTGCTTAAATACTCATGCCAAGTACTACGATACGGTGTGAGTGGGAAATGCATGATATGCAAAGGGGGGCCAGGACAACCATATTTAGACCAATCATGCAGAGATGCCATGGAGACTTTGAAGGGTGTGGGAGGGCCGGGGCATCCATAGGTGTCCCTCTCATGCGTGGGTGTGATGAGTGCCGGAGGACCCGGACATCCATGAATGCTCCTAACATGCTTAAGACTCATGATGAATGAAGGTGGACCATTACATCCGAATATGGACCACTCATGCTTCCTACTTGACATGTGGGTGATATGAATGAATGGACCCGACTTATGAATCATGCCAAGTGGTGCGGTACGCCAAGGTTCATGCATTCCTATCCCAAAGATGACTTTCATGTGCATGGGTGTGGGGTGGCCCTTGAGCTTCCACTTGAAAGGGTCAAAGGGATCATGGAAGGTGGACATCATGGGAAGAGGCACTTCCTTGTTCCCTAGGCGTAGATCTTCCTTGGTCATGGCTACCCTTGTGTCGCCCAGGACTTGGGAGAGGTGGGCGGGGTCTAACATGGTGGGTGAGGGTAGGAAAGAGTGGGTGGTAAGTGATGTGGGTGGGTCACATGGGTAGCTAGACTCCCAAAGGAAGGGATCAAAGAAGGTGTGGTTTGAGATGGTAAGTTCATCCCCGATTGGTTTCCACATCACAAATTCCTCATTGTGAGGGGTTTCCTTAAGTGTCGGTGATGATCGGGTATCGGTCTTGAAGGGAAGGTTTGTCCTTCTGCCGGAGATAAGGGACTCTAATTCGAGGATAAGGTTGGGCTCATCGGGTGTGGGGAGGAATAGAAGAAGGTCGCTAGTGTAGCAACCAATGGTTCACATTGAGGTGATAGACCCGACACATAGGTGTAGTAGGTCAAGGCTCCTAGGTCGGTCGGCCACTGTAGTTAACATGCCAGTCAACTCCACTTGCCAAGCTAGGCCCTTAAGGAGATCCCCTAAACTTTCCACTTGGTAGGATGAATGGATCGTGGTGCGATAGGAGAGGGGCACCAGGGGGAGGTGTTGCTCCATGGGTAGAGGGTATGAGTGCAAGCTATGGAGGATGGGGTCTACCTTAAGCCATTTAAGTAGGAGCCCATCTATGGTTATGATGCCGTGTATGAAGGTTTGTGGTTCTTGAAGGGTCGGGCTATGTGAAGTGGGGAAGGTTAGAGGCTCTCCCTCACCATTGGTGTGCTCAAGGGTGGGGATGGGTTCTAGACTAGCATCTACTCCCGTGTGGATAGTTGTGGTCTCCTTTCCCAAAGGAATGGGAAGGTCTTTTTGGGGTGGGGTGATGATGGTTGGTGCATGGTGTACCCGGGGTGGTGGATAATGGGAAACTTGGGTTAGGATAGGGAGGGGAAGTAGTGGAGGCCTAGGACTTGGGAATTTTGGGGTAGGGAGTTAGAGATGGGTTGGTTGGGGTGGCTTGGGTTGGTTGGTCTTGGGGAGAGTGTCCCTTTTAGGGGATAATGGAGGGGTAGTGGTGGGGACCAAAGAGGCTTGTAGGGTATGGGTTTGGTGGGAAATTTTGGGTAGGGGGTGGTGGTCGTCATGGGCCTAGGTGGATGGGTGGACACAGGGTCCACTTGGGTTTGAATGGTTGGGTGAGTGTCTTTGGGTTGGGGAGTGGTGGTCCTCGTGGGGTTAGATGGGGAGGTGGAGGCCGAGACTACTTGGGTTTGGGTGTGGGTTGGATAAGGGAGTGTGGGTTGGGGGGTGGTGGCCCTCATGGGGGGAACAGGGTCGGTTAGGGGTCTCTTGCCCTTGGGATCGGCCGGTGGTGGAGGGGTGGAAGTGGGTCGCCCTTGGTTTTGGGGAGAGTTGGGTTAGGTGGTAGGGTGTTGAGCGGGGCTTGGTTGGGAACGGTGAAAATGGGGCCTTAAGGCTTAGGTTGGCAGGGTGGGGATGGAGGAGTGGTAGTGCCTATCGGGTAGGAAGGGGAATGTTGGGGAGCGTAGATCTTTCTAAGTTCCTCCTTCATCTCATCCCATGAGGAAATGAGCTCTTTCCCTCTAACCCTCCTTAAGCCCACTATATGTTCCCACTTTTCCTTGGCTCGAGGTAAAAGCCGACCCTTGGCAACGGTGATTCTCTCGGGTCCATACGCCCGAATCCGCTCAAAGTGTTTTTCCAAGGTAGCCTCCCACTTTAGGTAGGCACTAGGGCTAGATCTGTCAAAGCGAAGGTCATCATCTAGGATGATGTCCCAGAGTAGGGGGTCAGTATCACCCTTGAGAAGGTCTAAATTGTACCGCATTGCCCAAAGAGGAGTATACATGATGATGCAACGGGTGGATCAATGATGATTCTAATGTAATCATGCCCTAGGACCAACTTGTAGAGACAAGTTGAGAACTTGCTCTAATACCAAATTGATGTGACACGGGCAAGGGTACCACGGGAGTTGACATAATGAACCTATGACCTAGACTCGCAAGCAAGCAACGGATCGGCGAACCCACTCTAGCGGACTCACCCGCGTAACGCACACATGTGCCCGTGGGCAACTCGGCGATGATGGAGAGGGTCCGGGGCGGGACCTTGACAGTCAGGGGGATTTGGCTAGCTTGAGGCTGAACCCCTTAGGGCCCGAGATGTCCAACCTCGCCAGCGACCAGCACGCCAATGGCGTGGGTTGTAGGATGGGCTCTCTTACAACTCGCTCTGCAGTGGTCACTCAATTTGATCGATTTTGGATCGAGTGCTCACTCGCCGTCCGACGGAGCTAAAAGGCAATACTAATTAAGCAAAAGTAAACCAGCAAAGGAACTAACCAGGAGCTCACTTGATCGGCGTAAAGATGCCGATCCTGGCCGGAGACGAGGCGAGCAGGGAAGCGGGGGTATACCCCGCACGCTGCGCCGATATAGCTTCAACCTGAGAATTCAAAATGGTACACCACTACACCTCTCGCAGAAGGGGTGATCTCGGGGTGGGGGTTAATTTAGAATTACATGCAAACACTACCTCCATGTAGGGAGGGGCTTTAATCCGGCCAGGCGGGGGTGGGGGAGCTAAGCTAAACTTGATTCGCCGAGCCGCGCCGGTTCTGTCCACTCAGGAACAGCAGGACATGAGGTCGATGACGACGACGCCATGAACTCCATCGACTTCAGAAGATGAAGGGATCAGTGCCAAAACTTCCTGGGTTGTCCCAGGAGGATGCCCAAATTATTGGGGGATTTTTTGTTGACGGTGGCCAGGGCAGGGTCGGGACCAGAATCGATCCGCTCTGGTTCTGACTGTCCCAGAACTGTTGCTGCTGGAAGACGTGGCCACCATGAATGCTCCCGGGGTCCGATGAGGACGGGACCAGAATCGTTATGACCGTGGATGACTCCTCTTTGATCAGAGACTAACGGGATTGCCAGGGGAGGTCAGAGTAGATCTCGAGACCCATAAAGGTGAGGGGGGGCGGATCTGGCTCAGGGGAGACTAACCTGCGCACTCCGAGGGAAAAATTCGGAACTTTGTGCTCCGGGGTCTGAATGGCGCATTATTTCTTGGAGATGACAGGGGACATGGAGGAGAAGACCTCATATAAATAATCACATCCAAAGTCACACCGGAGCAGTCATGGTTGCGTCTGCACTCAGGTTCAGGCTCCCTGCTGGAGCAGCTCTGCGCAGTCGAGGGAGAATGGCTCCACTGGGTAGTAGGAACATCCGATGACGGCGAGACCACCTCGCCTGCGAAGCAGCTTCGAAGAGCTTTCCAGGGATGTATGATACACCCTCAGAAGATGCGCGGTGAAGACGTAGAAGACTCTGGAATAGGGCACCAGAACTGTTGCCTGTGACCTGGGAACTGCAGGTTGAGGATGGTAGATGTGGTGATGGGGTGGGCGACCAGATGGCAGGGGAATGGGGGTTGGAGTTTGTGGAATGTTGCTGGGGGGTCTAGGGGTGATGGAGGGGAGGGGCTGCTGAGGGGAGGGGCTGCTGGAGCAGAAGCTTGGGTGGGAGAATGGGGGCTGCGGCCAGGGTAGAGAGGGAGAGAGGGTGGGGGCGCAGGTGGGCTTGGAGGTGGAGGGAAATGGTTTTGAATTTTGGTTATATGGGGAGTGGTTATTGCTGGCCTAGGGAAGGGGAAAGAGTGTGTTGGGGATGTGGAGGGGTGCTTGGGGAGGTGGGATTCTCCCTTGGGAGAAGGAGGAGTTGTATGGGGAGTGCCAAGGGGTGCTTGGGAGAATGGGTGGGATTAAATGCGAAGTTATTGTTTCTAGGGAGATGAAGAGGTGGGATGAGGTGGAAAGTGGTGAGTGGATGAGGTGGAGGAGAGGGGGAATTTTGAAATTGGGGGGGAGAGAGATAAAGGGTCACCCCCTTCTAGAGAGAGAGAGAGAAGAGAGAGAGGGGAGAGAGAGGGAGAGGGGGAGCTTCTCACTCCAAGAAAATCACTCAAATTTCTAGAAATATTTTTATTGTAATTGAACATCAAGAGTTACAAATGAGAGAGGGAAGGGGGCTATTTATAGACTCGCATAATTCCTATGACCAGAATACCCCTGAACAAATGACCTAATGACTCATCTACCCAAGGGAGGGCGCCCCTGGGCGAAGCCCACTTTATTGGGCTCATTAAACCAGACTAATTAACCATATGACATCTGACTTAGCTAAATGACTCAATGACCTAGGTACTTGACTCAAATAAAAGGAAAATTACATGGTTTATGACTTAAATAAAATATAAAAATTACATGAATAGACTCAAAAAAATGAGATTGATGTGATGGCGCATGCCGACGATCGATCCGAGCCTCGAAAAATTATAGAGGGGCAAGGGATGCCCCCATCACGAATTATCCATGGCACCGCATCCCCTAGGGATAGCATACGAGGGGATTGGGATTGCACATATATCTCGAAAAGGGGTTGGAGAGTTTAGAATCACAGTCAAAAAGCCGGAGTAAAATTCGAGCGAAGCACTGCGCTAGATCAAGTATGAATAGTGGCGCCGGATCATGGCCGTGTGACTGCGCTGAAACACGTAACTAAAGGGGTTGTCGGATCACTACGCATAGGGGAAATTGAGCTAGCTATACAAGTGGCACGTGCGTGCGCCGAATCAACTCCATTTTGTGGCGCTGGATCAACCTATCCAAAGGTCACCGATTCAAGGGCGTTGAAGAGAGAGAGGAGGGGCACGAGCGTGCCGGATCAACCACGAAACGGCCATCGGATCAGAGAAATAGCAGAAGGGGTAAGGGTGCCGAGCTAAGCAACCGAGTAGCACCTACCCGTGCTAGATCGGCCCTGCCGGGGGGGACGCTGGCTCACCTGCGCAAAAGGATGCGTCGGATCACGTAGATAAGGTGCACTGGATCATCCCAAAGCGTAACAGAGTATCGTAGAAATCAATATTAATCGTGGCATGGAGGGCCAAAAGATAAGAAGATCAATCAAACGCGTTGGGCTAAATCTCTGGCATACCCCGCCCTCCTCTGATGGGTATAGAGAGGGGGAAGTGAGGTTGGGCTTCATGCCCCTTCGAGGGTGAAGCTCATCATGAAGAATAGCGTTAAAAAAAAGGAATGAGAAGGGCTTTCAAGCATATTAGATCTCAGGGTCCTACTCATCGCTCTGAGCAAACTCTAGGAGCTAACACCCGACAGGAGGTTAAACGGCTCACTCATGCGGAATACAAACCATTGATGGAGAAGAAGAAAGATAACATTCGTTCGTTCATGCCGAGAGAATAAGCACAGCAGGAAGAACACAAGGCTCACTATGAACCCGGGGAGCAGGAACAAGGAAGAAGACTCAGGCGTTACGAATTATGGGATCTTGCTCATTGCTTTGAGCAAATCCCGCTAAACTGCCTCCTCCAAAGATATCGTCGAGCAAGCATATACGCCGACTAAAAATAATCGGTGGGGAAGGGGAAGGCAACATTCATTCGTTCTCTCACAATATTAAGCACAATATGAGATGAAAGATGCAGGACACAAGGACATGCCAAGATCATGACCAAATGGCCGGCCATTTCATTGATTGTAATACCAAAAATTATAAAGATTGTAACCCCCCACCGGGCACAAGACAATGAAGGAAAGAAAGAAAGAAATGTAGACCCACCTAAGACACACTTTCTCCTCTCCTTCCAACCTCTCTTCTCCTCTCAAATTCTCTTTTCTGGCTTATTCTCTCTTTTTTTCTCTGCATTGTTCGTGTTCTTCTTTTTTTCTATTCTTCAGCCGCTTCCTCATTTATAGGACTGAAGAGACTTGACCCGGCACACCCTTGCGGCATGACCTGATCCGGCACCAAGCGGCGCTTTGTGTGATCCGGCGCCGAGCGACGCTCATTTAATCTGGCGCCAAACGGTGCCTATGATCATCACGGGTGAAATGGAATCGGCGCAACCCCTTTGGCGCCGTCTCACTTTGTTTGTCGCGCTTGATGGCGTCAGTTTGCGTATTTTGCCTTTTACATCGGGCGAGGACCTATCGTTGAGCGTGCAATGCGAATTCTAAAATCATCACTCCTTGACACATACTTTGAGTTATCCCAGCATAAGTAATCTAATGCCGCTTAGAATATCATTGTCGGGCTGGAAGAGTGTGTTGGCTCTTTCTTAAGCACAATATCGAGTGTGTTGAGCACACTCGCAAGCGGTCGTGTTTCATCATCCCCTCTGGATGTGGGCTTCAAGTTATCCCGGCATAAGTAGCTTAAAGCTAGTTCAGGATATAACCATCGGGAAGAGCGTTGACTCTCCCTTAAGCGCATTATCGTGTCTGCCAAGCACACATGCAAGCGATCATGTTTCATCATCCCTTCTGGACGCGAGCTTCAAATTATCCTGGCGTAAGTAGATTAACACCGGTTCATGTTGACTTTGATTTTCAAGACTTCGCGTCGGAAAGAGTGTGTTGACTTTCTTCCTTAAGCGTTTAGGCGCCTGCTTACGCTGTGGTAGTCGGGAGCATCATATGACGGACTGTCCTCTCATGAAGGACCAATCATCTAGCGGTGGACGTAGGCGGTAAGCGCATCTTAATGCTATTCTTGATGAAGAAGCACCCAAGGATGATGGGCTAATGGAAGGTACCATTCACATTTATTCATGACCTACATTTGTGTTATTTGATATTGATGCCTCTTATTCTTTCATATCTACTACCTTTGGAAAAACCCTGCCAATTGCACCTGTTCTTCTACCTTCAGACCTAGCCATCAGTACACCCTTAGGTCCGAGAACTAAATTAACAACTTACTACCCAGATAGTGAGGTAACAATAGAAGGCCATAACCTCCCCGCAAACTTAGCATGCCTTAACATGGAAGGTTATGATGCTATTTTAGGTATCGATTGGCTTGTCAAACACTATGCTGAGATCAATTGTCACAATAGGAGAATCTCTTTCCATAAACCTGATCTTCCCAAATTCTCTTTCCTTGGAATCAGATATAGAAAGCACCCTGCTCTTATTTCCTCTCTTCACGCCTGCAAACTCATTTCACAAAGTTGTGAAGCTTTTCTTGCTTCCGTAGTCATCACCAAGTCCAAGGAAATCCTTATAGAAGAAATCCCCATTGTAAACGAATTCCCTGATGTTTTCCACTCTAACTTACCTGGTCTACCACCCGAAAGGGAAGTCGACTTTTCTATCGAACTCACACCCGGAGCAGCACCAGTGTCAAAGGCCCCATACAAGATGTCCCCCACGGAGCTCAAGGAACTGAAGAAGCAACTTCAGGAGTTGATGGAGAAAGGCTTCATTTGACCAAACACATCCCCCTTGCGTGTGCCGATTCTATTTGTCAGGAAGAAGGATGGATCTCTCAAGCTATGCATTGATTACCGACAATTAAATCAGCTTACCATCAAAAACAAGTACCCACTGCCACGTATTGATGAGTTGTTCAACTAGATCTCCGGTGCGGAGTATTTCTCCAAGATTGACCTCAGGTCTGGCTACCATCAATTGGAGATTAAGGAGGAAGACATTCACAAGACGGTTTTCCGAAGTAGATACGGACATTATGAGTTTGTGGTTATGCCGTTCGGGTTAACCAACTCTCCTGTAGCATTTATGCAACTCATGAATAATATTTTTACGCCGTACCTTGACCAATTTGTGGTCATATTCATTGATGGCATCCTTATATATTCCAAGACAAAGGAAGAACATGTGGAACAATTCACAATTGCCTTGCAAACATTGAAGGAACATCAACTATATGCAAAGTTAGCTAAATGTGAGTTCTGGTTAAAGGAAGTCTCCTTCCTTGGCCATGTTATCTCCAAAGAAGATATTGCCGTGGATCCTTCTAAGGTAGAAGTTGTCAAGAACTGGAACTGACCAACGACTATATCAAAAATAAGAAGTTTCCTTCGTCTGGCTGGTTACTACCTGCGGTTTATCAAAGATTTTTCCAAAATCGTCGTCCCTCTAACAAGGCTTACTAGAAAAGAAAATCCGTTTGTATGGACCACGGAGTGTGAAGAGAGTTTCTTGACTCTCAAAGAACATCTCACCACTGCACCCATTCTAGCACTGCCTGTCGAAGGTGGCGAGTTTGAAATATACATAAATGCATCAGGCATTGGCCTTGGGTGCGTCCTTATACAAAATGGAAAGGTGATTTGCTATGCCTCAAGACAACTAAAGTGGCACAAGGAAAATTATCCAGTTCATGATCAGGGGCTAGCTACCATTATTTTTGCTCTAAAAATTTGGCGTCATTATCTTTATGGGGAGAAGTTTACGGTGTATTCAGACCACAAAAGTCTGAAGTATCTTTTCTCTCAAAAGGACTTAAATATGAGGCAGAGGAGATGGCTGGAGTATCTCAAGGATTTTGACTTCGCCATCCACTACCATCCAGGCAAGGTAAATGTTGTAGCCGATGCGCTCAGCAGAAAACCAGTAGAAATGTTATGAAGCCTCATTAAAGGTATGACTAATCTTATTGTCAAATTTTCCCAATTGAATCTTGATATTAATAAAGAGGAAGAAGAGTGTTTTATTGCCAATATTCGGTCATAACTTATATTCATAGAAGACCTGATCAAGTTGCAAGAGAATGATCCCACACTGATGGAAATCAAGGATAATGTTGATCAATGGCCAGATTTCTCTATGGCAACTGACGGAAGATTGCTATTCCGAGGTCGAATCTGCATACCGAATCATGTCGATACTAAAAAGCTGGTTATGGACGAAGCACATAAATTAAGGTATGTCATTCACCCTGGTGCTACCAAGATGTACCAAGATGATATCTTAAAAGAAATTTTTTGTGGCCCAATATGAAAAGGGAAGTGGCGGACTACGTATCACGCTGCCTCACTTGCCAACAAGTTAAGGCAGAACATCAAAGGCCTGCTGGAAAGTTACAGATCTCTTTCCCGAATCTCCCTGTTAACTTCTACATTGAGCATTTGATCAGGTCCATTGCCGAAAATATTGGTCGGGTGTTGAAAGTTGATCAGTCCACGCTGAATATATCCCAAACACATGCTGCCCGTGTTTGTATTGAACTGGATATTTCTAAACCTCGTCCTCCAAGAGTTTGGATTGGATTCCCTGGAGGAGGTGCCTGGCAGGGAGTTGTCTACCCGGACCTCCCACCTTTCTGTCTAAATTGCTCACACATTGGTCACTCTGCTACAATTTGTAATGGCCCTCGAAACTCGGCTACTATGGTGAATCCCAAACAGTCACACGCAGTGTCCAAAGGCAAGTCTACCTGGCAACCCGTTAATAACAAAAAGAAGGATTCTGGGAAAAGTATGGCTCCAATCCAAGTCTCTGAAGATAGTACTACTCTCCCGCGACATGGTTTGATTCCTTCAAGGAATCTTATACAGGGTGATAGTTCAAAACAGTTGGCTGAACTGAATGGTTCTTCTTTAGCTAATAGTTTTTCTATTCCTAATATAGAACCAGGGAACTGCACTAAACAGCTGAATGATTTGAGTGGTCCATGTCCAGCTTATGATTCTATGATTCCAGATATAAATTCTGGGGATCCCGCAAAGTCTCTCTCTCAGTGCCTTCGAGGGGATATCCCTATGACTGACTTATCTATTAATGATGTGGATATTCAGATTGGGTGTGAGACTACGCT
Organism: Amorphophallus konjac; assembly: GCA_022559845.1. NCBI lineage: Eukaryota > Viridiplantae > Streptophyta > Magnoliopsida > Alismatales > Araceae > Amorphophallus > Amorphophallus konjac. The sequence goes on along the minus strand of CM040126.1, from coordinate 121,195,325 downwards.
ACTAGCGGTTAATTCTGAAGTGGTTTCTGTCTCTCACCAGGAGTCTACTTTAGCTATTCACTCTGAGGAATTGGTCCACCAACCTTCGGAGCTCCCTTCAAACCAAAATTGTGATCTGGCTGCAATAACTGGGACGGATTGTCCTGTAGTTGGTTTTAAGTTACATGTTATAGATCCCTCTTCGAGTGTCGAAGCTAATACTAGAAGAATGGAAATAGCCAATCTGGCTAATGTTCAAAATGCTATGGTATTGCATACTGATCGACCAGGGGTCACTACTAGAGCTATGTTGAGGACGGGGTCCACCGGAAAAATTCCTGATATCAAACATTTATAACGAATTTCATCATTTGGAATATTAGAGGTATTGGGAATGATGTCTCTATTGGCAGAGTGAAATTCCTGATTAGATCCCATAACATTGATTGCTTGGTGATTCTGGAGCCTAAAATAAATTCTAGCAGAATGGATAATATCTGTAGAAGATTGGGCATGGACAATGCTATTGCTAATGATGATGGGATGGCTCACATCTGGATCTTTTGGAAAGACCCTTTGAAGTTCTCTGTTATTTGTAGGGATGATCAGCAGATTACTGTTCTTCAATCAAATTCTGTTGTCCCTAACTTTCATGCAACTTTTGTCTATGCTAAATGCAATGCTTTTGAAAGGCAGTCTCTATGGGCTTCTTTACTTAATGTTCATTCTCAAATTAATGGTCCTTGGATGGTAGCTGGTGACTTCAATTGTATTATATGTTCGGATGAGAAGCTTGGTGGCATTTCTCCCAACTTATCTGCTATGTCAGATTTTAACAACTGCATCTATGACTGTGCTTTGATTGATGGTGGCTTCACTGGGTCAAAATTCACTTGGCATAACAATCAGTCCGGTGGCAGAGGTATTTGGGCTCGATTGGACAGAGTTCTCCTTAATGCTTCTTGGATTAATTTTCTGCCTATTTCCATTGAGCATCTTTCCAGGGAGGCTTCTAACCATGCCCCCCTTCTTGTTAAATTGATCACTCAAGATCGAAAGTTTAGTAGATTCTATTTTCAGAAAATGTGGTTATTGCATGATCAATTTCTGGATGCTGTTAGAGACTGCTGGCATTCTAGCCCCATAGCTTCTTCTCCTATGACTTGCCTATTTTTAAAACTGAAAGCATTGAAAAAAATGCTTCGGGTCTGGAATCATCAAACTTTTGGCAATGTTCATATTAACATGGCTGCTGCAGAGGATGCTGTTCTTAAAGCTGAACATTATTATGACCTTCAACCTTCTGATTCCAATCTGGCTGCTTTGGAAGAAGCAAAATCTATCCAATCGGATAGGATCCTTCAGCAAGAATATTTTTGGAAACAGAAATCTGGTATTCGATGGCTTCTGGAGGGAGACAAAAATACCAAGTTTTTCCACATGACTACTTTAGCTAACAGACGCAGACACAATATCTCTCAATTGAGAACCTCTGCTGGGAGTCTTACTTCTAACCATGAAGACATGAAAAGAATTGCCACTTCACATTTCTTGAATGCTTTCTCCACTCAAGAACATCACATCCACAATGACTTCCTGAACTGCATTCCCCACCTTGTAAATCAGAATGAGAATGATTGTCTATCTGATATTCCTTCTGAAAGTGAAATTCATGATGCTGTGTTCAATCTTTCAGCTGATAGTGCCCCTGGCCCTGATGGCTTCTCTGGAGCCTTCTTCCAGGCAGCTTGGAGTATCATTGCCCCCTTGGTAACCAGTGTTGTGCAAGAAGCTTTTTCTTCCAGGAACCCTCTGCCTAGAAGTGTGACAGCCACCTTGATTGCTCTAATTCCTAAAAAATCAAATGCTGTGGAGATTACAGATTATAGGCCAATCAGTTTATGTAACTTCTTCTACAAGATTATTTCTTCTATTATCAACAAGAGACTGGCTCCTATTCTTCCTAAGATTATTTCTCTTGAGCAATCTGCTTTTGTTAAGGGAAGACAGATTATTGAAAATATTGCCCTTGCTCAGGAGCTATCTCTGGAATTGGGTAGGAAAACCAGAGGTTGCAATGTTATGTTTAAGCTTGATATGGCTAAAGCTTATGATAGATTGGAATGGGATTTCCTTTATTCTGTCATGCTCAGATTTGGTTTCAGCAGTCATTTCATTAATCTTGTGGACAAGCCGATTAGTAACTGCTGGTTTTCCATTATGCTCAATGGAGACACAGCTGGCTTATTTAAATCTACTAGAGGTGTACGTCAGGGAGATCCATTAGCTCCTTCCTTATTTATTATTGCTGAAGAAGCCTTGAGCGGGTCTTTAAGAGAAGCATACATCAATGGCCGGATTGAATGGCTCAGAGGATTTCAGAGATGTCCTAATATTTCTCACTTATTATTTGCAGATGACACCCTTATTTTCAGCAAGGCAACCACAGCTTCTATCAAAAACCTTCTTGCAGTTCTCCACTATTATGAGGAAGCCTCTGGTCAAATGATTAATGTGAACAAAAGTGGATTCTTAATTCACCCAAAGCAGGCTTCTTCTGTTACTCAGAGAATTCATAACCTTACTGGTTTTTCGAGATTGCATTTCCCTCACAAATATCTTGGTATTCCTTTGGTTATTGGCAGAACAAAAAAGGTATTCTTTGCAGGGATCATCACCTCTATTCATAAAAGAATTGCTGGTTGGAAAGCTAGCTTGCTGTCCCAGGGTGCTAGAATGGTTCTTATAAGGCATGTTCTTTCCTCCTTGCCTATTTATTCCCTTTCTTCAACTTCCTTACTTAGTGGAATTCACAATATGATTGAGCAAGCATTTGCCAATTTCTTCTGGGGGTCTTCCCCTCTTGGCAACAAGAGACACTGGAAATCATGGCAGGCAATTTGTAAGCCTCAATCCAAGGGTGGCCTTGGTATCAGTTCCCTTAGACTCATGGAAACTGCACTTCGGGTAAAAATGTTGTGGAATGCAATTCATTCTAATTCTCTTTGGGCTACCTTCTTCAAAGCCAAATACTTGCACCATTGCCATATTAGAGATGCCAATTTCAGGAACATGAATGGCTTTGCTAGAAGAAGCTGGTTGAAGGCTAAGGAGTTTATTCTTCAGTATAAGAAGGTCATAATTGGTGATGGATCAAATACAAACTTTTGGCATGATAATTGGATGGGCCAACTTTGCTTAGACACCTTTGTCCATGATGCTTTCATTCCTAACTCAGGAGCTACTGTCCGAGATGTCATTCTTAACCCATCTCCTGATGAATCTCATCTGCTGAATTCAATTATTCCTAATAGCATCCAGCAAGCTATCAGCACTGTGGATTTGAATCAGGAAAGTGACTTAGCTGTATGGAGCTTAACTCCTTCTGGTCAGTGCACTGTATCTTCAACTTACAAAGCTTTGGCCAACAGTCATACTCATTCTGATATCCCATGGAACCGGATGTGGTCTAATTGGGTTCCTATCAAAATATCAATTCATATATGGAAAATTTTGAATAACTGCCTACCAACTGATGATAATATTCAAAGAGTGGGTGTAGTCCTTTGCTCCAAATGCTATTGTTGCAGGCAACCGAAGGTTGAGGACCCTAATCACTTATTTCTTCACAGTGATACCGCTAGGCGTGTCTGGTCTGATTTAACAGCAGTGGGTCTTTATTTTGAAGGACAGACTGTTAGGGAATGTGTTCTGAACTCCATGTACCTTCTTCAACCAGGTTCAGCCTATGGTCTGTTCTGTCTTGCTTCTTTTGGCTATGGATTGTGGGAAATTTGGAAGAACAGAAATTCTTGCAAGTATGATGATAAAGCTATATCTAATTCAAATCTTACTCATCATATTATTGCCCAAGTGAAGAAGATATGCTCGGCTGCTGCTCTCAAGGAACCGAAATTTAAAAATCGGGAAGTCTTGAAACAATTAGGAATCAGATTTGAAGATCCCTGCAGACAAAATCTGAAGATTGTGAAATGGTTGTTTCCTCCTTGGCCTTCTTTAAAACTAAATTCTGATGGAGCATGCAAACAATCTAGGGAGTCTGGAGGAGGAGGTATTATCAGGGATTGTAGAGGTAAGGTCATCCTGGCCTTCTCTCATTTCTATGGACAATCCAACAGCCTTATTGCTGAAGCTCGTGCACTTCTTGATGGCATCAAATATTTGAAGACTGTTGACAACAAGCCTGCTCTCATTGAATGTGATTCACTCACTCTTGTCCGGATTATCAAGAAAGAGTATCAATGCCCCTGGTCCATTCTCAGCTATGTCAGGGATATCTGGAGCCTTTTATCTCAGCTAGATTCTATCTCTCATATTTTCAGAGAAGGAAACAATGTGGCGGACTTACTTGCTTCTTTAGCTTGCACCAATAAATGTAATTCTTTCTATTCTTTAAACGAGCTCCCTTCTATTATAAAAGGTGCTGCTCGGCTGGACTCACTAGGATTGCCTAGTGTTAGAATGATGTAATTCTTCAATTTATCAATGGAATAATACTTGCCTCCTAGTGACACGATGGTGGAGTGGCTTTCTTCTTATCTCTGGTAAGGGGTGCACTCTCCCATTGATCCATAGGCTAGGTTTTTCTATTAAAAAAAAAAGATGGGAAGTTCAGTTGATAGAATATGAATAATGCTCCCCCTAAATGTATGCATGAGCTAGCACTCAAGGTGTCGACACTTCTATATGCATCTTAAGTAGACAATATGCTACTTATATGCAATTGTGAATGCATGTGCATGTCAAATGTGCAGATGAACATTTTTAAGCATGAGACATCGTCCAAGCAACATATTTATTCAAGTCAGCTTTTCAGATTTTTCAGAATGCAATTTGTTTTCAGTGATTATGCATTTTAACAAATATCAAACAACTGTAATTGGCATATGTATGCATCAAATACAGACAACCTTTTAATCTCATGTATGCACAGATCACCCAGCAAGTGCATGATAAAAAAAATACAAATGGCAGATGCAGTTATGGACATGTATGCATGAGATCTTAATTGACATATTAAGCATGATGTTTAGCTAAAAGAAAATTCAGGTGTACAAGCATTTAAACAGCAGAGTTGGGGTTTTACCAAACTTTGGATGCCTTGGTTTATTTGACCCCCTTTTATTCCTCATCCCCAAGGCATACCTGCAAAACACAGATCTCATTTTGTGTTTCTAGGTACCCAAGACTTCTTGGGTCCTACATTGTTAGTAACACCTCTGATAGGTGCTTTCCACAATCTTTGGGCATGTAAGTCATCAGATTTCATTAAGCGACAGTCACTCATGGAGTGCCCAAACTATCCATAATAATAACAGGAAACAACATGCTTTGATTTCTTGTTATTCGCACAATTATTAGCATGGAATTTTTGTGCAGGTGCATACTGGTTTCTATTTTTATTATGGAAGTTGTTCCTATCAATCTTACCAAACATGTTTTCCTTAGAAGGATGTCTAGCATATTTGAAATTTGCCCGCCTATCTTGAAGATGCCAACAGTCCTTGACTGTATGGCCATGCTTTCCACATTGAGAGCAGTAATTGGATTTCTTCTGAAAGAGCCTGACCAGCATTCGGTGGCCTTGTGACCAAATTTGTTACAGTTATAGCAAGTAATGTGCTGGTTTACAAGAACAAGTTTGTTCTTATTAAAACCATGTTGGCTTGGAGGGAATTTAGCATGATATGAATGAAATATTTTTTTACCACTTGCAAACCAGCATTATGCAATTGTGTGTCCTAATTTGTCACAGTGAGAACATTCTATTTTCTTTTTCTGAGATGAAGGATTTTTATCATGAAATTTCCTAGCATTCAAATCATCCAGTTCCATTAATCTACACTCATGCATCAGATGGCCAATCTTGTGACAGTAATGACAAATCATTTTCTTTTTAGATGCATGTGAGTGTGTGGGTGAAACATGCAAAGTGGGGAGAGGAATATGTTGGATCTTTTCTTTCTATTTTTCTGTTGTTTTCTTTTGAGCAGATGACTGATAACCAGGAAGGTTCTGAGGGCTGTGAGAAGTTGAACTGGAAACAAAGAAAGTTTGAACTTTGTTTTGAAAACTCTTCTTGTTTAAAGGGTTATAGCCCAACCCTTCCTTCTGAAAATTAACCTTTGTTCCTAGAATCTTGTCCAGATTATCTTTTCCGTCCACAAATTTTGACAAGGAATTATTCAAATCTTTAATTTCATTTTCCAGAGAAACGATGTGTATTTCATAACTGGCAATCTCCTGTTCATTGCAATTTACACATTCGCTTAGTACCTTGTTGGCAGTTTTATATTCCTCAACTTCTTGTTCCAGATTTCTCAATTTTTCAGATTCTTCAATGTAAACACATTTTCCTTTTTCTAAGATAAGAAGTTTCTCTGATATAGCAGTGTTCAACTACTTCAATCCTTCAACCTCTTTAGTTAATTTGTCAATTTTTGATTTCAGATTTTCAGTTTCTTCAACAGAGCCTTTATCAATTTTCATTGAGCTCATTTTATCATTCAGCTCTTCCTCTATATGTTCAAGCTCCAGAGTCTTGTTTAACAGATCTCTGTTTTCTTCCTTTAGAGAAACAATTAACTCCTTTTGCCATTCTAAATTTGAGTGAAGATTTTCATTTATTTCCTTGAGAAATGGACACTCATTGCATGCATATTTACCAGAACATATTATTTGAGCCTGGAGTTTTTCACATTGTTTCCTAAGACATTCATTTTCAGATTTCAGAACAGCCAATTCAGAGCTAACACATTCAAATTCTTTCATCAATTTTTCATTCTGATTTTTATGCATATGGATATCGGACAAACATGCATCATGAGATTGCTTCATATTTGAACAATTTTCACATGGTGAACTTGAACTACCCCGATCACTTTTCTTTTTCATGTTCTTGTATTGTTTTCTTAAATGTTCATGAGATTCAAGCAACTCAGCATATGCATTCTCCCAATCATCTAAAGAGAAATTCTCGAAGAGGTTTACCTCATCATCATCCTCTTCTTCATTTTGGCTGCTGCCTTGATCGCTGCCACTTTGATTTCTTCTGTTAGCCGTCATGTAGCTGTCCTCATTAAACCTGTGAGCTAGCTTTAGCTTATCCAGGATGTCTTTAGCAGACCTACAGTCATGGAAGCAAGAGTGTAAGGCCCTGTCAGTAGCTGCTTTCATTAGATTCAGAGCTCTTTGATTCTCTTCATGCCTTGATCTGTGACTGTCAGTCCATTTGGACTCTTTCTTTGGTAATCTGTGAGGACCGTGTGAAATTAACTTCCACAGATCAGGTTTAACTGCATCAACATATTTGTGCAGAATGACAAATCACATATTAATATTAGAGCCATTGAAAATCGGTGGATCACCCATGGAAACAGATCAGATTAATGCAATAGGAATAATGATGCACCAAGAGCGAGATAGCACCAAGACTATAGGATCGGATCTGCAGGTCGCTGGACCTTCTATGCAGACACCTGCTCCGATACCAATTGTTGGGACGGTGCGATGGATACAGAGGGGGGGTGAATGTATCCCCTTCAAAAATATTGCCCAAATTAAAACACTAAGCCTGAAGCTAGACACAGTTGCGGAATAAACAATTTAACTCTTCAAGAAGAAATTCAAACAGACATTTGATCAATCAATTGAACTGCTAATAATACTGGAGGCACCTGATCAAGTCTAATGCCGAAGGAAGAACTATGCAGACCAGACACACTTAGCAGAACATATAATGCTCAAGGTCACTTCAGATAGAACCAAGAATGCTCAGACGACCTGTGAAAGAGGTAGAAGACAAGGGGAAAATGCACAAGGTAAACCACGGCACAGTAGATTTTTTAGGTGGTTCGGTCCACAGACCTACGTCCACCCCTCACTCCAAACCGGAGTGAGGCTTCCACTAGCACAAGATAGAACCGCAGACTCAGTCTGCAACAAGTGCTGCCTAACAGCTTATCCAGGGGAACAACCTCCCCTCTTCCTCCAACCCGGAGGGCAACCCTAGTGACACCCAGTCACTAGAAACCAGCGACTAGCGTCTCTCTTCCTCCACCCAGGAGGGAACCCACAAGCGACACCCAACCGCTTGCAAACCAGAGGTCACGGACCTCTCTTCGTCTAGACCAGGAGGGAACCCACAGGTAGCAACCACTACCTGCAAACCCGGAGTCCAAGACTCCCTTCCTCTGAGACCAGAGGGAACCCCGATCTCAAACCAGAGAATCGGAAAGAAACACAAGCCAAGTGTAAAGGAAAAGAAAACCAGAAAAGAAAATTACAGCAATCAGAAAGCTGGAAATGAAACTCGAAACTGTAGCTCTCTCTTGGAGCAATGTAGCTTGGATTTGATCCAGAGGCTACTGATCTTCTTCTTCTTCTTCTGCTGATCTCTCACTCTCTTTTTCTTTCTCTTCTTCTTCTTTCACACTCTACCTCTCTGCCTCTCTTCTCTTTTCTTCTCACTGTCTTTTTTTCTTCCTCTGGATCGTGTAGGCTCCTTACTGCTTCTCGATCCCTCTTCTGCTTCGATCACTCTTCCTTGATCAATCTTCTTCTGATGGAAGAAGCTCCATATTTATACCACCAACGGCTAGGGCGTGTACAGGGCTTGTGCCCTCTTTGTCCTCGGATCACGTGCCTGGTGCCATCCTCGGATCACGTGCCCAGACATCTTTCTTCTCGAAGGATATACCTGTCACACAGTCATAAGAGAATATATTAGAGAGATGTACAGACATGCTGGGTAACTCAAGACCGCCGTGTACAGACTTAGTATGAAAGATGCATATGCAATCGAATGTATAGACTTAGAGATAAAGAGTGTACAGACTTTGTCTTGAAGGAGATGCACATATGCACTGAAGTGTGTACAGTCTTCACTAAGGATGTTCAGACTTTAAGTGCTGAAGTGTGTACAGACTCTGCTGAAGAACGTTCAGACTTTAAGTGCTGACGTGTGTACAGACTCACTGAAGGATGTTCAGACTTTAAGTGCTGAAGTGTGTACAGACTCTGTTTGATCGTGCATGCTACAATGTGTAGACTTAGTGTTTGTGCAGAAGACAATGTATAGACTTATGAACTGATGCAGACACAGGCTGTACAGGCTTGATCGATGCACAAACAAGCGGCGATGTATAGACATGCCAGCAGTGAATGTATGGACTTAGAATGCATGAGACAGCAATGTATAGACTTGCATGAGCAGGCGACAATGTGTAGACTTGATGCACGAACTGTGCACATGAACACGGATGTACAGACTTTAGTGAATGCATTCTATGCAAACGCTGTACAGACTTTGAGAGCAATGCAGGCTATACAGACTTGACGAGCATGAAGCAAAAGAGTTGCAATGATATACAGACTTCACCGATGTATAGACTTAGTTAATGAATAGATGCATGAACTATGCACATGCATGAAGAGTGTACAGACTTGCATGAGACGCTGGGTAAGATGGTGCATGTACAGACTTGGGCTGTATAGACTTGCTGTGTGTAATGCATGCGAATGTATAGACTTGTATGAGACAACATGAGACGGTCGGATGTACAGACTTGCTCGATGTACAGACTTTGCCAATGTGAGACACTATGCAGACTTTGCATGAATGCGACATCAATGTATAGACTTGCAGCGCGTGCAGGGACAATGTATAGACTTGATGCGGCAATGTACAGACTTTGCGTCTAATGCCTGAAGCACATGATGCAATGTACAGACTATGAAATGCTGTATAGACTTGGAAATGCTTGAAGGACATGATGGAATGTACAGACTTGGAAATGCTGCATGCACAAGAAGCTAAGGAATGTACAGACTTTGCGAGCTCTGTACAGACTTAGTGTCTTGAGTATAGTGATGCACATATCAATGTATAGACTTGACTGATGTTGTCTGCACAGATCAATGTATGGACTTGACTGATGTGCAGGCATGCAACAAATGTATAGACTTGATGAAATGTCCATGCGATGAAATAGGACTCTGTACAGACTTAGCCTGAGCATGGGCTGTACAGACTTTACCTACATGCAATGTATAGACTTGGTCTTACAATGCATAGACTTGAAAGACGATGCATGAGACGATGCATGAGACGATGCATTGTATAGACTTAGCGATGCAATGTTCACACTCACTTAGACGCTGAGTGAGACGCTGGACAATGTACAGACTTTGCTTCGTGCAAGCTACAGGACAATGTATGGACTTTGAACGAGTTTATGCATGAATGCATCCTGTATAGACTTGATGGATGATGTATAGACTTTGCGAGCGCCAGGACCATGTACAGACTTAGTGACTCATGCAGACTAGAGGTTGTACTGACTTACATGCACAATGATCATGGATGCACAAACTGTCACGAGCTGCTACCTGATGTATAGATTGTGCAGACATTGCATGATCAAGCAACTTGACGATGTATAGACTCTGAATGAGTGACATGCGACAGATAATGTGCAGACTTGTTTTGAACCATGCACAATGTATAGACTTGCAATGCCATGAAGGCAGGCTGTATAGACTTGACAATGCATGGACTATGCACATAGACGCTAAGAGAGACGATGTATAGACTTGACAATGATGCACACACATAACAGAAAGGAATGTGCAGACTTTGTGTGCGTGCATGTCAATGTATAGACTTGTATATGCATGGAGAGGCAAGGCAATGTATAGACTATGGCATGTATGAAGAGTGCAGACTGTATGACTGATGCAATGAAACACCGGAGGATGTATAGACTTACAGGCACAAGAACATGGACCGATGCAGTGAATGCATATAGCAGATATGAACTGAGTGTATGCAGGAGAACTAACAGAGCAGTCTGCAACAGGAAAGTATGTACATTGAACATGCAATGCATGAGAGACAATGTACAAACTTGTTAAATGATGTACAAAATAATTTATGCATATCAGCTAAAACATCATCAAGGCATAAGGCATACAGATCTGAGAGTAGATAGAGCATTACCTGATCTGAGCATGCACTGATCTTACCTGTCACTGGTTGACTTTTGACTTGGGTGACTTCATGACCTGTGAGTCATCCTTAAAAGCTGTTCTGTCAGTTTATCATAAACATCAAGATTATATCATCAAGGATGTAAACATAATGAGGCATAATAGTTGTCATCATCAAAACTCCAGAACCACAGGGGACACAACAGGAGATGCACGGGCACCACCGTCCCAACAGCCGGACCCGCCTGCTGTCCCGCGGGCCCCGTAGAACCGAGCCAGACCAACAGCCCGTCTCTGGCCCGAGAGCCTTCCGGCTTGCTGCCCGTCAACCCGAGTTCGCTACTCTCGTGTCCCACGTGTAGCCCTTTATCTCCCTGCGTGGAGTGGGCAATTAAATTCACTGCTGTAATTATTTATTTATTGTACACTGTGAGTACGAGTTTCGACCGGGGTCATCTTCCCGACGCCCGGAGCGTGGAGGTATCGTGTCCGCTCCCTTCTCGGCAATTTGCTTTACTCGTATATATTCCTATATGCCGTTGATAGAGTGATAGGAAATTAGCTCGATATATATTTTTATCACCACTGTGAGAGTGAGTGAGTGGAACTCATCCTGTGACTCGATCCGAGCACACAAAAAAGTCGATACCTGAGACTCATTGTCGGTTCCTCAACTGCGCACATCCGCACGGTTCCCTCACTTAGGGACGTTCGCGAGCTAGAGTCCCAGGTTCGCGTCCTGTCCTACATCAAGGAGCGAAGAAACCACAAAAGACGCCAGGCTCGAAGGCTGCCACCTCTCTATCCACCGGACATCATTCCCTCAAATCTATCCTTGCTAACACCAATCCATTCTCGATTCTTGGGTCCTCAAAATATCCAACTCTTGAGCTGCTACCGCGTAAACCACCATGCCAAGAGCCACAATACGAACCATGATCAACACCTGCCAACGCTCATCCTCTGATCCCGAATCTGTCGGGGAACTTTCACATCTCATCTGTCGTCTCGCACGGTGCATCCAAGGCGGTATACAATGGCCCCAAATTCCACAATCTGGGCCATGAACCAAGCTACCACCGCACAATCTCGAACTAAATCTGAGACTAACACAGCCCATTCACATGTAGAAATGCGGGACTTAGAACTCACTGGGACAACTCTGCCCAATCCTGCCTCGAAATCTACAAAAATAAATGGGACTGGCACTTCATCTCCAACGCCACAGAGCATGACAAGAAAATCAGGCTCGACAATCATCAGCTCATCAGGAAGATCCTCCGCTCGTCCAAGCATAATTCTCGATCAGAGCACCTGCTTTGCCACCTCAAACCACGATCTCGACGCCTCAGGGGCTCGCTAAACCTCCACCCTGGGTGGCCAAGATGACATCAACTCTCTCAGAGCACACTCACGGCCACATAGCCACGAGCAATCCTCGCCAGCCACCTAACCTCGTCACAGATTCCTCGAACACAGCACTACAACCTCGCACCTGCGGGCAACCTCTGTCCAATGCAACACAACCGGGGCCGCCACCAATGGGGAAGAGAGCTCTCTATCCCACTCCTAAAGCCCCACGCCGGCACTCCAATGAAAATCGAACCCACCTTCACATCGCCAACACCGCGCACTCTAGCTCTCACGTGAGAAACAAAGCGGTAAATAAACACAAAACCCTATGCCACCTGCCGACTGTACTAGACCTTATAGACTTTGATCACTACAATATCTCAAATTCCCATGTACGTCCACAACCACTACTCTGATACCAACTGTAACGACCCAAGATACGGATACCGGGAATAACCCGATACCATTCAAATCCTGGCCCGCCACCTATGAGCCGGAGGGCTCGGAAGGGTTAAAAGGTGTATGGAGGTACATTGAAATATGAAATAAAGCAGGCACAATTATATAATTAAAAGTATAAAAGATAAAAATAAATTTACATTTTCAAATAAATAATCTAACTATAGAGTCCAGTCCAACAAAGTACAGTCTACAAGGAAAGAAACGTACTCAATGCCGAGTGAACACTCGGCCCGATGAGCTGGCAACTATGAACCTCCACGTTGCACCTCCGAACCTCGAGGAGGAATCGCTACACCTGAAAAGTAGGGGGTGAGCCTCATCTCATTAGCTCATTAGGGGTCCCGCGGAACCCTACCACAAAAGAACGGCGGTAAATGCAACACTAGAAAGAACAATAGCAACAGCAGGAGTAGCAATGACAACAACGACGGAAGGAACAATCGTAAAAGAACTGGAAACCCGGTAGCTGCTTGAACCACGGCTCTAGGATACTCCTAATGGTACAGAAAGCCCACCCTGATCTCATAGTCAGGGGACAACCGAACAGACGGGAAACCCTGGCCACGCCGCCAGAAGAAATGACATGACAACTCTATCATGAAGGCCTTTCCTCATAGACGATGACCAACACAAGACCACGCGGTCCGGCAGAAACCGTCACGACCACGCAGTCGTGAACCCTACACCGTCTATGGGTGAAACCTCGGTAACTCTACCAAAAACCCTAGACCAAGCCCTCGAGAAATGTGCGGGAACTACACGTAAAATCACGTCTCGCAGACGGGAAACCAAACCTCAAGTCACGAGCATTCACACGTCACGTGACGGGAGTACCTACCCACCAGGAGCAAGGCCGGATGCATCCACTTATGTCTTAGTCCGCGCCTCAAGTGTCTCGCTCATCCCAGGCAAAATTGAGACACCGTACTAGTAACCACAGAACATAGAACTGTTGTGCCCCATGTGCTTTATTGATGATGTGATGTTTTAATGATAGCAACATGAATGAGTCACCACATTGTCTTGAATTTGTCTGACCTTTTCTGTGGGAGATTGCATAAGTGTGACATGTCTGAACTGTGAAGAACGCATGTGTATGCTTGAGTCATGCTGTGATATATTGGCTTGTGCTTGATTTCTGTTCTTGATTTCTGTTCTGTGCATTGTTTCTCTGCTGATATGTTCATACATTGTCTTAGGCTAAGTCTATACAAACTTTAGCGTCTCATTTAGCGTCTAAGGCAATGTCTACACATTGGCTAAGTGTGTACATCGCTTACATTTCTTGAGATCAAGTCCATACGTTGCACTGTTTCTTCAAGTCCATACAGTGGCAAAGTCTGGACATTGTGCTTTGAAGATCACCAAGTCCATACATCGTGAAAGTCTATACACTCCTCTTGGCCTTAGCATCTGTTTTGAAGTCCATACATTGGTCTTCAGTTCAAGTCTGTACAGCGTTACGTTCTCTTTGGAAAGTCTGTACAGCGTCAAGTCTGCACATTGGGGTTTCACGAGAAGTCTACACATTGGTCTCCACCTGAAGTCTATACATTGGCTAAGGGTCTTCAAGTCCATACACAGTTGTCTGATGCATATTGATTGAAGTCTGTACATTGGGTTTTTCACATGAAGTATGTACACCCTAACAAGAACAAGGACTAGCTGGGGTCATGCTTGTCAGCACATGTCTGACGCCCCCAACCACGTGTGCACACACAGACCATGCGCTCTAGGTCAAATCCTCTAGCTGGTTTTCCCCCCAGTCCAGACTCAGGCTGCAAAGAAGAGGGGCCCTGTGGTAACCAGCCTAAAAATCATCACATCGGGAAAGCTCTCCACTACTCCCAAATGGGTCCGCACAAACGTGCGCATAAAAACTACGACTAGTGAGGGGGTCACTAAACATGAACACGGAAGGTCACGCACGCACCCATTGCGAGTAACACGGAGTAACGGGTGGCTCGAGACCACCAGACCTTGGACGACTAACTAGACCTACTAACCCAACAGTCCTTGAGTCACGAGACTCGGGTCAAGACCATCGTACAGGGACGGCTCCATGTCATCAATCTGCCCTAATCCTTGGGTCAGAAACCACGATTAAAAGAACCCTCGAGGCTGTTTAGAACAGCCGAGTTTATTCCCTTTCCAAGGGAACCCAAGGAAACCCCCAGCCCCAGGCTAGGTCATAGAACTCACAGTTCATAGGCCATACGCATGGCCCACACAGAAATCACTTTTCAAAGAAGCTAAGATCGTGCGGGGACAGCGCTCTGCACTCATTATTAGACACGGTGACTCGATCTAGCGAAATAGGAAAGCTTGGAACACAAAGTGCCACTCAGACCCTCAAAATAACATGTGCACACTAATCAAGGTAACACGGTACCTCCGGACACCAGAAACACGGTCACGGCACCCACGGGATGTCTGAGACATCCAAAGGGCCATAGGTTAACCATTGGGTCACAACTAGGTCGACCGAGGGCCAAAATGGGCCAAATAGGGCATTTTCGGTCGACCAAAACCATGGGGTCAGTCGACCAATGGGATTGGTCGGCCGGCCAAAGTGGCCGGTCGTCCGACCAGAACGCGGTTGGCTACCCGACCGTGACCTGATGGTCATGGTCGGTCGGCCGACCGCGACCACCCGGTCACCCTATCAGTGGCGAACAGTCGTTCGGTCGACCGAACACACCCGTCGGTCGACCCAAAATGGTAAAAAACCCACCGGACTCAACCCCAGAGTCCGTTTCCATGCCCCACTCACCCCTGGGTGATGGGGAAAACAATGGGGAACCATTCCCCATCCTCTAGATGACCTAGAGGACCCATTTAAACCCCAAAAATGCATTCAAATCGAAGAATCCGTCGCACACCCTAAAACATGCTGTTAGCCCCCGGCGTGAAATAAATCCACCCTTGGCTCACCTCGGCCAACAAAATACGGGGTAATTGAAGTACACGGGTTAGGGAACCATCCCCCTTCCTCCACCGAAGATTTCCTACTCCGAGATCGCCATTTCCTCGTGAAAATGCCTCACGAACACCGTCGGGTTCGCGAACTCGCGAACGAGCTCGCCACGCCTCCACTGCCTCGATCCTCATCCCATATTCGCACTCCTCGCCCCCGCGCCGCCTCCACCTCACCCACCTCCACCTCCATCGGCCGCCAGGTGAAG
Source organism: Amorphophallus konjac (assembly GCA_022559845.1). NCBI lineage: Eukaryota > Viridiplantae > Streptophyta > Magnoliopsida > Alismatales > Araceae > Amorphophallus > Amorphophallus konjac. The sequence goes on along the minus strand of CM040126.1, from coordinate 121,179,336 downwards.
AGGGGGAGAGAATGAGAATAGAGAGAGTGAGAAAGAGAGAGGGTGGGGGTTAAATAAAAAAAATTGGGATTTAGAAAATCTGGAAAATAAAAAATTAGGAAAAAATCATTCCCACAATCTTCAAAAAATGCACAACATGCCTACAATGTCCTGGCCCCCGACAACACATCGATTCACCCTACACAGGGTTCCGAAGGCTCGATAACCAAAAACTTGAGTAAATCACAAAACACGATCCGAGGCCCACAAAAGCACTCCGAAACCCACGGATTCTGATCCAAAAAATTCAGGGCGTTACACTTCCTGATGTAGAACTTCTGTGAATATCCTTTATGGGCCATCCCTATGGGAATTATGTCAGTGGGAAGTACTCTTCCCTGTTAAGGTTGCAGTTGACTGAGGTCCGTACCCACGTGAGTTAGTAGGCCGTCGTCTGTTGGTTCTCGTTACTGGCCTTAAGGAGTTTACCTGTACCGAGCTGTGCCATCTCGTGGTTCCAGGTGTGCATGAGTTGGACCTCTCACAGAGTGTCATGCACGTACCGACTGGGCCGAGAGTGGTTGCTTACTGAGTGCCGACACGTTCCGACCGCATGCTCGAGAGCTGTACCCGATGTGACCGTTTTTAGGCTACTTACTGTAGGGCCCTTCATTTTTATAGCCTGAGTCCTGGCTGGGAGGAAAATTAGCTACAGGATCTGAGCTAGAGCGCATGATCTGTGTGTGCACACGTGGTTGGGGGCATGCAGTGGACCCACGTCAACGGGCGTGACCCCAGCTAGTCCTTGTGTCGTTGCGACTCTGCCACACTCTCTGGGAGAGGCCGGTAGGCATGAGCATAGTGGGTGGTGTAAGGCTTCTGGGACGCATCCGTCCCAGTCCCTTGCCTCACTCTCTAGGAGAGGTGGCCAGGTTAGGGAGAGTCGGCATGGTGTATGTCATCATAGGACACATCCAGCCGGTGCTAGTGGCAGAGTACTTCAGTCACCAATGGGTTTGGTTTCTGATCGTAAGCCGTGGTCCTCTGGCATAAGGGTAGTGTGTTCTGACTAGGTGACTTTAGCTTGGTTTCTCGCTTGACGAGGCCGAGGTTTCCCGACAGCGTAGTCAAGGTTCTCCCGGTAGCTAGGATAAGAATGCTTCGGCGGTGTGGTTTCGGTCTGTGAGGACTTTCCTATGCTAGGGCATCATAGGTTCTTTCGACGGTGTGACCGCGACCTTCCGTGGATCGGCGATTCCGATTCAAGATCGTGGTTCCCTTGTAAGGGTAGGAGTAGTGTAGAGACTCTATGCTTCTGGTGTTTCTTGTTCCACCATTTTAGCCACCGCCATTGTTTTTGTTAAGGTTATTTTAATCACTTCGCCACTACTATTGCTCTTGTTGTTGTTGTTTTTACTGCTTTCCTTTACTGTGGTTATTGCTACTGCTACCTTATTTATCGCTTTCGCTATGGTAGGGATCCACGGGACCCCTACTGAGCCAATGAGATGAGGTTCACTCCCTACTTTTTAGGTGCAGCAGTTCTCCTCGAGGAGGTGCATCTTAGTTGGAGGTCTTTCAGAAGCCAGCTCGCCAGTGCCAGGGAATGCCCCGAGGCAGCGTACGTTTCTTTTCTTTTAGACTACACTTGTGGACTAGACTCTATATTAATGTTTAATTGCTATAAAATGTTAACTTTATTTCGGCCAGTTAATTATTATTTCTATATATTATTTTCTTACTCTGTTTAGAATTTCAATGCATGACGACACCATCCCTTAACCCTTCCGAGCCTCCTGGCTCTTGGGTGGTGGGGTAGGATCCACGTGATATCGAGTTTGACTCGGTATCCGGATCTTGGGTCGTGACAGATGGTATCAGACCTTGGTTGTAGAAATGCATGGGAATTCGAAACAATTGTAGAGACTCAGAGTCCAAAGAGTTCAGTACAGTCGGTAGCTGGCTTAGGGTGCCTTGTTCTATTCACCCCCCTTATTTTTTGTGTTTGTGATAAGGGTTCGATGGTGCCGAGGAGGCTAGTCCGATCGTTGTCTGGGGTGCCGAAGAGGGCTCGGGAGGAGCCGAGTAGTGAGGAATCGGGTCGTGGGTCACCTCCCGCAGAGGTAGCGGCCCGGGGTGTGCCGAGTCAAGATGAGTTTTTTGCCAGCATGTACCAATTTTTCACGTGTCAGTGGGGTCAGCAGCACCGTGGTCAGGAGGCTGGCGAACGTGGTACGCCGTGTGGTGGCCGAGGACGTGTTTTACGAGAGTTTCGACAATTTCAGCCACCGACATGTGAGGGCCAACCGAATCCTGATGCAGCGAGATCATGGATTGATACAGTGGAACGAGTGTTCCGGTCGATGGAATGTGCGGATGATGAGAGAGTCCTACTGGCGAGTTACCAGTTGCATGGTCATGCTTCCTTGTGGTGGACCACAGATTTCTTGGCAGGAGTTCGTTGAAGCTTTTGAGCGACTTATAGTCCTGAGTTCCTGCAGACAGAGAGGATGTTCCAGTTCCTGAATTTGCAGTAGGATGAGATGTCGGTATTACAGTATCATGCCCATTTCATGGAATTGGGCCATTATGTTCCTCATGTGATGGCAGATGAAGCCATGAGGACCCATCAATTTCTCCGAGGTTTGAGAGCTGAGTTGCGACATGTTCTGTTTGAAACTCGATTTAGAGATTTGGACGCGGCGTTCCAGGCAGTGGCGGCTTCGGAGGCGGACATGTTGAGAACCCAGGAGTCTCAAGTAGAGCAGTTTTCACCGGGTCAAGTTCAACAAGTTGAGGATCACCAGATGGAGGTTCAGCAGCCTTTGAGCGAGCCACCTATGGTGACATCTTCATCTTTTGGTAGGTGTCCTCGGAGACTAGGATGGAGGTACAAGCAGTGGATTAAGGGTCTGAGGAGAGCGTTACGCAGTCTTCGGTCCATATTCAGCGGCAGAGTGTGGCTGAAGGTCAGGAGAGTCAAGGCACGGGTTGAGGCGGTTTGCATCTAGGCAGATCGTGTCCGAGTGCTGGGAGGTGGTTCAGGTGTGGTCAGGAATGACACAAGGCACGTGATTGCCCCAAGGGCCTATCCCAGCTGTTGTAGCGGTTTTGTTACAACGAGGTGCGGTTTCCTAGGGCACGTGACGCGTGGCCCTAGTGGTTGTGGAGGCGTTCCACCTCTTGGAAGGTATCCGTTGTTTATTTTTGAGTAATTCCTTGCTACGTATTTTGGTTAATTATGTGGTTTTCTCATTTTTATCATGTTTGTATTCCTCCCTAATTGTCTCGGGGTTATGAGGGTGTCCCGCGTGGCGGCAGTGGAGCTAGCTATTGGGACTTGTGTGCCCTCTTCCCCGGTGTTGTGAGGTGTAAGTGTCGTTGAGTCAACGTTGAGCCGGTTGGGTAGAGTTACCTGCCAGGCCAATTTGTCATTTTGTGAGGTCGGTGTTGGGTCTCCTGAGGTGTTCGTGTGGAGTCCTGCACTGTTGTAGTTGGGTTTTTGGGCATGAAGGAAGGTTGTGTTCCAGAACTAAGGGGTATGAGCTTCTTCACCCATAATTCTTGATTTAGTTATTCTTTGTTGGGGGTGTTGAGTCCCGAACGGTGGCAATCAAGAGGAGAGGGGTGAATTGATTGGCCAATAAAAATTTCTTCCACGTGAAAACAATGTTAATTAAACACACAAGCACTTGGCATCACTTGTGAATGCGTGTAGATAAGAATAGGTGTTTGTTTAAGGAGTTGGTGTACTCTCAACTCACCGTGAAGCCCAGTCGACAAAGAATCTGGAAAATCAAACCACAAGTAACACACGGAGTTTTTAGGTGGTTCGGGTACACTGAAGTGTCCCCTACGTCCACCCCTCACAGTGAGGATTAAGACTTCACTATGAAGTGAGCCATACACACACGCTGAGTAGAACAGCAAACACACACACGCGGCACCCGATTTGGGTAACCACACACATATACACACACGTTCGTGTTTCCGAACACGAACACCACACACAAGAATCTGATTCAAGTTTTTACAACAAATGCTCAAGTTCAAACTAAATAATTCTGAAAATAAGGAATGAAGAATGATTTAGCATGGTTGGAGCTCCCCCTTTTTGCTTTTCCGAACGTAGTTTGGTGCTTCGGCAGGAGGAAGATCGATCTTTGAGGAAGAATGAAGCTATGTCACACAAATAAGGTTGCAGCTTTGATATCCCACGTAGCTTGCTGTTGGGGATGATGTAGAGGCTTGATTCAAGCTTCTTTCCTTCACTTTCAGGTTCAGAACAAGGTGGAAGAAGCCCCTAGAGCTGCTGCTGCGAACCTGCACTCGCTAAGGTTAGAGCAATAACACACTTTAGATCTCTCCAAATTCCACCAGGTTTACAACCCTACAAGATGTTTTATATAATTTGGATGGTCAATAGATAGCCTAGGGACCATATCCACATATCCTGGAGTGATTTGGGGCATTTGGACTGGACTTAGAAGACTTTTGGCGCGCCTACATGAAGGTCACATTTGACGGCGCCGCCCCGGACTGGAAAGGGTTGACCCTTGGGGTCGACCCTCGTGCCCCCCCCCCCCCCGTGCGGGTGGAAAAATAAACTCTCAAGGGTCGACTCTCGCGTGAGTGGGTCGACCCTTTCAGTTATGGTGAAAGGACCTGTCGGGAGATAAATTCAAGCCACCAGAGGTCGACCCTTATCCCTGGACTTCCAATAAATAGAACAAAAACACACTAAGTCCAAGTAGCAAGCTAAGGGGTTCCAAGTTGGGTTTTAAAACATCAAAGGGAATGTTGTTAAGACATGAATAAGAAAACCCAATTCATACAAACCAATATAACCCTTGAGATCAAAAAGAATGAATTTCAAACAACTAGATCAAGGGCCAATAGGTTGAAGTTGATCTCACCGACCGTCCTTGAGTTCCTTAAGCACTTAGCCACGTTCCTTGCGCTGTAAAAACATAATTTGTGAATTAGATGTAGCCTTGCAATTTGAGTTGGAAAGGCTTACCCGTTGAAGTTGTTCTTTAGCCTTCTTTACTCCAAGACCTCAATAGGAAGTTAAGCTTTGCAAGACTTTGGATGCTAGAATATTTCAAAGACAATATATATATATACATATAGTGTTTGGTCATCATCAAAAGCTAACAAATTAGACATTCACTTAAGGAGGGGGTTCAACAGGGGGCTGTATTGTGCCGGATGTCTAGTTTTCCCCCCTTATTTCTGCATTGGGTCGGTGCAGAGTTGCGTAGAGAAAGCGTGATGGGCCCATAACCCACAGGCCCCAAGATCGGATTGGTGGCTGAAAGTAGTAATGAATTACTATTGAGCTAGTCCTGGAGGTCTATTGGTCAACTTTAGAGAGTTCCCTTGGGGTTTGAGGCATTTTTGGCCATGAGCTTCGCCTTGATTACTGTGGGATGGCGGCTGTGTCCTGCTGGGTGGCACTGGTAGAGTTGAGATTTGGGGCAGCGTGATGGTAAGAGTTGTCGGTTGTGAGTGATCGTGTGCCAGTCTTTTTCGTGGATTGTGTCACGTGGCCCAGAGTGCAAATGGCTTATGATTGGTGTTGAGGACAGGTTGTGGCCATTTAGACTGGTTGAGGCGCAGGTGCGCGTTGCCCAGAGTCGGGGTAGTGATTTGATAGACTGTGATTGGTGTGGAGGTCCTCGAAGTGGATGCAAGGAATGGAGCAGGTTGGTGTCAAGGGTTTGACCATGCGGGGATGCCCAGGTAGTCAAGGAGTTGATCGAGTTGTCTAAGCGCCGTTGACCGGATTGTGGTGTTAACGTCATAGGTTTCCCCTGTCTCGGGAGGAGCAGTGCAAGGGGATCTTGTGTGCGAAGTGAGCTGTCACGCCTCGAGCGCGGAAGGAACCCAGGATTGCACGACGAGTTTATATCATTCATGTCAATCAGAGCACAAGGTAATTCGACATAAAAGACAGAGTGCGCGAGAATAGAAATCACCAAGTCCATTTTATTCATTAAACTAATATTCCAAAGTACAACTTCCAAACTTTCAAATATTCCATAACCATTAGACTCGATAAAAGAAAAATTACAATGATGACTCAAGAAAATAGAAAGACTCGACTCGATAACTTAGGTAGATATCTGGGATAGCTCTACACTTATCACTCTTGACCATCCCCTTCTGATTGAGCCTCGTCATTGGAATTACCTAAAAAATTAAGGGAAACACTAGGTGAGCGAATGCTCAGTACGGATTACATCTCAAGAACAAGCTTGCATTAAGTAGATTACATGTTACATGAAAATGCTTTATGGCTATGCGTGAATGAACTCAAGATGATATTGAGAGTAGAATAACAAGAAATAAGGATGAACTAGCTAGATTTCAAGATGAATCAAGTTATCAAGAATATCAAGCATGTACGTCAAGTCACGTCACGAGATTTGGCTATTTAATGTAGCAAGTAAATACCCATTCCGAGCCACGCAAGTCACGTCATGTCATATCAAGTCAAGTATGACATGTGGAATGCCATATATTAATCTAGAAAGTCATGCACTTCGGTGCAATGCCACACTGTGGTCAATATAGGTCCCATGGGCACAAGTACTTTCGGGTGCTCCTCCCAGGACCAGACCGGGCCCCATTAACGCCAGGCATTGAGTCATGTAAATATCTAGACATCCACTATAGTATATAGCCAAATAGAGTTCCAAAGGAATAGGCCATTGTAGGAACATTAAGGTAGATTTACGGAATAGAGAGTTCAAGGATAGAACTTTGTATAATGATGACATAGCGATAATTATCACATGAAAACAAGACACTCGTGAATATGGGACAATTGGCGTCCACTCAAGCTGCCGCCAATTACAGAATACACGTCCACTGTGGTGGTCGCCAATTCTGTTAACAGTGCAGGCACGAAGAAATAGCGTCCCCTGTGACGGCCGCTATTTCAGTTATGGCGTCAACTGTACTGGACGCTAATTCCAGATAGTGACAGGACTCTCACATAGCACTAGAACAGTGCTCTATGATGGCTAGGGCGTCATGTTTCTTCAAAGTGACATGATTAGACACGATTTCTAAGGTTTTTAGGGTACAACCTGCTCAGCCGCCTTGAGGGATTCCAAGGCTAGCAGAGACTCACGGGGGCCTTAGAGAAAGAACTTCCAATCCGGCGGAGGGTCATTCAATCTCCAAGAATTACGGTGATAGCAAGAAAACTCGTGAAATAGGAACTCCATCTCGGTCATGAGGCAGTAGTGCTAATAGACCCACGGTATGGGTCAAAACCCGTTAAAACTATGAGACACGAAATAGCATCAAGCAGGAAGGCGTCAATTAAAGAATACGTGTCACCGTGAAGCAACATCAATTCTTTATTAACAGTTTATTAAATAATTAATTTACAAATTAGCATCTCTATAAGGAGGTGCCAATTCTGGAATTTCAAATAATCAATTAAAATTATTTATAATTGGCGTCCGTGTACGGAGGTGCCATATCTTTAAATATCGTCCATGTCATGGACGTCAATTCATGATTTTTAAGTTATTTAAATTTCAATATATATAACAGGAATCAGCGTCTCTATGAAGTGGCGCTAATTTTTTAATAAACATCTACTCCAACAGATGCCATTTCTTTTCTGTATACATGGCATTAGGCATCAAGCGAATACCTTCACAGATACTAAATACTATTCATTTTTTTAAGAATAGCATGAACAGTAGCACTTTGACGTGTCTGAAGATTTTTAAAGATCAGAGTACATGATAATTAAGAGAAAAATATGGGGATCCTAGAATCATGCTCATACGGACTTTACAGATTAGGGTTTCATACTTATTAAATTTTTCACATGTGTTATTTATTAAATATGCTGAAAGAAATAGCGTCAGGGGTAGTGGGTGCTCATTAATTGGCGTCGATCAGGCTATCGCTATTTTGAGAAATAGTGCCCTTTTGGATAGACGCCAATTAAACAGCGTCCACTGTTCTGGTTGCTATTTTCCTGTAAACCAGAAAGCTGTAAATCTATGTAAAAATGCAAGGAAACAGGGATCATGGATATCAAAAATGGGAATCAGGGATACCTAATCATGAATTACATGCATTCAACCCTTTTTGCTATTATCTCGGGCTTAAGTTATTGAGATAGACTACCTTGATTGGGTTAAAGGGAGAGGATGTAACGACCCAAGATCCGGATACCGGTAAGAACCCGATACCATTCGAATCCTGGCACGCCGCCCACGAGCCGGGAGGGCTCGGGAGGGCTCGGAAGGGCTAAAAGGAGTGTGGAGGTACAAAGAAATAGGAAATAAAATAGGACAATTCAACAATTAACAGAAATAAATAAACAAACTACAACAGCAGAGTCTAGTACAATAAAAGAACAGTCTAAGGCAGAGAACGTACCCAACGCCGAGTGAACACTCGGCCCGGCGAGCTGGCAACTAAGAACCTCCGCTCAGCACCCTCGAATCTCGAGGAAGAACCGCCGCACCTGAAAAATAGGGGTGAGCCTCCTGTCACTGACTCAGTAGGGATCTCACGGAACCCCAACTGAGAACAACGGCGGTAGCGGAAAGAAAAAATAGCTACAACTACAGCAGGAATAGTGAACCGGTGACCGGTCAAAACTCGGCACTACAGCTACTCTTACTGTACCGGGAAAATGTGCCCCGATCTCATAGTCGGGGGACTACCGAACTAACGAGAGAACCTCTGGCTACGCTGCTAGAAGAAACCATCATGACCTCGTAGTCGTGGACCTATCACCGTCTAGAGAAACCCTCAGTGAAGCTCGGCCGTGAGTTCGTGTCTCGACGAGGGTTTAACGAAGTTTCCTTCATGGATCGATGTCTACGGCGCGTCGAATCTTCGGTGGAGGTAGGGAGATGGATTCCCAGCTCGTGTACTTCCTTTCCCGTGATTTTGGTAGGCCGTGGTGAGCCGAGCGGGATTATTTGAGCAATTTGGGGAAAATGCATATTTTTGGGGAGTGAGTCGGATCAAGCATTTTAACGTGTTATTTCGTGGTTTGATGGCACCATTGGATGCCTTAGGGATTGGGGAAGGGTTTCCCCATCACCCGGGGGTGATTGGGGCGTGGAATGGTGATTTCCGTCGAGATTCACCGTTTTTGGGTTGCCAGAATAGAAACGTTCTTAATAGGAGCCGTTTCTATGCCTGCGCGGCCCAGAGGTTGACCGCCTACCGACTTGGGAGTGTCGGTAGAGTACGCGGTCTATCGTATGACCGTTTCACTCCTAGGCGGCCTATTGGCTGACCGTTTACCCCGTGGAGCCAGCATGACTCCCGAGGCATCTCTGGCCGTTGAGTTTTGACCGTTGCACAGTTTTGGGGCTTCGTGGTCATGAGATGGCAGTTTAGTCCTTTTGTATGGTCCCGGGTTGAACCGTTTAGGTTCCCAACTGTCATGAGATGACCGTTTGCTTTCCGTGCCGTTGGGTGGCTTAGTGGCCCCAAGGTTGACCGCTTAGTTCCTCAAATGGCCTATCGTTGGACCGTTTAGGTCTTGAACGGTCTGAGGACGACCGTTTGGTTTCCGGTTCAGTCTAGAGGCTAGGTGGTCCCATGGGAGAACCAGTAGGTGGTCCCATGAGAGAACCAATAGGCGGTCCTCCCTGTACCGTCTAAGACAAAGGTGGTCAAACCCTGGACTACTGGGAGGAGAAAAATGGTCTCTCATGGGCCGCACCAGAACTAGGTGGTCTGGCTAGGACCACATAGCCTTGGGCGCCTCTAGAACCTAGGCGGTCACTCCCAGACCGCTCAAGGATAAAACGGTCTACCTCCAGGCCGCACCACTATGCAACACTGAAAAGGGATAAACGGTCACTCTAGGGCCACACAGGTAATCTGGCGGTCATCCCGTGACCGCAAAGCGATAGGACTCGTTCAACGGTCAAACGCATCCTCGGGAGTCACGCAGACCCCGAGAGGAAAAACGGTCCAGCCTTGGTCGCTTCATAGTGTCAGGCGTTCCACACCAGACCACTGAACTCGTCAGGCGGTCTATCGCGCGACCGTTTAGCCAACCGACATAAGGGGGCAAGTGGCGGCCAGACCATGACCACCCAGCCAAGAAAATGGTCTGCCTTAGACCGCTAAGATAGGCATAGCGGTCTATTGCAGGACCCCAGTGTCACACCCCGACGCGGAATATCGGGACTGGCAGTAGAAATAATTAATAATAATATGTTCATTTACAGACATGATATGCTAAAGCTAAAAGGTCACACATCACCATGAGCAGAAAATAACTTTATTCGTTAAATAAATACTTAAATGATCCATGTTCCAATCACATAAACTCACTTAAACAAACTTTCAACATAACATCCACTTGACACTACTACAATTGCTGACTTCGAATTACAATTCTTCCACCACACACTCTAAAACATAAGTAGACACAAACAACTATGACTGGCTCCACACGCTTCTAACAGGTTCGCTCCATGGCCATCACTCTTGCCCGTCCCCATCAGTCTGTGAATCCTCACCTGAGCTACCTGAAAAGAGGGAACAACTGGGTGAGCGAACGCTCAGTAGGTAATAACATGCAAGTTTAAGTGATTAACCAATTAATTTGCAATTATATGTGAGAAAATAAGGAACGAAATGAAATGACGATATGACGAAACAACATAATAAAGAGAAGGCAAGATCATGATATAACTAAAAATTGGCCAACTAGCAAGAACCAAGTCAAGAAAAGATTCAAGTAATAGATTATTGTCGTAGACATCACGCTAGTCATGCACTCGGTGCAATACCTCACCATATCATTCAAACTCCCCGGGGCACAAGTACTTTTCGGGTGCTCCTCCCAGGACCAGACCGGGCCCTTACGATGCGTTGGCATTGATTTAATGGATCCGAGATCCAAGTTATGTCTAGACATTAATCAAGTTAAATGGCCAATAATGACAAGGTATAACTTACCTTGGAGACTTCCAAGGGTAAGTCGAAGATATACTTTGACCAGAAAATTCAAGTTATCAAGTACCAATCATGTCCTTGGATTCAAACACAATAACCACGAAAATCCTTTTCCAGAGGATACACGGTCCATATCGGTCCGTTCAAAGAAATAGACGGTCAATAATGGGTCGCTCATGGATAGAAGAGCTGGAAGCCCAAGAACAAGGTAAACGGTCCTTATAGGGCCGCTCAAGGGAGGAACGGTCCAATAAGATCCGCTCGAGCACATGGATGGTCCAATTCAGTCTGTTCAAACTGGGCCTAACTAGAAGACTAGAAATCCACCTAAAAATGGGCTCCGGGCTGCCATAAGTGGGGCAAAACTGAACCAGTGTCCAGCCCACTCTCCACTGGTCATCCTAGGGCTTATTGGGTCGATCTAAACATGATTTGGTCGAAGATAGAACAAGGTTAATCGACCAATGTAAGTGGCACTTGGCCAGAAATGCACGGTTCATAATGGGCCGCCTATTGAGTTAAACGGTTCGATTCCAACCGTTCAAAACTCAGTCAGTCCACATTGAGCCGTGACTCTTAGCATGACAATCCGAGTAGTTCGATCATGTAAACAGGTTCAGGTCTTGGTGGTACAACCTGCCCAACGTCCTAGTGAGAATCCCAGGCTCGCGGGGGCTTACGGAGGTCCTGTAATGAAGGTTCTAGTCCGACAGAAGGAATATCCGACAGAGAGTCCCAACCATTACAAGGAAATGAGGCTATCAAATCATCGAAAACCAAGTATAGCAGTCAGTCAATCTTACTGGAGTAGAACGGCTGTCAACCAATCCTAATAGCATAGTTCATGAAATCATGTTTGAATTTAACATATTGAAATAAATTAAGGCCATGATGAATCATGATCGAGTGAAGACAAACTAGCAAAAATTCATAATTGTTTACTTCCATAAGTTCCAGTTATCATGTGGGTTGCTAACTTACCATTTAATCACTAATCTACTAAGATACATCATGCTAAAATGAAAGTAAGCAGTTCTGTGTAGTTGGGCGGTTCGTTAAGAGCCGCTTACATGCCTCGGCGGTTGCACGACAGGCCGTTCACACCCTCTCAGGTCCGAAGGCCTACTAGGGATGAGCGGTTGTTGGCACTCGAAATATAATCCCTTGGCAATCAAGCCATAAAGATGAATAATACGGCCCACTGAAGCACAGAAGCCGATGAAGATCAACTTATCAAAGAACCCCTCAAGCTGACGGAGCCCCGAGCCACCTTGAAGGGAACACCGGGGTCATTACCTCAGGAGAGTCGAAGTGAACCCGCAACCGATCGGCAGCGCGATCAAGCCTGCCCAATGATCCAGCATCGACTTCGTCATGCCGCTACCCCACATCCGTCGCCCGACGAAGGACGACGGTCTACCTTACGGCTCTCCTAAGGAGGAAGAATGTCCTCGGCCATCCGCAACAAGGGGCCGGAGGTTCTGTCAGCAGAGGGTCCCAATTACCCGACACAGGATCGGCTCCTCGTCATAATGGGCCCTTTAGTGGCCAATTGATCGCCGTTCAAGGCGGAATTGTCCGGGACGCAACACCATCCTGCAAAGAAGCTTCGAGCACGAATCTGTCTCAACCAGGAGCACAAATCGCAGTGCCGAAGGCCGTACCACCAGGACTTCCGTGTGCTCGGATCAGACACACGCGGAAGTCTGATCAAGGCCGTTCGTCGTGTCGAGAGTTTCCTCGACTCCACATCAAGGTTTTTCAAGGACCAAGGCGAGAGGAATATTCAACGGGAGCTTCCGGAATCTTCTCCGGACCCACCGGACCGGCGGCGCCGAGTAAACAAGTTAAAACGGCGCCGTCAAACCAGCGCCGTCTAACCGGCGCGCCAATCACAATGGGGGAATCGTTCCCCGGTGCCATCGAACCAACGCGCAAAAAGCCAACCGGGACCTTTTCCGGCGCCACCAAATCCGGCGCGCCCCCCCTCTCGGGGCACCGGATTAACAAAATGCTCTATATATGTCTGCCTTCGGCCAGAGAAAGAGGAGAGATCGGAGAGGAAAAGAAGGGAGGCGGAATCGAAAGAAAAAAAAGAGAATTAGAAAGAAAGGGGAGAGGTCCATGGAGAAGGAGTCGAGGGTTCTTCAATCTGATGAAACCTCCGTTCGAGTCTCTCGGCGGCCGCCGCTCTGCTCCATCCGAGCCTCCCAGAATCGGAGAAGGAGAGCATTTGTCTCTTGTCTACCTAGGTGGGTCTCCGTGGTTTCTTCCGGTTGAGCCCCCTATTCTTCTTTGATTTTCTTCCCCTGATACAATGTAAGTGAGGGAGGGGAGGGGCGATGATATGAGCCTGGTTTTCCCCCTCCTTCTCACCGTTTCTACGATCCCCTATATCGCACTCTGTAATTTTCCCTTTCCATCATCAATGGAAACGGTGGCCGCGTGACAACGCCGGCACCGGAATGATAGTTGCGTGCCTCCCTTTCTTGTGTTCATATGTTGAATGGATGTATGCATCGTCTGTTTCCTCCGTTCACGGATTGAATGAAGGTATCGTTTATTTCATCTTATGCTCCCTCACAGTCGGTGAAACGGCACCGTGTGACAACGCCGGCGCCGTGGAGGGTGATGTTATTATGAGCATGTCTCTCCAATGATTTGTGTGCAGAACGAGGGGGAAGGAGTGTGCACGGCTCCGTGATCGTCCCTCCCGTCTGCCTCCATTCTTCTCTCTCTCCGTCTGTGTTTACCGGATTTTGCCTCTCGGCCAGGGATATGGCCTTGGGCTATACGAATTGCTTCCCCCCTCCCCGGGGTTTCTTCTTTTATTATTCTGATGCGATGATCAAGTTCTGCATTATGCGTGTTACGAGCCTCGCGATCAGGGACACACTCGTGTGTGTATCTCTGCCCACTCCCGTCTAGGGATTAAATCTTCTGCCTTCCCCATGCCTTCCTCACAGGCCAGAGGGAAGGAGAGGACCGTCTCTGTGCCGAGCCCCTGTTGGCTGTTTTGTGAGCATAGTATGTACATCCCTTCCCCCAGGTCTCCGTGCTAACCAGATAATGCATAAGTATCAACTCACTTAGCCCACGGGTTTCACCGTCTCGCGTTACTCTCTCTCAGCTCCGCTCGCATCTTAACAGGGGTATGCTCTGTAGCATCACTCCAGTGCCCGAGGAGGGGGACATTCCCCCCAAATCTTCTCCACCAATCTTTTGGCCGACAGAGGACTCGTCCATCGATGATGAATGTCCCTGCTGACTGTCGGGTGTATAGCAATGGGGCTAAGCCCTACAGCTCAAAATCCACAGTCCTTAATGGACTTTGTGGTGGCCGTGGGTTGTGTTCCCCTGGTAGGCTAGCCCTCGGGGATTCCTTCTCTACATCGGTCGTCCCGATTCAAGTGCGGGGGTGACTTGGGTTGCGTGCCCCTCGTAGGCTAGTCCTCGGGGTCTTCGCTCCCACATCAAGTCGCCTCTGTCATTCACCATCACCCACGGACTCGGTGCCCCTAGCAAGCTAGGCCTCGGGGTTTTCCTTTCCGTTCGGGTCCCTGCCGGCCGCCGTTGTGCCACCCGGCCCTTAGTGGTTTAGTCCGCCACGTGAGTACTCCCCGCTTCTCCCCGATAATCCTTTGGGATGGGGAGAGGCTGCCGAAATTCCGGCTCGAACGAGTTTAAACTCGGAACAATCGCCGCGCTCGAGTCTGGACCTCGCGCGAGCCCGTGATTCGACCGTTGGATGGCTTGGGACCGATTCGATGAATGATAAACTCAATAAATTCTCAAAATCTTCCAAAACATTTTTAATATATCCATAAATAAACCAACGAAACTCCCGTTTCCGTGAAATCGGGCTAAATCGGCGCAGTTCGTACACGATAACGCCTTAAAATGGCGCGCCCTTCCCGGCGCGCCCTTTCCGGCGCGCCCTTCCCGGCGCGCCTTAATCAAGCCGCGCCGTTTTAACAGGCTATTTCCCGTTTACCTACGGTTCTGGCGTCGTTTTAAGCCTTTTACCTACGTCTTAGGGCGCCGTTTCAAGCGTTTTAGCCCCTTTCTTCGCATGCACTGCACCAGTTTCGTTCCGAATCGTGTCGTCGCGTCATTCCAACCCTTTTCCCACTCATGGGATGATTTCTTATGCTAACCATAGAAGGACACAAGCTCCTCGACCAAATAAACTGAATAAAATTAGCATGTTCAAGCTTGAATCGATATGTCTCGAATCCTTGCCGTCATGCCTTAGTCCAAGCATTCATATCGCATTAATGTATGCCTAAATATGTGCATCCTTGGTATATCAAATAATATTGCCAGAAGGTCAGGTTACGCCTGATTGGAAGCCTTGTTACGCGTGAAGGTGGCCTTCGAGCCTAAGTCCTCCACCATGTACCAGGGTCCACCCTAATAAATCGTGTGTAGTCAATCGTAGCATCTTGCATGATCACTCGCATGCTCTGTATCCTTTATTCTGGCTTTGACAGCCCGCTATCTCGGCAATTAATCAAAGGTGTTCCCTCCTTGTGGGGGATGTAATTAACGCCATAACCTTTATGGTATGGCGGACTGCTGGTCCCGACCGAACCTCACATTCGCCCGACATGGGTCAGAATGAGCACACAATAAAATCGTCACTCATGTGACTGGTACGCCCGCGTCGTCAATCGGTCAGTTGACTACCAGTTAGTCAAATGGCTGATCGATACGTGAAATAAGACGCGTATATATGTACATATACACATATATACACGAAATAAGGTAAGAATGACAAGACGGTCGGATAGAAAAAAACGTCGCAAACAAGTCTGGCACGCCTGGTGGGACGAGTGTCACCTTTCATCTCTTTGCCGAGATATTCGGGCTTTGAATCCCTCTCAAAGGCTACTGATTATTTCCCTGTTTGTCTTTGCAGGCAGATCGATGACGATCCACGGGATAACTGGCGTCGATTTCGATCATTCGATCGTTGCTGGACATGCGCAAGGGTACCTGGCGGTACCCATGGAATTCGACAGCTTCCCTGCCGCTGTAGGCTTCCCCAACTTTTTGGGGTCAGCCTTCATCGATATCCTGGAGGTCGAAGCCCCAGAACCTGCCAAAGAGGTCGCAGAGAAGATGGAGCCTCTGAAGGTTCCTTGCTGCGAAGACTTGCCTGAAAGCCCGGCCCCGGCCGCTAGCTGCTTGGTGCACCACGTCATACGTGGGACCCACCCCAGTGTCATCAACAAGCACCTTGGAGGATGCCAGCGTCGCCAGGTCCGCCAGAATGCTGCTGCAATCACCGGAACCCTATCGCAGTCCGGGAAATCTATGCTTGTTGGAGGCATGCGCGTCTTCCTCGACGGACGCACGGCCCGGGTGACCCCAGACCGAGTCATCCCCAACATCCCTGTCCGCAATACCTATCAAGCCCTCGCTGGAAGGAGGGCAGAAAGAGAAGAAGCCGGCCCCTATGGCCAAGGAAGCTCGGCACTCAAGCCGAAAAAGTTCAAACAGGTGTGGGTTCCCAAGCGGACCCGACCTGCCTACCATCTAACCCCCATCTGCCGCCGTCCTATGAACGATGAGGCGACAGTGAGAAGAGAAAGGGGCTTGCCCCCGAAGAATGAAGAAGAAGTGGTTGCGGATCCTCCGCGCCGCATAAGTTTCCGGGCTGCTGCCCGCCAAGCCAACGTCCCAGTCACGGGACAAAGATTCCAACATCCGGTCGACAGAGCTCGGCTGGCCTATATCCCTCCTGCCGGAGGTCGACAACTATCCCCCGTACTCTATCAAGAGCGGGGTCAAGAGGAGGTAACCTGTCTGATCAGGAACTACTTTCGAGGGCTGGGCAACCCCTCGCTGGGTCAGCAGCGACTAATGCAGACAGTCGCCACTGACGAAGACTACTTCCCGTCAGTGGCGGATGAAGAAGATATGGAAGATAGAATGATGGTGTCGTCAGTCGACGACAATGGGTACAACGACGGTTTCGAGATTGAAGCCGATGAAGCCTTCCCCGAGCGGGAAGAAGAAAGAAGAGTTTCTGTGTTCGAGAGGCTGACCTTTCGCAACAAGCCAGACGGAGGGTCCATCGACAGAGAAGAAGGATGCAGGTCTTCACTTGCAACATGGCTGGTATATCCAGCCAATATGGGGAGCTTCCTGAAGACTCCCAAGAACTGGCTCAATTGGCCGTACGGCCCGGGCCAACTACCTGCAAAACAGAAGCGGCAAGAGAGCTTCTGGCGACCATGAGAGGGAAACAACCCCAGGTCTATCCCCGCTGGGATGACAAGGCCCCCGTCTTGACCGCTAATGTGGTGACGACGGAAGAAGAAGACGACGTCCTCCTCGACATCGTGCCTGAGGGTACGTCCGGGGAAACGACAGAGGGTATCCCCACCACTATAGATCCATCAGTTCTGATGCTGCTGCAAAAATATCAACGGGAAATAGATTCTCTGAAGAAACAGCTGATAGAAAAGACTGAGCATTCATCAGCTTCTAAACCACCCGAAGTCCAGGGTGAATCATCCCGGGGAGCGGTTCATCGTGACGACCCTCCACCGCTCTATACATTGTCCCAGCCATCAGAGCCAAGCATGGCGACAGCGCAACAGCGGCCGCCACAGCCTCAGCCGTTGCTACCTCCGGTGCTCCCCCAGGCGCATCCGACACCCCCGCTGCTGCATCCTCCACAGGCGACCACCCTGGTCACCCCATACCTTCAGCCAGTGCACTTCTATCCGGAGCCAGTCGACCCCACGGTCGTGAACCGGATGATGGTGGAAAGGATGATCGAGCTGAAGCTTGCAGAGAAGAGTGAAGGCGACTACGTCGCATTCGATGCCTATCGGGTGCCCTACCCGCAACACCATGCGGCAAAACGGCTTCCCCCAGGGGTCAACAAGCCGCCCAAATTTGACAAATTCAACGGGAAGGGGTCCCCTAAAGAGCATATTGCATATTATATGACCGTTATGGGTGATCTGGCCACCGACGAGTCATATCTGCTGAAGTTCTTCGGGTCCTCGCTGACGGGGCTCGCATTTCAATGGTACTCCAGCCTCTCGGCCGGGTCAATTAATGATTGGTCGGATATGCAGAGAAAATTCAGAGAAAGATTCCATGTCACAGAGAGGGAGGTCACAGTGGCCGAACTCTACTCAACAAAACAAAGGGCAGATGAGACAGCCCTTGATTACATCAAGAGGTGGAGGAACCTCGGAATGAGGTGCAAGCGGCCCCCGCATCAGGAGGACGCTGTGCAAATATGTAAACAAAACCTCAAGAGGGAGGTCCTGGAAAAGATGATTGGTATGGAAATTCGGTCGTTCGACCGGCTGAATAATGTGGTGGCTGAGGTGGAGGCTTTTCTAGCCAAGCCTGTCCCGACGTCAACTGCCAGCACAGCCCAGAAAGGCAAGGCCGCGGAACGGCGCCCCACACCTAAAGAAGTGAATGCGCTTGATATCAAGGCGTTCGAACAACAAAAGGAGAAAGACAAGAAAGCGGCTCCCCCGCAACCTGCGAAAGCTCCAGATGATAAAGAAGGTCCTTCGCTGAGGGACAAAATGAAGAAAGCTTATTCCTTTCCAAAAGACAAGACCCGAGTCCTGTTCGACTGGGTAACAGAATACAGCATGGTCACTCTGCCCGAGCCAAGGAGGCCGGAGGACCTGAAAAGAAAAGACAGTCCGAGATTCTGCCCCTACCACCAGATGTTGGGACATCCAATCGAAGACTGCTATGTTTTCAAAGACGTCATCGAAGGGATGGTGAAGAAGAATGAAATAGAGCTGGGAGAGTACAAAGTAGACCCTCCCCAGCCACATGAAGCTCCTCCCAGAAGAGCAGCAGTCAACATGGTCTCCCTCTACCAGGCACTGCCTGAGGAGATCTCTGAAGCAAGCACACGGAGCACCTACGAAATCCATTTCTTGGAGCCCGTGAAAGAACAGCAGGGGTGGCAGCGGATCCCTGTGAAGCACAAGAAGAAGAGGGCACCCCGCCCGAAAGAGGGGGCACATATCCGTGGCATTACACCCCGGCCTGCTCCGCCAGTGGTAGCACCCGTATGGGTCACTCCACCTATAGCTGTCAGAATACATACACCTAACAGGAGGAGACAAACTCCGCTGCCAGTAATCAAGGAAACCAATCCTGGAGTCCTTCGACTGCAACACTTAATTGAAGGGCTAGATGAATATGTGCAGCCCGAACTGAAACCTCTGCTGGTACAGGACCACGTCCCATGGCAAGAGCTGGAGCAACTCTCACTCAAGCAAGGGGAGGAAGCTGAAGCAGCACCACCTCAAGAAAGCAACCTGTTCTGGGGGCAAGCACCTGCAGAAACCAAAAAGAAGAAAAAGCAAAAGAAGAAGAAAAGAAAGGCCGCTGGGGCCCATAAAACACAGGTCGTCTCCTGCAATACCCTGTCAGCACTCTTCAACCTACCCGGAGAAGAGGAAGAAGAAGAAATTTGCTTCACACCCCATGCTGGGGGAGGCAAGGCCGAGGCCTCAACTGCTGCGCATGCCACTCGGTCAGGCCGAAAATGGGGGCGCCAGCCACCACCCAATCACAACATTATGTTCAGAGGGGAGCAACCCTACAAGACGCCTCCGCCGAAGGTTAAGGGGGTCCAAATCCCTCCTCCGTCGGGCCTATATGACAAGAGTGGGGGCAAGGCAGTCCCTTCATTCCTTGAATTTATGAAGATGTCAAAAGGGAAGCAGCCCTGCCAAGATGCTAACCCTACACCCGGGGCCGTTCACCCGCAGCCAGCGCAATCTACTGAGGATGCGAATGCAGATGGAGCTTGCCCTACAGCAGCTAATAAAGAAGACCCGACAGCCGGTGCCAGTCAAGAGGGTGCCGAGTCCGAGGAAGATGAAGCAGGCACGTCTGGACCCACAAATCAAAACCTCCCCAAGCCCAGATGGGCTGAAGAGATGAAGCTCTCCAATGTTCGGGCTGGGAGCCGAATAATGAAGTTGCTCAAGAAGCTCCCCGCTTGATTTACGATCTGGGAAATTCTCTCTTTGAGTGAAGAAACTCGACAGGCGATCATCACTGCTCTGCAGACGCCTGCTCATTTTGAAGCCTGCATAGCTGAGGCTATACCAGAAGCCAGTATGACCTTCTCTCCAGAAGACATGCTGCTACCTACTGCCAGCCACAACAGGCCGCTATATATGAAAGGGCACCTGAACGGAAGAGAACTGAACCGGATTCTGGTCGATCCTGGTGCAGCAGTCAACATCCTGCCATATAGAATATACGAGAGGTTCCACTTTAATGTGCATCTCGAGAAAGTCGGGGATATGCGTATCGCTGGCTTCAACCAAAAATGTGAAGTATCTATGGGAGTGGCAGAGTTCACACTGACCCTGGCAGATTTCACTACAATGGTGCAGTTTCATGTCATTGACTCTCGCACCTCCTACAAAGCACTGCTCGGCCGCCCATGGCTGCATGAAAATATGGTGGTGCCCTCCACGCTCCACCAGTGCATCAAATACAGCCTCCAGGGGAAGGAGGAGAGGATATTTGCTGATATCCACCCATTCAAGGTGTTTGAATGTCACTTGGAGGACGCCAACCTATATACGGGGTCTCCCCGGAAGGTTTCTGAACCTGAAGCCCCCGTAGGGGCGTCGAAGAATAGATCGGGTGACGGTTGGTATCCACCACCGCCGCGCGGATATCTCAAGCCGAAGGTGGTCTCCCACATCACGGCTTCTGGAAATGTCGGCAGGGTGACACCCCCAGCATTATACCCCAAAGCTAAGGAAGTACAGGTCGATCGTCAGCACGACCGCATCGGAGTCCCGGCCGGCCTCACCAAGCCAGTCTCCGGCCTCAATGATCCCACTGTCGAACCTTTCAAAGCCTGGGAGGTAACACAGGAAGATGGGCCCAGCAGCTTGTTCTATACAGCTGAGGAGCATCCCGCTCAGGAAGACACGGACTGCAGCCTCCCTGAGGATCTAGCCAACCCGCGGGTTCCTGTTCAGGGCCTGGCATTTATAACTGATCGAACGGCCAGGATGTTTCAAAAGCAACACATCCCTCCCGATCAGTCTCAAAAACGCAAGGAAGCTTTCCAGAAGATGTGGTATCCTGCAAATCTGGATAAGGAAATGAGACGTGTCTCTCAACATCCAGGGTTGGGCTTCACCCTGGAAGAATATTATTACAGTGGGCGGTACGAGGTGGATACTATCTCTGCCTTCTATCCGACTGAAGATAGCCCTCTGCGGGCAACCTTTGATGAGTATCCGGCGGAAGCCGAATATCTTGAACTCGCTCAATCCCGAAATCAAGAAGCAGAAACCTTGGCCCCTTGCCGATGCTGGGAGCAAGTTCATCCTGAAGAAGCGGCCTTTCAAGCCGAATTTGATACGGCTAGCAGCAGCGAAGCCGAAGACATTCAAGAAGTAGGAGTCTCTCCCTCTACAGGGGTCCTACTAATGACAACTTCAACACCCTTTCTGCCAATCAGGGAGGCCTTTGTCAACTCCAATCAAGGGGAGCCAGCTACCAGAGAAGAAAAAGCCACTTCTGCGGAAGATACAACTGTCCCAGAAGGTGAAACTTCCTCAACTTCTGCTGCAAAATCAGCATGCTGTCTGGGCCTGGCAGTGAACGGTTACCAGCCTGTCATGGCTGTAATCTCATCTGCAAACACCAAGGCTGCTCCTTCATCCTTGGAAGCTGCAACGGCAATGGATCTGCTAATAGAACAATCCACCCAGCCGCTAGCACAAGAGATCAAGAGACCTCAGGAAGCTCTGGCGGTGTCTGACAAGGAAGTCGAAGTACTCGACCCTCAAGATGGTATTCCAGACTTCGTTGACCTCCAACCGGCACCTCCAGAGATAGAAGACGAAGGCCAAGCCACAGTCGATGAACTGATAGAAGTCAACCTGGGAAATGAGAAGGACCCTAGGCCTACCTTCCTCAGTGCCCAACTGTCCCCAGAAGAACGGGAGCTGTACATTCAACTACTGCTAGAATACCGGGATTGCTTCGCCTGGACTTATAAAGAGATGCCAGGCCTAAGCCCCGCTGTCTCACAACATGAGCTGGCAATCAACCCTGAAGCCGAGCCGGTGAAGCAACCACCACGGCGCATGAGGCCAGAGCTCATCACCCAAATTTGTGCCGAAGTCGACAAGCTCATTGACGTGGGATTTGTTGAAGAAAACCAGTACACCACATGGTTGGCGAATATCGTCCCTGTGAAAAAGAAAAATGGACAGATCCGGATATGTGTCGACTTCCAAGATCTGAATAAAGCCTGCCCCAAAGATGACTTTCCGGTGCCAATAACCGAGGTCATGATCGATGCTACAACCAGCCATGAAGCCCTGTCATTCATGGATGGGTCTTCCGGCTACAATCAGATTTGGATTGCGGAGCATGACCGAGTCCATACTGCTTTTCGAACTCCTAAAGGCATTTATCATTACAAGAGAATGCCGTTCAGACTAAAGAATGCTGGCGCAACCTATCAGCGCGCAATGACCAAAATCTTTGATGAATTGCTCTACCACAAGGTCGAGTGCTACATAGATGACCTGGTGGTCAAAACCAGAAGAAAAGAAGATTATCTGCAAGACCTCCGGATTGTTTTTCAGAGGCTGAGGCAGTACGAGCTAAAAATGAATCCTATGAAATGTGCGTTCGGAGTGTCGAGCGGAAAATTCTTGGGCTTCATCGTCCGATATCGGGGAATCGAGATAGACCCCGCAAAGATCAAGGCGATTCAGGGGTTACCTCCGCCAAGGAAAATCTCCGAGCTGAGATCACTACAGGGCCGTTTGGCTTATATCCGACATTTCATTTCCAATTTGTCAGGGCGGTGTCAGCCTTTTCACAAGTTGATGATGAAAGATGTCCCCTTTTATTGGGATGAAGATTTCCAGGCAGCCTTCGACAAGCTAAAAGACTACCTGAAAACCCCTCCAGTGTTGGGCGCACCGGTGAAAGGGCGACCATTGATACTGTATATAGCAGCTACACACAATTCTCTGGGGGCAATGCTGGCCCAGAATAATGAAGAAGGGAAAGAACAAGCCCTCTATTACCTCAGTCGGAGACTGGTCAGAACTGAAGAGAAATATACTTATATTAAGAAGATCTGTCTGGCGCTGGTCTTCACAGTTAAAAAGCTCCGACACTATATGTTGTCGCATGAAATCAGCTTGGTATCCAAAGAGGATCCCCTGAAGTACATTATGTCTCAACCGGCCCTCAAAGGCCGCCTGGGCAAATGGGCGGTAATCCTTTTGGAGTTTGATATCTCCTACGTGCCGCGCAAGGCCGTCAAGGGCCAAGCTATTGCAGACTTCTTCGCTGAGCACCCAGTGCCCGGGGATCGCCCGTTGGAGCCGGAGCTTCCTGAAGATGAAACCCTAGAAGCCGTGCAAGTACAGCCCTCCTTATGGCAACTATACTTTGATGGCGCTTCCAGAATTGACACCTCTGCCACCGGGTCAGCCAGGGTCAGAGCAGGAGCAGGCATAGTCCTGAAATCCCCAGAAGGAGAAGTGGTATATACATCCTGTTCCATAAACAAGCAATGCACAAACAATGAAGCAGAATATGAAGCCCTGATAATCGGGTTGCAAATTGCTCTGTCCATGGGAATTCAGATGCTGGAAGCATTCGGAGACTCCATGCTAGTTATAAGACAGCTGGAAGGAGAGTTCGAGGTGCGAAAGCAAGAGCTCCTCCCCTATCACCAGTTGGCAACTCGCCTGATGTCAAGATTTTACTTCATCAGCATCAAGCACATCAACCGAGGCCGGAATGCTCAGGCGGATGCCCTCGCTAAGCTGGCTAGTTCATTGGCGGTCCCGCCAGACACAAGCCTGAATGTAACAGTGATCAACCGCCGACAGGTCCCCAGCGTGACAGAGGTCCTGACCGACGAACAAGAAATGGAAGTAGCAGTCATCGAAGGGGTTCAGCAGCCCGATTGGCGAGAGCATCTCCTACGCTGGTTTCAACACTAGCAACTTCCAAAAGAAAAGGAACAGAGAATGAAGCTCCTGAGGATCAAGGATTCTTACGAGATGAGAAGCGGGACCTTGTTCCGAATTATGGCAGATGCCCGAAGGAAAGTCCTACTCCGTTGCTTGTCTTCAGCAGAAGCAGGACAGGTGATGCAGGAAGTCCATGCAGGATCAGCTGGAGCACACCAGGCTGGCCCGAAAATGAAAATTGAGATAAAGAAGCTGGGTTACTATTGGCCCACTATATTTGATGATTGCTGCAAGTTTGCCAAAGCTTGTCAGAAATGTCAAGAACATGCCAATGTGGCAAGGAGACCTCCAGTGCCACTGCATCCCACCCTGCCGAGCTGGCCATTTGCTCAGTGGGGCACGGACGTGGTAGGGCCACTGCCAGCATCTTCATCAGGGTGCAAATACATCTTAGCAGCTACAGACTACTTCTCCAGATGGGCAGAAGCAGTAGCACTAAGAGATGTGACGGGAGAACTAGTTGCAAGATTCTTCCGGCAGAATGTAATATTTTGGTTCGGGATCCCCAGCCGAATCATCTCTGACAATGGCAGCCATTTTAGAAATCAGAAGATTTATCGGCTGGTCGACAAATACAAAATCGACTGGAGGACATCTTTCCCCTACAACCCTCAGGCCAACGGACTCGCAGAAGCCTTTAACAAGACATTGTGCACGTTGCTGGCAAAGACTGTCAAGTCTAATAAAAAAGATTGGGAGGAAAGGATGTACGAAGCACTTTGGGCCTATCGTACTGTCTACAAGACCCCAACTGGCTGTTCCCCCTTCTCCCTTGTCTACGGGTTAGAAGCTGTGGTGCCAATCGAGCTTGAGGTTCCTTCATTGCGAGTTGCCATCCAGCACGGACTAGTCAATGGTGAGCAGACCAATGCAGAAAGAAGATTGGAAGAGCTCATTGAGCTCGAAGGAAAACGCCTACGGGCGCAGCAAAACATCCAGCTCTACCAAGCTCGCATGGCCCGTGCTTTTGACAAGCTAGTCAAGGGTCGAGAATTCAAGAAAGGAGACCTGGTAATGGTCAAAAGAAAAGAAGTGATGGCCTCCAACCACAAAGGGAAGCTGGTCGAAAACTGGGTCGGGCCGTATATTGTCCGCCGAGTATATGAAGGGGGTGCCTACGTCCTGGTAGACCACAAAGGGGTTATCCAGTTCTCCCCCTCAACGGAAAGCATATTAAGCTGTATCATGCAGCACAACCAATAATCCCCGAGTGATCGTCGGATACTTTCCTTGGTTAGCGGCATTCCGCCCTAATCAAGCCACCTTTCCTTGGTTAGCGGCATTCCGCCCTAATCAAGCTACCCTTCCCTTGGTTTAGCGGCATTCAGCCCTAATCAAGCTACCTTTTCCTTGGTTTAGCGGCATTCCGCCCTAATCAAGCTACCTCTCCTTGGTTAGCGGCATTCCGCCCTAATCAAGCTACCTTTCCTTGGTTAGCGGCATTCCGCCCTAATCAAGCTACCGTCTCCTTGGTTAGCGGCACTCCGCCCTAATCGAGCTACCTTTCCTTGGTTAGCGAGATTCCGCCCTAATCAAGCTACTTTTCCTTGGTTAGCGGCATTCCGCCCTAATCAAGCTACTTCTCCTTAGTTTAATGGCACTCCGCCCTAACAAGCTACCTTCTCCTTGGTTAATGGCACTCCGCCCTAACCGAGCTACCTTCTCCTTGGTTTAGTGGCACTCCGCCCTAACCGAGCTACCTTCTCCTTGGTTTAATGGCCTCCGCCCTAACCGAGCTACCTTCTCCTTGGTTTTAATGCACTCCGCCCTAACGAGATACCTTCTCCTTGGTTTAATGGCACTCCGCCCTAAAACCCAGCTACCTTCTCCTTGGTTTAATGGCACTCCGCCCTACCGAGCTACCTTCCTCCTTGGTTTAGTGGCACTCCGCCCTAACCGAGCTACCTTCTCTTGGTTTAATGGCACTCCGCCTAACCAAGCTACCTTCTCCCTTGTTTTGTTGGCACTCCGCCTAACCGAGCTACCTTTCCTTGATTAGCGGCATTCCGCCCTAATCGAGCTACCTTCCTTGGTTAGCGGCATTCCGCCCTGATCAAGCTACTTTTCATCGGTCAGTGGCACTTTGCCCTGATCGAGCTACCCTCTCCTTGGCTAGCGGCATTCCGCCCTAATCAAGCTACCTCTCCTTGGTTAGCGGCATTTCGCCCTGATCAAGCTACCCTCCCTCGGCTCGCATTCTGAATAAAAAGAAAAGAAAGAAGGAAAAAGGAAAAATGGGGTTAAAAATAGAGATACCCCGCCAGACTTGCTCCTATATCAGGTCAAGTGCAAAAATGGCTATAACCCAGCTGTGGCGAAAACCCGGAAGGGCGCTGCGGGCAAAATCGGGTACCCCGCCACGTGAAAACCCGAAAGGGCGCGTGGGCAAAAGCAAGAGGGGGCTGGCTTTGGCAAAAACCCGAAAGGGCGCTTAAGTCAGTAAAGTGTTAACTTCCAAATTCCTCTCCTATTCTCCACCCAATAAATCTCCGAAAGGGACAATCATCAAAGTCCCGCCGGAAATCCTTTAACACATCCTCTTCGACCCTCGTCATCATCGGCGAGATCGGTCAATCTCTACCCTCAACTTGGACCCTACGTCCCTGTTGACAACCCCATCCTTGTTTCGGCAGTGACATATGCTGACGAACAAATCCTTTTTGACCCTCGTCACCATCGGCGAGATCGGTCGATCTCTACCCTCAACTCGGGCCTTACGTCCCTGTTGACAATCCCATCCTTGTTTCGGCAGTAACCCATGCCGGTAAATAAACCCACATTCGACCCCCGCCATCATCGGCGAGACCGGTCGATCTTTACCCATAACTCGGATCTTACATCCTTGTTAATAAACCATATCCCTTGCTTCGACATCTAGCCGGTGTCGATGAACTTAAATAGGATTCGAGCCTTGTCATCATCGACAAGGCCAGCCAACATTCTCACGATCGAGTTCTTCCGCATCCCGAATTCAAAAAAAAAAAGAGAAAAGAAAAGAAAAGAAAAATGGGGTTAAAAATAGAGATACCCCGCCGGACTTGTTCCTATATCAGGTCAGGTGCAAAAAAGGCTATAACCCAGCTGTGGCGAA
Source organism: Amorphophallus konjac (assembly GCA_022559845.1). NCBI lineage: Eukaryota > Viridiplantae > Streptophyta > Magnoliopsida > Alismatales > Araceae > Amorphophallus > Amorphophallus konjac. Next base: position 121,152,252 of record CM040126.1, on the reverse strand, counting down.
AACCCGAAAGGGCGTCGCAGGCAAAATCGGGTACCCCGCCGCGTGAAAACCCGAAAGGGCGTGCGGGCAAAAGCAAGAGGGGGCTGGCCTCGGTGAAAACCCGAAAGGGCGTTTAGGTCAGTAATGTGAATAAAAAATGAATGATGAATAGTGATGAACCATCCTCCGTCCTGAAGGCCATTTATGAGGTCGGGGCAAGGGTCTCCATCCGATATCCCACTTATACACGTCCAGTGTCTACCCTTTTCGACCCTTGTCATCATCGGCAAGATTGGTCACTAACCTTTTTCGACCCTTGTCATCATCGGCAAGATCGGTCGCTACCCTTTCCGGTTTTTGTCACCATCGGCAAGACCGTCTACCTTTTCGACCCTTGTCATCATCGGCAAGATCGGTCGCTACCCTACCCGATTTTTGTTATCATCGGCAAGACCGTCTACCTTTTCGACCCTTGTCATCATCGGCAAGATCGGTCGCTACCCTACCTAGTTTTTGTCATCATCGGCAAGACCGTCTACCTTTTCGACCCTTGTCATCATCGGCAAGATCGGTCGCTACCCTTTCGATTTTTGTCATCATCGGCAAGACCGTCTACCTTTTCGACCCTTGTCATCATCGGCAAGATCGGTCGCTACCCTTTTCGGTTTTTGTCACCATCGGCCAGACCGTCTACCTTTTTGACCCTTGTCATCATCGGCAAGATCGGTCGCTACCCTTTCCGGTTTTTGTCACCATCGGCAAGACCGTCTACCTTTTCGACCCTTGTCATCATCGGCAAGATCGGTCGCTACCCTTTCCGGTTTTTGTCGTCATCATCGGCAAGACCGTCTACCCTTTTCGACCCTTGTCATCATCGGCAAGATCGGTCGCTACCCTTCCGGTTTTTGTCATCATCGGCAAGACCGTCTACCTTTTCGACCCTTGTCATCATCGTCAAGAGTCGGTCGCTACCCTTTCCGTTTTTGTCACCATCGGCAAGACCGTCTACCTTTTCGACCCTTGGTCATCATCTGCAAGATCGTCGCTACCCTATCCGGTTTTTGTCATCATCGGCAAGACCGTCTACCATTTCGACCCTTGTCATCATCGGCAAGATCGGTCGCTACCCTATCCGGTTTTTGTCATCATCGGCAAGACCGTCTACCTTTTCGACCCTTGTCATCATCGGCAAGATCGGTCGCTACCCTATCCGGTTTTTGTCATCATCGGCAAGACCGTCTACCTTTTCGACCCTTGTCATCATCGGCAAGATCGGTCGCTACCCTATCCAGTTTTTGTCATCATCGGCAAGACCGTCTACCCTTTTCGACCCTTGTCATCATCGGCAAGACCGGTCGCTATCCCCCTAACCTGGGCCTTCCACCCTCATCGAGCAGCAAAATGATTTTGCGACGATATTCGACCCAGGTCGATGGTTATAACACACCTCTCGTCACCAGCAGCAAGGTTCGCTAGGTGCGTCTGCCTACGCTACCTATGTCCCACCCTGGCAAAGGTCCTGTTCGGGGACGGCCGCACCGCGGTGGAGCGAACACCTCACCCCTTCCCTGAAGGCGTGAGCGCTCTCCTGCGTCATTGGCACGCATCCCCAGGTTCGGGTGATCAGCCAGAAGAGAGAAGGGAGGAAAAGAAGTCGTGACCAAGATGACGAAAAGAGATGCTTTCATTTAATAAGAATTGGCGGAACACATTCTTTTGCCCAGGACATTCCCCAGGGGTACACAAGCTCTAAAGACAAAAGGAGCAGAACTTCCAAAAGGAAAGGAAACAAAAAGCAAAAGCGAAGTTACGGCAAGGGACGCCGGAAGATATCTGCCAACTCCAAGAGGCCCAGTGAAGAGTGTCGGGTCAATTCTTGCAGCCGGGCCTCAGTAGCTGTCAGCTCTGATAACCTTTATCCCAATGAGGCAAGTTGTCCTTCGGCCAGATCGGCTTCTTCTCTTGACCGGGTTTCGAGACGTTCGCCTTCCTGAAGTTCGGCTTCGACCTCGGCAAGCTCAGCACGCAGCTCCGCCTCCCGTGCCCTGAGGAGCAGCTGGCGTTCTGAAATGTCTGCGGCAGCGTTTCTCAGCTGTTCCGCGGTAGCCCTCAAAGAAGAAGCAGCAGTGTGGCAATCTGCCCTCTCCAGCTTCATGGCCGTCAGCTGATCAGAGACCTCGCGGCTCAGGAACTCCCGCCTGTTGGCGTGCTTTAACAGCATTACGACCCGCGGAGTCCAATCATCCATGGGGCAACCAAATGCTAATAGCGACCGGGAGAGGTGGTCCACCAAGCTTCTCAGCTGCACATAAGTCAGATCCGGAGAAGCTGACATGGCCCGCTGGAGATTATCCAGAGACTACCACACCATGTCTCCAGAGAATTGTAGGCCCAATGGCGAAGTCTCGGGAAGCTGAAAGTCCACTCTGCTATCTACATCGGCCCAGATATCGTCGGCCACCCCGAGGGACGTCGACGGCATAGTCTGCACAACGCTCACACCCGGCCCGACTATTACAGCTACAGCAACTGCAGGGACCCCCATAATGGCAACTTCCTTGCCCACCCTTTGGGGTGAGGCTACAGCGACCGTATCGGCAACGGAAGGCGCTTGCTCCTCTTGAGTAGTCTCACCGGCCGCCAAAGGAGGAGAGCCCTCTATGATCGACAAGGTCTGAATGACATCGGCCTCGTCTGTAATAATTTCTCCTGCTTCTATATCCGGAAGACCACTTGGCAACAGCAATGATTCTGCACCGGTCGCCAAGGCTTGAACCCTTGCAACCTCGGTCGGAGCGCTAACTTCGGCAGTCACGCCAGGCTCCTTTGAGACCGCTGCAGCAGCATAGGTCCGTGGAAGCCGCAGGGCAATGGGCCGTACAACAAGCGGGAAGGCTGACTGACCCACATCCGCGCCAGGAAGGGGTATGCGGATCATTATAGCTGGCGGTACCACCTCAGCCTGCATTGCATATGTGTACATCAGCCAGTTGGCTTGGAAATAAAAAGAAGTGTTGCAGGCGGGAATCAAAATGCTTCCTACCTCAACCGGCACTATATTCAGGCCTCCAAGATTCGCCCCTGAAGATTCTGGCCCTTCTCCTGCAGTCGGGTAGGATGGCCCGTGCTCGGCTCCCAATAGCCTCGGAGGGCTAAACGTTGGCAGGTCGCTCTCATAAGCTGAAGAAGCCCCGGCGTCCTCAGCCTCGGTGTCCGCCATCGGGAACCCCTCGTCATCGCCAGAGCCGCCACCGTAATCAACTTGTTCAGAAGAGGATGACTCTTCTGCTTGTTCTCGAACCTCCAGTACCTGAGCGGGAACTAGGCTGCTAGGAGGAGGCCCTCTATCCAGAGCCTCCTCAGCGATCTCCGCCTCGGGTGCATCCGTTGGCGGAATATCTAAGGGCTGGTCCCTCGGAAGCCCTCGCTCTCCGATGACAACCCCTGCCGAGGCACCGACCTCAGGGAGCAGCGTGGGTCGAACATCGACTGGAATGGAAAGACAATAAACAGTCAAGACCCGACTGAAACCACAACATGCCGTTAAGCTTTATAGGCATGCTGCAAATTACCTTCCATGTCTCGATGAGGTGTCGGTGAAGGCAAGTCACCCTCAGCCGAGGCCGAGGGGCTTCCTCCTCTCTCTCCCCAGCAGCAGCTCCGGTTGCCGCCTCCAACCCAACAGCGGCGGAGGTAGTGCCAGCAGCCACTAAAAGGAAGGATGATCAGCCAGGGTGGGGGAAATAAACAAACAAGCCATGCAAGAATAAGAAGTCACCTTCGCCCTCGGGCCCTTGTGTCCAGGCGACCTCAAATTCAGAGAATGACGGAACCCGAGGAAGGGGAACCGTAGACTCCTCTTCAGCAGCCTTCCTCCGACGTGCCCGAGTAGCACGGGACTCTGCCCTCTTGGCTTTCTTGGCCCTACTGATGGCCTCCCTGACCTGGGACCTGGTCCGCTTCCGCGAGTCCCCAGGGGGTAATGGTGTCGTGGTCGAAGCCGGCTCTGGAATATTAAAATATGAAGGCTTCTGCGCCTTAGATATCAACTCCCTACAGTGTCGGGTCGCTTCCATAGAAAGGCGAGCTGCAAAAACACATAAGTAAGAAGATGCACACTGAATATAGAAGAAGCAGCTGCAGGGCCGAAGAAGAAGTCACGCATTACCTGGCAGCCCGGTGTATCGGGGACTAAGCGGCCAGTAAAGTAGTGCTGGCGTCTTATCCCGAGAAGCCGCCTCGCGGATGAGCCAGCACACATCACCGATTGTTTCACTTTTCTCCGTCAGTTGAGCCAAATCCTCATGGCCACGGGATGACAAGTGATGATATAAGCTCAAGTGGTCGAAGCCCCAGCCGTCGACATACTTAAAAGATATGAGGAGCTGATGGTCCCGGATGGCTTCTAGTGGATCGAAAATTGAAAGCCCATGGGAATGAAGCAGGGTGAATATCCAGGGGGTGTTGGAATATAAGTCAGCCCGCCTGTCTTCCCTCCCGATGAAGGTCCGATAGGGATGAAAATGGTCGATTTCTGGGCGCCAACTCGCCACACTAGGAAGGGGTTCTTCCACCGGAAGGGGGATTGTCTGAAGAGCAATCCGGTCACTGCTAACCCAGCACAGCCCCCAGCGAGTCTTGATATAATCATCCCTCTAGATCTCTGGCATCTTCGGGTCGGCTCGGGATGACTTGCCCTTCGCAGCTTTCCTGGCTTCTACATATGCCATCACCTCGGTGTTGGACCAGGATTTCAGCCTCTTCAAGTAGGTTGGATCAACATCCAAAACAGGCTCCCGCTGCGAATCTAGGAAACGATGCTCGGCGCTATGCCAGCAGTCTTTCCGGAAGTTCCGATAGAAGCCCGTTCGCGCATTCCACCACTTGATGAAGTCTGGAGTCACTCGGGGCAGACGGGCCGGGGTTGGCACCCTGAATGACACGTCTTCCCGACGATGGAAGTAGTCCCACCATCCACGGGCTTCATCCATAGCCGTCTGACCAGCCCGATGTCTATTCGGCAGATTGAACTGGGCTGCAGAGGAAGGAATTTGAGGGTCATACCCAAAATTCCGGCCAAAACGGAAAGGATAATACGGCTCCAGCCACAGCAAGCCGCTTTTCTTGAAGACTAGAACACTGGGGCGAATAGACAGCGCCCAGTCGACCAGTTTCGGTTCCAAGATGGGCCTTGTGCTCTTGGACCCAGTCAGCTGATGAATGAATTCCTCTATCTCAAATAATCGACATTGCCGCATCCTGTTGACTAGAGGACTGGAGCTGGCAGCCAAGCTCCAGAAATGAAGAGCTCCTGGGGAATCTACTGGCACCGTGGTCAGCTTCTCCCGACAGTAAAAAGCTGATCCGCCAGTGAGGACGGTTCAGCACTGGCGAATTCGATCATCCGCGGTAGAGGACGATCTGACTGCATCGACCGGGGAGCTACTTCTGGAAATAGGGTACAGACCCAGGCGTTAAAGAAATGGATGGGCCCAACTATCCGTGAATTCTCGGGGATGCGCGACTTGTGCAAGTCCCCCAACATCTTGTATATGAGGCATAAAGCCACAGGGCACAGGGACAGCTTCGTCCCCCAAGCCATCAAGCAGGCAGGGTAAATCGCCCCCGGCCTGATCACCGTCTCGTCTCCTTGAGGAAGGGCGAATGAACAAAGCCAATATGTCAAGTACGCAGCACAGTGTGTAACTGCGTCAACTCCCGTGGGATTCGGGCCGGCCTGTCGCCCTCTCCCTGAGACAGCAGGATATGTTGCTTGGCGTCGAGCCCTCTTCTTCCGCGCCACCGCTGTCGGAACCACTGTGGGGAAGTCCTCATAGTGCTGCTCCCCACCAAAGAAATATTGAAGCCACGTGCCCATCCGCACGCGTCTCTTCTCGCCAGGTTTTCGCGCTTCCCGCGAGTCAAGTGTCAGGCGCAGCAGGGTGCGGTACGCCTTCATTAGATAACGGTAGGCGAAGCCCGTGAAGTATCTACCTTCACCATCCATCTGGTCCTTCAGCCAGTCTGGGAAGCAAACTTCTTCATACGGCTCTCCATCTATGGGCAAGCCGCTCAGCTGGGAAAGACTCCAGGGGTCCAGTAAAGTATCACTCTCTGTAGTGTAAAAAGTGTTGTATTCTGGGCATAAGACTTCGATCATCCCGCAGCACAGACCTCGGGAGATCAGGTATCTATATCGGGAAGCGTATACGCTCTGATAAACTCCAGCGTGCACCAGGATGGGGGCGTATTGCCGCAACACAAAGTCTGTAAATTCAACCGCTCCCGGTCTGAAGGCGTGAGCATCGGTGGCTTTGAGCTCTCCAAACCACCCCACTGAAATCTGTTGTTTGAACCGGACCGCCAAGCAGTCTAAAAGAAAAGGCTCGTCTCGGTATCCCCAATGACGCGGGGCGAGGAATAAACCGTATACGGGCTTCTCCCTGTCAACACGTCCGGCAGTTTTGTTCCAGCGAGCTGGGGTATACTGCAACGCTCTCGTCAGCATCCCAGCCTCGGGGGATAACTCCTGCACCCCGAGCACGGCTCCCCATTTCCTGGGCTCGCCCGGGATGTACATAGGCGTACCGTAAGTGACTGACTCAGCCAGGCTGTCTCGCTCCGCCAATAGGGCTCCTTCAGCTCGGCGGACCAGAATTAAATCACGCTTCCCGCCAAGGTTGAAGCGCTCCAGGAATGTCATCAGGTGCTTATCTTTGGGATGGTCCCGTCTGATGTCGTCCCCTCGGTCATACCTGAACTGGTTGCCGTCAAGAATAAGTAGGCGACCAGTGTCGAAAGTATAGGTCTCTGAGTCCGAGGATTCGGCCACCGCAGCCACACGTCTTAGCCCCCGATCAAGGGAATGCACGTTCCCCCAGGTCATAACGACCCGGGATGCGGAGGAAGATGATCCAGCTGCCATATTGTCTGCAAAGCAACGCCTAGAAAAGAACAAAACAAAAGTCAGAAATCAGTGGATCAAAATAATATTTCTGACAAAATTTTGACAGCATCTCCTCAGATCGAGGGTTTGCCAAAAAGAAAGCGGAAGCCGTCCACAAAGGGAGCAGCCCCTAAAAATAGCCATAGGCATTAAGCCAACGCCGAATGGGACACCCGAGGGATCTAGCTCCGAGGACGAGTCCTACAAGGAGCCTCCCGGGGCCCGAAGAATGGGTTCAGAACCCGAACAGAATATCACTCGACTCACCCGCTCAAGGCGCGAAATCGCCCGAACCCGGAACTCACTCGGCGCCGCGGTGGAGGGGAATGAGGAGAGAGAAAAAAAATTTGCAAATGAATATTTGTGAAGAAGAAACAAAGGAGGGAAGCTTACATAGGGGTCCCCTTTTTTTTGTTAAAACGGCGCGCCCCGGAGTGCGCCGTTTTAAACAAATGGCGCGTCGGGGACCCCCGCGCCGTTTTAACTCCAAAAGCCCAAGGCGCGCCGAATTTAGCTGCGCCGTTTCAACTTCCAAAGTCCCCGGGCGCGCCGCTTGAAGCTGCGCCATTTTAACTTTGAGCAAAGGGCGCACCGTTTTAATGGGCGCCGTTCAAGCTTTCTACCTCGCCGGATTGGCCTCCGAAGCCGGAACTAAGTGCTATTCGGGCTTCTGTCAGCCGAACGAAGCTCATCCGTAGGCCTTGCCGCATTCCTGCCCCACTTGCACCGCCTACGTCTGGGGGGCATTTGTTGGCACTCAAAATATAATCCCTTGGCAATCAAGCCGCAAAGATGAATAATACGGCCCACTGAAGCACAGAAGCCGATGAAGATCAACTTATCAAAGAACCCCTCAAGCTGACGGAGCCCCGAGCAACCTTGAAGGGAACACCGGGGACTTTACCTCAGGAGAGTCGAAGTGAACCCGCAACCGACCGGCAGCGCGATCAAGCCTGCCCAATGATCCGGCATCGACTTCGTCATGCCGCTACCCTACATCTGTCGCCCGACCAAGGACGACGGTCTACCTTACGGCTCTCCTAAGGAGGAAGAATGTCCTCGGCCATCCGCAACAAGTGGCCGGAGGTTCTGTCAGCAGAGGGTCCCAATTACCCGACACAGGATCGGCTCCTCGTCATAATGGGCCCTTTAGTGGCCAATTGATTGCCGTTCAAGGCGGAATTGTCCGGGACGCAATACCATCCTGCAAAGAAGCTTCGAGAACGAATCTGTCTCAACCAGGAGCACAAATCGCAGTGCCGAAGGCCGTACCACCAGGACTTCCGTGTGCTCGGATCAGACACACGCGGAAGTCTGATCAAGGCCGTTCGTCGTGTCGAGAGTTTCCTCGACTCCACATCAAGGTTTTTCAAGGACCAAGGCGACAGGAATATTCAGCGGGAGCTTCCGGAATCATCTCCAGACCCACCGGACTGGCGGCGCCGAGTAAACAAGTTAAAACGGCGCCGTCAAACCGGCGCGCCAATCACAATGGGGGAATAGTTCCCCGGCGCCGTGGAACCGGCGCGCAAAAAGCCAACCGGGACCTTTTCCGGCGCCACCAAATCCGGCGCGCCCCCCCTCCCGGGGCGCCGGATTAACAAAATGCTCTATATATGTCTGCCTTCGGCCAGAGAAAGAGGAGAGATCGGAGAGAAAAAGAAGGGAGGCGAAATCGAAAGAAAAAAAAAAGAGAATTAGAAAGAAAGGGGAGAGGACCAAGGAGAAGGAGTCGAGGGTTCTTCAATCTGAAGAAACCTCCGTTCGAGTCTCTCGACGGCCGCCGCTCTGCTCCATCCGAGCCTCCCAGAATCGGAGAAGGAGAGCATTTGTCTCTTGTCTACCTAGGTGGGTCTCCGTGGTTTCTTCCGGTTGAGCCCCCTATTCTTCTTTGATTTTCTTCCCCTGATACAATGTAAGTGAGGGAGGGGAGGGGCGATGATATGAGCCTGGTTTTCCCCCTCCTTCTCACCGTTTCTGCGATCCCCTATATCACACTCTGTAATTTTCCCTTTCCATCATCAATGGAAACGGTGGCCGCGTGACAACGCCGGCACCGGAATGACAGTTGCGTGCCTCCCTTTCTTGTGTTCATATGTTGAATGGATGTATGCATCGTCTGTTTCCTCCGTTCACGGATTGAATGAAGGTATCGTTTATTTCATCTTATGCTCCCTCACAGTCGGTGAAACGGCACCGTGTGACAACGCCGGCGCCGTGGAGGGTGATGTTATTATGAGCATGCCTCTCCAATGATTTGTGTGCAGAACGAGGGGGAAGGAGTGTGCACGGCGCCGTGATCGTCCCTCCCGTCTGCCTCCATTCTTCTCTCTCTCCGTCTGTGTTTACCGGATTTTGCCTCTCGGCCAGGGATATGCCCTTGGGTTATACGAATTGCTTCCCCCCTCCCCGGGGTTTCTTCTTTTATTATTCCGATGCGATGATCAAGTTCTGCATTATGCGTGTTACGAGCCTCGCGGTCAGGGACACACTCGTGTGTGTATCTCTGCCCACTGCCGTCTAGGGATTAAATCTTCTGCCTTCCCCATGCCTTCCTCACAGGCCAGAGGGAAGGAGAGGACTGTCTCTGTGCCGATCCCCTGTTGGCTTTTTTGTGAGCATAGTATGTACATCCCTTCCCCCAGGTCTCCGTGCTAACCAGATAATGCATAAGTATCAACTCACTTAGCCCACGGGTTTCACCGTCTCGCGTTACTCTCTCTCTGCTCCGCTCGCATCTTAACAGGGGTATGCTCTGTAGCATCACTCCAATGCCCGGGGAGGGGGACATTCCCCCCAAATCTTCTCCACCAATCTTTTGGCCGACAGAGGACTCGTCCATCGATGATGAATGTCCCTGCTGACTGTCGGGTGTACAGCAATGGGGCTAAGCCCTACAGCTCAAAATCCACAGTCCTTAATGGACTTTGTGGTGGCCGTGGGTTGTGTTCCCCTGGTAGGCTAGCCCTCGGGGATTCCTTCTCTACATCGATCGTCCCGATTCAAGTGCGGGGTGACTTGGGTTGCGTGCCCCTCGTAGGCTAGTCCTCGGGGTCTTCGCTCCCACATCAAGTCGCCTCTATCATTCACCATCACCCACGGACTCGGTGCCCCTAGCAGGCTAGGCCTCGGGGTTTTCCTTTCCGTTCGGGTCCCTGCCGGCCACCGTTGTGCCACCCGGCCCTTAGGGGTTTACTCCGCTACGTGAGTACTCCCCGCTTCTCCCCGATAATCCTTTGGGATGGGGAGATGCTGCCGAAATTCCGGCTCGAACGAGTTTAAACTCGGAACAATCACCGCGCTCGAGTCTGGACCTCGCGCGAGCCCGTGATTCGACCGTTGGATGGCTTGGGACCGATTCGATGAATGATACACTCAATAAATTCTCAAAATCTTCCAAAACATTTTTAATATATCCATAAATAAACCAACGAAACTCCCGTTTCCGCGAAATCGAGCTAAATCGACGCAGTTCGTACACGATAACGCCTTAAAACGGCGCGCCCTTCCTGGCGTGCCCTTTCCGGCGCGCCCTTACCGGCGCGCCCTTCCCGGCGCGCCTTAATAAGGCCGCGCCATTTTAACAGGCTATTTCCCATTTACCTACGGTTCTGGCGTCGTTTTAAGCCTTTTACCTACGTCTCAGGGCGTCGTTTCAAGCGTTTTAGCCCCTTTCTTCGCATGCACTGCACCAGTTTCGTTCTGAATCGTGTCGTCGCGTCATTCCAACCCTTTTCCCACTCATGGGATGATTTCTTATGCTAACCATAGAAGGACACAAGCTCCTCGACCAAATAAACTGAATAAAATTAGCATGTTCAAGCTTGAATCGATATGTCTCGAATCCTTGTCGTCATGCCTTAGTCCAAGCATTCATATCGCATTAATGTATGCCTAAATATGTGCATCCTTGGTATATCAAATAATATTGCCAGAAGGTCAGGTTACGCCTGATTGGAAGCCTTGTTAAGCGTGAAGGTGGCCTTCGAGCCTAAGTCCTCCGCCATGTACTAGGGTCCACCCTAATAAATCGTGTGTAGTCAATCGTAGCATCTTGCATGATCACTCGCATGCTCTGTATCCTTTATTCTGGCTTTGACAGCCCGCTATCTCAGGCAATTAATCAAAGGTGTTCCCTCCTCGTGGGGGATGTAATTAACGCCATAACCTTTATGGTATGGCGGACTGCTGGTCCCGACCGAACCTCACATTTGCCCGACATGGGTCAGAATGAGCGCACAATAAAATCGCCACTCATGTGACTGGCACGCCCGCGTCGTCAATCGGTCAGTTGACTACCAGTTAGTAGAATGGCTGATCGATACGTGAAATAAGACGCGTATATATGTACATATACACATATATACACGAAATAAGGTAAGAACGATAAGACGGTCGGATAGAAAAAACGTCGCAAACAAGTCTATACATTGGCAAGTCTGTACATTCGCCACCATGCATTAAGTCTCAAAGTCTGTACAGCCAGTGCATATGTCAAGTCTATACACTCCTTATCTTTACCTACGTTCAGAACACTAAGTCTATATATTGGGCTATCACATAAAGTCTATACATCCCATTGGCTAGAACTGTGCAAGTCTATACATCGCCAAGTCTGCACATGCAAGTAAAGTCTGTACATTGTCTAGCGTCTTACCTCAAAGTCTATGCCTCGGCCAGGCAAGTCTGTACATCGCATCATCTCATGCATCGTCTCAATCTAAGTCTATACATTGCAGCCTATTCGTGTTCAAGCTTTCAAAGTCTAGACATTGTTCTGGAGCACACACACGAAGTCTATACAGCGCTGCATAGACTTAGTCCATACATCAGTGTCTTGTGCATGCATCATTCAAAGTCTGTACAGCCTGTGTTCACAACACAAGTCTGTACATCGTTCTGCTTGCACAAACGCCAAGTCTATACATTGGCTTTGCTTGCACGAGCTGAAGTCTATACATTGTCCACTTGCAGCACTAGCAAGTCTGTACAACGGTTGCCTTCATGCCCATTAAGTCTGTACATCGTCTTGGTGTAGGCGTGGCAAAGTCTGTACATTGCATCGCATGCCCTGCACGCATTGCAAGTCTATACATTCGTTGTGCATAGTCCATGAGCAAGTCTATACACTCTTCAATGGCATAGTCCATGCATTCAGATCAAGTCTACACATTGCAGCTTGTGGTTCATTCGTCTAAGCCTGTACAGCCTGTTCCTCATACAAGTCTGTACATGCATTAACTGTGAGCATGGCATAGTTTGTACATTGTCTTTGCTACACGCATGACTAAGTCTATACATTGTGCATTGCTCAAAGCAGAGTCTGCACACTCATTGTCAGCAAGTCTGTACATTGCTTCATGCATTGCACGAAGTCTGCACATCGCACGCAGAGTCTGCACACAATGCATTAGCAAGTCTATACAACGTCTGCATAGTGAACATGAGGTCTGTACAATGGTCGGCGGCATGTTAGTGCATTCAGTTCTGTTGTGCATACTTCAGCTTGTGCACACCTCAGCAAGTCTATACAACGTCTACACATCATGCATTCAGGCTTAAGTGTTAAGGACAGAATGTCTGTACAGCCTGTGCATCCTTTTGATTCAATGTCTACACATTGCATGTTAGCATGCTCGCACACACTAAGTCCATACATTACACAAAGTCTGTACAGCCATGCACTGCTTCGCTTGCATAAGTAAAGTCTGTACATGCCTCAGTGTTGCATTCACTAAGTCTGCATACACCTTAGCTTTGCATCCACGAAGTCTGCACATGCCATAGCACTGCATATATGAAGTCTATACAATGCAGAGTCTATACATTGCTATCGCATTGCAAAGTCTATACATTGCTATCGCATTGTAAAGTCTTTACATTGCAAAGTCTACACATTACATACTATAAAGTCTGTACAAGGTGTCGACATTAAACTGATAAGGTTCTCTCTATCTGACAGGTACTGTTCGTGAAGCTTATGAAGGGCACGTGATCCGAGGCTGGAAGGGCTGACAGGAAGATGACACGTGGCCAAAACAATTGGGCGGGAACTGTGGAAGACACGCGCCCAGTGATGCTCCTGCTGGATCTACTATATAAGGAAGACTCCTTTGTCTGAAGAAGGCTGATCGAAACAGAAGGGGTAGAAACTGAGAGAAGATAGCCTGAACGATCCAGAGAGCAGAGAAGAAGAAGAAGAAGAAGAAGCAGGGAAGAAGAAAGAAGAAGAGAGTGAGAGATCGAGAGCAGGGAAGAAAAGAAAAAGAAAGAGGGAGAGAGCGTGAGTTGAGAAGAAGAAAGAGAAAGACAGATAAAGAGAGGAAGAGAAGCGTACCTGAAGATTGCTCCTACTGGAAGTTGGATCAGATCCACTCCAGTCAGCTCTTTTGAGAGCCACATTGTGCTTTATCTTTTCCAGCTTTCAGTCGTTGTTGTTCTTGCTTTTGTTTTTCTTTTTGAACCTTTTATCAAGCTATTAGTCAGCGGTTTTGCAGAGGAGGATTCCTCTAGACAGCAAGCTGTGTTGCTCAGCGGGCGAGGTGGATTCCTCGGACAGCAAGCTGTGAGGCTCAGCGGTTTGTAGGCAAGCTGTGATGCCCAGCGGTTCAAGCTGTGAGTCAGCAGTAAGCCACACTCGGGTTGAGTGTGGGGTGGACGTAGGTCTGGAGGACCGAACCACCTAAAATCCCCTCTTGCATTGTGGTTTGATTTCTCTATCTGATTGGCGCTAGATGAATGCATAGGGGCGATTTGGCTTGATTGCACACCGGGTGTTTGACTGTGGTATTGAGTGTCCCTTGACATTGTTATTCCGCAATTGCTTATTAGTGTTCTATTTGTATTAGAAAGAATTTTTAATTGAGCAAAAGTAATTTTTAAAGGGCTGATTCATTCACCCCCCCTCTGAATCGAACGCACGAACCCAACACAGACTTGACCATTTACGTGCATGAAAAAACAATGTACAGACTTGCTGTAATGACTGTATAGACTCTGCATGCGTGCTACATCAATGTACAGAGACGCTAAGTGAGACTGACTTTAACAAGCAATGTATAGACTTTGATTTATGCACATGAGACGCTGAGTGAGACGGAGCAATGTATAGACTTAGCCGATGTAATGTTCACACTACCTTAGACTCTAAGTGAGACGATGGAGTTGTACAGACTATGCATATGATGTACAGACTTTATATGCATAAGGCACATGATGCAACAATGTATAGACGTGAAATCAAGAGATGCACTGGCTGTACAGACTTTGAATGCGCAATGTGCAGACGTTGTACAGACTTGCTAAGTCTGGAGTTAAGCATGAACACACAATGCATAGACTATTTGCTCAATGCAACCGTGCTATGGCATGCAGCTACTGTTAATGCACCGAGGTCATATGACAGATGAACACTTAAAGCAAATGATGCATAGACCTTAAAGATTTGAGAGTAGACAGAGCATTACCTGATCTGACTGTGCACTGATCTTACCTGTCACTGGTTGACTTTTGACTTGAGTTGACTTCATGACCTGTGAGTTATCTTTAAACCTGTTCTGACAGTTTCTCATAATACATCAGGATTATATCATCAAGGATGTACATGTAAACATAATGAGACATAAAAATTGTCATCATCAAAACCCCAGAACCACAGGGACACAACAAATATCTCTTCTCTAAACAGAATACTACGCATCTCAGCATTAGCTTTCTGAAGGTTAATGCGATTTTCCACAATTGGGTTAGCATCATATGCAGCTTGGGCTTGCTCAACTTGACTTTCAGCTCTAATTTTGGCCTGATTAATATTGCCAAATACCTCTTTGTTCCAGACCCTTAAAGCAGCCTTAAGGTGAATGAGCTTCCTTTGAAGGGATTGAAACGGATAGATATCCACATGGCTGTAATTACACCACTGCAATTTCACAAAATCCATAAATCCCTCATGGGTGTGCCACATGTGCTGATATAGAAATCTCCCTGAAGAAGGATGAACAGTATTCATATGTAGAAGAAGTGGAGCATGATCTGAAGGACCTCTTACCCAAGTGCCTGACAGACATATTATTACTAAGTTGCAGCCAATGAGTATTGTATAAAACCCTGTCCAAGCGAGCTCTAATGTGAGAGAGCCCAGTCTGATTATTAGTCCAGGTATAGGTGGGACCTAAGTAACCAGCATCAATCAAGCCAGTGGCCAACATGAATCCTTGAAAATCTGTCATGGCAGTCATAGAAGAGAAAGAGCCTCCTATCTTTTCTTCAGGAGAAGCTATACAATTAAAATCACCTCCAACAATCAATGGAATAGACACCCTATGGCTAAACTCCATAAGAGAGTCAAACATCTCTCTGCGAATGTTTATGGAACATGAAGCATATATAACATTGAGGAACAAAGTTACGGAATTATTCTCCTTAAGGGCAATTGTCATATATTGGGGATGAAGTTCTATAATATCAAGACATATGCTAGGCTGATGAAATAACCAGATCTTAGAAGAACCACCATTATTACCACTGAAGGAACAGAGATTTATGCGCCGAGCCACACCCTGGGCACGACTAAAATCTATACGGGGTTCAGAGATGGCAGCAATGCAAGCATCGTGAGCTTTGATGTGTTGGGCTAAACTTCTAACAGTAGCCTTATTACCAATTCCTCTCACATTCCATATCAACACTGAATTAAACATGATCAGAGGAAGAATATAAATTGGCAGCCAGTACCTTGGCCTTGGCTCTAGTCAACCGAGCATGACTGAACAGAACTCCAAGCAAGACAGAAATTTTGCTCCACTTCAAGTCTTGAGGTGGATTTTTAGTGTCATTAACTTGACACAATCCTTGAATTCTTCATTGCAGATAAATTTGAGACATCTTCCAAATTGCTTGTATTGGTGATGTTTAATTCTGTATCAGGGACTTCTTGAGACTGAGTAGCCCCATTGATATGATGGATTGAAGGAAGCTCAACCACTACTGCGGTCTCCTCTATCCGAGGCAGAATTGTAACATCTATCTTACTATTGTCAATTGCACAAACAGGTGGTGGGGGACCTGATGAATGCAGAGGAACGGGTGCAGAGTTATTGTCCTGAAGAATATTTTGACAGCATTCCAACTCTACAGACAACTCTCCAACCCCAGAAACACATTTATCTTGCTCATTGGTTTCCTCCTGATCGGAAGCATCAATAAACTGGTTCAAAACAGAGAATCTGTTAGAATCAATTACTGTTATCATAGGATCAGCCAGCTTAGGCGACCGAGGCCTGTACTCCTGTCGGGCAGTGTGCTGTTTAATAGTGGGAGAAGGATTCCTCACTAACTGACCACGCCTTAGCCTTTTGCTCTGCTTCTTTCTACAATCGACTTCCATATGCCCAAGCTTGTGGCGGTGGGAGCAAAGGTGTGGCACTCTGTGGTAGTTGATCCTCTGCCAGAAACCTCCACTTTCCATTCCGATCCAGATCCTTTCCTTTATCCGAGTAGAGAGATCGAGCTCAAAACACACAAGAGCTTCAGTAGTTTCTATCATGGCAGTAGTAACATCGTGGATTCGCAGCACAAGACCTACATTACTTGTAATAGAGCTGATCATATCTTCCTGATAGAAATTGACTGGAAGTGAAGGAAAACCAATCCACACCGGAACTGCCGATGGATCAGAATCGAAGTCAAAGTCATGCGACCATTTGAAGAATCGGAACAAAAATCCCTTGATATACAAATTCTTCTGGAGAAGAACTTTGATGAAACCCACTTCGTAGCCCAGTCGGATCAGTATGTGCCTGGTATTCATCCGACTGACGATGAAATCTGTACATAAATGAAGCCGCTGAGAAAGACAGGCTTTAACCTCCGGAATCGAAGGTCAACCATACGAGCACTTGGCAATTATAGCGTTCTGCAGCTGCAAACATGAAACCTTGATTTCCTCCTGGGAGAAAAAGACTGCAGGTTCGCCTTGATCAGTGTACGTCGGAGGCTTCACCTGGACAGCTATGCTCGGCCGAGGCTGGGCTTCCAAGAGCATTTGAGCATATGTCTTCCACGGAGCGACCACAGCTTCAGCGTTGCCAGCTTCAATATTCTCCGGAAGGGTAGGGACCTCCCTTGCCACACCCTCCATGGTTGACAAGGGGGGCGCCGGTGGCAACCAGGGGAGACGAAGGCGGGAAGACAACCGGAGTCTCTCACTCTAAAAATCTAGAGAGAGAATTAAGTCCTTCTATCATGTCTTAGAAGCATGTTTTTAATTGTTTGCCATGTATCTATCTGCCCTATATTAGCATGTATTCTAGTTTTAATGTTGTTACAGCAGACAGGAAGAAACGGTCTTCCTGAGACCGCCTGAGTCACTTAGCGGCCCTACGATAGACTGCTAGGTCCGATAAAACGGTCTTTAAGCGATCGTTTTTATTTTTTGAGTTCTGTAATTATGTTAACCCGAAACATAATGCGGAGTAGCCTTATTTATCTTATGATAAGCCTAGATAATTAGGCTTTATTCTTATTTTAAGTGCTACATTTGTAAATTTGGTTATATTGGTGTGTTATTCTAGTAGATTGTAGGTTTCACGTATGCATGGAAATTATTTTATGTTATGTTAATTTTATGCCAAAACTTATACTCTTATATTAATGAATGTAATTTTCATGGACTTGACTAGTTTTGATCTCTGTTTTATCACGATCTCTTCTTATCTATGAGTCATTTTCTTAAGTACATGGCACATATTCGATACGATGTCATTAGATACACTTTGCACTTATAGACACACTATCTTGGACTTATGAACCTCTCCACTGGATATTCCTTCTGTCAGACTAGGGGATTATGTTTCAAGGCCTCCATAAGACTCCGCGAGCCTGGGATTCCCTGTAGGACACCGAGCTGGTTGTACCCTCAAACCCAATTGTCTAGAAAGCACTTTATTGGTGTTTTGTGTGTTCTGGACCCTAGTGGCCTTCTCAACGACCGCTAGAGGAACCTAACAGCCATTCACCTGACCGCTAAGGATGCCTAGAGGCCCTGCCTAGACCGCATGGTTCTGGTTCATTCATTTCATTAACTCTGTTACTAAACGGTCCTGACTCGACCGCAATGTCTCCATGAAACAGTCTGGATCTGACCGCTTTCATGTAAAAATTGTCCAGTAAACAACTGCAAGGTCCCTGATCCTATCTAACCCGAGGTTTGACCTTTGGGTTGGGTTTTGCAAGTTCCTAGATACTCTGATGATTGCTTGGAACTTAACACTTGTCAAATAAGATATTAATAACTATGGAAAAGTAAAGAATGTGCTGTTATACTGTCGACTTACTACCGTGGCATGACCTTGCTTTAAGTCATTTTTGGACTCCCATATTCTTATTTGATGCTTCTTACCTTGATATTGTATCATGAAACTATCATTGAACTTGTTACATTATTGGCCGTACTTTATTGTTATATCTCATGGAAGTAGTTGGATTTATAACTTGAAGATGCAAGACCGGGCACAGATTGTGTCCAAGGGCTCCATACTAGCCCCCACGGCCGATGGTCAGAAACATGCTATAAACCATGGGGTACGATGATACTAGCGTCGCATTGCGCTAGGAGTACTTTTTCTTATAAATAAGTGAAATCCATGAGGCTCATTATGGAAATTACATGCTTGTTAATGCATAGCCTTTACAAGGTTGTGTAAGTACTTTCTAGTTACATGCTCGTACATTCTTGTTCGTGAAAGGCCAACTCACATCTACATGATTAAATCTTATTTGCTCTTATACTCAATCATGTCTACTTGCTCAGATATATCATGATTCTATATTTTTGGATGTTTTGGTTATGCCGTATGATTTACCGCATTCTCATTTTTCTATCTTAACTCTATAGCTAAAACATTAATCACTTAAATAATGCCTTCATGTTGATATGAAGATACCCACTGGGCACGTGTGCTCATACCTATTCTCTAGTCTTTACAGAAAATACTAGTGGATCGGATTCGGATTATGCTAGTAGCGGGTTTGAGAGCGATTGATGATCTATTTGGACGAGAGAAGACATAGTTATTGTAGATGCGAGATGAACCTTTTTTGGTGTCCCCAAGAGGTATTTTCCCCGCCACATCGGAGGGCGGCTAGGGTTTTATCCTTGTAAAAGGGCACTCTTGGGTTAAGAGGCGAAGACCTTCTTTATAAGCACTCGGTTGCTTTTCTCAACATCTGATGTGGGACTAATCCCGTGACCCTACGTCCGCTACACAAGCCCCCCCTTGAGAAGGCAAGCGAGTGCGCGAGAGCTCAGGGTTCCCACAGATGGCGCCACTTTGTAGATGCGAGATGAACTTTTTTGGTGCCCCCAAGAGGTTTGTCCCCGCCACATCGGAGGGCGGCTAGGGTTTTATCCTTGTAAAAGGGCCCTTTTGGGTTAAGAGGTGAAGACCTTCTTTATAAGCACTCGGTTGCTTTTCTCAACATCCGATGTGGGACTAATCCTGTGGCCCTAGGTCCGCTAGAGGGGGATTTCTGCAGCCCATTCAAAGAGCAGCCAAACTAGGCCCATCAGGACCAAACGAGGCCATGCTCGCCCAAGTGACAGCCCACAGGGCCCACTTAGGACAAAAAGCCCAATAAAAGATTTGCTCGAGGATACTACCTTCCTAGGCGGCCTCTAGGGCTGAAAGGCCCGAGCGTCGGTCAGGTCACAGGAAAGGTCCATGCCCGAGCCATATCTTCGCCCGGAGGAAGAAGCGCATGCCGACTGATCTGACCCATCTTCATCCGAGCTAAGCCTACCGCCCGGATAGGGCTGGCCTCTCTGAGCTCGGAACGGCCGACGATTGCTTATCCATGCAGCCGTTAAGAGTCCTCTGTGAGCAGGAAGTTATAAAGGTGAGGGACTCCAGCTCCCCAAGGTGATAACGCTCCCACGATAAGGCAGTAAAAGCCCATGTCGAGGACGTAACACCCACCTAAGACCCCTCGACTTACGGGACTTCGGAAGACGGTGCACTATTTAAACCAGAGATACCCTCCGGCGAAAGGTAAGGCCAACCAGACGTCCTAAACTCCTGAGCAGGAAGCACTTCACCTTTCTGGTGGAGAGGGATCTCGCGCAGAAGCTATCTCCTCCCTTTATTGCTCCCACCATAGCTCCAATGACTTAAGCATCGGAGGGTTTTCCCCAGGGACTCATTTTTTAGGCCCCCTGATCCATTTCCCTTTCTTGCAGTTCATAATCTGGTGATCCACTGCCTGCTCAGGACCAGCGCGAGATCACACCTCTTCATCTGGCGTCGTCTGTGGGAAATCGCACAAAGAGCCAGTATGGTGCGAAGGAGCTCAGGGAGGAGGTCCGCCGGTGACAGGGGAAAGGCCATGGTAGCGGCGGGGGATGGCCCCTCTCGGGCCTCACAGAACCCCCCCTCCAACGCCAGTGCCCCCACCGACGGACCACCACCCCCCCTGCGGCAGTAGGGCTACCACCCAACGGTGGTACGGACGCCTTCCAAGCCCTTAACGTAAAACTGGATATCCTTGTGGAACTTATGAGGACCCAGGCGGCCAGGGATGGAAGGTCATGCGCCCCGTCAGGGAGCCCTCCCCGCGAGGATGCATCTCAACACACTGTCGGAGGCCGCTTCACTCTCCGCGGCCAGCAGATCATCCGCAACAGGATTGGAGGACCCTCGCAGGCTCCGCCTTCGGAGCAAGAGGCTTCTCCACACCGAGGTAGGGAAAAGCGGGAGCACGCCATCGTAACCCGGAGACCGACGTCCTCGAGGATCGCCAAGACGTCCCCCCCGGCCCCGCGACACAATAGCAGCCGGAGTTATCCCTCCGACTACGAGAGTTTGAGAGATGCTTCGCAGAGCAAGAGCGCGCCCTACGTGCCCTGCAGAAGGCCTCTCCCGATGAGGATGAGGAGAAGTTCCCTTTCTCTAAGTATATCTTGAAGGCAGAGGTGTCTCCCAGAACCTCCATCTCGACCTTCAAGCTCTACGACGGCCAAGGTGACCCGGCCGATCACTACGATAGCTTCGACGCTCTGATGACCCTACACGGAGCGTCCGACGCCATCAAGTGCCGAGCCTTCGTGACCACCCTAGTCCAAGGCGCTTAAGCATGGTTCCGGGCCCTCGCCCCCGGATCCATCCGAGACTTCAAGCAATTTGGGCGATTCTTCAAAGAGAGTTTCACCGGGAGTGCCCCCCCAAGGTCGATAGCGGGGCTCCTGGCCCTCAAACAGGCGCAAGGGGAAAGACTTTGGGCTTATATTCACCGATTTAAGTCAGAAGCCCTTAGAATCCCCCGCCTGGACGCGACCTCAGCCATAACCGCACTGACTGGGGGCACCCGGGATGAGAATCTCCGCCGCGAACTTGTCCTCCACCCTCCCTCGACCCTTGCCGAGCTAGTGACTCTGGCATTGCGCCACACCGAGTGTGAAGAGGTGCTCAGCGCTTGCCGAGATGCAACCGGCTCGGGTCGGGAGGGGGACAAGAAGCGGGCTTCCGAGCCAAGCTCAGGTTCGGGGAAAAGGCGGAACCGCGATGTGGAATGCAAAGAACTGCCAATGAGCGGTACACCCCACTAGCCGCGCCGGTCTATGAGATCTACGAAGACATCAAAAACTCGGGTCTCCTCCGCCAACCCGAGCCAATGAGGTCGAAGAGCCGTAATCGCAACAAGCACTGCTTGTTCCACAACGATCACGGGCACCACACCGGCGACTGCCACCAGCTCCAAGACGAGATCGAGTGCCTCATCCGTCAGGGTCACCTAGCTCGGTTCATAGCCAAGCGTAAGGAGGACCAAAGTGCCCCAGAAGAGATCGACAACGCCCCCCGAGGGGTCCACATCAACGTCATCTCCGGAGGGACGACATCAGGAGGCGACAGCAGCCGAGGAAGGAAGCGTCATGCCGAGCGGGTGAGCCAAGCCATAGAGCCTCCCAAGGTCCCGCCGAGTGAGCCCCAGGTCATAGTCTTCTCCGACCGATACCTGGAAGGGCTGAGCACCCCGCATGACGACGCCCTCGTGATTTCGGCTATGATAAACCATTGTAACGTAGATAGGATTCTAGTTGACAATGGGAATGCCCCTGATGTACTGTCTTATGATTGTTTCCTTAAGATGGGGGAGGATCCATCCAAACTCCGCCCGATCCGAACCCCTCTCTGCGGGTTCAATGGCCTGGCCACCTATCCCGAGGGAGCCCTAAGCCTGCCGGTTACCCTCGGCACCCCACCCAAAATCATTAAGGTCATGGTGGACTTCAT
This sequence comes from Amorphophallus konjac, assembly GCA_022559845.1. Taxonomy (NCBI): domain Eukaryota; kingdom Viridiplantae; phylum Streptophyta; class Magnoliopsida; order Alismatales; family Araceae; genus Amorphophallus; species Amorphophallus konjac. The sequence goes on along the minus strand of CM040126.1, from coordinate 121,130,043 downwards.
AGTGATTAAAGGTATGATAGCATACCATGCCATCTTCGACCGGGGAATCCTCAGCCGAATAAAAGCGGTGCCGTCTACCTATCACCAGAAAATGAAGTTCCCCACCAAAAACGGGTTGGGGGAAGTCCGAGATAACCAGGTCGCAGCCAGAAGGTGCTATAATATCTCGGTAGAGGCCACAAGGCCGGACGGGAAGGACAAGGGTCCCCGGGGAGTCGAGGATAAATCCGCAACCACTAAGCCTGGTGGCGAATTGCTGGCAGTTTTCCTAAATGATGACCCGGCCCTAGGAGTAAAGATCGGAGCCGACCTACCGTCTGAGGTTCAACAGCAATATAAAAAATTCCTTTCTGAGTACACCCGAGTCTTTGCTTGGTCTGATGATCAACTCCCTGGGATACCATAGGAGACTATAATGCACAAGCTCAGCCTCGACCCTGCCGTGAAGCCCGTACAACAACGTAGAAG